>CM067082.1:155177470-156401047 GCA_034008185.1 Gorsachius magnificus | reverse complement strand
AACCTGGATAATGTGTTCCAAATAAGCCTTGGGTTAATGAAATGGTAAAAAGAAATATTTAGTAATTGCTATTCACTGAAATAGGCCAGGATTTTGCAGAACAAAACTTGCATGCAATCACAAAACAAAATTCCATTGCAGTGTGCATGCACAAAGGAGACAATTTAGGTTACTTACACAGCTCACCTCTGAAGTTTCCCAAATTAAACTGCGGAGCCTTACAGAAGCCTTACAGTATTAAAAGGTATCTCCAGACACTTTGGGTGCTGGCATTAAAATCCCACTGCTTCTGGATTCACTTGCAGATGCACTTAGAATCACAGAATCATAGAGTGTTTTGGGTTGGAAGGGACCCCTAGAGGTCACCTAGTCCAACCCCCCTGCAGTGAGCAGGGACACCGCTAACTAGATCAGGTTGCTCACAGCCCCGTCCAACCTGGCCTTGAATGTTTCCAGGGATGGGGCCACTTCAGTAGCTATACTCAGTTTTCACATGCGTTTGCCAGAAACTGTGTTCAGCACTACAAGGTACGAGCAAATTCCAGGGACTCCAGCCTAGACCTGGGGGGTATATACATCAGGGAAATCCTGTGGCATGTATAAACAATCAGATAATAAATCTATTTGTGATAATGCCTTATTGCAGGTGGAGTTTGTCTGACATGGAAATACTACAAACAGGAAAAGAAACATTAAAAAGCACATTGGGCATATTCTGTAAGCTTTGCCGTCAGTCTTCACAAACAACCTGTATCTTCCTTTTCAGTTTAGCCCTTGATATCCTAACGTGATCAGTAATAAAGAACACTGAGAACCCCCTCCCTGGCCTACTCCATCAACAGATGCTCATTAGTGCTACTCACAACCAGAGAAGCTCCAGTCTGAAATGAAGTTTCCATCTGTCTTCAAAATGTATGTGGGCTTGCTTTACAATTCCCACATCCCACCTCTTTCAGTGGGTCTGGAGACTGAGTCATCATCCCCAGGATGATACAGGGTGCAACTACATGGAACCTATCAGAATTAGAGCCAATAAGCTAAAAAAAAAAAAAAAAAATCAGATCTAACTTTCCAAGTGTCACAAAGGAGCTCAGCTATACCATGAAAACTCAAAAACTATAAAGAGTGGTATGGGAGCAAGAGTACAGGCCTATGTTTCCAAGAAAAGAACCAACTTGCCTATGGATAACCAGCAGGTTTTCTCACCATACGTGAGGAGCAGGACCAGAGCTGTCTGCTCAATGCTGCATAACGTGCAGAAGACAAAAGTCAGGGCAAAAGAGCTTAAAAGCTGGCTGAATCACCAACTGTACCCCACTTGCACTCCAATTTAGCACGAGTTAAGTTATTCCCTTGATTCCTGTGGCAAAGCATACTTGAAAGGAGGGGTATGAATGCAAGTTTAAGGGAAATAATTAGGAGATTCAAGGAAGTTTTAAGTTTAAACAGATACATAAGCCAAGATGAGATATCTCCTTGGCCTGTTCTACAAACCTGAACTAGAATTCCCAGTGCTTTAAGCAAATTGCTGCAAAACAGCATTGCCGAAGCGGCAGCTGAAACCCTATAGCACTGCGGCAAAACTTGGCTACGTTGTTCTCTTAGGTTTTATGTCCTTCCCTGGTAGACAGTATCACATTCCCCTTCCCCTTTCTTCATCTGCGCTTGAGATTTTCCAGTTGGCCCCGTGTCAAGAAAACCGTCCCACCCCCAGCCTTGGTCTCTCATCCCTGCAAGAGCGTGCGCCTTCTGCCAAACCTTCCACCAACCTCCCCGGCTCCCTCCAGCCCTCCCTGAGGTTACGGAGGCATCCAGCATCCCCCAACCTGCATCCCCCAGGGACACTAACCCACAAGTCTCACACCTCACTTCCTTGAATCCCCGCGAGCGAGGGTAACGCTTGCAATTCTGCAGGCAGAACCACAGGAACAAGAGTGGCAGGATCTCACTTGCTTTGCCAGCTTTCACCACCATCCCCAGAGTGACTTTTGTTTTCTCCGTGGTGGAGAAAGCAATCCCTCTAGTTTACCCCTCTCCAGCCCCAAAATAGCAGTGGTTGAAAGTGCCCCAACAACATATAACTTGCATATGCAGCTGGAGCAATAAGTGATACTGAAAACAAATTCAGGGAAAGACATTTTATAGCAAAGGAACAACTGGGAGCCGTTCACCTTTTCGTTGTTGTTACAGGCGGACTAACAGGTTTCAGGACAGAAGGCAGCAAGAATAACCCCTCCTGGCACACAACTATTGCTAGTACTTATCATCAAAACCACTATTTGTATAAGCTTATACCAGTTCATTTCTTCCACCCCTTGTCAAAGAGTTTAAGTACTTGAGACTAGTTTCCCATGCTCATGATTTCCCACCCAGCTTTCTGCAGAAGGATATCTATGTTGATAGTCTTGACATTTCAATAACAAACTCTGATCCATTCTGGAGCTGTCAAGAAGCAAAGTCAACTTTATCAAAGCAAATGGCAGCTTCAGGGAGGAAAGTTAGGCCCAAATAACGCAAATATGAGAGGAAACCTTTCTACCGGAGCTCTAAAACATAATTTCTTTGTGAATCAAAAGCATTCTTCACACTGGAATTTTCCTCCAAGTCAAAGAGGGCTTACAACTAATTAAAAAAGCCCTCCAAGTTTCCAAAGTATTTCAAGTGATAAAACCAAAGTTACAGCCTGAAAATAAATCATAACAGTAATACGCACACACTTGAGAGAAAAAAAAAAAAAACCAGATATAAACCTACACTGGAAAAATCTTACACTTAGTGCAGCCAAAATGCCAGTTGATACATGTCACATTTGGGCGCTCTAGGCAACGCTATCACAATGGCTAATACGGGCAGGCAGAGCTCCAAGATGAATGTCCAAAGCCCAAGAGGACACACAGATGCTCCCTGGAGCCTTAGAGAACAGTGATGGCATCTCAGGCCTTTTGCTGAAGCTTTCACACACGTTTAGCATCTTGAGCAGCGGAGCAAGTCAAACCAAGGCTATGACCTTTCAGACACTGTTACCGGCTAATCCCACTTGAAGGAGGGCCTCAGAAAACATTTAGATTGAAGTATCCATGAGATTAAGATGTTTATCCTTCTTGTATTTTGTGCATTTGTGATTTCAGTGTCTCCTGGCTGCAAGAGCTCAGGAGGACCAAGGGCCAAGAAAGAAAGAGGAGGACTCAGGCAAAGGGAAAGGATAGCAACGCTAACAAATGCTTTGTATGTTTGCTAGAAACCTGTCGTCAGTCCACAAATAAGAGTTGTCTGGGCTTCCACTGGGATAATTTTCTTCATAGTACCTAGTATGGGGCTATGTTTTGGGTTTAGTATGAGAAGAATGTTAATAACACACTGATGGTTTAGTTGTTGCTACATAGTGCTCACACCATTCAAGGACAGCTTCCCCTGCTCTGCCAGGGGCACAAGAAGCTGGGAGGGGGCACAGCCAGGACAGCTGACCCCAACTGGCCAAAGGGCTATTCCACACCATATGACATCATGCTCAGTAGAGAAACTGGGGGAAGAAGGAAGGGGGGCACATTTGGAGCGATGGCGTTTGTCTTCCCAAGTCACTATTACGTGTGATGGAGCCCTGCTTCCCTGGGGATGGCTGAGCACCCGCCTGCCAATGGGAAGAAGGGAATGAATTCCTTGCTTTGCTTGCATGCGTGGTTTTTGCTTTACCTATTAAACTGTGTTTAACTCAACCCATGAGTTTTCTCACTTTTACTCTTCTGATTCTCTCCCCCATCCCATTGTGGGGGGAGCAAGTGAGCGGCTGGGTGGGGCTTAGTTATCAGCCAGGGTTAAACCACAACAGTCCTTTTTGTCACCCAACATGGGGCTTGAAGGGTTTGAGATAGTGACAGGTTTGACTGGAATGTGCTGGATAGAATTTATATCTAACATTGCTGTCTAGCTATTAATTGGCAGGCTCCTCTGCTTGCCATGGGGCTTGCTTGCCTTGCATTAGACTCCAGTGCTCATTAGTGGCTGCTTTTTGCTTTTGCCGCTTGCTGTGCTGCTGTAGTGCTTATCTCACTCTGCTGTGCCTGGGAACATTTTGATAACAGCCATGGCGATGGGCCTGGGCTGGCCGATGGCCAGGGCATCCCTGCTGTTTCTGTGCTGCTGTACTGGACAGGCTGGAACTCCAGCATGAACTCAAGTCGAAGGGACTGCTACCTGTGGGTGAGTCCATGTGGGAGCAGGACACCCCCAAGCAACTGTGACCATGGAGAAGTCCAAAGGGGTACATCTCTGAAGGCATTGTGGCCCATAGAGAAGGCCACACTGGCACAGCAGGTACACCCCTGGAGAGACAGTGGTTTAAACTTAAAGGACTGAAGTCTGTGGATAAGTCCAAGCCAGGGCAAGAGGAAGAGTTCATTGCAAAGTAAAACCCCATGGTCTGGTCCACAGGGACCAGAGGTGGGGATTGTAACGGAACTACCTTTAAACTGTTGTAACCCAGGATTTGAGCTGCATGTTATAAGAATTACTATAGCACTAAGGAACCACCTGAACCACTGGAGGACAAGCCTTACAAGAAGCAGTGCAAGTGCACCAGTGACCGGACCTGGCGTTGGTGCCCAGTAACTCCACACAACACAGCCCCTCTCCAGTCCTGAGCGACCACCATAACAGAGGGAGCCCAAAGTCATCAGCCAAATTAATTCAATGAACACTTTGTGGGCATTTCTGGACATTTTACAGACATTTTACAAGGCTGATCCATAGACCAAGGGAATGGTATCTCTATATTATATCAAAGGATGGGAAGGGGGGGGTGGTTAATGAGGATGTATTGGATAGTGTAGGACCTGAGCATGACATACATGGTACGGAATAAGGGGTGGATACTGTCCTGGTTTCAGATGGGAGAGAGTTAATTTTCTTCATAGCAGCTGTGTTTTGGATTTAGTATGAGAATAATGTTGATAACTCACTGATGATGCTAAGTTGTGCTCACACCAGTTAAGGACTTTTCAGCTTCCCCAGCTCCGCCAGGGGCACAAGAAGCTGGGAGGGGGCACAGCCAGGACAGCTGACCCCAACTGGCCCAAGGGCTATTCCAGACCATATGACACCATGGTCAGTATAGAAACTGGAAGAAGGAGAAAGGGGAAAGACATTTGGAGTGATGGCATTTGTCTTCCCAAGTCACCGTTACGCATGATGGAGCCCTGCTTTCCTGGGGATGGCTGAGCACCTGCCTGCCCATGGGAAGGAGGGAATGAATCCCTTGTTTTGTTTTGCTTTGCTTGCACAAGTGGCTTTTTCTTTATCTCTTAAACTGTTGTTATCTCCACCCATGAGTTCTCACTTTTACTCTTCCCATTCTCCCCCCCATCCCACCAGGGGGAGTGAGTGGCTGGGGTTAAACCATGACAGAGTAAAACAAAACTAGGGGAGATTTATCCCTAGATGGAAATAACTTGTGCAGCTGAGTTGACAGATCTGTCAGGCATAAGAACATAATGTGAGAGGTGCTCCCTGCTAAGAATTTCCAGGTGTTTATATCTGGCTTCAGCCAGGAGACGTGCCACGAACCCCTTAAGTGACCCCAGCCTATCAACAGCCCAAAGCAGTCTCAGCACAAATGCTAAGGAGGAGGTCAATTAAATCTCACTGTAACTGGAGACACTGCGCTAGCAACTGCATGCCGAGACGAGGGTCTTCCTTCTGCCACCCCAAAATGGACGGAAGGTTGACACCAGAGTCCCCATGGGGAAATCTCATGGAGACACTCAAAGTCCTGGACAATACTACTGACCCTCTCCAAACACAGCGCACAGCATGGGAACAGAGGTCTCCAAAGCAGCTTTGGCCATGTACCGCAGAAAAGCACACTTTATGTGACTGTAAAGTGGAGAAGAGTTTAGGTAACAAAACAGGAGGATGAAGACACAGCAGCAAGACAAGATGGGTCCTCACAATGCACACGGACCGAGGACAGGGGTTTACAGCAAGATGACACGTAACAGCCTTTGCAACTCAGTTTGGCACTTCCATCCTAAAATAACTATCGTTTACAGAGTGCACATAACAGCTTGCAAACCCCAGGCTTAGGAAGCTCACACCAGACGTCTTTGGTCACAGATGATGATCCATCACTTTGCTCCACCACAGCAAAGCCACACCAAGCTATAACTGTGCTACAGAGTCATGCCTTTGAGTAGGATGCCGCGTGGCAGGAGTTACATGAGGGTAGGAAACAAGTTATTCAGTGTTTCTGTGAAGTTCCTGGGCTAGATGCCTCTCTCGTGGCTCATTTAGGATCTTGGGGAGCTGGTCCTTCCTCAAAGACGGTCCCTGACAGTTTAATATTCCTACACCTTTGGCCATATCAAATGGGCGAGTTGATCATAGAATCATTTAGGTTGGGAAAGCCCTTTAAGATCACCCAGCCCAACCATTCCCCTACCCCTGCCATCCCACCACTAAACCCTGTCCCTAAGCACTTCATCTGCCTGGCTTCTAAATCCCTCCAGGGATGGGGACTCGACCCCTTCCCTGGGCAGCCCCTTCCAGTGCCTGACAACCCTTTTGGGGAAGGAATTTTTTCCTAATGTCTCCAACCTAAACCTGCCCAATTTGAGGCCATTTCCCCTTGTCTTATCACCTGCCACCAGGAAGAAGAGACCAACCCCCACCTCACTACACCCCCCTTTCAGGCAGTTGCAGAGGGTGATCAATGGAGCGAGAGGATTTCAGGACACCACTGGACACCCCCCAGACATGCCTTTACAGTCTCCCCAAAATAGTCTTCATCAGTTTCATGCTGAAGGCCCCAGAGCTTGTGAGGCAGGTTTAATTTTAGAGCACACTCATCGGATTTGCTTACATAATTTTCTTGATTTGGAAGGCTTTTTATTTTTCCTTAGTGAGAAAAGCCGTCCAAATGTATCATGTTAAGCAGGGGGCTGCTTGCCCGTAAGAATCTTAAAATACATTGGCTGTGATTTTCCTTTTAAAATTTGCATATCACAATTAGGGCAATATGGAATTAGAGCAGCTTTAAAAAGTGAGGTGGGAAAGAAACCATTAAAAAGGACAAATCCTTACCAAATTATACTGGCATCTAAATGCAACGGCCCACGTTCAGAGGCTGCTGAAAACAGGGCAGCAGGAGATCAAGAACTAGTCCCAGTCTGAACTCGTTAAGCAGGATGTATACAAATCCCACAACAGAGATTTTTATTGATTTTAAGAGTTTTCAGTGATTTTAAGAGAACACCATCATTTGTTAAAGTTACATTTCTAAGTACCAAAGATGTTGGCCTCATCATCTAATTGGACAAGAGCTTAATCTGCAAAGAAATCTGTCCTTTGGGTATCCTTTGGCCAGTCCTTGTAGCCACAGGACAGGACTTGGTAGCAGCCTAGATACTCCGCCAGATTTAGTTCTGTTCAGCTCCTCTGCCCAGCCCTCCTCCTAGTATTCACTTGATTACAGCAAGAATTCAGCTTCTGAGGTTCGTACTTACCAACCTTAAATCACAAAAAATAACCCCCATAAAACACTTACACCAATATCTCACTTGATATTGGCGACTCATTACTCCCAATTTTGACACTGCTTAGTTCATTTTTGTAGATGGAAGTCAGGCAGATATTTTCCAAGCCTATGGACAAGTCAAGTTGCAGTAGAAGAAAGAAGGGGTCAATTTACACAGCCTGAAAACAAAGCAAGGAAAGGCCAGAGACCCCCGTGAATGCTGCAGGCCAGCATCCCTCAGACTGCAAGCTCACAGGAGGGAGAATTCAGTTCAGATGTTGCCGGATTTCTTCCACCTACTGCAAACCCATTTTAAGGGAAACTCCAGCAGGTCCTTTACCATTCTGCCCAATGGTCTTAGCCACTCACAATGGAAGAAATCACATCTCAAGCAGAATAATTTCATTCGGGTCCAAAACGCAACTCACAGGTCTATGCAGGTCTTGCGTTTAGGTTTCCAGCACTCCTGACTAATTACAAGAGCAGCCGTGGAGATCCCCGTCCAGCACCCTGGGAAGCCCCAAGGCTTGGAAAGCCACAGCTTTTGACGTGAGCAATTTCCACCTCACAAAGGCAGCTCGTTATCCTCCCTCCTTTGGGTGACTGTCACAAGCTCAATCAAATACCAGATGCCTTCAATCACTTAAGTCTGAGGTCTTCTGGCCACAAGCTTTGAGTAAGGATGACATCCCCAAGATAGAGGCAGGAGACTAATTAGCTAAAGCAGATCCTCACCTCCAACTTGCTGCACAGAGGGATGGAAATTCCTCAGGGGAGCTGGCCTCTCTTTTCTATTGGGGTACCTTTTCTCCCAGCACAGGCAACCCTATTTGTGGTCTTCTACTAAAAGCCTACTTCAACACAAGCATGACCTCAACAGAGAGGCCTTCAAATAGCTATCCTGGAAAGGTCTCCCAGGCTTGTCCAGGCATCCCTAGGAGAGAAGGCGATTTGCAGATGGCACAGTTTGGCAGGATGCTTTACAGCACCTCTTTGTAGATCATGAGATTGAAAGACAGAATCATCCCCAAGTAAAAATTTACACCTGGGTGAAACGTCTTTCAGTAAGACCTCGGTGTTTTCTCAGGAGTGAAGTTACAAGTTTGCTGCTTGCACAAGTAGTGGTGTGTGCTCAGTACTCATTCTTTTCAGGATTGCCCAGAGCAATATCCCCCGGAGAATGTAATCTAGATGCTAAATATGAGGTTCACGGCCTCATGTCTTAAAGGAGGAAACACCAACACCTCATGGTGCTAAACTCATCAGGGTTTGCCACCAAAACCTAGCAAGACAAAAGTTTTGGCTCAGGTCATTAAAAACCTAATGATACAATAAGTTTATAGGACTAGGTTTTTTTCCCTACACTGGTAGAGAATACTCTGAGTATTCCTTTTTGAGGGTATTCTTTGAGCAAGAATAAGAGAAAAAAACCTCCCAGGACTTAGTCACTGATTTACATTACTGCTCCAGGAAATTTAACCAGAGAAACCAGATTTAATGCATAACTACATCAGCAAACACCCATGTTGTCATTGGTTGTGCCCACTTCATAACCAAGCCTAAAGGTGGCCAGGGACTGAAGAGCAACACGGTGATGCTCTTCAGCCATGCACAAGCTGCTACAGAGAGGGAAGGAGAAGTTCCTTGGTGGTAAGAAAATGAGATGAAAATGGCTTATGGCTTAGCCAGAGAAGTTTCTGTCACCGTTTAGAGGAAAACCTTTATTGCTAGGAAGCAAAGCACTGATGAAAGCAGCCAGGCTTACAGCAGAGCATCTTTCATGGACCATTTGAAAGGTTGGTGTGGGAAAGTGCCTACCAGCAATTGTTCAGACACTTGTAAAAAGGGGCCTTGCCAGACACGTTGAATCACAGAATCATAGAATGGTTTGGATTGGAGGGGACCCCTAGAGATCATCTAGTTCAATCCCCCTACCATGAGCAGGGACACCTTTAACCAGATCAGGTTGCTCAGAGCCCTGTCCAACCTGGTCTTGAATGCTTCCAGGGATGGGGCCTCCACTATCCCTCTGGGCAACCTGTTCCAGTGTTTCACCACCCTCATTGTAAAGAATTTCTTCCTTTTATCTAGTCTAAACCTACCCTGTTTTAGTTTAAAACCATTACCCCTTGTCCTGTCACAGCTGGCCCTACTAAAAAGCTTGTCCCCACCTTTCCTATGGGCCCCCTTTAGATACTGAAAGGCCGCAATCAGGTCTCCCCGCAGCCTTCTCTTCTCCAGGCTGAACACCCCCAACTCTCTCAGCCTGTCCTCATAAGAGAGGTGCTCCAGCCCTCGGAGCATTTTAGTAGCCCTCCTCTGGCCCCGCTCCAACAGTTCCATGTCCTTCCTTTAGAATCCAGCTGTGGTGGGCTGCTGTGTCCTTCCACCTCTGCTTCCCAAAATAAAACCCAACAGACCCTGAACATCTCCAAACACCTGCTTGGAAAGGGACCCCTGGCAGATTTGGACACGCCTCTCCTCCGCCATGGCCAAAAGGGAGACGCAGGCTTTGCGGAGCAGCACAGTGGGTCCTTTGAGGGACTTAAAGAGCTGCAGCATCGAAGCACAGAGTGGTCTCACAGCCCTTGGGCAGCAGCATCCACGTCCCATTTGTGTGCAACACCAGTTCCCTTCTCCACAGCCTGCAGGGGACTTCTCACGAGCGCTGTGAAAAACCCAAGCTAAAGAAAGTGAAAGTTTGTGTGTACACCCCCCACCCAAAAAAAAAAAACCTCATGTAGCTGCCAGCTGCTCCTGTGACCACCCAAACTGTGCTCACCTATTTCTTAAGTGATGCTAAACTCAGTAAAGGAGCTGAAGTATCGTAAGCAGGGGAGGAGGCAAAGCGGGGAGAGCGAAGTTAGAGGGCTATTAGTAAAATAAACCTTCACTCTGGCAGGCTGAAGAAGCAGCACCAAGAGCAGTGTTGGCACTCATTTCAGTCCTTGGGTTTAACCCTTCCTTTCCTCGGCCACCGCCCCTGTGAAAGATGGTAAAGCTGTGCCAAATAGCCATCCCCTCCCCAGTCTGCTGGCAGCCACTCAGCGGAGATTAAATTTAAGCCCAGAGCGGCAAAACAGCAGTCTCAGGTGAAGCCCAAGGGCATCAGGATGGTATTAAAATGGTTAATGGACTGCAGGGATACAGGCAAGGGGATGGAGAACGTCATCTGGAAAGGGATCAGCACTACCTCCTCTCCCCTTTGGAAAGGGGAGCCAAAATGTTTAGGGTGAGTATGAAGGAAAAAAAATAAAATAATAAAATACGTTGTGACAATTCCCCCCCTGCTCGTGGATCTTCCCTGTGCTTGGCGCTGGCAGGATTCCCCTCTCCTCAAGACACAGAGAAGAAAACCCCTGTCCTGCCCAGCTCTCTCCAAAGCATGAATTATCCTGCCCACTTGCCCAGGGCAAGCTGTAAGGACTATTTTTCACTCAAGCTTCAGGGAAACAGAGGCCAAGGCCTCGCACAACCCCAGCTCGTCTTCAAGCGGTGAGTTAAATCACCAAGTAAGAGGATGAGCACACTGTTGGTGAAGTACTCCCAGTTTACCCAGTGAGTTAAGGACAGCAGAGCACAACCGGGGCGTGACTCACTGCCCTGCATTTTTAAGTGAAAAAGCAAAGAGTTTGGTTTGAAGAATTCAAAAAAAGCAAGCAAGAAGTGGAAATGAGAAAATTGAAAACAACCAAAAGAGAGCAAACACCTCTAAAACACCCTGGCTGGGCAAGTTTAAGCACTGAATCAGCAGATGCAGGAGCAATTCCCACATTAGCCTAGGTAATATGTTTGCAGCTTTATATCTGACCTCTATTAGTCATCTGTAAGGGGACACTTCGGCGAGGCTAACTGGAATGAACTGAGCACCGGAATGCAAAACGGGGTGGTTAAACCACATCAATTTTGAATGAGTGCCTCCACATAAGGCTCTAAAGTACCCTTAATTCAGTTTAGCCTGATTTGCATCGAAATCAAGTACGCTGAAGCGAATTAAGGCTCTTTAATCCCCAAGGGGAGCGTTTCCACCAGGGCTAGTTAAGAGTAATTGAACTAATCCACTTCAAAAGTCAGTTCAGATTAGTTGTGCTAAGCGGCCGTGCCGAGGAGGCCTGGGAGTGCAGGGACTGTCTCTCGCATGCAATAACCACATCAATCTGCCGCTGGGAGGACAGCTACAGCAGGGCTATTTTTCCTATCCAGAGGCTGGGAGTGGTCCAAGACACTCACACAAGAACACTAATAGAAATGTCTACTTGTGCTTGACAGGTGCCATCTGGTTGCAACCGAAGGCATTTTCCACATGTATTTTCTGTACATATCATATACGCTGGGTATGGCCAAGGGGGAAGCTGTTTTTATGGGCAGCTCTGGGACCAGGTTACTGGTCCAAGAAGTGCTGGCAGCATCTCTCATTCAAGCCATGCTTGAAGCTCACATCCCCTCACTGAAATATGTGATGCAAGTTCACAGGTCTCCGCTCCCCCTGTCCCAGAGATGGCAGGAGATGTATTTTGGGCCCAGTGGAAGACTAAAGGGACCACCTCCACCATACACTAATGGCTGGGGGTGGGTGGGTGGTTTCCCCATTTGGTGCTGTCGCATCCACCCCACTCTTCTGCAAGCTCCAAGGGTGTCACCCACTTCCCATTGGTTTCCACATCAACTCTGCAACTGGTTAGAGCAAACCCAATTCAGCCACACACACTTCCCACAGAAACAGGGAGAAGGAAGCCAAGAAGGGGCAACAGAAATCAAAGGGAGGGCTAACGACTACCCCAAACCCCATCCTGTCCCAATTTCTGCTGCAGGTCCTCCCCCCCCCCCCCACCGCCCCCGGCACCAACCAGGCTCAGCACAGGTTTTGCCTTTCTAGGAAAGCACCCAGCCCCTCTGTTTGATCCAAGCCAGTTCTTCCCCAGCTAAGAATAATCCCCCCAGCTGCTGTTTGATTTACACATTACCATGGACGCGCAGTGTTTTTTATCTGCTAGATATACAGGGGGAGAGGGAGCAAGCCTGCGTGTGTTCGTTCTAGTTAATGTTTCCTGTGCGGTTCAGGCCGTTATGCCTACAGGTATGTTTATTCCACTACTTTAGCAAACCAGCAGACTTTTTAATGGAACTGTTGATATTTTTCCTGGCTGCTCCTCCTGGAGAGGCGAGGCAGCGTACACATGAAGTTCATTCCTAGCTTCAGCCCGAAGCTACTCTTCTCCTCCTGGGACCGCAGGGAATTGAAGGTTTCCATTGCACTGGTCAGATTTCTTCCTTCTCCAGCCTTCAAGTTTTAGATATACAAACAGAGGCGGCTCAGGCAGCTGACAGTAGCAAGAGCAATGCGTGGATAGTGCTTTATGCAAGGGCAGCAGCTGCTCTGAAAATCCAGCCACGCAGCTCCCAGCAAGGCTCTGGGAAAGGATAAGCGGGTGCAACACTGCACCCTTAAAATGAAAGCTGAACTACACGGCTTGTTTTGAAGCTACATGGCTTTTTAGCCTGAAGACAAGCTGAGAGGGGATCTCAAACATTTACCAATATCTGAAGGGTGGATGTCATGAGAACAGAGCCAGGCTCTTCTCGGTGGTGCCCAGCGCCAGGACAAGGGGCAATGGGCACAAACTGAAGCAGAAGAGGTTCCAGTTGAATGTGAGGAAGAACTTCTTGACTTTGAGGGTGCCCAAGCCCTAGCCCAGGCGGGCTGTGGAGTCTCCTTCTCTGGAGATCTTCAACCCCTGCCTGGCCACTGTCCTGTGCCCCCTGCTCTGGGTGAGCCTGCTTGGGCAGGGGGGTGGCACTGGGTGAGCTCCGGAGGGCCCTGCCAACCCCTGCCATTCTGGGATTCTGTGAAATCAGACCTTGCAGCCTGAAGCTGGGGGTTTCCTGCTTGTTAGTATTTTGGAGCTTCCTAAGCCATCAGTAGATCATCATACATTTGTCTTTGAACCCCCTGTATTATTGCAATAGGAGCAGCAACTCCAATCCCATCAGAGGGCTCTGCTATATCAGGCACATAGAAAAGACACTTTCAGACCTGGTCTATAATTTAACAGCCCTTGGGGGTCCTAAGAAGAGCCAAGGGATGCGCACCAAGTCCCTGACTCCACTCACAGCCTGCTCCCCCTGAAAACAACTCTGGTTTACAAGCTGAAGTATCCTGAGGTTAATGGATTGCCCCCAAAAGCCATGCAGATGGATTCACCCCCATGGAACCATGAGGTAAAACTTACCCCAGCCTCTGAACACATCCAGATACATCAGACACCATCTCTAGAGCCAATTCAATTGAAAGCACTTGAAAGGAGTGCTCCAAAGAGCTCTGGTAACAGAGTAAACAGCCCCACACAAGCAAGCAAGAGCATCTGTTGGAACAAGGCTACCCAACTGCCCTGACCCCATGCTGCTGATGTGTCCCATGGCAGCTGAAGCACAGCATCCCCAGGAGGAGCTCACACCACACTCAGTCGACCTCTGGAGCACACAGGGACACCACCCACCTCCTCACCATGGAGGTACCCCCCCCCACCACCATCTACAGCATGGTCTGCAAGGGAGAGCATCCAACCCCAGCCAGCTGCTAGGGGACATGGTAAAAATACAGCCACTGTCACCATGTAACAGGGTCATCAAGCCTGGTGCAGTCCCAAACTCCAATGAGTCAGAAAAGGCCAAGCCTTTCAAGCTCGCCTCCCCCCTCCCAGTGCCAGCTCCAGCCCTCAGATTTTCCATGAGCCTTGCAGCAGCCCAAGCAAGTGCCTCAAGGGATGCAGGGCTCAGGGAGGATGCTCTCCTCTTACCCTGGTACCTCCCACAAGGCAGTGTCTGGGACAGCCCACAGGCAACCCAGTCCATGCACCGGGGAAGACTGGGACCACAACCTCCCCCAGAGACAAACTGCAGTTGGTTTTAAGGCATCTCCACTACATCAAGTGAGATTTATTTCTGCATGGCTGTTGATCCTTCTGCAAGTTAAGACAAATGTAGGATTACGCCTGGTCCCACTCCCCTCCAGATGCTATCTCTTTGGCCCAGCATTTGTCCTCCACCTTGCAGAGACACTTCTCTACCTGTAAACACATTTTCATCAGCTACAAAAACCAGCATGGATATTATGGCTTCAAATCAGGCAAAACAAAGAATAGCCATATAACACTGACCACAGGGACTGCTGAAAGCCTCATTTAGTCCAGTTCACATTCCCAAGAGCAGCTCTTCAGCTTCAGTCCTCTCTTCAACCTCACGCTAAGCCTCTGGATTTCCGGAGTCAATGTGGGACAAGCCAGAAGATAGAAATAGTCACCAGGGATGCAACACAGCCGTGCTAATGAGCCAAAGGAAGTGTTGGATCTTTGGTTAGACCCTGTAATTCAGCTCAAGTGGCTGTTTCACCTCTGGCCCGTCAGATCAACTTGCTAACCACAGACTGGGAAATAGCTCCCAGCAGGAGATTTATCTTTGGCAAGGGCTGAAAACATCCCTACCCCCCCTCACCTTTGATTACAGAGAGGCCCAGAGATGCAGAAAGAGAGCTATGCTATAGGTTTGCCAGGTATTTCAAGATCTCATCTTACACTGGAAGAGGATTAGGGCTAGAAAAGAATTTTGTCAAGATCAAGCAAAACAAGTCAGTTCTTTTAAATGAAGTATCAGTTCTGGTGAACTGTCCCCAGAGGGGTTTGGGCTCCAGGATAAGGTTTCTTGTCAGAAGAGATGGGCAGCCCTGGAGAGCTGTAGCACAGCAGGGCTTGCAGCAAGCAGTCAAGCTTACCTCGATGCCACTGAGCTGGGCAAGCTCCACTGAAGTCACCGATTGCTCTGGGAGAGGTCCCCAAAGCCAACACCAATGCAGCTGGCTCAATAGGGTTTGCCCAAGGTAGAGCCTCATCCTCAGCGCAATCACACTCAGCCATTTCCCAGGTACCCAGTCCCCCCAGCTGCCCCAGATCCCAGGAGAATATCCCACCCTGAGCTGAACTTGGCTCCCGGACATTCTGATGTCATAGCTGATGTCACAGCTCATTCATTCACACCATAACTCTCACCTGAGCAAGACTAAAGCCAGTTCCATACAGTGGAGAAGCTCAGCTCTACAAGCAGCACCACTGCAAGGGGCAGGGGCACACAGTGATGTGCCCCAAGTCAGTGGGGCACAGATGCTCCTATACCCAAGGGGGGACACTAGAAGTTTCCTTTGAGACTACTGAAGGAGTTATCCAGGCCTCCTCAGACCTAGTGGGTTGGGATACTTGTGTTTGAGGCTAGAGAGCAGTAGGATGTCAAGAAGCTGAGAAATACCAAAATACACAGTGGCCTTTCCTAGGCTAAACTCAAGTACAAGCACATTTTCTTCACTTGCCTGAGTATTTTGCAATGCTTTGTCAGATATGCCCTCACCTAGACTCCACAGTGCTGAAAAGGCACTGCCTTAGAAGAGGCTCGAGGCAGGACTGATTGGTTTTCCATGGAAATAAGGAGTCACTGAAATCAAAGCAAGGTATGAGGGAAGCAAACCATCTGGAAAAGTGTCTGGCAGACCTCCTGCAGGTAAGAAGCCTACCCTTCCTGCAGGCAGAGTGAGGAGCTTCAGTGCTAAGGCCAAGGAGAGTAGATCCCCACGAAAAAACCCTACAAGCAGTCGCTACCAGAGTTCTTAGCGCTGTTTCCAAGTGAGGCATTGTATTGGTCACCAGGGTAAAGTGAAGCCCCTATAAGCTCAGCTTCAGGCCTAGCCAAGAAGCACTATCTCAATATCCAGCAGACTGAACACTTCACCTTGGTAACTTCAGAGAGCAAGGTGCTTACTAAAAGTAATCCTAGAAAATGGAGCTGGAAAGCCCCACAAGAGGTCCTCTGCCACATGCAAACCCAGTTTCACTTACAATCTTCAGTTGCATCTAACAGAAGTGCAGTTATGGCCTCAAAGGGTTCCTTGGCTTTGTTTTGTTGCCATACCAAGCATGAGATCACCCACCTTTAAAAAAATATGACTAACCTGCAGAGAAGACATTACAATGAGTATATTTAAAGGTCTGAGCTCACCATAATAGTCAATGCACCCAACTCAGCAGGGGTTCACACAGAAAGACCTATGCTGGGAATTACCTGTAAGCAGATCTTGAGGACTTGATGATCTTAAAGGTCTTTTCCAACCTAAACAATTCTATGGTTCTATGACTAGGGAATAGCAATGCCTCTGTGCAGTTTCTTCTAAGCAATCGGGTGGGGAAGTCTATGCAGACCACAGCAAACAAGTCATGAGAGCAACCTGCCCAGCTGTGCATGCCACAGCTCACAAGCTGTGCAACGAGAGCACTTGGTGGTCCTGCAGACCCCTACCCACAGCCCCTCCAGCCAAGCTGGCGGAGGGGTGAGGTAGCACCAGGCTGTAGCATCATACCACACACTCCCACACACAGAGCTGGGGAAGCTGCCACATACAGCTGATTGATGGCAGCAGGGAACATAAGGCACTTTGTGGAGGTGGAATTTAAAGGTTACTAACTTCCAGTCATCGCAAGTTATAACAGGTATTCTTGAGACATGGGTGAGCCTACCTCAGCAGATGTTCATCGAGCAGTGCTGATGCTTTCAGAGCAAGGTCACAACCAGCTCCTTCTCGGAAAAAGTCAATTGGTGCTTAAGATACAGAAGCAGGAAACCCAGTGTCAAGCCATTGGCTCTGTGCATCAAAGTAATTCATCCTGGTGGCCTGTCACACCTACCTGTATGTTACACATGAAGGCATCACCCAGGGGTCAGGCTCAAGAAACACCTTGTGTATCTCAAAGGAAACTTAATTTTGCTAATTTTTAATCCATTTCTAACAATAGAGAAAAGATTAAGTAGACCAAGAGCAGATGGAAGCTAATTCAAGGGTGTCCGAGCCCTGGCCCAATCTGCCCAGGGGGGCTGTGGAGTCTCCTTCTCTGGAGATATTCAACCTCTGCCTGGATGCTGTCCTGTGTGCCCTGCTCTGGGTGAGCCTGCTTGAGCAGAGGGGTGGGACTGGATGATCTCTGGAGATCCCTTCCAACCCTTGTCATTCTGTGATTCTTCTGCTCATCAGCTGACTTCTTCCAAAAGGAAGGTCCTGAAAGCAACAGTTGCTTGACCCTTCTTTGCTTTGCTCTACAATTTGGTTTCCAAGCAGTTCAACAGCAGACCAAGGCTCTCGCTAAACTTCTGCCCATTCCTCCCAGGACCACTTAGCCAGACAGGGCCATTTGACAGGTTTTTAAATAAAGCTCATATATTCCTATGGACACCTCAGTGCTTCATTCATATCTGGGGAAATCACACATTGCTTCACAGCATAAAAAAGCTACCCACTACTATGCATAGTAAATGGCCAATTTGTGCTACTTCAGTCTCTGGAAGACTCAGAACGGTTTTTCCAGGAAAGGAAACTTTTGCTACAATTGTGAAACTTGTGCATTTGCTGTGAGCTGGATGGACAAGTCAGAGCGAGCTAGTTTTTCCCCCCCAAACTGCATAAGCATCTGGCTATCCAATTAATGCTATTTTAATGAGCTAGGCCAAATGAATCCGCTCATAAAATTCATGCCAACTCCCTTACGGCATGACATCCCATCAACATGAACTGCACGCTCCATGCTACCTTCCAAGCCAGCACAGACTCAGCATTAATGTCAGATACTGTTGAGTTTGCATGTTCTACAGTGGATGTATAGAAGAACTGTTTTTCTCTGTGTTCTTTCCAAAGGAAGAGTTCAAGTTTTTTTAACCTGTCATTTCCCCTTCCCCCCCCCCCCCCCAAAGAAATCCTTCAGCAACTGAATTAACAAAATCCTCCCCACACCTTGGAGAAGAATGATTTAAGGTCACAAGCTGAGTGGAAGACCACATAGCACATGCAGGAGCTGCTTGATCCATTTGAAATAAGTTCTCCGCAACAGCTAAGGGAAAAAAGTCAGATTTTTCTTTCAGCTACAGCAAATCCTGTAACTGCTATGTTTATCCATGTAGTCAAAATACTCGCTGTTCCACTTAGCACAGTGCAAACATGCATTACAATAAAATGTAAAGCTTACTGAGCTGATAAGCTTCATAAGTGTATTTTATGACAGTATCTCAAGAGATAAGATTCATTAGCACTTACAGCCACGATCCAAGGGAACCTTAAAAAGCACAGCTAAAAAAATAGAAAAGGAAAAACTTGCAACTAGATGTCACAGAACCAGCTTCTAAAGGCTTAACCCTTTCTACCCAGCATCATAATTTCTAGCTCCTGTTCAACTTGACCTGAGCTGGCTCCAGTAAGTCAGGAACTTATATCCTACCTGTCCCACCTGGAGCCACACCATGGGCTGGTTCATGACCTACAGCCACATTCTGCAGGAGGAGGAGGAGCCTCTCATCAGCATTTAGCAGCACAAGCAACAGGCCCTCTGCTTGATGGCTGCTCTGATCAAGAAACCCATTGCATTAACATGCTACAAGCCACTAGAGAGCTTTTTTTGGCTGCAGAGAAAGGCTGCTTCATTATGGAGGGGAGCCAGAGGCTCAGTATGTTTGCAGTCTGGAAAGCCAGGTACGTGAGACTTCTTGGATTGCTTCAACACACGCCCTCAGAGAAGCGCTAGGAAGCTGGCAGGTTGCTACCTGGACAGTCAGGGAACTTGAGGTAAAGAAGTTTGTGTCCAACATAGGCTTTTAGTATGGACTAAGCAAGTGCCATCCCACCCAAGAGTGCTTTCTCCAGGTAGGAGGTAGCTGTAGCTGCGTGGTTAGGCAGAGGGAGCCTTTACATCCAGCAGATCAAGACAGTTTTAATGCATTAAGCTCCTTCCTCTCAAATGCCTCAGGCAGCATTAGGATAAGAACAGTCCCATTTGTACTCTACAGAACCCAAGCGACCAGAGAACCCAAGCCCTGAAGTCACCACTGCTCCATGTAACTGGAACAGAGGATCAATACGGAGCTCCTGGCAGCAGAATGTCTTACACCTCTGGTGGTCTGATCTAGGAGACCAGGTTCACGACAGTCTCCCCCAGGGGGATATTCCAATGTAGCATCTCCTCAGCAGTCTCCAAAAAAGCTTCAAAATCCCTATCCAACCTAAGGCCCTCTTCTCAGAGAGCAGCTATGCAGAGACAGAAGAGGGAGACAGGGCAGGCAAGTTTGGCCTTCAGCTCTTATGAGCTGAGCTTTCAAGGTCCCACCACCCCTGTGCAGCTCTGGTCAGCTCTAGATCAGAAACTGGCTCATGCAGTGGAAGCACTGGAGATGCTCACTGGTTCAGTACTTCCTCTGGCTACTGAGACTCCTCCAAGCTTAGTTCAGCAGTGTCTTCTGGCTTGGCTTTTCCACCAAAAAAAAAATCTCAAGGAGCCTTTAAATATCAGTTTCACCAAAGAAAACACCAGGAATAAAAAACAGACAGCATCTCCCTAAATGAAGGGAATGGAATGGAGCAACCCTAGGGCAGGGACATCTTCTCCAGGAGGCAATTACACCAGGTCTGCAAGCACAAAGGATTAAGCAGACAGAAAAATGAAGAAAGCAGCAGAGACTGAAGGAACCCAGTCCGGTCAGAAAGATTCAGACTAAGGTGCCTCACCGCGGCTTCTCCGTGCAGTCTTCCAGACCTTCCACTTAACCCTCCCCCTACAACCTAATTCAATTACCTACCACTGAATAAGCCTTACGGTGATTCTCATTACCCTGTGATAAAGCACAAGGCCTTTAATTACTAAACACTCATGGGCTTTTTGTGTTGGGGTTGTGGGGCTTGACTCCCTTTTATTGTTGTTTGCAGCTTCCAGAAAGCAAGTTAATCATTGACCAGGCCTTTTCACCAGGAGACCAGAGTCCTATAGATTCCTGGTCTCCAGTTCTGCATCACCAGTCACACTAAGAGAGTCACTGACCTCCTCCTGCTTCGCCAAGTATCACTTAATAGTCTCCTAACGAGCCATCTTCTCCCCCTAGGGAGCCATCTGTAGCACTGGTGGCCCCTGCCAATAAAACACACAGTATTTTCTGAGCATTGTATACAGCTACTGTGTCCATTAACAAGTTGAGTTCAGAGAGAGATGGCCCCAATGTCTTTCCAAATAAGGGAAACTGAGGCATGAGGCAGTGGTGCCCAAGTCTCAAGCAACATGCTCAACCCAGTACATGAGTCCATGACATACTAATCCATGTCTAGATGATGAGGGGACTGGAGCATCTCCCCTATGAGGAAAGGCTGAGGGAGCTGGGCTTGTTTAGCCTGGAGAAGAGAAGACTGAGAAGGGACCTCATCAACACATACAAATATCTCAAGGGTGGGGGGTCACGAGGACGGAGCCAGACTCTTCTCAGTGGTGCCCAGCACCAGGACAAGGGGCAATGGGCACAAACTGAAGCAGAAGAGGTTCCAGTTGAACGTGAGGAAGAACTTCTTGACTTTGAAGGTGACAGAGCCCTGGAACAGGATGCCCAGGGGGGCAGTGGAGTCTCCTTCTCTGGAGATATTCAACCCCTGCCTGGATGCTGTCCTGTGCCCCCTGCTCTGGGTGAGCCTGCTTGGGCAGGGGGGTGGCACTGGGTGATGTCCAGAGGGCCCTTCCCACCTCTGCTGTTCTGTGATGTCTGACTAAAGTTTTGCTCCATCCGTCCACTGCAGAAGGAAGAAGCTTTCAAGTATCTCTCAACCTAATCTGGGACAGATCTGGGTCCCCAGGACTGAAGGTGCAGGCCTGATGGACCTTATCCACACAGTTATTTTCCCAAATGCTCCTGGGTTTGTCACCACCCTTCTGGCACCTCATCAATTCCAGTGCAGCCTTCATGCATCTACAAAGCAAATGCTTCTTCTGGGCATGGGGCTCCCTTTTGCAAAGAAATAAAGTTAAACATTGCTTTTATTTGACCCAGAGAGGCCAACTTTGGGAGAGAAGCCAGTCAGGACTCAGACAGATCATTCTCTACGTGACAATTCACCCAGCTCAAAAGGAGTAGGGGGGAAAAAAAAAAAAAACACAAACCAGCCAGGCACACCCTTCCTATTCCAAGGAAAACCAGCAATCCAGCACCTTAAAAGCAGCATCACCATCTAGAAAAAGCGGACCACCACAGGGTGGGATGGCAAAGCCACCCTCCCGGCCCCAGGAGCTGCCTCCTTACTCTCCAGCTGTGTTTGCCTGCGTGCCGCATTCCTCCCTCACCACCCGAGTCCAGGTTTTGTTTTTTTGGGTTGTGCTGAGAACCAGCTGCTCCATCTCACACATGCCAGAGACGACCGGCGCGTCTGGAAAGCCAACACGCTGTGGCCTGGCTACGACAACAGCTTCCCGAGAAGTTCACACGCCTTTGGCCGAAGCTGCGAACGTGAGCCCGTGGCCCCACACTACCATCAAGTGACAGGTACAGAAATTCTTGATACCCGGCAGCCACCTTAGCGTGTGCCACAGGCTGGAAAAACCACGCAAAGCCTGCCAGCACCAGCGGGCTTGCTTTTATTGGAGATGACATTCAAGCTGATGCCACACACTTGTAGCGACGGAGCTCAGAAACACATGCAAACGCCCAGCCCCCTTAAGAGCCCGCCCCATCGGGTGGTCCCAACCCCCAAATACCCTATCAATCCCAGTATTCAGATCTTTTCCAAGTCATTTTAACAGAATCACACCCCAAATTGCAGGGCACATCATCTTTCTGCCCCGGCAGCACCTAAAGCATAGCAGGGGTACCTCTTCTGCACCTGCCAATGGGAATAAAAATACATTGCGCTTCCCACACCAAAAAAACCCCACCAAGCAGCAAGGAACCTGCTCTCGCTAGCGATGTGTTGGTAAATTAGGGCAAGCTATGCTTCCCCTCCCTCCTTCTCCCCCACACAAGCATTTAAGGGTTCCTGTTGCCTGCGTGCAGTGTACAGATCAGTTACATTTATGAAGAACATTGCAATCTGTCAATATAAACACTATGTAAGCATGAGCCACTTGTAACATTACTACTGTCCTGACAAGTGTTTGCAGAGGGGGCAGAGCTGCTTCAGCTCCCGCTGCTGCTGGTGGAAAGCAGAACAAACTCCAAGCTGCAGAAACCAGCAAGAAAATAAAAAAAAAAAAGGAGGGGGTGCACCAAAACCGAGTCAGACCATAAATCAGAACACCCAGAAATAGAGGGGGTTTGATTTATCACTTGGAGAGGTTGCAACCTCAGAGCCACAAGCCAGGCAGCTCAGGAGAGCAGCAAGCTCCTACAGGCTGGTTTGCCGTCCCGCTAGCACCGGGGCACGGCAGGACTGAAGTGTATCAGCCCGCCTGTCACCCCAGCACGGCTAATCTGGTCATCTGCCACTTCCAAAGCCCAGCAGAGCAAGACCCAACACAATTCCCAGGTGCCACTACGGCACTTCCACCACCCCTTAGCCACACTTGAGAGGAGAAGGGGAGATACCCACACCCAAAGCTTCTAAGGCACAAGAAAAGCGTAGAGAGGAGGAAACTGAAATGCAGTGCTTTCTCAGGCTGCTCCAAACTACCCCAATCAGCCAGTTGTAATATGGTGCAAATTAGTTTTCAGACAGCCCAGCTGCAGAGGAGATGGCAGAACATAAAAGCAGGCTCACTTTTAGAGCAGCCAGTGCCTCTCAAGAAGCCGGTCTCAGCTGAGGCTTATCTCAAGGCAATGCTTCCCCCTCTGGTACGAGCTCAGCCAGGAACACTCTCCCAGACATACTCCTACCCTAAAACGCACCCTTCATCACCAGGCATCCTGATGGGCGACGATAAACCTACCCTAGGTCCTGCTCAGTTTTGCAGGCATGCTTCCTCCTCTCTAGCATCAAGACGTCTCCTATCAGACAAGGCTTAGGAGCCTGCAGCATCACTGCATCCCCGACGCCAGCCTCTTCCAGCTGCTTTCCAGTAACTGGGGCTAATGGACACCCCCCACCCCCCAAGCAGGTACCTACAGGGACTCAGCTCTGCTCACAGCTGCACATCAGCATCACTTCAAGTCCTGCCTTTGCTGTGCCCAGGTCAAGCTGGCACCTAGCTTCAATCCTGCACCTGGGACATGGTCAGCAGCACCCAGGCTGCCAGCATAACCCTAGGCAAGGGACAAGCCCATCATCCCCCCCTTCACCCCAGACAGCAAAGGGTTACCTTCAGCACATGTCCTCACCAGGCAGCTTGGGGATGGAGCAGGACAGTAGCAAGGGCCCCACCTGCACCAACGCTTTATCTCACACATCCACCACACTCTACTTGCAGAGGGCATTTCTCATTTTTTGTCTGCTTGTGCAAGCCTATACAGACACACAGAGAAACAGGAGCCTCCAGCCATGGCTTTCCCACCCCAGCATCCCCTCCCACTCACTAGCTGCCCCTCTGGGGCAGGCACGGACATAACTACATGATAACAAGATTGTGTCAGCCTGTAACCATGCCCGGTTTCTTGTCCCCGTGCACTAATTCCCCG
Organism: Gorsachius magnificus; assembly: GCA_034008185.1. Classification (NCBI taxonomy): domain Eukaryota; kingdom Metazoa; phylum Chordata; class Aves; order Pelecaniformes; family Ardeidae; genus Gorsachius; species Gorsachius magnificus. The sequence goes on along the minus strand of CM067082.1, from coordinate 156,377,106 downwards.
CCGGGCCACACATTTGGAGACACCGAATTCTTTCCCTGAAATAAGACATTGGGGATGGGGTGGAAGGGATCATCCACAGCTGTCCCTGTCCCCCACCAGACTGCGGAACGGAGCAGCTAAGCTGCAGCTACAGCATGGCTCTGCTTAACACAGCCACCTGCTGCCCTCTGCGCCCCACCGCCTGCTGCAAGGGGGATGTTAGCACCCAGAAGAGGGTCCAGCAGGCCACCCAGAGGTGTCACGGCAGCTTTGATGATGCCCTGGACTGGGAAGGAGTGTTCTTTCCCCTGCCTAGAAATGGTGTTGCATTAACCGAGACCATTTCAGCTCAGCCCCTGAGCAAAGGGTGGTGCATCCAGGTTTTTAGGGAAGATTTCTGTTAGAAAACAGATGTGCTCCCTCACCTGGAGCGGCTCCTCCATGCATGGTTTCTAGGCACAGCAAGAAGGGCGAACATCAGCAACATCAGCCTTCCCAGGGCACTTGCAGGAGCACCAAGAGCTCTGTTTGGAACACACAGCTTTTACCAGGTAAGATTTCTTTCCCTATCAATATACAAAAGCCCACGGCAAGGAGGGCTCAGCTCTTCTGCACACACTTGTTAGATCACATATCACCGGAGATTAGCGGGGACCCTGGACCTCAGCCCTGACTATTCCCCCGCGTCCCCAGCAGCTCAGCAAGTGCAATCTCTGCTTTAAGGCCTCTTGGAAGAACAAAGAGAAGATTAGCAGCAGATGCTGCTCCATTGCTGCGGCTCTAACCAGAGGGCAGGATGCTTTGCATAAGCAAACTTCACTGCTCACCGCAGGGAGGGCACATCTGGCTGGGTGCACATCTGGCAGCATCTCCTCTCCCCTCCTTATTGCCAGAGAGGGAGTCTTAAATCAGAAACAGCAGCCACACCAGGACAGAGAGAATAACCCAGCATGGTTCAGGACAGACCTAGCAGCATGCTGCCCTCACCTCAACATGGTCAGTCTGAAATTAAAATCTACACCCGCCACGTGAGGCTGGGAGAGAAATCCCAGAAGCAGGCGACTGGAAGGAGCTACCTGCTGCACCGCAGCAGGTCCCAGCACCGCATGGATTAACAGGAGAGTTACAGCCAAACCCCTTCCAAGCCCTGTCAGTCCCCGAGGCACCGTACAACCGCACGGTGCCGGTGGTCTTTGACAGCCAGACAAGCTAATGGGCTCGGTACAGCCCTCCATGTGCTGCTGGGGGAGAAGAGGGCTTTTCCTAAAACCCTACGCACACAGGAGAGGCCGTTTCCTCACAAAAACCAGTCCCAGCAGCAGGAAGTTAAATGGTTCTTGAGTTGGAAACAGGAGATGTAAGTAGCACTGTTTGGAAAACTTTGCCAGACCACAAGCAATGGACAAGCCTCAACACCAGGATTTGTTTTACTGGAAAGAGGGGAGGGGGGAAAAAAAAAACACCTCAAGTCTGCTAAAACATTCTCCAGGGCTGGTCCAGTGGCTCCTACCAGCGGTCACAAACACAACATCCCAAAAAGCAGCGAGAACCATCGCTCTTGGGTAAACTTGCACCGAAAGCTCTTCATGAGGTGCTCGCATCCCGCTCCCCTGGCAAACCGGGCCCATTTTGGGACGAGTGTTTAAAAAAAAAAAGAAAAGAAAAAAAAGACAAGAGGCAGCTACCTGGGCACCCAAAAAAGCCAAGGGGGGGCTGCACAGAGGGAAGAGCCAGAAGCCCAGCCACTGCGGCTGGGGGGGAAAGAGGGGGTGAGGGGATTATGGGGCTCCTCCAGCTCAGCCCCCCCCCCCCCCCGGGGGGGGGGGGGGGGGGGGGGGGGGGGGGGGCCGGGTTCACCTGCGCAGCGCGGAGCGGGCGCGGAGCGGTAGCGCCCCCTGCCTGCCGCGCTCCTGCACGCGCGCACAGGTGAGCGCCGGGGGATGCGGGGTTGTGGGGGGGACACACTCTCAAATCCGTCGGGAATCAGCTTTGCACCGTCTCGGGGTGGGGACAGCAGCATGCACCCCCCAAAAAAACCAACACCACCGGCGCGGTGATGCCCGCTCGCCAGCACTCGGTGCTGAAGCATGTGCTTTAATAAAAAAAAAAAAGTTTTTTTCGGGGCTGTCCCGTACTGATGGGAGGCTACAGCGCGCACCCCGAGCCCAGCTCCCCGGCCACCCCGCTACGGGTCCCCCCCGCCCCCGAGCGCGCCGCCGCCGCCCGCCCCGTCGGGGAAGCGCGGAACGAGTCGCTCCCTCGCCCCGCGGAGTTTTTGGCGGCGGCCCCCGGAGAGCCCGGCCGCAGCGGGCAGCAGCCGAGGGGATTGGGGAGGACCGGTGGGGGGGGGGGGTGATGAGACACAGGGCTGCTGCTGCCTCCCCCGCCCATTACCCCCCTCCCGGGGCGGCTGCCAGCGCCGGCGGAGGGGATGCTCGCACCCACCGGCAGGCGCGCGGCAGCATCCTCACCTCGGGCGGGCGGGACAAGGTGCAAAAACAAAAAAAAAAAAAAAAAAAAACCACACACACACACCTTTTTTTGCGAATAAACTAAAATGAAAGGGGGCGAGGAGCGGGGGGCGCCGAGCACCTACCCGAAGTAGGCGGCGGAGGGCCGCGGGGCGCAGGCGAGCAGCCCTAGGAGCGCGCAGGAGCAGAGCCATCCCAGCAGGACGTGTCCATCCAGCATCTTGCAGCGGCGCCGGCGCTGCTCATCTCGTTCCCCCGCCGCGCCCGCTGCCGCCCCGCCGCTCCGCGCCGCTTCTTATAGCCCGGCCGGCGGCGAGCGCCCGGGCGGCGGGGGGGGGCGGGACCGGGGGGGGCGTCCCCAGGCCGCTGTCCCGGGGCTGGGTGTGACACGGCCGCGCGGGGAAGGGCTGGGTGGGTGTGCGAGGGCTGGGTGTGCCGGGGACGGGCGGTTGTGCAAGGGCTGGGTGTGCAAGGGGCTGAAGGGCCGGGACGGGCGGCGTGCAGGGTCGGCGTCGTGCAAGGGCTGGGTGTGAAGGGCTGGGTGTGCAAGGGCTGGGTGTGCCGGGGATGGGTGTGCCGGGGGTGGGCGGTCGTGCGAGGGGATGGGCGGTCGTGCGAGGGCTGGGTGTGCAAGGGCTGGGTGTGCCGGGGATGGGTGTGCCGGGGGTGGGCGGTCGTGCGAGGGCTGGGTGTGCAAGGGCTGGGTGTGCAAGGGCTGGGTGTGCAAGGGGCGGGCGGTCGTGCAAGGGCTGGGTGTGCAAGGGGCTGGGTGTGCAAGGGCTGAGTGCGGGAGGGGTTGCAAGGGCGGGTGTGCAAGGGCTGGGTGTGCAAGGCTGAAGGTGCCGGGAGGGCGGCTGTGTGCAAGGGTGGGTGCAAGGGCTGGGTGTGCAAGGGCTGAAGGTGCCGGGGACAGGCGGTTGTGCAAGGGTCAGGTGTGCAAAGGGTGGCCATGTCTGTGCTGGGTGTACAAGGCCTGGGTGTGCAAGGCCTGATCAGCTCTGCATGGACCAGACACGCCAGGGCCAAATCGCTCGTGCAAATGCTAAGCGATCGCTCGTGCAAACGCTAAGCGTGCAATGGCTGTGTGGTCACGCGAGGGCTGCTGTCGCAAGTGCTGATGCAGCGCGGAAGAAGTAGGCAGTTGTGCAAGGGCTGGATGGTTGTGTAAGAGTTAAATTAATATTGCCAATTAATATTTCAAGGGCGAGCGAGGCGTGGAAAGGCAAGATGGGCAAGGGCGGATCCAGCGTGCAGGAGCCGCTCAGTGGTGCAATGGTGGAAAGGCGCGGGCATCACACGCCCCTGCGCACACGCTCCCAGCCCTGGGCAAGAGCGATGCACCCCAGCGAGGGGAGCACAGAGACCCCAACGCGTGGCCAGGACGATGAGACATGGACCTGTTGGAGCGGGGCCAGAGGAGGGCTACTAAAATGCTCCGAGGGCTGGAGCCCCTCTGCTCTGAGGCCAGGCTGGGAGAGTTGGGGGTGCTCAGCCTGGAGCAGAGGAGGCTGCGGGGAGAGCTGAGTGCGGCCGGTCAGGGCTTCAAGGGGGCCCAGAGGAAAGGGGGGGACAAGCTTTTGAGCAGGGCCAGCTGGGACAGGACAAGGGGGGATGGCTTTAAACTGAAGCAGGGGAGGTTTAGACTGGATATAAGGAAGAAATTCTTTCCAGTGAGGGTGGTGAAACCCTGGCAGGGGTTGCCCAGAGAGGGGGTGGAGGCCCCATCCCTGGGAACATTCCAGGCCAGGTTGGACGGGGCTGTGAGCAACCTGATGTGGTTCAAGGTGTCCCTGCTCCTGCAGGGGGGTTGGGCTGGGTGACCTCTGGGGGTCCCTTCCCACCCAAACCATTCTATGATTCTATGAGCACCCCAGCTGGGAAGTAGTTAACGCCCTAAATGTCAAGCCCTTGGGGCCCGGGTTTTGGTGGCCGCGTCGTTCTTCCCAGCGTCACTCTCGCCGTCGTCCTCCCAGGCGATTTCTGCACCCGCTTGCCACCCCAGAGCAGAAAGGTTTCCCTCCCGCGCGGGTGCGTGTGTGTCATGCTCTGAACCACCCCGTGTCCCCACGGGGACGGGGACAGGAGGACAGGCAGGTACCTGGCCCAGGACTCTCTCATCTCACGCGTCCCCAGGGGTTTAAGGTGTTCAGCTCCACAGAGCTGTGCCCAGCAGGTGACAACTGGGCGTGTGACGAGACGGCGAGACCCCGGGGTAACCACAGTGGGATCTGTCTGTGTTTCTGTCCCCGACAGTTTGCAGACAAACAGAATCGGGAACCACACGGGGGGTGGGTTAATGGGGATGAACCTTTTGTCCTGGAATAGCCCCTGGGGTCTCAGTGAATTTATTCTCGCCACTGACCACGCACTGGGACTCTTGCAGCCTTCCCAGCACTGTGCAAAGTATTGGGGTTCTGCTTAATTTTCAGAATAAAAGCGTGGTGGGGGAGCGGGGAGGGGGGGGGAGGCAAAGCTGCTTTAATTTTTAATGTGTGAAACATCCCAGCCCAATCCCTGACCAAACCTTTGCAAAACAGAGGTGTGGAAAAGCAACCGGCTTTGCACTGTGCAAACCTTTGCACATCACGGTGCGTGCACCCGGGGGGGGTTGGGGGCTCCCACCGCAGCCCCGCATCAAAACCCCTTGGGGTGGGGGCTGAACGAGGCTGGGGGAGGTGGGAGGTGTCAAATCCAATCCAGCAAATGGCTCCCACAAATCTGTGTGGTTCATCATAGAATCATAGAATCACTTTGGTTGGAAAAGACCTTTAAGATCGAGTCCAACCTTTAACCTAACCCTGCCATCCCACCACTAAACCCTGTCCCTAAGCACCTCATCGATCCTTCTTTAAATACCTCCAGGGATGAGGACTCTACCACCTCCCTGGGCAGCCCATTCCAGAGCCTGACAGCCCTTTTGGTGAAGAAGTCTGGGGTCTGGGAATCTCTCGGTTCCCTTACCCCGATGGTTGGGGCGAAGTGGCATCATTGCCACCTCCCAACGCGTGCCTGTGGGCGCTGGGAGGTGAGCAGCCCCCAGGCACTGCGGGCCATCGCAGCCCGGCCGAGGCCGGCAGCAATATTGCCTTAAAGCCCCATCTAGAGGCCTTTCACTAAGGAAAGTCTGGGAGAAGAGGACCAGCTCTGGGGTCGTGCTGGGTATCCTTATCCTCCCAGCCGAGCTCTTCCAGCTTAAGAAGAGGCAATAAAGGAGTGCGGATGGGGCGGAGGACAAGCAAGGCTATAGATATATTTAACTGGGAGGCTTTGCCTGAGCGTTCCTCTGCTGGAAAAGACAGTTTAAGAGTCATTCTTCATCCATGGCCCCAAGAAGCCGGTGCGCCCAGCACGTGGAAGGAAACTCCGGTTACGGCAGGCGGCCCCGAGGCAGAGCTCTGGGACCGGGTCACGGAAAGGCAGCGCGACCCTCGCCGTTACTCATATCCTCTGCCCGGAGCAAGGTGCCGTTAGCTAGGGTGCCGCTCTGCGACTCTTTCCGAAGTGAGACAGCATCCAAAATAGTCACCGCTTCTGCTTTCAGCCAGGGCAAAAGGGGAAGCCCAAAGCGGGGGCTGACTCCTCCAGGGTTTTGCTGTTGGTGGATGCTGCTCGTCGTGCCCAGGGAACCATGCACCGGTCCAGGGTGCAGCATCCTCCTGGGGCAGCTTTGTGGCTTTCCCAGGTCCTTCAGCAGTCCCCAGGGTGACAGAAAAGCTGGATGTTCCTACTCAGCGGTGGTGGCCTTGGCCGCTGTCCCCATAGCCACCGACAGCAGAGGGCAGTGCCACACAGGCGCAGCGCTGTCATGGGCAGCAGGAACCCGCTGGCGTGTGCTTGGCTTTTCAAGCAGGCATTTTTCAGCAGGGTGGTTTATACCTGGGATGATAACCACGGCCAGAGTGAAGCAGTCAAGCGGCCAAGGGCTGTGGCGTTTCAAGAGCAAATTTCAAAGGGCCATAACTGCACCAGGGGATGGTGCCGCTGCCAGCACCATACCATCTTCTTCAGGATCAGACGATGCCAGGGTGCCATGCTAATGCTGGGCAAGAAGCCCCAGAGCAGTTGTCACCAGACCTGCCTCTGCTTTGGCATCAACAGAAAACCTGCACCCTTCCCCGAACCCCAAGCCCACCACTGTGCTTCTGTAACATGGTCCTGTGCGCCAGGCAGCTGGGAGAGCGACCTGCGAGGATCCCAGCAAAGGGTCCTGGCATCCTGCAAAGGGTCCTGGCATCCCAGCCCCGTGGGTGACACCGACCCGTGACAGCCAGCAATCGTAGTCAACGGGACATCCTCAGACAGCACAAGGCTGCCGCGGCCGCCCGGTCAGGCTCTTCCCAGGCACGTTAGACCACAGCAGGATCTGGAGGGTGACTTCAAGTTTTCCTTCTCCATGACTCAGCTCTCAAGCGGCTCCCGGGGCTCAGCCTGCATCGCTCCAGAGGCTTCCCCACCCCAAGAGGAGCCCTCACCACCATCCCTGTTATGGTTTTTGCAGGAAACCCAGTGCCTCTTTTGCTCGGAGTTCCCCTTCCCTCCACATGGCTTTGCTCCAGGTGCTTTTCTCTGCCGCACGGAGCCGGGCTCCATCTGCCCTCCAAGCAGCTCCCCTTAAAGAGGCCAGGACTTTGACCAGCTCGCCGAGGTCTTGCTGCATGAACCCAACCTCTCCAGGGCAGCGACTCCAGCTCAGCGGGGTGGTTGAGTCATAGGAGTGCAAGAGGGAAGGAAAATACCCATGAGGTCATCTCGTTCGTCCCTCACTGCCAGTCCTGCATGGGTTCCCCACCAGATACTTGGCACCTGCTCCCAGACAGGAGTAACTCAAGCAAGGCAGCAAGAGGTGGGGACCTCACCGGGCTGGGGCTGGGCTGGGTATCCGAGGCTGTGCCCTGGGATAGCTGAGAAGCCTTCAGCTGCGTTTCCTCCCAACAAATCGCCTCCGAGACGAGCCACTCACATTTCCCTTCCTCAGTTTCCTTAATTAGACGTGGGCCCGGCATTTATCTGCCCTCCGGATACAGTCTGAAATAACAGACAAGACCCAGGAACACCGCCTGCCCACGGGACGTCGTTTATTCCACTGTCTCAGGGATCACGCCGTACAAGTACCCCCCCGACCGCCACCGCCTTCATTTCCAGTTACTCTTTTTTCGCCGGCACGTGGACTTCCAGGGTGTTTCCTCCCTCCTGGTGACCACACGTGGGCTCAAAGCCAGATTCTCGCTTCTTTTCCATCAGGCTTGAATGCAGGGGGGGACAGCTCTGAGCTTCAGGCAGCGTGGTGGGGTGTTATGCCTCCCTCCCTTCCCTCCAGCCTGCCAGCACCCAGCCCTCTGGCTGGGGTCAATGATTTTGAGGGGTGGAGATGTGGTCAAAAAATGCCTGTTGCTTTCAGAGAGCCAGGCTAAGAGCATCCCTGCTTTCCCAGGGCTCTGGATAACGCAAATCACTGCAAATAAGGAGCAATGTGGTCCTGATCACCCCCGTCCCCCCATCCTGCCTGCGTCTCCCCACCTTTCCAAGCGAAGAAAAGGCACTGAAACCAGCTGCAGTCCATTACTTCAGTGTTATGGAAGGCAAAAAGCAAACGGGAGCCTGTCATGTCATGATGGTCTCCATCATGGAGCCCCCCCTTTCCATCCAGGGCAGAGCTGGATGCAGGGCCATGGGGGTACTGTAAGGCTGCAGAAGGTGGGGGGGCCACCAGCTTTGTCCCGAGATCTGTGGGGACCACGCTGCACTCAGAGCCATAGCTCATTGGGATACACGTGTTGAATTTTTTGCTTGTTCCTCTGTCAGCATACCCCAAAACGAGTCAATCTGATGGAAACAGACTCAGAACCAGGGCACCAAGCTGCCATGGGACTGACCCCTAGCACGGCCCCTCACGCCAAATCTCAGCAAGCCATTGGTTTCCCTAAATCTCACTCCCATCAGAGATCCCCTCTCTTAACTGATTACAGGACCCTTATTAAAATACTTTGAAAGAGACTTAACCAACAAGTCCCAATAGGCATCTGTTACACGGCGGCTAAATCTTATTAAGCATTAGCAAGCACCTTACTCCTGGCCCACCGTAACAGGCTCATACAGATCCTTTCTGAGCATTGCCAGCTCTCGGTATAATCAGGCAATCTCGTAAAATATGTTTACAAGGGGCCTCAGGAGGTCATCTAGTCCAGCCCCTGCTCCGCGGCAGGAGCAGTTCCTTTATTTATTTATTTATTTATTCAAGAGCATTCTGCTCGCCTGTTGTACCACTTTTCAGCTTTCCTAAGGCCCCTCCAAGAATTGCTTCTCGTGCAAGAGCAACGGGTGATCTTTAGGAGCACTCACATCTTTCCCTCTCATTTAGGAGGCTATCGCCTGCAAGTGAAGCTGAAGGAAGGAGCAAGTTCATCACCTATTTGTACCAAGTTGTACCAGGTTGCCCAGAGAGGTAGTGGAGGCCCCATCCCTGGAGACATTCAAGACCAGGTTGGATGGGGCTCTGAGCAACCTGATCTGGCTAAAGGTGTCCCTGCTCCCTTCAGGGGGGTTGGGCTGGGTGACCTCTAGGGGTCCCTTCCAACCCAAAACATTCTATGATTCTATGATTCTAAGTGAGCTCAGGGTGGCTGCACAGACTTTCCCCAAGAGGTGTACAAGCGTCGTAGGGTGGTGTTGCTTGCAGCTGATCTCCCCCCGTGCATCCTTTTCAGGGACTCCCGCCTCCCAAGGCCCGCTGTACAAACCTTGACCCATGGGAGCTGCTGATGCCCTGTTATGTTTGCTCTCCGTCTTTGGAGTGACATGCAATGGCAGGGATAACCCAGCATCTGCATAGGCTTGCAGACCCAAATTAGGGCATTCCAACCAAAAGAAGCTCAACAGGCCCCAGCAGCAGTCGTGTCTCCTGCTTAGGGAGGGATTTCTGGGATCCTGGACTACAAAGTCCCCATGGTGGTGAAGAATGATGCCTTTGCAGAGCTCTTCATCCATCGATGAGGTGAACCCATGAGCAAACCATGCCCAGGGGCAGGCGGGGATGCTGCCCTTCAGGCTATGGGGCCTTGCAGCGAGGTGGAGAGCGGAGGGGTGACTCAGTGGGACTTCCCCAAATGGCTTGGATGGGCCTGAACCCCAGGAACGCACCATCAGGGGTCCCCCAAACCTCAGGGCTTGCTGATATAATGCGTGTGCGTGTGTGAAACAAAACATTTTCAAACTTTTTACTTTTTAATTGCTCTCTGTGGTTAAAAAATTGAAATTGTAAAATATCTCCCACTCACGGAAAGCCCAGTAAATGCTTCTTTTAAGGTCCAGTCGTTTCTCTCTGGCAGCAAAGGACATCTCTTTTCACCGACGTTCCCAAGAGCTGGCAAAATTATTTAAAAATTACCTAAAAATGGATATTTTGCCTCCTGCTCCTTTTCCTGAGTTGTGCTCTGCTCTTGCAAAGGGTTTTCTTTATAAGTACATGAGTGCTATCAAAATAGCCCCTCTGAGTAAACCCAGACAAGTTGTCCTTTACGTGGATACCTTTCTCCTGCTGATTTCACGGAGAATTGGGGACTTTATAGTGTGGGCCAGAGTGATTTTTAATGCAATTAGTCCCAGTGCAAAATAAGGTCCTTATTGTCTTTATGACAATCAGGCATGCTAGGAATGAATGTGGTTTTGTTAGACAGAGCTGCGGGAGGTATTTTTTAGGTCTGAAGAAATAGTGCCAAGCAAGCAGGGACTCTTTTTCACGTTCTGCTTGATCCCGTGCTGTAAAACACAGTGATTTACCGGCTGTTATCTGAGGGCTTTTGGTGACAGTTTGCTTCCTTAGGAAAAAAACAGATAGAAGAGAGAGACCTGAACTGGTGCACGGTGGAAGGAGAGGTCCCCGTGTGAGCTTGGTAGCCCCTTTGGGCTGATTAATGCCACTAATGGTGGTGCCAGCCCTGAAGAAGCCCCCGGCTATGCTGCTCCCGGGCTGACTGGGGAGCTACTGGAGGTGGTAGAGGAGGGACTGGAGGAAGGGAATTGGGAAATGGAGGTTGTGTATGGGTGTGGGTAGGCATGAGGGGAGCTGAAGGCAAAGCAAGGGTTACTGCGAGGGTCGATGTCGGGATGCCATCTGCAGATCTATAGGAGACCTCATTAGCTCTGCTCCTGTAGGACCTCTTGTTTACCTCATCCCTAGGGTGACAGGTGCCCTGGGGTGACCTAATCCTCTATCTTTAAGGTCACCCACCTTGGCTCTGTATCTTAGGGACTGATGGCAATGACCAGGCATATGCCCAAGTGAAGGGTCTTTGACCTTGAACATATATTAAACCAGTTAACTGAAGGATGTGCATGGTCCCTGAGAGGGAAAAGGAGAGATATGGTAATGGAAAGGAGAAAAAAGACAAAAAATAGAGAGTGGGGAGTAGAGGCTGCATTTCAGGAGTAAGCTGGCCCCTGTTTCTGTGTCCCTGGCTGCAGTCACTCCTGTCCTCTGGGAGAGTGGTACACAGAAACCTCTTTAGATCCCTCCTAATTATTTTTTGTTTGATGTGTCGTAACAGTTTCTACCCATCCCAGCTGTCTGTGGATGTTACCATCCACCATGGGTTTATGAAGCTCCCCTAATTAATTCCTGCTCTTATAATTTTATTTTAAAAAAAAAAAATCTTCTTATCGATGCCCAGTTTCTTATCACTGTTTCATTTTGGATCTCTCCTTGCTGGTAAAGGACAGATCATCGTATCTGCTTTTCCTGGACTGCATTTATGCACGTGGGTTGCAAGAACACGGGGCCAGCCGTGGCTGAGATGGGCTGGTGTGTGTTGAATGTCAACGTGTGGTCACGGGAAGCAAGGGAAGGAGCAGGGCGTGGGTTGGTGGATGCTCACCCTGGATCCTGTTCCCTCTGTTGGCTCCGCTGTGAAGGGATGCTGGATCAATTTTTAACATGGCAAAGACCAAGAAATCATAATAATAGTGGATGGCGAGCAGGTCTGGGTAGTGTCATTTCTCCATTTCTATGAAGAGTGAATTTTTTGGAAATGGGGATTTGGAAGGAAGAGGCAATATTCATAAATTCATGTTGAAATTCTGTGGGCTGGAGAAAAGGTGGGAGAAGTTTTTGGGGGAAAAAATGAAACATTTCCCTGCAACATTCTCAAGGCAGGTCCAAAATGCCAACAGATTTCCTTGGATATTTCCAAATATGACCTTTCTGTTTGAAAATTACATTCTCTCTTTAAAAAGAAAAATCCCTATACGCAAAGGAAAGGCATTAAAGGGAGGAGTGAAGTGCCCTCAGAAGGAAACAAAACCAGCAACTGAGTTCAAATGGACTGTTACCAGCTGAGCTGAAAGGACATTTGCTGTTCTCCGATTTCATTTTTTGCTGAAAAGCCTGGGGAAAAAAAAAAAAAAAAAAAAAAAAAATAGAAAAAACCCTTTGGTCTTTCCAGTCTACCTGAACTTACTTCTGTCACCACTTTCCAGCACTTTTTTGGGGGGTTCAGCCTCCCTTTGGCTGTCCCTCTGGAGATCCACCTCTTCTCCCCCAAGGCTGGGGCCATACGGGTTGGCAGAGAGGAGCCAAGAGTGTTGTCCAAAACCACTCACCGCCAGCTCTTGGATGGCAGGCGTCTCCCCAGGGACCTGTCCTCCCGTGCTCCTCCGTCCTACGAGCAGCCACACTTATTTAAACAAAAGGGGAAAACTGCTGCTCCTCGGTCCCGCTACGCCCTGTTGGAAATGTCGAAGCAAGAAAATGATGTTGGTTGTTTTTAAGCAGCTCTGGACAGTCTCTCTGAAACTGTTGACAGTTGCAGTGGCTCAAAACGGTGGGATATTTCTAGGAGATTTACTGGAGAGGGTTATTTCCCGAGTCCGGCGGCACCCCTGTCTCTTCGAGCCATACGGGCAAGCTAGCAAACCCATCTTATTGAAAGCCAAAGCAGAAGGGATCCAGCCAAGAGATCTGGCAATGCGTCAGCTGCAAAACAGCCAGAAACAAACTGAGCGAAAATATTTTTGTAGTCACAATATCAAGCCCACTCACTGAACATGTGTCGGGTATTTTCCAGCACTGCTGAAAACTCTCTCTTTGCTTTTATTTTTAGATGAGGGGTGATTTCGGTCATGTTATTTCACTTTTTTGGGCATTTCATGCTAATAAAAGGGGTTTATTTCACAGTGTTTAGCCTTCTTTTAAAGCAGGACTTATGATTTACTGTTGTAACTGAAATGGCGTTGTCTTGAAGGTTGTCATCTGTCTGGTCTTCAGCCAAAGAGTCTAGGAGCTGGGTGGTTTTACCTGTGTTAGTGCATGAGTAGACTGCCAGATCTTTGCTCATGATCCCCGAGCTGGAAGAAGCTTCTCATGAGTGAGTCCCCATACCTGTGAGCAAAATGAGCCTTTTTGAAGGAAAACTCAGGCTCAGAAGCCAGGATCGCAGTTATTGGGATTGTCAGCTGTCATGCTCCTGAGTGGATATGCGGCAAAACACAGAACCCCTCAGTGGGACCCAGCCCTCTCCATGCTGAGGTCTCCAGCAAAGGCGTCCCATGTCTGTTGGGCACCTGAGCCCCTGTTACAGATGGAAGGCAGGTGTCATCAGCAATCAGGCCTTGGGCACCTTGGACATCCACACAGGTGTGATGGAGAAGACCTGTGTCTTCTGGAGCAGCAGCTGAAGGTCACCAGGACACCTTAGGGCACCTCAAACAACACTAGATGACCATTTTGTCAAGCATCGGAACAGGCTGCCCAGGGAAATCGTTGAGTCCCCATCCCCAGAGGCATTTAAAAGCTGGGCAGACGAGGTGCTTAGGGACATGGTTTAGTGGTGGGTTGGCCGGGTTAGGTTAATGGTTGGACCTGATGATCTTAAAGGTCTTTTGCAACATAAATGATTCTATGATTCTATGTCTGGACATTTGAATCCCTCCCCATTAACTGCATTGAGTATCTCCATGGGCTGTAAAGGGAGCTCGAACACCCAGGGTGCTTGTAAAGACTTAAATGTTCCTAGGGTTAGGAGTGCCTGAGTGGAGAGTAGAGGATCATTCTTGCTACACTACCTGTCTGCCATCAGTCCTGTTCTCTGCTTGCTTGCTCAACGTTTAATGCCTCCCTGCACAGAGTGATGAAATAATAATTTTGCAATGTGCCAGCTGCTGCTCAGACTCTTGCAAACCTTATCCCAGCCCACCACATCTCTGACATCCTTTACCGTTTCTTTCCATCTAAGTAATAGAATAAAAATGCCAGATCTCAATAGGTAACTCACTGCTGGGGAAAATCTGAATGTCAGTAATGAGCTAGCTGGTGCAGCTGGGGTGGTCTTCATATACAGCCGCTGCAATGACTCAGGGCTCAACTCTGTGATGCCAACATATTTAGACATTCAGATACCATTGGTGGTGGGATGCCATCGTCATGACCAAGGATGATGATAGCGTGTACTGCTCGATCTAGTGTAACCCCTGATGAGCATGCCATTGTGCTGAGCAAAGCCATCTTGCTGTTCCCTTCCCTCTCTGTAGCCCTTATGTCTTAGATTGCAAGCTCAACACCTAATACAGCCAGTTTGAGAGATAGCCTGAAGCCCTGTTACCTCACATCATCCAGCTTTGTGTGTCCACAAGGCTCTTGCAGATGGGCTGAACCTTCTCAGAGTCCAAGAGTCCAAATCTTAGGAAGAGTCCCAGGTCTTGTTGTCTGGTTGATGTCTGTGATGTGACATTACTGTGTGGGCAGGCTGGGTCATTGGTAAGAAGAGCACTGAGAAGCAGGGTCCATCCACCCAGGTAAGCTGTGATCTATGTGCAGTCTATAGGGCAGAATACTCATCCTAGATGTACCAACTAGGTCACTACAGATCTGGCCCAAAATCCACCAGCTGGTGTGTATTTCGTTAGTCTGCCTTCCATTCAATCCTTAAATGAGATTCAATGGGTTGGATGTAGAGGTCTACAGTCGAGATACCTCCATCTGATGTAGGAACCCTGAATACTGAAATTCCTGAGAACCCTGGGATACACCAAGGAATATCCCATATACCAAAAGTACAGCTTGCAGAACATCCACCCTGTCTACATCCATGTACTAGCCTGAAAAAAAAAAAGGTATCTTCCCATTACAGTATCTGGTCTTTCACATTGTGATTTTGGTGATATCCACATGGAAGAGATTCCCCCTTTATATCATCACATCATCAGTTTTCCTTCTTCTCATTTGAAATTAGAGGGGTGGGAAATTCAGTTTCCTGAATTTCCAGTAACACCCACCAAAGCGAATGACACACAATAAGTACTGGACAGCTGAGCGTGCACAGAGAAAAACCATGAGGGTTACGGTTTGATGGGAAAGGCATCTGACTGACAAGGCAAGGATGGCACGCAACGCAGGGATTAATTAGTAATGCTAAGCTAGAAAGGAATGATTATTTCTGCCCCATGCAAGGACCGATGGGTGTTTGGCCAATACCTCCAGCGGAGTAAATTTGTGTGCTTTAGCGGCTACTGACTTCAGACGCAGCATTTCTGCAACGCATAGACACGTTGCATGCAAAAGTGAGGGTGAAAAATGAGTGGCAGCTATTAAGCCTCTCGGGGTTTCATACAAAGCATGGATTCGGGCAAGATTAGTTTTCTAAAGTCAACACAGCGCAGATGAAAATGTGGGGAGCACTGGCCTCCGGTAGGCGATTGGTTGCGTTGGAGCCCAAACTGAGTTATTCCATCGCAATATCCACGCAGGTCTGGCAGCAGCGGCACCGACGAGATGGGCGCTTTCTCTATGGGACCCATTGTTCAGCAAACCAGAGGGCCTTCCTATTTGGTTAATGGGTCAGCAAACTCTGTTGCTTTAATGGTTAATCATCTACTTACATTGTTCAACGAGTAAACCCATGCAGATAATGCTCCTTGCCTACAGTTCATGTGACAGGCTGACTTCCCAGCTGGGAGCAGGGAAAGTATTTGACACGGGGAGAATAAGAGAGAGGAGAAATGCCAGGCTGTGAGGCTCTGACTTCAAATTGATGGAAACAAGGAGAGCAATAATACACATAGATGCATATATGTGTACATACACACAACCTTACATGCATGCACATGCAAAAACGTGCGTATGAACAGACACACGCACACAGAGGTCCAGTATTTCAAGCCCAGACCATTTTGCAATAGTTAAATCAGCTGGCTGTCAGATAGCATAAAAGTGACTGCAAGCTGACATGCAAAACTCACTCCAACCTCTTTTAAACGACAGCTCAGGTTGAGGGCCATCACCATCACCATGCAGGATTTCGGAAGTATCTCTTACGTCGGTCACTTGAACATCATACAACTCCAGACTTCTGAATCCCAAACTCACACATCCCACCCCTGCACCCTGTGCTGTCTGAATATATCCAGCAGAGATGCTGTGCACCTTGGAGTCAGGGGCCCAAATTCTACTTATAAGTGTCCCTGATTTGCTGGTGTTATTTAGGAGGTATCTCTTGCCTGGACATCTCTAATACAAGGAACACGCCACTATTTTGAGTCTTGAAGCACCTAGAGTCATCCAGATGAGAAGTCAGAGCTTGTCAGGGTCAAGGCAGGAGTCACTGGATCCAATTTTCCAATTTACAGCATTCAGGTTATAAAACTGCATAATTACATCTTGACCTAAAAATCTCTGTCTCTGTGTGACAGTGACAAATATGCACTTTAGCTGGTTGAGGGTAATGGGGATTTCACTCCAAGCTCCCCTAATTTGACAGGAGTTTAATTCTACGTGTAGTCTAAACTGAGCATCCAGCCCCACACCCTCGAGATGGTCACTTCATAGAATCATAGAATGTTTTGGGTTGGAAGGGACCTTTAGAGGTCATCTAGTCCAACCTCCCTGCAGTGAGCAGGGACACCTTTAAGCAGATCAGGACTTCCAGAGCATGATCTGTCCTTTCCCAAGACAGGTGTCTATGAGTTGATGGGAGGAAACACCAACCACCAATATGCTGGGGAGATGCGCATTATAACTACCCTTGATACATTCCCATCACCCCAAGTAGGATGCAGTGATTTTCCTATCCACTAACGCACACAGCCAGGCAACCCAACATGGAGAAAACCTGGCATTTACCACTAGATGAAAAAAGACACATCTCAGACAATAATGGCTAACAGTCCAGACAAAGGACTCCCCACGGTGGTCTTGAAATGCTTGTGACTCAATATGGTCAATACACTTCAAGTCCACTTAGGAACAATGGCCTTGACTTCATGTCATCATCTAACGTGGTAAGAGGTAATAGGAGAATGGTCTACAAACACTTGGAGTGTTTGTTCCTCTCCAGCGGATACTTGTCAGTTAGGAAGTACTTCCAGCCTTCCAGGGCATGGATGGGTAACCTTTGAAGTAAAGGCCCCCTTCCCTTCCCGTCTGGAGTGGCATGCCAACAACACCATCTCACCAGATTTTTTTGTTGTTAAGCAGTGAACATTGCACTGAATGATGGGGAGAGGTTGTGGCCACCAGGTTAGAGAAGAGGATCAGCAGTACAAGTTAGTCCCTGTCTCCAGGGACAAAATATACTTAACTTGCATCCTAAAAATGGGGGGAATGGGACAGTCTGTAGTTTCTCTGCCCAGAAGTAGACTGAGATAAACACTGATGGTCTGAGCTGGTGTGGATCTTTTTGCCTTGGTTTTAGACATGAGCTCCTCCACTTGTCCTTGTGCCAGAGGTTCTGGAGGAGCTTGTGGAACAGTGCCCACAGCCCAGCTACTCCAGATGAGCCCACTCCCTTGGCCGAAATAACCAACCCCACTGTGGGTAAAGGGTAACAAAGACATGGTCTTCCCTCTTACTTTTGTTCAGGGACCATGAGACAGAGCCCTCTGTCCCCATAGTCCTGGATTTGACCTCTTTCAGGACCCTATCCTCATCCCAGCACAGGAATCCACATGTCCTTCCTAGCAAAAATAAACCTTGACCTGTCTCAGGCTTTCCGCTGCTTCAAGGAAGGATGTGTCCCCTCTAGAGATGGTCACAAGACAGCAACTGAGATGGAAAGAAGTCTTGAAAGAGGACCTTTGAAGGGCAATGGAGGAATAAACTTGTTTGGTGTAGGGGAGACCAAGAGGTGATGGGGTCACTGTATCCACCTGCACTGCTGGGAAAGGAAGGGGAAAAAAATGCTCATCTAGAGGGGAGGAAACAACGGGCTCTGAATGCGGTGACACAGGCTGAAGTTAAACATTAGTGTGACCTGTCTGCTGGCCCGGCTGGCAGCAACATGGACTGGGCTCAAGTGTGAAGGGGTCACCCAGAAAACACCAGCCTGGGCTTCCAACCCCAGGAACCTGAGGACATACAGCAATGTTCTGGTGCCCGGTGAGCTAAAACTCCCCTGCTCACCAAGGCAAATAATTTATTTTAACAACCAGTATTTTACTCAAGGGAGAAAAGGCAAGGCTAACAAGATAGAAAAGCAAAGTAATGCACAAAATCCCTCCCCAGCACAAAAAATTAACCTCTGTATAATAGAGACAGTTCACACCTGCCTGTTTGTCCCCCCTATTTTAGCTCTCTTCCTCTCTATCCAATGCCTTTGGGATCACGTCCCCACACCTGTGATAAGTGGGTTGCTTTGTCTTTCAAGCCTTGGCTACCAGGCTTATGGTTTTTAACTGGGAATCCAGTTAAAGACTGGAAAAACCCTGCCTCTGGAGGTCCTTAAGGGTATATTCCTGCCTGGGGTGGTTTGGCAGATGCAGTTCTGTCCTAAGGCAGGGTGACGGGGTAAGTGAAATCCCCAGGATTTCTTTCCAGCTTGGCCAGTTACAGTTGTATGAGAGCCGCCCCTTCCTTTTCCAACAGCCTGAACTCATGAAATTCAATTTTAATTCAACCCCACCCTCATTTTCTGCTGATGATGTCTGCAAGGTACAGAAAAAATATGCAATTGAGCCATGCATCAGTCATTTCTAATAGCATACCAGCCAGCAGATCGCTCTGCTACTGCTTGCAGCCAGTTTCCCGTTCCCCCACCTCACTCTTTCAAAGCCGGCTCCCTCCTTTGCACTGTCTGAAAGAGCAGAAACTGAAACACGTGGCTATGCCAGGGAAGAGAGAGGCTGATACTCACATCCCCCCCCCGAAAATGCCCAATGTAGATATTTGCAATGCAATGCAAGCAACTTCTAGGTCTCTCCCCACCCAGGTATCTCCAACAGATCCAAAGTGTTTGCCATGCTGTCAGTTAAGAATAAAGGTTCAGATTTTAAACTTCCATTTCTTTACAATGCGATTGCTCTTTACAAAGTGATTGCTGTAAAAATAGCTTGGGTAAAGCTATTGACATTGATTTTCGGTGGTTCCCCTTCTGAACGTCCACCACTTCCCTGTAGCAAATGGTTTTATTTTATTGTTTCCTAAGTGCTCCATGTGAGCTCTGGGGCTGTCACGTCTGTGGCCAAAGGCAAGACTGGCAGCAGCCCAGGGCAGCTCACTCATAGCTAGGAGACTGCTGGTGACAGAGCTCATGCCCAAGAAAATGATGCAGAGGGTGAAGACCCACTTCCAGGTCCCAGTTGCCAGATATTCACCAATTTGGCTGTTTTCTTCTCATTTGCCACTGCCTTTGAAGCTCTGCTGAGCATAGGAAGCCTTTGGATTAACCTCTACCTTGAAACAGATGTGGGAGTGGGATTTGGTTGTACATTAAAGCACTTAAGTTTTGGTATCTACATATGGAGGCACAATTCAGCTGCTTAACCACAAGTACCTACTGCCATCTAAAATGCTCTGTGGGATGTCCCACCAGCCTCCAGCTGCCCCCCCATCTGAATGCAGTCCTCCAAAAGGTCCTGTGTTCTGCAGGCCAGGCTCATGTGGATGTCTTAGATGCCCCAGGGTGTCTCAAATACCACTAGACACCTACACTGAGGCAGCCAATTCGAGCCTTGGGGTCTCCATTTGAGTGGATATCTAAGCTCCCTTTATAATCAGTGGAGATCTGATCAGTGGGGACTGTGGAGGGGTTCAGGCAGCCTCATGCTGGTATCTCTGAGTCCGTTGCTCATGCCAGCATGGGGGAGAGCAGCCTGGACTGATGTCAATGAAAGGGTCTCAGATGCCATGGTGGCACTTGCCACCATCACAAAACACATGGGCAATGACTCAGCTGATCTTGGCAGACCCACAGCGGCTGCTTATCTCCTACTCATGTGCCTGGATGCCGTCGAGCCACGTGGAATGAACCAAATATAAGGAAATGTCACCTGAATTTGCTGGATTCAGCAAAGCCTTTTCCAGGAGGTCTCTGGGGCCCAGAGGTCCATAAGTGGCAGGTTGACTTGCACATCATTGCCTGATGACCTCAGCTTTGATCTGGAATGAGAAGCAAAATTTGGCCTTGGAAGGAGCCACAAAACCAGCCGGCTGTGGTTCTGCACTTTCATCCTTCCCTGCCTGCCAGGGAGGTTATGGGAGCCCTGATCACTAATTTCCAGTTTACTTATCTCCATGTTACTTTTACTGTCCTTCATCTTCTGGCATTTTTGAATCAGCACCATGTTTCCGAGGACAAGGTAGTAGGAAAATGTTCTGATGCGTGCACTCTTATCTTCCAATGCATTTCTGCGGAAAGTAAAATTTTCCTGGGAGCCAATTTGGGGCAGCCACCCTATTTGGAGGGAGGACACCATGCAGGTATCTGGATATGCTTTGTGCCCTGCTGTTTGCCCCCAGATGCAGAGAGCATGCTCCAGCTTGTTTTACCTAGTGGCACAGACATTGCCACAGGGTCCTGGCTCAGACCTCAGGTTGTTGGCGAACACAGGCAGCATTGTGGCCAGCCTGGCATACATGAGTTCAAAATGCAGCATGACATTTTAAAATTGCTGCAGGCATTCACATGTGAGGTGCAGGGTTCACCTCAGGTTCCTCCTGCAGCCGATTCTCCATTACCCATCTGCCCTCCCCTCCTTTCCCTTTTTTTGGTTGTCGCTAAACCTCAATGCAGAGCAAGAGGGAAGCAATCTGCTCTTCCCCCTCACCTTGCCCAGCTGATGGTACTGGACCAGAGTGGCAGAACCTGCCTGTCCCATGCCAGGACATCCTGGGGGATGGAGGGGAGTGCAGAGCCGCCAGCATGCAAGGGCATTTCAGCACCTGTAAGAGTGTGTGTGTGTGTGCATGCAAACCACTCCTGGCCTGTAAATCATTGTCAGTGTTCACAAATATTAGGCCATAGTTCAGGGACTAACCAATGAAGCATCCACTCTCAAACATGCCATCGCGCCGCTGATTTGCAAGCAGGCACAAGACTCCCAAGACAGTTCCTCATGCAAGTTCAGAGGGGTATCAGGCTTTGGGGAGCACGAGACACTTTCAGGTGCTCCTGGGGGTGAGAGGAGATGCATCTTTGTCACATTCAGATGCCTCACACATGGAAAATGCTGGTTTCACCAGCAAAGAAACGGTAGAGCGCACCTACGTCATCTGTCAAGGGCAAGCCCACTTGACCACTCGGCCACTACATGACCATGTTCTCATTCTTTCTCTTTCTTGTGATTTGTGTGGATAAGGCATGGGCAAAGCCCAGTACACCACAGTCCATCCACCGTATGCCATGGGTGTCCTTCAGGCAAAGCCCAGTACACCATGGTCCATCCACCGTATGCCATGGGTCTCCTTCAGGTTATCTACTGAGAGATTTTGTGCTTCCTAAGCCCAATGTTGATTGTTAATGTGAGCTGGAGCCAGGCAAACAGCAATGTGGATGGAAAACACAAAGATCATCATGGTCAGCTTGCATAAGCCTCTCTTAATCCCCTTAACCTTTTTATCAGCCCAGGTTTTCTCTTGCCTCCATTCCCACATTCTTTCTGCATCCCACCTCCAAGCCAAAAAAGTGCCTCCCATCCATCTCCCCACAACGTCAGTCCTCACCCCTCACTCAACCAGACACCTCCCGAGATCCCCACCAACCTGAATCACTCTATCTTTCTGCAGTTAACATTAATTGAAGTCCTAACCCCAACCCAGTTAGGACAGGGTTAGGACAGGGTTTCCATGCACCACGATGGTGGCAGGAAGGGGCTGACATGGGCATCTCGGTAGGTCTGTGTGATCCCACGTTCAGGGAGGGGTGCAGCAATTAGGCTTCCTGCAGAGAGGAGTCTGTGTGCCCTTCATTCTCTCCACTGTGGCATGTTAAAAAGCCAAAAGGCACGTGTAGTATCCAAGTGCATGTTTCTGCTGGCCTTTGCTGTTGGGCAGATAATTCTCATCTTTTCTAACCACTCACTTTAAATCCTCAAAAGTATGCATGAGTTGGCCAAGGTTTGTTGGTACTTTTAGCACAGGCTGGACCTAGTCCATCCTTCCTTCAGGTCCTGTCTTGAAGCAAAGCTATTCTGAAATTTGTAAGGGCTCATGCAATTGCAAGTTGCAGCAAAGCCTGGGACCAGCAGGCCAAGCTGAAAAGTGCTGAAATAGGTCTACAGCAGCAGATGCTTTTATAATGAAGGTTTAGCTGCTGAAGAAGGCCTTGGTGCTGCAAGTCCGTGCCCTTGTAGTCTTGGCCAGAAGCAACAGTAGGAGCCTAGAGCCTGGGAAGAGGCTTTTGGGTGAACTGGTTGGCCTTGAGAGAAGATGAAGGACATGGGGACTGATGGAAGAGGGGAACTAGGATAACACTATTCGTTATGGTGCAAAGTTTGGCTATTTTCTCCCTGAGAAGCCCACAACTTGAATTACCAGAGAGAGAATGGGAAAAGGTTTCTTCTTATTTTTGGCAGTCAGGAAGACTCTTATCTCCAGAAGGTGCAAGGGTTTCTTTGAAACCACCTCTACGTGTTCTGGACAATCATAGAATCATAGAATTATAGAATATTTTGGGTTGGAAGGGACCTTTAGAGGTCATGAGGCCCAACCCCCCTGCAGTGAGCAGGGACATCTTAAACCAGATCAGGTTGCTCAGAGCCTCGTCCAGCCTGGCCTGGAATGTTTCCAGGGATGGAGAAGCAAATGCAGTTCACTTCTCTAGGGAGGGAGGGTTTCCTCAGCTGAACATTCACTTAAACCTGTGGTGTGCAGATGTTCACAGAGACTTGTGGCATTGATAGGACGCCTGGTCTAATAGGTGCATACACTGTACATATAAGTGGTGCATGCCCTGGGCCGTCTTGTCCTGCTGAAATTTCCTTTCTGATGGACACCAGTGCCATGCTCCTCTGTCTTTCTGTGATTTCCAAGCAACAAAGGTGATGCTGTGAGAGAACACAAGGCTGGAAATAGAAATACTTCCACAGATGTGACTGGCAGTAGCCTTGCAAAAATATAGGGCTAGGACTCACCTGTGCTCCTGGGTTATGGTTGGGTGACCCAGACATGCCCTGGATTAAAACTGAAGTTTGCTGGGCTATTCTTTGCTGTTGGGGGCGGGGGTGTTGGGGAGTGTGGGGGCATTTTTTTTGGAGGCTTTTTTTTTTCCCCACAGGACACGAACAATAATTCAAAGGTCCAGACACTGAAATCCATACACCAAGCTGCAGCTAGCAGGCCAAAGCAAATCAGAGCTTCCACTCGGCCATTGCATCATGTCTAAGGGCAACTACTCAGCAGGAAAATTCTGCTGTGGGTGCCTTTATTTCTGCTTTTTACTTGTTGAGGTCTCAATGCAGAAGGGATCAAAAATGGCTGTTGAAACTGGAATAAAAAAGGAGCTCCTATTTTCCTCTCCAAATAGTGTTTCTCCATTTTCCCTGCTTTTCCAGATGTGGGAGAGCTGGGGTTTTCTGCCATTCTGGTGGATCCACTGCTCATCCCAGATCCCAGTCTGGGAATCCTGTGGTTCATCAGTGAGCACCCGACCTCCTCAAAATGCCATGCGTCATTAAATTATTAATAGCTTCATTTCATCAAGGCACAGAGAAGTCCCATATCACTACAAGAGGAAAGTTTGGGGACAGAGTGGGTGCATTGCCTTTGGCCTTGGAGGGTGTGGAAAGCATTGGGAAAAGCTCAGTGCTATTCCCTGTTGGGGTCCCCTGCTTTGGCAGGCTAGGAAAGCCTCGCTTCTCTTTTGAGGAACCAACGCTGCTGCCCTCAGGTAGTTTCTCCTGGCTTTATTGGGAGAACCAGCAATTTCTTATCATGGGAAAAAAAAAAGTCGAGCAACAGGAGACTTAGTCCTGCCTGTCTGCTGGTCTTTTGCAAAAGGAAGAAAAGGAGACCAAGCATTGACCTTCCCCCGACACCATTTCCTAACCACATGCACAGAAAGCCTTCCTACCACAGACACAGGAACTACCTCCCTGTGGGTACTGGGAGAACCTGCTCTGGTGGACCTGAAGGTAGTAGGTGTGGAAATGGCCCCATCTATTGGCCACAAAACTGATCCAGAGCACTGTGACCTCCCACCCATGCTGCAATAATGCAAAACTACTCACATGCCGCTGGATAAAGACCCTCAGTCTCCTGCTTCTCCCAAGATCTCTGTGAGCTTCTCCAAGCATGGGCCCATCATCTGCTGGAAGAAGCAGATGTACATCTCCAGTGACTGCAAGTGTACAGATAAATAGCAATTAACCTAAAGTAGTCCTTGTCCTTGCTGAGCTGAATATACTTTTCCTCCTTAAGAAAGTGAGGCTTTGGGATGAGGGGGCAAAATAGTAAAGGAAGGATGAAAATAAATGGCTTTTTAACAGGTTCACAAGCAAGGAATCCACTATGCAGGATCTGCATTTGTTACATAGGTAGAGATGTGAATCTCCAGGACCTGGGCTTTGGCCAGGCAGGGCTAAAGCTGCCCTTGTGCTTCAGACAAGCCAGCAACCCACAGGATTCCCGGGAAGGAGTGTCTTGGGGAAGGGTTTTAACCCAAGCTGAGGAGCATGAGCTGCTGGGATGGGCGGGAATGCACCTGTTCCCACATGCGGCTCCATGGAGAACCAGTGCCATCTTCTGGCAAACGAGACCTTTCCCAACCTAGCACCAGCAGGCAGGCAGCACACAGCCTGGGGATTTCTGCCCGGCCAATGCATAACACCAGATTTTAGGGTCGCTTTGGACAAGGAGGTCTCCAGAAGGTGCACTGACATTGTTTGTATTACCACCACACTTAGCCTTGTATTACAGCTGGAAATCCACCTCTTTTTCTTGTCCGTGCAGTATTATGTGGTTATACAATGTTGTGCTAGTTCAATTTTGGGCTTCTCAGGGACAGTGCAATGAAGAGCAATAACACAGACTCACTTCGACTCTCACTGTGAATGATCCAGGGACTAACTGTAATTTCGGTTCCATTTTGCTAATCCACTGAGAATGAGGCTGAAATCTGTGGTCTGAGATGTGGTTCTGGCCCATCCTGAAGTAATTCATCTCATGGGAAGCTGAGGATGAATAGCTAGGAAACAGACCCCTTAAATCACAGTCCTTCCTAGAAGCAGATCCCTCTTACACTGTAGAAGACAACACCAGCATCTAATTTAATTAGCACTCTGCTAAATGAAACTGTTGGATGCACCTTCATGGCTCAGCTCTAGCTTGAGCCAAAGGGACAACTATAGCAGCTGAAAAAGCAAGAGGTGCATAACCACCCCCTCACCCCTCAAATCACCCTTTCCATGGATAGGGGACAGCTTTTGTTGAGGATATGAGCAGCTAGTTGAAGGTCCCAGAGGTGGTAGCTGTTAAGGACACTTCAGTGAAACCCATTTTCCCTTCCCACCTGCTCAAGAAATGCCAAACCAATGGACAAGGAAACGCTGTCTCCAGGTGCAACCCTAAAGTAGCCTCACGTGTACCTCCACGCAGGTTTACAGGTCTTTGAATGAGGCTGACTGGTCATCTCCTTTCCCACATCCCCTTGCAATTGCCCCTGAGGAAGCCAGAAAGGTTTTCCAGGAGCTGAGAGCCGTTCCATGGTCACTAGATGGCAGTGACTGTTTACATTTGGCAGCTCTTGACAGGTGAGGGCTGTCTGAGGGTGAGAAGAAATCAGTGTCGCTTGGAGCAAAGTTTCTCAACGGGGACATTTTGGTGGGCTGCAGGGATGGATGCTGACTGGTAGCTCACCGGGATAAGCTACCTAGCAAAAAAAAGCTAAGTTAAGAGCAGTTAAGAGCAATTTTGGATCAATGTGTCACAGCGAGTTGGAGCTGGGGGCTCTGCGCTCCTTCCCCACCTCTGGCCATGGGTACCAGCAGTAGCAGCAACAGCTACAGCCCACTTAGTGCTGTAGCATGGAGGGACTTAGCTTTGCATCAACATAGGGATCCTGCCAGATGTTTAGCTCTGTAGCTCCAGGGGCTCTGACAACAGATGAAATGGAGTGGTCTGGGCTCATTCTGCAGGACAGGAGACGTGGGGCTCAACCCCACCCCTGAACAATCTTGGTTCCTCAGGACACATGGGTTCACATCCCCTTCGCACAGGTCTGACTTCTTGGCTGGCCTCTCCCGAGTGCAGGAACTGCATGCAAAGCCATGGCGTGCAGCATGGCTGGTGCTGGCCGAAACCCATGGGAACCCCCCAATCATTGTCTTACACTGACAGCAGGGGAGGTAGCAGAGTATTTTGCTGGTGAACCCTTTTTCTCTCTGTAAATCCCACCTTTGTAGTCACATTCAGGACACGCATGTGGCTAACAGTGTGGGAACTGTTGACCAAAAGGTTGCAATGCTATTCTGGACACTACCCATGAGATGCTCCTACACTTCTGAAGCCTTCTGAAGTAAGGGCAAGTTTTGCCATACATCGTTCACCAGTGGAACTCACTGCTGCAAGGTATTGAGGCAAGACACTTGCCAGTAATCTATTTCAGTAGCAAAAAGGATTACATGTTTACCCTCATTACAAAAGCATAGGAGATATAACAGCAAATGGGGGGGGGAAATAACATTGTGACAAGGTGAGAAGCATTCTCATTCCAGGCCAGAAAGCAACCCAGTACTGTTGTGTGTGAGCAGTCTCCCACAACATCATTCCCCAGGAGAGCCCTTAATTGGGCAGTCTGTAGATGGCTATTAAATGAAGTAGACAACTGATCTGATCAATTATGGTTGGCCCAATGGTTGCATTCTCACCACATAGATTTATCTCCTGAGGTAGAAAAGCCTCAGCTGATGTAAGGAAACCTTTGAGACTCTGAGCCTCAGGACATGGAGGAACCTATCTCTCCTCGGATAACCACCACTCTGACATCTTTGAAGACCTGGGTCTGAGATGCCAAAGGCACATCTGAACACAATGCTTTGCCTTTGTGTTTGAGTATGGAGCATTGGTGGAATGTGGGCATGTCTTCTCCTTGGTTTGTCCTCGGCTTGGTGTCTGGCACAGGTCTTCCCAGCTCTACAAGGGGTGGGTTTCCTCTGTGACCTCAAGTGGGCATCCCAGTGTCTCTGATAGCGTAAGGAGCTGGGAGAACAGAAGATGTTGTCCACTGTGTTGTCTGAAACACCCTGGGGGATGGAGAAGAGGTAGGGGAAGGAAGGGATCTGCTCCCCATGTGAGGGCACAGCCTTCTCCTCTGCCAGGGCAGCACACGAGCACTGCAAGCCCGTGGCAGTGGCTAATGCCATACAGACAATGCTGGGGAAAGAAAAAGTTATCTTCAAAATAGGTGCTTTTTTGACAGTTATGGAACATACATCCCATTCTGAATTTTTTCTTGAAAAACCTGAGACAGAGTTTTAAAAAATCATCAGAATATCAAATAGTTATTGCAAAACCCACTCCTAGTCTGTACCACAAAGTAAGGCTGTCATGGTTGTTGGGACTGTACGGACCTACCCAGATAACAATGAGAAATCTTTTTTTTTCACAAGATATGTCTCAAGGTGATTTTCAAGATGGTGGCACGCTTGCCTGTCCAGATCTGATCAAGGAATACAATTCTTAAAAAACAAACAAAAAAAGGGATCGGCTGATTTGGTTTTGTTAATTTTGTAACCAAGTAAAGGGTTGAGGTGGATGGAGGAATTGTTTTAGTTTAATTTCTTGGGGGTGGTTAGATCCAAAAGCTTTAAATAGGAGCTGAGACCAGACCTCACTGGGGGAACACACCAGATGGGCGTAGGACAGTGGGTGCTTATCTGGGATGGGGATTTTTCATTTTGGATGTAGTATCCATTAATATTCTACAATTATCCCTTGTAGTCAGTGAGTGCTCCTGTACCAGTATGTTGAGTGTGCGGGGAAGAAAGAGAAATTTATTTGCAAGCTCACTTCCATTTAATCTGTATCTGTGATCAAGTGCCGTCACTTTGGGAACCACAAAGCAGCCTCACAGATGCTAGAAACAAGATGCAAGGCAAAGTTGAACATCCTCAAGGGACCTCCGGCAAGGCCCAAAACAGAGACTCCAAGCCATTGTGGAGGTGTTATTACAACACTTCTCCAAAACATAATCTGGAATTATTTGATTTATCAGAGCTTAAAACTGATTTTTCATTTCTTTCAGGATTTTTTTTTTATTTGAATCCTGCTAAATGCCCATGCTGTCTTGTGTCAGTGAGTTCCTCAGTTTAATCATTACCTATGTATATAAAAATGTCTGCTTTTACTGGTTTTAATTTTGTTGCTTTTAATTCTACTGAGCTGATATCATGAGTCAGAACAATTTATAACTTCTTGACTGATTTCTATCCTGTTCATTACGTTGTACATCTCTTACTCACCACCTCTCAGCAATGAAACCCTGATATTTTTAATCTGCTCCTCTCTCAGTCTTTCTTTTCTTTATTTTTCTCTATTTTGACAGAGGGTGACTGGATCTGAATACAGTTTTCATGTCTAGGCAATCTCATGAGGTACTGCCAGCATTATTCCCACTTTCTTCCTAGATGTATAGAATCATAGAATGTTTTGGGTGGGAAGGGACCCCTAGAGGTCACCCAGCCCAACCCCCCTGCAGGAGCAGGGACACCTTTAACCACAGGTTAACTCAGGTTGCTCACAGCCCCATCCAACCTGGCCTTGAATGTTCCCAGAGATGGAGCCTCCACCACCTCCCTGGGCAACCCATTCCAGTGTTTCACCACCCACACTGGAAAGAATTTCTTCCTTATATCCAGCCTAAATCTACCCTGTTTTAGTTTAAAACCATCATCCCTTGGCCTGTCCCAGCTGGCCCTACGAAAAAGCTTGTCCCCACCTTTCCTATGGGCCCCTTTTAAGCCCTGAACGGCCGCAATCAGCTCTGCCCGCAGCCTTCGTTCTCCAGGCTGAACAACCCCAACTCTCCCAGCCTGGCCTCATTTTTGTAGCCCTCCTCTGGACCCACTCCAACAGTTCCATGTCCTTCATATTCGGAATCCCTTTCTCTATTTTTTTTTTTTTGATCATTCCTGCACAGGGAGCTGTCCATCAAGGACAATGGCATTTTTCGGAGTGGTGGCAGTCCATGGAGAAGCCCTGCATGGTGACCACCAACCTAGGTTCTTCAAAGGCAACATCACCTGCTACCTGCACTCGATGCTATCAGCCAGTCTCACTTGCTTGGTGCTAACCAAACCCCCATTATCCTAAACCATCACTAGATTTTTTAGCACTTTCTTGACAAGTCCATAAGCTATTTTTTAACCAGTATGTTTGACTTGGATGGTTCCTTCTTCCTCCACCTCCTTTAATAGGAACTGACATTTTCCCTCCTGTCCACATGCTTTTACCTCTCATTTTCCCTGTTCTTGCCCTCTCTTCACCTTCCCATCTCCCTCACTGGAGTTCAGTGTTTTCTTTTTGGTTTTGCTATTCTTTTATTCTGGACAGCTGCTGGCTTCTCCATGAGCCATGCACCCCCTGGACCCTGAGAAATTGTTATGGTTTAACCTGGCAGGCAGCTGAACACCACATGGCTGTTCGCTCGCTCCCCTCCCCGCCAGTGGGATGGGGGAGAGAATCAGAAAAAAGCAAAACCTGTGTGTTGAGATAAAGACAGTTTAATAAAACAGCAGAGGAAAATAATTATTATAATAATAGTAAAAACAGTAATAATAGAATATATAAAACAAGTGAGGCACAATGTGATTGCTCACCACCCGCTGACCGATGCCCAGCCCATCCCCAAGCAACAATCACTGGTCCCCAGCCAAGCCCCCCCAGTTTCTACACTGAACATGACGTCATATGGTGTGGAATAGCCCTTTGGCCAGTGGGGGTCAGCTGTCCTGGCTGTGCCCCCTCCCAGCTCCTGTACCCCTGGCAGAGCAGGGGAAGCTGAAGAAGTCCTTGACTGAGTGTAAGCCCTGCTCAGCAACAGCTGAACCAAACTGAACCATCAGTGAGTTATCAACATTCTTCTCATCCTAAATCCAAAACACAGTGCTACACCAGCTACTAGGAAGAAAATGAACTCTATCCCAGCCAAAACCAGGACAGAAATCTATCCCATATTTGATGGTTCATTGTGTTGCAGTAATCTTCAGTCTAAAGGAGGTGACAGGCCACCGCTTTACATCCAGGATGATGCAGAAAGCTTGAGAATAGCTTTTTTATTGTTGGCTGATGTCCATGATCCCAGGGAGGAGATGCAGTGTTCAATCTGTCTAGGCAAGTCATAAGTAATTAACTGCAGGGACTGAGCAATGATGGCCCTGCTCCATCATGTTGTCCATGATGGACAACAGCATCAAGAAGGGTTAGCAGGCAAACCCTAGAAGGCTGAGTTTAAATTAGGTTCAAATGATGTGCTGTGGTGTTTGATGGTGCAAAGCTTGTGAAAGCATATTTCTTCCAACCAACCAAGGCAATGCTACTTTTCTCACCCCACGCAGGTCCAGGAGACTTCTCATTTTCTGCAAATCCTATGTCGGAGTAGGAGAAAGGTTTTAACCTTCTCTTGTCATCTACCTCTCCCTCAAAAAACCACTGATGCTCTTTCTTCAGCTGTAACCTTACACTGGGAAATACCCTCCGTGGCTTTGAAGGTCACTGGGACCTTTGCTTTAGGGAATTTTCCAACTGCTTAACTGAGGTGAGAACTTCCTTCGGTCGACCATCCTAAAACTCACTGCCTCCTATACCCAAGGGGGGTCCAGAGTTTGCTGTGTTCAAAACTTCAGAAAGTGTCAGGAAGACTTTGGATAGGGGTAGGTATGGCAAAAGAGGCACTTTGGACAATGTGGCTTTTTGTCCTCTCCCACCAGCAGCTCCCCTCCACCTTCCCTTAACTGGCCACACTGAGCTGGTGGGGACTTGTTCCAATTGCCCCTCGCCTCCAGCTCTGCAAGAGAGCTTCAAGGAGATGTCAGAATTGCGAAAAAATTATTGGAGCTGAATGCAAATAGAACTTTCTTCAAAACCAAAAATGTTTCCAAAAATTTTCATTCTTTATGACCAGTCTTGCCTACCCCTTCCGAGTACAGCAATCACTTTCTCCATGTTGTACCCTACTTCTCCGAATGTCTCTATCTCCAAATTAAGTTACCAAATTATCTCAATATTTGATGGATATTTTTGTTTTTTCTTCTCAACACAACAGCTTCTGGAGTCATGTTATTTTGTGCAAATATACAGCAAGTTTCATGGCGTGTAAAATATTTCAGAAACCATCTTTTCCACCTATTTTAAAAGTTCAGAAACTAGAAAGCAACTCATGACTCCAAATATATTTGATTCCTTAAAACCTTTCAAGGTCTGAGAGGAGGAAGGAGAGGCAGAAAGAGATGACTCCTGATGTCTGGAGTGCCAATGGTTTATTGGTCGGTATCTCCTGAATTTGCATGTTCAGACTTGTGCAGCTTTAGCTCTGGGGAGTCCACTGAGGAAGAGAGAAGGTGAGGAGAGGATGAGGAAGCATCTCAAGAGAGGACACAGCAGCCATGAACTGTCTGCAGGGCTTTCCTAGCAGGTGGCTGAAGATCTCACTCCTCTCCAGTGCATGGCCCAGGGATGGAAGAAGAGCAGTCCCTTTTCCGGGAAATGCAGGATCAGGAGATGATGGGCCAAATCCTTCCAAGAAAGCCAGGACTTTTAAGCTGATCCAAATATCCCCAACGTTTTATGGTTCCCACCTACCACAGGGACATGGTCACAAAGTACCTCTCCCTCCGGTCCCCTGGTCCCTGGAAAGTCCTGCCTGGAACCAATGAGTCAAGGCCATGAGGAACTGATAGGAGCTCAGCAGCTGCCTAAAAAGAGAAATAATGTGTGTAGTGGGCCCCATTGCAGGGTCCAGGGTGTAACACTTGACTTAGTAGGTAAAGGAATTTTCCAGACACTGGACCTACTCATCCATGGTGTCATGCTAGCAGGGCAAGGACATATGGGTGACCCATGCCCTGTGAAGACCTAAGCAATTTTTCTACCTGACATGGCTGCAGAGAAAGAGTATAACCCTTTTTCTTGGGGAAAAAAAAATTATTAAAGAAAAATGCACAGCTGGCAGTGGGGACAAGCCCTGCAGATTTTACTCCTTTCTTACTCCACAGAGCCAATGGGATTTCTGCGTAGGATCGAAGCCAAGTAGGGCTGTTAGGAGGCAAAGTTCTTCCTTGCCATTCCCATGAAAAAAGCAACTCCAGCAGAGCCCAGCTCTGCTCTTTTGCTGAATCCAGCCAAACACAACCCACATTAAGGGAGTTGCTCTACATTCATATTGAAAAGCGGGTGCTTGCCAACGTTGCGTGCCTTAAACTTCTCGTTTTAAACTCCTGAGCACTGGCCTGGGGAAAGGATTGTGTTGAGGAATATGTTCATACAGTGCCTGGCACTGGGGGGTTCTGGCTCATGACTGGGGTTTGTAAGCAGCTCCTGCAAGACTTGTAAGGCGGTGTAATGCATTTGAAGTCTGGTTTCCTTGGGAAACTTGGTTTAGCTGATTATGTTGTGTGTCTCTATCTGCTCGTTTCCTCCCCTCCAACTTCTGAACCCCTCGGCCAATCCCAGCCCAATTTGGCAGAAAGATAAAAGTTTCAGAGATTAAGTTGTATGAAAATAAGCGTACAGGTAGGGAAGAAAGACCTTATTACTACATTTCCCTCCTTTCCCCCTGGGAGAAAAGGGCTTGCAATGTGAGCTCAACCTTTATTAGGCACCGGAGAGCCCACATAGGAAGGGGGAAGGTACAGGGGACACTGGGCATCACTAGCATTATTTCCCACTGAACTACTTGCTGCTTAAGCCACTTTGCTTCATGCCCAGGGCTTGGAAAAAAACTTTGTAAAGTAACATGAAGAATGGGAGGATCTGGACTTAATTTTGGTCCTGCAAACCGGAGCGATGCAGCCCCTGCTTTTGCTTCTGTACGTCACCATGCTCCAAATCCCCTGGCAGAAATCCTTCCCTAGGGTGTCCATTGCGGCTGTATGGTGCCCAACACACATTGCCCCATCTGGGAGCACAGCCCTTCCTCGAAGCATCCCACGGACTTTGCAGACCCATGCACTGATCTCCACTCTTCACCATTGCTTACACCGGAGGAAAATGGGAGCAAAGAACCTGACCTGTGGCATTTTGTCCCATTTTGATACGTGGACCTGGATGCTGAGCGAGAAACCATCTGCAGGTGTCACTCCTGCACATGAAGTAATTGCACCAGAAGAAAGTCCGGGGCAGGTGGCCACCCGGCAACTACATTAAGACATCATAACTTTGACTAATTTGTAAACAGGCTGAAAGAACATCCAGCCTCCCTGGAAGGGGAATAAGTGTCTCTTTAAACCCTGGGGATATGACCTCTTGTCCTCTCTGTTTATAAGAGGGAGGGGAAGGGGGGAAAAAGAAAAAAAAAAAAAAAAAAAAAGGAGGGAGAAAGGGAGAGAAAGTCAGACTTGTTGCCGTGTTAAAACCTCCCCCCCACCATCAGCTTTTGTGATGAAAATGATAAGGGACACTCTCCAGTGCCTGGTTTTCTCTCTTTGTCATTCAGGCTTTGCAAGGGAGAACTTCTTTCTGTTTATTTATCAACTTGGATCCCTTGTCAACACCTCACTTGACTGAGGTTTTAGCACCTTGGTGGGGTTTTCTGCTTTTTTTTTTTTTTTTTTTTAACTCTCTCAGCCAAATCTGTTCGTTTGCCTCCCCTGAGTGCAGGCAGGTCTTTTCTTCTCATGACTTTTGCAAGAATGCATCTTCTCTCGGCAGGAGAGGCTCTTACAGCAAAACACCAGACAATTCCCCATCCAGCCCAGTCCGGCCCTTGCCGGTGAGAGTGATTTTTGGTGTACATGAGAGATATCATTGCTTATTTCATTATTTCCCACCACAGGGCAAAGCTCTGGCCCAGCTCACCAGCCCCGCTACGCTCCCCTCTTGCACGCTGCGGAGGGCTGGTACCCTGTGTAACGCATCGTCACGACTTTGCCATCACGATATATTGGTGGGACCTCATCAATGCATACAAATATCTTAAGGGCGGAAGTCACGAGGATGGAGCCAGACTCTTTGCAGTGGCGTCCAGCGACAGGACAAGGGGCAATGGGCACAAACTGAAGCAGAAGAGGTTTCAGTTGAATATGAGGAAAAACTTCTTTACTCTGAGGGTGCACAAGCCCTGGCCCAGGCTGCCCAGGGGGGCTGTGGAGTCTCCTTCTCTGGAGATATTCAACCCCCGCTTGGATGAAGTCCTGTGTAACATGCTCTAGGAGAACCTGCTTTAGTGGGGGGGTTGGACTGGGTGATCTCCTGAGGTCCCTTCCAACCCTTGCCATTCTGGGATTCTGTGATATTTCATATTGAGCTGTTTTAAAATAAACCTAGTGCTAAACAATCAGATCATCTAAAAACCTTGATGGTCTGCACTTTTAAATCACATTAAAAAAAAGGGGTTGAAGACCTCGACCAGGGCACTATTGCAATACCAGACAGTAACAGGAGTGCCAGCAGATGCTCCTATGCTTTCAACTTGCACCCTACGTTCCCCGTTACTGGCTTTAATGTATCTTAATTAGCTTTGCTGTGTGGCTGAAGGGAAGACACTCCAGGCTGGGGAGCTTTTCAGCCCAGTCCTTGTCAGCAGCATAGAGTAATCCCTGTTTAAAGTGCATATTGATTTGCAAGCACAAGACTGAATCCTAACATTCATCTCGAGCGATTGTACTGCTTGGGTTTCAAAGAGGGGTGTTATGAATGAATTCACAAAGGGATAAAATTGTGGTTTTGATTTTTTTTTTCTTATTTTTTTCTTTTGCACCTGCAGCAGGAGTGTGGCTGGCCCTTTGAAAAGGTATTATTTGAGTTGTATCTTAGAATAGGATTAGAAAATTTCATCATCATCAGTGCATCGATGATTTCATTAATAACTGTTTCTGTTATTGATCCTTCTGTCTCGCAAACACTTGGTTTTCCTCCTTTTTCTTTTTTTCCTTAATCCAATATATATCCCCCAAAATCAGTTCTATAGAGAGGGATTGGATGGATGTAATGAAATTATGATTTTAAAGTCCGTCCTTATTCTGAGTGGGAATTTGGAGGGAATCTTCCCCAAAAGCCCTGTTCTGCTCCCATGGTTTTCCTCTGAGACCAGCAATACTGCGTTTCTACCAGTGCTCCTCGCAGTACTATTAATCCTGAGAACCACCTTTGCTTGACTTCGGCTTCTAGATTTGGGTACCTAGGTGAATGTACCTCTCTAGGCAGTAGTTAATTAAAGGGGGGGCAGGAAACAAGGACCCCCAAAGGACATTTCATTCCACCCACCGAAGGCACTTCGCTTCCAAGGGCACGAGCTCCCTTTGGATGCGTACTGTTAACAACTTGTCATCCTCCGTTTAGATGCTGAGACTTGGCGAGATGGATGGCTCCAGAAAGGGATGCAGGGTTCACCCCCAGGAGCCAAAATACCAGAGCATAAAATGTTTCTCTCAAAGAAAGAGGGTGATTATTATTGTTCTCATGGAAAGACTTCATAGTCCTCAGTTATTATCATCTAAGCCTCCATCGTCCTATGAACGGTTATGTGGATACATAACAGCAGGTTTGGGCCCCTAAAGATTATCAGCTTCCACTGCCGATTAATAGGTTTTTCATCCAAATCTGGCCTAGAGAAATTCCACATAAGCAAACACATATTACACACACAGAGCTCGGGTTATATATACGTTTATTGAATTGGCGTCCTTAGGGGAGAACTTACACTGATTAGATTCTTCCATTCCTATTTTGAGTTATTTCCTCTATGAATCTGGAGCAGGACTGCTCCTTATGTACTCAGGGAGTTAAGCTTCTCATCAAATGGTCAGTTTGCCTTCAAAATAAATCAGTTTTCCCCAATTCTCATCCTGTGAGGAAGATCCCAACTTATCCTTCACAGCACTCATTTGCAGAGGACGGTCTCTGCTAAGTGAATGCAACAACCAGGCAACTGCTGGTGGGGATTGCCTGGAAAAGTCTTCCTCACTGTCAGCAAATGAACCTACTGAGCAGACCACTGATTCCTCTTGCTACAGCTCCGAGGGGCTGTGAGAGGCTCTGGAGAAGATGGTTGAAGGTGACCAACTCAGTGGGTTTAGGAGGAAGGGACAATGAAAGAAAACGATTATCTGAGCACAGGCATGGCACTGACTTCTCGGCTGCTTCTGCTGTCATCTAAAACTGGATACACGTTTGGTTCCCTTCTGCTGTCATTTAGTAGGAGAAATGTGGGTAAAGCCCACGCTATTTCTAATTGCCACCATCACTCTCTCAGACGATATTTTGCCTGCCTATGTACCTACTCTTCACCGGGGCAGAAGGCCAGAGGTGCTGGTGTCCACACCTACCCTGTGCTGCTGAATGTGCAGGTGACAAGGAAATACCTTCATGGTGGCACTGTCCCAGGGCAATGATCCCTTCTGAGAATGCATGGAGGAGGGAAGGGAAGGGGTAGCATCCACAACTCATCCTCCCATGTTCCAAGGCAAGACCCTACCATCCTTCTGCCGACCTTCTCCCTGATATCCCACCAAGGACATAGAGACAAACCCCTTCCCCATCTTGGGCTCTGCCAACTCTTCTGCGGTGGGGAAAGGAAACTGGAGCCCTGGTGCTGCACATCCCTGTGCACTGGCTTCATTTTTGGTCCGTGCTTTTTCCTCTCCAGGTTTGTTCTCCTGCTGTACCACTAGGTGGGCCAAAGCTACACCGGTGAGAGTCCTACCTTTTCTGCAGGAGACAGGCAAGGCAGGTGCCTGCATGATCCCTGCCGGCCAGGGGACAGGCAGCTGAGGGACAGGAGATGGAGGGAAGGAAGGGAGAGAGGTGCCAGAAACCCCCAGGTTTCACCTTGAGCCTTGCTGTCGTTCAAGCTGTAGCAGGACATGTGTCGGGTCCTAAAGAAGTGACCATCTCAGGGAGAGCAACCCAGCTGGGACCTGACATATACCAGTGAAGTTGCTTGCACAAAGTCACACCACAGACTGGTGGCAAAGGCAAGAGTAGAGCCCCTACCACCAGCTCAAGGCCTGGCCTTACTACCTACTGCCTTTCTAAAGCAGCTCATTGATGGCCAGGGCATGCTCTTCAGAGCCTGGCATGGAAAAAACAGTCAGCACCAGTGTCTGCAGGTAATAGCTGGAAGCACACACAATATGAGAGAGGAACCCTCCTTAAAATCACTTTTTTTTCACCCAAGGTGAGGTGACAGAAGATCCTGTATGTAAAAGTCTGAAGGAAAGGATCATCACCCATGACAGATCTGCTCTACTCTGCAAAAGGTCTGGCACATTGCAGTCCAGCTCTTTGGGTGCTCTGCCTCCATTAATCAAAAGCCATGCCATGTATGTATCTAATCCTCCTAGGGACATATCAGTACTGGACCTTCAGCTTTCAGCCATCCCCCATTTCTCTTACGAGCACTGTGCTCAGAGGACAACACTGCCTTCACCTTTACGTAACAACGCTTTGATGGGATTCCAGGAGCCAAACTCCCAGTCTGCCATTGGCCTAGAATAAACTGGTCAGATGGCAGCCATAGCCAAAGCTGTAGTAGGCAGTGTCAAATCTATGCTGTCCCCTTGCAGCTGGGGGCGTCTCCTTGAGGCCTAAAGAGCTGAGAAACCCACCCTGAACATGCTCCTGATATGTTCACTGCTATTGGCGCCTCTTTATAGCCCAGAGAAGAGGCCTGTAGGCATCTTACCTAACTTCAGCCATCTGAAGATAAGACATCAAGCCTAAACTAGATCCCAGACAGAGAGAAATGCAACTCCAGAAGCAATTCACCCCACCTACCATAGACTAGTATCTACAGTGGGCTGAGTTGCTCAGGTCTCCACTGCACCGTTGACCACGGAGGCAGCCAATGGTATGTAAGTAGGATCTGGACAGGTGTAGTCAGGCAAGGTGAAATCCATGCTATATGGCATGTTTCTAAAAACCGTCTTCGCCTCCAACACCAACCAACCTCCACTTCTGTACAGCCGTGACCTTTCTTCAGTAAAACCAGCTGGCCACAGAGACATGTGTCTTGAAGAGGGGACAGAAATGTACCAGAAAAATCCATCTTTTCACCAGTTCTGCCACTGAATCACATCATGAGCCAGCCATTAGACATCTTCTCCCTCATTCTCCACATCTGATGACATCATTATTAACCTACCTTGTTGCTATTTGTACTGCTGTGACTCTTGGTCAAGATGTATGGATGACATGGATGTCAGTCTTCAGCGACCTTAAAAGGCAAAGAGGCAAAATGAAAGGGAAGCAGGATGACACGCCACAAGTCAACAGGTCCATGGCAAAGCCAGGCCTCCAGTAACCCAGCACCCAGGCATCTAGCATCCCAGCATTTATATGGTATTTTCCAAGCATTGGTGGAGGGAGGAGGCTTAGTGCTCACAGCCTGGTTTGATATCTGGGTCTCCAGATACTTGTAGCAACTCCTACATGCTATTTGGGTTCCTCAACAAGGCTGGCTTTAGGGAGGGTGGGTTACAAAGCTGCCCGGTGGGGATTTATTGATGCTCCCGTTGTCACAACGTGCTGCAGTGTGGGCTTCTTGCCATGAAAGGAAAAATAGGCCATGGCTTTCTCACGCTGCCACAGTGGCTATACCCAACTATGGAGACCAGCGTGTCCAGAGAGCCATGTGTGGGGCAGACAGTGAGTAAATTGCAAATGAGGAGGATCAGCCATCTTCCAGAGAGAATTAGTTCCTGTTGCAATTTACAAAAGCGTAGAAAGAATCAGATTTTCCTAGTGGGAATTCAAATTTTAAAGATGGAAGGGGCAGAATGCACTTCTGTCCTCCACCAAAAATAAGCAAAACCTTCTGCTGCACAAGGAGCCTTCCCTGGCTCCATGTTTGCTCTCAGTGAGGAGCATCTTCCCAACCTGCAGCCATAATGAATCTTCTCCATGTAGGGTAGAGGGGGAAGGAGAGCAAGAGAAGTGACACAAAGAACATTTGAGAAGTCTGATGGACTGCATTGCACCAGTCTGCCCGCCTTCCTGTCTGTCTGGATCCTTCCAAACCTCCTCTCCTTGCCCCTGATCTCTTTACATAGACATCTCTGGGGTGGAAGAACCTGGACGTGCCTTTTTTTGAACACGGGTGAGCGCAGCTGTTCCCCCTTGTGACTAACTGCACCATGAAGTGGTCATGTTTCTAAATCCAGCTCTATTTACACACTCAAGTGGGCCCTGAAGATGCCAGCTGGGCCATCCCCATGAGTAAGCAAGATAGGACCAGCTTACAATGCCTTCATAAGGCATTCCAACCCCATGACGATGAGGCCTGCTCCATGTCTTCCCACCCCCTTTTCCCCATGCCAGCTTGATAACTGAGGCGACCCACCTTTCACAGCAGGCTTGTGGGGCTGAGGGATTGGCCCCATGGCTGTGAGCATGGTCAAGACTCAGTTCTCCCATTTGACCGTCAGGGTGATGGACCTTCACCTCCTGGGGGAGTCATGAACCAAAACTGGGGCTTACTTTTCTGGTGTAAGGATGGGCGCAGTGGAAAATCTGTGCAAGGCAGGTTGCAGCTCCACCAGGACTGAGAGTTGATTTCTACCACTGAGGATTCACAACCCTGCAAGCTGGACTTCCCTCAGAACTTCTCCCTGGGCACCGATAAGTAATGCCAAAGGCAAAGAAGTCAAAGCCATGCTGCTGTCCACCCCACCGAGGGCCAGATCCTGCCCATTGCGAAGCGTATGTCTGATGTCCAAATGTTTGGGAACATGTCCAAATATTTGGGAAGGGGATGAAAACCAACGGACCAGCATGGACAAGCTTAGCCAGGTTTTGATGTCAGACCCTAAAACCAACTGTTGGGAGAAAACGCTGAGGATCTGGGCAGCCAAATGTCAGCGGTCTCATATCCGTAAAGCCCGTGGCAGTCTTTTTACTGACTCTAATGGACTGCAAAATCTGGCCCTTAAAGGGCTCTGGTTCAAAGGTGATGTTGATAATAGATAACTAATTTACAGTAGAGTTCCGAGCGATGGGAATAGCAATTATATACCTGACTCCCTTTTTATCAGTGCAATTAAAAGCAGTTGGCGTCAGAGTAAATAGCAATGGTGAAGGAATCAATACCAGCCCGCGCGCGTGTGTGTGTGTGTGTGCGCCTATGACAAAGTGGATTATCTCCATCCTCCCCAAATAGCAGCTGCAAAGCAAAGGGGGAAAAGGGAGAGTGGCTGAATTTGTACCTTCAGGTGAAGTTGCCTGGTGCTTCCTGGTGGGAGGGGCAGGGGCTTTGGGGGATGCTTAAATCTCTCCCCAGGAACAAAAGGAGGGGAGATTAACTGGACCCCTGGAAGGGATGTGTGTCCTGCCCCTTCCTCCCCCTCCGTCCCCGGTTTGCCAGGACCCCTGCGCCCGGGGTTGGTGTCTGAGCGTCTCTGTGTGTGTGTGTGTGTGTGTGTGTTCCAGTCTGCAGTGTGAGCAATTTCACTTGAAAAGACAGAGAAATCCCCTCCTTTGAAAGTCTCAGCGTTTGGTTCTTTCCAGTAATGCTATAATTGGATAGGATTTTCTCTAATACGGAGGGAAAGTCCTTAAGATGATTTTTCACACACCACCACCCGCCTCCTTTCCCTCGTCCTACCTTGTGCAATAAAACTCCCTTCTCCCTCTCCAGCCTCTTTGGCTCCTTCGGGGTGGGGAGCTGCTGAAGGAGACACGGGCGGGGGGTTGGATTTAATACTCTCAATATAATTGCAGCATCGACACGGCGGGGATTTGCTGGGAGAGCCGGAGAGAGCATCCGTTCCTCCGCTGGAAGCAAGCGAGAAGCCGCTCAGATCGACTCAAGCTTGGCTGCACGGGGCATTAGATCTCGGAGCACTTGCCAGAGCTCACATTTGCAATCACTTGTCATCCAACCCTAAAGAAAATAATCAGGGCCTGACCCCTGCCAAATTCCCAATGATTTAAATATCCCCGAATGAACTGCATTTCTAGTATAATATCACTAGAATGAGTCTATCTCTCCATCCAGCTAAACACAAACAAATCTTTATATATATGCATATAAAGCTCTATGTGTGTAAATAGAAATATTCGCTGCTCAGGGAAAATAGATATGCAGTTCCTAATGAGAAAGAAAGCGCCTTTTGATTTGAGCTCATGCACGGTTGCAAGCCTTCCTCCAAGAAAGTCATTAAAAATTGTACCTCTCTTTGTTCCGTCTGAGCCATGGAATTTTTCTGATTCACAGATAAAATAAAATAGAGTCAAGTAA
This sequence comes from Gorsachius magnificus, assembly GCA_034008185.1. Classification (NCBI taxonomy): domain Eukaryota; kingdom Metazoa; phylum Chordata; class Aves; order Pelecaniformes; family Ardeidae; genus Gorsachius; species Gorsachius magnificus. Next base: position 156,336,071 of record CM067082.1, on the reverse strand, counting down.
ATAAAAGAAAATGTCATCCGGTTCTCCGTTTCTGAAAAAAAAAAAAAAAAAAAAAAAAAGGCGACAAGAAAACCAGCAAAAAACCCCAACAGGCAGCAGCCACCCCAAGCAAAAAAATAAAGGAAAAAATCCTGTAAAAGAGAATCGACGTTGTTATTCCAGGGGGAAAATATATCCCAGCTCATCCAGTGCCTCCATCCCCTCGTTTTCGCCTCTCCAGCCCCCTTTCAAATGACCCAGGGTGAGAGGGAAGCCTGTCAGGCGGGTGACACTTGCTCACGGATACAGCAAGCTTTGAACAATATGTTCCAGAGGAGCAGCAAATCTACCCGCGTACCCGCTCCGGAGGAGCTACGTCTTTATAATAATACTAATGATGAGTTGGTGTTGGTTTTTTTAATTTCCACCCCACCAAAACCCAGCAGATTTTAATTTTATTTTAATTTTTTTTTGGAACCACGCGATCCACCCCAGCTCACCCCCCACCACCGCCGGTGAAAGGAGAGAAATTGGTACAATATGTAGAGAAAGAAATTAAAGAAGAGCTCAATTACTAGTGCCCTGTGGGGTGGATCTGGTGGATGAAGTCTTTTGCAGCAGCGCCTTCGTAAAAAATCCGGGGCTGGGACGCCTGCAAACTGTGATGATCTGGGTGAGCCTTATTGAGATTTGCCTGGAAGAAGTGGATTTCTTAGCAGATGTCTTCAGAGGAGCTCTTGGCTATCTGGCTGGTTGGACTGGTGGGGAAGGGGCGTGCGTGTCTGGGGGGGTGTGCGTGTCTGTGTGCGTGCGTGCATGTCTGGGTGTAAATCCTCTTTTTTTTTTTTTTTTTTTAATGAAAAAAGGAGGGGGGGGGGGAAAAGACCCAGCCAAAAGTTTCTAGAAAGTGAATTCAAATGCATCCCGACCGTCACCGTGAGGAAATGGGGATTTGAGAAGAAAACAGAATGGCAAGAAGAAGCAAATTGAGAAAATAATAATTTTAAAAAAAAAAAACCTTCACACTTTTTTTTTTTACTTTTTTTTTTTTTTTTTTTTTTTTTTTTGCATTTTAGTAGCTTCGACCCAGGGAGTGAAATCCGGGCAGGTTGTTATAGCTACCCAAATCCACAGGGGTCCCCCCTGTCTATTTAAACCCCCTAAATCTTCCTTCCCCTTTTTAAAACTACATTTTATCCCTTGGCTTGTGGGCCAACGTGCCCCCTAATGAGTATTAAAACACTATCTCCTTGCAATTAGCTCATTCCTGACTTCGCGCTCCTGATTGACAGAACAAGCCAAAGCATCAGAATTCTCCCTTTGGCAATAAGTGCTGATTGGGTCCTTTTTAAGAGAGCTACTTCAAACTTTTTTTTTTTTTTTTTTTTTTTTTTTTTTTAATATTTGCCTTCAGTGTCTTGGCTGGGAGAAGAGTTTTTTACCTCTCTGAGATTTTTTTTTTTTTTTTTTTCCTTGAGAGTAGTAGAGGAAGCAAGAGAGGATTTACCTGGTCGGGTTGAGTTCACTTCATTTGACTTTTTTTTTAAATTATTGTTATTATTATTATTATTATTAAAATAATCATCCTGTCTCAGAAGAAAGGAAGGTTTTTGGCAACTCTGGTTAAAAAAAAAAAAAAAAAGAAAGACAACTTTTCATCAATGGCCTCTTTTGGATATTTCCTGTTTCTTTGTGGGTTGAGTCAGGCTCTGTCAAGTTACCCAATCTGGTGGTAAGTTTTATTCTTCTTCTTTTTTTTTTTTCTCTCATTTTCATTTATTTTTCCCCTCCTCTGTTTTCTCTGCAACTCCTGCACTTAAGATGACTTGAAATTCTCCTTTCGTTGCCACTCAGCTAAAGAGGTGGGATTGTTCCAGCGCCAGCAAGTTCTTAGAACCTGCATTTCACCTCTTTTATTTATGCATTCCTTTGTTTATTTTGACTGGGTTATACCTGATCTCTCCTTCTCCTACTGTAAAAGAGAGGGAGCGAGCGAGAGCGATCGGAAAGTTACTTTTTTTTTTTTTTTTAAAGTGCTTTGATCCTCTCCTGTGAAGAACAAAAGGCGCTGCCTGAATTAAAGAGATAATGATACAAGTTGACATGAGCATTTCAAGGTGATTTCGAGCTAGTCAGGTGGAAGGAAGGAGGGGGGGGGGGGAAGGATGAAAATATTTTTTTTTTTTTCCCTTTCGCTTTAAGGAATATTTAGGGGGAAAGGGAAAAAAAAAAAAAAGGCGGGGGGGGAACAAAAAAGAAAAGAAAAAGGAGGTGAGAGGAGGCTGAACAACCTGGGCTGGTTCTGGAAAAGCAGAGCCGGGAGCTGGGACGGGGCTGAGGGAGAAGTGCCCGGCGCTGCCGCGGAGCTGCCCCGCGCAAAATCGGCGGGGACCTGCGCACCCCCGGGGATAACGCACTTTTTTTTTTTTTAATTTATTTTTTATGTGTTTTATCCGGGCTGCAGCTCCGTTTTCTTCCGCGCTTTGCACCCTACGCCTTTAAGAGCTTTTTCTTTCTCTCTCTCTCCCCCACCAAAAAAAAAAAAAAAAAAAAAGCAAATGGTGCTGGGCAAGGCATGTAACTGCAAGATCTGCTCTAATTACCCCGCGGAGGTAATTGGGCCGGCAGCTCGCGGGCGAGCGCGGAGGGAGCGCGGAGCGACGCGGAGTTGCGCGGGGCTCGGGAAGCGCAGCCGAGCCCCTGGGGCTCTGCGTTCCACCGCCGGTTGCCGGGTGCGGAGCTGCCCGGGTAGGGAACCCCCAGCTCCGCACCCGCGGAAGGGGAAGCTCCGCAGCCGGGGCGGTGCTGTGAGGAACTCCGAAGCGTCCAAAAAAAAAAAAAAAAATCCAACCCCAAAAAAGCGCTCATCGTGATAATAATTAAATTTGGTTTAAGTGCATTTAATCTCTGCCGAGGGGCGTTAAGGGGGCTGCGGTGCGATCCGCGGCCGCGCTGGCCGGCGGTGCGGAGGTGCGGGTGCTGCGGGCAGCCCTCTCCAACTATTTCAGGTATGTCGGAAAGCAGGGAAATTCGTTGGGATGGGAGAAAAAGCAATAAAATGCAAATGTGCTCTTGGGAAGACAGGCAGAAAGAGCACCTGGACGGGGAGTCATTAAAAAGCAATCTTTTATTCCCAGCCACCATCTAACTTATAATTAGAAACTCCGGTTTGCATTCCTGATTGGAGAAGGAGACGCATTCCTCTAATACCAGCATAAATATTCCCTTGTCACCCACCGAGGGGAGAGGAGGGCAGAGCGGCCCCGGCCCCCCCCCCCCCCCCCCCCCCGCCCCGGGCCCCCGGGCCCCGCAGCCCCGCTCCCGCCTCCCGGAGGTGCGGGAGATGCGGCTGTCGGGGGGGGGGGGGGGGGGGAAGCAGGGAAGGAGGCGGTGGAGAGAGGGGCAGGAGGTCTTTTTCCGAGCTCAGGCATCAGGTGTGTGCAAGGGAGCTGCTTTTTGGGGGGGGTTGTGTGTTTTTTTTTTTTGGGGGGGGGGGTGTCTTTCCCCCCCCCCAACCTTCCATCCTTCCCCGGTGCCAGCCAGCGGTTTTAGACGTTTCGTTCTCAAAAAGAGCAAGCCCCCGTAGGCCATGGAAATGCAAAGGAGGTTTTGATTGGGGTGGGGGAGACGGAGGAGACGCCGGGTGCTGGTACATTGGCTGCCTAAATTCCCCTTCACACACCCCCCGCCCCACCCCTCCTCTCCCTCTTTATTTATCCTCAAGCAAGATCTAAACCCATGGCCACCCCCCATGGCTGGAGTTGGGGGACAGCCCTGGGGACGGACGGGAGGGTCGGGGGCTGGAGGGTGGCACAGGGGTCCCCCGGACCCCCCCGTGCACATCCCAATATCGGGAGCGCAGGTTCTGTTCTCCTGGTCAAGGACAGCCTGCTTCCAAATCAGCTGCTTTAGCAAATCGATCATGCTTCTTTATTTCATTTTATTTGAATTTAATTCTTTTTCCTTTTGGGGGGGGGGTGTTGTTTTGGGGGGGGGTTGTTGCTTTTAGTTTGGTTTGGGTGTTTTGGTGGTTTTTTTTTGGTAGGGATTGCAGAAAGGGCCAGGAATTTTTTAGTCTGGTAGCGCAAGCAGCAAACATCTCGGCCACCTCTGTTTAAAGCCTCCCCTACGTTAACTCGCAGCGCCTCGCCTGCTTACAGCAGAAAATCTGTAACGTACCAGTCCCAAATTGTGTGTGTCCCCCCTCCCCCAAATAATAGCTTCCAATAAAAGCGTAAGCTCATCCTAAAGCTCGCCGAGCTGTGGGTACTCACCCTGCTTTCAGCATCAAGGCAATTTGAGCAAAAGCAGGGACGGAGGAACCACGCTCTCCTGTAGGTTGCGGTTAATTCTTCTCCCAAAGGAAAGAAATTCGGGGAACCATCAGGCCTGTTATTGTCAGGGGGAGCAAGCGGGCGTGCGGCTGCTGCTGTAGTTTCTGCCTGCCTCTAAATCTTGCTCCTTACTGGGCTGAGCTGTTTAAAGTGTGGTTCCCACTACGGTACAGGGGCACCTGTATAAAGTCAGGCCGGGCCGTGCTGGTGGCCTCCGTGCAGCCCCGGATGCGTGGTACCTTTGGAAAAAGTTCAGCAGAGTGAGAGGGAAAAGATCCCTCGGAGCAGCGATGCTCCCGCGCTCCGTCTGCGTCCTTTCAGAGGCGATAGCAGTGGGGAGAGGGGGGGGAGAAGCTACGGGAACTTCTTAAAACCAGAAAATTCCCAATTAACGTATTTACAGAGAGGGATGGAATGGGCTTTAAAAAAAATAATGATTTTTAAAAAAATAAGAGGGCAGCGGTTCCCGTTGAGACTGATGCGGCAAGTTTTGAGGGACGTGCTGGCGTGATTTCTTGTGGCACAGTAACCCTGCAGGACCTTCTCCAAGGCAGCTCAGCACCATGCTGTGCAGCCTAAAGGAGCTACTGGTAGCAGCAACAGGCTCTTCCACAGCCAGGGGGGCAGATTCAGAGCAAAAATTTGGGGGGTTGAGTTTTTTTTTCAAAGGTTAGTGCTGTTTGTTTTGGGGGTTGTCTTTAAAAAATGAGTGGAGGAAGACTTAGGAAGTTCAGAAGCAGAATTCATGGGTGGGGGAGGATGAGGTGTAAGCTGTCCCCTGTCCCGTGGGGGTCTGGGGTCCATGCGGAGTCGCAGTAGCAGCAAGAACAAAATTAAAACTTTTTCCACCTAACTTGCACTGCCTTAGAAACATAGAATTATAGGATCATAGAATCGTTTAGGTTGGAAAAGACCTTTAAGAACATCAAGCCCAACTGTTACCCTAACCCTGCCATTCCACCACTAAACCATGTCCCTAAACCATGTCAGCCATGCCTTGGCTGACTGCACATGGAACGGAAAAAGCATTTTATTTTATTTTTTAATCAGTGGCGTGAGGCCTGACTTGGTCTGAGGACAGCCAGAATGCAGAAATCATTCAGAAGGGAGAAGGGTTTGGTTCAGGAGGAAAAAAAAAAAAAAAAACCCAGCAATAAAAATTAACATAGAACTTCAGTGCTGGGCATCTCAACCTCCTGTAGCCCAGGAGGCTGGTACTTGTGGAGATAATCACAGGAGAGGATCCCTGGGCTGAATTGGAAGTACAGGCAGACCTCTTCACCGTGGGAGAAACGTGCCAGCCGCATCTCAAATGCCGTTCTTCCCAGGGTGCGAGGCAGCTTGGTGCATGCTGAGGGATGCCGGTGGTTAAGGCTGGTTAAGGCGTGGAGAGGGACTGGAAGAGGACGTCTCATGGGAGGAGATAAGCATTGTCTGGGACCTCTCGTGACGGCATTGCTTTAGGCAGTGATGTCTCTTCCCCTGTTCCTCTGGTCGTGGTGGAGCTCCTGTCCCCTCTGCTGCTCCCTGTAACATCTGTATCACATCCTGAGTGGGGTGGGATGAGATCAGCCCCATAGCAAACTGGGCAAGGAGATGACTCCTCACTGCTAGTGGTGAAGTAAATGCAGTGTTACTGGAGATGCCAGGCTGGTATTTGGAAAGTGGATGTGTAAGATGAGCGTTACGAATATTTTCTGGGCTGTAACCTGTGTTTGCTTTTGTCTTCTTATTGCTTATTCCCCAAGACTGGTCACAGAAGCTCTATTGCTTGAATCATCCATGTTGGATGAAGCTGGCCAAAGCCTGTGATGTCCTGCAGTAGCCACTTTACAACCCATCAGGGTTGGAGAAAGTGATCTAAAAGATCTTTCCATCTCTATTTTTTGCAATTCAGGAAATGTAAGTGCATGGGAGCAGGGCTGGAGGGAGCCTTGCCAACAGAAAGACAAGTAACCCGGTGGCATTACTCCAGCAATGTGAAGGTGGCAACACCTGAACGTGTCCCTGTCAGAGTTTGACGGCATCACCTCAATAAAAGCAGAGCACAGATGAAGTCCTGGATTGTGACTTGGTTCAGGTCTCTCCTGGGATCCGTCCCCCTCAGGGTGGGTGGAACAGCCCCCCAATTTTCCCATGAGAAATCGGATTCTCCTTTTGTTGCAAATCCTGGAGACCCAAGTTGAGTCTTGGCAGGCTCCACACATGAGAAAGCGAAGCTTAGGTTTGGCAGAGAGCAACCCTGTTAAGTGAGAGATGATCAACCCTTGTCAGCCAGGAGGGAGGCAGAGCCGTGGAAGGTCACCCAAGGGACACCATGAGCCATGTGCGTTGGCACCAGAGCTCCTAAAGCGGTCTCTAGAGCTCGGAAATATGAATTCCATCCGCCCATTCCTCCTCTTCTTGATTAGCTGGAGTTGAGGATTTTGACATTTCCGAGGGGATTGGCATTCACCATCATTTCCTCCGCTCCCGCAGTGGGTTGCGGTGCGATGTTAAGCAGATGCCGTGCTATTCTGCAGAGGTGGCTGCGCTTCAGCTGTACGCGGTGCAATCCCTCCACATGCAGCCCTCTTCGACCCTTGCCCCAAGGCTTGGGAATTGTCTCTATACACATGTACCTATGTTACGACAGCATCTCAGATGGCCCTGTTTTGCCAGGCAGCGTATAATAACGGAATGATGTTTTAGCCTATTCTCAGATATCAACTTGCCCAACAGCTTAGATTTTCCAGAGCGCAGCATGGGTGATTTGCACCCAGGCAGCAATGGGGATAGAGGGCAACTGGGTTGAGGGGATCTTGCTGTGTAGATCTAAATTGTATGCAATAGCCCTTGCCGGGTGCATGCATAGGGTATAGTGTGCAAAGGGTAAGGGAAATATTTTCCCATCTCCATTTTTTTGTGGTGGGACTGGAGAAACAGACTCTAATGGTATTTATGTTGCTCCTGGAATAGTCCAGGCATGGAGGAGCTGTGCTGGTGAGGTTAAAGGACTAGAACAAGATCACACAAGAAGCCTTTCTTGTGGCAGGAACTGAAAATTTTGCAAGGTCTTAGCAAGAAACCCTTGTTTCAAACACTGGAAGGGCTGGGAGTCTCCCAGAGAGCACTTTCTGTGCTAAAGAAGAGCCCTCATCTACTCAGATTTTAGACTCATTTTATTAAATTGTGTTGTCCTGCTACATATTCATTGATTTTTTTTTTTCTTTCAAGAAGACTTCATTAGATAAATTAACCTGAAACCCAGTGACTTGATTTTCAAAGCACTGAACGCAGTCATTGCTTCAAACAAGCAAACTTCTCCTAACTAAGATAAGGAAAAGTGATTCATTTTGCTCCCCAGCCCTTTTCCGGTAGCCCCAGAGGCAAAATAGGTCCTTTACAGACATTTGAACACCTCTAAGACTTCTCACCTGAAAACCTTTGAGCACCTACTAACATGGCTTAAGCTCTGATATATGCCCAGGAAGGGAGAGGGTGTTATTTATTCCTGTTTGGCAGGCGGGTAAGGAGAGGCAGAAGAATTTAAAGGCCCTGCCCTGGACCTTGCAATCAGCCTGCAGCAAGGCTGGGTGTAGCACCAAGACACTTGGTTGTCCAGTTCACTGAGGGAAGGCAGGCTGTTCTGTGCCAGACCTTGAGAGGAGCAGATATTTTTGCTTTGCGTGTACGGGAGCGCAAGAAAAACCCAATGGGACAACCGTGGGTTGATGTGCCCACTTCCCCCTTGCTCAGCGTTCTTCGTGCTTGTGTGTTCCTCTTTCCTCGAGTGAGTGATTCAGATAGCCCGGCCGCATTTCAAAGGGCTTTCTTTACTGGGCGTAATGACAGCGCTTAACAAGCATTGCACAAGTCTGTCACAGGGGGAATCCTGAGTCACGGATGCTACCTTTGGACAGCTGAGTTGTATGCAGGATGATGAACGCGGTTGGCTATGCAATGAGCATGCAGTCTCATCCGCGGGGCATCCTGCGAGCAGGGATGGACTGGTCCTACTCCCGCCAACATCCATGCTGAAATTTCCTTCCCAGGCCGGGCTCATGGTCTTGCTCTGGATCCTGAAGGAAACCCTGTGGGGCCAAAGAGTGCAGAGGGGAGGTGGAGCATGCAGGAGGTCTGGAGACCATTGCTGCAAAGAAGGAGCAGGGCTTTCTAGGCTCAAAATAGGCACCCACTGTCTTCTGGTGATGTGGAGCTTGGTGCTTTCTGCCCAGTCAGGTGGTGGCAAGTGCTGAGGTGATGGTTCCTGTTAAACCCACTGAAACATAGTGGAAAGGAAGTGGAAATAGCAGAGGGAGAAGTATTAGCCAGATTATGTATATCTTGTCCGCATGCTTGTCTAAGGCTGGATGGGGCACAGCCCCAGGGCTGCAGCAAGAGCTGTTCCCATCTTATCTCACTGAACCCATCTCTGCTTTGCTGACACCACCATCAAGAGCCAAATGAAGGCTCAGAGTCCCTAAGAGCCAAGACAGTCCAGTGGGGCTTAATACTGAAAGGAGATGAATACTCAGGAAAGTCTGTAAGGGCAGGAGCCCTTCCATGATGTATCCACCAGGGCTTTGCTGGATCAGGCCCAAGGTTGGTCTTGCAGAAAAGCCACTCCTGACACTGTCTATGCCAACTGTTTCCATCTAGCCTGGCCCATTCATAATGCTTTTCACCCCTCCTGTCCCTTTAAAAGTTGGCAGGGTTTGCTTTAAGTCCTGTTATCATCTTAGCACAACATGTAAAAATTCAGCAGTTCATCAGTTCATTCCAAATTCTACTGGTGCTTGCAAAAAACAAGGGAGGGGAAGAAGAACCAATACATTAACTCCCTTGTTCTGAACTCCTAACATAGGGCACTGCTTTTAAAAACAGCCTGTAACCCAGGGGAGAGCGTTCCGCATCACAAAGGCGCTGTTTGTCTCTTCCTTGTTTGTCACCCGCATATTCACAGTCCCCTTCCCACTTGGATGTTGCTGATACCCAGAGAGAGCTTTGCATTTGTAGAGCCTGGGCCATCAAAGGAGTTCAAGGTGCCTTTGGTCTCCTCATCGTCACAGTTTCTGTTCTGGTGTAAATAACAGTCAGTTATGCTTTATATCGGTGTAGTGGTAATTCTTAGCAGGGATGCTGTTACACTTTTCCAACACGGACATTCCTCTGCTCTCTATTGGTGTGAAATGCTCTTCTCTTATTGCACTTTTGCACATTCTCAGGCTTCATCAACAAAGTGACGTCACAGCATGCGGGCAGGTTCCCTTCTCACATCACAGGCCTCACAAGGCATCCCAGGTAGCTAGGATGGTCGTCTCTCCTCTCCCACGGAGGCTCTGCAGGCTCAAGGTGTGTTGGAGTGGGCTTACTTAGAAGGCTCAGAGAGTGCCCCAGGGGTTCCTCAAGCTCAGATCACGGTAGACCCTCACATTTCTGGCCTGGTCTCATATCTATCACAGGTTTGGAAACTCTGCTGGTTGCCATGCATCAACCCTAGTGTTCAGTTTAAGCATGTCTTCCAGGAAAGACATCCAGTCCAAAAAATTATGTTGCCCAGGTTCCCATCAGGAGCCCATGCATAAGTTTGACTTCCAATTAAGATGCTTGATGGCATCCTGATTGTCCTCAGAGGCCTGGTAGGGATTGTGCACAATCCCCTGATGACATGCTGCTTTCTCAGGAGCAGATGGAGGCCAGTCGAGACAACCCTAGAGCATCTCAGTGGCACTTGATGCCTATCTGCCGGGAACTGAGTAAAGCCTTGGGGTGGAATTCATTTTACCCGTTACATGTCTGAAATTTTCATGTCTCCAACCAAGCTGGGTGCTCTTGGCTCCATTCATTGACGGGGAAAAATGGACATTTTCTTACGGTGCAATTCACATCTCAGTCCTTCAGCTGAGCTGGACTGGTTAAATCCTCTGAGACTATGGAGGAGTTGAGGCAACCAGCTCAGAGACATCTCCACCTCTGCCATCCAAGTTTAGTCAGATTATACCCAAGACATGGAGTCCCCTTTGAAAGTTTGCTCATTTGCCTGTTTCCTAGCTGTTAAAATATGAGCTCTCTTTCCAATTCCCATTGCCTGCCATAATTTCGCATGGCTAAAATGGGCTTTTCCTCCATCTTCTTCCTGTGTTTTAAGAAGCTCTTTAGTGCACAGTGCTCACTGGCGTATCGGAATGGGTGCAGCCCCAGTATGCTATTGCAGGAACGTGCAGGTCATCCAGGCAGGTACTAAAAACCTCCAGGCCACCCTTCTCCTCAGAAAATTCACACCAACTTATATTTTGTCACGTCTCAGCATAGCTGCTGAAAGCCTAAGCAGTTTGAATGTTTTGCAGCCTTCTCTGTATCATATTTAATCCTGCCTCTAATTCAGCACACTCTGGAGCACAAATACATCTTCCTAGTGCTCCTGATCCTCAAGCACATCCAGAGTCTCCCACCATCCTCCACACACATCCACAAGTCATTGACTCAAGCTTTTAATAGAACTTAATCTGAAAAGTTTTAAAGAGAGGTATAAAATGGCTTTCTTGCTTCCCTGTCATGACGATTATCTCAGCAGAGGACATAGTCGCTCTTATTAATGCAAGAGTTGTATCTGCATTTCAGAGAATTCCTCTGACTTTGTTTTACTTTCAGTTCTCTGAAATCAGCCCCCTTTCTCTTTTCTCAGTCTGCATCTCTTAATTTCACTTTCCAGGTTCCTATTCCCTCTACACCTCCTTTGCAAGACGCAGTTTTATGGCAGAGGTTATGCACGTTCAGGTTTCCAAGGAAGTCGCTGTTATTCAACAGAATTCACATTGTGGGACGGAGCAGCGGGAAAAGGCAGAGCCCATCTCTGCTGTCGTCAAGCCTGCAAAATGAAGCCAAACGGCGCTGAGCAGAGCAGGAGTTTCTTCTGCTTCCAAAAGGGTGCACCTTGTCTAATAGAGATATTTCCTAAGGGGTGGGAAGGCAGGAATGAAACTCCTTGAACAGTTGCCAAGCCTACCATTCAGTTTGTCCCTCTGCCCCCAGAAGAGCAACAATAGAGCCTGTTGCTAGACGGTGTTGTGTGGCGTGACAGAAAGCAACTCTAAATCCTTTGCAGGCTGAGGGACACACTTAAGGGAGCATTTCCATGGTTTTATGAGCCTACAGTAGCCAGGAAAAAAATGGGACAATCTAAGCTCTTGCTAAACAGGTAGGACTGTACCCAAAGCCCAGTGAAGGCTGGGGAAACACCACTGGGCATCAGATAAGATCTGTAGAATATACTGGGAGACCCACGGTTCTTTCAGAGCCATAAAAATCTGGTTAATGCTGGTTTTGGGGAGATGCAGGTTTGATTCCTAACCCTTCTGGAGGAAGAATCATCTTGCAGCTTTAGCAGTCTCTAGCCAAGCGTCTTTTAGAGTTGTTGTCGAGAAATAGGATGCAACTCATCTGACGTATGTTAGGTATTTACTTTTGGATGAGATGACTCACATTCCAGCTGTGCCAGTTTTCTCACCATTGCCTGCAAGAGGATCCTGGATGACTAGGTCAGACAAAGATATCTCCTTTTAGATAGATGAATCCAGCTGCTTATTTTTCTTTTTTTTTTCTTTGAATACACTCCTAAAGGCTAGGAGCATCTAGGCATTTAATGATCTACCTAGACATGTAGAATACTGAAAGAAGATACTTCCATTGGAAGACCCTTTTGAAAATCCTAGTGGGCATTGCTTTACATTTTTAGCAGCTGAATTACCTTTAAAAACCCATCACTTGAAATCCTGGCATTGCATTCCACATAGGTATATAAAAAATGAACAAAAATCCCATATCTGGGAAGAGCAAAGGGAATTATCGCAGAATCATAGAGTGTTTTGGGTTGGAAGGGACCCCTAGAGGTCACCCAGCCCAACCCCCCTGCAGGAGCAGGGACACCTTGAACCACATCAGGTTGCTCACAGCCCCGTCCAACCTGGCCTGGAATGTTCCCAGGGATGGGGCCTCCACCACCTCTCTGGGCAACCCCTGCCAGGGTTTCACCACCCTCATTGTAAAGAACTTCTTCCTTATATCTAGTGTATATCTAGAATACTTGTGAAGAGTGTATATCTAGAATTCTCGTGAAGTATCAATTTCTTGCACATTCTTCCATGGGAAGAGCAGCCCAGATGCATTTGTCATGAAATAATTTGCCTTACCCATCCAGACCAGGAGAGCTGGGCACATTTCATCCTGCATACCACAGGAGTGCTGCCTCTCCTTGTGTGGCTTTGTAATGGTGGTGGAGAGCTGTCCTGCAGGCTCTGAGAACAGTACCCTTCTAAAGGCGTGGAGATGCTAGGAAGATGGACTAGAGGGGTTTGGAAGTATATGTTAGTATAGTCTACTATTTTCTGGCATTGAGGGATCCAGGGACTTGGGAAGCTCAGTCCAGCCTAGCCCATTCACCAGCTGGCTTGAACAAAGTGTGCTGATTTTTTTCAAGGCCTGCATACACTCCCATTTACTAATAGTGTAAATCTACGGAGAAAGAAAGTGGCAGCCTGATCTCCAGGGCCTGAAAGCTGTTTTGCTGCAGCATAAGCAGAGGTGTGGTTTGATCACCATCTGGAAGGATTTGTGGTGGAAGTGCTCAGACAAAGCAGTAAGAGGCTAAGTGGAAAAGGACAGAAGTAGTGAAGTGCAAGGCCATTTAGACACGTAATTCTTGCTTTATGCTTTCAACTTATTGACTGCATTGCTGCAACCTGATCAATTAACCGATTTTATTGAGCTGCCCCTTGTCGGTGGATTGCAGTGGCTGGTCCATGAATACCCTTAGCTCATTCTGAATGTGAGGAAAAGTGGATTAGCTCTGTTGCTTTTATTGAAGTGCTTATTTCTCCTCACACGCCATAGAGAGAAGTTAAGCAGCACAGATTTAGCTGTCTAACTATTAGGCACCTCAGGTTAGTTGAGATGCATCCCACTGTGTGTTTGCAATTATAACAGCTTCTACCATCATTAAATCATTCAGTCCAGGAATCATCCCCATGCGCCCCAGGCTGGACTAAATATTCCTAAATCAGAATTGTGAAGAAGTAATGGATATAAGAGGTAGTTAGCACTGAGTCACTACCAACAAGACTATCAACCAGATAAGGAAGGAACTTTCTGAATCACAGCCTTTTTCTAACAGGACAGGTCAAGGATATTAGTGGATTGATTGCAAAACCTAAAAGACACTTGCAACAGAAGACTAAGGGCACAGTGGGAACTAGTTTTTGCCTGAAAGAGTCCAGACAGATGGGGCAAACAACAGAGTTGAAAGAGAATAGATAAGACACATTAGCAGAAGATTGGGAATCAGACAGGGAAATGCTAATCCAGTGGCCACTGAAATCCTTGGTGCAACTTGCCCACAGGCGTATGGGAAGTCTGTGTTAGAAAGGAGCTTTGAGTCCATCTGTCCTGCTGACGCAATGTGTAGTCTCAGTCTCCTGGTGAGCTAAAGGTTTAAGCTCAGCCATAATACACGGCAGCGTGCTGTCCGTACAGCTCTCTAACAGCTCCACTAAAATGACAAGTAAACTGTCATGTAATACCAGAAGAGTCTCCAAACTGTAGAACAGAAACTAATCCAAGGGTTGTATAGCGTAGCAGATATTTACAGCCACAGATGCAGTGGTGGTGTCTGCCCACCAACTGTGATGGCACCTGTTGCCTCTGGCACTGGTACTCAGAGTAAATTGGGAAAGCCTGTCCTGTACACAGGCTCCAGAAACTGGGCAATACAGGCTCTTGCTTTAATTCTTGCGTGCAAGAGCCCAGTTTTGTCCATCTTTAGTACAAGAAGGGTAATACAATATGCAAGAGCTTGGCTTTCTAAGGAATTAATTGCAGACTCTGGTGATAAACCAGAGGAAAAAGTCAAGTCAGGGGCTAAAGCACATACATCCTTAGGCCATGGGACATCTGGTCATATCCCTTCTCGGCCCTCCACAAGCCTAAACAAATAGCTCGGTGACCTGGAGAGATGAGAATCAGAAAGCTGGAAAACAAGGCAGTTTCCTACAGCCTCTGGCAGAGGTAGGCTGCACAGCCCCCATATCAATGTATGGTATAGGGGCACCGAGCAGAGCCTGAGGTACAGGAGGAAAAGCTGTGCTGGAGTTAGGTTTGACTCGCTTTTTAAAGAAAAACAACACTGGGGTGAGGATATCAGCCAGGGCAGCTGGACACTGGTTGATGAGTACAACAGAGACCGTGAGTGAAGAGTTTAGGTCTGTCCGCTCTATTCTAGAGACGTACATAATGCTTATGCACTGCAGGCATGCTGAGCAGGATTCATCATACTCCATCTCAGAGCTGGACATCTCATCAGAGGTAGTCATCTAAGCTCCCCTTCTAGTCAATGAATGAAAGCTGATGCTTCCTCACTGTGATTCATCAGACCTACCTTTGATGCCAATCTTTGGATGCAATGGCTCTCTCTGTAGCAGCCGATCTCTCTCTATGTTGGTGATCAAGAGAACCAGGATGACTACTTGGGTGCCTGACTTCTGGATGAACAAGGTTAGGGCAAATGCTCTAACTCCATTATGCCCAAATCCTTAGCCTCATCCTGCCCACAGCGGTGGGACCCCATGGACAAGGAATTTGTACTTCTTCAAAAGTCTATCCCTTTTTTCATTTTCTGTGGTGCTAGCCTACAACGCAAAGACTCAAGAAAGGTGCTCTTGCAGAAGCATCATTCATCAAAGAAACAGTCGTTTGGACTGATTTTTGTAACCAGTAATGAGCTGCCAAGTGGAGGTACCATCACCGACACCACCCTCAAGGCCAATCACGATTCTGAAATCAGTGTGACAAGATTCACTAACTCATATTGCCTTCCCCTGAGCTTGAGATTTTTATGATTCTGATGATCTTGCTGATAGATCTGTACAAATTTATTCACACGCTTGAGCTGTGTAGTCCTCAAATTCCCAGACTCTTTCTGTTACTGTGAATAAGGAAGAGTGGCTTATCTTAAATTTCCTTGATCTTAAAGATGTCGGGAAAGATGCCTGGGTTTTTCTTCGATTCCAGAAGAATATGGTGGCAACAGTAAAATGGAAGAGTGAGGGAAGTGATGTGAACATCCCTCTAACTGTCTAAATTTCAGGTCTCTATGTAGGTTTTGCTATTAAAACTATCTAGGTGCTAAGTTAGGAGTGAACTTAGCCTTAGGCACTACTATGCTAAGTTAGACTTTATTATTAATATTAGGAGAGAATAAATGAAGATTCCTCAGGTGTAATTTGTGTAATTGTCAGCCAGTGTTGGCCCCCTTCTCTGTGAAATTCAGGCTCTTCCAAAGTGTGTTTTAAATGCAGATTTTAAATTGGAAGGGGAGAGCTTGTGTGAAGGGACTGATGTCCTTCAGGACATGTGCTTTGTGGCCCTGGAGGGGCTGGCAGGCTGGGGGCAGGGAGGGACTCATGGAAGAGCTCTCAGATGCCTTAGTCCTCTACTCCATCTCTTACATCTGGTTTCTGCATGAGCCAAGGCTTAAACAACCCTGCTGCCTGTCTGTTTGTCCCCCTAATGACATTTGAACCTATTGGCCTAGTGAGCTTCATTTGGTAGGGGTTCTCAAAGATATTGGATACCCACAAGTCTCACAAAAATGGGCAGTTAAGTAGAGGAGAGATGGGACTGGCGATGTCCCAGAGGGAGAGGCTGCAACGTGTGTGCATACGCGTGTGTGCACGCATGCGTGTGAGTAAGCATGCACATGTGTGTGGAAGCATGTGCAATGTTCCCTGGACATCATAAATCCAGACAGAAGGACAGAGAAGTTGGTTCTCATGAGTTTCAGTGCCTGCAAAATAATTCTTTGCTCTATTCCCCTCCCCCACCCCCCCATCCATTCATCTTCTGTTTCTTCTCCATTCCTTCTCATTCTGGCTATGTGGTTTGTGGAGGAAGGAGAACATGGAGGGAGTGGGCCATGCCATGAATCTCTTGCTAGACATATTGCATGGTATGACTGAGGGAGAGATGAAGTGAATGAACCTTCTCATTAGGTTCAAGGAGGATGGAGGGCTGCAGTTCTTGGAATGTCCATGCACCCCAGCCACAGCTTGTCTCCCATACCAGCACACATACCATTGTGTTCATCACCTGGTAGGCACCTGACAGCACGGCTGTGCCTTGCAGGTGTTTTGGTAGAAGGTCACAAGATGGAGCGAATGAGAGTGATGAAGGGTTTGTGAGAATGGCCAGCTTGTGTTTTGTGAGCATGGGAGCAGGACAGCCACAGAAATGCATCCACTTCCCTGGTGGATTGGTGTTAGCAGCTCCCAGTGACATCTCCTAGGAAAGTCCAGTTAACAACTATGAGGATTCTTTGGAGAGAAGAATTACCTGTTACGAAGGAAGATAGTTATATATATATATATATATATACACACACACATATAATGCATTTGCCTGTATATATATATGCATGTGTACATGCACATATCCCTCTCCTTAGCTTTAGCTTCTACTCCAAAGACAGGTCCAACTCCAGGGAAATCTTCCCTCGACTTTAACAGACTTTGGGGCAATCTCTTTTCTTGTGTCTTAAACTCTGAGCCCCTTTAGTTCTCTATCCTGCAAGTTGCTTCATACTTTGATTCTGGGCCAGGAAAGTGCTGCTTAGCTTTGCATTTATCCTTAAATATATGGGCAGTTTTGTTCATTTTCTATGCACAGGCACCAAGCTGGGTCACACAGGTTGAGATCAAGCCCGAGAGCAGGGAGAGTCTTTCCTGTCTTGGGCTGATATATAGCACATTATTATACACGCTATCAGGGACCTAGAGTAATAATGTATGCAAATTACAGGCATATCTCAGTCCCATCTCCTATCCCACTGCAGGAGAGAGAAGAAACCCAGTTAAGGCTTGTATATATCTGACAACATGCAGCAAAACTTGGCTAGGAGCTGGATGGGGTTTTGGGGCATGCAAAGGCAGAATTGCAGAATTTTTGTGTGTGTCCTAATGGGCTTCAGCACTTGCAAAATCCATCCATATACCACCTATCCTGATCTGCACCCAGGTCTCAGAAACAATGGGTGTTAAATTGAGAGCTTCTGCTCTGAGCTCCAGAGGTTTCTGGCTGAATCCCCAGTGTTGGCCAAGACTCAATCAATGTGAATAATTGATTTGGTAGTTCTGTGGAACAGCATAATCTGTTGGCTAGGGTGTGCTACTGAGATTTGAGAAACTTGGGTTCAAAACCCTGCTTCAAATCAGGCAGAGGAAACTTATGAAGCTCATTTTCCCATACCATGGGTAAGTGCCCTAACCACTAAGTTGCTGACTCTGAGTATAAAGGGGACATCGCGTCCTCTAACTTCACTTTGGGAATGGCACCTTAGGGGATGGGCACATGAACAAATTACCACGAGGTAAGTTAGGGTGTGAACTAATAAGATGCCAGTTTTTCTGTGGTAACTGCCCGTGTGAATGCTCTTACCCTGCAATAAGTACAAGATGGTTCATATATACCAGGGGGTAAGAATGTTCACATGGGTGTTCACATGGCTCACACCCTGGTTTGACTCCCAGTAATTTGGGTCTGTGCCTCTAACCTCAGTACCCTTGAGAATCCACCCTGAAAAAAAAAAATCACACTCTTCTGTTTTACAAAAAAAATCCCCCAAATCTGCCATTTCTACATTTCCAATTATAATTATTTTAGTGCATTTTTGGTTTGCCAGAAACGATTTGCTGAGCTTGACTCCTGTGCACTGTTTTGGCAGAGAACAGTTCCACTTCAGATCCTTGTGGCCAGCTTTAGCCAACATGGGCAGATAGTCTACTGATGCCTCCCAAGCTTTGCCTGCCTTGTAGTCAGAGACCTTCTGGGCACTGACATAATATTAATATTGCCATTTCTCACATCCAGCCCCAGAGCCCTGAAGAGGTTTAAACATGTGGAGATATGAAGTTAGGTTCATAAAGCACTCTTTAGCCATTGGAGGAAAGGTGGTGTGGTTGTGAGATGAGTAGTGCTTGCAGGTTGCCTTGAGGTCACTGGGTGCTCAGCACTTTTTCATGCACTTCCCACGGGCCTGGGAAATGGCCACAAAGCAAGGCAGCAGCTCTGAAGAGAAGACCTTGATTTCATTTCTTGGCATACTGGCCTGGGAGCCTTCCAGGACTGCAGAGATAGATAGACAACTTTGCCTAGGAACAGGCTGAGCATAACTGTGCATGAGCCCAAGTGACTGAGCAAGGGAAAATACCTTTAAAATGTTCCAGGAATGGGACTCAATGTTCCAGTGGAAAAAAAAAAAAACCACTCACTTATGGGGTGGGACTTTGTCTCATGATGATCCCAAAGGTTGGCTAACTCAAGCTATCTTGAGGCATCTCCTTTCAAGTTAGATGGGGAAGATTCAATTCATCCTTGAGGAACAGGAGCAGAAGTTGCATCAACTTGGGACAACTCTGTTTAGAAAATGGGGCTTTCTCAGAAAGTTTGAGGACAGCTTCTGTTTCCAAGCATGTAAGGCGTTGTACCTGTACTCTGCTGGTTGACAGCACACTCCCCTAAGACACCTCTGGCTGGAATTCACTCACTGAATTTTAGCCATGTAATGCTCAACTATCTGAGCAAATCATCTTACCTCCCTCTAGAAAGATGGGCATCTTCCGAAGGAGATTCATCCTTCCTGAGATAGATATCTTCTTAGTGGATGTGGTGAATCACTGTCTGGAGTTGCCTATCTTTCTCCCTCCACTCTAGAAACAGCCTAAACACCAAACTTTTAGACAGCTGAAGCTGGGAGGTATGACTGAGCGCCTGAGCTCCCAACAAATGTTATTGAGGTGTCGGTGTCTGAAAGGTTTTTATCCCTATTTTAAGAGGGGCTGGTGAGAAACCTTAAGTGTTGTCAGGTCCTTGACCTTCCTTGGTGATTTTGCCTGGACATAAGAGGTAAAAGACCCAAATCCTCTCTGGTAAAAACAGCACAACTCTTCCAATTTAAGTGCATAAACAAACTCAAGTAGATACTGCTTTGCAGAGTTACTTCAGGAGAAAGAAAAAGTTTGCCATTAAAAAATGGAAACTGAATGGGAAGGCAGCTCTACTCCAAATACCAAAAAGGCCTCAGAAAGAAATGAAAATGACCTCCCTTGGTCACAGAAAGTGAGTTTTATATTCTGTCCTGAGATAGAAGCAGAACCTGCTGGGTTTTATCTTTGGGGTGAACAACAGGATGTTAATCAGGCCAAAAACTTAACAAGGTTCAAGAGTATTTTCCAATAGAATTTTTCAAGGCAATATCTAAAGAGGTATTATAAATATTCAGGACTGATGTAGTTAAGGACAAGTATTTTTGGGCTTTTACTTCTGGGCTCAAGGTGACATCTGACTATTGAAGACCAGAATAAGATTCATGCAAGGAAGCAATGTTCCACAAATGTCCTGTGCCAGGGTATTTACATTTTCTTGCGGAGCAGCTGGTTCTGGTCACTCTAGGAAAGGGTTACTGGCCCCAGGTCTGTTAATTCACATTTTTCTCTAAGACTGGAGCATTGTTACCAGCCTGATGTGCAAAGTGCTAATCCATTTATGGCTGCAATGGGGACACCAAGATCTTTGTAGAGAAAATAAAAGCAATTTTTCATCGCTGCACCCTTCAGAGGGCAGCTGATGGTTTGTAACTGGCCGAAGACTCAGTAAAATTTTGACAATGTTTTGGAGAAATGTTAAGCTGAGTTGCATGCCAACCATGCTGAAAGGTGGTTTAAAAACCTCTCCCTCTGAACTCACTGATGAATTTTGTGTGTGTGTTTATGGCTCACAAGAAGGGAAGGATTCATCGTCGCAAGCTTCTGCCATCTAAAAGTTAAACATCTAGTTTATGGCTTTCATGTAGGCTCCTTTTGTAGGAACTAACTCCCCCAGAAGGCAACTCAGCCCACGTATCCTAGACACCTATCTTAGGACAGAACAACTTGGTCTTCTGAGGCCCTGATCTCTCTGTTATGAAGACAGAGGGGACCTAGCTGATATTTTAACTGGATTCCTACCTTTTAGGTGGGTACAAAGAGATGAGATAAACTCTGTTCCAGGTGACCAGCTTTGGTGTGAACATTGATTTCTGCCTTGAGCATACGTGAGATTTCAGTCCTGATGAATCAAGAGTTTTTTGTAAATCCATTGAAGTCCTGCAGCCTTGAGAACCTGTTTAAAGCTGAAATGGTGTGAACTGGCACAGCTCTATAGCCTAGAGGATGGGGACTGCAGCTGACAAATATCACACCAACAGTATTACAGTGCGGAGCTGAAATATGAGGTCATTGTGGCTGAGGAAGCTACGGAAGCTGCTTGCACAGTGTTATGGCTTGAGAAGTTTACTAGTACCTACATGTCTTTTCGAGGTCTAATTGTGCTAACACTAAAGCAACCCTGACTCCAGGGAAGTTTTTAACCAAGCTATGAATGTCTGGAAGCTTTGTACTTGCTTTGCTTCAGACCTCTACAGTGAGAAAGTCTCTGTCTTCGGACTGATTTCATAGGCATAAACCTCAGCATTTCATTAGGCTTTTGTGGATGTGCTTTCAGATGAGGCAAACTGGAAATGGGGAGACTTCCTCAGAACACCCTGAGCAAATAAGAGATGTCACTGCATCTGATGTGGCTTTGCAGAATATGGGTCTGGTCTCCACTGACCTTCAAAGTCCCTTGACAATTTTTTTTTATGAGGCTTATCCCATTCTTACTGTTATGGCAAAAATGATAACATTTGAATTTATAAGTAAGTGCAAAGTTTCAGCTTTGCAAAATTTTAAAAAAAATGGACCTCATTCTTCTCTAATGGAAAGATTCATCTACTTTCCTGTAACTCCACAATGTCTGAGCACCTTTCCCTTCCCTTATTTCCCGCTCTTCGCATCGTGTTTCAACTAGCTTTTAAAAAACTCTCTCATTTGTCCATACGGTGCAATCCACATGTATGCATTGCCTAGGAAGTCAGAGGGAATGGTGGGAGTAGCAAGCTCAGCTCTTTAGCATAACACTGGTCCATGTTTCCAGGGCTTGCTTATAAATACCAACAGCTTCGTCCCAGAGGTGACTGGGGACCCCTGTGGTCCTGGATAGATAAGGTTTAATTGCCAAATACTCTGTGTGCGGTGGATCCAGTAAAGCTGGAATTAGCCCTATTGGACTTTTTTTTGTGCAGACATCTACAAGTCTATGTCTCGGTCTGTGAACTGAGTTCCACCTTGAGAAACTTCAGCATTAGGTGACTGATCTTTCAACTCTTTTGAAAGCGGGTCTGGGATCTATGGGCTCATTTCTTAAGATGACAGTGAGGATTTCACCACATTTTCCCCTATTCATCCAAACAACTTGTGTTGGACTGAAATACATTTTTGGGAAGAGCTTTCAGTTG
Organism: Gorsachius magnificus; assembly: GCA_034008185.1. Classification (NCBI taxonomy): domain Eukaryota; kingdom Metazoa; phylum Chordata; class Aves; order Pelecaniformes; family Ardeidae; genus Gorsachius; species Gorsachius magnificus. Next base: position 156,314,360 of record CM067082.1, on the reverse strand, counting down.
TGACCCTGAAGTTGTCAAGAGGGAGGGAGAATCCATCTTTTCTCTTGGACCTGGCCAGCTGGGGATTCATCAGCTTTACTCTGTTTCAGGTCTACCTCTGAGCTGAATTTGGCTGGTTTCAGTGAACCATCACTGGTTCTCATTTTGCTGCTAGATTGAAAAAAACCCTCATATAATCCAAGTACCTCGTTGGGAGTTTGTCCCCTGTGAGTAAGTGTTTCAGGAGTGCCCTATGGACCACTGGAGGTATAGGAAACAACAGTTTCTGTATTCTGTCCTGGGCTTGGTGAGGTGAACAGGTCTCCCCTTGTGTTGAGATTGCTGCTGAACATGTCTGTCTTTTGCTTGGGCAGCAGACAACATAGATGTGATGAAGGAAAAAAAATGGTCGGTGACTCTCTTGAAAGTTGTTTCTTCTAACAGCAAAGAGGTTGTGTTTCTGACTTAGAGCTGGCTGGACCGTCACGGTACCTATAACTAACGACTTTTGGTGACCTTTGTTTGTTGTTTCCTGGTTCACAAGCAAGGGTAGTACTAAGTTATTTATAACTAAATTTATCTGTAAGAAATAAATGCATTTTATTGTTTTCTGTTAGATACAGATGTGTTACAAGGGATGCTGGCTGCCTCTAGTGAAATAGATTTGTACTTATTTGATGCAAATAGCTCAATGTTTTAATCTGGGAAAAGATTCAGGAATTTAGGGGGTTTTTATTGTTACCACTGTTAGATACTTCATTTATTCAAAATAGAATTTTTTGGAGGAATATCGGCTAACACCCACCGTGTTGTAGCATCTCCCAGCAGAGAGGGGTATCGGTGTGACTACTCCCTCTCCTTAATACAACTTTTAGTCAATTTTGTACTGCCTGAGGCTTTAGCAGAAATTAGAATCCAGGTCTAAGGGTTTGCCTGTGTGTGGAAGTTATAGCAAATTAAACTCATGATCGAGTTTCTGCGGTGCAACAAGTTACCACACATCAGCTGACCCTTGGTAACTGTCTGTGTGCTCACTGCTAGCCTGCAGCAAGCGAGGTAATTAGACTTTGCTTACCCACAATAAAAAAGGGTTAATTTAAATCACATTCGCTAGCATTTGCTGTAGGCTAGGAATCTGCATATGTCAGATTGGTGTGGGTCAACTAGCACGTCGTAATTTGAGTTTCACTTGCTTGACCATGAGATTGGGCCCTAAGTGGAGATCTGAATTTATCGTGCAATGATGTCTGTGTACTGAATTCTTCAGGACTCACTCTAGGACGTCCACATTCAGCCATCTGCAATGGAGACATCTTTTTCTGACTCCTTTATAGTCGATAAAAAGGAGAAATGGTTGTATATAATGAGACATTTTTCTCACCCTGAAGATGTTAAAAAAAATATTAAATGAAAACAAATTGAACTATGCCCTAAACGGGCATATTTGTCTTAATTGCTGAAGAGGAAATCTCGATGATTTGCTCAGATGCAGACCTCTAAATTGCAGATGTCATCAGCTGAACAAGTGAATCCCACCTCCCAGTACACACTGAGGGATCAATTTAATTGCAGGCCATAAGGGTCCAGTGCCATCTGAGATGCCTCTACCCTCCCCTCCAAAAGGGCTGAAGACTCCCAAAGGTCCTGTGTCATGTCTTCCAATCCCACAAGCATATCTCAGAAACTGTGCCCCAAGTGTGAAGTGACTTGCCCTCGTTCAAAGAAGCAGGAGCTAATTTTGAGACTTTCTGCTGTAGATTATTCAAATGCATGTACCGTTGACTATTTGCATTTCAGGGTTTGTGAGGAATAGGTAGCATGTAATATATTTACAATCCAGGTTGCTATGTGATGGTGTCTCTTGTAGGTAAATCATTAGTGATTTATATATATGTTCCATAGGTGTATATGTAGATGATGACTCAGAGAACTAGAGATTCTCTGCAGCATGCACTCGAGCCAAAATTATAGGAGAGTTGGTCAAATTCCAAGGTATCTGGGTACCTGAGCCCACAAGAGATGAATGGAGAGGCTGAGAGCTGTAGAAATAACGAACCAACCAAACATTTTTTTTTAAATCAGTAGCTTTCAATAGCCTGTACAATGCTGCAAATTTCCTTCCCCAAACACAGACAACCCTTTCTGTAATCTCACTTTTGTGATTCCTTATTTCTGGGACAATCCTGAGCAAAAAAGAAAATGAGGGCTTTAGTCCTAAGCTGCAGATAGTGAATTTTTGAGCTGAGCAGTAATAGTCCTCACTGAGGGTTTGATATATTTGGCTAAACATAGGTGTCTAAAGCCATTTGAGATTCCCCTGGAGTCCACGTGCTGCTCCAGAAGAGTATAGGCCTCCCATAGATCCCATGTCATATCTGTAAGGCTTATGTAGGTGTCTCATATAGGATCTTTCATGTGGGAATATTTAGGAAATTGAATTGATTCATAGAATCATAGAATTGTTTAGGTTGGAAAAGACCTTTAAGATCATCAAGTCCAACCATTACCTTAACCCTGTCATCCCACCACTAAACCCTGTCCCTAAGCACCTTGTCTGCCCAGCTTTTAAATCCCTCCAGGGATGGGGACTCAACCCCTTCCCTGGGCAGCCCAATTCCTGAGCTTCATATTCAGATATTTTCATTTTCATGGCTTTCTACAATGTAGACATCAATGCCTAACTAGTTATCCGAGTCCTGCTACAGTCAGTGGAGATTTAAGGTTCAATATAGTTATATATGTATGCCAAAGTGTGCAGTGGCATTCAGGATGCTTTATGTCATCTGCGGTATCCACATGCTTTAGAAAGGCAGGCTGGAGCCAGGTGGATACTGTAAAGCACCTCAGATGGTGCTCAACAGCACCTGTGCTTAAGCAATTGAATTCCACCCTGAGAATTCAACACGTGATAAACTAAGGGGGAAAAAAACCATGAAGATTGTTTTGAGCAGGCACATACAATTTCTCCCCAAAAAAAGCTGTTAGCAGGCTTGTTGCAGGATGCCTGTTTCCCAAATAAAACTGGTATTACGTAAAATCATATTATCTAAATTATGTGCAGCAATGAACTTTTATCCTGGTAAAGGGAATGATAGTTGAGAGCTCTGCTAGCCTGGCCACGGAGCACTTGACTATAACGGGACATACTGGGAGTCATGGACCATGGAGTGAGTGAGTTGAAATATAAAAGAAAACAATTAACCATCTTCCTGTGTTTGGGTTTGGTTAATTTGGATGAGGTTTAGCCTACATTCAGGGAAGCAGAAATTCACTTTGCCAGCAGATGTGTGATGATGAAGGAAGACCACAGTTTCCAGAAACTAGTAATCTAGTACCAGCCACCAATTTCAAATTGGCTTTAAATACTTTTCACTTTCAAGTGTAATACAGTATTACTGATTTAGATCTGTGTCTGATTACTGTTGAAGAAGAAAATTAAGATGTTAGTCTTACCTGGAAGGACAAGTTGTGGTGTTGCTTAGGGTAATCTTGAATTTACTACCACAGCGGCTGCACTAAGGTTAAAGACAGGTGGGTTATCAAAGCATTTAACTTCATTTGTGATCAAAAAATTCATCACCTTCAGATGACTGAAGGCAATATAGTTTCTTTGGCTCAATATGACACCAGCCATCAGCTGTACCGTGACATCTATACGTGACCTCAACTTAATCTAATGTCAGGGTGAAAGGAAGAGCCTTAAGCCTGTATGTCTCCCAGCTGGTGTAGACGAAGAGCACTCACATGGACACTGCAGCAGCTCTGCTGGCAGGCAGGAACTTGCCAATTACTTGATCTCATTCATTGTGTGCCAATACCTTGCTTCTCGTCACCTTGGTGAGTAAACAGAGGGAGGCAGAGTCCCTACCTCCACATTTACGAAAAGCGTTGCCATGTCAACGTGCACAACTTCACAGAGATACATGTGAACGGATCAGCTCTGCACAGGCATGCATCCTTCAGCCTAAGTAGGAAATGCAAGGTGACAGGAAAGGAGAACCTGCATGATCCAACGCACTGAGCCCTTGAATTGAGTTGATATGATGATATGGCTCCAGAGCGAGTGCACCTGGACTGCTCTATTTCATCCCATACTCATGCCAGGAAGATGTTGACAAACTGGAGGGTATTCAAAGAGCCAGAGGGCTGGAAGGACTGATGCTGATGAGCAAAGATTAACAAGTACTAATCTGGGCCAAATAATATGATAATAGCTCTCAAACATTTGTCAGGTGTATATAGTAAAGGAAAGCAAGGAGGAGTCATTCCATGGGGTACCAGAGGGCATAACTAGGAGAAGGAATAGATAACAGGGAAAGCCACTTGTCTGATGTTCTAGAATACCAGAGTATAGAGGAGTGTTTTTTTAAATGGTGGAAGTATCATCATTTGACTTATTCAACATGATCCCAGGCAAGACTGTGGAGAATTTGTGATGGAGATTTCTATTTTATGGAGAGGCTGGGTGGAACCAAGGTGAATCGGTAATTTTTTTATGGAATTCTGTGAGGGTTTATCTTCAGTGGGCATGAATCACTATAGCTCCCCTGACTTTGGTGGAACTGTCGCAGATATCCAAAGACATAGAAGAGGCTACCGAAGAGCTGGAAGTCAGGATATGACTGTATGGAGTCCCTAGACATTAATCTGTGTACTCAAGCTGAGGACTTGGACATTCACTTATTTAGATATAAAATGATGAAATTGCCAACTCGTGACTTTGTGCACCAGATATAATTTGCTGTGACCAGGTTTGTGTACCTTCACAATGTTAATCATGAAACTTCTTCTAGCCCAATAAGTAACTGTATTCCACAGATGGATCTTTTCTCACTTAGGGTACAATAACTCAGATGTGGAAAGTTGAATTGCCTCCTGAAAGTGCCTTTCCTTCCATCAAATCTAGTAGGAACTGGATGAGTAAGTGAGACTAGACGTCTACATTTTAGACGGCTAATTTTAGGTGAGATGGGTCATACCTGAGCTGCAGATGAGCATTTGAGAAGCTCTGGAGTGTGCGAGAACAGGCAATAATTTGTCAGAGACCCTAAGATAAGGTCAATGCTTTACTTTAAATTTTCATAAGTTAAGATGAACTGAAGGAGTGATTTCCTGCTGCATGCTAGAGTAGGACCTAGATATTCCTCTCTTTGGACACACCCTCAGTGTAAGATGGTCATTCTCTCAACTTCCCAGTCTTGCAGAGTGTGTACAGGCTGCACCTATAGCTGGTGTAAAATGACTCTTAGGATTTAAGCACCGTGCTACTTCTGTCTTTAGCATCCTGCTGAAAAATTGGGCAAGCAGCATGCTCATGCAATCAAAGAGTTGGTGTTAAAGGAACAGCTCCTCACAGGATGTGTAAAGTGGCCAAAGGGATATATATATGGGGCAAAGAGTTAGAGTTTAGTGACTGACTTGACAAGATGCAGATAGAAGAAGGGAATATGTAACTTGCAAACTCATCTGTGCTGAAGTTCTTGTATCCTATTAGCTGTGGGGTTGCCATCAATGCTTAGATCACTCTCTAAACGCACAGGTATACAGCTGGTAGGAAGGAGGAAGGGTTCTGTCATCACAGATGAAGCAGGGTAAGTATCTTTAGAGACAGACTGGCTGCTAAATGCCTTTAAGGACCTGAGTCCTCGTTCCTGAGCGTCCAGGAGTGCTGCTGTTTGACACCACTTGAGTATCTATTGTCCCTCAGACCTGATAGAGATCACTGGATTTCAGCAGTGTTGTCATGTTACGTTATATACAGCACTAAAATTCCTTGGGATGAGGTTTATACAGAAAGCTGCAGAGGACAGAGATGAGGTGAATTATGTCTGCAGTGAGTTCCATCTGAGACAAGCTCGGGAGCAGAATCTCACTCTTCCCATCCAGCTGGAGGCCAAATACATGAGCAGATCCTCCCCACCCCTTCTCCCAGCATTGGCTGGACTTTATGGCTCATGTGCACATTGCACAGAGACCCTCATGGTCCTTAGGCAGTCACTCTATTAGGTGAGTCAAAAAATGGAGCCTCCACCCCACTGGCCGAGCTGTGCTGAACTTGTCTCAGCTGGAAGTCACTGTTTGCATATTTTACCATAGCTACTGAAATATGATTGATTCCAGGCTGAGGCATGACATACAGGTTCCTAGCTCATATAAGCAAATTTGCCTAGTGAATTTGGATTGCCTCCCAGTTGCTGAATTACCCAAGATATATATATATTTTATTTTTTTTCTTCACCTTTGTGATGTTGTATTCTACGATCTGGGGTGCACCAGGAGCCAAGATCTCAGACACCCAACATTTGGGTCTGAAGTAATCCCTTTGCTCAGTATTGGTCTATCAATCTGATCTAACTGACCTAATGCCTCCTCTCTCAGCCTGAGGTAGAGATTGTGTTAGGCACATGGCAGGAACTCTGCCATGCAACAGCATTCCCCAGATTCCTGGGTCATTAAACAACTCCAAGAAGCTCCAAGGTTATTATCAATTATTCTAGTATCCAGATTAGTCCCTGCTCTGTCACCTTATCAGTAACAGAGTCATAAAGCTGGCCTTTGTGATTCTTATCTCCTCACTTTGATCAAATCCCTGAATCTTGATTGTGTGCTAAGTTGATCTTGTCTGCACTGTATGGGTACCCAAGAGCGGTTAGCTGGCAGAAGCCATGCATGGGACTCCGAGTGTAAAAAGACCACCAAGATCCTGCTTTATTTTATCCAAAGCCCCAATAAAGCTCTGAAGCCAACTCTTGCCAGGAAATACTGCTTTCCCTCAAAAGAGATTGAAGTGATGCGTGTACGATGAAGGGAACATGCAAAATGCCTTTCATTTACCATTCTTCAGGAGCTCCTGGGTCAGATGAGGACAGTCTGTTCTGGACTTGATTCTCCTAGGACAGGGTATGTGACAGTTGTGGCCACCTGAATCCAGGCTTTTTCCCGAGGGACAGCTTGACAGCATGTTTCCCTGTGAAAACATGAGACAGCATGTCTCTGTGAAAACAGAGAAGAAATAGCAGAAAAAGCAACCTGAAGATTGACATTCTCAAAAATTAGGGTGCTTGACTTGACTGCCCCAATGCTTTCTTCTCATGTAACCTTTAAAATAAATACAAACAGAAGCTCTCAACTGGTTTTGGGGGGGAGCTGCTGCAAGAAGGCACTAAAAGTATGCAGGCCACATGCGACAGTGGTTGAGGAGAGTTAAAGTGAATATGAGAGCTCAGGACTCTTACCTGTGTTGTATTTGTGTGATTGTCTTGAAGGTCAATGTCAGTTAGGCCTTTTGTCTTCAGCTCTGTGAGTACCAGATCTTAGACAACTGTGGGCTGCTTCTTTGGGTTCATCTGAACTTCCTATCTACTTGTGCTCTGCAGGCTGAATTTGGCCTGTTGGCCATCATTCAAGAAGAGGGTGCCATAGAAAGAATAGGGGAAAATGTGTCAGTTAAAATATCTATTTGCAAAGGCACAAACATTCCACCTTGGTACTCTCATTTCCTAACTTAGGCTAGTGTATCATGCTTCTATTTGGGCTCCCCTTTAAGCCAGCTTCCACAAGCCGCAGAGGCAGAGGTTTCCCAGAGGTCTCTTGATTGGAGATCTCTACTCAGCAGTAGTCTTTGGACTACATGGATCAGGCTGTGGATCAAGCCTTCCATCTAATGGAAGTGCATGATGTGCCCACTTTTATCTATGACTTCTAAAGTATTCCCATAGATTCTTTGCTGACTTAGTAACTGATATGAAGAAATAGTACCCTCAGAAAACAAATTTTGAATTAAATCTGTAAATGGATGATTATGGTTGGGAAAGCACAGCTGAACGTAGATTTATTGGAAGTTCTACCTGAAAGGGTTTATTTGTGGTGCGGGGTTGTATTTATTTATTTATTTATTAACATTTGAAGATTTTCATGCTTTTAAATTCTGAAAGTCTTAATTTAAAACACAACAGCAATTTCTTCAGGGAAGAGCCCAATGTAACAGCATCTAACACAGGAAAACCTGGGTCATGTGTGGGATTACTCACTTTCAGTGCATTAAATATAATCCTTATGAAAACTTTGGTTCAGCCAAATACTTAATGACAATTTTAAGCACCTGGGACGTCCTATCCTTACATACTTGCTCATGTCTCATTGATCCATAGCTCGGCTGGGGCATTGGGTAAATTGGGAACAAATGGAATTGACCTAGGAGTGAGAGAAGGAAATTTCCAGCTTCCCACCTTCTGCCCTATCTAGTAAAGTGGGTTGAAAGGTTGAAAACCAGTGATCAGACAAGGCTTTACTGGAACCACAGAAAACAACTGCCTTTGGTGTTACTCCAAAGACTGCAAGCAGAAGACTTTATGGATGAGGTGGGGGGACTCCTACACAGAAATAGAAGTGAAGCCTCCCCCACCCAAAATAGTGTTCGTAGGTGCTACAGTGACTTGGAAGTCAGGTTTGCATACTCACACTCAATGTTAAACAGCTGGTTAAGGGCAGAAGTATGATGTGCATCTTTGCAGCCCTTCTAGAACAAAACACATTCAGTGATCCATCAGCTACCTTCTGTTCCTGTGTTCCTGTGGTTGGCATGAGCCTCAGTTTATCATGGCAATACGGCTGTTTTATTAATAATCCATCATCTAACTGTTAATGGCCTTTGTCTTTAAATCCTTAAATACATGGCTGTTTTCATGAATGCGTATGGTAATACTATTCCCACTTCACAGGTGGGAAATTGAGGCAAACCAAAATGCCTGATTTGCCTCAAGTCCACAGGGAAGCTTTTTGTGCAGTGAGGTATTGAACCCACAGTCCTCTACCCATGCCTTAATAACTACTCCATCTTCTCTCCTAATTAAAGTTAGTCACTGATATAATTGATCCATGTGCATGCTGGAAGGATTATTATCTCAAATTTAATGCCAGCTCCATTCAGGACAGGTTCATAAATCACCTAATCTTTTGATGTTGAAGGTTCTCCATCTCAAACAAGAGGGCTGTGAGGTTTCATTAGTCAGTGCTTGAGAAGTTTCTAACTGTGCCTAATCCAGAGTTGTGAGTTTAAAATTATCATTCTTAAAGTAAAACAAAAAACTGGTGAAAATCTGCTGCAGTTCTGATTGGCAGTGTTTGATGATTAAAAACATGATTCATCCAAAACCAACCCACGCCTTTCAGTCTGTTCCCAGAGCTCTGGCGCCAACCAGATTCTGGGTACCCAAGAGACATTTCTGTCCTGTCACAGCAAGCAGCACAGGAATTGCAGCAAGGCAATTCCTTTTCTTCTGCTAGCAGAGGGTGTCTTTCACAATGATCACCCAAACTGAGTAGGGTATCACTTACAGGGAGAGTCTGGGGTACAAAAACCTTTCTTGAGCAGGATGGCCCAGGACAATGGAATGAAAGGGCCACAACTGAGATGTTCCCAAACAGCGTTTTTAGTTTAGGACCTTTGCTGATAAGTGATTAGGTGCTCTAAAGAAAAAGGTGGTGCTAAAAGGATCAAGAAGGAAAGTCAGTGCTGAGTGGGAGCAATTTGCTGGTGAGAATCAACATCCTTATTCCTGTAAGGCTGAAGAAGGCTGGTAATTTCAAGGCATAAATCCCTTTAAGGCTTGCCACATCCTGGTTTCAGCCAACGCTGGGATGGGTTAAAAGCAGGAGGGGCAGCATTGTAAAGCCATGATCTTATCCAACTCTCATCCAACCAGCTATTTATATGGTTGTAGATATATTACATCCCATTGTCTAAGGCAGATCTTGGTACTCAGCCCTTTGAGGGCTTGTGGTGAATGCTCCTCTGATCAGAGAATTTTATAGCACTTAGTGATAGGGGACTTTATGGCCTGAAGCTATGGACCATCTTGGGCCTGATCGTGTCAGATTCTTTACCTAAAACAATAAGGAGGTTGAGTCACTACTTGGGTGGGAAGCCTTCAAGGAAATCTGAGTATGATTCTGTCTCTTCAGGACCATTACGACCGTGATGTCTGAGAGCTACACCTGGTCACTCCTTCATCAGGCCTAATAACTTGTGTTTGAGCTACAGCATTTAGAAAGATGTTTGAGGTGGCATTTTCTAAAATTCCTGTAGTTCTCATGCTGACCACTATTAGATCTTGGAGGAACTCATTTGGTGCATGCTATGGCATTGGAGATCAAGAAAGTAATGAATAACTTGCATCAAAACTCAAGTGCAGTCTGACTCACCAGAAAGAAGCTTTGGTAATATTCAAAGCATCTCCTGCATGTGACTGGCTTCAATCCTGTGTCCGCTTTCTTCGTTGTCTGTAAAGGGAGGAATGATGTAGCAGCTATGGACTGCAGATGGCATGAATCAGTCATTCCTTTCTCAAACTTAGATGTCTTTCTGCTTCTCCGGGGCCTTCTCGAGCTTTTCGGTACATCTGGATGCGGTATTTTGGTCGTGTCCTCACCAGCCCTGCGTGCAGAGGTTACAGTCTCCTCCTCTGTCTTCATTCTCCTAGCCAGCCCTGTTGTGCTCAGCATTCCTGTCACGGGGGTCAGTTCCCAAATCCCTGCATTCTCTTGGAGCCTCAGCACAGCTTATGTCACTCCTGCAAGCCTAACTTGGCGTCTGGGGCATGAAGGTGGCTTTAGGCAGACACATCCTGATCCCTCACTTTGTGCTGCTGCCCTCTCCATATCCTTCACTCTCACTCACCCAGTGCTTCAGTATCCTGCAGACTTTTTCAGTAATGATGTGATAGATTTTTATTTTTTTTTTTGGACCGTTGGTAAGAAAGTTAAATAGCACTGAGATGATCTCAGAGAGTTTCAGTTAGAAACAGCCCTCTCTGATGATGATTGCCTAAGCAGAATGATACTGGAGAGCTGTCAGCTGTGCAGCTATTTATTGTGCACTACATCGATCCTATATATTGCCACTTTGAATTCTTTATTCATTCTTTGTCTTTATATTCTGACAAGAATGCTGTATCAACAGAATTACTTTTATCACCCATGTTTAACAATCTCATTTAAAAAATGCATGAAACCTAGTGTTCCATATAACTGTGGTTACTACCACTAATTATATCACAACTCTTTCATGCTCTGTAGGTTCAGTCTTGTAGCATCCATTTCCCTTTTGGGCCAGATAACAGATTTACAGTTATCCGTTTGCTCTTTAACAACACAGTAGATTCTTAACCTATTTGGCATTCTCTTGTTTTCCATCATCACTTGGAGATTTATTACAAATGTTAACAGCAGTTACCCAGAAATATCCTAGGTTCCCTTCATTCTTTATCTCCTTGTTTATCTACATATGGTTAATATGATATTAGGGGCTATAAATGTATGTTTGTGTATGAGAGTGTGTGAATATCTCTGTATGTTCTCTAACAATACATTAAACAATGTTATATTGGTCATTCTCATATTCTTAGCACTGCTAGGCATGGATTTTTCGCTGATGGCTTGAGCTTCCCTTATCACCTATCTGCCTGCCTTAGTCCTAATTTATATTCGCTATATTCACAGTTTCCCATTCTTCTCACATTGTTTTTGAGCGCACGTAGAAATGGAGTGAGTCTGAGATTCATGGGCAGGGCTGTGAGCTGATGGATGATTTTTAAACTGTCCCATGGGATTCCACCTACATTGTCATGTTTTTGTAAGAGCAACGGGTGGTCACTTAGGGAATTACATTCACTTTACCTACATATCTCATGCCACCCCACCCGGACAGACTTTTCTTTTACCCTCCCTGACCTAGACTGTAGTTCGGTGCTCATGTGTCACAGTCCAGGTAGAGGCATTAATTTCTTTTTCCTGTATACAGCCAGGAAACGTGCAATTTTTTTACCATTTACCAAACCAAAAACCTTTACAAAAAAATGTAGAACCCCCCCAGCCCCTCTCAGTCAGCCTGTTGTCATTTCACACCTCACCTTTCAAGGTCTTTCCAATTATTTATTAATCGCAATGCATTAGGAGTTGCCAGTTCCAAGGAAGTCGAAAGGCTCCTTGTCCTAAGCACCGTATGTGCATGTAGCGAGAGACAGTCCCTGCCCTGAAGCGCTTCAAATCTAATCTAAAGAGACAGAAAAAAAGGTGGGTGAAATGAAGAATTATTAGTATGGCACGGTGTTAGCAACTCCTTACCCCAGATCCCTGGCAGCTTTCCAGCCCCCAAAAAGGGACATGACTGCCGATCTCTCTTCTCAAGGTAAGAGTAATGCAGGGGGGTTGTGGCGTAAAGCTCTCCACCCTGATTTTGCCACAGAGGAAGGGGGTTTTTTTGTCTGGGCATTTGACTTGGAGCAGACCTCTCTCTATCTGTGAAGAGGCAATGGCAGCGATCAGACCTGTGTGCAGCTGGTAAAGGCTCTCCCGTTGCTATGTCAAAAAAAAAATATTCCACATTTCTGCAGCTGGGAAATTCAAGGGAGCATTACCCTTCTCCCTGCCGAGATTTGACATGTGTGGACACAGACAAGGAGCGGGGTTTGCTTAGGCAAGGCACCAGTGCTGACTCCTGCTATTCTGCTAACTGCTCTTCATTTTCTACTTACTGCTGCCTCTCATCCTACCTCATTCCTGGCCCCTTTTCTCTGTTTCCTTCACCCCTTCATGTCCTGCCTGAATGCAGACAATGAGCTTTCTACAGCAGGAATCAGCCCCTTGACGTTTCTCCATCAAGCTCCCATTAACACAATGGGAGCCCTAATCTTAAGACTCAAGTTCAAGGCATAATAGTAATAATTATTGTTATTATCATTATAATAACAGTGATGGAAAGATGTAAAGAAAGCAGGGGGAAAAAAAATGTTGCTAACAGCAAGGGAAGATTATCCTGATCCTGGAAAGAGGTGTGTATCAGCAACTTTTATTCAGCAGATAGTATTCCTCTTCCAGTATGGGATGGCATGAGAGTCTGGGAGCTCTGGCTGTGCTCCGTGATGGAGCATGTGCTAGGAGCTGTATGAATGGGTCGGTGAAGTTACAAAGAGGTGCAAGAAGCCTCTTTCTTAAATGCAGGTGCACGGAAAGATGGGGAATGGACTGCAGGCCCCCATCCAGGTTCGTCAGCAGCCAGTGGCCCAGACCTCATGCAGAGCGAGGTCAATGTTTGGCCACTTATGGGGTATGTAGTACGGGGTTAACAGCCAACATGGGCATGTAGGGCTTTCTCCCTCTCTCTTATTTCTTCTGAGCACACCAGATAAATAGCTCCAGGTGAAGGCCTGCACATTCTTTATGAAGCAAAACGTGCTGTCGGTGTAAGGAGGCGAATCTGTGGCCCGGGGCACCATGTGCAATGTAATGTGTCTCGAGTCCCTTGCACGGGCTTGTTTGAAATATGTGTCAATAACACCAGCAGCAGCCGGAGCTTGCTGCTCGGAAAGTAAAAGGAGGTTAGCGTGGTGGGGAGCTGAGGGGAAAGCAGCATGGGGTGGAGGGGAAGTAGGTCCCCCGTCCTCCCTCACGAGCCTCCTTAAACAGCACAAACTTTCCCCTCCTCCCCACCACCACCTCCCTCGACAGTTGGTGAGATCACCCTCATTAAAGCGAATACCCAGCAGAAGCACTTCCAAGAGAGATCCAGCGTATTTTCTTACAAACTCATTTTTCAGCAGAAGGAATAAAAGGTCTCTTGCAGGGAGTGGGTGAAGCTGCTAATTATTATTTTTAATGAAGCAAACCAAAAGCGGATTAAAAATTATGGGGGACAGACTGTCTTCTTCTTGCTTCCTATTCTAGTCTGGATTCAGGTCTCACTGATTTCAGTGGAGTCAAAATTAGCACCTGCGAGGCCCACGTCTGGAAAGCCATAGTCCCTTTGCACAAGCCTGCACCATGGTCTATGGTTGCCACCACTGCCACAAGCGATTGGCTTCAGCAGCGCTAGCAGCCCTTACCAGCGAAGGTGGTTGTCCATCAGAGTACGTCCCTAGGGGAACTGGTAGATTCCCCATCTCTGGATATCTTTGGATCAAGACTGGGTACCTTTCTGAAGGAGGTGATTCAGCTGAACAAAAGCTGCTGGGTTTGTTCCAGGTGAATCTGGTGTCTGAAATGCAATGGCTAGTGGTATAGAGGAGATAAGCTAGTGGGTGGCCTGGCTTGGAAAGTGTATACAATGATGAATCAATAAGATTACAATGCTATTAAAGAGGAACTCAAAAGAGTTTCAAATCAATTTTTTTTTTTTTTCCTGAAGGATTTCAGAAGAATTCCTAGACTTTTGTGATTGCCCCTCACCAGTTCCCCTGCCCCAGCTGAGGAAAGCTATCTCACAAGGAGGCAAGTGAAGGGAACAGTGCTGAATCTGTTACAGAATTTCTTGTCTCAGTGAGAGTTTCCCTGTTCTGGTTTAGGCTACTTTGGGAATTGCTGGGTTTGGGTCTCTCTTCCTGTATTTGTTATACTTCCCATGGAGGGATTTCCTACCCCACTGCAAACCCCCTTCTCAGCAAAATCTCTCTGGAGCTCCTCCAGAACCAGGTCTTTGTTTGGCCAAAGGGTTTGGTACAGATGAATACAAACCTCCTGTCTATCACCTGACCACATTATCCTGAGTTCAAGGTGGGATTCATCTCACTAAACACCTACAGTGTCAGTAATTCACACATGAAGTATAACTCTTTTACAGCCAGTGGAGTCCAGCACATGACTTAACTTCATCTTGAAACAGATATCTAAACTAGGCCAAGTTACTTGTGTCCTAATTGTGCCCTTTTCTTTCCATTGGGCACACGGGACATGTAGGATGGCTAGCTCAGGTCTGTGCTGTCGCCTTCTACAGTGTGTTGAGCTGAATACCACGCAGCTGAACAAGTCACATCAAGGTACCCAGTTCTGCCATAGATTCCCAGTGGTACCTGAGACACCCAAGTGGGGCTGGAAGCTACCACACAGGTCCTACAGAGTAAGACCTGTGCCCATTTTGCTGTAGTACCAGGTAGGCTCCCAAAGCAGAGCTGGAATGGTTTGACATGCCCATGTGCAATCAACCAAACTGACCCTTCCATGTCTTGAAATACCCCCCTAGGTTTTGGAGACCTGACCCACCTGGTTCTGAGCTTCTGATTTCCAAACATTAGTATTAGTTGGAAAAAAAAGATGTAGGAAAGAGTTCCTCGAGGGCACTCAATGTTTCTGGTTGATTCTTGGGTGCACTAGAGCACAGAAATTTTAAATGGTGCCTTGACAGACAGGGATCTGTCAATAGGTGTGTCTCTGCGTGGGTACATGCAGAAAGGGAAGGGAACAGAAGGCAGAACACATCTGATGGTGGCATCAAGGGTAAACATGTTCTTGTGTTCATGGTTTTGCTTTCATGGCCATTGCCAGTCTTGCAGTTATGGAATAGACTTTTTCTTCCAAAGAAATCTTTCTCTCTGCCCTCCCAGTTGGTTATAAATGGGCTAATGTCCTGTAGATTAAGTGCTTAGAAACCTTTAAAACCTTGGCATCTTCATGTTGTCAAATCTCCAAGTGTTTCTGCTTTGTGTAAAAGAGCTGATCCCTTCTTATTCCTGCTAAGCTCTGAACCTCAATGACAATTTGTGAAACTGAGTTCCATTAATTAATTAGTTGAGCATTGTACATAATAATTTATTGAAAACAGTAAACCCCAGAGTTGTGCATGGCCTTCTAAGGTAGGAGTCACAACATCTGTATACCACTTAATATCTTGTTCCTGTAAAAATCCTTGAGAACTGAATTTTTTCTTTTCCAGACAATACGGAGAGTTGGAAATTTCTCTATCTCTTAATCAAAAAAACTTGCTAAAATTCTGAGTAATTTGTTCAGTTAAATATTTCTGGCCAGTCAAAATATCTCCTTTAGATTTCTACTTTCCAATGTTTTAATGCATGCAGGAATATAGTAAAAACTTATAATGCTAAAAGTTGTTTCAATGTGGAAAACAAGCTACTTGTAGTGCAACAAAACATTCCATTTTTTTAAAGTAGAAAATAAAACCCTAGCACGTTAAACCCAACCATGGTGCAGGTTTAGCATTCTCTATACTACCTGTGCATCACGGAAGAAGATCTCAAAAACACACAAAAATCTTGGGACAGGGGGCTTAGGTTTTTGAGGATTTCAGCACAATCACATCCCGAGCTTAAGGTTTTGATTCAGTACTGATGGAAAAGAAATGCAAGGGAATATTCCTGCAGACCTTCTGCCTCTGTCCCTGCTACGATAAGCACCAGTCGGTATTTAGGATCTAGGAGCAGGGGAAAGCCATGCAATCTGGATCGTTGCTCCTGCCCAGCTCTTCGGTGGAGACAGAGCTGCTTCTGTTGCTTGCTGGCAAGCTCCTGCTGCAGAGGGCTGCTTGGTCCCTGTGGCTACTCAGGCTCTTTAGACCCGAGTAAAGTCTACAGGTTCCACATGAGATCCATGGGTTGATTTGATTTTCTCCAGTGGAGCTTCCTTCCCACAGCCTGACATTGTCACTGTTCAGATCTCCTGTGAAACCTAATTATTAACATTGCATAATCCCCCAGATACATCGGTGCATCAGTTCTGCAGGTAATGAAGAGAAATCCAAGCTGGAAGGAATCCATCCGCTAAACTGAGTGACCCTGCAGCTTTATTATTATTATTATGAAGAGGAGGGCTTGTCTCTGGTTTCTAAAGTAAACACAGGAGGTATCTTGGCAGAGGAACGTGCAGCAGAAAGCTGGGATTGCTTACCCAAATTCTTGGCCGCTTCCCTTGCTGCATGTCAAAGCTGGTATCTTTACCTAATAGTGATCACCCATCCATGAGCTGATCACTATCTGGCAGCCTGTCTGCATTTACCCAGCCACTGTCAGAAAGAAATCGTTAAGGCACCGATGCTGCCATGCTGCACAGCAAGGTCTGCAGATGTGGCTGCCACCCTGTGAGAGTCCTTCTGCAGGAGGCTCCTTGCCCCGAGCATGGAGGGGTCACCTACCCTCACCAACTAGGGGAAATGAGCCCATTGCTATGGTTATTTGCTCTTCACCCAGTATCTTATGTCATCCTCCGACTCAGAGATTTGGGTTGGTTTCTCCTGCTCCAAGGACAACTCCCAACCCACTTTCTTTCCTCCAAATCCTACCCCTCCTACACGCTTCCTCTCTCACCCAGGTTTCTTCCCCGTTCATCAGCCTGACCACCACCAGCCTTTTTTCAGCCAGGCACTGAGTCACTAATCCCACTGAGAAGTTACTAGGCTGGAGAACAGTTATGTTTTTCTGAGGAACATCAAGACACCACATCTGCTGAGTCACTTGGAGAAGAAACTCTTTGAGCCACAGCTCCTGGTGTGTGGATACCAAACTCCAGCAAGTTTAGGGAGAGGAGCCTGGAGAAGGAAGCTTGGTCCTTGTCTGCGTTGTCTGGTGATGCACACATGGTGCCATAATTCTCCAGCCGTGTTGCAGGAAATCAGGCCAGGTCTGTTGCTTGATCACTCAAAAGGCTGGAAGAGCTTTTTACCCAAATCACCTTTTTTGACCAAGAGATCTGGAGACCCTTGGAGTGGGTGACCTGTTACTTGAGAGTCCACAGAAGATGGCTAAAAAAGCAAGCTGGCTGTGAATAGATTCACATTACACATATATAGGGCTTCCTATCTCAAAAATGGATTATAATACCCTGACTTAACATTAGGCCATTGCCATAGTTGTAGGAATTTGAAGGGTTTGGCTTAGCAGGCCAAGAAAATTAAACTGCCTTATGGCTGAAAGTTCCCTGCCTGTTCCATTCACACCATAATAAATTTTGGGCTGCAGGAGACCCAGTGCATCCGTTTCAATCGACAGGAGGTATCTGCAGACAATGGTAAAATCAGTGCTCTAAAGCAAATTAAACCTTTCTCTTCTTTCTCTGCATGAGGTTTTATTGCTGCTGTTATTCTTTCTGTTGTGAGAGGTGATCTTTGAGAAAGAATTTTTCTCTCTCTCAAAGTGTATACAAATGCCAGGACATACACTGGCATTTTTCCTGTACCTTTGAGCGACTCATCAGTCTGTACCTCCTTAATTTTACTGAGATCTAGCTGAAACATGTTAAGGAGCCATGAGGATTTTTTCCCATGCAAAGTAGTTTCTTTGCAAAAAAAAAAAAAAAAAAAAAAATCCAGTTGTTCTGTTGCAGCACAAATTGCCGTTTCATTGTAAAAAGTAGTTTTATAAGCAGCAAAAAAAGTCTGAGCTTTTGTCTCATGGCAGTCTTGCAAGAGTTCATCTCTAAATAAGAGTTGACTTCCCTTTGGGTTGTTGGGGTGCTCCTCATGGCCTTCCTCCATGTGGATTCTCTGTTGTCTAATAACGGGTCACCTTTTGCTGCAACCCTGCCAAAACAGAGGGAAGGAGAAGTTAAGGAGGTCTCTGCCCTCTGCTCTTTCCATTCTCTTTCTAAAAAGAAAAATATAGACCTGAAAAGCTTCAATGCATTCTTGGAGGAAAGTTTTTCTTCCCTGCCCAACTCTCATGTTCCTTTCCCATACATGTTTGGACCAAGATCCAGATAAATATTCTCCTTAGTCCAAATTCCATCCTGTGTACAGAAATGGTCCTCAGAGATGGTGTAAGATGTTTTTGTGTCTATGTATGACTTCAGAACAGTTGATTCAGTATTGATCAGCCCTTGAGCCTTTCAGAGGGACCGACTGAGGTGAGTCTTGTGACATTTCAGACCAAAGGAGGAGCAGATTCTGTGATGAATGGATGATATGAAAGGAAGCACAACCATAATTTATTGCAAAGTACTTAAATGGTGTTTTGATGGGTAGTGCAAACTAGATGAAAAGCTCTTTTGGGCTTGGGATTTTTTCTTTTTTTTTTTTTTTTCCAGTTCTGTAGTTCAAAATGGAAGCATCTTTTTCAGGGTTGGAAAATCAAACATTTGATCAGAAATGCTTTTTCCACAGGAGTAAAAATATTTCAATATTTTGAGGTTCTGAGTGTTTTAAGACAAACATAAAATATTTTTACACACAGTAAAATTGTATGCAAAACCACCCTCCATAAAACTGTATTTTTACAATGGTCAGAAAAATTAAATTTATTCTGAGTGCTTGGCAAATGTGGTGAACTCCATGGATATGTGAAAACCACTCAGATTTCAGGGCGGGGGCTTTTATATGTATGTATTTTTATGGGAAATAGATTCATGTGGGAAAAAAAAGTGCCCAGTCCCAACTGGCAGTTTCAGTAGAGTAGATGAAGCAGGGTAGGAGTTTGCTCTTCCTCAGCTGATCAGGGTTTGGACACAGTGACAATGAGAAATAGCAAAATTCCTGACGCAACTGGAGCTGTGCTCTGGATCTAAAAAGGAAACAGTCCCTGAGATTGCTCAGTCAAACCCTGTAATTTGGTATCGATAATTAAAAAAAAAGCCCACTCAAGTGTAACAGAAAGTTCCTTACTGACTGCCTTGGTGCAATAAAAGTCCTTAAACACATGCTCAGTTTTAAATATGTGCTTAAGTCCCATTGATTACGGTGTTAACTTGAAGCACAGACTGAAGTGCTTTTCTAAAACAAGGCTTCCTGCGTTTTCCTTAACAGTATTTTACGACCAGAACGAAAAGTAGCTGTAGGATTCATTAGAGGGAGAAAGGAAAAGGAAAAAAAAAAAAAAAGAGAGAGTGAGAAAGAGTGCAAAAGGAAGGAAAAACAAAGAGGAGGAAACTTTATGGCTCCGTAAACAGCTGTAAGCAATGTCTCTGGTCGGGTCAGACCGGTCTGAGTTGACAAGGCAGTGTCTCCAATTATATAGCATGCTGTAGCCTGTAAAAATGAAATCAATTTGTTATTTTTCTGGGAGAACATTATAGCGTGAGTTCACACATTTGGTGAGCCTGATGACTCAGTGAAAGCCAAAGAAGGAACGCGCAGACGTGTGTGTGTGTATGTGTGTGTGCACAACTGAGTGGGGGGATGTGTGTGTGTTAGCGTGACCAAATGCATGTTCAAAGCACAGTCTTGGAGGAAAGGGCAAGAAATATAAGTAACTGGCTGTATTAGACCAGTGGACAGTGAAAATCCTGCTGTTCTTATAGGGTTACCTAAACACCACAATGACGGAGCTTTCCAACCATGGTTCTCATTTCAAAATTGGCTTCATCACTAAGGAGTTTCAGGATAAAATTCCCCCAAGCACTTAAGCACTTAAGCAATTTAGAAGTCCAAATCCAATCTTCGCAAGGATCTGAGGCCTTTGAGCCCAGTCCTCCAAGGTATTTAGCACTGACATAGCCCAGAACAGACCTCAATTCAGGGGGATGAGCAGTAATGAGAGGTTTGAAACCACTATGTGTAATTTATATTGCTGATCATTTAAAAAAGGTTCAAGTTGGGATGCTTTGGGGGTGGGGGGAACTAGGAGAGTTAAGACTAGCCACACTTCTAATTATTATTGAGATTCACAGTAGAAGTCTAAATATCTTTAAGTACTGTAGGCAATTTTCATTGCCTAATATGTTGCCTTCTCTCTTCCTTCCATTCCCCTAATTTAGCACACCTGACCCAGAAAATTTGATCTATTTTCATCTAAAACTTGATTTGAATGCCCGAGGTATATAAGCATTATACTGGGTAGATAGAGGCAGGTTCTCTTGCAGGCCAGCCAGCCGTTGCATCACTAATACACATATGTACATATTTTCCATTTGTCATGAAACCCTGATAGGGGCTGGGAGAAGTCAGAAGCAAGGCAGTGAAGGTGTTTACATGAAACTTTAAATTACTCTTCTTTCATTTGCAAGTAACTGTTGTTCCTCATCTCAGGTAAATTTATCCATCAGCAATATCATTAGATGAGTTCATTACAACCACGAGATTTACAGCTCTCATAAACTGCAGTGTAGGTGGCAGATTAAAATGTTAAGGCTTATACATCTCTAACACCCTGCACTGCAATCCTGGCAAATCTTAGAAGATAAATGGAGCTGGATGGAGGCACACCTCAGCGGGGAGACCTCCAGGGAGAAGCCCCAGATGTAGGATGTGGTATAGAAAGAATATCAGGGTCACTGTGTTCTGAGCCAGGCTTGAAAACGTGGTTTGAGGGGCCATTATTCTGCTGGATGGGTTGTTTTTCAGATGACATGTATAACAGAGGAGTTAATTGCCTAGGGTAATTAAAGAGTTCCTGAGACTTTTTGCAAGGAACCGGATTGTTAATACACACATTCTCTCCTCTTCTATTCTGTTCTGTAGATCCTAAGGGAAGACAAAGTCAAAGAAACACCTCTTGCACTTACAGTGGAAGGTGCTGAGTGTTGTGGTGTGCCTTAGTTCCTGTGGGAATTCACTGTCCTGGCCAAACCTCAGCTCAGATAATTGCATTCTGCTGTCAGCATCCACTCAAAGTTGCCATTGAGCATGTTATTTTCCAAATCCAGACCCAAACTACTGTTGGGTGTTATAAATAAACTGCCATGGTCCATGTTAGAGGTAGCTGCTGTCTATCTCTCAGCAAACACTTTCCTTGGTGTCCTCTTACCAGCCCTCCAGGGATTTCTGAGATTCAGCAAAAAAAGGTTGAGATTCCTGGTCCCTACCTTTAGCTTGCTGAAAACAAGGTGTCTAGTTTATGCTCATCATTTTTCCACAGCCAGTGCCGCCTCCTAGGCATCTCCAGTGATTCAGCCCACCTATCTGGGGCACCTATCTTAGGATGGGCTGAATTGCCCTCTGGAGATGCTGATCTTGCTCCATGGACTCTAGCAGACAGCTAACTTGGCCGAGATGCCTAACTTCTAAATGGTCAAAGTCGGGTGAGATGAGTCCCACGCTTAGAGATCCTCTGATGAAAGGTGCTAGAGAAATACAGTGCTGCATCATCATCACCATCATTATTATTAATGCAGGGCAAGGGTGAGGGAATTATTCATGGGAGAAAAGTTACCTCCATGCCTGGCTGTTTGCAGGATCGGACCCAGCCACAAAATTATGTGCATACTTTCTGGGCTAGAAGAGAAAAATAATTTAAATATAGCTCTTGTGTTCTACTTTAGGATGAAGGAAGAGATATCTAACAAGAGACCTGGAAAGAACAGTTAATTCAGGAGGTTTCAGTCTTTTTTTTTCTTCCAGATTGGAAAAACAGTATTCTGGAAGGACAAACACCTGCACAGTGAATCTGATCTGCCTAACACAGGCTTAGATGTCTTAGTTCTTTTTGTGAACCTCTTAGGTAGGTCTGTCAATAGCCGGATGCTCAGACACCAAAAGTTGAAGACCTACTGCAACTGATGTTACACTCAATTTCTGAATTAAAATATGTCAATTCTGTAATTAGTGTTAGACTGCTTAGGTCTAGGTTTGATTATTACTGGGCAATATGCAACCATAAAAAACCCCCTCAAATGGAAAAATTATTTTTCATAATAATCAGTTGCTTGATTCATGTCTTCTAGAGCTAAACCTATTACTTTGCTGATCTAAGTTAAGGTCGTTTTCAAATTTTCAACTAAAACATTAATTAAAAATTCCATTATTTTCCACATTTTGTAATTGCTTGGGTTTAGGAAAGTTTTGATGTCATAGAAGAAAATAAATTCCATTCAGGAGATACATTAGTTAGTAGAATTATTTCCTTTTCCATTTAAAATAATGGGGTTTGGCAAGTTCCATTTCTTTCCTTTCCATTCTAAAATTTCTCCAGGTTTTATTTTCATTTTCTTAGGAAAACAGAAAAATAATCACAACAGATGCTAGAATATTGGTGGGGTTTTTGTGAAAAAAAATGCCATTAGATGAATGTAGATTTATTCATTTTGCTGCCTGTCCACCCACCTGCCCTCTGGATTCAAGTCTCTACAGAAGTGTTTCATGGAGACTGGGAACTGAAGTATGTTAGCAGAGTGTAAAAGACACAGTAGACTCAACTACACCTCCTGTGCATGGTTCCTAGCTCTTGGATATCCTTCCCAGCTTCCAACTGTCCATGCTAGGTGGGCACCATAATTCTTCTCTCATGCATGCCAGCCCTGTGTGGTGAGGATCTGTGGGAACTGAACCAAGGCTGACTTACAGATCCCATCCCATGAGCCTCTTGAACATTCAGGTGCCATTGGCCATCCATGGCAGCCTCCATTTTTTAGAAACTTCACAGCCTCCTAGTTGCTCATTTCTCCCCAAATGTGTTTTTAGGCAGCCTCAGATACATGAAGTTCAGGCTGGTTGACCTTAGCAGCTCACGAGGGATTATGGTTAGGGCACCACAGAGGGCCTAAGTGGGATGCTGTAGGATGGTATAAGGGTTGCCCACTCATCACTTGCTAGCAGCTTCCCTCTGAGCCCTTCTGGCCTAGTACGAGGAGATGTGAGACAACCCTTGATGGGTTTTCCTTATAGCTTGACAGAACATACAAAGAGTTCTCCAGCTACCTTCTTCATTTCAATATTTTAGTGTCATGATACCAAGGGCATGTTGTGAGCATGCATCCTTTTAGGTAGACAGCTCTGAACAACTTGTCCCCTCCTTCATTGTGTGGCTGAGATTCATCTTTAAAGAGTTAGCTGTGAGAGAGGCAGCCAAAATGAGAGCAAGAAAGGAAAAGAGAGTGAAGTGAACCTCTGGAAATCTGAACGGATTATGCGAAAGGATTTGGAGGAGGTGTGACATCCTGCTGTTAGGGGATCCCATGCAAATGGAGCAGTGTGGAAGAAAACTTAGGGCATCTGCAAGCAAACATAAATCCCCTCTATTATAGCAGATGGACATCCTTTGACTTAATTTCTTCAGCAGGACAGGCTGCCACCTTACATCTGTGTAAGACGAAAGGAGCAAAATCACTGCTATTGGCCACTTCGCAATATTTTGTGGGGACTTAAGTGCTCTCTGGATCTTATCCTGGGTCATTAGACAAGTTACAGTCTTGCTGTACAACACTAATAAATGCTGTTATTTTACCTGTGTTGGGGACCCCAGAAGGGCGTCTGCTGGGGAAGCTCTCAGCAGCACTTGGAGCCAGCAAAAGGCCTCTCCAAGATGAATAGCAAAATAGAGCTCCTACAGGGTTCAAGAATAACAGAATTCAGGAAGAAGCAAGTAGGTGTACATGTCTCTACATGCTGCTACTGATGTGTCGAGGACTTTTGACAGCCATACTGAGAAGGTAGTGACCTTGGAAAGTCAGTAGAGTGGTGCTGTACAGCAAGGTCATCCAGAACTGAAGCCTTCTCCTTTTCTGAAAAAGCTATAAGCATGTATTTCCTGCATATTTCTTCCTCATAAAATGGCTGGGGTGTCCATTCCAAGAGGGAGGGTACATGTAATTTATTAAGAAGGTGGCCAGGTACTTATTTACAATGGCTCTGCTGAAGGAGCAGATAGATTGAGATAAAGGAAATGAAGAGCTCTCTAGGTGTGTTGGCAAAGAAAAATGCTCACTGAAGGCTGAATTAAACACTTCAGGGCATGCAAAGGCTTAAAGATAAGCCAAGAACTTTGGCTGTGGACATACAGAATAGTGTTTTCATGGCTCCTCCTGAACTAGTGGGAAGAAAAGGTTAATTGGTTTAAAAGAACAACTCTTTGGCCCTTTCCCTTGCTTCAAACTTGAGGAGTACCTGTTCTGGGGATAAGTGTGTTTGTAAACTTGAGTGCTTCATGAATTCTCCAGTGGAAAAGAAGAGGTTGGTGTCAAGGCATCAAGGAAGTGTTGGTGCTTAAGAAATTTGAAGGTGATGCCCAGTTAGACCACAATAGACTATACGTGGCCCATTTCTCAACACCGCATTTTCAAAATCACCCACATGCAGAAAACAGTTTAGAAGCAGATCACAAGAGAGTGGAAAAATGCAAAAGGCGGGTTTAATCATTGGAAACAGTGAGGAAAAATGAATGATGGGAGCTACCAGAGAGTTGAGTAACACTGAAATGAGATTCTGATCTATATAGACTTTCCCAATCTTTTCTAAAGGTTTTGGTTGTTGGGTTACTGTTGTTTTTTTGGAAGGAGGGGAGGGTTGGAAGGTTGGTAAGGTTCATAACTCATGATCCATAAAAATGACAGAAAGCTGAAAGAACTTGGTTCTCCTAAAGGTAAACTGACTTTAGAGAGAGGGAGAAAGTATTTACACCTGGAAGTTGGAAGCAAAGTAGAAGCCAAAAGAGGGTGCTCTGATAGAGGTTATCACACTCCAGGGTCTGCAAGTGAGCTAGGAAGAGGACTATGCTTGGCTGTGTTTAACAGCAGAGGCACTGTTCATGGAGAGATGTTTTGAGATTCCACCCTGTATCTTCAGCTGAAAGTCAAGGGACTACACACTCCTCCATTCCATACCAAATTTGCATTACACTGTCTCAGCGCCTGATGACGCCTTGAGAACAAGACTCTTGCTGAAGATTGTCTTTTGCAGATTAAACTTTCCAGACTGTAACACAGATCAAAGCAAGGTGTGACTGTTTCCCTACTGTATTGAGAAGGGAGCAGTGTGAAAAGCAATTAAAAGTATTTCTACATGTTTTTATTTTTTTATCTCAGATGATCTTCCCAGCAACGGAAACGAATAGTTGAGGGCACCAACCTATAAACTCCTCTTCCTATGACTGGTATTTTCATTCTACCACTGTAGTAACCACCAAAAAACATAGAGGCAGGCATGCGTTTGGCTGTTCACATAATTAAAGTTTATGAGACTGGAATCCTAAAACTTCATCCAGGTCCTACTGAAATAGCTGAAGTCCTCCTGGCTTCACAACATGATGGATGGAGCCTACAGCAGGTTGATTCTATCTCAGTGGATACTTTATCTTTGGTGGGAACCGGATGCGGCACTTTTGAAAGCTTTGGGAAGGATGCTGGTGACTCTAGTTGATGTGGGAACAAACTCTACAGATGTTTCCACCAAAGTTAACTTTGGACACTGGAAAATGTCCACATCCTGGACTCCATGTACAGTCAGTGGCTGCACTATTCCCTGAAGGATGAGTCAGAACAACTAAGTTAGTGTTATTCTCTGTAGGCTTCAATGAAGGCATAAGTCTCTCCCTATTGTTTACAGAGATAGGACCATCTGGTCTAGCTCCAGAGCCTAAAGTTGGTGTCTGTGAATACCTCCTAACTCCCAGTCCTCAGCGGGTCGAATGGGTTGAGATTTGGAGATGTGGCACCCTAAGAATCCAACAAGGCCACAGAGGCAATACGCTCAGCTAGTCCTCTGAAGCCTGAAACAGTGTTTTAGAAGGTGTCTTTAGTTCAGAAACTGTGATCTGGTGCTTTGTATATAACTTAATAATGAAACAAAAATGTACACAGTGCAGTCCAAGTGAAAACACCCTTTTCCAGGTGCTTTTCTACCACTAGTTTTTCCCTGAATTAATCTAGGGAAAGAAAACCCACACCAAGTCACTTAGGGAAAACAAGTTAACTGTGTCCTTTCTTAGGCCTTCTCCTGTGGCTTCCTGCAGGCTCCTGCAGGAACTTGCCTTCTTCCTACAGCTGAGCTCTTTGCATGGGCTTCAACACAGCACTTAGCTTTCCTGGATGGGACTTTTTCAAGGAGCTTGACCATCTCAGTTGTTGGGTATCATGGCATGATTCATCTGGAGACTTTTACAGTGCAGACATATCCCGCTCAACCTGTCACCCAGGCTGCCTTGATAGTTTAGCCAATACAGTCAATGGAGGCAAGGCAGTGATTCACTTCATCGCAAAGCAGACATCTAAAATGGGCAGATGAATCGTGTCTGCTTCTCTCCACTGACTGATTACAAAAGCAGGCTGGGGTGAGTAGTTCAGCTGGAGATGTCTATGTTGCAGACATCAGAAGGTAGGTGACATGAACACAGTTCCTGGTCAATGTGATCTGCCTGCCTCCCTCTTTTAAAGCAATGGAAAGAGGGAGGCACTTCTGGAGGGCAGTTCATGCTACTTACCTCATCCTCCCTCCCTGGGCTAGGATGAATTGCCCTCTAATATTGGGCAAGATTAATCTTCTCCCAAAAGTGCAGCTGGAGGCACCTATGTTTAGGAAATCAGCTGAAAACTTTTTGCTTTCCCAGGCACTTTCTACCTTGCCCATCTAAATTTCATTTACTGGAGGGCACATTCTTGGCTGAGCTGATTACCTTGGTTCTAGACCTAGAGTCATCTGGGATCCAGAATGGATGTCCTTATGTCTCGCTTGCCTTGAAAGACTGATTTGTAAAGCCTAGTCTATGCACACTCAGTAAAGCCACTGAGTTCAGCTTAAAATCCCCTGGTACCTGACCATCTGAATCACAGAATCACGGAATGGCAAGGGTCGGAAGGGACCTCAGGAGATCATCTAGTCCAACCCTCCTGCTAAAGCAGGTTCACCTAGAGCATGTTGCACAGGACATCATCCAGGCAGACTTTGAATATCTCCAGAGAAGGAGACTCCACAGCCCCCCTGGGATGTCCATCACCTTTTCACTTCTGTCCTCTCTTGCCCAGGTACCCACCAGGAAGAGAGCTAATTGACAGCAAGTACCCTTCTCCCATAAAAAGGACAGACATTTTAAAACTATTTTTATCCTAACCTAGAGAAGTGATAAAGTCAAGCTAATTTTCTTCTGAACTCCAGAAATGATAGAATTCTTGTGTTTTTTTTTTTCAGTCAGAGCAAAAGAAAGTGAAGGCATATTCCCTAACTGCCCTGTTGATAATTCAAACACACTCGGCTGTTCCCAAATAAAAACCACATAGCAAAAATAAACAGAAATACACACTGCCCAGGCAGGTTTCTGTTTGTCATTAATTCTGAGCAGAAAAGTCAATCAAGAGATTTAATTAGAAGAAAAGGAAATTATGCTCTAAAAATCCCTTCAGTTTTAGTAATCAAGGTTATTATTAGAAGCACCAGTAAAAAACCTTTATAAATCTATATAATTAGCTACATATCTGCTGATCTGTGCCTAGCTGGCTTGTTTGTCTTTAAGGCTTCAACCAACATAATGGTTCATGGACACTCCTTTCAGCTGCCTTCCATTTGGCTGAGCACAGAATTTGCACTCAAGTTTTGTTGTTTGGGTTATTTTTTTTTTAATTTCACTCTCATCACTTTAATGAAAGCAATTTACAGATTGATGGTCAAAGCAGGCTCTCCACATCATTGTGAGAGTACAGCAAATCTGGTATTGTTTTTTGAAAATATGGCCCTACTTTTGAAAATTTCTCAGTTGAAAGCGGTGTGAAAGCCAAGTGAAAATGTGCTAAACTGGTATCCAGAAGGACACTGGAAGCCATTTTAATAACTTAGTTTTAGAACACTTCAACCTGATTAGAAAGCCCCAGCATAAAGTTTGCAAAGCACATGCCTGGATTAAGCAGCTGTAGAAATACCTTGCTAGAGGATCTTTTCTAGACCATACTTTCAAGGATGTTACCAATACTCCAGCCATGCCTCCCAACTTGCATGTGCCTGCGCACGAATGTTGCTGGTAACTTTAGTACCATTCTTCACATGGGGGAATAGTACTGACATTGGACCCATATTATGCCATAGGAGAGCTTTTCCCCAGGTTTTTTTCTGTTCCAGAAGGACTATATTTCCATCCCCTTTCCCCTACAGCAAGGCAACTTAACCACTTATGAAAGCACCATGGAGTAGGGAGTTTATGTAGCACTTCTGCAGCATTTAGCTCAGAGTTGCGTTTTTTAAGTCCTCAAGGTCCAAACTGCTTGAGTCCTTAGGGTCAGTGCACAGAAGTTACCCAGTGAGGTTCAAATATATAGGGCACGCTGCTGAATTTTATGACGGTTGTCAATTTTTGGTGTTCTCCTTCCAAAGACTTGGAGCATGGTTTCTTCTACTGTTGGTGTTATTGCTTTGTGTAGCTCTGACTCTCTAATCCCTGAGCTTCCTCAGCTGTCAGAATTTCCTATAAAACCTACCTGCTTTTGTACAGGTGTACTTGGCTTTCAAAGAAATATGGTTTTCACCCTCTGGTTGCAAAGGAAACTAGCTGTATGAGCTGAGCATCTTTGGGAAGAAGCAGCACAATGATGGATTAAGGCTTTGAGGTGATGAAGAAAAGGGAAGGCAAATATTAAAGGTAGGGTTGCTTGCCTATTTGGGCCTGTAGGGAACTTCAGCGGAGAGATGATGCTGTTTTGGGGAGGAATGACAAGTGGAAAGGACATTTTCTCATTTTCTGGAGAGGCGAATGCAGAGGAACTGAAGATGTTGATTTTCTGTCCCCGTTCTTGTGAACCAAGTACCAAGGTGAAAGGCAGCCTGACAGCATCTCTCTTCCCTTGGCTTTTTTTCCAGGTCCTTGGCAATTGGTCACCAGTATTCCTCCCTGGGGACTCAGCCCATCCTCTGCGGGAGCATCCCAGGACTGGTACCCAAGCAGCTACGCTTCTGTCGGAACTATGTGGAGATCATGCCCAGTGTAGCAGAAGGGGTGAAGATTGGGATCCAGGAGTGCCAACACCAATTTCGAGGGAGAAGGTGGAACTGCACAACCGTCAATGACAGCTTAGCCATCTTTGGGCCTGTGCTAGATAAAGGTGAGTGCAGTGCTACGGGTTTGGCAATAGAAACTTCCATGGTGGAGTAGCAGCAGAGATCTTGAGAAACCGAGAAACCTACTGTGTACTCATTTGCTTGTGATAATGTGCCATGTAAAATGGGCTGCCAGAGACAGGACTTGAGCTTGTTAAGGGAGGCAAGTGCTACAGGCAGGGAAAATTTTGTTGTCCTAGGACCTCATCCAAGCAGTTCAAACCTCACCCAGAAGGTGGTTTGTAGAGACAAGAAGACAGTTAATCCTTGTCATAGGGATAGCAAGTACATCTGTGCTTCCCCAATGTAAGGAGGGTGGTTACCCACCACCACCATGGTACAGCCAACATCCACTCACAGGAAAGCACTATTTCTACCTCAAACCTCTACTGGGATTGTATAGGTGACCCAGAGAACTGGGAAGTGCCCCATTTGCCAGTCCACAAAGAGTGGGGTCATTTCTGACCTTGCTTGGAGCAGGAGGTTGGAAGAGAGACCTCCCAGGGTACCTTTCAGCATGAATTATCCTATGTTCCTATGCCCCTCGGAAGGAACACAAAGGATTATTGTGTTTTCAGTGGTCAAGCTGGACGTCTGGCTCCTCTTCTGATGCCATGGCATTTCATGCCGCATTTTCATCTCTCTCAATGATTGCAGAGGGGTAATGATAGCTGTTGGGGATGGTTCCTAGGGGCTGGACTTATCAGATACCATCAGTTCTGATACCGTAATGGGATACAATGAAGGTCAAAGGCCTGAGGAAATTGCCGTCAGTTAATGGTTCTGCTTTCATTGGTTATGAACGTGGCAAATTAAGACAGGGTGCTAATTCAGGCAACTAATTCTGGCACAGTACCCATTGATATAAGTGGGAGCTCTTAGAAAAGATTTGCCCTGAGCTGTTGAATGCAGTAGAATTTAAGCACTTGGCTAACTCTGAGTATCTGGTTTTTTCCCCTATAAGTTGGCAGGAGCCTATTTTAACCCGTAAAAACTGTTTTATCCTTCTTTGCCCTTGTAGCATGCCTTTTAAAGTCCAGCCTGCTCCTGCTGGTTTCAGTAAGTTTGGGTCAAGCTCTGCCTTTCCCTTTAGCACAAAGGAGTTCATCCAAGAGGCAGATTTGCTTTGCATTTGAGTCCTGCCCAGATGGTAAATCCAAGTGCCCTATGCAGAGCTGTGCAGGAATATGGCTGCTTTCTCTTAGGAGAGCACCAGCAGAAGAGGCTTGGAAATCCTTTTCTTTCTTTCTTTCTTTTTTGATTTTGCAAAAGAGAAACAGTTACAAGTTCCTGACTGCGAGTTGGAATTACTTTGTCTGGAATAGCAGAGTAGCACCATTTGAACTTGTATGAGGAGAGGAGGGAGCATCTGGGATAGTTTCAGGGAATCTCCTGAGCTGGTGTATATAGCTGATCTACAGCCACCTTGGGGCGCGTACTTCCAGTGCTTGCCATCTGGAGATAGGGGGTTGGTTTTTTTTTCCCCTGCTGCATTACTCAGAGGAGACTTGGGCATTTCTTCATGCATGAATTTTGAAAAATAGGGCAGCCAAGAGAGAGCAAGCCCTTGATTTGTATCGTGGCAGGGCCTCCTCCAACCAAAACAGGCATTTTATATGCACCCAGCAGGAGAAGGGATGGTTTCACCTGGTGGGGTTACCCTGTTAGTGCTGGGGAGCTGAGGCACCGTATTAATACTGGTGTCACTATTTGGGCTTCGTGGTGAGAAATCACCCCAAAATAATGACACCTCTAAGATCTGCAATGTGGCGCATTTAAGCCCATATCAAAGTGTCATCACACAATGTTTTGCA
This sequence comes from Gorsachius magnificus, assembly GCA_034008185.1. Classification (NCBI taxonomy): domain Eukaryota; kingdom Metazoa; phylum Chordata; class Aves; order Pelecaniformes; family Ardeidae; genus Gorsachius; species Gorsachius magnificus. The sequence continues at coordinate 156,283,130 of CM067082.1, read as the reverse complement.
TGCAATTAACCCACCCATTCAGGGGACATCACTCCTGGGTGACTCTAGCAGTTGAATTAGGCCAGCACAGCCAAACTGAATATTCTTCCCATAGGCACAATCCCAGCATGATTAGCCCAAGAGCATTCGGTCGGCACAGGCAGTAAGTGAACCAGATAAGCCAATGCCTTTGCCTTGTCACAAGGCTGAATGTTCTTAAGGACACATGGAGCACCTTGCTCTCCCAGATGCTCTTGGATTAGACGCTCCGCATCTCCTGTAGCAATTATACCTTGTGCAGGAGGAAAGCGATCCTCACCTCCTCGCTGACCGAAGGAGCCCCGATCCCACCAGCTGCCAAACGCTCTTGTCTCACAACGGTGTTGACGTGAAGGGTCTGTCCCTGCTTGAGACTGCAGGCTTTCAGTAGCCAGGCTCAGGGAGGGAAAGAAGGCTGGGACGATTTCATAACTGAAGAATGTTGTTCCTTGAGGGAGAATCAAACCACCCTTCAGTTTTGCTTCATCTACAGCAGGAGGGGGGAGAAAAAAAAACAGCTCAGTTGCATTCTTGTGCAGCAGATCCCCCAGGGTAGGAACATATTTGAGCTTCTACCCAGAAAGAGAGAAGGAGAAAAGGAGAGAAAGCAAGCAAGCAAGTAAAACTCTACTTTGCAGTTTGAATTTAAGTCACCCAAGATCTAACTACAGCTTCCCATCTGAGTCAATAGGGACCCCAGCCTCCTTCAGCACAGACCAGCATAGTCACTAAAGCCCCTCCCTTTTGCCTTACACAACTATCTGCGACTCTTTCATTGAAAAGGACTGATTTTAATGCCTTCAGGAAATACTTTCTAGGCCCAGATCTCGCTGAGGCTGCCTCACTGTCTGGGCTGCCCTTGCTGCCTTGGTATCTCATTGCTAATTCAGGGCTAGGCTTGAGCTGTGATTCAGCGGTGCCAAATTGTCACCAGACTCTGGTCCCATTAAGAGCCATATTCTGCTATCTCTTCTAAAACTGGACTCTTTTTTCCCATCAGCCTGTTTATGGAAAAAAATCCCACATGTTTTAGGTACAATTATATTTACAGTTTCAGGGTTTTTTTTACATTTCCATAGCCGGGCCCAATGAATCACATATTAAACAGCAATGGTATTCATGAGCCCAGCTACAAGGGAATGGTGATGTTCAGGGGATCCAAACCTGGTGCTCTTTGGAGGCAATACTTGACAGGCTTGGCCCTATGTCCCTCTAGCTCTTCATATGTCACTCAGAAGAGCAGAAGTCCCCCATCCCATCCAACTATTCAGTTGCTCAGTTTTGCCTGTCCTTAGCTGTGGAATAAATGTTCCTTACTCAAAGGGAACAGAGTCACCTTCCTCACTGTGTTCTACTACCTGCATGGAGAATGATTTAGGCATTAGCAAGAGGTGAAACTGCTACGGAGCTGTTGGAAGAGAGTTCTTCTCCTCCTTTGTGGTCTTGGGAAGTGTATGAGCATCTGTGCAGTTCTGTGAAGAAACATTCAGAGAGATGACACTCTTGGGTCTTTCTTACAAAGGACTAGGAAATAGGTGGCTCAGGTACCCTAAACTATTGGGAATCCAAAGAACAGGATGTCTATATAGGAAAAGAAGTGAGCCTGATGTCTTTCCCTCTACCTGAACCTACATATCTGTCTATCAGTCATATAAAAGAAGCTAGAGCTAATGTAATTTCTAGTCCCCCAGAAGTTCAAATCTCAACTACTGGACAGCAGAAAGAACCTCTCACTTGAACATTTCTAACAGAGTAATTCCTAGAGGAAAAAAAACATTCTCATTCATTTCTTTGAGACTGATACGGTTACTTCACCTGTATTGTGTGAAGCAGTGGAGCAGAACATGGCCATAGCCACATGACCTTAAGTGGTCACCTTAGCCACAACTCATGCCCAGCCACTTACCTGAGGGGTTTGGTCGTTCATTTTTGAGTTCCCTTTAAAAATACACAACATAAAACTTTGGAGGATGTAGTAGAGGGACATGGCATCACTGGCAACAGAAAATGAACTGTGCAACCTAACAGGGATTTTCCATCTCAGACTTAAGTGGCTTTTACTGGGAATTGTGTCTTTCGCCCTGTTTTTAACATTTACGGACTGAAGACATTCTTCATGTTTAAGTTGTGGTGGGTTTTCTAGCCTCTCAACACCCTGAAACTCCTCTGGGCAGAAATATGAACTGACCTCAAGAGAAGGAATACAATAAAAGCTTATCATGGCCCTGTCTCTTTAAAGGACCTCAGCACATAATTAAGTCAAAATAAAAGTTTCCTCCCTCTCCTCCCCCCATTCAATAAAAGTAAATTACCTCAAACTATTTAAGCCCCCAGTTCGTTTAAATTTAAAAAGGGAGCCCTTGTCTATCTATTTCTTTCACTCACTCCCACCTCCTTCTGCTAAAGGCTGGCCGGGGCTTTAAACCTGCCAGCTGGACTGAGAAATGGTTAATAGTTATTGTGGAGGAGCAGCTTTTAATGAACTATTGAAGAATGATACATTGATGGAGTAATGGGAGTTTAAGTCGCTCTGTAATGAAACAGGTTCTCAGCGCGGACCCATTGTGGTGTAAATACGGCACGTCTCTCCCACTGTTTGGTCAGGACTAAATAGCAGAGGCCAGAGGGGGGTCAGCTTATGGGGTCTCCGCTTTAGTTAATCAATCTGATTGGATTAGGGTCACTGCGATCCCTAATAATGTCAAAGGTTACGCCAAACTGGATTAAATGCTTTGTTGGAGAGGGCTCAGATTCTTTCAGCTTTTGCCGATGGGGCTTGTTTATTAGAGTTTAACACTCGTGCAACCTTGGGAAGCCGCACCGTTCCTTTTTGTGCGTCGGGGCGTTTGCCAGCGTGCAAGGGGGTTTGAACGAGCCGGGGCGGGTGCACGCGCGTCCCGTTGCTTTGTCAAGTGTCTGTGCCCGCCGGATGTGCCCTCTGAGGACATATATCAAATTCCCCACTGGACAAATGAGAGCCTAATGGGTGATGCAGAAGCTCGGAGGCATAAATTCATTCCGGAAATAATTGTTGGCTGTCGACCCTGCTAGAAGGCGAATGACAAGAGCCGCAAAAGCAGTGGAGTGACCCACTGTCCGCACCCCCCTGGGTTAACCCTGTTCCTGTCCAGCAAAGAGATGTTCTTTTTGATACAGCTTCTGTTTGTGCAGTTACCAGGATGAGCATGGATTGAAATATGGAGCATTCAAGACCACTTGGTTGCTTCGTTATTATTGTTGCATTCATGACTTGGTGGATGTCTTGCCTTCCAGCACTGCCAACTCAAATCAAGGTGGGATGGGATGGGGTGGGATGGGATGGGATGGGATGAGATGGGTTGGGATTGTATGTCCCCATCATCTTATCCAGGGAGACCATGAAGCCTAAAGAATTACTATTACCTTCACTCATGATGTTCCTGCAGATGACACCGTCCTATAGACATGGCAGAGTGTCCTTCAGAAAATGATACCAAATAATCTCTTTGAAGGCCACTTCACAGTAGAAAAGGGCAGCAAGGATAGTTTGTTATTGATAGAGATATGAGATCTCTGGATCTCAAATGCCTCTTTCCTTCCCGCAGTAGAACACACACTGCATGTTTATGGCCTGCCAACACTGTCAGATTATCCAAGCCAATTTCTTGCATGATGCAGACTGGAGACTTCTGGAATGAAACCAAAATCTGGATTTGACTATGACATCTGTTCCCAAAGGACACCTTGCTTTGACATACCACCAAGAGTTGGACAATCTGTCTACCTCCCCTTTTACAAGTTTCCCCATTTCTAATGTGACATGGCTCTGGCATTGACAACCAACGACTACATTTTTCTTTGCTAGATTCAGAATAACTCTTCTAGAACAGAGCATTTTCTTTGCTAATTAAACTTTACAAAAAGTTAAAATTGAGGCCTGCAGAAGAACAGTGGCTCAGAAAAAATGTGGGTCCATTGTGTCAGACAGTGAGACCGGTCAAGGGAGTTCCATTTGATGCAGGCAGTCCTCTGGACGTGATTCATCTGATGTATTCTAGACAGTTAGGATTAAATTATTCACACCCTGAAGTTTCTACATCTCTCCATCAATCACTGAGGGAATCCATGGAGACCGTCTCTTGATGAGAAGACTCCTGCTCCCAGGGACCACATGAAGGGCAGAGCAGGCATTTGTCTAGCTCATGAGACATGTGGGATTCAAGTCACATCCAGGTTCATATGGGATGTTGGGCACTGTTACCTCTGCAGCTAGGCTTATTTTGGACTCTAGACCTTTTGGGGATAAGCCCCTTGTCTTGTCTCTCTCAAGAAGGCCAAAATGTAGTTGTATTCATGGGTTGACTCTTTTGTCCCTGTTACTACTATGGATGAGAAAGATCACCTTCTGTCTAGCGAAATCCATGGGAGTTTTCCCCAGGTTTAGCAAGAACGGAACAAGACTTAAATTCAGTTATAATACCTCAGAGACACAAGTCTCCTCCATATTTTTTTCTTGCTGTGTCGTAACAACATCGCTCCACAGGCTCTCTGATAGGCCTGATCTCATCTACCAAAGTTAGATGTCAAAGTCTGAGCTAGTCACCCCAGGCTTCCTTTGCAGTCAGTGGAGAGCAATCAGCATCTCCAGAGAGCAATTCATCTGACCTATCTTAGACACCTATCTCAGGATAACATGAATCATACCAAGATGTTTATTTCTCTCCATTGACTATAGAGGGAGCCTAGGGCTACAGGCTCAGACTTCCATGCGCACTTCTTAGATGCCCAGTTTGGGGGCAAATAGTTCCCACCCCCTATCTGTCTCCTGTTAGAAACCAGTCCGGACATCCAGCCTCTGTTGGAGAGGCCATTTTACTAATGCAAGAACACGGCACTGAAAAGGATCTCCTGGACCACTAAATACAGGCAGTCTCTTGCTATTTCAGGCATAATACCATCTCATAATGTATTTCATGATTTAAAATTAATACGTTTAGCAGACCTCATCATATTTTCCTGATGGCATTCTGGCATCTCAGTTGTCTCTGTGCCAAATGCTTTCCCCCCTTTTCCCTGCTCTAGATCAGACTTCTCCACTTCTGCAATAAAGTAAGGCATGAGCAGAAAGCCACAAGATACTGATCCATCCAGGAGGTTAGTTACATGTAGGAGGTACTCTCTGCTCTCTCATGAAACTCTTCCCAAGAGGATCTGATTTCCAACCACACCCCGTCTACCTCTCCGCTAATGGCAATTTGGGCAGCTGCCCTGGTATCAACAACGGAGATCTACAAACTCTACCCTGTAACTATGGGGAAGGAAACTGGAAGGATCAGGATTGAAAATGTGACTATGCAAGTCAAGATGCATAAATACTGCAGGCCAGAGATTTGCCCATGCTGCTGAGAAAAAGACTGGCAGGTCCTGGCTCAAGACAGAAGCATCGGTTGTGTTTAGTGTCAGGGTACATTGAGCTTGGAGCTGGGGATTATTGCAGGGGATGAGACATTCGTCAATGCCAATATAACGCTGCACTGCTTGAGGCTGCGTTCCAGCCCACAGGTACAGAACACCCCATATTCATGGGTGCAGCATTTCTGAACTGGTTGTTATGTAGCTAGTTCAGTACAGGCAGCAGCACCAGGAAGGAAATGCAGTCTGGGGAGGTCTAGATGGGCTGGAGCCACATCTCTGGTTTGTAACCCACATCAGTACTGGGAGATTAGCAGCTTCCACTGAGACTTGGCAAGATCGGCAAGTTGCGACGGCAGCAAACAGAGATGCCGAGGAAACTTGCCAACATGTTAGTCCCTCAGCCTTTGGGAGCAGGATACCAATGAGGTGGTACAGGAGCTCCTTCTCTTGCTGCTGGAGCTCCTGGAGGGGCCAGGTCACCATCAGAAGGGGTCACTCCAGCCTCTTGTGACTTCAGGGGTGTTCAAAGCCGAGCACTGGGCAGCCCTGAGGCTGTAGGGCCAGTAGGATAGCACTCAGAAGACTATGGTCAGCAGCGCATCTGGCTGCATTTGCCGCTCCATCCCCAGTGCAACTGGAAGCTGCACGTGGCCTGGGTTTGGTGGGCTCAAGTGTAGCCAGGGTTTCTTGGTGAGGGGCCCTGACCTCATCCCCTCTCCACCTGCAAAGTGATCCTGGGATAAAGATCTGGCTCTTCAGCATCTGTACAGTTCTCTGGAGATGAGAGAGCCCATGTAAACAGCTGTAAATAGCCAACACCCAGACGCAGGCTGCAAACCTGGGCAAGCGGTGATGGTGAAAAGGAAATGGCAGCAATACCAGGAGCCGATCCTGTTTACTTTCAGTGCTCCCTCTACCTCCCACTGCACCAACCCTCATCTGTCAGCCCTGACATGGAGATTTTTCTGGCGACTAAAACATTAGATGGGGGATCAGGGAGGGGAGAAGGAACAAGACAGCCCGTGGCTACAAAACCGGTGGCGTCTCTCCCGGCGGCGGGAGGCACTGGAAACTTCTGCCTGGGGCGGCGTGCACAATGCGACGGGCTGTCAGGGAGCGGGCTGCGCAGAGTTATAGATTTATTTCCTTCCCCCTCCCCTTCCTCCCCTTTCCCTGCTGGGTACATTGCATTCCCCAACGGGGCTCAGGCTGGTTGCAACAAGGAGCTCCCTCTGCCGCATCCCAGAGTGCCAAGTCCAAGCGTGGGAGCTAGTCCTAGACAAAAGGGAACAGTAGAGGGAGCTGATTAGCATCCCTTTGTCCCGGGAGAATCCCAGCCCCAAATGGGCCCTCGGCGCACAACAGGCGGCACAAACACACACATGCATGGACGGGAGCCAAGGATGGAAACGGGGACGGACGGAGGCTTGGTCACCTTCATCCGGGAACTGGGGAGAAGGGGGACGCGCTGGGTTTCACCCCTAAGCCCCGCTATAGGATGGGTCCTGAACCAGAGTTCATCGTCCTCAGGTCCGCAAGGGTGGGTTTTGCCAGTGGAGGAGCTAGATATGCATCTGCCTGTGCTCCTATGTACCAAACAGCCAAAACAAGCAAAATCTTCTGACAAAGAAGGATCCAAGCCCATGAATGTGGCTTTTCTTCCCTGTGAGATGTGTTACGAGCTGGCAGTGCTGAATAGACGCAGGGATTTTAAGGCCAGAAGGGGCTGTGGGATCATCTGGTTGGATTCCTGTGTAACAAACAGAGAATTTCTTCCTATTTCCTCTCCAGGCAGATATGACACGGCAGAAAGAGGAAAAACAGGGCACATAAAGATGCCCTGCATGCTCCTTTCTGAGCTGTGGGCTTGCACGGCAGGGGAACGGGGCTGTCTGCTGCAGGGCAGACAGGGCAGACAGACAAGGAACTTTTTGCAAGAGGTTAGCATGCTTCTTGCTAAGTGTGCTGAAGGAGGAAGCATGCACCTTGACGGAGCAACTTCTCTTGTTCCTTGTTCCCTCAGCCCCATATTTCAGGGGGCACATCCCTCAAAGGAAGGACTTGTCAGCCCAGATCTGTAGGATTAACAAAGAGGAAGGGGTCAGCCACTAGGAGAGGGAATGGTTCAAAAGGATCGTTACGACTGTGTTTGGGTTTCTGTTGTGCATGGGAACGACGTGCTCATATGAGCAGGGAAGCGTATGGTGCACCGTCTCCTGCTCATCTTCATCGTGCTCCCGTGGGTCACTGAGATGCTTCGGGAGGGTGTTGCCTACAGCACATCACTGTAGATGGGCCTATAAAAGAGGGCTATAGATATGTCACAGTATGGATATGCTTTAGGGAAGGACTTGAAGGAAACTGCCTCGGCTTTGCTTTGGTTTGGGCAGGCTTTTTTAGGGTAGAAGGTGGCATTGTGAACCGCAGGGAGGCTCTGGAGCTTTGGCTGTAGGTGACCCTAAAACCTGATGACAAAGCACAGACAGAAAGCCAGAGAGTCCACCAGATCCTGGGACACACAGAGCCATCCACATGGCTTGAGGTGGAACTCAAGAGTGGGTACAGGTCATGGGTGGAGGAATGGAGAGTGTCTTTCACTTTTTATTTCATCTTTACTCATCTCACCCTTCCTAGAAAAGAAAAACAGTTTACAAAGCATACATGTTATTTGGCTGGCTTCTCCAGACTCAGCCTGGACCAGTGATGGGGAGCAAGGCAGAAAAGAGAGGTTCTGGTTATATATGAGGAAGAACTTCTTTACTTTGAGGGTGACAGAGCACTGGAACAGGCTGCCCAGGGGGGCTGTGGAGTCTCCTTCTTTGGAGGTATTCAAAGCCCGCCTGGATGATGTCCTGTGCAACCTGCTCTGAGTGAGCCTGCTTGAGCAGGGGGTTGGACTGGGTGATCTTCGGAGGTCCCTTCCAACCATTGCCATTCTGGGATTCCTTGATTCTGTGGTTCTGGCTCTGCTTTTGGCTGTGATGGAGAGAGCGGAGCAGGTCCTCCTTCCTCTGCATCTCTGCTTCCCATGGAGTGCACCACAGAAGCGACTGGATACTTCAAAGAGGATGATACCAAAGTAGGTCATGTGTAAGGCCCTGCAGCTCTTGCAACATAATTTAGGTAGTTTTATTGGCCTACTTATGACTGTTGCTCTCAAGTTTGATCGACGGGGCAGTAATGCTTCATGGAACGCTTCCTGGTAGGCTGCAGTTTGTTGACTAAGCATCTGGCACAATTTCCTCTCCATTATTTCCAGGTGCTAAATCACATTAAATGATAGCTAATAATTATGGTTTATCCTTTCCTAATCATGCTACTTTCCCAGGGAAGCTGTTGCCACAGGGATGTTGTGGGAGTGTGAATGGGTGGGGAGGGCACAAGGAGGTATTTCTGTTCACCCGGAGCCATAAAAAAGTTGGAGACCCCTTAGGCTAGGCATGCAGGATCCAGCCTAGGAGATACTATATCTTGTCAAAAATGTATTTATTTATTTTCTGGGCCAGTTTTCCATCAGAGAAGGCAGCTGCATCAAAATGGAGATGTTTTGCAGGACCCTCTCAATTTCAAGGCAAAAATGCACAGCTTTGGCTTTCTTGGTTTGTTTTGCGCATTTCAGACAGTTTCATCTGAGTTCTTGAAAAGAAGCCATTTCACTTCTTTTTATTTTGAACGTGATCTTATGTCAAAACAGAAAGTCATTAAACTATCAAAGCAGCACACTGCTGTACCTTTAATATTGTATAGAATATTGGAGTGTTTTGATATTATTGAAGCTGAATGATTTTATCTTGTCAAACAAAAAATTCTGACATTAACAAGATAAAATACTTTAACATGTCTTTAATACTTTAAAATGTCTTCTTTTTTTCCCCAGTCTCTTATCACATGGAAAAATTCAGACTCTTGTATTTTCTGTCTGATTTTCAACTCTTAAAAATAAATCAAAACAGAATTTCCCGTAATATGGTAATTTGATTTTTTGGCCCTCATTACTAGCCTTAGGCATGACATACTCTCCAAACTCCTTCATTCTGACAGGCTGCCTAAATCCAGATTAACTGAGGGCAAAGTATTAGCAGTGCTCTCCTAAGGACCTATCTAAATTCATAAAGCAGCCTTACAGCTCTGTAAAATGAGGGCTGTAACAAATAGGCCCCAAATCCATGACTTATTCTCCCCCATTATAAACACTGAGTTCTACCATGAAGATGCTCCAGCAGGAAATTGCACATATTCTTCTTAGAGAAGAAACAAAAGGTGGAAAAGTATTTTAGTGCTGTTGGTTTTGGTGGAGAAAGACATTTCTGTTCATACAACGTTTTCAGCCTGCTTTCCTCACTGCATTTCAGATATAGATTCCTTGGCAGATTAATTTGAAGACATAGATGTATCTTGAGAGAGGTAGATGGGAGCTCTGTGGAGCATGGCCAGTCTATGTTAGATGTTCAGTCTGTGTCCAGCACAGTGGCACTCTGGTGAGATTTGTAATTTTAGTATCACCTGTGCCCAGCATCGGAAATGAAGAATATTCTCACTATTTAGCTCGCCTGAGCTGTGTCTTCTCAATCAAAAGTTAATATGCACATCACTTGCACCTGAACACATTAGAGATGACATAGTGAGATTCTGAAAGCAAGACCCTGGCAAATAATAGGTTTTGTAAAGTTCTGTTTATGGCTTTATCAATTATAACCCTGGTCCAAACACATCCTCTTATCGTTGATCCCTGCAGACCAGGAAAGAGTTGAAGAGGATACAAATGTCTTATAATAAAATACTTCATACTTCCATTGAGCAAGACAATAGAGTCTTGCCTTCTTGTGCTGGTTTTCAAGGGGCCAGATGGACACTGAAGCTTTTGAACTTCTCAGCCAGCGGAAAAGCACCATCTCGGTTCTCAGATCCGTGTTTCCAATGTTTGCCCCAAAGCTTCAGGAACTATATCAAATAACCAGTAATCAATATGTAAGAATAATCAAATGTCAGAATTAAAAACTCTCCCTAAAACCTCGTCACTTCAACCAAAGCCAACCTTCAGAATATTCCCAGAATAACCTTCAGAATATTCCCATCTCATCAGTCATTAATATTTTTATTCATTATTCAGGTTACTGTGACTTCCCTGAAATCTTTAAATCAACCTGACATAAAGCCAGTGTTTTTTCAAAAAGAACAGAGAAGGAAAAGTGAAAAAGGTGTTTGTTTTGTGGATTTTTTTTAAGACATCCAAACATATCTCGTTGTTTGTTGTGGTTTAACTCCAGCTCGCTCACTCCCCCGGCCCCCTCCACTCTGGTAGGATGGGGGAGAGAATGAGAAAAAAAAGTAAAACTCATGGCTTGAATAAAGACAGCTTAATAAAACAGCAGAGGAAATAATGATAATAATAATGATAAAAACAACAATAACAACAATAATAATGATGATAAAAGAATATACAAGCCAAGTGATTTACAGTGCAATTGCTCATGACCCGCTGACCAGTGTCCAGCACTGATCACTGCTCCCTGGCCAACTCCCCCCAGTTTATACACTAAGCATGATGTCATATGGTCTGGAATAGCCCTTGGGCCAGTTGGGGTCAGCTGTCCTGGCTGTGCCCCCTCCCAGCTTCTTGTGCCCCTGGCAGAGCAGGGGAAGCTGAAAAAGTCCTTGACTGAGTGTAAGCCCTGCTCAGCAACAACGGAACCAAACTGAACCATCAGTGAGTTATCAACATTCTTCTCATCCTAAATCCAAAACACAGTGCTGTGCCAGCTAATAGGAAGAAAATGAACTCTAACCCAGCCAAAACCAGGGCAATGTTTAACCTGACTTTTCACGTAGATACTTTATAAATGGGTGACACTCCGCTCCGACAGCCATACTCGCCATTACAGCTCTGGCCCAAGCCTCACACACTAGTGCTTGCCACAGAATAATAGTGATTCAAAGTCTGCAGAGTAGGATAGATGCAATTTAAAAATATATGTATCAGCGTTATAGCTCTGCTGGAAAAGAGGCTGTAATCACCGGTGTTGCAACTCGGTGAGGTCACTGCGTCAAGCACTCTGAACCATTAACTGCAAGTACTTGCCTACTTTATGGGGTTGACCACTAATGTAGTTGACCAAATGCTGGAAATATGTTGGACTTTTCTTTCTAGGGCTGGATCTTCTGATATTTGAGAGGCTGTGGGGCAGACTAATAGTTTGTTAATCCAGGGCTGCACCTTTTCTTGTGAGGCTTATGCCTGCTGATGTTTTAGACTTTTCTTTGGTTCCATCAACCCCGCCGGAAGAAGAAGGGTGTTCTTAATTCAGACTGGGCAACCAAGCCAGGTAGATTGGCTTAAAAAAACAGATGAGCTAAGCTTGGTACTGATTGGGATCAGACAGCTTGGGATGAACGCCAGTGCATGGTGGATCTTCTTCACTCTACGAGCCACATATGACATACATCAGAAAGTCCAGGGTAGTGGTGTACCAGGACTACCTCAGAAGATGACAGTGGCTCCTCTGGAGCTGGCATGGGAAAGCAAGCCACATCCCGGAGTAATACAGCCCAGCAATACTGGGCTTCTAGCCCCCACGCAACATAGCCCTACTGCTAACCAACCAGGTGCCGTAGCCAGGGCAAAGAACCATATGCAAATCGTTGGAGAGCCACGTGTGATTCAGAGGCTGCTGGGAAGCCACTCCTGCCCTAACAGCTTGAACTTACGCTACTCACCCAAGCTAATACCCAAACCTCCCTTGAACTTAAGCTACTCACCTGAACTAATACACAAACTGCCTTGCCTTAAAAACTGTTTTAACCTGACTTAGCCAACTGAGGTTAACCAGCCTGGGTAAAGTATGCATCTTCTTTATGTAGGGTTTATTGGCTGGGACCTCTTCACTTCTGTGCTTGATATCTAAGCAGCTCTTTGAGACTGTGGGAATCTGTAGATCATGGGCATTTTGCTTAAGTTAAATGTATTTACTCAACAGGACTTTGAGCTTCAGAGACTGACATGTTGCACTTGACATTAAAATAAGGGCAAACACAGGCCCTGAAATTTGAAGAATCCCTGCAGTTCCTAACTAAAATCTCTCCTCTCTAGATAAGAACACATCTCCCGGGTGAAGTGGAAACCCGTTCTCAGCTCTGCTTTGCTCAGATCTGCTCTCAGTTCCTGACCTCTCTGCGGGCTTCCACCAACCTCCCAAATTAGCACCAAAGTTAATGGTGATGCCCATAGTACCTATGCTTATCCAGAATAGAAGACCAAACATGCAGGTTAGAAGAAAATCATACCAAAATCTTCACCATGGCCAAGAAACATAGCAGAAAAAGTGTACATATTCAAGAAAACCAGGAGAATGGTGAGGCCCGGGAGTGATTTATGGGCAGGATATAACATTTCTTACCAGAATTGGCATTGCTCCACTGCAGGATAGGATTGGGCAGTGTATGGGTGACCCAACTTCAGCAGCTCCAACTGGCTGACTGCCTTCCACACCAGCAGGTCCACAACACCTGAGCTCTACCACTGGTCACCAGTGACATACCTAGCGTGGGAGCCATGGCTGAATTTCTGAAGAGTAATGCTCAGCTCAAGAGCAACAGTGTGGTCTCCAGGAATAAGCCAGGAACCAAACCTAATTTCCTATAGCCCACTGACAGCTTTCCACCCTCCCCAGTTTATGCCCATTGTCAGCACATGCAAAGGCTCCATATCCTATTGCCAGTTGCTTAATCCATTCCTTCCCGCCCCACCGTCAATACAATAATACCCCACTGAGGAGACCCACCCACCAGGAAATCCCCCTTTAACACCCTGCAAAGGAGCATCCAGATTTATCTCTGCCGCTGTTCTGGAAAACTAAATGAGGACTCATCTGCTCTAATCCCCTCTTAAGATTTCAAGATGAGGCCTGTGTTCACATATTAGCATATCTAACAGCTCCTACGTGTGCACTGCAAGGCTACTGCTCCATGGAGGTAAATCACGTACCAACACATACTTCAGGTACCCTACTATCTCCCTCTGAAGACGTAATTTACTGAGCCTTTGCAATGACCTCATAAAAATGCCCGAAATGAAGACATGGGTTAAATGGGCTTGGAGATCTCCTTGAAGAACAAACCTCATCACTCATCCACAGCCTCCTGCTAGAGAGTTTCGGGACCACTCCTTACACGTGATACACAGCATTTCCATTGGCCTCGGTTTTGGCATGGCAGCTGTGACTTCCTTGGTGTGGGTATGAAACAGGCACTCCAGTTTGAAGAAAATTCTGATATTTCTACAGCTTCTTTGGGCTTGCTCTGGAATGACAGTGAGGCCTTTCAAGACTTTCACAAGTCTTGAAAAGCCTTGAAATATCTCAGAAACCTTTAGGTAAATGTCAGCCATGGAGCAGCTGAAGGTTTGGAGTGAAAGTGTCAACTTAGGATGTGGGTGACTGAACAATTTGGTCTTGCTGTTCTTGAGGCTTTTCTGTTTCATGCTGAAAGTCTGTTAGGGAGCACTGACAGTGTTAGGGAGCATAGGTTTTTGTGGCTTGTAGTGGATGGCAGAAGTGGCTGGAAAACTGCCTGTGGCTGGAAAGCTGCCTGGTGGAAAAAGACCTGGGGGTGCTGGTTGACAGCCGGCTGAATATGAGCCAGCAGGGGTGCCCAGGTGGCCAAGAAGGCCAATGGCATCCTGGCTTGTATCAGGAATAGTGTGACCAGCAGGAGCAGGGCAGTGATCGTGCCCCTGTACTCGGTGCTGGTGAGGCCGAACCTTGAATACTGTGTTCAGTTTTGGGCCCCTCACTACAAGAAAGATGTTGCCTTGCTGGAACATGTCCAGAGGAGAGCCACAAAGCTGGGGAGGGGTCTGGAACACAAGGCATACGAGGAGCGGCTGGGGGAGCTGGGGTTGTTTAGTCTGGAGAAGAGGAGGCTGAGGGGAGCCTGATCGCCCTCTACAACTGCCTGAAGGAGGCTGTAGTGAGGTGGGGGTGGCCTCTCTCCCTGGTAACAGATGATAGGACGAGGGGGAATCGTTTGACACTGCGCCAGGGCAGGTTTAGGTTGGACATTAGAAAAAACTTCTTCACCGAGAGGGCTGTCAGGCTCTGGAATGGGCTGCCCAGGGAGGTGGTAGAGTCCCCATCCCTGGAGGTATTTAAAAGAAGGAGAGATGAGGTGCTTAGGGCCAGGGTTTAGTGGTGGGATGGCAGGGTTAGATTAAAGGTTGGACTCGATGATCTTAAAGGTCTTTTCCAACCAAAGTGATTCTATGATTCTATGATTCTAAGTCTTAGAAGGGGTAGGGAGGCCAAGGGCCACCATCAGCACTGACTGGTGTGGCACCCCGTTGTGAGTCACACAAGGCTTTTGTGTCCTCACTGTTATACCACCCGCTGTACACTGTGCACAACACCCCAGCCTTGTTGTGGGGAGTTGCCCTGGGCAGACTTTTGAACTGAATCGCTATTACACAGTTAACTGAACTTGCTGGAGACCGAGCTTTCTAACCAAGGTTGTGAATCAGGTTTGGATGATGCTAAACTGAAGACCGGGTGATTTGATCTCAGCCTTTTCCCAAGACCCAAACCAAGTTAGTCCTCTTAGGATAAACAAATTCAGATGTTTGCTGTGGTTTTTTGGGCCATGGTTTCCATCTAACTCCATGTTGGTAGTCCCTGCCTATTTGGAAGAAGGAAATACGAATATATCCACTAAGCTCCTGAGTGACGTTGTCCGCTAAGAGACTTGTTGGGCCATGTAATATGCAAGCCTAAGAGTTTTTACTCCTCCGAGCTAACTTGGGAGAAGCATGTATTCAGAGGGATGAATTTTCAGGCCCGTAACCATCAGAAAGTTTGTTGTGCCAGCACAAATTCCAATTCCCCTTTCCATACTCAGTCCTGTAAACCTTTTGCTGGCAAGTCTGGAACTGCACTGAAGACCTGAGCCATTTGCATGATTAAAGGTTGCAGGACCAAGCTGATTAGAAAGATTCAGCAAATTCTCCAATCAGAGCATTAGGACAGATCCATTAGGTGAGGAGCTGGCTCTGGGTACGTAGTTGGCTTCTCCCCAGAGTAACTTCCACTGGTTTCTACCAAGAGCTGGAAGTTCTCAGCTTCTCTCAGGATTGATCTCTGCACCTGCAGAGTGAATCCCTGTAAATACTGTTGTGGTTTTGGTGGCTTTTTCTTTATAATATCAAAACCTGCTGCTTTGATTAGAGATGGGGGGGAGGGAAGGGGGGGGGGGGAATCTGACAGTGTTTTCTGCATTTAGTCCCTAATTGGAATATTCCCTTTGGGTATTTTAAAAAAAAATATTAAATTGGCCCAGATATTTTTTTATGAATAACACTTTAATTAAATTTTTACATATTAAATGTACATCAATTGAAATAGTTAGACCGATAGCATGAGTGTTAGTCATGTATAAGCAAAGGGATGAATCAGTTGAAGGCTGAATATGTTACAACAGCCTCTCCCTCCAAGGGCACATGTGAGGTGCTGAAAGGCAAGGGAAAGTGATGTGAGAGATGGAAGCAAGTGAGAAGGGGGAGCATAGGAAAAAAGGCCAGGAAAAAGGCGAGGCACCCAGTGGGATTAATAAGGGAAGGGCTCCCTCGCTTACGCAGGCGTAAGTCATGGGGTCAAGGGACCTGAGCTCCATTCCCAGCTCTGCCACTCATCTGCTACGCAACCTCACAGCATTACTTGGTTTTCCTCTCTGCCTTGCCCTTCCACCTCCTCCTTTGGTTTGCCCAGGTTAATTTGACAAGTTCTCCACGTCCACTTCAATCGCAGCCGGGGGACTGGGGCTAGACTTTAGGAAGAGCAGTCTAACGGTAAAGGTAGTGAAGCATGAGGATAATTTGCCTGGGGAAGGAGTGGGAGCTCCGACCTGGGAGGTTTTCAAGAACAGGTTAGACAAACATCTGTCAGGGATAGTTTAGGCAGAGAGGATCCTGCCTTTGGGCAGAAGGGTGCGAGGTCCAAGTCTGATAGCTATGATTTTAAGGCTTTCTGGAGCACGGGCTCAGCCTGCCAGTGCATCTAGATATGAGTTTCATGCAAAATAACAAGAAGCAAGGTGTCTCATTAGAAAAAGTAAGATTTTTGTGGGAAATAAATACTCCTATACCAAGATGCACCCCTAATTACACTGGCTTAACTTTCTGCCACTTCCACTGAATTAGGTAAAGGTTTTTCAGATTTACACCAGGCCAAGAGGAGAAACAGGCACCATGATGTTCTGCTGATGGCCAAAATATATTTTTTTACTTTACCCGATTTATTCAGTAACTGATTTTCAAAGACATTTCCTAGGGGTTCTTGATTGTTCCTTTTTTTCTTTTTTCTGTGCTTCATATGTCATCTATCCCCACTCATTACATAGTGTTGCCACTGAGGGAGCTTACATTTAACAGCAAGAGAGGAATCTTTAGCAGCCCCCATCCCACGAGACTGCAGGATGCGTAGCTTTGATTTTGTTGCTGTAAGATAGGCAGGGATGAAAGCGATGTGCACTGTCAGTAAACCCTTAAGGTACTGGGTTCCTCCAGCAGTTTGGCAAATGCCTTCCATTCCCACTAAAGTCACTGAAGACAGTGTAGGCAGAACAGGTCATTGCCCTTCCTCCGTCCGTCCCCCCCCCCCATTTACTATGCTGGATAAGGAGCCATGAGTTGTTCCCACCAACTCTGGAGCGTGCACACCCATAGCTGTGGGCTGTGGATGCTCTTTAAGAACCTGTAGCAGGACAGAAGATGCAAAATCAGGAATAACATCATGTCCATTCATCAAATACGAAGGCAGGGTTGACATAAGAGCAAACAGGCATTTGGTGAATTAAAAGCAGCAAGAATGAAAAGTATAAGCTGGAACTGCAAGTTTTCTTGCAGCCAGGTTGGTGAAGCTCTGGAAGAGCCTCACAATGTGAAAGAGGAGAAGCAAAAATACTGTAAAGACATATAGCCTGAGGAAGGCAACGCTTCATCAAAGGAAATGTTATCATTTGGCTTAAAACGGGTGAGCCCAGAGACAGAGATCGAATCTGGATCAAAACCCACATCACCTGCCTCTTCTTCCCACTTGCTCACAGACCCCATCTCTCTTCAGAGAGACTCCAATCCCTACCTGGAGGTTATTCACATTCTGGGTGCCCATCGTTTTCCTTGCCTGGGAGGGCAAAACCCATGTGCAGTTCAGAGTGGAAGAGATCATCTCCATAGGAGAGGTTTCCAGCTCCACTCGCCATGAAGGCTGACGAGTGTATGGCACGGGGCTGGGTGAGAAAACTGCATCTGGGTAATTAGGTAGGTGGGTGTTATTTGAGCTTCAGAAACCTGGGCAAAATAAGGTAATAAGCATAAGATTAATGAAATTGGCTTGTCTTATGAATACAAATGATGACTGGTTGAGAAAGTTGTCTGGAGGTGTTTGGTATCGTTTGCTTCTACAACAGGTTGGGGGTTTTATTTTGAGGTCAAATAGCTATCTCATGCTGCAACTGTGCTGCAGTTCTGATTATGGGAGGTATCACGCAGCAGCAGGAGAACTGAGTCTTGACAACATCTATCCACAATTTTGAAATTGTTCTGAGGTCACAGGTTCAAAACTCTGTGTGGATCAGTGAGGAACAGAAATCATCATGTCTGAGAGCTTCTTGGTGGGCATCAGAAAACCCAGATCATTCTCCTAACCCAGGTTGGATGTTTCAGTTGAAGACAGCTCGCTCCTTGAGCTGGCTTCTCGTCCCTGCAGTAAGAGCATGTGGCACTTGCCCACACTGCAGGATGAGAACTGCATGTCACTCGCTTCACCAGTGTGGGCACAGGCACATGAGTGGGCAGCTCTCCATGACAAGTAGCCCATTCACATTGGTGGGGCAAGGTAGATACTCTGTGTGTGTGAGAGCGTCACTGTTTTAAATCATGAGTAGATACAAGTTATGGCTATTTTATTGTTGATATTATTATTATTTAACCCCTGTCTATCATTTGGTGGTGAAGCTGATGGAAAATTTCCATATATCTCATTTCTGAGGTCTTATATCCACCAAGAACTCAAGCTCTTTGTCTTGTTCTGGGTGTGACAGATTGCCAGGTGGTCTCCTAACCAAGTATCCACCTTGCATGTTTTTGACTGGCTTCCCAAATCAAACTGATGACATTTTCATTCCAACAGGATGCCAGGCTAACCCTTCGTGGTACCTAAAATAAATTGTTATTAGGACAGACATGCAGTAGAGGGTGAGGTCTACTTTGACAGCATTGTGTTGCACATCCTTTTCTTCAATTTTTAAGTACTAGGACTCATTTATCCATGGCTGGGACCAACACCAGGCTGATCACCTGTTCACAGACTTGCCTTAGCCATACTGTCAATGCACAGTGGTGTATGGAGGGATACCTTTCTTTTTTTGAATTTTTCTATTGTGATTATTCTGATTGTGTCTTCCTAGGACTGAAAGTTTTAAGGGAATGCCTTTTAGAACGTGACTGTTGTTCACAAGCGTTCCTCCAAAGGCTTGGCCGTAGAAGATCTATTCATTACAAAGTTCGGGGTCTGCGCCCACTTGGCCAGCAGATGTGTTTATGGAGGCTATAGATATTGCCTTCAGAAAAGGGTGGTGTAGTGCAGTTCTTGAGGTTACTGTTTAGGTTGGGTGAGCCAGCAGATTTTTGCCCACCCTTAGAAGATGCGCTCCTTGCTGTAGCATCCTCACATGCACTCCCTCCGTGATGGACAAGTGCAGAACTGAATACAACTTTAGACAAGTGTTCAATATATTTAGCTCCCTTTTCCGCTTGCAAATTATACAAGAGCTTCAACTATAATCAGAATATCTGTCATCCAAAGCTTATCTGCTGACTTATAATTACTTGTACATCACCCAGTCTGTGTCTGGGGCTTTGCAGTTTTCTTATTTCTCTCTGTCTAAATAGATCTGCTGTCCCCATTGCTTTAGCAGCAAGTTGCTTGAGATTAGAAAGCAGGAGGAGAAGGTTTGCTCTCCATTTCACAGGGGGGCAACTGGGGCAGAGGCAGGGCAGGTGAGCTTCTCAAAAGTCATGCTGTTTAGGACTGAGCCCCTTCTCCCTCAGGAACCGCACAGATCCAGCCTCCAAACTGCACTTCCCCTTACAAGCCATTTATAAAAAGTGGCTTTTGTGCTTTGGGAGCTGCATAAAACTTTTCTGCCTCCCCAACTGGGTGAAACTGAAATCCACCAAAAAAAAAAAAGATTGCTAAAGCCTGCTGCAGGGGGGTGAGCAGTTCCCTGCAGTTCCCCCAGCACCCAAAACCCCCTCCCTTCTCCAACCTGAACCTGTAAAGCAAAAACTTCTGCAAGCCAAAAAAATTGCTTAATTGCCTCAAATTGATTCCATGGTTTTATTAAGATATTTGCCCAGCTCTATTATGGTTAATTATTTGTATTACAGTAGACTCTGAGGCCCCAAGCAGAGATCAGGGCCCCATTGTGCTAAATACTGTACAAGTACATAATAACAAAATCACTCCTTGCCCCAGATTGCTTACAATTAGGTGGAGAGCTGCAGTGGAAACATACCACAACTCGTGTGAACACCTTTCAGGAGAGGTTAATGTGGACTTTGAAAGCCAAAAGGGTGCCTCGTGAGAGCCTGGGCTGCTTTCATTGTGCATGCTCCCTGCAGACCCGCTCTTCTTTGCTGAGCTCCGGTGGGAAAAAATTGAGGGAGAGTATTGACATGCGACCAACAGAGGAACCCCCCACCTGGCCCAAGGGTTCATGGTGGGAAGGGGGGGAAACAGAGAAAAGGAAAGTGGGGAAAACAAAACAGGTTCCCGTGCTGCTTTCCCCTTCACCTTTCGTTTCTGCTTGGAAGCTCGGCTGCAGGAGGGAGCTCATTTCCCTGGGGATTTCCAGCCTCATTTTGCAGATGCAAAGCATTCCTCTGTTTAGGTAAACGTTAAGATGAGCACCCGGCTTTCAGCTAGCCTTGCAGTGACCTACACCGGCTGCCTTCCTCTGCTTCCCAGCCCAGGAGAGGAAGAGGAGTGAAAATGCAAAAGGACAACCCTACGCTTCTGCTTCTCCTTCCCCCTCCTCCCACCCCACTCCACAGCCAAATCTCTGTGGCTGCCTCTTGCCCATGCACGGGAGGTCTGGCTTGTCAAGGGGTCAGCACTGGGGGAGCTTTTCCACACCTGCAAGTGATTGGGGAGAATTTTGAGACCTTGAAACCTTGCTGGAGGTGATGCTTGGGGCTGGGAGCATGCCAGGTTTTGGATGAATGGCCAGCCGCTGTTAACCAATGTCTTGCTTGTACCCCAGGTGCTGCTGAGCTCTGGGTGACCCTCTGGGGATGCTCAGGAGGTGCCTTGCAGAGAGACCACGCATCTCTGCATTGCCCACCTCTGTCTTGTGCTTTTCCGTGTGCAACCCTGGGTTGAGAGGATGTGAAAGGCAGCAAAGTGTAGCCCAAAACCAGGGGAAAATCTAATTGTTTCCAAACGCTAAACTCAGGACTCAAGCGGAGCAGGAACCTCTGGAGATAACGCAGTGTCTGCGTGTGTGTGTGTGTGTCTGTGTGTAAAACGGCCTCGCAGAATCCCCCAGCTTTAGCAGGGCTTTGAAAAAGATCTGGGTGGTGATTCAAAATCCAGGTTATGACCTGTGACCTTTGGATGAGAAATTGTTGCCATTTAGGATGTGTTAGGAGGTCCATCCTTTTCATCAAATGCGTGTTTCTTCTTGCTGCGGGAGGCAATCACACCGGTATATCATTAACTCGCAGAAAAGGAGGCTGTAAAAGAAGTTGATGGGGGACCTTAGCCCACACCCTGCTGGGGTCTGCTCAGAGCACAATATCCCAGCGACCATGAGATTAAGCTAAAGAGAAAAGTGAAAATGCTTTTCACGATTCACACGCCCTTTAGATTGTTTTATTAAACCATTTGAATAGGGATTTCCCTTTCGGCCGACAACGGGGCCCGGCCAATGCATAGTTCTAGGTTGCTATGACTTAGTTGGTGCTGGCTAATCACAAGTGAGGGCAAATTTCATATAAAATATCTTGGGCCATTGTCAACCTAATGCAGCGTGACAGTGCCGGCACAAAGGGGGATTCATTCACCCCAGCAGGTAATAAGGACGATTTGCCATACCAACCAGGCTGTCTCGAGGGGGGCTGTCAAATACGATCAGAGCAGCGAAATGGAGCCTCACATTCCATTCTCAGGTGGGCGAAGGCGATCCTTTTGTTCGACCATGTTGCTTCTGATAACAGAATACAATTTATTTTTTTTTTTCTTCCCCATATCCTATTGACCAGCAGGGCTGTTTTGCATAGCCGACTTTGGGGCTTGCCTTTTATTTTCTTGCTTTTTTTTTTTTTTCCAAGGCCAGAAGGGACCCCGATGATCCTTTAACCTGGAACGCGCCCCGGAGAATTGCACCCCAGTCCTTCCATGCTCCTTTTCTGCCTTCCCCTTTCATTAAAGACTCGGTCCTGCCACAATGAGCATGCTGTATCTCTGCTAATAACCCCCAATTGGCACACAGCTTCCTTTTGTCTAGAGCCTCCCAGGGACATAGGGCTGTTGGGGAGATGAGGGGTCGGGGTAATTTGGGGAGATTCGAAGGGCCGAGAGGACCGTGCTGGTTCAGGGTTTGAGACAGCGATGAAATATTCAGAAGGCAGCATTTACAGGATGGCAGGAGGGGGGGGATCAGCCACTGAGTGTTTCACACATGACCAAGCCAGCAGAAAAACAGATAAAACGTGCTTGCGTTAAGCAAGGTGGGTCGGGAGACATACATGGTAATGATTAGATCGACAGAGAGATTGAGGGGGGGGAAGGAGAGAGAGAGATGTTTGCTTTGCAGGTATCAGACTTGGGTTACTGATACCAGACCGTCCTGCTGATTTGCCTATCTTGGGGGTCTGGTTACCTGCGATCACCTGGGGTTATTTTGACAGTAGCTAATTAGTGAGAGCATTCCAGCCCTCCACCCACCCTCGGCTCACACGAGGGCTCGGAGGGCGGCAGAGAGCACCGGCCCAGCACCGTGTACCAGGTTCCCGGGCTGCTCCGGTGTCTGTCAATCTGGCTCTACCTGTTTCAGGTAGATCCTGAAAGGTTTGGAAGCGTGAGCACCGCCCTGGAGGTTGCAGCTCTGTTGTGCAGGGTGCAACAATAACCATAAGCAACCAGCAGAAAAAAAACCTAAAAAAAAAGGAAGAAAAAGAAAAAGAAAAAAAAAACCCACTGTTCAGATATTTTAGGGGATCTTGGTCTTCAGGATTTTACAAGCTATGTTAATCCAACCTCCTTCAATCCAGCATTCCCTCTTATCTGTATCGCCTTCATGTTCCCTGGCAGGAATTGCCCATTTAATAATTTCCCTCCGATGATCTGAATCAGAGCTAATCTGATCAAATGTCTTTTTAGGGCCTTTCATCTTCCCAGGGATGTGTTGACACTAGCATGCTGGTTCAGAGGAAACAAGAACTCAATCAGAACTTCGTTCAAAACACAGATGGGACCCAAACCTAACCTTTCCTTTAAGATATGCAAAAGTGTGGTTAGCTTCTTGTTATTATGCTTTGTATTTGCATAAGTCTTTGCATTTTGGGGCCTGATATTTGAAAGGATAAAAAAGTCAAACAAACCCCGGAGCTGGATTTTGATGAGAAACAGTGCAGAATCAGCTGGGCATGGAGTTGGCGTGGCTCGCCGTGAAGAAGGGCATAGGCTGTGGCATCACGCGGAGCCTGGAATGGATCCGCAGGGCAGCTCCTGGCTGGCATCACTTGCTGCAGTGTGGGTGCTCCAAAGCTGCATTTCTCCCACCGCTGCGTCTGGTCTTGGAGCCACCCCATTTTAGGGTTAGACCTGAAAGCCTCAATTACCTGCAGCCCCCCCGGGGACTGCTGTTTTTTCAAAGCAGGCTGCGCCAGACTTGGAGATAAACCCACTTGGGAAATGCTGCTAAAGGCTAGGGGACCTGAGACAAGCCTACACGCCGGATGACGGAAGCAGGTGCTTGGGTTTCACTGGTGTGTGGCTCCAAATCACTCAGGTCGGTCTGTAAATCTGCACTGAGCCTGTAGTCTTACAAACAGATCTTTGAGGCATGGACTTAGTGATCCTTCTGCACCCAAGGGATCCCAGGCAATCATTTGGGCTCTGCTCTTGTCCAAAGGATCCCATGCAATCATGCTCTTCCAGACAAGATTGATGAGGGTTTATAGAGCTTTGGACACATCTCTGTACAACGCAGAGCTGCTGTGGGAAGTCCTGGAGCTACTGCCAAGACCTATAATGGCTGTAAGCCCAGATGATTGCCTGCTGAATGTGAGCCAGCAGTGTGCCCAGGTGGCCAAGAGGGCCAACAGCATCCTGGCTTGTATCAGGAGTGGTGTGGCCAGCAGGAGCAGGGCAGGGACCGTGCCCCTGTGCTGGGCACTGGCGAGAGGAGGGGGCCGGGGGGGTCGGGCTCTGCTCCCAGGGAAGGGGCGATGGGACGAGGGGCACCGGCCTCAAGTTGTGCCAGGGCAGGGTGAGGTTGGCCCTGGGGAACAATTCCTTCCCCAAAGGGCTGTCAGGCACTGGAAGGGGCTGCCCAGGGAAGGGGTCGAGTCCCCAGCCCTGGGGGGATTTAAAAGAAGGATAGATGAGGTGCTGAGGGACAGGGTTTAGTGGTGGGATGGCAGGGTTAGGGGAACGGTTGGACTTGATGACCTCAAAGGTCTTTTCCAACCTAAATGGTTCTATGATCCTATCCCATGACTCTATAATGTGCTGATAAGACAGTAGCCATGTCCACACAGCTCAGCACAGGGCAGCTCGAGGAACTGATGTTCTCATGGAAGGCCCTATGGAAAAAGAGTGATCCAAGCACAAGCATCACTCCTAGGGTAATAAGGCATCATGCAGTATTGGGTGAAGAGAAAAGTCCTCCCTTTTGCCCTTCTCCTCTGTAATGTTGTAGGCTGAAAGGATATGCAAAGCTCAGGCTATAGAGTGTAAGCTGAGCTTTCTGTCCCTGTCCTGGATGGACAATATGCCAAGATGTGGTCTGTGGTGTCAGTCAATTGTTATCACCATTGAATAGATTTATGAGTGGTTTATTATGTGCCATGATATATGAATTTTGTCCAGTTTTGTAAATGGGGAAACTGAGGCAGAGTTTTGGAATTGCTTGTGTCCAGAGAAGGAATTTGTCTAGTATTTGCAGCCCACTGGGTGAGGCAATCACCAGGCTCTGATCTTCTTAAAGCCTCTAGAGTCTTCTCAGAGTAACCACAAGGACTTCCTGACTGATGCTGCTGTGATCGAGCAGAAAATCAGGGTCAGGGCACTTTGCTGCTCAGTGTTTAGGCTTGGAAGTGACACCAAATACAGAAATTAAAACTTTGAAGAACATCAGGATCTCTTCCAAAGGCTTTCACTTTGGAAAACATTTTCCAATATACCTAGTATGAGTACAGCACATGCTGTGGAATTTGGGAATGTGCTCTGTGGAACAATTCGCCGTCCCACTAGGAAGCCCGACTTGTCCCCTCCTTTCATAGCCCTTGTGTTGAGAGCATCAAGGCCACAACTTGCTCCTCTCCACCTTTCCTAATGGGTAGAAGGTGCATCTTTGAAAGCGAACAGCAAGCGTGGTACAAGCTGCCCCTTTTAAGAGGTAAGGGGGTAACCAAGGAGCCTTCAGTGCTAGGCCAGGAGATGCCATTGCAGGAGACCGACGTGTTGAGATTGGTGAGGATGGGTCAGGGGAAATATGAACATTGGAAACTGGGGCCTCTCCAGGAGGAGAAGGAAGCTTGAGGCTGAGCCAGACAGCTTATGTAAAACCCTTTCCGTTGGTTTATCTGAGTTGGGATCCTCTATTGCTACAATCGAGAGGAATGTGGTGAAACTGAAGCTCGCCTGCCTCCAAGGCCATGAGAGCCAATATTTTGTTTCCAATGTTCCCAGTATTTTCCCCACAAGCAATGTCAGGCTCGCAGCAGCCGTGACACCTCTGTGATCCTCCTCCTCCTCTACGATGGGAACAACACTTGTTTCCCTCCAGCACTTGGGCACTGTCTCTGCAGCGTGGATGGATCTGTCAGCCAGCATGTGCCAAGGCGTTCCTTGTTCTCTGTCTTCACCTGGTGCTGTGCCAATATTTAATAGTTCTGACTGGCAAACGATTTGCTTCTTTGTGATCATAAAAAAAAAAAAAGCATTTTAACATTTTTTTTCCCCATCTTCCCTCCTCCTTTCCCTGGGGAGAAATACATCCTGTGCTCTGAGATGTGACCCTTCATTCCTTAGAACCACAGAATCATAGAATGTTTTGGGTTGGAAGGGACCCCTAGAGGTCACCCAGCCCAACCCCCTTGAAGCGAGCAGGGACACCTTGAACCACATCAGGTTGCTCACAGCCCCGTCCAACCTGGCCTTGAATGTTCCTGGGGATGGGGCATCTACCACCTCTCTGGGCAACCTGGGCCAGTGTCTCACCACCCTCATCATAAAAAAAATTCCTTGTATATAGTCTGAATCTACCCTCTTTTAGTTAAAACCATTACCCCTTGTCCTATCACAACAGGCTCTACTAAAAAGTCTGTCCCTATCTTTCTTATAAACCCCCTTTGGCTCAAAGAGCATCATAAGGTGAGGGACATCATCCTCAAACCTTTGGTTCTTAGCTCTGAGGGATCTGCTGGCTGGCAAGTTTAGCACAGAGGCCATCTGGGCTGAGGGACTGGAGTATCTTCTGCTGTTATCTAGGACAATCAAGGCTGCATTGCCGCAGCTGGTCCTTGCTTATCCTGCACAGAGATTTCAGGGCCAGCAGGCAATGCCGTTTATGTTAGTATAAGCCAGTAGTGATGTCTACATACATTTTTGCAGCTCCCTTGAGCTCTGAGTTTCATTGGATTTCACTTCTGCTGTTCAGAAAGTAGCTGCACCTGCAAGGCTGTCAGCGTGAGACTAAAGAAACCTATTTCTCCTGGGACTCACCATCTACTTAACAACTGATGAGACTTTGGCTCAAGGTAGCTCTGAGAGGTACCCTTCAGAGCTGAGGCCTTCTTCCAGCCTTGGCTTCAGTGTAGTTGCAAATAAGGAGCAGGCAGTGACTTTTACATCATCAGTGCTTCAGCTCCTGCATCCATGGTGAGGACCATTTGGTATTAAACTTTTCTGGCATCCTTCTTTTTCATCCAAGGTGGTGCAACATGGCCTTCCATTCAAACCCTTCTGGTTCAGCTTTCACCATGGGGATGTTTAGGGGTGGCCCTGCCTACAGGAGAATGGCACAAGTCTCCTCCCACATCTAGGTAAGGTGGCTCTCTTGACAGATTCATGGAAGAAACCACAGCGTGTTGATAGCAGCTGGGGAGTCCTCTTTATACTACAGTCGAAAACAGAATTCACCTCACCTGAGTCAAAGACTGGGCTTCCAAAACTCTCAAAGCTCACTTCACTAATTCCTCACATCTTCCTCCATTTGATGCCTTCCCCCCCTGCAATCCCCATGGTGCAAGAAAGACCTGCAAGAAGGACCCTGACCACAGTGATCAGGGGGAAATTGAGCTGTTAGGACAGGCCCCCACTGTAAGAGGCAGGGCTGTGCTGGCTCCAAATACCAGAAACAGTACTCTGCCCCAGTTTTATGTCCAGTTTCTTGGTTCTTGGGGTTTATTTAGATTTTGGGTTTTTTATTTTTAAATCTAGAGTCAATCTAGTGTCAACTCATGTGCAAATCCTAACATGACAGCTGTGGGTTTGTATCCCCTCAAGCCAAGGAGGGAACTGAAACCCTTTCTCACACTCCCTGGGTACATGCCCTACCAGACAAGTGCTGGAAAGACTTTACACCTTCCACCCCTCAGAGGTGGGTGTCTGGCTGTCTGAAATAGCTGACACAAGAGGTAGCTTCCTTTTGTCTTTTAGCTTTGAAAAATGAAGCTCAGAGGAAACAGCATGTCTCCTCCCCGCAGTCCTGCTAAGCAGATATGGTATTTTTTCCATTTTACCCTGCTTGCTGAGTGTCTCTCCCAAGAGCACTCAAGAAGTCTGCAGTGTCAGAAATTCAAGGCTTGCAGCCACACCATTGCAGTGCCTTTCCTAGAATGGAACGGGGAGTAGGATCCTCTATTCAAGAGTAGACATGCTAACGATGGCTGGAAGGAGTGACTAAGATGTGGGAATTCTTTCCTTCATTGTCGTACATCTCCAGGAGCAATCTGGGACAATTCTATTCTTTTCCATGTTGTTCACACATTATCAAGCCCAAAAAGGCATTAAGTCAGTGTTTCACTCCAAAGGCTATGGTTCAAAAAGGATGGTGACAAGGTCCTGGGCAATAAAGCATTGTTGGCATGGGAGGTTTGTGTCCACAGAGTAGAGTCAGTAACTGTTCTGGAGACATCCATGTTCCTTTTGCAAAGGAGCTTCCACACCTTCAGGAGGACCATCTAGAAAAGTGGCTGAGTGGAAAACCCTTAGAGCAGGGTCAAGCTCTACTGCTTGGCTACCTGAGGTCTGCTTCCTTTCTCACAAGATGTACTGCCCAGAACCACCTCAAAGCAAGACATTTTTCATTTTTCCTTCCTTCCTTCCTTCCTTCCTTCCTTCCTCCCTTCCTCCCTTCCTTCCTTCCTTCCTTCCTCCCTTCCTTCCTCCCTTCCTTCCTCCCTTCCTACCCCCTTTCCTCCCTACCTCCCTTATTCTTCCCTTCTTCTTCCTTTCTTCCTTTCTATGCCTGCACAGATCTCACCGCTTTTTTTTAAAGAGCAGTCAGCAGAAACAGCGGTGCCCCCTTTCTAAACTACCATCTAGTTCTTTGAGCTGTGGTCCAGGACACAGGACTTGCAGCTTCAGCTCCCAGCACATCTGAAGGTGGCTTGCTTTGCCCTGTCCCAGAAACCTGCTGTTACCACCAGGCCACTCTTCAGGGAGGAGGGAAAGATTTAGGGTGTCCACAGTGGGGACAACAGGGCTCAGTGCTATGGTACAAAGGCAGTAAAAAGGACCTGTAACTTTTTAAGACTAAAATAAACATAGACTCATAGAATCATAGAATCGTCTAGGTTGGAAAAGATCTTTAAGATCATCACGTCCAACCGTTAACCTAGCACTGCCAGCCCACCACTAAACCTTGTCCCTAAACACCTCATCTACCTGTCTTTTAAATACCTCCAGTGATGGGGACTCAACCATTATGTTCATCCTTCTACATCACCATAGTCCTTCCTCCCACATATCTGGGATATCTGTCTGACCTGGGGTTAATCATTTAGTCGTTCAGAGAAAGATTCAGGGAAAATAAGTCACTGTCTAGGCAGAAGAACACATGAAAGCAGGTTTCATATATTAGACAGTTGAGATATTTATCCAGTTATTCATCTGCCTTCCTCCTCCCACAACTTGATGACCCAGAGGGTTCAGCTCCAACACCTGCCCGTTGTTCTGAAGATGTGTCGTGGTTTAACCCGGCTGGCAACTCAGCACCACGCAGCCGCTCGCTCACTCCCCCCCCCCCTCAGTGGGATGGGGGAGAGAATTGGGAAGGAGAAAAAGGTTAGAGCCGAGGGCTGAGATAAAGACAGTTTAATAAGAGAAAATAATAATAATAGTAATAATGAGAATGATAACAAAATATAAAGAATATACAAAACGAATGATGCACAATGCAATTGCTCACCACCCGCCAACTGATGCCCAGCCCGTCCCGAGCAGCGATCAGTACCCGAGCAGCGATCACTCTCCCCGCGACCAACCGACCCACCAAACCCCCCCCCGAGCATGACATTCTATGGTATGGAATAGCTCTTTGGACAGTTTGGGTCCTAGCTGTGCTGTACTCCCAGCTTGTTATGCACCTGGCCGAGCAGGAGAAGCTCAAAAAGTCCTTGAGCAGTCTGAGCACTGCTTGGCAACAACTAAAAACATCAGCGTGTTATCAACATTCTTCTAGCACTAAATCCAAAGCACAGCACTATGCTAGCTTCTGTGAAGAAAAATTAACTCTATCCCAGCCGAAACCAGGACAAGATGTCACTGAAATTAGCATTGCAGGCTCCTGAAGAGATAAGAAGGATTCTTCTCAGATGTATGGATAAGGAAGCAGAAGCACAGACTGGCTAAAGGATTTGCCCAAAGTCACATTCAAAAGCGCTGCAAAAGCAGGAAATCAAATCTTAGGTCACCTCATCTTCAGGCCTCTGAATTCTTGTGTCGATACTGCTCGGCCATGTGTTTTAGCATCCCAAGATGTTTCTGCTGCTGAGACAGAGTGGTCAGAGTTGTTCTGCACAGGACCTTGAGGTTCTCAGTTTCACAGACTGGGCTCCTTAGGAAACAATTTCCAGAAGTGACCAGTGACTTGGAGACCTCTGCACTAGGGGGCAGCTACAAAGCATCCCTAAAGGCCCTCTGTAAGTCACAGAATCACAGAATGGCAAGGGTTGAAAGGAGATCACCCAGTCTCACCCCCTTGCTAAAGCAGGGTCACCCAGAGCAGGGGGCACAGGACAGTGTCCAGGCGGGGGTTGAATATCTCCAGAGAAGGAGACTCCACAGCCCCCCTGGGCAGCCCGGGCCAGGGCTCTGTCACCCTCAAAGTCAAGAAGTTTTTCTGCATATTCAGCTGAAACCTCTTCTTCAGTTTGTGCCCATTGCCCCTTGTCCTGGCGCTGAACATCTCTGAGAAGAGTCTGGCTCCGTCCTCCTGACATCCACCCTTGAGATATTTGTACGTGTTGATGAGGTCCCTTCTCAGTCTTCTCTTCTCCAGGCTGAACAAGCCCAGCTCCCTCAGCCTTTCCTCATAGGGGAGATGCTCCAGTCCCCTCATCATCTTTGTTGCCCTCCTCTGGACTCTCTCTAGGAGTTCCTCATCCTTCTTGAACCAGGGAGCCCAGAACTGGACACAGTGCTCCAGGTGGGGTCTCACCAGGACAGAGTCTCAGCACCTTTTTTGCTGATAGCCAACCCCACCCAAAAGGGTCCAGAACAGGGTATACCTTGGAGCACCAGCCATCCAAGTCTCTAAGCCCCACAGGGAAATTTGGGAGCAGGCAGGAATTAAACAAGCTGAAGCCAGAGCTTTGGTGACCTTGTGCTGCACTGAAAACAAAGTGGTTAAAATGCTCTTACGTCAACATCCCCATGAGGTATTAGTCCCTATTAACCTTCTCTTGCCAGATGATTTTCCAGAAGCTCTCTTCAAGTCAGAACGAGCTGCTTGTCTCCTGCTACCAGAACCACCCAGAGGAATGAGGCGACCTGACAAATATACTGCACTTTCTGTTATCTTTGCCTAAGTCTCTTGCATTTTTATATGGCACCTTAATAACCCCTCATTTCCATTACAAGTGCATGCTTTCCTTCTGCTTATCTGTATCTCTATACACTCCTTCTCCATTCCTGCAGCCACACCGCCTCCGGCTACAACCTGAGGAGCTCTTCAGAGCTCAGCAGGGTCAGGTCTGCTTAGTAATCGGAGGACAGCCCTGGAACTTAGGAGGTGGCAGGACATGATTCACGCAATGGCGCGCTTCCATCTGCGTCAATATTGAACTCGGTGCCTTAAGTTAGGGGTAGGAGATGTAAACCCAGTGCACTAATTTCGTGGAGTCATTAAGAGATCGGTTGCAACTTTCTCAAGAGACAAACTCCTAACCTCAGTGCCCGGGGCCAGATCTCAGCTTCTTTGCTCTGCCTGCCTACATTCCCCAGGTAGTTACGATCAGATACAATGCTATTTGCTTCCTGTTGTGTGCTCTTAAGTGGTGGCTGTGCTCCACCCCAGGGGTGGCTGCATTTCAAAAGCCGGGGAGTGATTACTGCATATACAGGCTGTAAAAGGCATCGGGCTCTTTCTGGGAAGAGGAGAGCCGAGTATAATCCGTGTTTCTTAAAGCAAATCCTATCAATACCTTCCTGGAGCTGTAGCACTTCAGTAAGGGCTAGCAACAGACCTGGGATTTAGGATTGGGTATCCACAACCAAAGCTATCCTCCTGTAGCTCCTTGTTCAGCTGCAACCAAGTCCTGGCAAATGCAGAAATTCTGAAGATTCTCCAGCTGCATTGTCTGAAGCTCCCTGGGTTTTGGTGAGCTCTGCACCTGTATGCACAAACACCTCTGTTCTGAGCTAACGGCTCCTGCTGAAGCCCAGGTGGGATCCACGACCTGTGGACTCCTAAGCCAAGGCCACCCCTCTCATATACCCACGCAGGAGAAGGTTTTCTGCACAAACCCCATGACTGTGGATGCTTTCTTTTCAGTCCCAGCATGGCAAGGCACGGGGGCTCTCCATGGTGCTTGCAAATATCAGTTCAGCACCTACAGCCCCTTCCCAAATAGCCAAAGGCAGGTCTCTTCTGAGCAGAGGGAGGGGTGATTCCCAAGAGATGAGACCAAACCTACCCAAGCAACATGCTTTAGCCATTACAGCTGTCAGATAGAAGGGGGAAGAAGAAGGATTATCATCTTCCTCTCCTGCCCATGGCATAGCAGCATATCAAAAGGTTTTGAGATTAATTAGGCTACAATGGGAGGAGGTGGAAGGTGTGTCAGCTAGGTCTGGTCAGGCACTATACCCCCTACCTCCCTACCAGAGGGCAATGACATTCATCCCACCAGCTTATCTGACTGGCTTCTACAAGAAGCCTTTGCCTTTCCTGGTCATCAGTGTCCCTGAAGACATCATATGAAGCTCCCCACCCCCAAGATTTGTTTTCTGGATCCCACCTGGCTTTATGCAAGTGCAAGATGCCAAATCCCCAGTCCTGTTAGAAATGGACTCATCTGTTCATGCTCAAAAGCTGAGCTTTCACACAGCTCAGGAGCTGCATGGTCACCATTTGCAAGAACCTGGGATCCTCCAGGCTGGACAGATGCTGAACAAGGGTTTTTGAAAATCGCATTGTGGAACTGAGAGTTCCTGCATTTTCCTTTTTTGGTTCTAGCCCTCAGTGACTTACTAACCTCACGATGCTTATTGACAACATGTTCCAGGACATTGCTCATACCTTCGGCTTGTAAGTTCATGCACATTATTTGATTTGCATATTGTTGTATTTGGTAGTCTTCCCAAAACAAAGCAGTGCTGCACAAGTTCTTGCTTAACCCTTCAATCCAGCTGGGACTGCTCTGCAAGCGTGCAGTTTTGATTTCTCCCCAAGAACATGTTGGCTTTTTGGCTTGGTGTGTTAAACTCACTTCGAGTTAGTAAAGCCTGGAAGCATCTAGAAGGTAAAGATTAAGCCAAAATGCCCAGGGAAAGCTCAGATCAGCAAAATATGGTGCAGAGAAGGTTTGAGTGGTTTTGAGTAGCCACCTCATCAGCTGATGCAAAGCTCAGTAGAAGATGGTGGAACTGCATAAACTGAAAACCTGACCTTCTGCCTTTATGGATCCATTCATATTTCAACACTGTCCTAGCCTAATCATCTGAAAGGTGTCAGAGAAAACATGCTTTCTTGGCTAACTCTTCTATAGGCATGAGGTGAGCTTGTGGGGAATGGTACAGGAGGTTAAGGGAGACCAGTTATCAGAATCATTGTGTCTTCTTAGAATTGCCTCAAGGGTTTGAGAATAGCCCTGGTAATGATAAAAATGCCATTTTGCTGAAGCCAAAAAACCTTGCAGTGGATTCTTCTGAGGTGTGGTGATGAACTCCAGGGCCATTTCTAGTGAGTGAAGAAATATAATGAGACCAAAACAGCAGGGGGGCGGGGGGTGATAAAACCTCATATTTTGGTATATTACCCATTTGAAAAGCAGTTTTACATGCTTGGTTTTCATTTTGGCACAGTGTAGAAAAACCACTGGCATACAGGAAAGCCAGGCTCATGCTGAGCTGCTCTTCCCCATCCAGCTCAGAAGAAAGGCTGTGAAGGAAGGTCTCCACAGAGACTAAGGCCCCCTGGTCCCTAACCATGACATCTTTTGGCTGATCCCACCCACCATCCTGAGGCAATGGGCAGAAAAGGAAAGCTCATTTCCAGTCCTCTTGGCAGGGGTCTTAATTAGGCAAGTAAGCAAAACCTTGGATAGACTCAAGATGCCATGTATTGAACACTGTCTCTGAGCTAGACAGTCTAGGAAAAAGAAGGTGGCCTCAGGATGAAGGATGGGGACAATGTTTACTTGACATAGTGAGGATTGGGGAGTACCTGGCCATCCTGGCATTTTCCTACCTTCCAGCCATCAGCAGCTCTCCCAGTTGAGGAGGAGGATGTGCTTTACTTGGTCCTGGTCCCACCACTAAGGGTGGAGGCTGTCATTAAGTGTAGACCTGCATTTTCCATGTTATGGGAACATAGCCCAGATTCCGTGCATCTGAAGCCAAGACTGCAGCTCAGGGTATGGCTATGGGGTGCATTGGCCTCAAAGTACCATACAGTATATCCTATACGCCCCCTGAAACCCAGGTTTGCACTGCTTTTTGTTTTGCCACAGCCCTATCCTAAGACCTTAGGATGACCTTAGTCAAAACGTCTTGGCTGACCTCAGTGGCCTTGAATCAAGCCTGGTCCTGTCTCCACAGGAGCTTATTTCCTAGTATAAGAAAATGTCTTTGGAGTAGGTCCAAGCTGGACCACAGGGAAGAGGAGAGTTTCCTGGCCTTCTGCCATGCCCTCGAGAGAAGTTGTTCACAGGGCTGATCAAAGCCATGCATGATCCCTTCACTGGCCACTATTTTTCTGATTTCTCTTTTTCACAGCTACCAGGGAATCAGCCTTTGTCCATGCCATTGCCTCTGCTGGAGTGGCTTTCGCGGTGACCAGATCCTGCGCCGAGGGCTCGGCCACCATCTGCGGCTGTGACACCCGCCACAAGGGCTCTCCCGGGGAAGGCTGGAAATGGGGGGGCTGCAGCGAGGACGTGGAGTTTGGGAGCATGGTGTCTCGGGAGTTTGCAGACGCCCGAGAGAACAGACCAGATGCTCGGTCAGCCATGAACAGGCACAACAATGAAGCTGGAAGGACCGTAAGAACATTTAGTTTGACCTTTCTCGATCTCCCTTTAATCCTTTCTTACCTGCCATAATGAATAGTGGGAGGAGGGAACTGAGGGGAATAACCAAACATAAATCTGGGCAGTTTTACAGCATGAAACAATGATACCTGCCCTGTGATGGTTCTTCTCAGGGAGGTGATCGATGTGCCTGATCTATGAAAGCTATAAGTAAATTCACCCACCCAGATGTAAATGTCTACCTTGGAGTCAGTTGTCCAGACCTCTTTTGTAGAGAATGGATCAGGACACATAGCATGGCATTTCATCCCAGCTCGAAGGAGACATTTGAAATAGCTCAGTTAATGATGTTCCCCTCCATTGGCTGTAGGAAGAAGGTGAGCTGTACAGCCAGACATGTCTGTACTGTAGACATCTGAAGTTGAGAGGGATGGACCAGAATTTATGGAGAGGATTCAGCTGCTTAAGCAAATGCATTTTAGTATAAACAGAGGTATCCTGAAGCATCCAGCGTGTTCTTGGGCTGGATAAGACTGTGTGTCTTCTGCAGGTCCTCTGCCATCTTGAGACTGATGTCTTAGGCATCCCTGGAGCTCACAAATGGCATTAGATACACGTGTTTAGGCAACTGTATTCTAGTTTGAGTGCAACTGTCCATTCTCCTGGGATCACCACTCTACTCTGTAGGCTTGAGGGTGGGGAAGAGCAGGAAAGCCCTTCTCAACATTGTTCTATTTCCCAGGGAATATTTAAAGAAAATAAGAGGGAATGTGACTCTGGTACCTCCTGATTAAACTTGGACCATGCCCTAAAGCCAGCTAATGTGTTTTCGTTTCAAACAAGTCATGGAGCAAAATGTATCAGGGAACAGAAAGCACAAAATCTTGCCCTCATCACAGTGACAGCCTTGTATACAGTGAATCTTTCCTGTAAGGTGGAACAATCCCAGTAAGAGGACATTCTCTTTTTCACCTCAAGAATAGCCCATAAATGCAGACAAATGTAATCTATGGGAAACAATTTGTGAAACTGAACCACAAAGCTCATGCTAATGGAGATCATGCCACAGCTTCTCTGAGATAACAGCATTTTTTCTCATGTAGTAAAACTGAGATAGCTTATTCCTCAGTGGAAGAAAGATACCTCACTGTAATGAGAAGAGATTAATATGGTCTTGTTCCCTCAGCAGAAGGCCTTAGGCATGTGTAGGAGGACACAGGGCTGTGCAGTGAGCTGTAGCAAAGCCACCACATTTGTGCTGTGCTAGGAAACAGCTATCCCCATGCAGTCTAGGACTTTGGTGTGAGCTCCTCAGGTGGACACCGTCAAACCCCGGTGGAGTTATTCCACCTCACGCCCCAGGAGAGCTGGTCTGAAATAGGGAAAACAACCTTTCAAAGTGAAATACCACCAGAAACAGAAATTGTCTACAATGCAGATGGCTACAAGCAATGGTGTCGTTTCCTCCAGCACTGGCCCAAATTGTCCCAGGTACACAAGGTATCTTGCATTGCTCGTGGCAGTTGCTGGGATGGATAATGAGACAAGTAGGACTGTGGACAAGCTGGGTAGAGCGGAAAGGAGGGATTTGCCTTAAAGTTTGCGAAGTGAGCTTTGAGCAAACATCCCTGTGATCACAGACCTGCAGAGGTCTTTTTACTGTAAGTCTTGTTACTTGACAGTGAGTTATTTTTGGATACTTTACAGATATCAAAGACTAGAGAGCAGATGTCACACCATTATCTGAAATCCTACTGTTTTATAAAGCACTTTCCATTCTCACCATGCCAGCACTCATGGGGTAGCTCTTCCAGCCTTCCATACTCAAGTGTTTCCAGCTAAACCTGAGCCATAGGCAATGTTTCATATTAGTTCCCATATGAACTCAAACCCTATTACTACGCCAGAAGCTTTGATTAAGTTCAGCATGATTATATGAACCAAACATTTTGTGGTTCTCTCTCATGGCTAATTACAACCTCCTTTGCGGCGGGTGATACTCCGTAAATAACACAGGAAAGCACCTGGTGAACACCAAGGTGCTGATTCATGGCAAATCTTTTGGACTCAGGCTGGCACTAGTCTGTTCACGTACCCGGAAATTTGCTGATCAGTCTGAAAATGCAGATTATCAAGTAAGTTGCATAAGTCTGTCTCCCACCTCAGTATACTGGAGGGCAACATCTCTAGAAACCTTTAGACTCATTTCATAAAGGTAGAAGTGAATAGCAGATTTCTGGGATCGATAATCATCTTTCCATTTATTCTAGGACAAAGTTTCATGTTGAAGTCTAAGCCTTTCAAAATCAAAAGTTGTACTCCTATTTTATTTCTTTGAAATGGTTTTAGAAAAATCATGAGTCTGGCTGAAAAATAAAAATACATTACAGGTTTCTGAACATAGCCACAAGCAAGGATAGAATCTTATTTGCTTAGTGAAAACACACATAAAAGATGGAATTCTGGACTAGAATGTGAGGATGTTTCATATTTCTTTAATTTCCAATGCAATAGCTGTATATTTCATTTATGAAAACATTGTTTGAGGAGATTTCTGTGTTCTTCACTTCTCTGCCTAGATGTGTCTGAATTGTGTTCCTGGATGACTTCAATATTCACCCATGAACATTGATAAGATAGAAGTTGGTGTGCACAGAAATCACTTCAGCTCTTAGTGAAAGCACTTGGTAGATGCTTTAAGGTGGGAATCAGAGATAGTCACTGAAAACAATAAAGTTGTCGAGGTTTTATCTGCCTCAGATCCAGCCTCTGTGCAGGGCATTGACTGGAGGATAAGGTGATTTTTGTTCAAAACTGTATAAACATATCTATGAAAACACAGCAATTCTTTAGGGAATCCTGGCTAAATAACAGAATGCAATATGTGTTTTGATTACAAGCTAATGTCTTCCTTCTTCTTTGCCTTTCCTCTCCTCTTTTTCAGTCTATCATTGAACTCATGCATCTTAAGTGCAAATGTCATGGCCTCTCAGGCAGCTGTGAAGTGAAGACCTGCTGGTGGTCTCAGCCAGACTTCAGGGTCATCGGTGACTACCTCAAGGACAAGTACGACAGCGCTTCTGAAATGGTGGTGGAAAAACATCGAGAATCCCGTGGCTGGGTCGAGACCCTCAGGCCCAAATACAACTTCTTCAAGGCTCCAACTGAGAAGGACCTGGTTTACTATGAGAACTCACCAAACTTTTGTGAGCCCAACCCTGAGACAGGTTCCTTTGGGACCCGTGACAGGATCTGTAATGTCACTTCCCATG
This sequence comes from Gorsachius magnificus, assembly GCA_034008185.1. Lineage (NCBI taxonomy): Eukaryota > Metazoa > Chordata > Aves > Pelecaniformes > Ardeidae > Gorsachius > Gorsachius magnificus. Next base: position 156,245,477 of record CM067082.1, on the reverse strand, counting down.
GGATTGATGGTTGCGACCTTTTGTGCTGTGGCCGCGGGCACAACACAAGGACTGAGAAACGGAAAGAGAAGTGTCACTGTATCTTCCACTGGTGCTGCTACGTCCGCTGCCAGGAGTGCATACGAGTCTACGATGTCCACACGTGCAAATAAATCAGGCAAAACTCTTCGCTGGGCTCCAAGTGGAGAAATGGATTCGAGCCTACTTCCTCTGAGGTTGCAGACATGAGAGAAGTCTACTTTTTTGATATTAAAAGAATAAAAACTTAAAAAAAGGCTAAAACTGGTTGGATAGAATAGGTCTAATGACTTCCGGGCTATCCTGAGGTACATCTGGCAGTCACACAAGTTACGCCCCAATGATGCCTCCTGTAGGAGACAACGGGTTTTCAACCAGCCAACAACACAGAGCTGGAAAGAAGAGCATCAGCAAAAGCATGGATTTGCTCTGTTCTCACCCACCTGAAGTGACTCGTGTGATTAAGTGTCCTTTGAAAGACTTGCATCTTCCTAAGTATCTCCTTTTCCCTCAGCCAGGCAGAGGCTGTGTTGGTCAGCAGCAGTAAGCTTTCTGAGATCTATCTACATAACCAAATGGCCAGACTCTGTGTACAATATGAGCAACAACAACAGCAGAAAAAAAAATAAAAGCAGATAAATTAATGATTTAAAAAAAATAAAAATGCAAATACTCCTTTGCTTTTGTCCTGGAACCAGAGAAATCTACAAATATATAATAGAGCTGTAGAGTGGGCAGGCTCTTCGCGTGAACTTTTTAGCATAGTAGCTTCTGCCAGTTTTGAGATAGGATTGAGTGATACCTGTAGAGAGGGAGGGAGGGAGAAGGAGAGGGAGAGGAAAAAAGAGACTGCTGATGGTTTCCTGCAGATGCCCTGTTGGCACACAGGTGATGTGAATGGTACGGAACAGTTTAGTGCCTGATATGTGAAGTGAAGAGGACTTGATGTGTGCATTGAGAAGGAGACAATCCCACGAAAGGAGATGTTGCTCCAGCCGTGGCCCAGTACGTGGCTCAGCCAACAAGGCTTCCTTGGAAACATGCGGTGCAGAGCGAGTCTCCTAGGGCTGGACACTTGCTGCTGGGCATAGGACATCCAGCTCCTCAGCACCTCATCTTGTTCCCATAGAGGAGGAAAGGGAAAGTGTTTACACCTCCCACCTCGTTAAAGAACGCCGTCACCAACAGTGGAAAGTGCACTTAGTCCATCTGCTCTCTGCACTTCATGCGGGCTTCCCCCTGGCACTTAGCAAAACCCTTAGACCACACGTTTGTCAGGAACATGACTCTGAAGGACTGCTTGTCACCCATTAATTTACATGACGGTGAACCAACCCACCACCACCACCCCCCACAAGCTGGAACAGTTTCACACTGGAGCCAAATTTTGTTCCATGCCTAATTTCTACAGCCATTCCCATCTCTAAAAGCAGAACAGATTAAAATGCACAAAAGCCAGACTCTGACCCAGCCCAGAGTTTTGGACAACTTTGGACACAGAGCCAACTCCCAACTTTGCAGCGCTGCCCTGTCTCTGCTGTTCACCTCTGAGTCCCCGTCTTTGCATGCTGCTCTACTTCTGGTTTCAGATCAGGATTACCAGTTTACAGAAACAACTCTCACCTCCTCCATGGGCATCAAGGCTTCCTTCAGCCACGTGGGTATCAGGCGTGACTCTCAGCCCATCACCTTGATATTCACAGCTCTGTAGCTCTGCTTGAGTTATTCCTGGTCGATACTGGCATAAATGAGTGGTAATCAAGCATGGAGCTGTAGCCTGTTTAGCCTCAGATACACTTGTCCTGTGTCCTCTTTGCCTCACCCATACCTTTGGGTTCCTATCTTAGGAAAAGGACAATGGACTGGCATTTTTTTCTTTCTCTTCAGTACAGGAAGGGAAACGGGGCATGATCTAACTCCCAGTGACCTACAAGAGTCTTTTCACAGCAACGTTATCATGGCTGTTCACACCTATGTAGAGAAATCAGAGTGCTCTTCTCTCCCTGCATGTCAGCTTATTCCCAGGAACCAAAGGAGGAGTATGCAGAAGAGGCAGGGAACAAACAGAGCTTAATCCCATCAGAGAGAAAACAGGAGGAAATGATGCCTCCAAGGGTTGACTCTGAGTCATGGCGTCTCCTGGGACTACTCCTAGGCTGGTGCAGTTTATGCATCACCCATTTGTCTCAGGGCTGTGCCCAAGGGCACAAGCAAGCTTTGCCTATTGATGGAGGCACTTCTATCAGTGCTCTGCAAAAAAAAGCTGCAATGAAATGAGAGCAGAAACACAGAAGGGAGGGAAGGAGCGAGGAAGAGATCAAGAGAGACAAAGAAAAAAATGGGGAGAAAACCGATCAATCATAGCTGTACATGTAAATATTGCACCCGATGGATGGCCACACACCAACTGGTAGAAAGCAATACATCATTAAAAATGGAGAGAAAGATGGACCAATTAATGGATGCATGACTGATTTTTGTAATGGAGCCTGGGAGAAATGGAAAATCTGATCATTACTGCAAATAGAGAAGGAAGCCACTGCAGGAAGAAATTCCCACAATAACCAATATTCAAACACAAGCTGTCAAGAAAAGCAAACGGTGAAGAAAACTCCATATACAGTGGAAGATATCAATGAATTCAAAAAGATGAGACAAGGGAAGATATGTCGCAGTGCTAGCAGTCACAGCGAGAAATGTTAGACACGTCCCACCAGGTACTTCTGTCAGTCAGTGGTGCCCCAACAGCGAAGATGCAAATCATTGCAGGTCATGGTCCCTGTAATCCCATTGACTTCAGCAGGGTCACACCCACAACTAATTTCACCCTAATATTTTTAAGCAAAGGGTTTTCAAACTCCTTCTTTTATGCCATACCAGTGAAGAAATGGGTTGAAGGATTTGACTTCCACGTGTGGGAGCTGGACTCTGACCCCAGCCCATCCACAGCTTGCTAACATCCACCATTTCGGCTTTTGCACCAGAACCAAGCCCAACATCACTAGCAGGTGAAGCTTGTTGGGAAGCATGGGGGGAAAAACCAACAATCTAGGCATTTGCTGAGCAATTGCCTCTTAAGGTGAACAAACTGATTTTGACTGCAGCAGTGGAATTTATTTCATCTGGCCATGTCATCTAGTCTAAGGTGTTTATCTAGCTTTCTGCTAGGATCAATGGCAAGAAACAAACAAGTCCAGAAGGTGATTCATTATAGCCTAGGATGGTGTCTAAGCTATGTTTGGTAAATTGCCCTCTGGGTGTACCTCTGTCTTTCCTCTGACTTTAGCTGATGAGCTCATGCTAGATGATGAGCTCTTAGATGGATACATTCTGATGATGTGAAGTCCACCATGAGTCAAGGAAGTGAAGCTACAATCTGACCATCAGCTGAGGTGGGCTGGAAGTTGCACTCCTTCATTCAAAGCTGGGGTCAGGCTTGAAACAGCTCAGTGGTTGGGGACTTCCACCCCATTCAAGGGATTTTTAATGAAGCCTATGCATACTTGTTCAGTTTTATTTTGTAATTAGTCAGACACCATGATGATATAACATGAGGGGTTGAGCAGCTGCTACTAAAGTCAATGAAAAATGCCTGTGTGAATCCTGTTAATCACCCCAAGTGCATCTGAGGGTCCTAGTCCTGGGTCTCCCATCATGAGGGAAGAGAGGGAGCCTGCTAGGGGTCTGGGAGCATGCTGAGTGCACGTGCTAGGCCTGCATCTGACCCCATGGCTTTGAAGAAGGGACTTGGGCCATTGCTCCCTAATACACATGAATTCAGAAAGTGTGTTTGGAAAACTAAGATCCCACTCCACTGCCTACACTAGATGTCTCAAGTCAGGGTTGGCACTGTACTGATATGAAAGATGGAGTCAATGATGAGTGAGGTGCCATCCCTCCCTATATATCATCATGCCTACATTGGGCCTTGTTTAAGAGATGCTCTAAGTACAACCCAGAGCTGCCTTCTGCCTCAGGTTCTCCCATTCTCTGAAAATGGTAGGGACTTTCTTATGGAGGGGACTTAGGGTTTCACTCAATAATATAAGCACCTGGTGACACATTAGGTGTCCTACAATATCCTATTAGGACCCAGCTGTTGCTTCAATGACATAGGACTCCCACAAGTTTTAAACATGGGCAGATATGTCAGAGTCTGTAGGGTGTCCAAAATGGCACGAGATGCCTATGTGTAGACAGTTCAATTGTGCACTTGTCTGGAAACGGTTTTCTGTCACAAATTCCCCTCCACCTCAGCTTCACCAGTCTATAGCCAAAAGGGAAAGATCATTCATTTCCCACAAATGGGAGCTAGCCAACTCAACCTACATGATCCATGGTGCCCTTCCCTTCAGTCTTCACTTCTGATGAGGTTTGTCCTCAGGCAGATGGTTTGTATCACGGATGTGTCTAGCGGTACCAGAGAAAAGGGAGAAGATATCCAACTAAGTGACACAGATGTAAAAAATGAAAATAAAAGGAGCATAATTCCATCCTCTTACATGCTGCTATCCAACCTTTCCTTTAGCTGAACAGATGGGTTTGACGGGCCCCATCAGTTCCACATCCAACCTCATTAAATACAGTGGAGTTACCTGTGAGGGGTGAATTTGGCCTCCTCTCTTTTCTTTCTATGAAAGAAATAGAAAGTTTAGGAGTTTTTTCTTGGTTTGGTTTAGTTTTAATATTTGGGGGCTTCTCTTTCTCAGAGAAAAAAAAAACCCGGGGAGGGAAATGCGTGACATTTTCTATTACTTGACCCCTGATGTATCTCTTTTGGCTAAGTGTCATACTCAGCACTGACAGTCTTCTCCAAAACATATTGAAGTCTACAGAATAGTTTCCACTCCTTATGGGGGGCTTCATGTGCAGAACTAAAGCATTTGGGATTTAATCTTGGGAGGGGACTGCAGGGACAACCACACCACAGAATGCAATATGTTACGGAAATCTCTGAGTCGGCACCAACCACGTCAGCCCTGCAGACAAAAGTGCTGTAGTCTTAGCTGAGCATTGCAGGATTTCTGTATTAGCAAACCTCAGAGAGTAATTTCTTCTGCCACTCAATCTAAAATATTTTTGGTGTTTTCAGATATACTGCCACAGAGATGTCCATGGATTATAATACATTTGTCATGTGTGTTCATATGCTTGTCATGCCCCCATCCTTAAGTTCATATACAGGAGAAATGCTATGAGCTTTGGGTCACTTCTTTAGCTTCAAGGAGAGGTTTCAGTGCTGAAAACCCGGGGTTTGATGTTTCTGGGGATATTCAGGGTTACAGCATGAGCACTCTGCAGGAGCTAGGAGTTGTGAATCCAGGCCTGGGTTCTGCAGTATGGAAATTACTCCAGGCTTCCCTTGATGCCTTAATGATATGCTTTGGGAAGATAAAACAGGGCCATGAAAAGGCACAAAATCAAACTGCCCTGCAGACACCAGCCATTGCACCTGGTTAAATAGGCTGCCCATAGGAAAATGACTCCCGGCTCTTCCAGAGATCTGCTCCAGAGTTGAGGCTGCCAAGACTGCAACGCTCTGTGTCAGTGGCGTAGCGCGTGAGCAGGATGTTCACTCAGATCTGCCAGTCGTGTGCCCAAGCAGCACACGTAGAGAGAGCGTTAGATGATGGGAGAGAAGGTGGGCTGGGTGGGAGGAGGTCCTGTCCCTTCTTCATAGCTACATGCCTCTTATTTTCTACCTCCCTCCAAGCTAAATCTTGGCTGTTGTAACAAGGGCTTCTTAGTATGGGAGAATCTCTTTTCTAGATTTCCCCTCTCTCACTGGGCAGCAGTGGGATCTGGCTTGCTTTTTGCTGAATTGTTTTCTTCATGGCTTAGCCCCTCCCCCCCCCCAATCATGTTTTCTGCCCTCTCTTGTGTGTTCCAGCAAAAGCTACCAATCCTCAGTTCATCACTACTCAGCACGGGGACAGGACCCTCCTGCTTTGGGCCTCTGTTAACCACTGCAGGGCACAAATGCTTCTGTTTGGTGGGAAACAGACACTCATGTGGCCTCCATTTCGAGAAAGAGGTGTTTAGTCCTTATTCCCGACACTGCCAGTGTCTTCATAGACTTGGGCAAGTCATTCTGCTCTCACTGTGCTGCAGTTTCCAGAGGTGTCTTTGGTGTATCTCCACCTTGGAGGAGGAGATTTTCTCAAGGACAAATGAGAGGCCAGTACTTAACTCCCAGGCTGTGGTAATCGGGGTGGGATTCGGAATACAAAGTGAGATGCTTAAATATCTATATATATAAGTATCTACATGTAAGCTAGGTGCTTAAACTCCCATACAAGCCCAATGATGGGCTCCATTTGCCTAAACATAGTATCCAGAGCTGAACTGAATTATTGAAGATAGGTGTCTAGAGCCATCTGGGATGCTCCAAGGTACCCCACCGGCTTCTAGAAGCTACTCTGGAAGATTGTGGGCTTCACTTAAGTCACGTGGTGTATCTGCCAGCTTCATGCAAATGCTTCAGAAACCCCATCTTAGATGGCATCTCAGATGGCAATAGATGCCTGTACATGAGGAGCTCAGTTGAGATCCTAGTCAATAAGCAGTGGAGGCCAGAGAACAATTCAGCTGGCCAAGTGTAAGTGTCCACTGTAGGGTAAGCTGAACCCATCTCTGGGCCCCACTGACTGTGCTGACTAGATCTCCTTCAGATATGGTTGTTTAGATGTCTAACTCACATGGAGACGTGCTTGTGGACATCTACAAGTGTGTGTCTTAATCTATGAGCTGGACCCCATTCCAAGATACCTAAATCTCACATCTAAGATTGAAAATTGTGTATGAACACAGTTCTGCTGTCACTTAAACTGATATAAATCAGGAGGCATCATTTCCATAATGCCAGGCTTGCAAGTGATCAAAGGAAGCAGAGGGTGGACCTACTCTGTAAGTATAATTATTTGAATCCACTTTACTGACTGTTAAGTAATGGGTTTGACCCCAAGGGAGCATCTCTGCTCTTCCTGTTGGTCAGCACGTAATGAAAATGGACAAATCCCATCAATTCATCTACAGGCAAAATCCTACTGTTATGTGAATACCATCCAGACAGAGAAAGCTCCCGAAGCACAACAGTTGCAAGGGTCTTTTCCACATGACTTGGTATCCTCATCCATCTCTGCAGACCTTGCTTTTCTTACATGTGTTCTGTGGACCAAGGGAGGTCTTGGACAGCCCTGTGTGGAAGTGGAGAGTGGGGTAGGTTTGAGGAGATGCATTCCTTATTTTCCTTTCTTCTCAGAGTTTCTTCTTATTATTTATTAGTATTTATTTATTTCTCACCACTCATTCCACTCCACCAAAAAATCCTGAAGGCACATCTGCTACAGACATAGGCTAGCAAGCATCTGAGTATCACCCATGTTTTTGAGGGAAGGCACCATCTTGTCAGGGCTCCTTCCCAACATGCGCTTGCCACCCACTGCTACCACTTGGAAAGCACAAGAGGCCTGAGTCTTTCCAAGGTAGGCTCCCAAAACCTCCAGAATCCTCCTGTATGCAATGGAATCCTCCCCACTGAGAACCCGGGTTCCCACTGGTGCGCATTCCTCCAGACTTGGTTGCCCCACTGCCCACCTCTCCTACCTGCCCACCGCCCAATTGACTGCAGCTCAGCCTTACACCTCTTAATCTCAGTGGAGACCCACTCAATTTATCTCTTATGGCATCACTTTCTGTCACTCCCAGGCCAAAACCTGCCTGAACAAGAGCTGTCGTAGCTTTGGACTCCCTGACAAGCCCACCAGCAGTGTGGAAGACATAAAACACAGCCCTGTAGCACCCCAGGGGATTCCCCCATGGTACAAAACATGCTTGTCCGGCAGTCAAGGACAAGTATCTTCTTGTGGGTGGGTTTTTTCACTATTGCTTTCCCTTCCCACAGACTGTCTGCCTGATTACATCGCCTTCTTCAAAGCTACATCACTGTCTGTAACCCTTCCCCAGCCTGCCCCTGTCCTCACCCCACCTGAGCACCCCTTTGTACAGACTGCATGTATGATACAACCTGAAATTCCAAAGCTATTGTACAAAGTAGGATTGTCACCTTTTTTTTTCCTCAGTATTTTGTTAAGTCTGATGATTTTTTTATGATTATTTATTTTATGAATAAATGTATATATTAGTAAGAGTATATATTTGCGGAAATAACTCATCGGGACAGTGTTGTTGCTCTGCTGTTGTGCTTGTGACCTCATTGGCTTTTACCCTATTTTCTACTGACAGCACACTAGCGATGTCTTGTAACTGTTTTTTGTTACCAGTTAAGTTTGATAGATGTGTTAACTTTATAATGAAAATTAAAAAAAAAAAAAAGCATTAATTTTAACCTGTGTTTGGGTATTTTTCCCACCGTTCCACAGTTCTGATGGGATGGTATTTCATATCACAGGATGAAATACAGCTGGGGAGAAGTAGGGAACAAATATGTCTTCCTCTTGTAGGACAGAAACTGTGTGATTTTGGAAGAAGAGATGCCACCTGAGCTGGCACATGGGGGACATGGTTTAGTGGTGGGATGGCAGGGTTAGGTTAAAGGTTGGACTTGATGATCTTAAAGGTCTTTTCCAACTAAAGTGATTCTATGATTCTATGATTCTATGATTTAACCCATGCCCAGCTGCTGTCATAGGCAACAACCCTATTATGGGTGAAAAACATACACTTAAACTGCCCATTTCTCAGCTGAGCATCACTAGGACAGGGGCTCAGTTTCCCTTCAAGAGTCCAGACGCAATGTGAAGAAAGATGGCTGAAAATCATGCATCTGGCTTCACACAGGGAGGAGGCAAATACCAACCACATGGTTACTCATGGCTGAGAGCTGGTACACAGCTAGCCCTACCACCTCAGCCTGTGGCTGCTATAAATATTCTTTCTCTGGAGCCAGAAAAGCCCAACGTGGGCAAGATATCACTTCGCACAATGCCTCTGGAAGGCTCTAAGAAACTTTCTGTTGGTTCTGCCATTTCCTGCCATTTTCTTCCTCTATTAGTACATTATGTTGGGAGCCTGCTGGGCATAGTCATGCAACCACTGAGGCTGTAATCATGCTGGAAAAGTGCGTAGATTACAGAGACCGAGCATCAGGATACAATTAGGGGGAGACACAGCTGACAAGCAAGATGGGTGAACCCTTGTTGTTCCTTTCACTGGAAATTACCATGGCCGGCCTTCCATTGCACTTCCCATTGATAGCATGGACTGTGTACAGTGAAATCTGCTCCCTAAAGAAACCCTGCAAGAGCCTTTCCCATTCCCACCTCCTTAGTGAGGAAAGGCATCCCCATGAAACGGGATCACTTGATGCAGAGAGCAGCACAGCTTCTCTTTGAGGCTTTCAATTTGGCTGTGTTGGCTGCAGAGGTGATGGATTGTCTGCAGAGGTGATGGGTTGGCTGCAGAGGTGATAGGTTGGCTGCAGAGGTGATGGGTTAGCTTCAGAGGTGATGGGTTGGCTGCAGAGGTGATGGGTTCTCTGCAGAGGTGATGGGTTCGTTGCAGAGGTGATAGGTTGGCTGCAGAGGTGATGGGTTGGTTGCAGAGGTGATGGGTTGGCTGCAGAGGTGATGGGTTGGCTGCAGAGGTGATGGGTTGCTGCAGAGGTGATGGGTTGGCTGCAGAGGTGATGGGTTTTTCCAGAGGTGATGGGTTGGCTGCAGAGATGATGGGTTGGCTGCAGAGGTGATGGGATCTCTGCAGAGGTGATGGGTTGGCTGCAGAGGTGATGGGTTCTCTGCAGAACAGATGGCTGCAGGTAGACAAGGCAGCATTTCCAGGGTCTCTGTGCCTGTTCACCCCCCACCCCACTTATACAAACAGAAATATATCAGATCCCACAGGTCTTCTGTCCTTTGCCATTCACTTAGGAGAGATTCAAGCCACCCAGCTTTATCCCTCATAGACCAGGTATCTCCTCTAAGGTCATCCTCGATGACTCCTTTATAGCCAATGGAAGGATTTGACACATCCAGAGATTTATCCCTCTTATTTAAAACATAGACCTTAGTTGGTATAAATCACCTTCCAGGGACATCTGCTTTTCTACAAAGACTCTAAATAAGCACATCTAGAAACAGAAATGTATCTTTCCTATGACAAGGGACCAGGAGGCAAGTAGCATACTGTGATGCCTCAGACAAAATATCCCCCTTGCAAACACACCCCCTCACCTTCCTTTGAATGACACAGGTCAAACACGACAGAGAGCTTTTAGCATACCGGACTCAGCATATTTTCCAGAAATAAATGATGAACATTCTTATTAAAGAGCACTTGAGATAAGCTTATTTGTCAAGCTGTGTTGCCTGCTTCACCAGGTTTGAGCAAGAGCCTTTTTTTTTTTTTTTTTTTGGCTAAATAGGAAAAACTAAGAAATGAGTGGACATTTCAGTTGCTCTTACATGCTACTAACCCCTGCAGACCCTTTTATGAACTAAAGAAGAAAATCTGGTGTTGATAACTCATTGCTGCCCAATGACCTGGACTTTTCACCATTAGGGAAACCGTAGAAGTTCTCTCTTTTTCACAACAGTCCTTTTCCTCTCGACAAGTAGGCAGCACAGCATATGGTCACATTTAGCCATGGCAGTGGGCTTTGCTCATGACATCCTAGGTCACAGAAGTCACCTAAAACTGTTCCACTACCAAGTAGCAGCTATGTGATATGCTGAGCCAAGGGTCTAACCTCATTCCCAAGCATAATTTAAGGATTGATGTGCACAAAGGTCTTGACGCAGAGAGGTATTTAGGCACCTAGCTTCCTTGTAATCACCAGAGTTGAGAGCTTAACATTTCTTTGAGAAACAGTGCACTGAACTTGGATGAAGGTTTGGTTCCCAGCAAAGAATCAGTACTGACTAGACTACTACTAAGCAAAACCGTGGCCAAGTTCACATGCCACGTTGCTGGTAGTGCTACACCATTTCTCCTGACTGCTTTCCATGCAGAGGCACCCTAGTTGTATAACTCAAACCAGTCTGAGATGTGCCAGATCCATGGCCATGTGCAAATTGGTCTGTACATGCAGAGTGAGCCCAAGGCTTCTGAGAGCCCCCCGAGTCCTTGTGCACCAGTCTGGTGGAAATAAACCACCCATAGTCAGAAAATCTGCATGTGAACAAGGTATCCGAAGCCTCCGCAAACTTGCAGACTTGCCACACAGGCTTCACTGATTACAAGGAGTGGGATTCAGCTCACAGATTCAAACACACAAATGTAGGTGCTCACAGAACCACAAAAAGGCATATTGATGCCCTCTAGGCATTTCGATCTGGAGTATCCTGCCTGTCCTCCAGGTGCTGTTCCAGAACCACCACGGGTCTCCTGCAGGTCTGTGTCATGTCTGGCAGCTCCAGGAAGATGTCTCAGATACCCCACGACATGCCAAAAGGCACTAGACTCTGTAGTCAAGTGAATTGAGCCGAATTTGCCTGAATTTGAGGTCTGACTTTCAAGTTCCTGTTATTGTTAGTAACGTCTAGAGAGAGATTTGTTTCACCATAAGGTCTGAGTGCTCCCTTAGATCCCTTAGGGCATCTGCAATATCATGTGGTCTTGGCATATATAATGCTACAGACCCTTTAGGAGATCCACGTCCTTCTGGATTGGCAGGGGGATACCCAGAGGAATTACAGTAAGATACCACACATGGTACCAGACACCTGTGTTTAGGCAAGCACCTTGAAAATTCGATCTCCACTGGTTGTAATGGGAGCTCAGACTCTTCGAGCACATGTAGGCAGCACACTACATATTGCTGCCGAAATTTAGATGTCTTAATCTGCAAGTTGAATCCCGCTTGAGCAATCAGTCCAATACAGCATCCTTTGAAGCTGTGAAAACCAGCTGAAAGCAATTCCTGACCAGCAGCTAACCAAGCCATAAAGACATAAGCTCTGATCCAATATAATTTGAAAGCTTTGCCATCTCATTGCTACCCAGCCTGGCTTTGGAATTTGCTTACTGATCTCTTTTATTTGCAGGTGTGGATTTTTTTTTCCCCATCATACAGTCATTTGGAGGCACATAGCCAGATTTGCATTCCACAGGGCTACAATCCGGTCTGGGATTTGCCTGCGAGTGTCAACAGGTGAAGTGTTAACTAATGAACTTGGTGGTAGTGTTAAGGTGAGGTCAGCTCAGTTTCTCTGCAAGCTGGTTTCGTGCAAGGACAACGAGTTTAAATAGACTTTAACAGTGATCTGAAATAGATCCATGCTCTGGACCTGACCCTTAGAAACCTTGTGGTTCATGCACATCCCAACACCCCATATTTCATCTGCTTTTTTGTCGAAGAGGAGGTGTAGCAAGGTCGTGGTGGGTAAGTCTCACTGAGCACCTGAGCTCTGAGAAATAAAGTGGCTCTGTGATATTTTTTCCTGGGATATGTGAGGCTTCCTAGGATATGTGAGGCCATGGTCCTTCTCAATTCTGCAGCACCAGTGTGTGTGGGAAACAGTGGTGGTAGTGGTGGGGTGCCAACTTGTTATAGTGAGAATTTCTTTCATGCAGGCATCCAGGGAGAGTCTTGAACCTGTTTTTTCTGTCCTAATCAATGCTGTTGGGTTATGCAGGCAGTGTCTTTCATCCTGGGAATATCAAGGTCTTTATGCAAAATGGGGTAGCTTCAGTGAGAAAAGTATCCCAGAACAGCCACGCAGCAAGGACAACTGGCAGCATATGGAAATCCACGTGCAAGCCTCCCCTCCCTGTCAGACAGAGACTTGGACCTACAGCCAATATCCTGGCTGAGTCACCAGCCATTTCTGAGTGACTGATAGCTCCAGTCTAGTCTTGAGCAACTCCACTGGAATTCGGGTTTCAACAAACTTCTGCTTTCCAGAGAAAGAATGCTACCTCTGAAATTGCTGCTACCTCTCTATTCCTCACACTGCTCCATCACAAGCAGTACACCTGAATTCCAAGTGCTCTCAAAAATAAAGAAGTAACTTGGGTCCCACCCACTCTTTAGACCCAAGTTCACAGTAGGGACTACACAGTAGCCTTTGGCTAGTCAATGTGAATGAAGTTGGGTGAGTTTTTTGACAAAGACTTGTCCCTTTGCACATAGACTGTCATAAGGCACAGCCCCTTTGAACACCTAACAGATGGTTTTATCTTCCACATTGCTAATCCAGGCCAGAAGAGCAGACTGGACTTTGCAGGAGATTTCTCTCTGGCGTGCTTTCCACAGTGTCATTTGGGACAGTAGGGTGCCTCAATGAAGTGGAGAGGGCAGGACAAGTAAATATCCCTGAAGTGGGTAAGGAAAGGACTTTGGCTGATATTAACAGCTAAATCAATAAGCACACTTGTTACTGGTTCAGCTGTGGAGTGGGAACACCATCCCCCAAGCATCGCAGTCGGGGAGAAGGAGTTTGGCACATGGAGGGCTGGCAAGGAGCTAACCTTTAGACTTGTTAATGAATGATGATTGAGTGGTCCTCAAGAGCCCTGAATAAGTTCCCAGGCTGCCCAGATGGTGTTACAGGCTGGCAGGGCACACACCTTGCCTTAGCAGCAGATGTTGTTCTTGTCAGGGAGAGGAAGGTTACACATTAAAAGGCAGCAGACGCTCCAAACTCATACAGAATAAAACCCAACCAAAAGGCTGGCTGCGCAACTTTGTTGAATTATTACTTCCTCCCCTTTAATTAGGTTGTTTCAATATCTCAGGAGCACAATAAGATCCAGGTGTCATTGTTATTATGATAATCTCTATCATAATCACCTTCCCTGTGTTGTGACAGTGTCTCTGGTGTTCATCACAGCTGAAGACCACCCCTAGTGCTCAAATACAGAACAAGGTTGTGGACCCTGCTCTAAAGAACTTCTAGTCCAAGTGATCTGTTTCTACCTAACCCTGTTTACATCCATCAGTGCTGCTGATAAATAAAAATAGCTCCCAGCCATTGCTGTTGGCTGCCTGAGCCAGTTTGCCTGTAGACACAACAACCATACCCAAGGAGGCCTTAAAGCTCTACATAGCAAGCAGATGTCTTGCAAGCAATCTGAATGCGAAAATAACATCAAGATAGTAACAGCAACAAAATCTGGCTTCACTAGAGAAAAGCGATGTCCACCTTTCAGCATCATTTATCAAGCATGTCATGTCCAGGAAATTACTTCTTTCACTTGTGGCTTGCAATTAGTACAAGCCAATAAAAAAGTTACAGTTCTGCTAGCTCACCAAGCATGTGGTTATACCTTGCTGGCATAAAGAAGGTGGGAACTGCTCTGTAAGCAGAGGCCATAGGGTGCAAGCTGGCATGATCTGCAAAAGAAATCCTTGGAGCAGCCAGGCCTGGGGAGACAATAGGGCTGAGAGGTGAATATAGAACAAATATCCACCGTTTCTCATAATATTAAAATTAGGAGACGTCCACTGTAATTAGCAGGCTGAAAACAACAGAAGAGAGTGTTTCTTCTCGTGGGACATAGTTTGACAGTAGAAATCTCTGCCACAGGGAGCTGTGGTTATTTAAATATACCCAAGTTTAAAAAGCAACTAGACAAAATTCAGTGAAGAAAAATGCACAAGGAGTTTTTGCACTCCTCAATCACAAATCCCAGCCAGGGGTTGCTGGGATTTGGGAATATGCCAGTGGAAGTATCACCCTGTGTTGGTCCTGTTCTTCTGCTCTATCTCAGGCACCTACTGTCAGAGACAGGAGACGAGGCCGACACAACCTGCTGTCTGATCCCACACAGCTGATCGTATATTCATTGGCAAGTAAACGTCCAAGAAACAAACTTGGGAGAGACTAATAGTCTTTCTACATTTCAGGGGGGAATGGCTTTCAGGAAAAAGGTGATTTGTCCTTTCAGTCTGGCTAAAAAACCTGAAGACAGTGGTCATGTCACTTCACTTTAAAAGGATTAAAAGTCTGACAAACCTTTACAGTCAAGGGAGAGAATGGGACATGTCCAGCAAGTGATTTGCATGACCAACCCTGGGTGTCTGTTTTAAGAGATGAATCTCCCCCTAAGGGTGACTCTCCTCTCCCTTGACTACAAAGCAAGCCTGGGCTGACTAACTTGGACCTGGGCATCTAAGTTTTGGAGGTGTAATTTAGGGCTGATGAAACCCTCCCAAAACTGCAAGCCTCACCTCAAATTTGCAGGAATCTCAACTGTGAGGTAGAATACAGAAGAAGTACCAAAAAGGGCATTAAACACTAAAGAAAATGCACATATATTTCAGAATTATTTTGTATGGCCTAACTGAAATTTCACGCCAAAATTTCCTTTGAACCTGTCAGGTTTACATGCCAGCTCCTGGCCCAACAATAGTTCTCCCTGAGAAATTTAGAAGTCTACAGTGTTTTTCACAAGAAGAAAAAGCTCTTGATAAGCACAGGAGCTGAAGAGTGAAGGCCACTTCTAACTAGGGAGAAACCTGTAGTTGAAGACACCAAAGCAAATTTCATTTCTGACCAAAAAATGGCCTTAATGTCTGTCCAGACCATGAAACAATATATCCTTAATGGGAATAATCTGAACAGACTCTACTTAGCTGCTGAAGAAGCACAAAATGGTTGAGTTGAGTCAGCTGGATTTTGACTCTGTGGTTGGAAGGAATCTAGGTAGTTCAAACCTAGCACTCACCTTGCTAAGCCTTCCTTAGCAAGGAGTCTTTCAGAGTATGCCAGCAGTGGGGAGTGGACTCCTCTTTCAGATCCTAAGTGACAGGAGCTGTTGTCTTTTCACTTCCCCAAGTGAAGGGTTTCCTGTCAGGTTCAGGAGCCAGCTGTAAATGTGAATTGGGCGTGACTTTGAAGAGTAAATTTAAGGGGCTGTAACTCTGCAAGTGTCACAGACTCAACTCCTACTGAAGTTCTTAAGGAAAAACATGAATGTAGTATGGAAAAAGAGAGAAAATGCTTTGGGACATTTCATTCCTAACCTGCTGTATACTGGCTACTAAGCAGAATAAAACAATCCCATCGGGAACCGAAGTCAGTCACAATTTGTGAGGACAGAGGAAGTTGCACTTACTTATTCCAGGTCCATGATCTCTTAGTGTCAGAAAAGTGCAATTTTCCCTTTTTGTTTGGAATACCTAAAAGGTCAGGCTGACACAATGGTCTCTCACTATAAACTTCTCAAAATAAATAGGAGGCAAGAGTTGCTTTAGACTCCAGGTGTTTGAGTATAGGATATCTGAAAGATGAAAAGCTTGAGAATCAGCGGGTTGGAGAAACAACACATGTTGGAAATAAGTCCTCTCTAGGCTTGTTCTCCATGCTCTAAATCCATGATGGGATGTTCTTTGACTACTCCACTCCATCTTAGACAATCTCCGTTTTGAAACCCCTTCATCAAAGGCCATCTCTTCCACAAAGCTTCTCTGACCTCCCAAGTGACCTTCTTAGTACTAATCTTTCAACAGTGCTGTCATGTATAGCCATGAGCAGATAAAAACCTTTGATTTACAAAGCTCCAGAGAATATTTATTCCAGTCTCCTCAACCCAAGGAGATGCATCAAAAGCCAACCCTGAAGCAGAGTATCTCTTGAGATGGTGTAAAGCCAACTCCAGGCAGATGTTTAACAAAGACAAGAGTTACAAACTGTAAATGAGAATTTTTCCATATGACTTGAGTTCCAGTTTTGTCTTCCTTGTTCACCAGGGGAGCATGGAGAGACATCTGGTGGCTGAATAATTTTCTGCAAGCAAACTTATCCTCTTGGGATGTGGCTTTGCTAGGGAGGTGTCTCAAGAAGAATGTGTATCTTCAGAGACACCATACCATTCAACTTGCTTGAAGCACCGACACCCATTGCCACATCTCCCAATTCAATAACAAATCTGCCCACTGGGCACTGGGCAAAAAACGTGTCAGAAATGTGTCTGACAAGACAACATATCTGTTCCTGACGCCTCAAATACTGGATTTCACTGGAAGCTGCTGACAGAACTGAAATGAGCTGGACATAGTTCTCACCTCTTACTCCATGGAGACAATGGTAGAATGACTGTAGATTTGAACGGGGCAAGTCTAGGTCTGTAATGTTTGTATAAGCAGCCTCTTGTAGCCAGCACATGCAATTCCTTGCACTCTAAAAATCTCATTGCCTACCATTTGACAGTCAATACCCTGGGGAATGCACATGAGCACTTACGTGAGCGTTGTCCTGGTAGAGGACAATGGCCAGCAGGTGCATATTGTCCCTGACGCTGCAATGCCACAGTCACAGTGCTCAGTTTTGTTCGAATCGAGCCTGAATGCCACAATTATATCGTCTCCCTTGTGCTAGGGGCTATACAAATACAAAAGGGCTCAAATCTTGGAGGTACATTGCACAGCCTTAGTGCAGCAAAGGTGTTCAATATAGTTGGTGCTAAGGAGTCTTCCTGCCAGAACGCTCTCAAGAAAATTCTGTTTTTATTTCTATTATGGCACAACCAAAGGTTGGCTACTGTGCATGCACTTATGATAGGCATTCTATGTTAAAAACAGATAGGAAGGATAAATCATGTGAGACCAATTTACAAAAAAATAAAATTGTCTCCGAGGGGGGTAGCAGATAAACAGAGAATACAAACAAAATCTTATGAAATGCAGTCCTGGCTTCAAACCCATATCTCTCATCCCATCCCTCTCTCATTTCACCTCAGAGGACATCCAAAGGGTGGGGATCAATGGCGCCTCAATTTTTCTTTTTTATCAACAATTGGCAAAAAGATTTTTTTCTCCCATCAGGCTCTTCTTCTGCACTTGGTAGCAGAGGTTCAGGTGAGGCAAAGGATTGGTTAATCCCTGCAGTCCTCCAAACCAAAAGCTCACTAAAGAGAAGATATACAGCAGTTAAACCAGCAGCTTGAAAGTAATCCGACAGAGGCACTGTCAATAATTCCTCCTAATCCTCTACTGCATGACTAGTGTGGAAACCTTCTCAAGATCTTCAGATGTTAGGCCTGAGGCATTGCTGGAGTAGACACACCCTCACTGGTCGTTAATCCCTCCAGACTCTAAACCTGAAGAGTCACCAGCATAGGAATTTGTTCTCGAATTGTCTGCTCATGGGATGAAATAAAAAGCAAGAAAAAAATTACCAAAATGGGCTTAATTCTGCACTGTGGTTCCACGTTGATGGTGACAGAGCACTGGCACAGGCTGCACAGGGGGGCTGTGGAGTCTCCTTCTTCGGAGATATTCAACCCCTGCCTGGACGATGTCCTGTGCAACCTGCTCTGGGTGAGCCTGCTTGAGCAGGGGGGTGGGACTGGGTGATCTCCAGAGGTCCCTTCCAACTCTTGCCAATCTGGGATTCTGTGATTACATTGTTTTCCCATGGTTCTTGGCACCCCAAGAACTGAAGTACGGTGCAGAGCTGGTTTACTATTTTGCTATGGGATTCACTAAGGTACGTGGATCTCTAATAGCTATTGTAGGCTGTAAAGTACACATCACCAAAAGTGCTCCCATAGTGACATAAACCCTTTGCTCAGCTGTGTTGGACAAGGTTTTTAGATCAGCACTTCAGTCAGGTTCAAGATGCCAAAAGCATCAACACAATGATGGGCTGTCCTACTCACAAGGTCATACTAGGCATCAACAGTAAAATTGTGACAACAGTTCTCCATGGTTCACCTCCACTCTTTCTTTTGATAGTGAATTAAAACCTACAAAAATTCCCCGAGTCAATTTTGCTTCAGGCAAGTTGGAACATTTCCTCATGCCAGCACCATGTTGGTCTCTTCACCAACTGGAGTAGTAATTCACAAGTGTAACTGAACTCTCCTTCCAGTGATGCCTCCCAGTGGTTGTTGAGCATAAAGAAATAGGGATGGGGTTTACTGAATAGGTTGCATGCCATCACCTACTGTCCATCAAAGCAGAAGACAGCAGATGTCAGGATGTTAACCTACACTGCCCTTCCAGCTTTGTGACCACAGCATACAAAGAGCTCATGGTCTTTAACGTATTTCTATTCACATCTTCTCTATGATCCAGTAGAGTGCACTTTATTTTACGAATGAGGAGCAGAAGCACAAAGAAACACATGGACAAGTCATTTCACCTGACTTTGGCCTTCTCAAATTTAGGTATCAAGTCTCCTACTGCCCTTGGGAGAGACAGACAGGCAAGTCTCACCCCACAAAGCCTATTTAAATGAGACTTCGATTTGCCACACCTTGAGCTTACAGTCTTGCTCTGCCCCTGACATGGATGGGATAAATCACTTTCTAGACAATGAGATCTCTTTAATTAGCTGTAGAAGGTGAAACACTAGCTTGGATCAATTGGATTAATTTTTGATAGATAATGTGAGATGAGTCCCACATCAAATAACTTCCCCAATGTTGCACAAGGAGTTGCATCACAGGGACGGAGTCCTCTCATCCCAAGGGCCAGTCTTTCAACCTAACCCTTGTAAGACGCCTTTTAGCAACAAGGAAAAACATTTGATCCACTTATTGAGTCGGGAATCAGCCTTGCAACACACTGCCCTTGCAGCCGATGTCCTCCAGAGCTGTCCATTAACATCCTTAGGAACTGTCTTTCACATAAGGCCAACCTGTACAAATGATTGTAGCTGGAAAAGGCCCCTAAGGTTCATTCTGAGCATAGTTTGATAAGATAAGCTTCAGCCTACGTCACAGCTAGGAGGCTGAAAACCATTTACCACCACAGGGCACAATCTAATCTACCTGCTTCATTTGTCTGATCTCTCCTAATTTTGACTAATGAGCAGAAGATCTTGTGTACCTGGAAGCACATCTCTCAACTCCAGTTGCAGCAGATGGCCTTATGAAAGATATTTCCCCTCCCCACAAACTCTGAGTGCCGTATATCCACTGTAGCCTTGTTTTTCCCCTGCATTTATAGAGCATCTTTCACAGCAAGGTCAAGGGCTTGATGAATTTCCCTGGCAATTCTTGGCTACACAAGAACATCCTCATTCTCCTCTCCACCAGCCCCGCAAAAGCTGCTAGGATTCCTCATTTTTCATCAAAGTGATAGAAACCATGCAGGCATCTCTCCACTGGCATGGACGCTCCATCTCTCAGAGATGCTTTTTGATGATGCCTGAACATGATGTGTTATTTTGTTTTATCATTCCCCATGGATCACACATGGTTAACGAAACAGAAGCATCACCTCCACCAGGGATAGGACTGATGCTTCTACAGGCAGGTCACCACCAAGAAGAGGAGGCCAGTTTCCCAGCTGGAGCCATGGGCCAGTTGATCCACTTAAACACATATTAAATCTAACACAGAATATGCAGGCAGTGGGGGCTGAGCCACACAAAAGACACTGCTTGGCAAGAGGTAATGATGTGGGGAAATTCATGAGAAGGTGGTAACTTCTAAGAGGCCCAGATATGCGACTGAACTCAGGTGCAAAGATTTTGTCTGCAGGTGACCCCCTTTATCACAGGGGCTGCAACAACTTTTACGCAACTACATTTTAATGAGCAATACCCTATTTTTGCTGGGTGCATGTAACTACGTGATCACAGAATCATAGAATCCTTTAGGTTGGAAAAGCCCTTTAAGATCACCAAGCCCAACCATTCCCCTAACCCTGCCATCCCACCACTAAACCCTGTCCCTAAGCACCTCGTCTACCCATCTTTTAAATACCTCCAGGGTTGGGGACTTGCCCACTTCCCTGGGCAGCCCCTTCCAGTGCTTGACAGCCCTTTCATTGAAAAAAAATTTCCTGATGTCCAACCTGATGCTGCAGATAGAGCATGATCTGAGCCCAGCATAGCTGTGGCCATATTTCTTCTGAGCCTCCTTACATCAGGTATCTCTGTATATTGCCATGTGCTTTCTACACATACGCATTTTAGTTGCAAAATAACAAGTGCTTTCCTAAACAGAGTAATTCTTCTGGAATAAAATCTCTTTCCCCTGGAATAGCGGCACCATAGAAAGCTCATTCTAAAATAGCTATTCTGGTCACATTTGCCATGAAGACAAGTCCTAAGGAGATGTAAAACTGGCACCACAGACCTTAGCTTCATATCCCCTGTAGTGAATTTCTCAAAGAATGTCTATTGTCTTGCTTGCCTCTGACTGAGAGATGATAAAACCAAGGAGCTGAGGGGAGTGCAGAAAGGAAAAGCTCTGCTCTGCAGAGAGTATTGCACGTTGCATGGGAAATCTGGGCTCTTTTCTGGCAAATGTATTTTAATTACCTCCTTTTGTTTACAGGACCATTTCATGTAGCATACCACGGCACTGCCCTTGCCAAGCAGCCCAACCTCTCCAGTCATTTCCCGGCTAAAATAATGAGATCTGTTTAAAAATCATGACATCTTAGACATAGTTCATGCTGGAGTCGTGTAATTTATTTTCTGGTTTCTGAGTCCTTGCAGGGATTTTTCTCAGTCCTGTTTCTGAGTACTAAAAATCCAGGGAAGAGGTTTTGTTTCTTTTCAACTGATTCATCATGTGGCTGAGAATGGAAACACTGGGAAAAGTTCAGATATAAAACGTCTGCGGTGTAATAATAAATTGCAAGGAAAAAAATAAATCAGCCAAATGGTAGTAATAATTCAACATTGCACACAAAGATATACACCAAAGGTGGCACAAGTGACTTCATCCTGGTCATATTTGTTCATCCTGATGTTGATGTAGGTAGAGGAGTCACCTTTTATAATTCATGGCCAGTGAAGATTGTAAGCAAACATATGCAAGAGTCTTTGAACAGAACTATTAAACTTTTCCTATGGTTATACAGAGCCTTTTTTTTTACGTTGCAAAGAGCAATCTGTAAGTGAAATGTGCATCACAGCAGTGTCAGTGGAAGCTCTGCCAACTCTCCCTTTAATGATTACCCATTAATGATGACATTATAATTTACACCAAAAAAATCTTCTGTCCAATTCTCTTCTGCAAATTGTCATCCTTAACCAGTGTGTGTTTCAGGGAAAGCAGCCAGAGGCTCTGTGCAAGGGGCATACACTGAAGGATAATTTATTCCAGCAAAATTCAGAAGCCATCCAAAAAAAAAAGCATGTTTGCATGAACGAACAGCCGAATAATTTCTGGGTGGGAATTATTTGCTTGCAGACTGCTCACAAGTGAAAAAAGAAAGAGCTAGATTTTTCAGATTATTTTCTGCTGTGCTGTGTCTGCCAAGCATCTCTTGCTGTCCTTGCAATTTTCCCAGCATCTTTGCCGTTATATTCTGTTTATCCAGGACAGTCCTGGTGCATGCGAGTAGTAGTAGCTCCATCGATTTTAGTAGGAACCTTGCATAAGTAAGGATTATCTGTGGCAAAGCAGGCAGAGAAAGGTCTGATTCTCCAGTTATCTCCAGACAGGGACCTTTCATTTTTAAATTGTTAATAAAGGGACATGCGCACCACCGGCAACCACCACCCACCTATTTAACAAACTTAACTGTGAAATTGGATCCTTCCCATTTAGCCTGGATTTGCCTTTGATGCAGTTCCAGAGCTTAGGTTGCCTTATTTGCCTTTAATTTCTAATCCAGGCATATAGCCAAGTTTAGGACACATTGTCTCCCGTATTACAATTTATGTTCAGCACCAGCTGTAGCAGTTACATGAGCATCCTACAGCTCAAGAACAGCTCTAATAGATCAGACCAAAAGTCCGCTGAACCCCAAAACTTGTCTCCAAGAGCAGACAAAAGGGGACAGTTAGAGGTGACCACAAGAAACAGGACGCTGAGAAGGATCCCTTCTCCTGCTGATCCTCTTCATCCAATCTCCAAGTTTATGAAGAGGAAGGTTGATACACCAGGATGAGATATGTTCTCAAGAAGGTTTTGCTCCGCCAGACGCTGTTGTGTCAGTCATCCATGCTTAGTCCTATCCAGGTGTTCCTCTTTCATCCCATTCTCAGATGTCCTGAAAGGGAGTGCTGAGGAGCGGCTGTCAGGAGTGGGGATCTCTGTGGGGCACCTGCTGGATGGTGCAGCGTGCTCTCTCTTGCATATCCACAAAAGGTGGCTGTTCAGTCAGGTATAGGTGACATTCCTATATGATGCCTGAAAATGGGCAGAGAAGGATCCAGGGCACCAGCCACTCATTCATAGTAACGGAGATCAGGTCAGGCTAACTAGGAAAAGGGGTGTAAGGCCATGAGCTAATGTCTATGGGATCTCTAGGACAAGGTAATACTACTCCTTAGAAGGGAATATTCTTACCATTTACCCTGAAAGATCCAAGGATGTTTTTACACTTGAGAAGGGCCAGGGGCAACATTACACAAAGGTGGTGCAAGCATTTTTCTGGGACAGGGCACCATGATCTCAGGTCGAAAGCATGATGATGCTGTGTCCTTCCCCCAAGCAGACAGCCAAAAAGGAAACATCCTAGGGTGGGATGGGGAATAAACATCTTCTCTAAAGGAAGGTAATCAACAGCTTCTCTGTGTCTGGCTCAACAGGAGACATTTTACTGTCTTGGACTGCAGTGTAGTATCCACCTACACTGGCGGTGACTCACCTGTGCGATCCCTCACCACTAGCAACCTCAGTGCACATCCTCCGTTCTTCTCCCACTTTTGCAGGTGATTCAAACAAGCAGGGGTGGACTTGCCCTCTTGAGGAGTGCCGGGAGAACAAAAAAAGTTCTTGTGCACCTCCCTCCCAAGCCAGTGTTATGCCAGGGATAGAGAGAGACAACTCTATCCCTGGGAGTGCACAAAAAAAAAAAGCCCCAAATCAAGAAAATACCAAAATAATGCAACACCCTCCTCCTCCTAGCTGGCAAGGGAGCCCTGGATACCCCCGCCTTTCCCCCCGTTTAAAACATCTCAGGCTTCCTGGCTGAACTTGGCTGAGGTCTAAAAACATGAATAAGCTTTCCCTGTCCAAGAGCCAACTGGCAAGGATGGCTTGGATGGGACCCTCCATTTGTTACGGGAAAAATGGCTGGTCCAGTTCTCCTTGTTAAGCAGCGCGCTGCTGGTCGGGAAATAAAGACAGAAGGTCTGTTTGTAACACTGAACACACAATCCCTTCCAGCCTCAAAGACACTGAGGCAGCAGAAAATCTACCTTATTCACCACGATGACCTAGTTCTGTTGTCAATAGGTTAGAGCAGAGCAAAGTTGAGGGAGAATATCCTGATTAGAGGGATCGCCCACAATGGGACAGTGCGAACCTTTTTGTCCCTTAATTTTCACCCCTGTACCCTAATCCTGGGTGTGCTATCAACGTGTAACTCGGGAGGTTACAGGCTCATCCAGTTTACCTCTGCCTAACTCTGCTGGCATCAAGTTTACACCAGGAGCCAATATGGCACCGCGCTTTGTCACCCCATCCCTGGTATCAGCCCGTTGGTATGGGGGGGGTTTGTTTTGACAATTTTTGTATTTTTTTTTAACCCCTTCTCCTTCTGCTCCATCCCTGAGAAAGCCTTGAAACAGCAGCAGCGCTTTTGCCATCCCTGCATAAAGGAGCCGTGGCCGTGGGCTTTCGTCCTCCGTGCAAAGATGGGGCACAGGCAAGCTCCCTGTGACCAGTGGCTCTGCAACCTGGAGAGACCTGCCGTCCAGCCACGCTCAACATCCACACCACGGCCAGGGGCCTTTTCCTCCCATCATCGAGACAATGCCGCTCCTGGATGAATTTAGGATCGGAGCACACAGCGGAGAAAGAGCCGAGAAAAGATATAGCTCACAAACGGAAAGCTACTTAGTCCCTAAATGAAAGAGGAGGAGAGTGATTAAATTGCTTGTTCGTCTCTACACTGATAGATTGAGGATGGATGGACAGACAGGGAGACATTTTTTTTTTGTTCTTTAATGACATTACAATGCCCCAATTAAATACTTTTCTAAATTTAAAATGTATAGACACTTAAAAACATGACCTATTAAATAGCCAGCCCATTGAACATCATCTTAATGATTTATTGAGCACTAATAACTGTTAAAAATAGAAGCCTGAAAGAAAACGTTTCCTTTTCCTCTTCCCTTTTCTGGTGGTGACTGTTAAAGGATTTAATCGCCCCTTTTACATCCTGTTTAAAAAAGAAGGGGCTTTCCTGATAACAGATGCCCCTCTGGCCAACTGGCAAGGAAAAGGGGAATGTATGAGGTATATAAATGTATTTCAGAGGACAGCCAACAAAAAGAGGGAGAGGGGGAGAGAGAAAAAGAGAGGGAGGGAGGGAGGAAGAGGAGGAGGAGGAGAAGGGGGGAAAGAAAAAAAAAAAGAACCTGAAAGGATTAGAAATCAAAAAGAAGGTATTTTGTGCTGAGCTAAATATTATTTTGTTTCCATTGAAAGGGTTAAGAAAACAAAGACAGAGTTGACAATTTCTCCCGACTGGAAGCTGGGAATGGCCCACGGTGGCACAATGCTATTATTCTTGCATGGGCCCATTCTCACTGGATTTTCCACAAAATCTTTAATAATTTGATTCTTTTCAGCCTCAGCAGCCAGCTGAGCTCTTTAAGAAACAGTAACAAAAACCCAGAGAAAAACCCACTACTGAGAGGGGAGCTTTGGCGGAGAGCTGAGCTGAAGCCGATTAGTTTGGCCTGAATAGAGCCAGCCGGGTCCTCGAGCTCTTGCTCAGCCTGGAGTCCTCTGTTTCATTCATTGCAGTACAATATCACCACCAGAGCCCGGGCCTAGACACTAAATTACACTATTATAAAACTAGATTGATACACAAACTTTCCCTCCCAGGCTGAGTAGGGGACTTTTTCAACAATGTTTTTTTTGGTTTTTTTTTTTTTTTTTTTTCAGGGGGGTGGGGGGAGCTCGGGGTCTATTCAGGCATTTTGAAGTATCGCCATTCATATCGAGCATATCAATTCTTAATGGTGCCACACACACAAATTGCAAACACGGGGGATACAATCCTCTGGGTTCCCCTGGGGGGAGGGCTGTAGGCACTCAGCGGAGGCTTGCAGGGGTTTTGTCGGGGTTATCTCCCCGAAGACCCAGCAGGATGGGAGCCTTTCATCGGCTGGGGGCGGCTCGCATTGTCCCCAGGAATTCACGTCGGAACAGTGATGGGTCTCCGGCATTAAGTGGGAAACGCAGATGTTTGACCCTCATCTGGATGTCCCCGAGCATCGCCTCTCCCCGGTCCTCGCATTCCCCAGATGCACCCCTTGGGCGGGTGAAAGATGCACTTTCTAATGTGTATTTTTGGGGGAGGGACGAGAAAAATAAGCATCTTCGATGTCCTTTTTAGGGACCCTCCTTCTGAAAGGCAAGTCTGGATTTGGCCATGCGTTCCCAAAGACCATTGCAAAAACTCCCGGGAGAGGGTTTGCAAGGTTGTCTCTGGGTGCAGGTGCATAACGTGTCTCTTAACCACACCAATCCTCTACAGCTAGGGATGGCAGAATCTGATTAGGTCCCACAGCCCTTTCCTGCACAGGGACAAGCCTTCCTACAGCTGCTTTTTTTCCCCTCAGAAAATGCTAAATCCTTCTTTAGGAGAGATGTGGGTCCTCAGCAAGGAGCCCTCAACTTTACCACCTCCTCCTTCAGCCTGGAGGCAACCTCCTCCTTGTAACACATTGCTCATTTCAGGCTCTAAACTGTGAAATTAGAAACATCGCTTTGAAAAAAAAAGCAAATTTGAGGAGAGGAGGGGAAGTGAGCTGGAGGAAAGAGTGGTTTATATATCAGAAAACATGCTATGTCAATGCATCCCCATCCCACCCACCGCATCCTCATAGACAGCCCTCAGGTTGCAAAACACCTTCCGAACACACAAGACCCAATACTATGCATGGAGAGCTCTGCAAAAACCTTTCTATATTCTCCATTATATTTGTGGATGGGTCCTGCATGTCTCCATGCATTCTTCTGATTAATCTTTGCTTGCGACCTACCTATGCTCATCCCTGCCTGTTTCATTGGGTTGTTTGGTTTTTTTCTTGCTAACAACTATTTTTATAAACCAGATGCCATTAAAAACAAAAGGAGGAAGGACAGGTTTTTTTGCTGATTTTGCCTGGGAAAAATGTGAGGAAAAAAAGTCCTCCATTTCCTTGCCCGTGCTGGCAGTCGGGGAATTTATTTTCCCCAACTTTTTCATTTCTTTTCTGAAAGCCACATTCATCAATGGAAACAATCTCACTCTCCGCTGTCTCCAAACCTCAGGCTCCCCAAATGCTCTGAATATATTAAAGGCAACACAAAAAGAGCAGCAACCCAACATGCAAATTAAATTAAAACTCACTCTCCGCAAGAGGGAAATAAACAAACAAACAAAACCCCCACAGCTTATATATACACAAAGAGGAGAAATTAAAAGAGATTTAACAGTTCTGAGGAATTTGGACTGTTTTCAATAGCTTTTCTGAATGGGAGCTGTTACATGACATCAGCACCAGTTCTAATATTGGTCATTTCTGGAAGGGAGAGCTTTTCACAAATCATTCATAAACTGGGACGTCTTTTGAGTAGTTTCCACTTAATATATTTTGGATCTTGCAGATAGGCCATAATAAACATCAGGAAAGGGAGTCTTGGCAATTATTATCAGTGCTATCTTCACATTTAAAAAGCATTAGTGGGGCGAATTTGGTGCACGACTGCACCAGGTTTCTAGCTTGGGAAACCCTCTAATTAAGATGGCATGCTTACGAAGCAACAGCAGCACGACAGAAACTGTGGTTTGCTCTCCGGCATCGGGATCCTACGGCTTTGTGTTGCCTTGCGTACGTCTGTGGGGAGGTTTTATCATGCGAATGCAGAGAGTGTGCTTGTGTGCGCTACATGGCCTGTGTGGCTGGGAGTGATATGTAAAACTGAATTAGGCCAGAAGAAATAATTAGCATTGCAGCACATGGAGGAATGACCCTAAAACATCTGAAAGCTGTGGCTGCTTGCAGAGAGAAACAAAGGAGCCGGAGAAGAGAAGAAAGCAGCAATTAGAAAGGAGAGAATGAGCTGGGGTGTTGAACCACAGATCTGTAAATGGACACAAATTGTCCTGATTTTTTTTTTTTTTTTTCCTGCTTTCCTCACAGAGATGATGGTTTCAGGAAAAGTCATATAGGAAGGACTATATCAGCCCTGCAAATCAGAGGGCCAGGGCCCAATCTCTGCATTTTAAGGCCGGTGCAGGTTCTTGGATGTTAATTAAATTAATTCTGGTATTCACCAAGACTGATGAAATAGATGTCTGGGAAGTAAGCAGGTATTTTCTTTCTATTTCATGGGGGTTTTTTTGGACGCGGTACAATTGCAAATTTCTTCTCAAAATCAGACATCCCCCACACACCAACAGCTCTCCAGTATCAAGACAAAAATCACGCCTAGCAAAAGGAAGGGAAGGAGATGGCTGAGAAGCAGCTCACCAGCTGTTTGGCAGCGGCGTGAGCTTCCAGCCCATCGAGAAAGCAGCGTTGCTCCATCAATGGGCTGGCTCCGAACCAACTGCGTGAGGCAGCCTCCTCCTCTGAGCAGGTGACAGACAAGGAAGTTGCAGGCAGCGCCTTGGCTATCGAAAAATGCACCTTGACACCTAAAACGGCTACATCAGTTCTCTGGTAGCGGAGCTGACATCCAGCCTGGGCCGTTTCCAACCTACCAAAGGTCTTGCACTTCATGGGGGGGAAGAGAATAGGAGAGAAAGCAGGAGAAAGGCAGCAGATTGTGTTGACATTGATGGCTGCCTAATAATTAGGGTAGTTTACCCAAAAGACTCCAAAAAGGGGAGGGGGGGGGAACCCCTCATGTTTTCTGGACATCCCTACCATTACCTGGTGCCCATCAGGAAGTGCATGACAAGTCTCTTGTCTTTGGCTGCCAACATATCCGTTAGCAAGCAGGTCCCGAGTTAACACCAGACCCACCTTAGGGGAAGCCAGTGGTGGGAACCAACAAGCATGAGGAGGACAATGTGGGACTGATGTAAACCAAAGGGTTTCACTCGCCAAAGAAAAGCAACAGGGGGCTATGGACAGGCGCCGCAGGGGATGGGATGCCAAGCAGGAATGTCTCACGTTGCCCAGTCCTCACCACCCTCTGACACCCAACTGCCCTGGCAGGGCATCGTCATGGCAAGTCGGACGAGTTCCCAGAGAGGGAATAAGGGGGCTGTTGTGGAGATGTGGTTCAGGCCTAGGGTGGATGTGGACTATCTGCGTGTGTCATGCCAAATTCCCCAGCCACCTCCCTGCACCTCGGCTCCCCTCCCCATGCAATGGGGTTCACAGCATGGTTGGCCCTCCAAGGACATCCTATGGTGGTAGGGACATTCAAGCTTCCGAGATGCTCTCATACCAAGGTGGCTGTCTACATTTATCCTTGATGTGCAAAATTAGGGTTAGTTGTTAAACACTCCTACTTCACCTCCCAATATCCTGAAATACGAGCATTTTTAAGCCCTCAGTGGTCCAAGAAGACCTTCAGATGCTTTTATCACTCCTCTAAATCACTTTATTTCTCTGTTTTTAGTTCTTTTCCTTTCTTCTTTATGATAGCACAACAGTGTCCTGCAGCAAGGAGTTCCCCAGATGGGGACATTGCACGACGGCTGTGCATGGCTTGCATTGGGCTTCAACAACCCTTTAGTCTCCAGGAGAC
This sequence comes from Gorsachius magnificus, assembly GCA_034008185.1. Lineage (NCBI taxonomy): Eukaryota > Metazoa > Chordata > Aves > Pelecaniformes > Ardeidae > Gorsachius > Gorsachius magnificus. The sequence goes on along the minus strand of CM067082.1, from coordinate 156,215,936 downwards.
TGATGGAGTTGAGTGAAGGGCAGAGTCAGGCCCCGGGGGTGCTGGGTGACCCCATCCAGCAGGCAATGAGACTTCTTGTGTGACTCTTGGACTGAGCCCAACCAAGGTCCCAGGCTGCTTCTTCACACCACCACCCTCACGCCCCCACAATTTCTTTTTTTGCTGCATTTTTCTGGCATTTCCTAACGTGTTTTTTCTTGTATTACATTTCTCAAGGAAGGCTGCCTGACGAGCAGCAAATCATTATTAATTCCTCAGGTATTCGCTCTAATACGATTAACCCCCTGCATGCCACACCCCAGGCTGCACTTCTCAAAGCGCCCTCCAGTCCCCATCCATCTCCACCACCTCCACGGTGGTGACCAAAACCCAGTCCACAGACCAAGAAATGTGTGACAGAGAGATCTACTGCTCTCCAGGAAGCAACCGAGAAAGACTTAATCTCTGCTGGACACAGATATTTAGACACCCTGTTAAGAGTCCATCCTTGTTTTTCCAAGGTTTTTAGGTGACAGTGTATCTGGCCTTACATCCACAAAGGTATTATCTTGCATTGCCCTCAACAGGAGGCATCTAAGCCATTGGGGGGGTCTTCTAGTCTAAATGGCCAAGGGAAGCCAAAGGCAAGAGGAAAGTGCCTATTTCTTTTCTGGGAAAGCCAATGCAATTAGAGAAGGAGTGACGCTGTCTTTAGAGAGCAGGTCCCAAATGGCCTCCTCTGGAGAAGGTCTTTGCAAAGCTGGTTAGCAAATACCAACTTTTTCTCAACACCATCCAGCTATTCCTACAGGGGAAAGCTAACACAAAAGGATATTCACTCCAGTGTTAACACTCTCAGAGACCCCCAGATCTGGGCCATTCAAATTAAAAAAATTTAAAAATCAGCTTCGGATTTGGGCCTGATCCCTCCTGCTCCTGCTGCACTGGAATAACAGCTCACAGCCACTTTGCTCCAGTGGGAATAAGCAGATGAAGAGCAGAATCATCCCCATGCCAGGCTGTCAACCAGGCTTCTAATGCACTGGGTTTGCTGCTCTGGGCACTTGGCTGGTGAATGAGGAGCTAGAAGGCAAACTCCAGTTGAACCTCCAGTAGTTCAGGAGTAACCCAGGGCAGGAGGGGGAAACCCGGCTGCTGGCCCTCAACTCTGCTCATTGCCAGGTTGTCCTCAGCTCAGCATCTCCGCAGCTCATTGTGAAGCATTTCTTGAGCTGCACCATTGCAAACCAAAGGGAAATGAGGATTGCCAGCCCTGTCCGGCTGCAATCTGCCTAACAGGGACCCTGCCCCAAGCCTGGGTATCATCTGCCACAGCAAAAGGTGGGGAAAGTCCCTGTGAGGAACTGGAAAAAAACAAAGGATGCGGGACTGCCACCTCCTCAGCAATGTGGATTTTCTTCAGCATCCCCGGGGAAAAAAGACCAGCCCTGAGATAAAGGGGCTTGTTGACTTTTAACACCACCTGGGGGGGGGGGGTGGGGGGGGTGGGAAGGAAGCAGAGAAACAAACCCAGAGAAGGAGGAGGAAAACAAGAGGTTTATAGCCTGCCTTGAAAAGACTGGGGGAAAAAAAAAAAAAAGAGTGAAATTCTTGGCTCCCCTCACACCTATTAGCCTAGGAAATGGTGCCTGGTCTCCGCTGAGACCTGACTGAGACCAAAGGCAAGTCGACCTGTTAGCAGGTACTTGAGAGAGGAGCTGCTGGCTGGATTGGGCTGGAGGCGTCAGAAGCCCCCGCAGCCTCCCCCATTCAGGTCTCCTAATGACCATATAAAAGGGTTGGGGGCAGCTTTCAGAGCAATCGGCTCCCTCGGATGCATCCCGCGCACACAAAACCCCACAGCCATAACTGCTGCTCTCCCCCTGCCAAGGCGAACAGCCTGGAGGGATAACGTTCCTGCATATCTATACATCCCTACCGCTGCGGTGGGGGCTATTTGAACTGTTTTCCCAAGCTGGGGACGTTCCTCCCACATGTCACACTCCAGGTCGAATAATTTGCCTTTGATGTTGGCGAGCATCGTAACATCATGCAGGGGCTGGGGATGTCCAAGCGGGGTCCGTTTGGGCAGCAGACGGCTGTGGCATCCCAGATATATGTCCCCAAATAAAGCAAACCAAACCCAAAAGTTTTGTAGCAAAATTCCTCTTGCTTTCCCACAGACAGGTTCAGGTCGGGCACCAGTAATTCTTGCAGTGCAAACAAGAGCCCAGCAAAGTTACTTTTTTTCAGACATCATCCTTTTTTGCCCCATATCCCTGGTCCTGAAATGCATTGCAAGGCTGTGTCAGTTTAACTGATGGTTTTGGTTTTGTTTCCTAGGAAAAAATTCAGTCTGGGGATGGTTGGAGGAAAATGGAAATGTTTCATTTCAGCATTTCCAAAGGAAGAGGTATGGTTTCTGCTCTTCAGCATGACTCAATGTCATTTTTTTATTAAAAACTATTTTTTCAATATTTTAAACAAATATTTTTTTAAAAAAAAAGTTTTGAAATGTCTGAAAAATTGAACCAACTTTGTCTCCACCAGTTCAGAGCCATTTTCTTTCCACTCATTTAGTTGATTAAGAACAATGTTTTTGGTTTTCGCAACACCACAGCCCTTTTTATTGTTCTTTGGGGTGGACTTTTTGGGGTGGACTTTTGCTGAATGAAGAAAATCCTCTGTGTTTCATCATAAGGCATCAAGTTTACAACTTGCACAAAGTCCAGGAGGCTGGATCTAGCATTCACCATCTAAGATCCAACCTCCTGGATCCACCTGGGCTCTCCCTATGGTCAGTGGAAAGACCAAGGCATCCCAAGTAACATTGATACCCTTCTTCCATCCCTTTCCCCATCTCCTTTGCCCGAAATTTAGGCTGAACCTTGAACTTTGGATCAAACTGAATGCTTTTTAGCATAAGATATGCTTGTGGTTCTTTAATACGAAAATATACCCCTGGTTTTCTCTTCCAGGGAGAGGCTGAAGTTGCCCTCGATGATCTGCAGATCCTTCCCACATCCCAGAGGTCACCAGGGCTTTGGAAAGTCCTGCTAAGCAGCTGAACCACCAACAATCCTCTCATCCTTTTCTCTCAGTTCCCGTCCCCAAGCCCGTCCCAAGTCAGAGTATTTAACTGGATTTTTTTTTCCTTTTTTTTTTTTTTTTTTTGGCTTTGAGCCTTTTCCAACATCAACACAATCATTTTTGGTCTTCCCCTTCACTTTCAATCATTTCTATGAAAAGGGACAAAATAATTCAACACAGCCCAAACTTTTCTCAAGACCTTGGTTCCAGGCTGTGCCTTTGCTCAGCTCTTTCAAGGACTCCCCTCCCTGAAACTGGACACAAGAGCACAGGGAAGAGAGACAGGGGACACTAAAGTGGTTCTGAAATGACTCTTCAGGTGGAGGTTCTCAACCCAGGATTAGCAACTCTCCCCAGACCTGCTCTGGATCCCTGAACACCTTCCCTCTCCCAGTAAGCCCCCACGTTTGCCCTTCCTTTCCCTTTCCCCAGTCACTTCAGTTCTGGAACTGGAACCTAATTCATCTGTACAATCAGATCTTTTACCTTTGAAATCCCCTGGTTTCATTTTTATTGTCTGCAAGCAACACTTTCTTCTCAGGAAACTAAGAGGAAAAAAAGGAGAAAACAAAGGCAACCAAAAATGAAAAAGAGCAGCTCGTCTCTCCAGTCACAACATGCAGGAAGCATTTACTGAAGCTCTGATTTCAAAAGAAATAGATGCTGCTTTCTAAGTCATTCCTAACTTACGCCACGACAGCCTTAGCAATTATTTAAGCAACAGCAAGAGAAGTTGTGGATTTTCCCCATGATAAATCATGCACTTCTGCTTTCCTGGCTGCCTAAATAATTTTGCCTTCCCCCAGAAAACACAGGCACTGAAGGCTCTGGAGCTGTGGTGAGCTCCCTGCAGGGGGAACACTGTCTTCATGCAGCAGCCCACCAGGTGAGGTGGCCCCTTGCTGGCTCCTAACCCCTGCACAGCCCTTCCACTCTCCCTGTCTGAGCCTTATGGCCTCACCTGGTTACCCTCACTCAACCTTTCCAAGCCGAGGAAGCAATACAAGCTCCAAATTTTTAAAACCAAGACTCTGGTTGAGGGTAAGTGACTCATCCAAGGTCATCCAAGAAATCTGTGGCATGACACTCTCTGTCTTACCCACTAGTAGTGCCCCAAACTCAGAGTCATCCTTCAATTGTCTTTCTCAGCAGTTAAAGGGTTATTGTTTGGTATTTTGAAACATTAATGATTATAAAACATTTCAAGCACCTATGGAAGGACCTAGCAAAGAACCTTGCACAATGTGATATATCTCTCTATGTGGCTGGGAAGGCCCTGGTACTGAGATTTTGTGCGGCCTTGAAGAACAGTGACACATGGAAAAGTCTCTTACATGAAGTTTGATGAAAAGGCCAGTGCATCACAGGAAACAGGAAATTCTCCTGAATTCCCAGGAGAAGCTGCACCTGCCCTGTTTCACCCTGCAGCAGGGCTTCTACCATGTTTCCATCTCTTGAGGGTTGCTGAGCATCTCCTAATACTTGCAACTGTTTGCAAAGCCATGCTCCTTGCGTCATGGGATTAGTATGCCAAGTCTCATCTTATTTTTTTCTTCTTCTGTTTTGTTTTCTTCCTTTCTCTCTCTCTTTCCCCCTCTCCTTCTTTTCCAGAAGCTAATGGCCAACCTTGATGACCACAAGGAAGACACAACTTAGGTGCCCAAACCAGTATTCATAAAAAGACAATTTACTTTAGTCTTATGGATCTGAAAACAGCCTTCTTGTTTTCCAGAGGGAGCCAGTTTCATGGCTATGGAAAGCTTGTGCTGGGCAGTAACTATCAATGTCATTGTCACCCTAGGGACCTCCCTGAAGTTGAGCTGGCCAAAGTGGAGATTAGCTGGCTCAGGAGGACATACAGACTTCTCAGCACAACAAGCCTTCCTACTGCACCATTCGCAGGAGTGTGCAGTGCCTCTTCTTTCTCCTGCTGCTGTCAGCAAACCTCCCCCTGATGGTTCCCATCTTTCCTGTGTGTTCTTCCTTGACCAAGGTCATAACTCTTGAATACAGAGAGGTCTGTGTCTGCACCACATTGCTGTTTTCCTGCTGCTTATTTGTGGTAACAGACTCAAAAGACTGGAAAACTGGACTTGAGACCTCACCTGGAGCACTGCGTCCAGCTCTGGAGCCCTCAGCACAAGGACACGGAACTGTTGGAGCAGGTCCAGAGGAGGGCTACTAAAATGATCCGAGGGCTGGAGCCCCTCTCCTATGAGGACAGGTTGAGAGAGTTGGGGTTGTTCAGCCTGGAGAAGAGAAGGCTGCAGGGAGACCTGATTGCGACCATTCAGGGCTTAAAGGGGGCCCATAGGAAAGATGGGGACAATCATTTTAGCAAGGCCAGCTGTGACAGGACAAGGGGCAAAGTTTTTAAACTAAACCAGGGTAGGTTTAGACTGGATCTAAGGAAGAAATTCTTTACAATGAGGGTGGTGAAACACTGGCAGGGGTTGCCCAGAGAGGGGGTGGAGGCCCCGTCCCTGGGAACATTCCAGGCCAAGTTGGACGGGGCTGTGAGCAACCTGATGTGGTTCAAGGTGTCCCTGCTCCTGCAGGGGGGTTGGGCTGGGTGACCTCTAGGGGTCCCTTCCAACCCCCAAAATTCTATGATTCTATGATTCTTTATATGCAAATTGATATTGCATTATAGGAAGGTGCTCAGGTCCATTTGGCATTTCTCTTTTGGTGGGGCTCCCTGTGATGGATTTTCTTCTCTCATTACTAAATTCAGACTCTCACCCTCCCTGGTCCCCCTACACAGTCTCACAGATGCACCCCAGGAGAAGAACAGAACCCTGCTCTGCTCAGGTATGCAAATGGCCTTTGCAGACACGTATTTGATGTTTCTTCTCTTCCCAAGAACAGCTGGAAGTTCAAAGCGTTTATCAAAATCTAAGGGAATTCCATCGTAACGTAGATGTATGCTTTAAAAAAACCCTTTTTTGATAGGAGTTGCTGGGAACGCTTAATATATACTCTTGTTCCTCCTTGAAACCTCAAACATGAACTGTGTCCTGCTGATAAAAGGGCAAAAGGCAGCACTGAGTTAGGAAAAGTCCCCCCTTGGAAACCCCTGCTGTGCAGGAGCAGTGATCAGAGCGTTGGTTTTGTCTTTCTTGAGGTTGCTTGTCTTCTGGGAAACTGCTGAAGTATAAAACCCTCTCAGTTATGTCCATAAGACTGTTGGCAAAGCCATTCCAGCTGTTGGTCACCTCCTCATTCTGGTGGGGTTTGATTGCTTGAGCTGAAGTTCACATACCTGACTTCCGAATTTTGAGTTCCCACTACCCAGAAAAGAACATTTTGGCCAACCTGCTAGAAGCAATAATCCCACCATATAACATCACTCAACCATCAGGACAGATCAAAATTTTGCTCACAGGGAGTCCTGCAACTCCCATCAGAAAGGTGCAGAAGTCAGTGCTAAGACTGAAATTAGCTCTGTATTTATTCCTGTTTCCGGAGTTCCCCTACACCATGTCAGACCCTACTGAGTAGATGCCAATTCTTGTTTTTCATTTATTTACTTTGCTGGTGATGGGGGCAGAGGAAGGCTCAGCATGCAGCGGTGGGTGAGGGAAAGGAAACGGCAGTTAAAAGAGGGACTGAGGGGTCGTAACGAGCATTTAGTCTTCTCTCCAGCACAACATAAGCCAAAGGATTCCCCCTCCATCAGGCCATGTCCCCAGGCTTTGCTTCATCATCTTCTCCCTCCCTGTTCAATGGTATCCCAAACATCACCTGTTTAGAAGTTGGACATTTATCCTAGTCGACAAGGCTTTCCCAAGCTGCTGGAGAGAAACAGGTGGGCTGAGACACCCTCCTGGGGCAAATCTGCCTCATTTCTACTCTGAATTAATCTGGGTTTTCCTCTCCCACTGCTTGATTTTGGACATTTCACTGGAAGAGTGAAGAGCCCTTGAGCAGGCAGTGCCTGCTCCATGGGGAGGTTGCAGTGAAGGCATCTTTTATCACCCTCCTTTGGAAAACCAACAGGCGCTTCCCCATGGAAGAGGCTCTGCAGCAGAGGGAAGGGGGGAGAGAGTAGACGGCTTGGGGGGTGAAGCCGGCACCCCAGTGCCGATGGCTGTAATGCTGGTACTGCTGCTCAGCTTTGCAAGACACGGGGTGTGTGGCTCCATTGAGGGGTCCTGGTCAAGTGTCTTCCTCCTTGCTGAGCCCAGCCAAACGAAACTGCTCAAGTGGCTCCTTTCAGCTATTGTTCCTGGGCACGGTTTCTCATTTCTCACCCCCAAAAGCCACCTAGTAATGGGGTTCACTGTTTCCTTTCCTGTTTTGCAGCTGCTGTTTGCTGCTCATCAAACAATTCTGCAATCTGCCAGAGCAAAAGCCAGTTGGTGGATCTTGCACAAGGAGGGGGGGGGGGGGGGGGGAAAGTCCTCAGCCCATAAATAAATAAAGAAGGAAGTATAAAAGGCAAGGCTTTCTCAAAGCGATGGCTTGCAGCTAAGTATTTTCAGTCACTTCTACTGACCAGACAGGTTATTCGGAGTACTTCCAGCCCTAGAGATGACATTTGACATGACATGTACATGAGATGTATCATTTAGGTCACTGTGCTAAAGCACAAGACACCCCCCCCCCCCTTCCTCCTCCTCCCCTCCTCTGCGCCCCTCAGGGAATCTAAAAGTTCAGGGTCTTTAAAGCTGAATTCCCCGCACAAGAGTTCAGCACCTTTCAACCTTTTCAGACCTATTACAGGAAGAAAACTGGGTGGAAGGAGTGGGTTGGGGGGAGGAGGGAGGATCAAGGCAGTTATTTCAAGGCAGGTGATTTACAGGCAGGTTTGGAAGCTCAAGAGAAAAGAGGCTTCTTGCATTGGTTGGAAGGGAGATAAAAGTCACTAGATTGGTTCATCTCTAGGGCCAGTGGCAGAGTAAAAGCTCCTTCTAAATGCCTTAAAAATGCACCTTTAATTCTGCAATAATCCCTGCATAGTTAAGAGATAAAGTCAACAGAGTGAGCTGTGTCATCATAGGATACCAGCACACTGATTTAAAATTAAAAACAAAGAGCTCAGGGAAAAAAACCCAGAGTAATCTATCCAGTCAAGATCAAGTCATATCAGCTGACTCACTCTTCCAGAGGTGCTCAGGGTTGGTTTGTGCAATTTGGCCAGTCTGGCGTTGAATGACAGTATGGGATGGGGAGATGTTAATCAAGTCTCAAACAAACCCATGTGCAGGATCTGGTCTCCTACTCTGACCAGAGCCTACAACAAGAGGACCATCCATCCATGAGGTTCAGTTCCCCAGTCAAAATCCTTTGGTATTCATATTTTTACTATGTTATTTTCTTTCCCTGCACGCTATTTTTATGTAGCTCCCGATACCATTCAGTTCAGAGCAATGTAGTAGAAGTATCAATATATGAAAGATACGGCCCTGAGAGGGACACAGGATCAAATAAGAGTAGCATTCAGAAGCTGTGAATGGGTGGACAGGACATTATGATGGACAAACATTCCCTATGCCACTAGGAAAAGCTTTCTAAGCCCATCCGTGGTGATACTTAATGAGCACAGGCAAAATGACGGACAAATGGAGCTGTAAGGAAGATGAAGATGCTGTTCAGTCTATTGCCACATGGTGTTTATGTCATCTCCAGACCATGGTATATCTGGCTGGGTCTGGTTGGGAGCCAGGAGACGTGGCAGCAGTAGACTGGCCAGGAGCAGGGACCAGGACATATCTCCTAAGTAGCATGTCTCAAAGTCGCCTCCTGCACTGGTGGGGGGCAAACAAGCCAGGGCCTTCAAAAAGCACTCTCTCAGAGCAGTTCAAGTATGGCTCTACCTAAGGATATTGGAGATGGTGCCAGGAGGGGCCGTTGAGGCAGGAATTGCTGCAGCATGGGTCCTTGCTGCTCCCCACTTCAGCCTGCCCACCACGGAGCAACAGTGCTCCTGGGATGCATCTTCTGGCTATGAATTACCTCTGAAGTTTCCTCTTCTCTGCCTGAGATCAGAATAAAATAACTTGTGGCCTGCAGGCACACTATGAATTTCTGTAAATTTGGACACTTCTGGTACAACTAGTTCAGAGTGATAATTCAAAGAGGTTCCTTCACCCTGTCAGAGAACAAGACCTGGGAAGACAGAGGCGGTGGAGATGGTCCATAGACATGTACGTTGCACTTCAGAGAGGCTCTCACACAAGTGACAAATGTCTCCATCAGTCCCTTTGTTCGCAAGGCTCCTCCAACTCCATAAGGTTTAAACCAGAAAGCATTATCCTGTTATCACAGGCCTTCTGGTTCGCTCATCCTGCTGGGTTTGCTCTGCTCACAGACCCAACTATAGGATACAGCCCTCCAATAATTGTCACAGGTTCTCCTAGCTGCAGTTTCTTTAAAATACAGAACGTGCTCTACCCCACTGTATTACGTGTCCTGACGTAACCTACGTAGGTCATAGCTCATGCGCAATGGGCAGCACGTTTCTGAGGGGAACACCTTCAAGTAGGTCAAAAGTTGGAAATTAATTAAAAAATCTGTGGCTGTTCTGCTGTAGCTGAGGATTTAATAGTGACAGCTGGTCGTAGTGGCCCCATTTGTAGGCAATTAAGGAGAACAGGTCTAAGTATTTCTAAGGTCAGAAATGCATCCTTAGAGATTTTTACTTCTATCAGTTGGATATGAAAGGACAGTAAGGTGTCTTATTTGGCACAATTTTTTTTTTATGTCTAAAATGGTCCACTAAGATAGTTTCAGGAACAACAGGGCTCCGTTTTAAGAAATGTATTCATTTGTGTCTTTACCCCACATTTTTTCTTGCTCTATCCCAGATGTATCTTCGGACTGTGCATTTTTCTATCCCTATTATTTCCAATGCCCATAGGAACAAAGAGCAGGCTACTTCCCCCCGCCCCCTTACTTCCAGAAAGCCTTGGAAAAAAGGAATTCTGAAGGGTAGGTGGACATAAAACAATATGCAAACATAAGCCTGACATTTCAGTGAAATTCTTTTCATGCTCTGTGCTAGAAATGGACACAGCTTCCTTTGGATGTAATTCCTTAAGTAACACAACTTTGTATTTTCCTGTAATCATTTCACCTACACCTTCTACCTAAAGGAGAAAAATATAAAGTCATGTTACATCTCACGTCTTACACTTCTTATCTATTGTTTCTGCTTCCTTTGAGACCATGGACAGTTTTTCTCCATGACCTCCTGCAGCAGTGCTTGCTCCAGTCTTGCTTTCCAAGGTCCCCTCAGACCCTTGGGAGGACTTCTTCTGACCACTGGGCTTTGCAGCACGCTGGGAGCACCTGTGTTGGATTAGAAAATAGCAGTACTGGAAAAAAAAATAATAAATGAAGTATTTCTCTCCCAGCCCCCCGCCTCACCTTGTCCCAACCCATCTGCCGAATATAAAAGAGCATTCGTAATCTAATTAATCTAACCATTGCCTGTCACGGCTGGAAGGCAATTTTGAAAGACTATCGCCTTGTGTTTTACTTCGTCTCGAAAGTTAATCTCCTCAAAGCAAAGGGACTTCCCACTCCTCCAAGCCCCACAACCCTTAATCTTTCTTCTTAACCAGTTACTGGTGAATGTGTCTCAGTAGCTGGATGTAAAAATGTGTAAGAGGGAGGCATCCCCTCCTCCTCTCTTGCCATACAAAAAAGACTTGTGAGAGGAGATGCTGCTCAGCCAGCACTTCTCCCACCGCAGAAGGACCTCAGAAGGAGTCGCAGCTCCTCAGCCTCACTCTGCGGTGAACTAATTACCCCATCTCATCCATCACCCAGAGCTTTGCTCCGTCTTTTTTCCCCTCTCCCTCTCTCTCTTTTTTTTTTTTTTTTTTTTAGTTAAGATTAAAAGATCTCACACTCTTGGAGAGAAGAAAGAGCCTCCAGTCCATCTCCACCTTGTCAATTATAAACAAGGGGCTAGGGAGGGTTGCACACTGTTATTGACTTAAGCACTTTGGAAAGGTCATCTTCAAGGTCTGAACCTTTCCTTTCCCACTCCAAGCTCACCTGGCCCCATTAAGGAGGAATTTCAGGTCCCTCCTGTATTTCATTTTGGGCCCACTGGCACTTCTGAGGAGTAATAGACAACATGGAGAGGGAGGAGGTAGGATGGGGGCGCGGAGGGGAAAATTAAGACAGGTAGGGGGGAAAGAGAAGTCATTGAGAGACTTCAAAGTAGAACAAAGACCCATCCAGATGTGAATAATTGCTAGGTCAGCACGTTAATCACAGGCAAGGGCTACACTGCAAGCCAACCCTGGTCGCTTCACAGGGGCGAAAAGAGGAGGGGAGGGACAAAAGGGGAGAGATACAGAAACAAGGCTTTGATACAGCAAAGGACAAGCCTGAAAAATACATTTTCCAGGTGATTATGTGAGTAATGATCCAACCTCTGCTTTATTAAGGGCACACTGGGTCTGTAATTGTAGGTGAGCTGCAGCTCAGAGGGCAGTGATGGAGGCACAGCACCACGTGCCCAACCTCGCGCATGCCCTCTACTCACTTCCACGTACCTGCAGCCCAAAAAAAGCTCCATCTCACCACCTGAAAGTGCATTTCCTGCCATGTCCACCACAATATCTAGGCTTTCAGATCTTGGCCTGGTGGGAGGGAGCCATTACGGTTTTGTTCTTGTGTCTTTGAGGTGAATTATGACTCCAATGGCTTCTAACCAAGGTTGAGAAGATGCTGGCTCGTCATCTTTGCCTTTTTTTTTTTTTTCCCCAGTCCTGTGTTCTTGCGCCGCCACCACACCAGCTGTGTTTATCTTGGTAACGTCTTTCTTCTAAATAAGGTCATATGGTTTCACTAACTACAGACAAAACACCTTCCCACGTGGCTTTTTGCTGTGTAAATAAACATCCAGCATCTAAACAGCTATGGGTGATGCAATGTTGCTAATGTCTGCATGTTCAATTAATGTAAAGGAAGTTTCTTATTGTGATTGCATGAGCTGCAGTATTATTACAGGGCAGTAGCCAGTACCTTTTCTTTCTTAAGCTCATTTTTAAATTGATGTTTCTAATAAAAATTCTTATTTTTATCATATATTCTTATCATAATATCTCACCCCCTTCCAGAATTTAATGATATGGCTTACCTAGGATCAGTACTTTGCTTCACAGACGTGTGTGTTTGGTGGGGTATTTTGTTTTGGTAGGGTTGTGACCCTGTCGGGTTTTGGTGAGCATGCTGCACGAGGTCAGTGCTGAAGAGTATGGAGGAGGGAAGAGGTGGTCTCTGCCTCCAGAGCAGGTGAAGCTCCTGCTTGCAGCAGGATCTCTGTCCTGCTTCCTGCAGCCTGCTCCTGATGACAGAGCATCCCCTCGGGCTGTGAAATAACATTTCTTCATCCTCCCCATCAATCTTCTTCCACCTACCACCTCCAGCTCCTGTGCCAGGATCTACCATTCCTAATTTTGGGATGTTTGGACGCAGTCACTCCTTTATCAGACCCTTCTCAGAAGTTTCCTGTTCCAGCTGGGACCTCAACACTGGCACAAAAACATACACAGCATACCTCCTCAGCAACTGGATTCTCCACCTTCATCCCAGCCAGAGTAGTTTGTACCAGGGACCTTCTATGCAGCATTTCAGCTGCCCTGAAGACCACAGTGACCTCAGACCTCTGATCAATAAAACCAAGCAAGTCAGGTGTTTGGATTTGTAAAGAAAGGGGAAAAAGTCCAGAGGAGAGCAACAAAGCTGGTGAGGGGTCTGGAACCCAAGGGGTGTTCAGCCTGGAGCAGAGGAGGCTGAGGGGAGCCCTCATGGCTCCCTACAACTGCCTGAGAGGAGGGGGGAGCCGGGGGGTCGGGCTCTGCTCCCAGGGAAGGGGCATGGGACGAGGGGCACCGGCCTCAAGTTGTGCCAGGGCAGGGTGAGGTTGGCCCTGGGGAACAATTCCTTCCCCAAAGGGCTGTCAGGGGCTGGAAGGGGCTGCCCAGGGAAGGGGTCGAGTCCCCAGCCCTGGGGGGATTTAACAGCCGGGCAGAGGCGGTGCTGAGGGCCAGGGTTTGGGGGTGGGATGGCAGGGGTAGGGGAACGGCTGGGCTGGGGGAGCTTAAAGGGTTTTCCCAACCTAAACAATTCTGTGATTCTATGATTCTAGGGGCAGAGACTCTGTCCCCTGAGACTCTTATTGAAGTGGTTATACTTTAATGTAATTTGTGAGATACTCATAGAGAATACAAAGACACCGGGGAGATACAAAGGCTGGAGGTAAGAATAACTAGGAGAGGAGTTCCTTATCCAAAAATTATTTCTTGAGAAAGCACATGTATGAGGGGGCAGAGTTAATGGTCTCCTTTTGGACATCCCATTTTAAGAAAGATGTAGATAAGCTGGAAAAGATTCAGAGTGGAGAGAGGACAATGCTGAGGTGCTTAGGAAAAAAATAGCTATAGGGAAGCTTAGAAGAAAGGAACTTGCTGGTCTGGGAAAGAGAAGGCTGAAAACTAGAAGCAGAGGAGATCATTCAGTAGAGGGTTTAAGAACAAATGTTAGACAAGTGTCTGTCCAGAACATCTAGACGTTTGATGAAAGGCAGCTATTAATAAAAAGTATTTCTCCCATAAAGCCTCTGATAGATCTCAGTCTGTGTTTTTTGCATCCAGAGCTTTGTAGGATCTCCACAGGACAATGAAGAACACGATGCTTGTGCAGGTAAACAGCCCCAGATCACTTCATACTTAAAAATAGATGTTGGAAGCATAGGACGCCTCAAATTACAAAAGGATAAGGCCTCAGGTCTCAGTGGGGGGAAGGTCTGAAACAACACTGCAGATCCTACATGAGTCCAAGCTATAAGGAGAGTCAAGAAGCTGCACTTTCAGGATGTGCAGACTAATGATGGACGTTGAGTCTCTATAGGGTTCAGTACCACACTTCTTACTCCACTTTTTCTGTCATCTTTGCAAATAGTCTCTTGCTGCCAGCTGCCAGAACCTGGGGAGGGCTCATTTCTTTCCCATCCATCCTACCACTGGGTTAACTGCAAAGAGTGCTTCATGAGAAGCACCAGTGAATTCAATAAGGTCTCCTCTGTAGCTCAGCCTGAAGAGATGGTACAGTGCCAGTCATCGCTTAGAGGTGCTATTTGACTTTGGCAATACCACTGTCTCATAAACACCTATTTGGCCTCCGCCTCATAAACAACTATTTGGCTTGGTGTGGGTCTCCAAATTAGTGTTTATAGCCATGTAGAGAGCAAGCTGTTTGCATAAGTAATCCTGAAGCAAAACTTGCCTTCTCAGCACAAAAAAAAAAAAAAAGCAATTGCTCAGCGGCATCTGCTGATCTGCTGCACATGCACAAGGGACATCAGTGCCATCAGACCTGCACATGGCACAATTCAAGGGATAATGTTCTGCTCCTACCAACTAGACTGATTTCTCGAGTTAAGGAATATATTTCATTTCCTAGGACTAGGATGATCTGTGGATTCCAGGTGCTTGGGAATAATGTAATCATACACAGCTGAACAAGTCTGATATTCAAGCTAGCACAAGCCAGCAGAGAGCAGGCAGCAGGGATGGGATTCATCTCAGCTCACTTCAGATGTGAGCAGCTCACACAGGAATCCTCCCAGGGTCAACAGGGAGAAACAAGCACCACTAGAGAGCAGTTTATCTGATTTTAGATGGTTATGCTTGGGCAGATAAATCCTCACCAAGGCATTGTAGAAAGAGGAGTAGAAATCTAGAAATGTGCAAGCAGAGATTGCAACACTAAGGGGACAGAGTGAGAAAGTTTGGGATCCATTACACTGCAGCAGAGTTGTTCAAGCAGGAGATAAATTTGGACGCTATGACTTTTTTTAGTGTTTTCTTTGAGCAGGCTTCAGCTCCCTGAGCCCTGTGATTATGGCAGCTTCATTAAAAATAGTCAAGTGCTGCCTTGTGTTGTTGAGAAATTGGTTGAGGTGTCACCCCAGAAGCTCTGAGACCCCAAGGGAAGTCTGGTCCACACAAAATATGCAGTTCTTTTCTAATTTTCATGATTTTTCACCTGCATGGAGTGGACCATGTTGCAGTTTACGAGTCTGAAAACAACACCCTGACAAGTCATGGGGCATCTACATGTCCCAGGCCCGGCTGCACTCAGAGGTGATGCTGCTTCCTTCCTCCATCGACTTCATCATCAGCTCTTTAAGGTAGGAACTGCCCCTCTTTGGCTAGCAAACCAAAAAAGGCATGGTTTGGCCCATGATCAGCTGAATTTTTAGCATGGCCCCTGGCACTTCTTGGCCCTGTACAGTGGCTGGCTCAGTTCAGGAGACCAAGGAGGGCAGTTTGGATGCAGTCACACCTTTTCAGGGGAAAAGGAGTTTTGATGCAAGCCGAGTTATGCCAGTTGGCTGCATGACCAAGGAACAGTCCTTGGCCCATGCACAAATGCAGAGTTTATGCTCCTGCACTAAACCGAGCATAGTGGAGACTTCATTTCATTAAGGACTGAGATGCTGCTATAAAACAAAGGTTTAAAATGGCAACATAAACATGTGCTCTCTCAGCTTCCAGTTGCCTGTGGTTCATGGACCTCCTAGCCAGTGGTGGTGTCTTTGTGCATCATCTGCTTGCTCGGTTGTGGTCCAGTATCGACAATATTTTTCAGCAATATTACTCATTTTGGGGTTTCAGAAGGTTTACAGAGGTGAGCTCCAGATGGGGAAACCAAGTATGGAACTGAAAAAAATGTCACCACTATCTCCCACATAGCTCTTTCAAGGAGATGGCTTAGTGAAACCTGAGTGAAATGAAAGCTTTGGATGGACACAAAGATGCCACCAGTGGAGCAAACAGCAAATTAAGTACTAGGATTTTATTTAATAGGCTGGAAGTAAGTGTCCCACCATAAGAAAAAACCCTACTGCTACCTTCAGTAAGAGAGTTGCTTGTTCAGCTCTAATGGTCTGCTTTGAGTATGGACATCCTGGCCTAGCAGTCTTCTGTGGCTCCTATCCTTCTCAGGCAGGGTTATTATGGTTGCACAGAAAACCACTCCACTCTTGCATCTTACAGAACAGCACAGGCAGGACACAGAAGATTCAGTTCCACTTGTATAAAATGTTGGGAATCACTACCAGCAGGACAAACTATGGCTAAAGAGAGGGGGAGTTCACTTGTAAAGACCAGTCAAGGTAAAGACACCCAACCGGTGTGTTTATTCTTGTTCTATAGGAAAGGCAAGGAAGAGTCCAGGAAGGCAATGAAATGAGATGATATTGTGTATGTGTGGGTGAGTTTGTGTGTGTACACCTGTATATGTCCTCATACAGCCACTGACTTAGGACAAGGTAGAGATGCTGCTCTTTTCCCACTACAGTTTTGATGCTCTTCCAGCTTTTACTGCAGTGATCACTGTTCCATTAACCTGACAAGTCCAATGAACACCTTTGCATTTTTTCTTTGCAAACCTAACAAAATAGATAGCAGTATGGGCTGCAGTATGGGCAACATTGACCTGGCAGCTCTGTCCTCAGCAAGAAAAAGCAGCTGTATATGAACATCTACCAAATACATTTTAATTTTTGACCTAAATAATCCAGAGATAGCATAGGGATATGGTTTGTATTCTTCTTGGATCTCTAAACATTTGTAGAGGCACAGATAATCCTCCTTGAAGGAACTTTGAGAAATCTACTCCATCTCTCTGCCCTAAGCAAAATCGACTCTACCTTAAATATAACATCCCTCCAAGGAGGTTCCTAATTGGCTTGTTCTTATCACAGTCGTTGAGCTGCTGCAATACAGCATGAAAAGGGGTTTTCAAGCTTCTCGCTGTCAGAGAGGAAATATGATTCATTGTGATGAATTATAGATTTGTGTAATTAATTGCCCCTCTCAGAAACTTTTCGTTTCTGTGATGTCACTTTGTCTCCTAATCATATCCTTCCTTGGAGTAGATAGTGCTGCAGTCCCAATCTCTGAGAACCTTCAGCTAACCTTATAAATGGGATGAAGGAAGATATAGAAGGATATGAGCTTTTTCTTTCCAAATGGGATGAAATGAAGCTTCTATGAATATAGCTGTTCAGCTTTCCTGGAGCAGCTGAAGTTTTAAAGTTCACAACCCATAAAAACAGTCTTATACATATGTTAGTAATTCTTGTCTTCAGCTTTTACAGTTTGGGATAAAGTCTATTTTAAGTTTAATTGCCTCTTTCTCTACTCACAGGTTAGGCAGAACACCATAAGAAACCTACTTGGAGGCATCATTTACACAGGGCACTGCTCAGCCAAATTGAACATATTTCTTATCATAGAATCATAGAATGTTTTGGGTTGGAAGGGACCCCTAGAGGTCATCTAGTCCAACCCCCCTGCAGTGAGCAGGGACACCGCTAACTAGATCAGGTTGCTCAGAGCCCCGTTCAACCTGGTCTTGTACAACTCTTGAGGTGTGGGAGAGAAAGGTCTCATCTTTGGTGGGCCACAAGATGGGAGGAGCATCAGTTCCTGCAGAAAGCTGCCAAACCTACTCAGACCAGACTGACACAATGTAAGGTCCAGGTACAGAAGGGACAGAAACTTATTGCTCTTGTGCTATCAAAGATCAGCTTGCTTGGGGGAATAAAAGAAAATTTTAAAAGGCCAGGTTTGGGGTGTTAGAAACAGAGAAAAAAAATCACTCTTGACGTACAGATTGTTCAAAACAGAGAAAACAGTGCTAATACCATGTTGCCTATCTGAGAGTGCCCGGGGTTTGCCTCCATCAGATTTTCAGTGGCCCTTCTTAGTGATATTTACCAGTTACCATTTACTACTTACAAACAGATCTGGAAGCCTTTCAAGCAAATTTGCCTTTTCATTGTATATTCATACTCCTTCCTAAGTATGAATATGTATCACAATAAATAATTTTCCCTGTTTACTATGAAATTTAAGTACTGGTCCCATGATTCCAGGATCAGTTTTGATCAGGTCATCTTCTAAAAATTCCTGTCTTCAGCCATAGACTCATAGAACAATGGAGGTTAGAAGAGACAGAGTTGGCCATTTGCCATATCCTGCTAATCTAAGAGGTGGAGACATTCACTCAGATGAGAAATAAATTTGAAATCTTACCCTGACACTAGCATGAATGGGAGAGGAGATCAAGATAAGGACTTTCGTCCCCTCAGACCAAGACTGAAGCCATCAGTGCCTCGAGTCTACGATGACACATCAGTGATATTTAGTTTGTGTTACACTTTGCAGGAAGAATTTGCATTTCTGGAGCTTCTTTTCCCCAAGGTTCTCAGAGCACCATGTTAACCCTGAGCAGAGGCTTTCACCAGCATCTGGGGTGAAAGCAGGGATCATCATTCCCACCTTGCAGAAGAAAAGCCAATGCTGAGGTGGCACAGAATGTCTTTGAACAGAACTTGTACCTCTAGTGAGCAACTTTGGTCTTGGTTAGCAAGACCACCAGTCTTCCCATACCTTCTCATATCATCTTCTACCTACATCTCATGGAAAGGTACACTTGCGCCTGAGGGAAAAATGCCCTATATCCTACAGTCCTGCTCTTAGGTTTGGGTTTAGGACTCACCTCCTCTACTGAAATGTTGAGTCTTATCTGGTTATTCAGAGTTCAGCTCCCTTGAGAAGCCTTTGGATCCCTCCTGGCATCCACCTGGTTCACCAGTGTGGGGTCTCTGATACTTGTGCCATGGATGCTGACATTTTTGGCTCTCATAGATATCTCAAGGCATCTCAACAGGCTCTAAAGTCTCATTTTGACAAATTAACTTGGCACCAGACTCTGTGGTCAGTGAGAAAAGAGTCCTGCCTATAGCGGATGCAGTGAATCATCCTCCGAAGGGGCTGACCTGTCTCCACTGATTACGGGGACAGCCTGAATGATCAGCTTAGACAAAAAGCCTAATGTTCAAGGGGCTAAAGTCAGGTGAACTCACTTCCACCTTTTAAAGATATCCACCTTCAGGAGCAGCAGCTGACTAGATCAGGACTCTAACCACAAGCGTCTTATTCTTGCTTCTGCTGTAAACTTGCTTTGGGGTATTTGCGTGCCTCTTCACGCTCCCCTTCCCTGGAGGCAGTAACACTTCCTTTGTTGTCTTGTGTCTATTTAGAATCCGAGCTCTTCGGGGCAGGGACTCTCCTTTTGTGCATGTCTGTAGAGCACCTAACACCGCAGGACTCGATCACGGTTGAGCCTCTAATGCAAAGAGTAAATAATAATAATAATATGCATTAGCTGTTAAGTAGGGGAATTAGGGGTTAGCTTATATGTAAGCGCCGTACATAGTGTAATGATATCCTCGTGCTTAATGCAACTGGATCCTTCCATTATTAAAGCACCAGGCGAACTGATGTTTGATCTACAGGGCTAATTCTAGTTTTTGGAGACATCAAACAGCTGCTTTTCTTTTTTCTTGGCAAATGCACATGTTATAAGCAAATCTGAAATTACCAGGTTCACAAGTTGAGTTTCATGCAGAGAAATGTTTACTTTGATGCCAGAGAACCTGGCTCGTTTCCATTTACAGTAAATGAGGAAGAAAATTGATTTGCAGCAGCAGGAGGGGTGTCAAACCTTTATTGCTGCTCAGGACATGTATGCACTGCTAACCAGGAAGATAATTAACCTAAATTAACCTTCTGCCTCAAGATGAGTCATAGTTTGGGGAGGGGGGGAGGTGGGAAGCGGGGGTGGAGAGGGTGTAGGGAGGAGTGTTGTGCTGTAGAGCTGTATGGACATGTCCTGGGCATTTCCAAGCAAAGATGATGGGCCCATGTAGCAACTGATTAGAATGAAATGGAAATTCTGGATGGGCATTTTTACCTCAGGAAGGAGAAAAAAAAAAAAAGGTTGTAGTTTAAATTAGGGCCGGACTGTGAATTGCATAGGGAATTGTGCGTATAATGTGGGGAAGAAAGTGGTATTTCTAGGGGCTGCTGACAGCCCAGCCAGAAGAATTAAGCTGCAGCTCATGAATGTGACCAGCCATTAATACTGTCCCCTCTTCAACACAAAAGCTGTGACTGGTGCTTGAGAAGTGGTTTGGTGCTTGGTCAACCATCTGGATTAATGATATTTTGAATACAAAAGGTTTTCCATTTCCTACAGCAATGGTGTCCCTGGGCATAGCATCACAGAGATGTTGTGGGCATCCCACGACACAGTCTGGCAGTTAGACCAGCTAAATAGTATTTGTGATGGCTGGTCATAGGGGTGCTCCTGCGCCCAGGGAAACAAGAGGAAGATCATGTCACTGTTCTATGCCACTGTTGTCCCCATCTGTGTAGTGAGGGTTATTTATTGGCCTCATCTGCAGATCGCTCTAAGAACTCAGCTACAGGGTGGGGAGGGTGGAGACAAGGAGAGGTGCCAGTGGTGGGACTCCCTGCTCTGGGCTGTGTAGATGAGGTGGTTCCCAGGTTGATGTCAAGGCATGAACCATGCTGCTGTTATCTGCTTGCCCAAAAGCTGTTCCATGATCACCCCAAGCTCCTCCAGGGTGAGCAGCAGGTGGTGCTGAAACCTCCCTGAACGGGGTCCAGGCCCTGGACGTCATTTGGGTCATGCCAGAGAACAGCGAAGTATTACTATTTTGCACTTCTTTTACCATGAAGTGCTGCTACGCAGATGAAGTCAAAGCTGGATTTCTTTTTTTGGTTTGTTTGTTTGGGGAGCCTAAGGGCTTCAGATGCCCAAGTGACTTTGACATAGCTCCTGTAGAAAATCAAAGTCCTGGGCTGTACACAAGGTCCTGCGGCAAGTAGAGTCACTCAGCTGGAGGGAGGTTGCCCCTGGCTCCATAAAGATGGGTGCCCTGCTGAGATCCTACAGGAACAGCGCTGGGGCTGTGCCCACAGCGCAGCACACCCCAACACACACCCTCAGAGACACCCCACATCCACCAGGGCCCATCTCTACTCCCCACCTCCCAGATGTGAGTGCAACCTTCATTTCAACAAGGCTGTGAAGAGCTCATCCCAAGTTAAACCTCATTCCCAGCAGCCATTTCACATCCCAAGAAAATTCCCCCCCTTTATAGGTAACATCCAGAGTATTGGGGAGAAAACGTCCATTTCAGGGAAACAAATCCCAGGCCAAAGGCATACGGGCTGAGAGAGGGACAGGCAAATCTGATCTAAGCGCCTTGCCATGTGGCCTGGACCTCACAGGAGGTCTCATCTCCCAGCTGAAGGACAGGTAACCTGTGTGAATCCTGTGCATTACCTATCTCCTCAGTGGAGATAATCCATCCTTCTTTACTAAGCAGGTGCGAGGATGCAGACACTATGGTGGAGAGGCATGGGTCGAAGCTTAAATAAAGTGAGAAATCAAGCCTCCACTTCTCTGGTGGCTCTACTCCACCATCTGGAAGGGGGAGAAGTGATCGGTGAGGCGACACAGTTCTGATTCATCCAAGATGGTTTTATAGGAGAATTTATGCTGATTTAAACAAGAGTTTGGGGGAAGTAGGGGAACATCTCAAGAAGTCAAACCGTGGGGGTTTTTTTCACTTGGTGTTTCTTGCCTTTAAAAAAAATGATAATTATTAAGTAATTCAAATCATCCGGGGAGAGCTTAGAAACAACACAAAATGGGTCATTTTAGAGTCAAATCAGCATTCCATTCCTCTCAAAGCAAAACGGTTTTGACATTTTTTTGGTTCTCTGAACAATTTGGGAAGCCAGTGAACCAAAAACGGCAGTTGCATGCACCACCCTCCACCTGCCCAGCACAAACACCAATAGCTGAGAAACCTGATGTTGGAGCAAATGCATCCTGCACCTCTGGCTCTATCTACCTGGACAGATGCATCCAAACATGTTGGCTGTCAGCAGGCCACTATCTGTGATTTTAAACCACCTAAGCCCTCTCCTCCTTTCATAGAATCATAGAATGTTTGGGGTTGGAAGGGACCCCTAGAGGTCATCTAGTCCAACCCCCCTGCAGGGAGCAGGGACACCACTAACTACTTAACTTTCCCCCATTAACTTTTTAAGCTCATTGGCCACTTGCAGCTAAACCCACCAACACGTTAGCAGGCCTAGTGATATAAGTCCCTCCGTGTCCTGGTGGACCTGTGCAGGATCTGCAAGCAACATGCTGCACTTCCCAAGCCACAAACGGGGTCCCCCTCCTCCAAAGACAAACAGGATTTCTTTTGAAGTCTGAATGTCTGTTCCTGGGCCAATAAAGCCCTTCAATTTCCCAGCAAGAAGGTA
Organism: Gorsachius magnificus; assembly: GCA_034008185.1. Taxonomy (NCBI): domain Eukaryota; kingdom Metazoa; phylum Chordata; class Aves; order Pelecaniformes; family Ardeidae; genus Gorsachius; species Gorsachius magnificus. Next base: position 156,193,680 of record CM067082.1, on the reverse strand, counting down.
AAGGTGGTGAAAGGTGTTAGCAAGCATCTCCTTGTGAACTGCAATTAGCAGCTGGATGAAGGGGGAAAGTGTTGGCAGAACAAGGGGAGGCGATAGCTGTCTCACCTCACTTGGGATGGGCCAGATGGGCCAGGCATGATCCTCAACACCAGGGCTGGAGACAGTCTGGCAAGCCAGCCCCGGGCCACTGGAGCCCTAAAAGGAGGCAGAGGGGTTTCCTTACACCGTATCTCATCCTGCTGGTGACACTTGAAGAGGCTTGGGTGACAGACAGGACCTGCTTGCAGAGAGTCCAACAAGGGAGATATTTGGTCTGCCTTAGAAAATGGAGCCATGACAATCTTCTGCAGTCTTGTGGGCTGTGTTTTACATTAAGAATGGCCAAACAACCACCTTTGAGCCCAGCTCACCCAATCTCCAGCTACTAACCAGGAAAAGACATCCATCATAGGCAGCAGGACCTTCAGTTTTAGGGCTTTCTTGACTGCTCCATTGTCCCCAAAGGACGTGGCTGTGGACAGAAACAGCTCTGCTTCATAAATGGCGGAGAGGATTTACGTATACAGGGGAGAAGTGCAGCTACTGTGAGAAAAAGGACATGCAAGTGTTGCTCTGTTAAAGATATTCCAGGCAATTTCCCCAGGTAGTCATGCTTCTCTGCAAAGTAGAGGGAAGGAAGATAGGAAAAAGGAAAAGTCATGAAACTCCATAACGTAGTTTCTGGTGTCTAATCCTCCAAAACCAATCCACAACAGAGTTCTCACTGGAGATGGTGGCAGTTTTCCTATAGACTTGGTGACAGACCCTGAGCAACACACCCTTCTGGGACTGGCCCAGTTGCCTCCATCTTATCCCACCTTTTAATGAAGTCAGCATCAAGCAAACAGGACAACCCAAGGACATCCATAGAAGCAAACTTTAATCATACCTGCTGCATAGAATCATAGAACGTTTTGGCTTGTAAGGGACCTTTAGAGGTCATCTAGCCCAACCACCCTGCAGTGAGCAGGGACACATTTAACTAGATCAGGTGCTCAGAGCCTCATCCAACCTGGCCTTGAATGTTTCCAGGGATGGGGCCTCCACCACCTCTCTGGGCAACCCAAGCAGAAGCAGACTAAGCTCAGCATGCTCTGCACCAAACAGCATCACATGTATATAGAAGCCCTTATATCAGGCTGTCAGCTGGGGAGTATATGGGTTTTTTCAGGACTCACGTGGACCAAACATGCAAGAAATCTGGGGTTTGCACATCTGTTTCTATCAACAGACAGTTCACTTGTACAAACACATCCAGTCTAAGGGCAAGGCAAATCCTTTTCAATATTAAGCCACTAAAAGACAGGGGAATAGGTTGAGGACTGGCTAGCAGCCAATGAGGTTTGCAAAACAGTGGAATCTAATAAAAATAATTGAAATATTTAAAGGCAGTTGCTTCATTTTATAAAGAAGCACCTGCAATGATTACCCAAAACATTTGCAGGTGGAAAAAGGGCTGAGCATGTCATTGGTGTTAATACCATTTTTGCTCAGAGGGCAAATTAGGCATTGTAATTGTGAAGAATCATTGGAGCTATTTCAATAATGGGATGACTCTGATAATGAAGGATGATTCCTTTAGATCCCCTCTAGTGTGTTAGCCTGCAAAGCCAAGGCTTGGGTGTATTAAAAACCTAACATCAAGGAGAAAGGTGTTCTCTGCAGCCAGGCACCATATATCAAGCATCATTTACCTGCTTCAGCCTGTTAATGTCTTGAGAAAATAGAGGATAATTCACCTAAATCCCCTACAGCCAATGCCTCAGCTGATACAACTCAGCCCATTTCCACTGACTTCAGTAGGAAGCTGCCATTTCAAGCCAGTTGAGCATCTGGCCTTTTGGATTTTAGTTTGGGTGCTGATTCATCACCTCCTAAGGCCTGGCTGGATCCCAGAGCGCTAAGGTGTACCTTCAAAACACAGCAAATGAGGGATAGAAATACACAGGAAAGGGGCAATGTATGTCTGCATCTCCATCTACGGGCAGTCCCCAAATGGAGCTACATGAGCACCCTGGCCTCCAGCCTCAGTATCAGCCTGTACCAAACATGTCAGAAGCAGAATCACGTGTTCTCTTTAAAAATAAGTGCATTTAAGCACACGCACCCAATTCTCAGTCTCCTAGGTTCCCAGCGGGACGTAGCCACCCTTCTGGACCTGATCCAGAGCCCACTCATTTCCATGGAAAGACACTCTCTTTTCCATAAAATTTAGACCAAGTGCTATTAAAAATTATTTCAAGAGATGGCAAGTAGGAGGAGCAATCCTCTGATTGTGCTTCACATGGGCATCGGGCAGTTTCTTGGCATTGAAGATGCACTGAAGAGCCTGGGACACAGAAAATTTTAAGCCCAGTTTGGGGTACCACAAAGCCAAATTGCTTAGAAAACAAAAGATGGAAAAGAGCAGTCGGATGTTGTTCAACATCTTGTAGATGTGCAAGTGAATGAGGCGTATCCTAGAGAAACACGAGGCTCATCAGGGATGCTCCTTCTGAATCCTGCTGGCAGTGGCTGCATTGTCTCTTAACTATGCCAGAAAGTGACCTTGAATGTGCTGTGTGGCCTGAGCTATGACATCCACACTGTCCCTACAGCAGGGCTTAAGTTGGATCCAGGTTGTCCCTTTCACCTAAAGTTCGGGAAGCCAGGTGGGTCACTGCAGGTTCAAAGCCAGCAGTTAGCAGGTGGACCATATGGGACACCAGGAAATTGAACTGAGGGCATCTTGATGGTGTGATGCACTGTGGAGACGTCAGAGCTGTCTGTTAATGACATCAAGAGAAAAATCAGTATCAGACATGAAGTTGAGACTCCCCAGGCAGAGTCTGATGAGACCTTTCAGCACACAACCATCATTTTCCAAAGGGAGCCAGACCCATTTTTTCAGCCTGTTCTACACATGGTCTCCTGGGTAATTTCCATTCCTGGAGAAAGAGGAGTGGAGGGGAATAATCCTTTATGTGAGAACTTCAGCCTTAATAGAGGAGTCACAAATTTAGAAAAGACTTTTCATATAGAAGGTGGAGAAAACTTCCTATACGCCTTATCTGGCCAAGTGCAAACACATGAAATAAAGCCATCTGGTTCTGAGGTAGTCCTCATGGACTGTTTTTATAGGCCATGGAGATCTGGTTAGTACTATCAGTGGAGTACAGCTTATTTCACCCTAAAGCAAATGAGATGAACCTCATCCTTAGTTCCCACTGACTCTGAGGATCTGAAAACCTTTGGAGGGGTAAATTGTCCTACAGGGAACACAACAAACATGAATTACAGAGCATTTGTTGATGTTGGCCCCAAAAAGACTTCTTCATAAGTCTGGCAGTGGCAGATAGTCCTTCTCTACTGAAGAAGCAGATTACAAGAACACTGCCGTCTGAGGGTTGCAACTTTCTTTGCGAAGAAGATAACTTCAGAGTCCTTTAAGACTTTGTACTGTTGCTCATCAGCATAACAAGTCAACAAGGGCTTCAAAGATGGCTTAGCTACAATTTAGGGGGCTAACACCTACTGACTTCAACTGCCAAATAGTCAGTTTTTCTAAAGTAGCGGGGTACATCTCTCATACCTGTTGGTCGCCATATGAGTGAAAAAATTGGGTGCATCTTTTCCTTTGAGGAGCTGAGCCTTGATGCCCATAAATCAGCATGGATGGATAACTAGCCTGGTATCTAGCCAGCTTTTGTGTGTAGCCTTCAAACTTTCCCAGAGATCTGTAGATTCCTTGCAAAATGCTATATGGCAGTATAGGACAAGGCTCTCTAACAGCAGATGTGCTCTTAATCTAACAAGCAGAACTGAGTATTACATGATCCAAGAGCTAGAAGATAAAAGTCCTATATTGGACTGTTTTCACGTGACGAAATGTGGTAGATGTCTGACCAAGCCAACCTCATCCAGATCCCATCATGGTCAGCTGGGATCTTGCCAGCAAAGTCTTTGGAGCTATGGGATGCATTCGCTCCATCCTAAAGCACATATCTAAAATAAAACAGATGACTCACTAGATCAGCCAGGGCTAGAAATAAAGCATACACCTTCAACCCAGAGTAGAATTAATTTACTAGCGAATGATAAACTCATTAAATTAAGGCCATCCTTTTTTTACTAAAAAAAAAAAAAAAAAGATATTTTTTGGCTTGGCATTTAAATCTTGCCCCTGGAATCACTACAGGGGAGGGGGGGGCTCCTCTGGCTTGTGTGATGCCAGGAATCAGACCAGATGATCATTTGTGTTGTTACCTCCCATTTTTAGGAGTCTAGGAATTTATTGTTTTATTGTTTTATTCTTGAATCTTACGGCTCAGCCTCTGCATTTGCCCAAATAGAGCAACCATGTGTTCCTGGATTTGCAAAGATCAGCTGAAGACAAATCCCCCGCAAGGGTTGTTCTGCATATTTATGCTCTTAGGTTCTGGATATGAGAGGAGACAGGTAGGCCCAGCTACTGTAGGAAATTTTGTGTCTGAATGTTTTCCTTCCTGATAGGAGACAGCACTACAGAAGCCTGTTCTCAGGAGACACTTGCCTAATTGCACGGAGTCAGCAAGTTGAGGCCTTTGGAGGAGTTTTGGATAACATCTCGTGCCTCGCTGCCTCCTTACCTTGCACAGCCATGCCTAGTCCCCTCCAAAACCAACTGAAGTCTGCTGCTTCTGCAGCACCAAGGGGTGTTGGATCAGGTTCACAAGCCTGAGCACCATTAAGAGAAAATCCTACCAATATCAGCATTCTCCACTCACTTACACCTGCTTTGCATTTTAAATACCAGTAAATGACTGCCCAAGGGAACAGAGAATCAGACCCATCAGTGCGGGTATATTTCAGCAACCCAGACCCCAGGAATTTTGGAAGTTCACCAGCATTAAGGATTATTAATGCATATTGAAAAATAGCTGGAAATCTACCCAGCATTGTTAAAGAATCATTTAATTATTATTAACTGAGTCACGGCGGGCAGGCAGGCAAGTTTATGAAACTGATACACTGAGTAACCACAGACCCTAGACAACGAGATTGCTATATGCCAAAGTTTGTAATTAAACCGTGGCCCAAGGACGGGTGCTGCAGCCTGCTGCATTCAGCAAGTGCCCTCTGCTGGACTCCGGCCCTAGCCGGGCCCACACCTTCTGCATCCAGCCTGCAAACTTTTTCTCTGCAAGGCTGGATGCACCACAGCATCCTTCCAGCGTGACTTCCAGCCGACTGCCCTTTACAGCAGTCACCTCCCATTAGATTTCAAAGTAAAAGCAATTATTCAGGAAAAAAAAAAAACTATTAAGTTACACCCCATGTCACCACAGCTTGGTTAGACTTGAAACATGGGTGCAGCTCTGAAGAGTTCATTGCCCTTTCCTATCCCATTCCCACCAGCTTGCTGTGGTGACTGGGAAATGTCCATCTTCACCGGTTAACTCATGATGACTAAAGCAGGTGGGGCAGGCACGGTGAGGAGATATGATGTGAGAGAAATGAGTGCAATTAAATAACAGAGCTTTCAACACCCAGCTCCCAGGGCCCTATTTAGCTAATTAAGCAAGCAAGCCGTGCATTCCCCTGAGGTGTTTCCACTGACCTCAAGAGCAGTATCAAGGGCAAATTTGCTGCTGACCATTCATAATGGTCCTCGCTGGCCATTCATAATTCAAAATGCCAAGCCACAAGAGCCTGCTTAGAAACCATTGGGGTTCCCTCACTGTGGAGTGCCTGGACCAGGGTGCCAGAGTCCTCTCTCAAGTGTCATGAGGACACACTACTGACCAAGCCCAAACCCACCTGAACACCTCCTCTTCCCCAAATTTCTCCCTTCAACACAGACACGCCGTATAACAGAGTCCTAGACCCCAACAGGCCGTGAGGGGACATAGGTGTTCTGCTGGCCACTGCCAAGTGACCCTGGGTGAGATGTTCTCTGGGCTTTTTGCTCCATTCACATTTTCCATCTCTCTCACCTGTTTTGGCTGCCAGGTACTCAAGGCAGGTACTCTCTCTTGTTAGGTCGACATGTAGAACCTAGCACAGCAAGGCCTCTAGGCATGCTTATAATGCAAACAGAAAGATTAGATCAAGTCTGGCCTCTCTCTCAATGCTGTGGGCAGCAGAAGAGTGTAGTGTTTGCCTCTTACCTGGAGTCTTGGGGGATTGGCCCAACATATTGACATAAACTGCTGCCAATGTCAGTTTACACTAAGAAAAATGGGTTATAAAATGTGTTGGCTCAGGAGCAAGATCGGAGTCCTGGTAAGGCATCCCTCTGCAGAGCCTCTCCCACGGAGAGGAAGGGACCATCCAAACCAGTCACAGCTTTGGACCCCCAAATGAACTGGGTGACTGGACAGGAGTCTGATTCAGCAAGGCTTCAAAGCCAAAGAGTGTGTGAGCGCTGGGGAGATGTCCATAGTGGGCTTGGGGTCCTACAGACATCTGCAGAGCTGTTCAGAGACATATGTAAAGCAATTTTTTAAAATTTTATGGGCAATCAAAAAGCTAGAGGGGGGAAAAGACAAATGTCAAAGTAATCTCAGATGAAAAACTGCATTTTCACAAAATGAAATTTTTAAATTTTGAAATGTCATAAGAAAATGCGTGTGCAAGAAATGCTTCACTGAATCAGACCAGCAGTTAGTGTAGCTCAGTAACCTGTCTGTGACCACAGCAATAGGAGATGCTATCCAGGGAGGCCAATTTCTGCAGTCATTGCCCTCATGTTGCCCCAGCGTCCATAACCATTGCACAGGAATGATGCAGGGTGCACCTCTGCCTGCTCCTCTACCTGTCTATGGGCAGACCTGTTGTCCATTAATTTGTCTTAGCCCTTTTTTGAACCTGATGATACTATCTGCCTCAACAACCTTCTCTAGCAACAGACTCCAGGAGTTCATCAATGTTTTTTTCATGTTTACAAATTAAAATTCAAGAGACTCATCTCCAAACTCAGACACCCATGTGCAGGCTGTCTCCATGGGCATTGGGTGTCAGGGCTCCCGCTGCAGTCCGTGGTGTGGTGCCTCATGCCAAGTGAGATCCCCTCAGGCTATGGCTGCAAAGGGCACTGGACTCCCCCAAGCTCTTGTACCACGTCTGCCAGCCTTTCCCAGGGGTCTGCAGTCCCACATGACAACATGTATTCACCATGTGAGTAACTCAGCTGAGACCACCACCAGCAGATCATAGAGATCCCATTGCACCTCACCCACATGATTGGTTGGCCAGATTGCTCTGTGAGCTCCAGTGACCATACCTCTATGGATTATCAGGAAATCTCAGGCACCAGCTTACATGGTGTAGACATCTAAGTGTAGGTACCCGAGTCTGGTGCTGAAGCCTACCCAGGAACATATTCTAATTAGAAGAGGGAATTTTGAAATTAAGACAAAATTGAAAATTTTGGTTTCCAGATACTATTTTCTATTTTTAAGTGAAGAGATTAACCAAGAAAATCATAGGTTCATAGCATAATTCAGGTTTGAAGGGACTTCAAGTCTCTATTCCAACCTCCTGCTCCAAGCAAGGCCAGCTATGAGGTCAGACCAGACTGCTTTAACTACAAAATCACAAAACAAAGTCCAGCACTAAGAAGCCTGGTTTGATTGCCAAAATCTCTGGCAAATATTTCATCCAGATGTAACAGGGAGCTCTGAATGCACACGCAACAGCAACATCAGATAACTGTCTATAACCACAATGACAACTGTCTACCGGTGAGCCATGAAGAGGAAGGAATCAGGAAACCTCCATAACCACACAAGAAGGAAGAGCAGACCTGAAGCTGGAGTGAACTAATGACCACCAGGTTTCAACATAGAGCAAGACAACCGTGTCCTCAAGCACCTTTCTGCTCTGTAAGGGAGACTGGACACATGCTCATGGAAGCTGAGACCTGGCTGACATGGGCTGGGCCACACACCAGAGAAAGACTTTTAACATTTCTGAAAATGAAGGAGGTTAAGTTTGTACACCATGTGTTGCTTCCCAAGGAGACGAATTCCTTACAGGCCTCGTCTTACAACAAAGGAGGAACAGATCCAAATGGTCAAATAGCAGTAGCTTCAATAGGAGAGACTTTACATGAGTCAATATGTGAACTATTCAAGAGTGTTTCTACTTACTGATTTAAAATCTACAACCCTTATCAACAAGGAGGGAGACCATACTAGCTTTTCTTTAAGCCAGATTAAGAAGGAAAGTAAAAGTAGGTATATAAGATAAGGAATAAAACAAAAGTGAGCTCTTGTATTAAAATAAAACCAATGTAATGCATGGAGAAAGACACATTTTTGTCATAACTAGAACTCAGGAGTGGAGAAAATCAATAAGGGAAATAAAGGACTTGAAGAAATATTAATAGCAGAGTCAAGGTTGAAGAGAAGGTGCTTTTTTTGTACAAGGAACAAAAGAAACCCTGACGAGGGCATTAATTTGTTACTCTAGGGGAATGGTGGAACCACGGATAATAACTGAGAAAAGCCTTGCATGTTCAATAAATACTTCAGTTCTGCGTGTTGAGAAAAAAGCTGCACAAGCTGCTTCTACCACACACTGCTGATGATCACACTTACGGCTCTAACCATAAGCAAGGGAGATGGTAATCAGCATCTCCCACAGCTAGCCATTAATAAATCTGCAGATTCAGTTCATTTACATCCAGGAGTTTTTAAAAAGTTGGCCAAGAAAGGCTTGGAGCATATTCAAAAGTCTTTGAACCCCAGGGAAGTTCTAGAGCACCAGAAGAAAATATATGTTCTGCCGGTGTTTTAAAAAAGGAGACAGGACAACACGAGTTCTAGACTGCCAGCCTGCCATTAAACCCAGAAAAAATAATGGAATAGCTCATATGAGATTTGTTTATTATGGAATCAAAGGAAGGTAATATAATTGCTGCCAATCAACTTGGGTTTATGAAAAATAGATCTTGTCAAATTAATTTGATGTATTTTCTGATAACAGCACAAGCGTGGTTAATAAGGGGAAGAGTGCTGATGTAATTTTACTCAGATTTTCCTCAAGGCAACTGCCTGGGTACTGTATGATGTTTTGATTAAGAAACTGGAGTACCAAACATGGCACACATTAAAGGGATTAAAAACTGGCTAACGTAGGTCTCGAAGCGCACCTCTAACCAAGGGACCATCGCCAGATGGGTGTGTTCCTATTCAGGTTCCACAGGGAACGGTTCCTCAATACACATTTTAACATTTTCTCTATGTCCTGGACTAAAAAAAAATTGCTGGTGACAACACAAGGTCTACCAGATCATCACGTAATGGAGTCTGAAGTCAACGGTACGGAGGAAAAGGGCTCGCTTGGTAAGCTGGGGACAGGCAGATAGCAAGCAGCTGAGGGCCAAATGTAAATGCGGATGTGCAGAAGTGAAGAATGTGGCCATATTCCCCCTCCTGGGAAGCAGCAACGCTGGAAAAGACTTGGGCATCACAGAAAGCAACCAATCTGTTTGCATTTGGGGTTTTACTGCTGAAATGCCTAGTGATCTTGGATGCCGGAAAGGAGGGAATGTTGAGTTTATGGGATGTCCTCATTACCCCACTCTGCAAGCAGCTGGCTGTGTGAACCAGCTGATTCCTCTGGGTTGCTTCTGCAGGTGGTGGAGGGAGGGAGATGCTCGCGCTGGTCAGGATCCAAAGCAAGCTATCAGAGCTGCTGAGAGAGATGACGAATGGCCCCACTCACTCCTCCAAGGAAGCAAAGGGACATGAACCTGCTGAGTCCTCCCACTGCCCAAGCCAGACTGAAAAGGGGTGGGGGTGAGACTGCCCACCCCACACTCTTCCTCCCAGACTGCAAACCGGGCACTGCTTCTGAAACACTAGGAGGCGCAATCCCTGAAGGATCTTGTTAAATCAAAGAGGAGTTGGAGAAGAGTCCTGGGAATGAAGACAAGGTTGGAAACCCTTAGAGGAGCTCAGTCCACCAACTCAGTGGACAGAAGGATGATAGTTTATGAGCCCATGAGTAGTCTGTTGAATGGATGTTCAGTAATAAAGAGCTCTTCGGTATCTCACACAAAGGTGCAAAAAGATTTAAATGCCAGAAACCAAAGTGAGCCATAAACAAACACCGATCATGGCACATATTTTAACACTGAAGTGGACTGCCAGATGGAACAATTCAGCAGAGACTAAATAATTCACATCAGGCAGATCTCAAAACAAAGGCCAAAAGCTTTATCTAAATGGATTTTCTAGTTCAAGCAGGAATTTATGGAGTGTCCTCCTCTGGCTTTTCTTACACAGAAGGCCTGGGAGAGTGGTATCAGCCCTTCTCTTTGGCTGTTTAAACCCTGGCCCTAAACTGAGGCAGAGGACAGGGAGGAAGACTGCCCTCTGCAGGTGACGGAAGCATCATTACATGAGTCACTGCCAGTCCAGTTAAACAACCACACAGCCACTTTCATAAGGGAATTTGTTGTGAATTGCCTGGAGATTGAATTACACCTGTGAAGACCACGATTCTCAGAAGTCCTCCCCACCTTTCTGTCAAGGAAGGGTTTTCTTTGTACTCCCATATTCTTTCCTCCTCCTTTCCGTTCATGCATGCACGCACACTCTCTCCATTGCACCTCTCAACTTCCAGAGGAAACAACAACATCTTTAAACAGAATTACCGACAGGCAGATTTGGTTCTCTGTTGAGAACAAGGCCCCCACCCACTTGCCTTCCCATTTCACCTCCCACCATTGCTCAGCCTGATCTATAGGCTCGTACAGTGGTTAGAGCAGCCTCAACTCAAACCCTTCAGTCATAATTCTGGATTCAGGAGTATTTTGTCCTATCGCTGCATTGTTTAGGAACATTCTTATTTTTATACCTAACACATAAATACCCAGAAGCTCTAGGGGAATTCAGCTCTGGGACAAAATCTATTGGAGGGATAAACCCACCAAGATCAGGTAAGTCTACAGGAGGGGAAGCCTCTGGAGCAGGGGATGCTCCCCACACTGCTGTGCGTCTCTTCCTATCTCTTGCCCAGGGAGCATTTCTTCTTCAGTTTGCTTGTAGAGGACCTAGCACAGTCAGACCCTTTTCCTAGTCTGGACCTGGACTCTTTCATAGACTCAGAAATGTGATAGGATGTCATCTCCACCAGCCATCCCCTTCTAGGGAGAGCAGAGGGAAGGCGAGCAACCATGATGATGGGCATCAAAAGCAAGAAGAGTCCATGATGCTTCGTGCTGGACACTGGGAACATCAGCAGGATTAAGCCCTTCAGCCAAGGTACAAGGGCATCAAGCCACAGCTACCCCTCACCCCACGACCCCACGCACCAGGTACGACCGGTCCATGAGGTGATGTCCCAAGGCAGCTGTCCCGGGACAAAAGTCTGCGAGTTGGTGGCTGCTCCTTTAGCAGGCCCTGGTGCTTATTGAGGGATGCCTAATGAAATCTTCACGGGAAAGCTATTTATAAAGATATTTATCATGCAGTTATCATGCCGACTAATCAGCTCCTAAGCCAACACCATAATCTCTCCACATGTCAGAGCAGTGCACGGATCATTCCAGGGAGAGGTCGAGGAACGGGAGATTAGAGCCAAGCCCAGCTCTCAGCCATGGCAGCGTGAAGCCACAGTGGGCTCAGTGAAGCCAATTACACCGCAGAAGTGCCTATAAATCAGTCACAAATCAAATAAAGCAGAAAGCATTGCTTACGCGCTGTGGTTTCTACCACCCACCGCTGTGAGGATCACAGCCTCCTCGGATTCACACAGCGCTCGGCACTCCGGAGACCTGCTCCGACCGCCAACGTGAGCAATGCCAGGGATGGGGTTCCGCTTGTTCGTTTTGCTAATGGCACTTTTAGTGATGCAGGCAGCTGCCTGTGCTGCCATTGCTCCTCTGGAGGCAGGACCCAGACCCAATGTAGCCCTTTCCCCCACCATGCTTCCCTCCATGCTGTCTTCAGGTCATGTAATTGGGTTGCAAAGCTACATAAACCCTTTCCATACAGGCTGCATTTGGCCCTGAGTGATATATATGTGTATTTCTTTGCTCTTCATGCTATTTAAAGACCGCTATACACACAGACCTCAGGCAGACACACACATATACATGTACAGTTTGGATTTTGTGTGTGTATACCCACATGCCCGTTATATACAGCTTTATGTGCTATATGTGCATGTGCAGGTTATTTATTCCTTCCCTTATTTGTACACAGAGGAGCGTGGACAACGCACAGTGGCAGACCAACTGGAAGGTCTCAGATCATCCAATTTTGCAGGCATGGCTGCAGGTCAGAGGGTTTTTCTCTAGGGCTCCTGATTTTTTCTTGTTGCAGGAGGATCCGATTCATCTCAGCTGGCTTTAACCTCTAAATGTGGGGTACACCAGGGCATTTGGGGCCTCTCTCCTACCAATGGGCTACTTTCAGAGGGCAAGTCATTCCCATCTATCTGGGGGACCTATTTCAACCAGGATGTGCTACTCTCCAGAGAAGCTCATCTCTATCCATTGGCTCTAGAAAGGGCCAAAGGAGTGGCTTAAGCTACCTGCCTCCCTTTTGACAGCATGAAATCAATCCTACCCCGTGTAGGTAACACAACATCATCTCTCTCCGGCTGTGAACTGCAGTTTTACTGTGGTCACAAAAGGAGTAAATGGGGAAATGGAGTCAGCAAGGACAGCAGTTATATAACCAATGTTAACAAACTGATGCAGATATTTAAGATAAAGGTTCATTTTTCAAAAGCTTCTACCTACTCAGCACCCTGAACTCTATTTCCAAAGGTGACAAGGCTCACACAGCAGTCAGAGTCAGGGATGTGCCTCTGATGGACGGTCAGTTCCTGATCAGGAGCGTTTGGAAACTTTCACCCCAAATCCATCAGGGGAAGAAATACTTTGAAAGAAATCGTTCTGTGTCCCAAATATTTTAATCATTGCAAAGGCACCATCTTCCTAGACAAGAACTGTACATCATCCTCAGCCTTGGCTCTGAAGAGATGCACTTACATGAAGAAGAGTTCCTATACAAGAGGCCATACCCCTCACAAGGCATTAAGTGTGGTGGCGGTTTCTAAAGAGGCAGAAGTTTGTTGAGTCATTTGCAGTGGGTAACTGAATCTTGTGAGAAAGTATTGGGATTTGGGGAGCCAAGGGAGGTGGGGAAGGGACAAGGAAGGCTCGCCACGTTATTTTCTACAGGGTCTTCATTCCTGTGCAAGACCCAGCGCTCAACATCAGATAAGGCAGGCGATGGCTGGTGAGAAGCAGGGATGGGAGGGTGGCTTTGGTTAGGAAAATGCCACACTTGTCAAGGGACTGCAAAATGTCATCACACTGAGATGGGACAACATGGTCACACCCCACCAAAACTTCCCCACCTGGCCAAGGAAAAATGCCATGCCATGACAGAAAGCAAATTTGTTCCTTCAGACCCAAACCAGCTGCTGAGGGAGGGCACGGGGTGTTTTGCAACACCTGCAGCCTGGCTGCGCTAAAGGCGTAACCTGTTTTTCTACAGCTGTTGCCCAGCACAGTTTCTCCCTTGTGGTACCATTATGCTGGGCCACTCTGGGACAGCATCCCTGCTCCCCTCCCAGCTGACAGCCCTTTGAAGGGGCTGAGCCCAGGGTTTATCTCTGGGATTTTTCTAATGAGCTCTTAAACCTTCTATCAATGACACATTCCATCAGTGGATCAAGGCACCTAAATAAAATTGACATAAGGCAAGGCCTTTTAATTATCCAATTATTTTGTTTCAAGCAGCAGCTGGTAAAAAGTAAAAAGACTTAGTGTTCTTCTTTCGTCTCTGTTGACATAAAATCAAGGATCAAAGCGCCTTAATTTTTGGCCTCTGATTTTTCTTGCCTTGATTTAAACATGCCTGTTATGAGTTCAGTGGCCTTCCTGCCCCTTTTCTTATTTAGCAGTGATTAGTGAGTGGTGAAGCTGCAAAGCCTTGGAGCTTGCTGTCAGGAGATGAAGCCCCCATGGTGCTGAGTGCTGACGGTGTGCAGAATAGGCCATCGGTCCACCACCACAACGGTTTTCAGTCTCAAGAGCGAGACAGGGAAGATTTGCTGATGGGAACTAACATAGGCAGAGATGAAAGGTTGCACAGGAAGCAAGCACCCAGTGTGGGTCACATCTCTCTGTTCAGGGGCCTGCTGGAGGTGCTGATTTGAACTTCCATGTGTGTTGGATCCCCAGTGTCAAAGCAGACTGGAGATTTCAAGTCCTGCTTGCTAATTGTTTCCACCTTCAAAGAGCAACCTGCACATTCAGCTTGAATATCCCCTGGGTTTATTCCCCACCAAGAAGAACAGATATTCTGTGGATACCCATGATCGGATCCTTTTGCACCTGGCTTCATCTACAGCTGTGGGGAGAAAGAGAAACCTCATCCCAGTGGGCAACTCCAGCCACCCCAGATCTGACTTGCCACTGGAGAGGTTTGTCCCTCTCCAGGGGAATGGTGATTCTGGGTTTTGGTAAGGTGGGAGAGAGATCTGGGCATAAGTTCTACCCTGGTGTAGCATAAAAATAAATACAGCTCAGTTTCCTAATGTCTCCTTCCTTAGCCTGGACCTGCAGGTGTGCAGGGCTGTGAGTCCCTAACATAGGACACAGAGTCCATATCCACGTGCATGCATGGACAGTTATGAGGGGGAAGCAAGAGCCCAAGAGATGGCTTCCAACGGTCTGACTTAACAGCCAAGGCTCTGCATGAGTTTCTAGGGAGCAGCGAGGTGGTGGCAGGGCTCCATGCAGGACACCCCACCAGCATAAGCACAGATGCCTGCGCACACCAGAGCGTGTCAGCATGGGATCCTGCGTGCATCAGCACGCCCCTGGATCTGCACTCCCGGGCAGCACAGGGAGAAGTCTGTGTTAATGCAGGTGGATGAGATCCAGCAGACACTAACGCTGTGCAGGAGGAGGTCTCTTTAGAAAGCTCTACCAGCCAAGCAATCCTAGCAGATACCACCCAAATGAGCAAACAAGTGCTTTGGCTGATATCACGTTCTCCCAGCTCCTCCTCCTTTATTCAAGGACATTGGATGTCCTTGAATAAAGACTTTTGGGGTCTCTCTCTTGCAAGAATAGTGCAAAAAGGGTTTTACAGCCCTATCAAGGTTGTTAAACTGGCATGAGCTTTACGTGGGCAGACCTGGTCTGAAATTCTTCTTGTCACTCAGGTCAGCCATCCCGGAGGACCTGCTTCTAATTCATGTGGCCTTCTCTCTTATCCAGTGCTCCCAAACCCATAGGAAAAGATCTCTTTTACTGAGGCACAATACAACCTCCAGGTTCCTGACCACCAGGAGAAGCTTGCTCAGTTATCCTCCATCTCCCCTTTCCTAGCTGCAGCTGTAAAAAAGAAAAAAACGCCATAGATGAGGAATGCCAATGCCAAACCAGCCTTTTGTCACTAGCATGGGGTGGGAGATGGGGGGCATGTTGGCCTTCCCAATCAATCCCTGCAACATGATGCTTCATGAGTCCTTGTGAACATATGACGTGTTCTAAATCAACTTGTTTGACTGGTGTCTGGACACTAACACTGTGTGGAGTCCCTCCTAGGATGAAGCCCTGGATGACCCCATGCTGGTTTTACGAGGGGTATTTGCTTAGGATGTTGGCTAATTGTAGGGCTCCTGTTGGCAAAGCCAAGGAAGCATTTGGTCAATCCCTCAGCTGTGAAGCACAATGTCTAGAGGATCTGGACAGTAAACATCACCCCCATCAGCAACCACACATTCTGCTATTGATTTCTCCAAGCTGAAACTATTGCCTCCACCAGCTCTTCTCCTTCAACCTTGTCCTGTTCTGGGTCTGGCTCCTTCTATGTCCTTGGGCAAGCCCCTTTGCCTTGGGCTATTTCATTTTGCAACACAGAAAGGGCCCCAAAGGTCTAGCTAACAATGTCAAAATGAGTGTGATAAATGTGTGTGTCCACATGTAGAATACAAACCAGATTCAGCCACTCAGTCACCCTGGCTCCACCAAGAACACAAGTAAAACCGAGTTGCTGTCTTCACTTCACTGTCAAAAATGGGTCCTCTTGGGACAGCTTAAAAGCTCTGTTAGGAGATAAAGACCTTGGGAATGGTCTGGCTCTCTTAACTTCGAGCATCCAGACAAGGTGGCAACTTCTCTGCTGTGTCTTCAGTTCCTGCCTAACACAAACTGAACCTTTCCTCAAGAGGTTCCCATTTCCCTTTATGTGCAACAAAGTGAGATGCAGCTGACTGCCTCAGACTGCCAAATCAAACCTTGTGGGCACCTGAAGGCAGGTGAGATGAATACCATCCTTACTGAATTTGCTGGACTTCAGTTCAAGCTAAGGGAGCTGAGATTTCTCTCTGTATTTTCTGAGTCACTGTCGCTGGCAGCTTCAGGTTTCCCACAAGACCTGTGATATCCAGAGTGCCATTTAGTAGGGAAATGACCACAGAAGAACGGAGACATAAGAAAGTCTGGGGCCATGATTTTAACTTCAAAAACCCTGGATATGGCATCACCTGAAGCTTTGAGGAAGCCTGAGAAGCAATGGGCTATTTCGCAAACTCGGACATCAAAGTGATTGGAGTCTCCAAGGATGGAGACTTCATCTTGGACTAATAGGACCAAAAGCCTTTGGGGAAATGAGCGATCCAGAGGTGGGTTTTGAGTGTCCCCACAAACCAGATTTCAAGGTCTGGTAGACTACTTGAAGCAGGCTACGTCAGATTAAATTGATATGAGAAGCTCAGATAGAAACAGGAGTTCCAGCTGCCTCCCCCATCACAAGGGCTGGAGTTTGATTGTTCCAGTAATCCCAGGTTACTACTTTAAAAATTAAAGAAAAATTAAAGAATTGGTCTCCAGGACATCAAGGCAAAGGTTAGCACTGGGTCTTGCTCAGAGGAACGGGTATTCCACACAGCAGACACAGGAGTGACAATCCATGATTAACATCTGGGAGCAACAGGCGATGATTTGGAGCGGCAAATATTCCTACTGTAAATTAAATATCCATTTGGTCAGAGGATCATTAAGAATGTGCTTTCACCTGCTCCTAATTATTTTCCCCACTACAATAGGTATTTGTTTCCATCCACAGGAAGCCGGAGCCGTACGACACCGCGTGCAGAGGGTGGAATTTGCCTCTCTGAAGTAGCTTTGACCTGCTCACACACAGGGCTTCGTGAGGGCAAAAGCCTTCTGCATAAAAGGCGCTTTTTACTCCCATGTGAGGCTCAGAGCACCTGAAAAATAGCATATATTGGCCTCCACCCTGGCCAGTGCTGCTGAGCTGGTGCATGCTGCTGGCTGGCTCTGCCTCCTGCCCCAGAGGTGGCTGCAATCCAGCTGCAGATCCAGTCTTTCCCATGCGTTCGTGTTCATGCATCTACGCAACGACACGAGCAAACGTGCACGGAGAGCTCTTTGCAGGTTTTAATGCATCCAAGTGTCATCACAAAAATAAAATTTCCCAAAGAAAGGAAAAAAAAAAAAAAAGAAAAAACATTTTTAAGCCTTCAAAACAAACGCTCTTTTCAACCCACTGGCAATTACAGAGAGGTCCTGATCCTTTCTGCGTGTTACTGTCAAACAAGTTTTCAGTAGGATTCAATAAAGTGATCTGACATTTCTTTGGAGATCTTTACACACAGTAGCTCAAGCCAGGAAAGAACTTTACTTCTGGCAGCTATGTGAATATTTTATTTTGCCCAAAGCTAGACAGGTGTGATCAAGAAGAACGGGGCGGGGGGGGGGGAAATATATTAGCAAAAGGCCTTTCAGTGGCAATACAGGTGTTTGCTGGAGTGCAGTCGGTTTGGGTTGTGTGTTTTTTTCTAAAGAAGAAAATCTTAGCAGGGCCAGATTAAAGGCACAGTACATTTACTTCTCATAGACTGAAAGTTAGGAGAGCATTTAAAAAGAGAGGTTACAGCGCTGGGTGACACAGCTGCTAATTCTGTATTGCTAACCAGCAGCCATCAGCCTTTGCCACTGAAAAGGGTGTTTTTAACCAGATCTGCAGTGGACATTAAGCTCCTCATTCCCATAAGTTTGAAGAGACTTTGGCACATTAGATATGCCCTTGATCTGAGCCCTTCTCACCAAGCATTGGGGAGTCACTAAAGAGTTAATGGAGTTTATAATTCACAGAACAAGTCAATACACTCATTCAAATACTTACAGAAAGGTCACAGGCTGAGATGCCTGAAAGCTGCTTAAGCAACAATTTTTTGCTCCTAGGGTAAGCTGAAACACAGGACACATTTCCTGGAAGAGGTTGGAGATGTTGCTAAAGCACCAGGACCGAGCTGCGTGATTTGTTGGGGATCTGGGAAGCCAACTCCCAACTCAGCAGCTCAGGAAGCTTGTTAAAGAAGACGTGGCTTGAGCAAAATTTATAATCAAGGGGTTGTATGAGAAGGGTCTGTAATTCAGCAGTAAGGGCAAAGTGTGACAGAAGAACTGGGGCCAGAAGAGCTTGAGGATGTCTAGCAGGAGCGAGACCCCCCCCCCCAAATCCCACTTGGCAGCCTCTGTCCTTGGAGATACGGGACAGCCTGGGACCATGTCTGCAGCCCAGCTTTAGGGGATGCCAGAAAGGAGGACAGCTGGTCTGGAAGAAGGGAGCAGTTGGCCAACAGGCCAGGTTCATGTCGTTGAGGAAGAGGGAGAAGGCAAAGCTAACATGTCTGACCATCAATGACAAATACGTGGTGATGGACCTGTCAGATCACAAACACACACAAATTTTAAATACAGTCCACAGTGATACCACTGTGATACCACCCATGGTCCTAACCTCCACGGTCTATTTTATCCTTACACCAGTGTACACAGGTTTTCAATAACTGCAATGCTGCATTCACTAACATCTCTCTCACATAGATGGGCGAGTTACCAACCTTGATCTTTCAAAACCATTAACAAGAGAAGCTCAAAAAAAAAAAAAAGGCATTTGAGGAACTGGAATCACTGAAACACTGAAGATAGATCTAAAAGGGACCTTGAGGCAGTCCCTCAATCAGTGTAGTCCATGGCTTCATTTTGAGCCCAGCCATAAACCAAATCAATTTAGGGACCTTTCAATACAAAGCTATCTTCTTTTTTTTTTTTTTTTTTTTTTTTTTTTTTTTTGGGGGGGCGGGGCAGTTTTCCATTCATTGGCTCCCTGAAGACACACGTACAGAAATAAGGTGAGTAACTCCAGTGTGACCTCCAGTTTGAATACATTCTTCAACTGAGCAAATGCAAGAATTAAATAAATCTCAGGACCAGCAGAGCCCACAACTCTCCTAAACTTCTAAATACTCAAACACTGAGTCAGGATTAAAATAATAAATGCAATGGCTGCTTTCTCCAATGTGTTGTAGCAATACCTGGTGGATAGGGTATCTCTGGATGTCCACCCTTCAACAAGAAATGCAAAAGAGAAGGAAGAGGATTGGGATGGGCACTTTGTCCCTTTTGCTTGGAGAAGCCCATTGGCTAAATGGCTAAATATCATCTGCACCAGACAAAGCATCTCTAAGTGCAAATATTTTATTCTTTGAAAACACTGCTTCATGTGGACCAGAACGATGCACCATATTCTGTATTTTTTACCTATGTTTTATTTACAGCATGATGTTCCACCAAAGGAGATGCCATTCTCCTTGATGTGCAGAGGAAAGAAGTAAACAGGATAATAGAGACTCTACCAGTCTAGTTTTTATGTAGTGCAGGGGCCTCGGCCACCAGTCTAGGTATCCCAGCACTGCTGGATCCTCTCCAGATGGTAGTTTGGAAGCGGGAGAAGGCCAGGTTTGCTCAATGCTCATGGGCTTGACTACCTGTCTAGTAGAACAGACCCTGGGCTCAGTCACATCTATGGCATCAGTCCTGGGACCAAAGACCCAAAGTCAACCCCCCGCTCAGGGGATGGCCAAGGGCCACCCCTATATGGGTCCAAACCTTCATGAGATGTTTTATGAAGAACTTCAGGCTCCCTGTACAGTCACTGGAGGGAAATGGTACATTTAAACTCATCTCCTCTTGCTTTTGGCTAAGGCAAGTCTCACTTTGGCTGTGATTGATAACACACACAGCACCACAGCGAGGCGTGATGGCTCCCAACTGTTACAACCAGATAAGAAATATCTCTAAGAGCCTTCAGAAGAATTGAAAAATGATCAGGTGCTTCTGGAAGGTGAGTCAGGGCAAAAACTCAGCTTCGGAGCTCCAAATCTCCTTCTGGGGGAAGTTCTTCCCCTGACGACCTAGGGAACCCAGGCAGATGAGCTGGCAGTTCAACCGCTTCTCTGAGATGCCTTTATCTGGCTAGTGTCCACTCTGGGACACCTTCTAAAGAGGGTTGGCTCACAGCATGGCCTCCTGCTTTCTCAAGAGGAAATGAAGGCTTTGGAACTGATGAGCACAGGCAGGATAGTACAGGATACAGAGGAGAGCCAAGGTCGTTATTTGAACACAGTGAATACTGGAGGAATCTGGCTCGGGTTCTGTCATCCCTTGGGGCTATAGAGAAGATTAGGGACTGGCAGCCCTAATGTGACGTGCCATCAGCTCATGAGAGGCTGCACATACTGCAAATACCGTGCTTCCACAGGGAGCCCTTCTTTCCTGCAAGACGAATTGCAGATTGAACCACACCAAAGTCCTCTCTCAGCCACTGGAAGAGTGTGACCCACAAATGTGTAAGTCACTTTTTGAGGTCAACCTGAGATGAGATTAGCACCTTCAGCCAAAGGAAGAAGAAGAGTGGATCATGACAACAGATCATCAGCAAACGCCACCCATTCTGGGAGAGTGACAATGACCAGGGCAAGTTGGAGAGAAGCCACATGGCTATCTGAACCCAATGTCTCACCTTGCGTTGACGTGGCATTCACCACAAAGCCACTTCTCTGGGAAAATTCTGGGAAACTGAGTCACCAAACTTTATTGCTTGTGATACCCCAGGCCCCAGCTAAATATTACCTATGTGCCAGTAAAAGTGATGACTGGACAAGACATGGTACATTTTGCAGCTGGGAAGCTGAGGCAGGAGGATGAGTCTGTGTCCAGCCTCACGACTGGCCCAAGTTCTTCATCTGCAAACCCACCCTCTGTGTTTCCAAAGGTGATTTACAACCCTAAGAATGAGGTTTCTTGCAGTCACAAGTTTCCTGAGGACAGCATAGTGCCTTATACCCATGATCTCCCTGTGTCACTAAAAATTTCTGGTTTCATTCTGGGGAGGGGAGCAAGATAAAGCCATTTTTCATGCTGTTTATGAAACACAGCCCCTTACTGAAGAGAGGGCTTCTTGCTTGGAAAGCTGTAGGATCTAAGGAGCCTCTCAAAAGCCTTTTAATTATGTTTGAAATAGGACAGGTCTCGCTCTTTGGGGAACACCATGAGACCTGAGAGCAGGAAAAAGCTGAGAGAGCTGGTCCCCACCAACTCCCAGCTCCAAGCCAAACAGGTTTGGCTAGCTCTAATTAAGGTAATTAATATCCTCAAGCCTGTTATTAAGCAAGAAGCAGCAAAAGGGAGTCTCCCCTTTACCTCAGGGTCCTGCCAAACGCCTCAGCCCAACAAGCAGCCCATTGTCAGCCACAGGGCCAGATCCTGCTGCCCAGGAGATGGTAGGAAGTCACTGGATGAGCCCCCATCCCCTTCTTCATTCTGGGAAGCCAATTTCAGACCATGCCCCAATACCTACATTGGATGCAATGGTGGTTGGTGAGATATTTAAGCAGTGGGAGGTGTGATTAGAAGGTGCTTGAAAGGTGGCCCATCTTATTCACTGTTCCCCAGCAAATGGGGTAGGTCAGGAGGGATCATCCATAGAGTAGGGTCAGGTCTACACATCACTCCCAGAGACTTGGAGTCTGAATTTGGACTTGAATTTGGACCTTTGGCCAGAAGACTGATGAACATGAAGCAGCACAGGAAAGGGAGCTCCTTTCAAAGACCCTGGCGGATCTTCAAAATAAAATAATTAATAAGACACAAATTGAAATACAATTCCATTTAAATGTAAGAAAAAGCTTTTCCGCTGTGAGGGTGATCAAACAGTGGACTGGGTTTCCCAGTGAGGCTGTGGAGCCTCCATCCCTGAAAATATGCAAAACCCAATGAGACAGAGTCCTGGGCAACCTGCTATAGGTGGCACTGCCTGAGCAGAGGTTTGGACTAGATAATCTCCAGAGAACCCTGCCGACCTCAACTCTTCCATGATTCTGTGAAATTATATGCATATCCAACAACCACATGCAGCAAATTAAACGAATGTGTAACATACACCATGGTGGAACACGATGCATTCCAGTCCCTCCTTGGCTGACGGGACACCATCCACCCAGCTCTGCCGACGCACGAGGAAAACATGAGGTGCCCAAAGCAAGGTGCAGCACATGCAGGAGAGAGGCCCCCTGCCAACCTCCCCTTTTGTTTGTGCAAAAAAAGGACCTGACAATTTTTTTAACCTCATACCTGTCCGTTCAAGCCCTTTCCCCCCACTGCCGCCCCCAGGTAGGAAAATTCCTCCCAGAGGAAAGCACTGTTGCAATCTATTTTGGTTCTCAGTCAAGTGCAAGAGTTTGGTATTTTTCCACTGGAAATTCTTCTCTGATGCCTTCTTTCAAATATGCCTAGAAGGAAAATTTGCTTTTCCACTGCTGGCCTGCGAGAGCCCGAGGTGTCAGGCTGCCCGCAGGAATGCGGGGTTTGATACCGGTGAGCGAGTGATCTTGCAGGAGATGAGCAGCCCCTGGAGCAGCATGGCCACTGAATGGCTGCTCCATCCCAGCCACCCTTAAAGAGGGAAAAGAAGAGCATGAGGGCTCAGAAGAGCAAGCATCAATGTGGTCTTGGACAGGTTCCCAGCGCTGATTGAAACAGGGGTAAGTCCCCGTGATACCTGCGCAAAGCCAATGGTTACAGTTGGCTCTGGCACACCGAGAAACCGCTTTCAGTCCAGAAATGGCACAACTGAAAGACATGAGCCTTGGCAGCCATTCTTCTGAGCTGGAGAGATCCCATCACCATAATCTGCAGGGCCTGGGTACCATCTAGATGAAGATTTATGCCACCGTGTGCTTTGTCAAGCCTTGCTAACCTCAAGGGCTTCCTTGAGCCACCTGTGATAGTCACTGAAACAGAAAGCTTCAAAGACAGACCAGCAACATCTCAGGACCAGGGCAGGACACGGCAATGGCTGTGTGCTCGGTGGGTGATCAGCGAAGGCGGACTGCTGCAGGATTTAGCTCCTGCACTTTAACAGGTTTCTCCTGGTCATGTGCAAACAGGGGTTTTCCTCCCTGGAGGAATACACTTCTGTTTTGCTTTTGCAGGAAGACAAAAACCTCATGCTAACGCCATTGCTAACTGGGGTAGAAGTTCTTGCCCCCAAAATGCATGGGATCACACCAGCAAAACCTGCGGCCCTTCCTGGGAGGGGCAAACCACTGCGGTCTTGGCTTTCAGCTGTGGCAAATAGGCAGGTGTGGAAAATTGCACCCCAAGTACTGAAAGTTTGGTAAATCATAGAATCATAGAATCATAGAATCATAGAATGTTTTGGGTTGGAAGGGACCCCTAGAGGTCATCTAGTCCAACCCCCCTGCAGTGAGCAGGGACACTGCTAACTAGATCATGTTGCTCAGAGCCCAATCCAACCTGTCCTTGAATGTTTCCAGGGATGGAAGAAAGTGGAAATACCATCTTCTAATGGGAAGTGTCAGACCAACGTCCATCAGAGTCGGACAGAAACCAGGACGCAGTGCAAGCTGCAGCCTGCTGCTCTCTCAACCATCCTCTGTGGTCAGGTCCCCCCCCAAAACAGAAACCAGCCTTTGATCTCCACGCCAGGGCTCACATTGGCAGGAAGATTCTCCTCATGCTTGGAGAGGTCAGAGGCACTTGGTGGGACCTCAGGGCCATGTCTGTGTCCTGGGGCACTCCGGGAAGCATGCCGCCACGGTGGGGGGGAGAGACCTGCCCAGATCCAGCTGCACCAGCCCCGGGGCAGGTGTTGAGTGAGACCCGGTCCCCCAGCCAGGTCATCTCCTTTGGTGGTCGGCGGGGCTCTGTGCTGCAGCCCTAATTGCTGCTTGTTGACGTATTTCGTGTTGCCAACACACTGCTCTGTGATTGCAGCTGTTTGCAAGATGCAGCCCTTCTTCAGGCAGCCCTGCCTAGTCTTGTCAGGGCCAGATTGACCCCCTGTCTTCTTCCATCTCCTTCCTCCCATCTTCCAGTGCACCCCTGTTGGCTCCCAGAGCTCCCTGACAGCAGGACCATGTCCTTCTCTGATGTTGCCTACATGACACGAATGCCACCTGAGACCCTCTTGCTGTGCCACATGTTCCCACAACATTGCTCTTGGCTGGTTCCCAAGCTTGGCTGCTCCAAGGGCCATTTCGTACACCATCACACCCCTTTCCCCTGCTCTTCTGGATGATGCCACTAGCTCCTGTCTCTTCCTCTCTCAATCCCAGGTCCTGAAACACACCTTGGCTGTGTGTCAGCTCCCCTCTGGAGCAAAGACAGTCTCTTGGTCAAGGCTGCACAGGCACTGACCGCACCGGGTTGGCTCTAACACTATCCCTAAAAGCCCCACATCATGACACTCAGAACATAGCACCCAAGTCCTTGGTGATGGGGCAGCCAAAACCCATCCATCTGGGACCTGGGGGCTGAGCAAATGGGTCTGCCTCCATGCCATCCAGCTCCCAGACCCTCCAGCAAGGGGGGCTGCATCCAAACTGCTCCTAGGGTGAGGCTGGGACCTGCAGTCCTCTCCCTGCATTGTGGAGATTGCCTGGGACAGCCCTGACTGGCCTGGGTCCAAACCACATGATGACAATCTTGAACAATTTCATGAACTGCAGAGTGGTTCCATTCATGCTGCCTACTGGGAAAGGTCACCACCCCATCCCCTAATCCTGCTAGTTGGCAGTGGTCAAGGTAATGGCTTGGGGCACACCATGGGTTGGAGCAGATGACCTCTGGAGGCCCCTTCCCACCTAAATTACTATTCTATGAGTCTAAGGCAGTTGCAAGAGGAGAATCCTTCCATAAAGGACTTCAAAGGCCTTCAGCGGAGGACTTCACCTTCCTGGCCAGGCACCAACCTTCACTGCACCAGCTTCATACCCCTGCAGTGCTGGAGAAGGAAGGCACATTCATCATGTTGAACACAACCTGCTGAAGTTTTACAGGGACAGATAAAAACATCTACGTGTCAGTGGAAAAGAATACAGGAATCATTAAAAAAAGAACACCTTTGCATAAGATGGGTCTTTGCTCTGTGGAACAGGACAAGATTTCATTGGGTTTCAAAAGCAAAATGGACATTGATATAGATGGAGATGCAGAAGGGTAACCTTTCTGGTGCCCAGCAGGGAATAGAACCACCAGCCCTCCAATGATGGGCATTTCAGGGTGGGATTTTGGAAACAAGAACTCTCTTCATTTGGAGATAACCGCTGTCATTTCTGGGGGTTTTTTTTCCTGCTCAGGTATGAGTTTGTGGGCTCAGAGCCTGATTCAAAGTCCACGATAGCTTTGTTTTGACTTCAAGAAGCTTTGGATCAGGCACAGAGTGAACTCAAAACCAATGTCTTTGAGCTTCCTAAAGAGAAATTCCCTCTCTTAACATTTCTGAAGCCAAGCAAACACTTTAGCACAGTGGCTGCTTTCAGGGCTGGGCTCAGGTACACGCCGTCAAGTACATTTGCCACAGCAGAGGAGGAAGCTCTCCACATGAGTATGTTTTTTTTGGTTGGTGGAGAAGAAATCTCTTCAACAAAAAGTGTCTGAATAGATAAACATCCTTCCTCGACATAGTCCAGCCCAGCCTCATTCCTTCTTGGGCAGACGCCAGTTACTCAACCTGGATAATAATTTGCCTTGTGAGTAAGGGCACACAGATCCCTGATGCTTGACCCATGTTATTGCTGGAAAATTAAGATGAGTGGTCAGGGAACCACGCTGGCACCGAGAGTGGCCGTTCAACAGATCCCTGCTCCCATGGGGATGTCCACATTGGCTTGTCCATCCTCTGCTGCCAGGTTAGGGATGGGGGCTTGCAGCATCCACAGGATGCTATTATGCACTATAACAACGGGTGTAGAAAGTGAGGAAATCGATGCACAGTGTTGCTCCCATGAAGACGATCATACCGCTGGGAAAAGTCTGATTATATCATAAATTTCTGGCTAGAAGAAAATGGGAGGTAGCCATGCCAGCAGAGGGAGTTTGCCGGTTCGCAAGCCTGCCGGAGAGGAGAGCCAACAATCTGTCGAGAGAGATGGAAGGGAAATGTACAAACACCAGATCTATATTTTTTAAACGGATTAATTAAATCAAACCAGTTCACATCACTTCATGCATTCAGCAGCCTGTCATGAAGCAAAAGAAAGGGGGGGGGGGGGGGTGGGAAAGGAGAAAAATAGACACAGGCCAACTCCGCTACCTCTGATTAAGCCGATGCAAATTCTGCACCCTGTGAAGCCTGGAGGCTGCCAGCCTCCCCTCCATGCTCTACTGAAGGATGCACAACGTGCTGGGGAAGCCCATCCAGATGCCTGCAGGGAGAGACGAGTGGCTAATTAGAGTCCTGACCATGAAGGGCGCTCACCAGCTCTCTGAGGGACTCTCCCAAAACCCAAAGATACACTGCCAAAGAAAAAACATGCCAAACACAAGCCGGGAGCTCCTGTCACACCATTCTTTTCCCCTATTTTTTTGTTTGGTTGGGGTTTTGTTTTTTCTTTTCCTGGTGGTGCGATAATTTTTTAGTAATTATCATCATCACCAGGTCTTAACCATTTCAGAGCAGCACAGGGCTAGCAACCCAAATATTCAGCATCTGACAAGCAGGGGAGCCCCAAGAGGGATGACAAGACCCAAGAGGGTCGGGGACAGCAAGGATTTCAAACACATGTAATCGTTTTAGCCATCTAGACTTTGGAGGCAGCCCTTTTCTTACAGGCAGCTTTGAATTTGTGGCATCCAGCTTTTTCAAGGTCTGCCATGCTTCTTTAGGAGCTAAAAGCTGCACAAGGAAAGCTGTGATTTCTCCAGGACTTCAGGAGCCCAGAAGTTGGCACGGCAAGAGGAGAAATACCAGGAACCCCAAGAATCACATAGCGGTTGGCAATGCTGAAACCGTATTCCCCAGGAAAAAAAAATGTGGAAAAAACACTGAGAAAAATTAGTGGGTAGACAGCCCTACTGAGGTTTTCCCTAAACCAGTGGTATTTATTTTGCAGTTCAGAATAACTGAGAAGCTTTGAAACCGCTCCTGGCATTTTTTGCAAGTGGGAAACTGGGGCCCAGAATGATCAAATCTTATGTTTCTGAGCGCAGCCATGAAATTTTTATCCCTGTTTGGGGCTCTCTGGCTGCTCTCATTTGGACTTTCCTTGGGAGACATTGCTAAGCTCAGCTTTGGTGATGCACTGAAAACCAGCAGATATTTTTCAACTGCAGAATTAGGTCCAAAATGCAGCAATTTAGGTTAAAACAACCCCTGAATTTCTCATCTTTGTCTTGACCATATTTCAGAGAGGGCTGCCATACAGTAACCAAATTTACCAGCAATTGTTTTCACAGGTGATACTTCACTCCATCTTCTGTTATCTTTTAGAGTCTCTTTGGAAGAAGTTCCTATCCCCATTTCATTTCTTGTCCTCTATGAATCTTATCCCCCTGAAGTCCCCACCAAAGGTC
This sequence comes from Gorsachius magnificus, assembly GCA_034008185.1. Classification (NCBI taxonomy): domain Eukaryota; kingdom Metazoa; phylum Chordata; class Aves; order Pelecaniformes; family Ardeidae; genus Gorsachius; species Gorsachius magnificus. The sequence goes on along the minus strand of CM067082.1, from coordinate 156,165,956 downwards.
CCCACTGAAATACTTCTGCCATGGGCTAAATCAAACCTTTATTTGCAGAAATCCAGAAGGGACAAAGGCTTTTTGCAATATTTTTGTACTATCCTTTGCTAGTTTATTCCACTTGGGCTTACCAGACAAAATTATCTCCCAGTTTAGGCCACCAAAAATGCTGTTCAGAGAGGAGCTGAGTGTGAGGTTGTGTTCTGGACAATTTTTTGAGTGTTTTTTTATTTCATTAAGTAATAGGGCTTTCCTAGGCACATCTCAATTCACACCAAACTTACCAGGAAACATTCTTTTGTCCCAAAATTTCTAATTAAAGGCAAAGGAGAAATGTCCATCCCAAGAGTAGCTCATACACGTTCTAATGAGTAATTAAGTACTTGCACTATCAAATTGCTCCCTGCCTTAAAGAGTTTATGATAAAGCCAAGGCAGAGGGTAGAAAAAGGCTTGAACTTGGATCTCTGACCTTAGGAAGGGCTGATCTGTCCACCAGTTGTCCTCCCACAGAGCTGCTCTTTGCTCTTTTCTTGATGGCCTGGAGCTCACCTTGCTGAGAAATGAGAAAATTTCTACTATGATAATTATTTCCCACCCTGTTCAAGCTAGAAGGTGCCTATGCACCCCATACTATGCACTGGCCCCTGAAAGGGATGGGAATAAAAACCCGTTCTCATCCTTGTGGAGGATCCTCCCAAGGCACCAGGGCAGAGGACACAGGAACAGGAGCCTGGGTGGCCCTGCCAGTGTCAAGCCAGCCTTTTCAGAAGCCTTCAAATAGTACTTAGGGCTGGATTTGCTGGCACATTTTTTATTTTTTGAATGCAGAGTATTTCTTTCTTGGCACTCGGGAGGCATCAAATCAATTACTTAATCCAGCAGATCTGCATCAGCAAATCATCCAACTGTATTGGCCAAAAAGGGTGGGGAAGAAAAAAAAGGGAAAGAAATCAGCTCCTGGTTTCAAGTCTAAATAACCATGTTGCTCGACAGCTCCAGGAGTGGGCTTGCAATTCACCCATTGAGTGGGAGACCAACAAAAATAACCCTGGACCACACAGCTGGTGTAATATTTTCCACCCCACGCAGGGCCCACGCAGCTGGGCTGTATCTCCGCAAGAAGAAAATGAGCACAGATGCTCTAGTGAGGACCCGGAGGTGGTCCCACCGCTACTAGTTGCAACTGAGGTGGGATTCATCCCACCTAATATTAGGAATGAAAGTCAGCTGACAAATTAAGACGTCCAAATTGAGATGCCTGTAGTAGATGTCTTCTTAGGCACCTGGTGTCTAAGCTCCCATTGAAACCAGCGGAGATGCTGGGCTTCGTCCAGGCACCTAAACCTCAGAGAATTCAATCTGAAGGCCTTTTTCTATAATGACCTGAGCTCCTGAGCAAAGATGTGTTGAAAACCTCTGCCCCGCTTTCAAGTTTCCTCTCCGACCATCATCCAACGAGGCAGCAGCCTGCAAAGAGGTAGATTCAAGCATTGCCAGTGTTTGGGATTATCTGTCTGCCTGGATTGGCTCCATATGATACAAACACAAACATGCTGAAAATGCCAGGAATTGCCCCATTTTGCTTCAGGGAGGGCCATAATTAGATAATGTCTGTACCGTGCTTGGAGACGTTTACACGAGAGAAGCCACAGCACTGCAAAGCATTAGAAGCATTTCAGAGCCGGGTTTGTCACTCAAGAAGTAAATGATCCGGGGGAAGATGGCAGTTTGCCACAAAAATGTTCCCGATCTTCACATGGCATTCAGAGCTTAATGCCTCAGACGTGTCCCGACACAGAACTCGAAGCCTGACACGCTTCACAGTATTTAACACCATGTTTGGGGATTGGAAAGGCCTGGAGTGGACAGCCATCCATTCAAACTGATGGCAGCATCTCCCCGGGGAATTCCAGTGGAGAAGCCAAAAATTAAATGAGAAAAGGGGTCCAATGGCTCAACCCAGAATGAGCTAATCCTGTGTAGTTCAAGGGCTTAAAGGACCACGTTGGTTGGGAGCGCCTTTGCCCAAGATGGGAACATCTCCAGGAGGGAAGCCAGAGATTTGGTGGGACAAATTGCTTTGGGAAGGTGCCTCTCTTTGTTGACCGTGGCGGTTGCCCAAATGGGAACAACTCCATCAGGGAAGTCAGAGATTTGGTGGGGCAAGTTGCCTTGGAAGGTCCCTCTCTCCATTGGCCATGGACAAGGAGAGGGTTTGTTTCCATCTCAGGGCATGAATCTTGTCCTCGGTGGGTGCACCTTGGAGCAGAGAAAAGGCAGGCAGGCAGGCTGTAAGATAGACCTTGTCTTGGTTCGGGAAGATTTCGTCTAGTGTTTGCATTCAGCCATTTTCAGATTAAAACCAATGAATGGTAAAAAGACAAAATTAAAGAAAGCAATCCTTCATGCACGGAAGCATTTTGGGTTTGCAAATAACGATTTGTCAACCCTAAGGTAGACTAGATCAATACCGGGGAATAAGGTGGAGCAGGCTGGTGGGTGGAGGAGAAGGATGGGGTGGGACGTGGGTCAATGCTTGTTTTGGGACACGTGCCACCCCTTACTCAGGGGACCCTCTCAACTACACCTCACTGTGTAACAGGAGTAAATTCCACACCTTGGGAGACCTCAGGCTGTGACAAGGCTGTACCCCGGGTACAGCTGAACAAAGCATTGCTCATTCAGCAATAACCATCTCTACCTCCATCGGCATAGAGAAGGCACAGGGCTGGGGATGCAAAACCAGAGGAACCAGCAGGATCATCTTTTCTCAAGTCCCAAAGGATTCAAGCCAGGGAATTGCACTAAAGACAGTTTATGCTACAGTCTTGCTGGCCAGGGTTAAGCTAAGCACATCCAGCATTCCCACGGGGACCAAGAGGAGGCAGAAGCCAAATCAAAATGGGACTGAAACACCAGCTCACAGTAAATGGTTTGGAGGGCTTTTCCAAACCAAGAGATGGGAAATTCACTAGTTGCACAATTAACATGCAGGAGGTAAAGCGAACCATCCCTCCTTCCCCTCTCGTCACCTCCTGCCTTTCTCTCAGCTGGGTGGGTAATGTGCTTTGGCACCAGCAGAGCTCCCCAGCACATCTGGGAAGACCACAGCTCCTCCTCCTGTGTTTGGGGACAGGTCATGGCGTGTTGGCACACAGAGGGATCGTGGTGCTGAGACATCCCGTCAGCAAGGTGGTTACGGAGAGAAATTTTCCGAATGGCATCAAAAAACAAATTTGAAGAGTGGGAAAGGCCAGATATTGCACATGCAGCGAAGCCGATGATCCTGCAAGCAGAGTCTGGAGCCAGGGAAATGTGCAGGACCCAAAGGGAGAGGAGGAGAAGGTGACCTTACTGCTCAGTCCATGCCCAGGTGAAGTCAGGGTGAACCTGGCCATGGAATATGAACGCAGGTGGTCCATGGGGTCTGGACACAAGCGATGGGGCTGTTAACACAAACTGCCGCACGCAAGCTGCCTTTAGCTGTCTCAGTGCCTCAGTTTCCCCACCTGTCCACATAGGATACATCCCCAACCTTGCACTGTTTGGAGACAGAAGGTGCCTTTCCACATGTCTGTCTTCACCTGCACAGCTTCAGCTAAAACGCTGTTTGGGAGGATGTGATAAGGTCATGCCAAGGCTGTTTGCCAGCCTGCCCAGCAGCAACGAGCTGGTTTGACAGCCAGGCATGACAGGGAAAGAGGAGCAGTGCCGCTGGCTGCCTGTCTTGGGAGCAAGGCAAGGCACTGAGGATGTCCATGGATTTTATCTGAAATGTCCAGTCACTATGGGAGGTGGCTGAGGAGCACGGGCCATCCACAGCTCCTTACCATGCCCAGCATCACTCTGCAAAACCCAATCCCCTGCTCCAGGAGCTGTTTTAGTGGATAAAACCCCAAAAAGTTGCCTCCTGCCTGGTGCCTGGGGTGGTGAGTGAGAGGGGACATTTTGGGGTCTTTGCGCATCACATTAGGGAAGGGTTTATTCCCCGGGCACTCGCTGGCATCTCCTGGGAGAGTGAAATTTCCAAGGATGTTGTAACTGACCACAGATCATCATCATAATAATTGTCATTATTATTATTATTATTATTATTATTATTATTATCATCATCATCATCATTATCATTAAGATATTGCTTCCAATAATTGCTCTAAGATATAACTGAAGGTGGCAGTGGAGAGGGTGACAGTGACTTTCTCAGGCCAAAACCAGTGGGTTTTGTCCTCTGAACTGCCTTGCAGGGACCTGTCAAAGCTTTGCATCAGCAGTGGGAATAAAAGATCCTCTTCCCAGGAGAGCAGCAGGGCCAGACTGAGTGTCCTCCTGGAGCTGAGCAAGCTCCTCACCCACCAGGGACATTGCCACCCACCAGCCTTCAGGTTTTACAGTGAATTATCAGTTGCTCTGTGGTCTTGCTGCAGCTTGGGAGAAGGAGCTGAGGAGCTCTTCACTGCAACCTGGACATGCAAAAAGGGTCAGATGTGGACACCTGAGCTTCTCGTGATGGAAAAACATCTCAAGAAATTCCCAGCTGGCAATGGCCAGATGGTCTCCTAGGAGGCAGGTGAGAAGAGATACAGACGTGAAGGTGGTGGGCAGTGTTGGATGGAGCCCTTGTTTGCCACCCATCACTTCTGGGGGAAGAAAAGAGCTTTTATTATTCCCAGTGATTAATACTATTAATTATTATGATCACCAACCAGCACGCCCCCCCCACCCCCACCCCTCGCGCTGGCATCCATGTGCTCTCAAAGTAAATTTGCTTTGCAAGGAGGCTTAAAAACGTGCACTTTGAGAGGAAGGGAATAGATCCAACTCGTTTACACAAACAAGAAGGAGAACAGGCTTGTCACATTCCAGGCGTGTTTCCCCCGGCCGCCAGCCCCCTCCCGCTCCAGTAAAGGAAAAGCTCTTTTTTCAAAAGAAATCCAGCACGGAAAGCTCCCCTTCTGCAAAATCCGGAGGGGAATCTATTTGCAGGGCGATTTGTACACATGCATAGCTTATATTTGAGCTCCCAGGGCAGTTTTTCCGTCCTTGCCTCGTCTGGCAGCGCAAAGCGGAAGGGTTGAATTTTCGACCCCTGAATAACAGCTGCTCGGTGGGGGGGGGGGGGGGCACTGTCACCATCTCATTCCCTTCCTTGAGAAACGTGGGATGGCCCCTGTCCAGGTTGGGGAATTTTTTAGTGTCCGAAAGACAGCGGCTGTGCCCACTGTTGGGGAGCGGTCCTGGGCCCATGCTCGCCGGGAAGGGTCCCGTGAATCCCACCGGTACCCTACTGATGCTCTCCCACGATATCTCAGTCTGTGAGCCCGGGGGGGTGGTGGGAGCCTCAGCTATGGTTTGCAGGACTGGGAAAAAGAAAAACCAGGAGGGAAATCAGATAAGGTGCATTCCTGGGTGCACATTACTGAAATGACTTTGCATTGCAGCGCTAATGCCCATACTTGACCGGGGAGCTGCGCAAATCCACTTGATTTATAGAGACCCAGGCAGAGAGAGGCCAAGAAGGGTATTTTCCCCCTCTGTGCTCCCTGCCTGGTAGCTCGAGGAACAGTGACAATATCTCTCTTGTGCGTGAAGTGCGGCATGAGAAAAAAAATGGGAAATGCTGAGAGAGCGATAAGCGGCATTCCAGCCAAGAAGGCAAACTCGGCGCGCGCCCATCACTCCTCGGCTGTTTGCCGGCCAGCCGGGCGCCCTCAGCAAAGCGATTCTGCCTGCTCAGGGCTTGCTATCATGAGATAAAGCCCCAACATCGATGTGGGATGGAAAAACAGCCTGTGGTTCAACTTCACCCCATGCCGTGGGGTTGTCCCTGCTTTGCCCCAGAGCCACCGGGCACCAGTAACGATTGATTTTCACCAGTTCTTCACCGTCCCCAGGTGCACCCAGGATCCTCCATCCATCTCCCGACACACACTTGATTTTCCCTCTCTTTGCTGGATAGTCGGCAGAGAGAAATCCGGAATGTCGTAACGATGTTCAGAGCATCCCTGTGGAAGGACAGGTCTCATTTTGCATAAGGGGAAACTGAGGCACAAAAGAGACAGGAAGACTTCCATCCTCAGGACCTGAAGCCAAGCCTGGACATGAGCTGGAAGCTTCTGGGGTGATGCTGATGCCTGACCTTCCCTGAGAGAAGTTTCTTTGCCCTCACGCCTCAAGTTGGAGGGGGAATTCAGAGGGGTGGGATGCAAAAAGCCCCTCTGCGATCCAGGCCTGACAGACAAAATTTCAGGCTGTTTATTTTCCATGCTGGTCCAGAAGAGAGGAAAAAAAAAAAAACAGGGTCACGGTGAGGGCTCAGAAACATGAGCTACCACCTCCCGCATGCTCCCTGCCTCAGTTTCCCCACCCTGCTGACCTCCCGGGGGATGAACTTTGCTTTTATTCCACCCCCCAACACCAGAAATCCTAGAGGAGTGCTGTGATTTCACCCGCTGCCCCAACCGGCGGTGCGGCTCTGGCAGCCTGGGTGTTCCTCGCCGGCACTGCCTAAATCTGCCCTCGTTTCGCTCGCGCGAGCACAGCCTGGGGTGCTGTGATTATCAGCTAAAACCTGCTGCCTTGGGTTTTGCTGCTATCGTGCAGACATACCAAGCCACTGACTTTTACCTTTGTCCATCCCAGCGGTGGAGTTTCCTGGCTTGCTGCTTGTTTATGCACGTTTCCTCCTCGAGCCGTGACTCAAGCCTCAGGTATTTGAGATTTTGGTCATTACCGAGCTAAGCCACCTTCCCAGCACTGGGAGTGACTTTTTGAAGCCCTCAATTAAGGCAAGCGCCCAAGCTCCCACTGCCCAGGGCTGTGGCATGGCTTTCCCTGCCCCAGGCTTTGCACCCCGGCATGCTGGAGAAGCCTGCGAGGTCTGGTGGCCCAAACATGTGCCTTGACCCCAGAGGAAGGTTTGGGGTGGTGGGGCCAGGACAGAGAAGCCAGACCCACATCTGCCTTCATGGGGAGGTCCAGCTTGAGGAGGAACAAGAAGCTCCATCTCCTGGAGGGTCTGGTGGATGCCCTCTTGGTTAGGGGTCGAAGGCATGTGGGGGCTCAGTTTGGGTCTGTCCTTGCAGACAGACCCACAACATAGGACAATGTGGGACATGGGCACAAGGTCCAGCACTTGATTGATTGCTCCTTGACATGCTCCTACAATTACACCCGGTGAAGACTGTTCAAAGACATATTGATGCCCAGATCCACCCATCAAAGAGCAGGAGTTTGGCTGAACTGCCTCAGTTGGGAGCTGGAGAGTTTCTGGAGTCCAGGCACCTCCAGGGACCAAACAGCCCATCTGAGGTGCAGAATTCCACCAATTGTCAAGGACAAATAGGAGCTGAATATAGGCACAGCTTCTAAGGGCCCAAAATCCAGGAGGGTGGATCCAAAACTGAGCCAGTGGGATGAAGAGGGCTGTTGCTATTCACCCTGCGTAAGATTTGAGGCCAACTCAGGTCTTGGCCCTGGGTTTTCCAAGCTGGTGAAGATGACACCTTCATTGGGCCATTAGGGGCCACTCAGTGCTTGGTCTTGCTCTCTTCAAGATAGTAAAGATGATGGGCCCATGGGGAGGAGATGTGGGTGGACTGTGTAAAGCCACTCAGGGCCATTAAAATCTATTAGTGTCCTCATGGAGGTGACAAGGACAATCGTTACCATCAGGGTCATTTGTCCTGCTGCACCAGAGAGGGAAGAGTCTCTGGGTTCCAACCACATCTGGGTACATCCCTGGCAGGCCAGCCCCCCAAAAGGCTGATGTAAAGCCTCTCCTCTAATTCATATCAGCCCATCATGCCTTGGAGATACCAACCAGGGGAGATACAGCCCACAGGTGGCACAGCAGCCATGAGGAGAGAAGGAAAGCCACACAAGACAGACATCAACCATTCTTAATATAGAAGTAGCCTTGTAATACCCCCAGGGAGCTCCAAACAATTTCTCAACATGTCCTGAATCTCACCGCACCTCTGGAGAGCTGCGGTGTCTGCTTATAGCTTTCATATGCAGAGGTATACTGAGGCACCAGCTTTCAGGGAGCTCCGTCCTCCTGCTCACCTGCTGAAGAAGGTATTTTCTACAGACACAACCAAGGCTGAGGACCACGGCAAGTGTCCCCCCCTAGAATCATTGGGAAAACAGCATTTTCCTGGCTAAATCAGTCCCATTAGGTCCAAATACAGACACCCCACATGGATGAGAGATGGGAAGTATGTCAGAGAATGTCTGCATGTTCAGAGCACCTACAGCAGGTAGGGACAAGCCAGCATGGCCATGCCCTGCACCACCTCCGATACAAGATCCAAGGATTTCCTTTAGCCTGGAGAAATTCCCCCCAGCTCCTTGCAGCCAGCTCGTCCATAAAGCAGGACAGCTGCCGCCACCGCTGGACTCCCAGGCACGAACGCTCTGTGTTTTGGCCGCAGATGTCTGTCCGTCACCTTTTAATCCCCAGCCTTTGACCTTCCGCTTTTGTGTGGCCGAGGAAAGAACGCACATGTTAAGGCAACAAGGAAATGAACCGGAGTCTGATCCCCCTGATCCCTGCTTCACCTCCCGGGCAATGTCTCCCAGCAGCGAGACCCTAAATCCCTCGGCCACCGCAGCCGGGCAGCTCATCGAAGGATGATCCCCACCGCAGGACACTGAGCATCCACCAAGGGATGGCAACTTGCCTGAATGCTGAGAAAGGGTTCTTCTGCCCCAAATTCCCTTTTGGGGCCAAGAGGCAGGGCAAGAAAGGAGTGAATTAAATAAGAGTAAAATAGTTTTGCTCCTTCATGTTTAGGGTCACTGCTCCATCTAGCGTTGGAAATGTCCCTTCAGCAGGCGCTGCCTCCTCGCCGGCAGTGTCACCACTGGGCAGGGACAGGCCAGCAGCCAGGAAAACAGGTCACTGAAGTCCTTTTGGAGGAACACAAGGCCCTGGTGATTTTATTCTGCTTGGTTTTCTGGTTTTTTATTGCCGGGAGTTGTCTCTCATCTCTTATACAGCCCAAAATCTTTGTCAAGTGATCTGCGATGGGGCTGTGGAAGGAGCCCAAGTGTCCGACCATATCTGAGTGCTTGAGCATGGGCAGTCAGTTAATTCCCACCTGCATGGCACCTCATACATGACATCCCAATCTCCAAATGAAGCTCCTGAGGTTCAGAGGCGATCAGGAAAACCCTCCAGCAAAGCATGTTAGGGGGAAGCTGCTGCCTCAGTGGAGGAGTTCATAGTGCCCGTGACAAGCAGAAATGCCATCAGCAGGGTTCAGAGTTAATGCTTTTTCATCGTGAGAAGGCAGCCATGCTTCTCTCCGAGGTATCTGAGCAGGAAGGATTATTTGCTTTTCTACTGCAAGGTAAGGAAAACATCCCTGTGTCTGCTAAACCTTGCACTCTTGGGCCAGGCTGGGTGGCAGCTCTCTCAGGTCAGCCTGGGATCAAGATTTTCTGAAGTTTTGGGGTAAAACAGAGGAAGCAGGTTCTTTTTTCTAAAATAACCCAAACTGACCATTTTTGGACCAGTCTATGGGTCTATGGGTCTAGCGGTTCCTGGGTTACCGTCTCTGCAAAAACCCACAGGCCATGGGAAAAGGAGGAGAAGAGGCCCCCATCCAGCACTTTCAGAGAGCTGGAGTGTTTTGGTCTTGTTCCAGGAGAAACAGGAGCAGGTCATACCACCCGCCATGGGGCTCCCAAATCACAGAGTTGGTGTTGGGAACCAAAGTGCCTCCTCTAGTCAGCGGGATGAGATGGGCTGTCTTGGGGAAACTCTGGGCTCAGCTCTGGATTGCATCCCCTGGAGAAACCTCATGCTATGGAGTATTTCTAAAAAACAAAAATAAAAAATAATTTAAAAAAATTAAATAATCCTCTGAAACAGTCACGCTACCAAAATAAAATGGATCTTTTTAGCTTAAAAACAAATTGCTTCCAAATTGTTTTGATAAAATGACTGTGACAGGAAATTGAACATTTCACAGAAATTTTAAAAATGCTGGACTGGGAGTGAAATGTTAATTATTTAGGAAGCACCACCCATGGGTCTGAGTTGCTGCCAGAACAGGACCTCCAGGACCTCCTCCAAAACCTGTAGCAGTATCCCAGCTGCCAGGATGGAGCCAAGGGTGATGGGTCTTTGCTTTGATGGAACCTTCCAGCTATCAGAGAAACAAGAAGACCCTCCAAATCCAGGAGAGATAGGACAGGACCAGAGATCCCTCATGTCATAGTGTTATAGGATAACTCAGGTGGGAAGGGACCTCAAGGAGGTCTCTGGTGCAACCTCTTGCTCAAAGCACAGTGAGAGATCAGGTCAGACCAAGTTGTATGGGACTTTACCTAGCTGGGTCTTGAAAGCCTTCAAGGACGGAGATGTCACAGCTCTCTGTGCAACTGACTCCAATGCTTAATCCCTACTAAAATTACCTGTGTTAATTGATTTTGCTGTTAACCACAGCCATCCCCACCTTTGAGTCGCTCTTCTACTCATGGCCTCAACAGCCCGAACAGCAGCAATCTCTATCATTTGCTGAGATCATAGAATCATAGAATCCCAGGTTGGAAGGGACCTCAAGGATCATCCGGTCCAACTTTTCCAGGCAAGAGCAGAGTCTAGACAAGATGGCCCAGCACCCTGTCCAGCTGAGTCTTTAAAGTGTCCAATGTGGTGGAGTCAATCCCTCCCCTGGGGAGATTATTCCAATGGTTGACTGTTCTCATGGGGAAAAATTTCCCTCTCATGGCCAACTGGAATCTCCCCAAGAGCAACTGGCACCCATTCCCCCTTGCCCTCTCCACATGACTCCTTGTAAGAAGGGAGTCTCCATCTTCCTTATAGCTGATGTATCAAGGCATTTCCTTTTCCATTCGCTGATTTAGCCTAGGCTTCACATCCCCCACATGCTGCACTAGCTTGTAAACTGCTAAGGAGCATCTTCAGAGGAAATGGTCACCGTTCAAATGTCTAAGCTGGAGGCACTGGTCCCAGGAACTCTCAGCCTCTGGAGCTGAGCCCTCCTCCCAGCTGAGACACACCAACGTGCCCTGAAGACTCGCTCTGCCCTTTACTTTATTCCCAGTGCCAGTGAAGGGAGTGTGGGCCTCCAAAATCTCCTCAGCAGAGGGAAATCCAAGCCTGTAGACCTCTAGACCCCTCCAGCTTCAGGACGAACAAGACCACAGCACAATGAAATGTGTGGTTTCAGCAGAGCATCTGCCTCTCCATCTCTGGGTGATGCACAGGTAAAGCCAAATCCATACGGGGACCCAAGAGCATTAGGCTGAACCCAGCATGGTTTGAGGAGCAAAGTCACATCTAGAAGGCTGTTTCTTCGTCACTTTGCCTTATCCTGACCAGATCCTGAATGGTGCATGGGCTGTTCCCCATGCCACGTCCCTAATCCCATTGCATTTGGGAGAGATGGTAACACCAGAGAGAGTCCTTTGGGCAGAAACTTGGCTCAGCCCTGCAAAGCCAATGGTGGTGAGCAACGGACAAGGAAAATGGCCCAAAACCCCGCAGAAGTGGTTGATACAGGACCAGTCCAGGTGGCACAGTCTGCAGAAAAACTCTTCTGTGCGTGGTGGAAACCATTTCCAGCTAACTTGCCTTTTGTTCAAAGGGAGGCTTTAAACATGAAAAGAGAGGTAGCCACCAAAAATGAGCCAACTTCCACAAGCAAGCCCAAATCTGCCAAACCTCGTGCATTTGCTGCCACCCTCCTGTGGCCTTGCTGGGATGCCCCAGGGCATGGCCTCCCAAAGAAGAGTCCAAGCAACATCACATTCCCTACCTGACTGCTGCTCTTGGACAACCAGTTTACCCAAGCCTCTGTGTCCTCTTCTTGATGGGCTTCGGCCTCCAATCTCCCCAGGAAGTTCATTCCAAGAAGCCCTACTCCGGTTCACCTCTTCCTGCCTGTCCCTGCCTTTTCCTGCTCGTGCATTTCCAATTTCTTTTTCCCAAGGTGTTTTTCTCTCTTCATGCTGTTAGAAAAGGGTTTCCCTGATGTTAAACCCAATAATGATGGACACCACAGGGCAATGAGAGCCCACTTTGGACACAGCGTTGGCTAACACACAATCTCTGAGACCTTTTCTCTACTGTCAAATACCAATGACACTTTTCAAGCGTGAAAAAAAGCTGCTTTGGGGGGAGAAACAGGGTGGAAGAGACCAGACAACCAGCAATAAATACCTGGGGTTTATTTCCCCAGGAAAGCAGCCTAAATAGCCATAATATTCAGCTGCAGACCTAGTTTCTCTGGAGGCTGGTGGGAAGCAGGATAACACAGTGGATGTGTTATGGGAGGGTTCCGGAGCAAGGAGAAGACCTCATAGGATGGGACAGCTGTGGTCAAGGCAGCCCAAGCCCTATGTTGGTGTTGTGGGTAAAAAATGAATTGCTTGCAAATGGGCCTAAGGAAACCAAATCATCAACAAATTTGTGGTCAGCTGGGGTTTTTTAATGAGTTAGACCTGTATCCTACGAGTGAAACATGTCTCGCCCCCTCCCCTTGTCCCTATAGCCTCCCCCATGACAATATCTTGACCATCCCAATGTCCCTTCTTCCTCTTTTCCTGGGTGTCATATGAGCATCAGGTCTCCAGAAGAAACTACATGGACCACCAACTCCTGGCAAGCTGGTGGACATTGGCCCCCAGGTTCACGAGCTTCGACAGGGACCAATAGACAAGGTGATGTGGTCAGCCATATTTCATTTATTTTAGGAAACCAGACTAACAAAAATGTTGGTGTCCCCTTTGGCCAAGCAAGTTGGGTTTTCAGTGATGGCTGAGACATAATAAGAGCTCTGGGGGCAAAAAGACAGAAATGGAGAGTCTGGGCTTGGCTTTCACTGGTGCAGAAGATACCCTGGCCGTGTCCCTCAGCATGGAGAGATGGCTCAAGGTGAAACCAATCACCCCAGTTTTGGAAAGCCACAGCTCTGGGAACTCCAGTCTTCTCTAGCCCAACTGTCCCCCCAGCCTTTGATGCCCTGATGGCCTCGCATGGGTGTCAGTGTGGTCTCTGCTGTCACCTCCCCAGAGCTGCTCCCCGTGGGATGCTGGGTGCTGCCTGTCCCCTTCCTCCCACCTGTCCTCGGCTGTGGCCCGGCACATCCCTTTGGCATGGGCGAACTTATGGTGGGGACGAAGTGACAAGACAAGACACTCCACAATGGCCACCGCTGTCCCCAGACAGTGATGGCTGATGATGGCAGCGCTGGATAGGGGGGCAGATGATGCCGGGCATCAGCTCCCTTCAAATGCTGCTGACTCCTCCTCTGCTGCTTCTCGTGCCAGAGGCACATATAGACGTACGTATAGCTATACCCTTAGCCCACAGGGCCATGGTCCTGGATGAGGTCTGCATCACCAGGGGGAATATAGGGACAAAGCCAAACCAACGAATAGGGTAACCCAAGGGGATGCCAGCGCACCCACTCTGGACAGGCAGCTGCCTGGTTTCTGCATGCAGGCAAAGCAAAAAGCCCAAATGAAGAAAAGCAGATTTGTTTTATTTGCTTGCTCTGTTTTCAGAGCTATAAATGGAACAACCCGAGAAATTTGGGAGCGTGAGGGTTAATAATCCCACAAGCGTTTGCCAAACTATGATTTCCCCCAGAAGAGCTCCACTGCTCCCCAAATTATTCATCTTCCCAGTTTGTCCCAGCTAGAAGTGGGGTGGTAGTGGAGGATGGCATACAGGCAGCAGGGTTTGGCTTCCCTAGAGCAACTCCAAGCCCCAAAACACAGTCCAGAGCTCACAGGGGGAAACTGAGGCACGGAGCAGTGTGATGACTTCCTGGGGTCAGTTTAGCTCCTGACTGTCACTGAGTTGTCCCCTGGTCACCCCCTGCCTTGCAACCTCCTCTGGGGATGGCACTGCCATGCGAAGGAGATGATGGGGTAACCAGGGGGATGGAGGCATCGCTCTCGCGTGGCAAGTGGTCCTTGGCCACCGGCATCCCAGGGTCAGGAGTGGGGTAGGGAATTTTGGGGGCCAGGTGTTTAGCAACATGCGATGCATCATTGCTTCTTGCTCTAGAAATGGGCAGAAAGGGAGGAAAAGCTGCGGGGACAGGGACTGGCAGGGTCCCCAACCATTGCAGGAGCCCCTCTGAGCATCCCGTCCTCCCCAGCCCAGCCTCGCACACCTCCTCTCATATCTGCCCAGGTGCCACCAAGAATCTTATCCAGATCATACCTTAAAGAAGGTGCAGCCAGCCAGGCTGAATGCGCTTTTGGCTTCCCCCCCAAATACAATTCCCCAGAAAACGGTTATTTTGAATGGGAGGTTTGCCCACAACGTAAGATAGCTTAGCCCTCGGGTATTTATATCGGCATTACACTCTATGAATGCTTCAAGACAAGAAGTTACATAGAAAATGCCTTTTGTCCAGCAACACAATCTGCTTTTTTGTTCCAAGGGACCAAGATAATTGGAGCTGCGAAGCGCTACCTTTAACGCCCTTCCACCAGTCATGGACTTAATTCTGGGGAGAATAACTCCCTGCAGTTATTGCTATAAAGCAACGCAGCGATTCAGAGAAACCTTTTCATTCGCCAATGCCGGGGAGGGGGGGACCACCCAGGAGGACAAAGCCACCCTCGAGCCCACTGTGAGGGGCAGAGCGGACCTGGGTCAGCAGGGATGGATGGTCCTGCAGTGGTGTCCCCCCCCATCTTGGGGCAGGGATGCAGCTCGGAGCCCCAGCCCGGCAATGTGCAGGTCCCGTGCATTGCACAAGGACAAGGCACATGCAGAAGGAGAAGCCAGCCTTGCTGGGGGCTTTGCTGGCTCCACGGCCAGTGGGTGTGCGAAGGCTGTGGGTGGAGGGATTAATTTTTTAGGGGTTGAACATAGGCAACCACCCCCTCGCTGCTGCCACCTCTTCCCCGACTGCTGCACTCGTGCAGCAGCTGCAGAGGCGTTTGCCAGCTAACGCATGCAAATCTATGCATATAAATACACAGAAAAGTATGTTAAGGAAAAGGAAAAAAAAAAAATAAAACCCCAACCCTTTCTTTTAAACCCGTCATCTGGTTTCTGCCCACACAGAGCAGGACCGGAGAGCCTCCCCTTGTACCCCAGAGTGGGTCATGCTCGGGTACCAGCTCCCTGACCCCCCTAACAGCAACTGTCCAAACCCCCCTAAATTAACTTCAGAAGAAGCAAAACCATCCCGGAGGAGGGCTGAGCCACATCTCCTGCCCTGGCTGGCTGGCTGCATTGTGCCTGGTCCCCAGGGGATGCTTGACATGAGCCCGCCAGCATCCCCTCCTCGATGGAGAGAAAAGCTTCTTCTCCCCCGTTTCAGGGTCCAGAGGGCATCTCCACCACTGACACTGCGCCTGTGTGGCCTTAGGCACATCACTTGTCCCTGTCACCTTATAGCCTCTTATTTGCACCAGGAACAGGTCTGGCCCAAGGATGTAAGCAGGGGTTGGATGGCTGCTCCTGTAGGGATTTCATCCAGTGTTTGGGAAGGGCATTTTTCCAGATGCCTCTGAACTGGGCTGAAATGAGCCTATAGACCAATAATCCTGTGGAGGAGACGGGCACAATGTGAGAGCCCTCCCTGATTTCAGAAAGTAAGCTAGAAAAAAGAAAAAGCACCCAGAAAAAGGGGGGAAAACACGTTCATTAGGAAACATGGACTATTAAGAGACTGTCTAAGATTCCAGCAGGAATTGCCACTGCAGAGAAGTAAGTACAAAGCAGTCAGGCTGTGTCTGTCCGCCTGTCCGAACCACCACAGGAGGCGATCCAGCTTCAGCATCAAACACGTGGAGGTCTCTGGGGTTGTTTGAGCACTACAGACCTTCTAAAATTTAATATCTGGGGGCAGGAGGGATGCA
The DNA here is from genome assembly GCA_034008185.1 of Gorsachius magnificus. Taxonomy (NCBI): domain Eukaryota; kingdom Metazoa; phylum Chordata; class Aves; order Pelecaniformes; family Ardeidae; genus Gorsachius; species Gorsachius magnificus. The sequence goes on along the minus strand of CM067082.1, from coordinate 156,150,102 downwards.
CATACCAGGGTGGCAGGGGAGGGGAAGGCTGCTCAAGCCCTCCGATAGACACTGGAGAATCCACAGGCATTAACATATCTGGGGAGTTTGGTTTCCATGTTTTGCTGCCGAATGCAAGGGCTGCTGGTTCACCGATGTGGCATTTTGTGCAAGCCCACCTCACCCACCTGCTGGGTGCTGGGGCTGAGTGTGGGTGCTGCTGAGCACCCAGCAGGTCCCGGTGCCTTCGCGAACCCGCTGCTGCCATCTGCTGCAAGAAACCTTCCTGGGAGCCAACAGCAAAAAAAAAAAAAAGAAAACCGAGGCTGAAAAAGCCCTTTTTTGGAGTCAACCTCACCTCTGCTGCAGCTTGGGCAGGCCTCCGTGCCTCAGTTTACCCAGTCTGTCCTGAGCAGAGCGTGAATTCACACAGCTTTTGATTTCAGCATCGGCTGCATTTTGAAATGGCCAGCACAGTTGCGTTATTGAAGGTTTGCTCTTCTCAACGCTCTAAAACTCTGGAGGCAGCTGGTCTGCTCCCCATCTGGGAGGAAACACGGAGACTTTCCAAAAGGACCAGTCCCTCCCTGCAAGCACGTTAACTCATGGAAAGCAAAATGAGCAGAAAAAGGCGACGTTTGATGCTGTTTCTCCCTGGAGGAGAGTGGTCAAATGTTCAGCTTCGGTATTTTTTTAACTGCCTGCTTGTTTTTCTTTTTTCCCCTTTTTTCCATGGTCTCCTACTTGACCTCAAGCCAGCCAGAATGTGCCACCTGGTCTGGCACCACAAAGAACTGCCAGTCATTACTATTTGGTTTCCAGTTTTAATTCTCTCGGGTGCTTCGCTTTTGCTTTCATTTCAGTTTTCAGAGGGAAAAAAAAAAAGAAACAAAACTGTGAAAACCTCTCACGGAAGAGCAAGTCCTGTCCTTGCCCCACGCAAACACAAAGAGCAGCCCCGGCTGTATCAAGGACTTAAAAACCATTAAGGACCTCATTAAAACCAGAGGAGCAGCCAGCATCCCCTGAGCACAGATTCCAGTCCCCTGCAAACAGAATTAGACTCTACAGGAGCTCAAAGCTGAATTCAGGGGCTTCCTTGGGTACCAAGGGAAGAAATCAGGACAATGGTTTCTGGTTTAGGAGATGCTGTGAGGGCAAGCGTCCTGGAAAGCTATTTTGGGACATCTTGGAGCAGCTGATGGAGGGATTTCAAGCCAAGGAAACTCGCTGCTGTAGTTTGTTCCTTGGAAAAAAGGGATTTGGGCCCAGACTCCTCCTGGGAGGTATTGAACGGAGAGGCTGAAGTCAGATGTGGTCAGCCTGAGCTCCTCAGCAGGAGCCAGCAGGGTGGAGGAGCTTCCAGGGTGACTCAGGCTTGAGACCTCATGGATGAATAGCTGCTCCTCTGATGGCCAGTTGGGACTTTTCCCCACCAAAAGGCAGGACCTACACCCAAGGAGAAAGACCTTTGCGATGGGTAGCATCTGATAGCTAAAGAAATTCCAGGTGACACATCCCAAACCGACATCTTCCCCTCTGCTCAAGCCACCAGCCAACCTTCCTGCCTGGATCAGGGGAAAAAGACCTCTACAACCCAACCTTTATCTCCATGCACCAGCCAAGTGACCCATCCCAAAGCTACGTCCCCACCACACTAATGCTGTGCCCAAGGGCCAAGCCCATGATGGGCTTCTGCTGGCCCCCAGCTGTATGCAATCCACCTGGCAAGTGTATGTTCATAAGCTGGTTTATAATTACAGATTTCACACCTCCAGAGATGCGTGGCTTCAGATCCTGGATGCTGGCTGCAAGTGGGTTAGAAGAACTGCCTCCCACCCAGCGCTTCCCCCATCAAGGGCCCCAAATCTCAATTTTCTTCCCCATTTTCCCATGCCTGCCTCTTACACAATGATGGGAAGAGGCAGACAATCCCCTCCAGCCTTTCCATCTCACATCACCAGGACCTAACCCAGGGGCTTCCCTGTGGCCAGCTCCCATCTGGCCCTTCAGAAAAAAATAGGGAACCAACCTCTATTTTGGCTGCAGAGGCATAAGTTGATTTTCACAGCATCAGCTCTAATTAGTGACCAGCCCCTCAGGCCCCGGTCAGCGGATCCGGGAAGGGTGGTGTGATTTCGACAGCACCGGCATCAGCGATAACGTTATCTGCTGGGTGCCCAGCTCCCACCCGGGTGAGTTTTAAAAGGTAACGGAGCTTACTATTAAAAGGCTGATTCATTATATTGCCTTTGTAACTGCATCACGGGTATGGGCTTAAATGTTAATTGCAATCTATTTCTCAAGGATAAATCTCAGCTGTTTCCCTAGAGATAAGCGTGGTGCACGCGTTGCAAATGTACAGGAGGAACGGAAAGTAAATGGATGTTTGTCCAAGGGACGGCAGAAACCCAGAAGACAGATTGTAGCATGGGGTGAGCACAGGTTTTCCCCTGCATCCCAGGGCGGAGGGATAAAAAAGACACCCCGAGATCTTGACCATGAGCTTGTCCCTTGGCCAGTCCTTGCTTGGGAGCTGGTAGATCGAGTCCTTCATCTGCTGACATGCGGTCTTGGGCAAGGATATGTCCTAGCAGATGAAGTCCTAGCTAAGAAAACATTTCAAGGTCCTCATTTGTGATGTTTGTAGGTACCACACAGAGCTACTGGTGAATGTTACGGCCACCTCAGGTCTTCTCCCACTTCTGCCAGGAGCGCTCAAAGCCACAGTTGGATTGAGAATCCCTGAGGGCTTTTTCCTCCCATGAACTCTGGTGGACCTCTATGAACTTTTAGCACTGACAGCATCCTGCAGCAAGGATGCCCTCCTCTGCAGTCAAATAGGAAGATGCTGAGGCAGTACCTCACCATACAAGCCAGGGGCCTAGGTCAATTTACACCTGAATTTCAGCAGATGGGACCTTGGGAGTAATTATTTGCTCACTTTCTTTTCTGCATTGCATGCCCAGCCCCGCTGCTGAGGTCAAACTGCCTTTGACTCAAGAAGATTTGCCTTGGGTCAGACAAAAATCTCATGATCCATCTCAGGGGGGGCCCACAGGCAAGGTCTGCTGAGCTTCAAGCAAGTCCTGCAGACTGCTATGGGAGCCCATCACGCTCATGCCATCCTTGCAGATCCTTTGCCCCATGCTCAGGGCAAAAAGGGGGAAAAGTTCTCGGGTCTGGGTTTGCGGGACAGTGCAGAAACTTTAAAACAGAGAGAGGGATCTCTGATCCTGGGGGTAGCTCTGAGACCCCTCAAATCTCACTTGAGCTCTGCATAATGGCAAGTGGAGAATGTCAGCCCAGGACCTCTCTCATCCCTCTAGCCCTGCTCTTTCTGCCATATAGATTTGATTACATGAAGACAGCAACACCTAGTTGACACTGAAGGTTCCTCTGAAGGTCTCTGGTCCAACACTGCTCACAGCAGGGCTGAGATCAACACTGGCTCAGGTTGCTCAGGGCCTCATCTCCTAGGAAAAAGACTTCTCCACTTAAGACAGACCGCTGGGGAGATCAAGTCAGTCCTACTGGTGAAGATGAAGGCCCGGCTCGTCTCAAGTATCTAGGAATCAGACCCTCAGGTCCCTGTTTCTCTGCAGTGACTGTAAAAGGCTGTAGATGCTCCATCCCTGGAAACATTCAAGGTCAAATTGGATGGGGCTGAGCAACCTGATCTGGTTGAAGATGTCCCTGCTCATTGCAGGAGGGTTGGACTAGATGACCTTTAAAGGTACCTTCCAACCCAAACCATTCTATGATTCTATGATAAAAGGGAGCGGGGAATGACCTTGGCAGGGGATCGCTACCTCGTACAGACGTAAAATGAGATTAAATGATCCCGTCCCGCAGTGACTTAGGCATTCACCGCCTTTTTACCCCATTTCTGTACCATACCTTTCTCCTAACCCCAAAGTCTTCTCGATGGTCCTTCCTCCAGCAGCCTCCTGACTCCAACTCCTTCTGCCTTGTGACGTTGCTGCAAAAAGCCCAGTTTGCCCTCCCTTGCACATTGGCATTTAGAATCATAGAATCGTCTAGGTTGGAAAAGACCTTTAAGATCATCAAGTCCAACCGTTAAATTTCTCACCCCTGCCGTTACACCACTTGCAGTTTTCCTGCAATATGCATCCTCAGATTTCCATAAAAATGATGCTGGATGAACAAAGCTCTTCAAGGCAATGTTTTTCCAGCCTGGACAACCCAGAGCAGCCACGACATCTCGGGCAGTTTCACAGAAGCTGGACCCTGATAGCTGCCATCTGGTTTGGGTTTTTTTCTCCATCATGCAGGTGTCCGGTGGGGGTATGTGACCTGACATTGATGTTATAATTAGGCTGGGTTCCATCTTTCTCCTCGCAACTGAAACAATCGCCGTCATTCTTGCAGGCGGTCAAAGTTCACTGTGGGCCTGGGACGGCTGTGACATTGATTGGCAGGTCCCTGGGCGACCGCTGTCTTCTCCTTTGACGCAAGTTGTCAGGTTTGGGCATATCAATTAGTGGCTGCGCAACTTAATGAGGTTTTGATGACGGAGAACAGCCGAAATTTCATTCCCATCCAGGAAAACACTGTGATAATAACATCAATACCTCTGGTGTTACATTTTCTTCTAGATCTCCGTAGCCAAGCCACTTCGTATGGAAAGCTCTCCTCTTTTACAGCTCATTAACTGGGAATCCTGGCTGGAGAAAGCCAGGGGTGGCAGGACACGGTATCAGTGTTTCAGAGGTGGCAGCTTTGCTAGCAAAGCAAGGGATTTCAGAGCGCTGTGCTGCTAGAGGTGAAATATTTCAGCTGAGCATTTAAAATCCAGGTCATTAAAAGCAGAAGTATATGTGCCACATCAAAACCTACATGGTACCCTGGTGATGGACAGACAGCTTTCCCTGGTGGAGCTCCATAAAGTTGCACAAAGCTCTCCAAATGGGATGTTTCAATGCTCCCAACTTTTGCTTTTATATTTGGAGAGCATCTCCCGTCCAGAAGACAACTTGGGATAGTTCTGGCAGTGTCCAATGAGGCAAGGGAATATGCTCTGGCATGGCTGCGCTGCCCATCCCAGAGACCAAACTGGTCCCAGAGACCAGACCCAACTCAGCACAGCCTACAAGACTTCCCTGGAAGGGGAGCACTGTCCATGGAACTCAGTTGCATTGACCCAGGTTTGCCCATAAAGTCAGTTTAAGCAGACTGAGCCCAAGTGGGGTTGGACCATCAGTTCATACTCCTGTAAGGGATCCCAGGACTTCATGTTCCCCATGGGTAAGGACTAACTTCTAATTTGTGTGTCTGAACCTGGTCTCTCTGTAGGCAGCGTGGCCAGGTTGAATTCAAGCTCTGAGCTGGCCACAAACAAAGGACAGTGAAGTCAAATTTGTGCAAAGTCATGATGCATGCATGATGCCAAAGGCAAAGCTGTACCAACACCAGTCTAGGACTGTGCTGTTCAAAGGAGGCCTGTGACCTCCCAAAAATGGTTGCAACTTTTCCTTTCTTCAAAGCCTTAGGAAGCCCTTGTCCCAAGCAAGTACTGTGAGGTTGCAGCTTGGTCTCTTGCTCTTCTGGGCCCTGTGATGACTGAAGGATGTCCCCAGCTGCAGGACCCAGTGTCCATGTGATGGGAACAGTGGATCAGCAGATCACAAATCAAGCAACCAGCTGCCTCCAGCACACTGCCACCAAACAGGAGAGGCTGTGGGACCTTGAGATGACTCCCCAGTTGATGGCATTTCTAATCGCCACAGCAGCTCAAACTTCCCCAGGTCACAGGAGGGAATGTCTTCGTGCATGAGCCTCGAGGATCCCAGGAAGAACAGGTACCCCTAAGGACCTGATCTCATCAAATAATCTGAGCTGTGGGTAATCGCACAGCCCTGCCATGAAGACCTGGAAGGTGAGGAATGGCTGGCATCCTTAGGGAATGCCCAAAGACAGGGGACAACGGTGCTTGTCCGTATCTCCACCCCATGTGGACCTGAGCCCCATGGATCTGGACACCCGATGGAGCTGCACTTTCAGCTGCAGTTCTGTTGGTGCAGGTCTGATGGCAGCACCGTTACCTCCAACATTAAAATGCTGTCATGGAGTAAACCCAAAATCAGAGAAGGTGGAGGGAGAGACCAACCATTCATGGTACCAACCATTCACAGTACCAACCAACATCATTGTCAGGTCTTGAGTCTTGAGCTGCTCAGCTCCCCAGACCAGAGGCCCTCACGGTTCAAACACCAACGCTACTGCTCACTCCTAAAACATAAGCAGCCACCCAGCTCACAGCTCTGAGAGTTCAGGAGCTGCTGCATGTCGGTGGCCACAGCATCTCCCTGCGTGTGCTGGTGAATTCGGCTCATCATCCCCTTCATGGGGAGGTCTGGTTGCTTAAAAAGGAGGAGAGAAGAAGACAGCAGCACTTTGTGAAGATGCCTGAGGTGCATGCTCAGGAATGTGTCTCTGCTGCTGCTGCAGATGCCCAAGACACCGTCAGATGTAGTGGGTGCTGGTGGTAACGCTTCTACATTTGAAGTGCTCTGAGAAGAAGATGCAGTCAGCGAGCGCTCCTCGACCACAGATGTTTGTGTTTCAGGGGCAGGCTGAGCAGGTTGCAGTGTGTTTCATAGAATCATAGAATGTTTTGGGTTGGAAGGGACCCCTAGAGGCCATCTAGTCCAACCCCAGGCAAAGCAACCTGCCAGCATGCATTTTGCAACCTGAACGCTGAGTAAATTAAGCACTCCAGGTTGAAATGATGAGGGGGTCATGGAAAATCATCACCCACCACCCTGGGAGGGATCCCACTGGCTGAACATGGACATCTCCCCTGGAGTCCTCCCTCAACGGGCAATGGAGACCTACTGGAGGCAATGTCGTGAGTGGGATGGGTCAGTCACTCCTCTTTATCTCCATTGACTTGAGGAAGAGCGGAGGGACTCACTCAGCAGGGACATCTGCCCTGCAGCAGACAAAGGGAGGAGGGATGGGTAGATGACAGCGGAGGTATCAACTTTCCTTTCTAGCCTGTTTTCCCCAGGTACCAAAAGACATTGCTGAGGCTGCTGAAACGGGGCATCATCCCACCGCAGGTGCAGCCGAGAGCTTTATCCAGAGGTGTCGGCAATTAGCAACGCCGGTGTTATACAAAGCTCTTCTCACCAACAGGTTACACTGCACGTCACTGAGTCACGAAGTGTAGCTATTTCCGAATTAAGGAGAAAAAAAGTGAGGCTGAGAGAGCTGCAGCAATTTGCCCAAGATCCCATGGGAGTTGGCGTCGTGAGCGGAGAGCTGATCTGCTTCGTTTGCTCTCTGGGCTTCAGTCCCACATCTGAGATGCTCTCAAAAATGCTCTGGCTGCATGGGTCCTTCTGCCACCTAAATCAGCTCTGAGTGGAGAAACCATAGCAGAGTGAAAGCTCTTGCTGCAAATATTCTTATTTTTCTGCCTAACAAGGGAGCCATGTAGAATTTAGCTTGCTTTCCTCCCTGTTTCCACCTTCCTTTTGCTGCCAGAATGGTAAAACCTGAGCAGCAAGACTAGATTTGTTGGCTTTTCACCAGCCCAGACCCACCTGCAGGTGACCCCAGGACCCCAAATCCAAGAAATAATCATTCTTTTTTTGGTAGATCAGGTAGAAGATTGCTGCTGCTGGGGAGTAATTTCTCAGCTCCTGTGAGTAATTGCAATTCTCACCCCAGCGTGAAAGACCCAAAGGTGAGAAATCCCTGACCCAACAGCATGGCCTTGCAGAGTAGGAGCTTTAGGGCAGCAGAAAGCAGAGCATCGATTGACCCCAGTGTCCTTCAGCCCTTTGCACATGGGCACCCGTCCCAGCATCACCCCAAAATACCCCGACATCACCATCACTACCAGGAGGCACTTGGTGGCTGGACATCGCTGCCGCCAGCCCAGAGGTCTCCACCACCCCATGATACCAGTCACCAGCAGATTATTATCAAGCTGTATCTTGTTGATAAAGACAACTTGGCCACACCGGGGGAAAAGATTATTTTTGGGGGACCCTGGAGTTAAGAATAAATCCAGTATTTTTTCCTGGGGCAGACACAAAAGGAAAAGCATCGCTCGGGCAAGCGCTTTGTGACTCTGGATAATATTTTTATAACCTCAGCAAATCGCCTTTCACAAACACTTGGGGTTTGAATTTTTTTGCAACAGGCAGCAAGAACAGGGTGGTGTTCAGCCGGCAGATTTGTCATCCGAGGCTCCCGGTGGGGAGGAAAACTCATCAGCTCCAAAGGGGCCATCCAGGAAAAGCCAAAAAGGGCTTTCTGCAACCCCGGGAGCACCCAGCGAACGAGCTGAGCTGCCCCGAGGGATCCCTTCCCATTTCATCCGTCTCCCATGTTGGCTTTTCACAGAAAAGAGAAAGCAAGTGACATTTCTATTCTCCCAGCTGCAAAAACCCCGAGGCCTCTTTCTTCCCATAAATGTCATGAGTCACCGGGCAAAGTGTTCGTCTTGCATCACGGCAGCCGTCAGTAATGACTCAGGCCAGCAGGGCCAAATTTCAACCGGCTCCTCGGGCACAGCGTCGACTCGGGTCTCCGCCAAGACGAGAATAATGAAGTCATATATTGTAGATGTTATATCATCGATGATAATAATAAAATAAACCTCCCCTCAACTTGCTTTGCACCCCGGCTGGCACCTCCATCGTTCACCCGGGGAGGGTAGGAGGTGATGGGATGATGGGATGAGCATCTCCTCTCCTCCCCCCAGCCCCATGAGCTAAAGGAGGAACTGGTCCGGGTTAAAAATAAAGTAAAAAGGAAGGAAAAAAAAAAAAAAAAAAAGGAGAGAAGGGTTATTTTTAACCCAGAGCAGTGTCCTGATCTGGTTCACTCTCCGGGCATAGAGGCAAGGCTGTAAAACAAGCGGTCGCTCGGCTTGGCGGTGGCCAGGAGGGGCTTTGGGGATGGGGGATAAATGTATTAATGGGGTTTTGCTGTTGCCTCGAGAGCAGCTTCCTTCTAATAGCCTACACAGGGACACACAGAGCGTGGCCTCCCAGCACAGCTCCTGCCCCAGGGCTCACCCAAAATGTCCCCAACCAGCAAGGACAGAGGCAGATATTCCCCAAAAGCCCCAAGCAAATGCAAATTCTCCTTCCCTTCCTCAAAGGCGTCGCTGAAGGATTAAATCCTGCTTTGCGTTTTAGGTTCAACTTGGTATCTTTTAAACCAGGTCCTGAAGGATGCCATGCCCCCAACGCTTCGCAAACCCAGGGCTGCACGAACAGCCTGCGCCGAAGGGACAGGGGACATCTGCGATCCCAGTGGGAGTTGTCCATGCCCGGATGTCAAGGTGGGCACCAATCTGTTCACCGCAAAAGTTATTCTCTTGTTGAAATTCCCTGTTTGAGAAAAGTCGGCTTCTGCAGCCCAGGAAAAAAATAATTAATTTGGTTTCTCGGCGTGTCTTTGCCATTGCTTTCTTAGACTGTCAGCGCTCCGGCTGCTTTTTGACTCTCTGGGAGTTTTTAAAGGAATTTCAGTGCTTCCTTAACTAAAAAAATAATAATATTAACTCATACCTGCTTGTGCACGGGGATGGTGCCTCCCTGGAAGAAGCACAGGGCAGATCTCGCCTCCACCCCAGGCTCCCTCCTGGCATTTCTCAGCCCTGTTGCTGCCATCTCTCTTGCGCGTGACCCAATATTTTAGGAAAAGAAGCTTTTGGGCTCACGTCCATCTGTCCATCTGCCTTCTCTTGCCCCTGTCTAATGTTTTCAGCTGCTGGGCAACTTCAACCCCGTTTGGCAGGGGGATGGAGGTCTTCGAGGTATTCATTTCCTATGAGCATCAGGGGGAAATCTAGAAATAAGCAGTTTTCGTGGCTTCCTGCTGTCTTTCAAAACTCTTCTTCCTGTCTTTAATAAAGGAAGTATTTAATATTTAGTATCTAGCATTTAGTATTTAGCCTGGGACAGCGATTTGTCTTAAAGTTATCCCAAAACAGATAGGAAATAATCCTAAATTTATTGCGTCTGTGTGCTAATGGTTGTTTCTACACCGATCTCTTGAGCTTTTGAACCATATGAATTCTTTTTTTTCCCCACATGGAATTAAAAAATTGCTCCATGTTCACCTATTCCCTCCCGCATCTGTGTATTATTAAGGGGAAAAAATTAAAAGGGTTTTTCCCTGTGTAGGGAAACTGAGGCACAGAGGGACTGGAGCAGCAGCTGGTGCACTCCATCCTGTGGGTCCTCTCCATCTATTTAGCCTTTTCCAGCACCAGAAAAAGTGAAAGTTTTGCCATATCCTCTCTGTTTTGTCTCAAAGGCAGCAGAGCAGCCCAGCAAAAGGGGGCCCTATCTGCAGACCTGCTTTATTTTGGATAAAAGAGCCTGAAGGGGTTTTTTTGACTCTCTGCACCTACGTAGCAAATAAGTGGAGAACCGGCAGATGCAGAAGCGGTGATGGTGGGGAGCACATCAGCACTATCAGACGTGCACAAACCAGAGGAGAGCAACAAAGCTGGGGAGGGGTCTGGAGCACAAGTCATGCAAGGAGCGGCTGGGGGAGCTGGGGGGTTCAGCCGGGCGGGGGCTCTGCTCTCAGGGAAGGGGCGATGGGACGAGGGGCACCGGCCTCAAGTTGTGCCCAGGGCAGGGTGAGGTTGGCCCTGGGGAACAATTCCTTCCCCAAAGGGCTGTCAGGGGCTGGAAGGGGCTGCCCAGGGAAGGGGTCGAGTCCCCAGCCCTGGGGGGATTTAACAGCCGGGCAGAGGCGGTGCTGAGGGCCAGGGTTTGGGGGTGGGATGGCAGGGGTAGGGGAACGGTTGGACATGGCTGGAGAGCTGCCTGGTGGAAAAAGACCTGGGGGTGCTGATTGACAGCCGGCTGAATATGAGCCAGCAGGGTGCCCAGGTGGCCAAGAAGGCCAATGGCATCCTGGCTTGTATCAGGAGTGGTGTGGCCAGGAGGAGCAGGGCAGGGCAGGGACCGTGCCCCTGTACTCGGTGCTGGTGAGGCCGCACCTTGAATACTGTGTTCAGTTTTGGGCCCCTCACTACAAGAAGATGTTGCGTTGCTGGAACGTGTCCAGAGGAGAGCAACCAAGCTGGGGAGGGGTCTGGAGCACAAGTGGCCATGGGAAAACTTCTTCCCCAAAGGGCTGTCAGGTGCTGGAATGGGCTGCCCAGGGAGGGGGTCGAGTCCCCACCCTTGGGGGGATTTAAAAGAAGGAGAGATGGGATAGGCAGGTCTTGCCTAACCAACCTGATTTCCTTCTATGACCAGGTGACCCGCCTGGTAGATGAGGGAAAGGCTGTGGATGTTGTCTACCTGGACTTCAGCAAAGCCTTCGACACAGTCTCCCATAGCATTCTCCTGGAGAAGCTGGCAGTTCATGGCCTAGATGGATTTACTCTTCGCTGGGTTAAAAACTGGCTGGGTGGCCGAGCCCAGAGAGTCGTGGTGAACGGAGCTAAATCCAGTTGGCGGCCGGTCACAAGCGGTGTCCCCCAGGGCTCAGTTCTAGGGCCAGTCTTGTTTAATATCTTTATCAATGACCTGGATGAGGGGATTGAGTGTGCCCTCAGTAAATTTGCAGATGACACCAAACTGGGTGGGAGTGTTGATCTGCTGGAGGGGAGGAGGGCTCTGCAGAGGGACCTGGACAGGCTGGATCGATGGGCCGAGGCCAATTGTATGAGGTTCAACAAGGCCAAGTGCCGGGTCCTGCACTTTGGTCACAACAACCCCATGCAGCGCTACAGGCTTGGGGAAGAGTGGCTGGAAAGCTGCCTGGTGGAAAAAGACCTGGGGGTACTGGTTGACAGCCGGCTGAATATGAGCCAGTAGTGTGCCCAGGTGGCCAAGAAGGCCAATGGCATCCTGGCCTGTATCAGGAATAGCGTGGCCAGCAGGAGTAGGGAAGTGATCGTGCCCCTGTACTCGGTGCTGGTGAGGCCGCACCTCGAATACTGTGTTCAGTTTTGGGCCCCTCACTACAAGAAAGATGTTGCCTTGCTGGAACATGTCCAGAGGAGAGCAACCAAGCTGGTGAGGGGTCTGGAGCACAAGGCATACGAGGAGCGGCTGAGGGACTGGGGTGTTTAGTCTGGAGAAGAGGAGGCTGAGGGGAGCCCTGATCGCCCTCTCCAACTGCCTGACAGGAGGGGGGAGCGAGGTGGGGGTCGGCCTCTTCTCCCTGGTAACAGAAGATAGGACGAGGGGGAATGGCTTGAAGCTGCGCCAGGGCAGGTTTAGGCTAGACATTAGGCAAAACTTCTTCACCGAGAGGGTTGTCAGGCTCTGGAATGGGCTGCCCAGGGAGGTGGTGGAGTCCTCATCCCTGGAGGTATTTAAAAGAAGGATAGATGAGGTGCTTAGGGACAGGGTTTAGTGGTGGGATGGCAGGGTTAGGTTAAAGGTTGGACTCGATGATCTTAAAGGTCTTTTCCAACCAAGGGATTCTATGATTCTATGATTCTATGATGCTTGGGGACAGGGTTTGGGGGTGCATGGCAGGGTTAGGGGAACGGTTGGGCTGGGGGAGCTTAAAAGCCTTTCCCAACCTAAACAATTCCACGACTCCAAGCAGCGCAGGGCAGGATGCAGGGCTCAGTGCACCCCCCCCCACACACACACACCCCCCCCCGTAGGAGCACACGCCGCCGCCGCGCACAGCCTGGCCGGGGCCGCCCCCGCCTCCCCCAGCAGCCCGGCACACGGGGCGCCGCCGTGCCAGGCCGGGCAGCGCTGCAGGGTGCACGCTCCCCCCCCCCCCCCCCCCCCCAGCCCCCCGGAGCGACCCACGGCCCCCCCAGGGTTCGCCCGGTGCTCGGTGCCCCCCGCCCCCGCGCGAGCCCCGCCCCGCGCTGCGCGGGACGTATCCGGCCACGAGCCGGCGTGGGGTGGGGCGTGGTCGGATAGGGGCAGCGCCCCCGCCCCGGCGCGGCCCCGCGCGGGGGGCGTAGTCACCCGCCGTAGCCACGCCCCCGCTGTAGCCACGCCCCCCCCGCTGCCCTCCTCGGTTACCCGTGGTGCCGCGCGCGGGGCTGGCACTGACGTGGCCGCCGAGCGCCGCCATCTTGTGTGCCTGGGCGGAGAGCGGCCGAGAGGCGCAGGGGGCAGCCGGCTCCGAGCGGGACGGTCCGAGGACAGCCAGAGCCACTGCCCGGGGCAGCAGCCGACGCCGGTGGGTTCACCGACACCTCCCCCTTCCCTCCGTTTCAGCCCCTTCCCCTTTCTGCCCGCCGCCCCGCTCCCCCGCCCACACCCTGCGGCCGCCGGGGGGGGCGGCGGCCCGGCCGGGGGCCGGCCGGAGCGGGCCCGGTTTCCTCGCCCCCCGGTCCCGCCGGCGGGACGGGCAGGAGGGAGCCGCAGCGGAGGCCTTGGGGAGCGGCGGGCCTGGCTGGGGCGCTGCCCCATCCGCCTCCCCCCTCACGCCTTTGGGGATGGGTGGCTGGGCCGGGAGCGGGGGGGTGCCAGCCCTTTCGTTTCCCTGCTGGGTAGGCGTGGGGGGGGGGGGGGGGGACGACACACGGCTCCAAGTCCCCAGCAGCTGCACAAGGCCTTGGCGCCGCTCCCCCTGCCGGGGGAATCAGACGGGATGCGGCGGGATGGGCTTCTCCTCCCTTCCCCAAACTCGCTCATTCCGGCCTCTGCCCCGCCCGTGAGCGGCTCTGGGGAGAGAGGCATTTCCTCGTTTTCTTCTCCACTCGAAAAGCCTCATTGTAGCGGATCTTGGAGACCTGGTAGCCCTGTAAGGACAGCGAGGCTTGGATGAAACTCGGAGAGAGGTTTTTTTCCTGTAAGCCCTTGGCTGCTGAGTAGGGCTTTTTGCTGGGCTGAGGGGGGTGACGATAAGAAGTTGAGCTTTAGCCTGGAGCAAACTCTTGTTTGTTGTCCGTGGCTTGGGTTTGATGGTCTAGGAGGTCAGTTTTCCTTGGCATAGCAGCTCCTGGTAGGAGGGTATGATATTCTGTCTGAAAATACTACGTCCTGTCTCTCTGAGTAGTTAATGTGATACTTTGGGCTGATAACCTGTCTGATAAAACGATAGGCCAGCTGCTCAAACCTTTTCATAGAGCAGTCCATTTGCCCCGGCAGAGCACGACTAAAATTCTACTGGGTCATAAAACTGCCTAAATGTTGTGTTTGACATTGACCTTGTTGCTTTGCTGCTAGGCTCTTGCCAAACCAAATTCCACAGGTTGATTAGAGTTGTATCCAGAGCTCTTGTTTTGAAATGTAGCTTTGTCAAAAACTAAAATGCGAACTATTTAGATAATACTTTGAACTTTGTTTTGCAAGCGGTGAGGCTTACAATACCCCTTCCCAGGATATTCTATTAACCTTATTTTTCAGGCAAAGAAACTGAATCAAAGTAAATTGTCCAAGGTCATTTGGCAGTATCGTTATTACTAGTTTTGCTACCGATTTGGAGCACTTCTGTAGGGAAAAGGAACTAGCTGAACCTAGAGGACTTCTTCTTGGCTTTTGTTCTACAGGCTTTATAATCAAATTGTCAGTGTAAGTACTCACAATCTTACCAGATATATAAAGGGATTCTTTGGAAAGAAAGTTTACGAGGCTGGTATGATGCCACTGACTTCCTCTGTTAAAAACGCGTCCGCAGTGCTCGAGAACCCTGTTGGACTGCTTTCCCTGTTGTAGGAGTTGCGTTGGGTGAAAGGGTGAGGAAACTCGCCTCCCTTGAACCTCTTACGCTCGATTGCTTTCCCAGGTTTACTGATGCTTCTGCTGTGGTAGAACATCGGGAGTAAAAATGGCTCAAGCAGATGTTATCTCTGCTCAGGACAGCTTTTGCTGCTGCGATAGTCTGTGATATACACGATAGTTGCTGGATCATGTTAAAAAGCAAACACCTGAATGTAAACCAGTCCCTGGTGATCTGAGGCATTTGGTGAATTTTTAAGATTGCCTAGTTGTGAAATGCAGCCGGAATCCGAAAAGGGCTTGGGCAGGAGTGGTGCATTTTTGCTCGGTGGCATGTAGTTCCCTGTGTGCGTTAGTCACACTGACCAAGTGGGGGACAGGACAAGTCACAGCTTTTCAAGGCAAACAAAGTATGCGTGGGAGTAGAGGGCTGGATTCTAGTCCTTGTAACCCACCAAATTGTGTTGTGCTCCAGTTATACCTGCTTGAATAACTGCTTTAAGCAGTAGCACTTACACATCTCCCTGAGGCACAATTATCAGATAAGCTATTGATTACATTAATTGGCAGAAGGAGGAGAAGCTCGCAACCCAAGACTCCAGCTGAATTTGCAGTGGTGAAGTTTAAAGAACCACCTTTCTTTAAAAATAACAGATAGCTTCAGAAATGTGAGCTGCTGAGATGTGTAAGGATTAACTTTCAAGCAAGAACTTTTACAGATTTCAGCAGCCTTCACAAGGTTCTAGATTGCCCTACAGCGGATAAATTTGGTGAACATAAGTTAACTTTTTCTGAAAAGGAATAGTTCTGATTCTTTTTTTAGAAATCTCTTGAAAGTTTTGCTACTGGGATGCTATAGAGCTTGTATTAGAGCTAGCACTGTCCTCAGCCATTATTCCCTTTCTTTAACTGATGAGTAAAGAAGTTTATAATCAGCTTCCTACTACAGCAGCTGTTTTTCTGCGTTATTCAGCATTTTTGTCTTTCTGCTTGTGAGTATCCAATTTTATTTCTTGTTTCTAACACACGCAAACATTGAAAGACTATGATACTACTTCTGCTGATGTTTCAATTCTAATAAAACTCTCATGTCTAATATAGCTCTTATTCATACACTGATCTAGTACCTAACAACTGACTGCATGGGCTCTGCTTTGACGTTTTCCCCAAACCAAAAGCCAGTTTCATTACCAAAGCTGTCATGTGAGTTCTTGCCATTTCTACTCTGAATGTAAATGCTGACTTACTGCCCAGTTACTGGGAATGAATAACAGGATACTTGGCTTAAAATTTAAGATCTTGAACCTGTGAATAGTTCAACCTCAAAAAAACCCGTGCAATGCTTGTCTGAAAAATGTTTTGTAATAGCTGGTTCTCACAGGAGTATACCCGCTGCTTAACAGGTGAATATGAAGTCACAGTTCAAACTTGGGTGTCACAACTACATTGTCGGCACCGCTTTATTTCCTGGGTAACTACAGGCAGTCTGCAGGGAGCTGATGGATTTGCTTCATCTAAACGCATGAATAGTGACTCCTGTGCTTTTCCACCTGTCAACCTCTCCTTTAAATAAAACATTTTTCAGACCAGATATGTTCTTTTCCTATGTATTGTTATGCATGGTGGCATATGACTGCTCAAAATAGTTTGAGATTTTGCTGTGAAACAGAAGCAGCTTGCTTCTGCTTGAAGGTGAGAATAAGGGAATAGCTCTGATTTGGGTTTTCAGTATCAAGTCAAATGACCTGCCCTCTTTGCTTGATACTATTTTTTTTTTTTTTTTTAATTTTTCTAACCGGTGTTTCAGGAGTGAGGAGTTCTTGTGTCTGAGAAATAGGCATGACCCCAAAGGAAATTTTTCCTCTTTTGCCCTTGTTTTGATCTTGCAAGTAGAAGTATTTTCTGTTTTCCTGTCGCGCTGAGCCTAGTGCTCTCAAGAGAATATTACAGCATGTGGAAAATGCGCTCTCTTGATAATGTGTATAGACAGCAAGATGTTCAACCTACTTAGGTTGAACGAAGGTGCTACATAAGGAGCAGCTCCGTGTTGGATTTTCTTTTACCTTGCTTCTCGCTTGCGGTTGACTTGTCCTCCATCCGCCTTGGACGCGCAGTGTGCATCTGGGCGCTGCTTTTTAGTTGGTCGCTGCAAGCCTTTGGTGGCCAAATCCAGCTACGCCTCTTTAGATGCAAGTACATGCCATGAGGCTTCAATGCCAGTACCTTTCCTCTAGGCTCTCCTAAAAGACGAATAACGAGGTTATGATCATTTAGGACACCTTTTCCATCTCATGGCAGAAGCACCTCTAGTGGAAAGCGCGGAAAATTGTTGCAGTGGTAGGTTTTGATCTCCATAGTTAACATTCCCTTAGTTGTAATGGGTACAGTTATAAAGGAGTTGGGACTTTTTATTGAATGAAGAGCTCTGAGAAGAGGTTCTTGAGGTAGCCTTTACTACAATGGTATTTAAGACCAAGATAATCCCTGGTGAAGAGCGAACCTGGCCTACTTGTTGGCTACTCTTAAACTTTATACGTAGTCTATGCCTAGTCATGTTAGTATGGTCTAAAATCTCAGGTAACTCAAATCAAAATTACTTAAGCTAAATTCCAGTGTTAAGGCCCCAAAGTTAAAGGGCTCGAGTTGATAAGTAGTCATCTTTCACTCGGGTTATCGGATGTGGAAAGCCAGTAAACAACTTCTTCTAAAAATAGTTGGATATAACTG
The DNA here is from genome assembly GCA_034008185.1 of Gorsachius magnificus. NCBI lineage: Eukaryota > Metazoa > Chordata > Aves > Pelecaniformes > Ardeidae > Gorsachius > Gorsachius magnificus. The sequence continues at coordinate 156,132,745 of CM067082.1, read as the reverse complement.
TGCTGCAATAGTTGTGTATTGGGCCACCCTGGCTATATATAAAGAAGTATTTTGATCAAGAGCATTTTTCAAAATTTGCTGTAACAGAACACTTTAATCTGTAAAGAAATTACTTTTGGTTCAGAAGAACACAGCTGTACTTAACTGAGTGTGCCTGCTGAGCAGTGGTGTGAAATATTGTGGCCCTAGATTAATCCTAAATTTTAGCGGTGTTCTATTCTTGTTGGATCACTTCTCACGTTCTCTTGTAAATCATGCTTTATATTGTAAAGAACAAGCTGCCAAGTTAGATTTGCACTTTAAATTATTTGCCAGTTGTTCTTGCATGTAACACCAGTAACAGCTGTTGAACTTGAATTTTTCTTTAAAAAAAAGAGGTGAGAGTTTGGTTTTTTTTCACGTGGGTTTGGCGATCTTTTGTATGAATATTTTGCTTCTCTTGACGACTTAATTTAAAATCTTCTAGAGTGCTGTAAAGTAGAAACACGATACAGGCCAACTAGTGATAATTGACTGGATTTCAAATCAATATTTCTGTTAAATAACAAATTGATCAAATTTTATTCTCCTTGACTGATACAACTGGTGTGTCAACACCAGCTTGGGAATTACGGGTTTTTCTAATTGTATTAGAGATGGAGTTAATGCTTAGGCCAATGTCGAGTAGACTTTCTTTAAATGGAGACGTGCTATTGGTATTAAATTGGTTGTATTCGTAAGCAGGCCAGTTTTACTTGCCATAGTTGTCTGAGCAAATAGAACAAGGTGCAGAAGGCTGCTAGGAAAAAGCTTTTTGGCTTAAACCTGCAACTGTTAGGGGTTTCGGCTTGTGCTTTTGCATTGGTATTTAGACTTGATTATAACTGTGTAATGCAGTGTGTCATTGGTAGTGGCACCATGTTTGTTTCTCCTTGAAACGGGCATTTAAAAGGAGATATGAATGTCCTAGGGAGGTCTCATAGTTCCCAGGGACAACAAATGCCCTACGTGCCTCCGTATCATAGTGTGCTGTGCAGAGAAGGGACAGAGGATTAAGCTTTTTTTGACTGATCTCCATCGCGGCTGGTATTTTTCTGCTACAGAGAACTGATTGCCAAAATGAATGTGCCCAGCAAGTTTGGTTTATGCTACTTGAGATATTTTGAGTGTTATTTTTTCACTGTGGGAGCCTTATGTGGTAAGTATGTAGAAGTGAAATAAATTTATTTCTATACTGCAGGCATAATTTGACTAAATGTGGCATATAGCATCCCCTATCTTAGCTTCTGGTTTTTGTCTGCTATGGTATGATTAAAGAAATGGGCGATGGGATGAGGGGAAAAGGTCTGAAGTTGTGTCAGGGCAGGTTTAGGTTAGACATTAGGAAAAATTTCTTCACTGGAAGGGGCTGCCCAGGGAAGGGGTCCCCATCCCTGGAGGCATTTAAAAGCTGGACAGGCGAGGTGCTTAGGGACGGGGTTTAGTGGTGGGATGGCAGGGGTAGGGGAGCGGTTGGGCTTGATGATCTTAAAGGGCTTTTCCAACCTAAACGATTCTGTGATTCTATGAAATGGTATAAACCTAAATGAAACCATGGCATTTGCCACAACTCCCAGCTCAGCAAAGTTTAATCTCTCTGTGGTCAAAAAGAACTTTTCCAGAGGTGCAAAATTAAGGTTATGCAGAGATTTCAAGCTGTAGCTATACCTTTGATGTACTATATACCCTTCTGTGGCTATATAGTACTTATAGTAATACATATATACTTCTGTGGGATGGCTTGTTAACTAAACAGCTCATCCAAGAAGTTTGGAGGTCGGAAAGCATATTTGACTTCTCAAGATAAGCAGCCTGAATGAAATGACATTAAAATGCATTAACGTACGGTTAAATATAAAATGCTGCAGAAGATGAAGCGTTGAATGATCTTTGGCCTTGAGATAGTCCTCAGAGCTCTTATTCTAACCACCTACAATTAATAAAAGCAAATTCTAGTTCTTACTCATGGGCCCTATCACTTTAACAGACACCAGGCTGCCTGCTATTGCAGGCGCTCATTCATTTTTAACTCATTTCACCAAGCCTTTCTGAAAAAGGCAGCCTGTTCTCCTAAGTGCTTATCTAAATGTATCACTTATTAGAAAACAGGCTGCTGAAAATACCTTGTTTCCTGAAACAAAACCTGCAGCCTTCCCCAGCGAATGTCTTTCTCGCTGTTTACCAATGGCGCATTATATCTTACCTGAACCTGCCTGACAGGTTTTTACTCCTGTGAGGATCTAGAGGTGGAGCAGAGACCAAGTTAAGGTGTGCTTCAGGGCTTCGATGGGCAGGGAGAAACCAGAGCCATACCGACAGTTTGGTTCTGGGGTGATGTGGGTTTGCTGAGGAGTGGTGAGCTTCCAGTTCTGGAAGCTGAAGTCGAGTTGAGGGCTGAAGGTGCGCCTACGCTCTGCAAAAAATAGTCTGTGCTGTTTATTCCAATTGTTCCCTTTCATACACAAATCTCGCTGCTTAGCCTGATAGATACCGCTTTTGAAGATGTGTTGGAAGTACTACAGGCAGCTCACAAGCCATAATCTTTTAAGTTTTCAGGCATTTTATTGAACTTTGCTACACTGATCACTGTAGAAGCGTGTTACTTGACAACTTTTGGGTTGAGGAAAAGAGAAAGTTAAGCTTCGGTATAGAATATAGGCAATATATTGGCAAGTCTTAATATAGATTGCGAATGGTTAAAGATGCCTGAAAAGTGACCAAATTGCTTGAATAACCTAAAAGGGTCTTAAATTTCCTCGTATTTTCAGACTGTGTATGTTAGTTCTCAACTAATGGACTGAAATGAGAATTAAAGTAAGCAGATTCAGCTCTGAAGTACAGTGGAAGTAATCGCATGATCCCTCAGCTGAGTTGTATTAATGGGAAGCAGCTCTAAACTGTCGCGGCAGTTTCTGCTGCGGTAGCGTCTATGCTGTTTGACGGCACGAATGGTCTAAAAAGCAGAGACCTGGTGTCTGGTCACAGCTGTGATGATGATTTGGTCGAGGATTTGATGCTGAGGAAGGAGCTCGAGGTGCCTTTGCTTAGATAATAGAAAGCAATGAAATACTGGCAGGGACAGTGTAGGGAGAGGAGTGTAATGTGCAAAACCGTGGGAGTATGATTTCTTTTTCAGTGGCAGTAGATGAACATGATTCTAGCTGCTAGGCGGAGGATGGTCCCACCGATGGTGGAGACAGAGACCTTCTCTTTTGCCCCAGCAGCATCCAACAAGTCCCTGGTGGGTTTTTCCTGGTATTTTTCTCATAGAGGGCAATGATTCTGGTAGTCAGCATCTAAATGCTTGTCTTGCAGGGGTGGGCTGTAAACTACACTTCACTGCCCTTAAAAATAAATCAGACTCTCGGCAGTGTTACCTATCCTGAAGTACCAACAAAATTACAGAAGTGGTTTGGATAGTAGGAATGTGGATGAGAACAAGAGGGAACTGGAAACCACGTGCTTAAATGTCTCTTCTTGTACTTCACAAAAAGTAAAAAATAGGGAGGATGGGTGGTATAAAAGCAGCTTCAGTGGTGGAGGGCAGACTTGATCTGGAAATAGCTGCCAGGAAAACAAGGATCTAACGGGATCCACTACTGTTAGTGCCAAGCGCAAGCAACTTGTTCAGCAGACTCTTAACTTCTCCGGGGTGTGGAAAGATGTGGTGGATGCAAACGCCAAGATTTTGCTGCCGTTACCTGATTATTGCTATTGATCCAAGCATTTAATAACCATTTGCTTTTAACCATTCGGAAACAAGAAGTGCATTCTTCTGCAGGGTTTGTAAGGTTCTCTTGCTACAAAAGTTCTTACACTCGTTTTGGAGGGTTGCAAGAGCTCTGGTAAAAAGTTACAGTTCAACCCTGACCATTGCTTTGCAGATGAAGTAGAAAATAGAGGTAGCGTGAGCGGGTGGACAAAGGAAAGCTTTATGGCCTCCCTCCCCTCCAGCCCAGTAAGAGCTGCTGTTGTGGGCTGGGGAATGAGATTTCCTGCTGTGTGAGTGATTTGGATAAATAGGGACTAGCAAAACTGTTTTCTCTACTTCCTAATTAACTTTCCTGTTTATACAGCTTTCGTATATTCAAGTGGGAGTTGAATATTCGTGGTCGTGCTTCAGAAATATGAAGGGAATGGTGGAATAATGGGACTTTTAAACTTTCCATTTGGTTTTAATCCCCAGGCTGCCCTGTCTGGCTTACAGAGGAGCTCAGTTTTAAAGTTTCGATTCCACTGAGCTTCAATCATATAAAATAAACGAATCTTTGACTGGAGTTACTTCAGCGAGTTGAAGTGGTGACGGATGTCATTCAGGAACACTGGAGTGGACTCCGAACTTTGCCATGGAGCTGCTTGTGCTCAGACATGTGACTTAGTTAATGTTACAGTGCTTAACTTTTGGGTTAAAAATTGTAACCAGCAAAGCTTCCCCAGAAGAGCAGAACTGCTTAGACTTTTGGCAGTGCTGAGCAAGGAAGCCAGACTTCAGACATCCCTAGCGTAGAGCTAAACAGAGCAGGACAAGAGCTTTGTTCTCTGCTGTGCTTTTCAGTTCAAAGCTCGTTTTCAGTTAATAGACCGTACAGAATAACTATTTGAGACCATTTCCAGTGAGAATTTTGCTTCAAGCGCACCGCTTCGTCGTGAAACACAGAACATCTTTGAGAGGCTATTTAAAGTTTGTACTGCGCTTTAAGTTGTGTGACTCAGTTTAGAGGAAACCCATCCTTTGAACGTTACACGTCTTGGCTGTAGGTGTTCCTACTGTCTTAAGCTTGTATTTTCAGTTGGGCTTGGGCTTTTTCATACTGACATCTGAGAGCTCTAGACAAACCAGCAGTAGAGGTGTGAATCATAGCTATCGCCATGTAACATCCTCATCTACACCCCACTGCAAAGCTTTCATCCTCACCTACACCCCACCGTAAGGCTTTCAGGCTGCTTTTTTCATGTCTTATGTGAGCAGAATAGCATCACTCTGGGTGAGTTCAAACGTGCTGTAAACTGTGTTGTCATAAGTTTGGGAAGGGGGGGTGAAATTGTGGAAGAAGGGAAGAAGTGGACAAGTTGTGCTGGGGTGGATCCTGTCCCGAGGGCTGGAGTGGAGAGGCAGTTTCTCCAGTTCCCCAACAGGAACCTCCCGATGATGTTAATCGCTGCTGAGTGTCCAAGCAGAAGTGTTCGCCGTGAAGGAAGAAGCATTTATTTTTAAGCCTGCCTCTTTTAATGTGGCTATTAATTTTCAGTAGTTACGTTTTAGTAAATGTGGATTTGCTTCCTGGAGAAGGTCTCCAATGTTAATGAAGGTAAACTACTGCTTTGTGTGCATGTTGTATTTGCAGGCCGTTTCCTTTGGGTTTGAGAGGAAGGAAACTGTTTTGAGTAGCAGAGAATCCAAGCTGTATTCCGAGTTTCCCTTGCAAAAGATGGGCCAGCTATTGGTGCACCAAGCAGCAGAGAGATGAGCACACGTTTAAAACTTTTTTTTTAGCTGCATGTCAATTAGAGGAAGTGTGGTTTACACTGACACTTTAGGCTGCAGATAAATGATCCTGTAACAGTGGGGGACAAAGTACCTGAAGTGGTCAGCTGTGTTGAAAGCAAACCACGGTTTTGCCAACTAAAGTTTGGACAATATTTAACGCTAAAATCTCTGGAAAAAAATATTTGAAAGATATAAAGCGCTTGGAGCAATGTCTTTTTATAAGGAGTAAGTTTTGACATATCTGTTCATCACTGTATTGCTTCAGTACCAGGAAAAATAATGTACAGTGTTGGCTGGGGGTATCTAAAGAATTCATTTTATCTGATACTTTTTTGGTCATTGATTATGCCCTGCTCAGAACATGGTAACTCACGAGCGATACTGTGATCTTTTTCCTCTAGACTTCACTGGCCAGTGAGAACATATCTCAAGCATGGGAAATATTTTCGCTAACCTCTTCAAAGGCCTTTTTGGCAAAAAAGAAATGCGTATTCTAATGGTTGGCCTGGATGCTGCAGGAAAGACTACTATTTTGTACAAACTTAAACTCGGAGAAATAGTAACTACTATTCCTACTATAGGTAAGATTTTTACGTTTATATAACTGCTTGCTTTGAGATTTGGGTCTTATTGTTTGCAGCAGTGTCTTACCTCAGCTGCCAGTCTATTGATTTAATAATTTTCCAACATGGGAGGAGATTACATGACTCTCTCACTCCATTACACTCTCTTTAGTCATTTGTGGAACAACCCTTTATGGGCCACAGAAGGGCAGGTTGCCCTCCTAATCGTGTTGTGGCATCAAGTAGTTTAGACTGAGAAACTGAGGGTGATGGTGACTGCAAGAACCGTGTGATCGGAGGCATAACTTACTTGCAGTCCTTAAAGCCCAGGTTTGGGTTGTTTTTTTTTTTTTATGCAACATAGTTTGCTCTGCATTTTGTAGCTGCTCAGGTAGCAATTGCAGCTTTTGTTCGTTAGTTTGATTGCAGCGGGGGGTGGTGGTGGGAGCAGGAGTTCCAGAGAACCCATGTTTGTCTGCTTTGAGGGCTTCAGTGTAGGATTCTGCTTATTTAAAGTAGATTTAAATTTTAAGGTAACTTTTTTAGTGATGACATTCTGAGTGTGACTTGGTAAATACAAGAGGTCCAAGGCCAACTGTGTTTAACTGAGATTTTTTTGCCATAATTTCTATTTTAGGTTTCAATGTGGAAACAGTAGAGTACAAGAACATTAGCTTCACAGTCTGGGATGTAGGCGGTCAGGATAAGATCAGACCACTCTGGCGCCATTATTTCCAGAACACACAAGGTGAGTCTGAAGGCTTAAATCGCAGGCTTCCAGAATCTAAAAAGTGATGGGCTGGTTTGTTGGTTTTTTTCCAGCCTCCTTACTATGATAATCTTGTGAGTTTCTTGGGGGTGGTGAAAGATATTTATTATTATAAAAGGGTGTGTTTGTGTGCTGCTCTGGCTCTTCTGTTAAGCCAGTGCAGGTTCAAAGAGGGACAGGAAGAAATCTGGAAACCAGTCTTCCTTGTCCATCTGACTCAGAGCACGTTCAGAATTTTGCTTTTCTTCTGTAAGCGTCACAGCGCTCTGCCTTCAAAGCGGAGGTTTTACTACAAGCTCTAACAGCCCCACAAACTGAGTTTGTCGCCTCTTTCACGGGTGCGCCTTTATAATACGCGCACATTTGAGTCCTGTCACAGGATTTCAAGAGTTGCTACTCACTGGAAAATACCGAGTGGTTATGTAGATGAAGCGCACGAGTTCCAGAAACGCAAATGCAAACTAACGCTTGCTTTCACCAGCTCTCAGCAAGAACAGACTCTCTCTCAGACATAAGCTTACAGTAATAAGAAAACTTTATTTTGTCTAATATATACTTAATAGTTTTGCATTATTTTCTCTTCAAAGCTTAGTTCTGACCTCCAGAAGTATTCCTCATTTGTAAATAACTTCTGGTGTATGCTTATTCTGATTGTTTGCTTATTTCTAGGTCTGATTTTTGTGGTTGACAGTAATGACAGAGAACGAGTGAACGAGGCCAGAGAAGAGCTTATGAGAATGTTGGCAGAAGATGAGCTTAGAGATGCTGTTCTATTAGTGTTTGCTAACAAACAGGTATGCCTAAGAAAGGTGTCTTTCTGTAAGAACTCTTGAAAATGTACAACATGCTTGCGAGTGCTGGATCTTGAACTTTTGACGTTTGTGTTTTCAGCGTAAGAATCACTAAGCTCTCGGTCCGTTCTGTTTTATTGAAGGCAGCAAACCCATAGATTAAACTACCCTGTTCTCTGAAAGGAGAACCCTTCTACTCTAAACAGTCTTGGCTAATAGAAATGCTTGTGTGTTCAGTTTTAGGAAAGAATTGTATTGGTTTGATTTTTTAAGGTCAGCTTGGCTCGAGTACAGCACATGCCCAAGCTTCCTCCAAGCAGAGCGGAAGGCCAGAATGCCAGAACCTCCCTGAAATCTTCAGTTTGGGTTTTTGAGGGCACCACTGGTGGTGGTGGAAGTGCTGGGCTGACTTTTAACATACTCCTGTTGATCTGTGAGTTGTACTCTTCCAAGTCACAAAGTGAGCTGAGAGTTGTGCCTTTTATTGCTTATAAAGGTCTCGGTAGCTTAAACCCAAAGTGTCAAGGGTCTTAAACGTGACGAGTAAACTTACAGAAGGAATAGCATCCTGCTTCATCAATTGCACAGGCTCGGTTGTGAAGGGTAAATAAGCCGTGAGTCTTGTCTAGGAGCAGGAAAGGTGGACTATAAACAGTCGCAGTTCTAAGCTGAGTATGACTTGATGATAAAAGTTGATCTTAAATCGTAACTGCAATTGCAGAGAACATTTTCTGAGTGGAAAGTGAATGAAATGGACCTTGAGTTGTAAGTGGGTTTGGGTCAACACTTGAGGGGGCTTAGTGACTTGATCCAAAGGTCAGCTGTCTCACTTCTGTTTTCTGAAGAGAAATATTCCATAACATGTGCTTTTGATTGTGGTGTTAAACCTTTGAGACTTTTGTCGGTGTAGGGGAAATAGCTCGAATATAGAAGTAATCCACTGAGTTTTCCTGAAAGAGAAGCTCCGAGAGCTCTTAACTTTCTTTTGATGGCTTTAAAGCTGATGGTCAAAACTGGTTGAGGGAGGCGGGGATTTCTTCTCAGCGAGTAGGGGAGAAAATGACTCTTCTTCCTTCCCCCAGGACCTGCCGAATGCGATGAATGCAGCAGAAATCACAGACAAACTTGGACTGCATTCTCTTCGTCACAGGAACTGGTATATCCAGGCAACCTGTGCCACTAGCGGAGACGGTCTCTATGAAGGACTGGACTGGTTGTCCAATCAGCTCCGAAACCAGAAATGAAACCATAAACCTTCCTCTTCCCTCTTTTTCCACCCCTCCCTCTTATTTCCTCCTATTCGCCCTTCGCTTTACTCTAATGTGGCAAACTGTGCTACTTTGTGGTATTGAGTGCCGGAAGCTGTTTTCATTTCTTTTGTCACAGTATATATTGCATCATGCTGTAAATGTGGCAAATACAAGCCTGAAAACAGTTAGGTTTCTTATTTAATGTAAATAGTTTTTGTTTCCAATGAGGCAGTTTCTGGTACTCCTATGCAATATTACTCAGCTTTTTTTATTGTAAAGAATCAACTCACTGTTTAGTACTTGGAAGGGATTTCAGTGGGTTAACATAAGGGTTACCAGTGGTCCTTGTGCAGTAGAGCTGAATACTATCTCGGTTGGGTTGTGAGATCTGTGAGATCCATTTTGGTGGTTGGTTTTTAACCTGAATTCTGTATTTTTTTAAAATAGTCAAGGAAAAGTAAAAACACTTCAACATTACAAACGTTTGACATCGCTTCTGCTGTTCCAACTCTAATGTGGTGACTTTTTTTGATTCTTTTGAAATGGTGAAGCCACGATCGACACCAAATTAGCTTCATCCGGTTAAAGAACAGATCATAACTAATAGATCTCTGGCTCTTTCTGTAGCTCATGGTATGTGCTCGTATTTGTTCATATTCATTAAAAGATTTGTCGGACCTGGTTTAGGTGAGCTTGCAGACTCATGCTAAACTTCTGACTTTTGGTTCAGGTGAGACTTAACGCTTCCATTGAACTTGAGTAATTGCCAGAAGTCACATTTTTAGCCTGTCGTACTTGTCAAAAGTGTTTTGTACTTTTCTTGTGTGTAAACCACTCCAGAAGGCAAACCTTTCCACAGAAAGCACAGCCTGTACTAGTCCTAAGCTCTATAGGTGGAAAGCACTGTACTTAACGTTAGAATTGCCATGAAAAAAAACCCACCAAACATCTATGTATAGCGTCTAGGGGAAAAAAAAAAAAAAATAAATAAAGCATGAGAGTTTGGAGAGTCATTCCACTCTAGAAGTATTCAATCCCATTTTGGAACAATCCCATATCTGTATATGTGTGAAAACCCTTGGCATCCCTCATACTGCAAGGTTCAGATTTGCCATCAGAAAAAGACCTCTTTACTTTTCTTTTGTATTTTGATAAACACTGAAGAAGCTGGAGCTGTTAAACTTTAACCTGAGGAACTATCAGAACTGGTTTATTTAGTGTTGTGGAAACCTTTATTGCTTTCAATACACGATTAGTAATGCAACTGTTTTGTATACTTGTTTTCAGTTTTCATTTCGACAAACAAGCACTGTAATTAAAGCTATTAGAATAAAATCTCTTAACTATTTCATGTTTTTTATGCCTTGCTGTTCATTTGATCATCTTGGCAGAATCATAATGAAATACTTGTTGAATAAAAACTTTCATGAAACTTGCACTGGCATCATGTTGTTTTGTATCATCTTTGTGCGGTACCGCGCGCTAAGGTTAGCGCAAATCCAGCCAGCGTTTTGCCGCATCACGATTTGCGTGAAAATTTCGGCACGTCTGCCATGTTTTCCAAATAATGTGTTGTTCCTAGCTCTTTGGCAGCGGTTCCTTGGTCCTGGTGGCTTCTGCTGGAGTCCTTTTGTTGCCTCGAGGGCATCTCTTGAGCTGCTTGAGTGGTCCCATTGCTTCCCACATTGTCCTTCCTGCCGATCCCACTTAATAACAGTGTCTGGCAATTAGCAGATTTTGGGGCAGGGTGGGAGGGGAGGAAAGTATGAAGCCTGCCTTCCTAAACACTTTGTTTTGCATGTTTTCCTTTCTGCAGTCCCCTCTGGACCAGGGACAGAGCTCCTCCAGGCCCATCATCCCACGGCAGCTACAGCTTCTCATCCCTGAGGGTCACGGCTCCGGCCGCTGGCTGTTTTCCTGGCTGGAGTAGCAGCAGATCTCCCCTTACACAGGCGGAAAAAACATGAGATAAAGGTATACTCTGCAGGTGAGGGGTCTGGAGCACAAGTCATACGAGGAGCAGCTGGGGGTGTTTAGTCTGGAGAAGAGGAGGCTGAGGGGAGACCTGATCGCCCTCTACAACTGCCTGACAGGAGGCTGTAGTGAGGTGGGGGTCGGCCTCTTCTCCCTGGTAACGGGCGATAGGATGAGGGGAATGGTTTGAAGCTGCGCCAGGGCATGTTTAGGTTGGACATTAGGCAAAACAACTTCACCGAGAGGGTTGTCAGGCTCTGGAATGGGCTGCCCAGGGAAGGGGTCGAGTCCCCACCCCTGGAGGTATTTAAAAGAAGGAGAGATGAGGTGCTGAGGCACAGGGTTTAGTGGTGGGATGGCAGGGTTAGGTTAAAGGTTGGACTCGATGATCTTAAAGGTCTTTTCCAACCAAAGTGATTCTGTGATTCTGTTCTATGATTCTATGACCTCACTGGTGGGGACACCGGGGGTTTCGGCTGGATGTTGGGGGGGGCCGCGGCTGTGCCAGGAGGGGACAGGAGCGTGGCCTTCGCTGTCTCAGTCAAGAGCGAGCTGGCCTCTTGGGTCGCCTCCTCTGTCTGACATGACGTTTCCCCTCGCTCCCCAGGATTTGTTCTGTTGGAGCAGCAGGGCAGCCACTTCGGGTGCGTGCACAGAGCAGCCCTCGTCCTGAGCCTGGGTTTATTCTGGGACTGTCCTCTTGTGCAGAGATGAACTGGGCGGCTCCTCTGCCCTGTCCTCAGCGGGGGGAGCTGCAGGCGGGAGGTCAGGTTTATTCAGGTTCCCCAGCCAGGGCTGTTCCTTGTGCTTGTCCTGGTAGTAAAAGGGTAGTGTTGGGCAAACAATGACAAGGGATTACCACACTCCGGTGAGTCAGGTGGTTATTCTGAAGCTGTTCATCTTCCCTTGAATTTCAAGCTCTGAATCGGGATCTTTGCGTGCCGAATAGGGCAGGACATCTGTTTATTCTTGTCCTGGGAGGGGGTTGAACTTGGAAGGGCCAGCTCTCCTGCTGGGGTCACTTTGCGCCGCTGAAATATGCAGAGCCACCCCCCACCCCCCCCCGCTTCCTTTCTTTCCCATCCCTAGAAAGGTGGATGACCTGCTGGGAACGGCTGCAAGGAGGGAATGCTTTGCTCTGCTCTGGGCTCAGCGGGATTCCCCGTGGATTTCGGCCACCCACCCAGCCAGGCAGGAGGCATCTCAAGCCCCCGGGGAAGGGGTGAGCTCCCCAAAACGCTGCAGCAGGTAAAGTTCCTCCCCGCTCCACCCAGGAACCGGGGCAAAAGCTTGGCAGGGAGGTGGATGGGGTTGGGTGCCTTCACCCCCCACACACCCTGCTCACCCTAATTTTTATCTTGTCCCTATTTGTCAAAACTATTCTGCTCGGATCTCAGTTTTGAGGGCAAAATAGGCGTCTCCTTCAGCCGGCACCAGGGGCGAGAGCTGCTGCTGGATTCCCCCCTGGGGGGGGTCAAAAGTGGGGACTGCAGGAGGGGCCACAACCCTGGGTGATGTGAGCCACCATGGGGGGATTATCTGACCCCTCATATGCACCCCCTGCTTGTGAGTGAGCAGGGGGGCACAGACCCAGAGCCCTCCCTGTCTCCCCTTGCCAAGAGGTGGTCAACCTGCCCCCCCTTTCCTAAAAAAAAAAAAAACCAACCACCCCCTTGGGGTGGGGATCACCAAACACTGCAACCCCTTTGCAGCGTCTCCCGCTACCCACGTGTCAGTGGGGTTAAGCCCATGCTGGCAGCCGGGGAGGGAGCGGGACAGAAGGGCTTTATTTGAAAGAGGTTGCATTGCTGGAGCGTGTCCAGAGAAGGGCAGCGGGGCTGGGGAGGGGTCTGGAGCCCCAGGCTGCTGGGGAGGGGGGGGCGGGGTGTCGGGGCGAGGGCGAGGGGCACCGGCCTCAAGTTGTGCCAGGGCAGGGTGAGGTTGGCCCTGGGGAACAATTCCTTCCCCAAAGGGCTGTCAGGCCCTGGAAGGGGCTGCCCAGGGAAGGGGTCGAGTCCCCAGCCCTGGGGGGATTTAACAGCCGGGCAGAGGCGGTGCTGAGGGCCGGGGTTTGGGGGTGGGATGGCAGGGGTAGGGGAACAGTTGGGCTGGGGGAAGCTTAAAGGGCTTTGCTAACCGGAACGGTTCTATTCTACTATTTCAGCAAATCGCCCCCATCCTGGTGCATCGTTCCCCCCACGATCCCCCCTTGTCCCACCCCAGGCACGCCTGGTCCCACCCCAGATCCATACCCTGGGCACAGCTGCTGAAATGACAGAAACCCCCAGCCCAGGCCGGTCACCAACCCGGGGCTTTTGTCCGCTAAGACACAAAACCTCCCTGTCTTATGCAGGAGAAATTGCATCATTAATTACACAAATGAGGTCCTTGTGCTTGGCACGGCCACTCCAGCAGCCGGCGATGCTCCGGGACACTCCCTCTCCACTTGGATCAATATTTCTGTTTATTGATGGAGAATCCAACCCCCGCCTTGGTGCTCTAAGCACATCAATACTGGTATTTACGGGTTTGAGGTTTAAAATCCTGGATAGGAACAGAGCTCACTGCTCCCTGCCCTGCTGTGGGGTGGACATGACGAGGGCAGACATTGATGGGAGATGCCCCAGCCCCATCCATCTTCTCCCCCTCAGCTGAGGAATTACTTCAGAGGTTCCTCCTCACAGCCCTTAATTAGGGCAGTTTGGGTTCTCTTTTTTTTTTGGATTAAAAAAGAAAAAAAAGGCTATTTCTCAACCAAAAAGAACATCCATCACCTGCAGCTGCTTGAGCCACAAAGTTCCCCCCTGCCAAACTCGGATCAGGCAAGCACTGGAGGGGCTGCTCCATGCCCGCATGGGGGATGGGGACACGGGGTGGGGGACAGGACAGCGGCCCAGGGATGCCAAGAGGAGCGTGGCCAGCAGAGCGAGGGAGGTTCTCCTCCCCCTCTGCTCTGCCCTGGTGAGACCCCACCTGGAGCTCTGGGTCCAGTTCTGGGCTCCCCGGTTCAAGAAGGATGAGGAACTCCTAGAGAGAGTCCAGAGGAGGGCAACAAGGATGATGAGGGGGCTGGAGCACCTCCCTTATGAGGAAGAAATTCTTTCCAATGAGGGTGGTGAAACCCTGGCAGGGGTTGCCCAGAGAGGTGGTGGAGGCCCCGTCCCTGGGAACATTCCAGGCCAGGTTGGACGGGGCTGTGAGCAACCTGATGTGGTTCAAGGTGTCCCTGCTCCTGCAGGGGGGTTGGGCTGGATGGCCTCTAGGGGTCCCTTCCCACCGAAAACATTCTATGATAGGCTGAGGGAGCTGCGCTTGTTCAGCCTGGAGAAGGCTGAGAGGGGACCTCATCAACACGCACAAATATCTCAAGGGTGGGGGTCACGAGGACGGAGCCAGACTCTTCCCAGTGGTGCCCAGCGCCAGGACAAGGGGCCATGGGCGCAAACTGAAGCAGAAGAGGTTCCAGTTGAATATGAGGAAGAACTTCTTGACTTGGAGGGTGCCCGAGCCCTGGCCCAGGCTGCCCAGGGGGGCTGTGGAGTCTCCTTCTCTGGAGATCTTCAACCCCGCCTGGCCGCTGTCCTGTGCCCCCTGCTCTGGGTGAGCCTGCTTGGGCAGGGGGGTGGCACTGGGGGAGCTCCGGAGGGCCCTGCCACCCCCGGCGATTCCGTGTGACATCCCCGTGATGAGCTGTTGCCCCACATCACTCATCGCCCCAGCTTTTATTTTGCAGCTGATGAACTTAAGGGAGGGTTTAAGGAAAGAAACTCTCCTCCAGCCACTTCACCGGCAGTTAGAGGGCATGGAAAGAAGAGATGGAAAAAATATAATAATTGCATCCAAACTCTCTTTACCTAAACACCTGATGTCCGCAGGGTTTCCAGCATCGCAGCTGGAACCATCCCAGCGCCGGCACCCACCCCGCGGCATCCTCGGTGCTAAATCTCGCCTGGATGGATCCCTGGATGGATCCCGGGAGCGAGAAGGGGGCCTCGGGGGTCGCTCCACGTCGAAAGCAGGAGCTGCAGGCAGGGAAGGGGGGGCAACTGGCATCGCAAAACATTTTGCCAGACTCAGCCCCGGCAACCGCAGAGCTACGTTTTGTTGTTTTTTTGGGTGTTTTTTTGTTTTTTTTTTTTTAATTTAATAACCTTAAAAAATATATAGCCTATGTGAGATCTCCCTGGAAAAAAAACCCAAACCCCCTTTTTCAGTCATCCGAATCGGTGTCGTGGCGTTGCCTGACCCCACGGGATGGGGGAGACCTGCTCCTGCTCCTCTTCCTCCCCTTGCGCCGTGGGGAGGGATGCCGACCTCGACCGTCCCTACTCCGACTCCGCCGCCGAGCAGGATGGCGCGAGGGGCTCCTGCCCAAATCCCGGCTGCTGGCAGAGGAATCCGTATCGTGCCGACGCCGGCCGCCGTGTCGCGACGTCTCGGGACGCTGCTGGGTTTTTCGTCGGTGGTTCCTGCGGGGATGGAGGGGGAAATGAGACGGGGGATGTTGGGGGACAGTGACAAAGCTGAATTTTGAGGATGAAAAAGGGATTTGGGGAAGGCGGGAGATGCCGATGAGGGATCCTGTTTTCTAGCGGTTTTGCGAGCTCTGGTTGTGGGGAGGGGGACCGGGACCGGGGGACCCCCCCGGTCCCCCCCCCCACAACCAGGGCTCAGCCTTCATCCCAGCCCAGCTACCTCTCATCCTGATCCGGTGAAGAATCGGAAGACGACGGAGCAGCATCCTTCCTGTGATGCTTATCCTTCTTCTTCTCCTTTTTGTGTTTCTTCTTTTTCTTTTTCTTTTTCTCCTTTTTGGATTTTTTGCCACCCTCTGGTCTATGGCGGGGGGAAGAGACCAAGAAGGCAGCGTCACTGCCCCACGCATCCTTCCGGCTCCTCCGAAAACTCATCCCCATCCCTCCCCTCCACGTGGATCCCACCACATCCCTCCTCGGCCAAGGAGAAGCCCCCAGAAAGAAAACAAAAATGGTTTTTTGAGGCAAAGCGGAGATTTTGGGGCTGATTCAGAACCAGCCTGACGCCAAACGGAGCCAGAGAAAGCGTTTTGCGACGTATTCCTCCCCCAAAAAAAGGCCATTTCTGGTGATTTCCCACCGACGCGGTGGTCCCCCATCCTCACCGTTTCTCCTCCACCTTCTCCTCCTTTTCCTGCTTTTTCTTGGAGCTCGTCTCGGGGCTGCTGGAGACTTTCTGGTGCTGGGGTTTGAAGAGGGCGTCGGGAAAATAGGGAACGAGTGTGAGCTTCGAATTACAATAGAAAGGGACTTTCTCCCTTTAAAAATTTGATTTGGAAAACAAAAAAATTAGATTTGGAAAAAAATGAAAAATTAAATTTGGAAAAAAATGAAATAAAAATTAAATTTGGAAAAAATTAGATAAAAATTAAATTTGGAAAAAATTAGATAAAAATTCAATTTGGAAAAATTTAAATAAAAATATTTGGGAAAAATTTAAATAAAAATCCAATTTGGGAAAATAATAAATATTAAATTTGGAAAAAAATAAAAATTTGAAAAAATACATACAAATTAAATTTGAAAAAATAAAAATCCAATTTGGGAAAAATTAAACAAAAATTACATTTGGGAAAAATTCAACAAAAATTTGGAAAAAAATTAAAAAATAAATTTGGGGGAAAAAAAAAATTAAATTTGGAAAACAAAACCCCCCTGCATGAGCCGCTTCCAAATTAACCCCCCCAAATGAACTCTGTGCAAACAGGACACGGGGAGCTCCCGCAGCTCTCTGCGCCACAACCAGCCCCTTTGCTTTGGAATCAAATATCCCGAGCGCGGGGCGCCTCTTTTTCGCCTTTTTTTTTTTTTTTTTTTTTTTTTTTTTTATTTTTTTTAAAACCACGGGGAAGGCGTGACCCGCGCCGGCGCCCACCGTGAAGACGGAGAGCCCCATCTTGGCCGCCTCCTTGTCCTCCTTGGAGAGCATCACCCGGCCGGCGCTGCCGCTGGGGAGAGACGTCGCCACAGGGAGTCACGAAACGGCCAAAAACCCCCACCCCAAACCAGCAAAAAAAGCATTGAAAATGGCAAAAAATACAAATTTCATTGTGCTGAAACGGGGCGGGTCGGTGCAAGAACCCCCCCACCCCCGTACCTGGAGCTGCCCAAACCCACCACCCGATCCACGTCCTTCTCTCCCGCTCGGCGCCGTCCCGCTTGCACACCTCGGCCAGGTCCTGGGGAGGGGAGCACCCTCTGTGTGTCCCCCAAAAACGAGCGGGGGGGGGGGGGGATACTGGGCGGGGGGCGCGTGGTGCCCCCCCTTACCTCCTTGCTGAGCCCGGTGGGCTGCCTCTTCACGTTCTTGTAGCCCCTATAAAAACAAAAAGGTGGGTGATGGGGTGGGGGGGGTGATGCTTTGCACCCCGCTTTTTGGGGGTTGGTGGGTTTTTGGTTTTTTTTTTTTTTTGGGGGGGGGGGGGTTGGCTCACAGGGCTGCCATCATGGCCTCCTGCTCGGCCAGGCGGACGGCGGCCAGCTCCTCCTCGCGGGACAAATTGGGGGCCACCTCCTTCTTGCCCTTGGCGTACCAGGTCAGGTCCTTGCCCTTCTGCCAGCGGCCCACCGGCGCCATCAGGGAGTTCCCTGTGAGGAGCAAGACCCCCCCCCGCGTTCCCCCCCCCCCCCACGAAAACTCCTCGCACCCAAAACCATCCACCTGCACCCCAAAACCGTAGGGGTGGTGACAGGGAGGATGAGGATGGCCAAGGTCAGCCCTTACCCAAGTAGTTTTCCCGCTGTTTGTCCATCTTGACGTCCTCCCAACTGAATTGGTCCTGGCCCCCCCGGACCCCCCCTCGGGATGAGCCGAACATGGCGCCGGACCCCAAGGCGCTCTCGGGGCTGGGGGTGGGGGTGACCTGCAAGGGGATCAACCCCGGGTTTTGGTGGGTGGGTGTGCCCCCCCCCCCAGCTCCTCTGTGCAACCCTGGGGGGGGTGTCTTCTGGAGCTGGGAGTGGGGGGGGGGGGCGGGGAGAGAAAATGTGCCCCCCCTCCCCGAGCTGGTGGGGAAAGCAAAGCCCCGGGCGGGGGGGGTTGCACAGCGTGGAAGGGGGGGGTTGCAGCGCCCCGGGGGGGGGGCATTGCATGGGCCGGGGGGGCGTTGCACAGGCCCCGGGGGGGAGCATTGCACAGCCCCGGGGGGCATTGCATGGGCCGGGGGGTGTGGGGGGGTAGCACGGCCCCGGGGGGGGGCATTGCATGGGCCGGGGGGGTGGGGGGGGGCAGCACGGCCCCGGGGGGGCACTGCATGGGCCCGAGGGGGTTGCACGGCCCGGGGCGGGGGGCGGGTTGCACGGGACTAAGGGGGGTAGCACGGCCCCGGGGGGGGGCATTGCGTGGGTCTGAGGGGGTAGCACGGCCCCGGGGGGGGGTCATTGCGTGGGTCTGAGGGGGTAGCACGGCCCGGGGGGGGGTCATAGCGTGGGTCTGAGGGGGTAGCACGGCCCCGGGGGGGGGTCATGGCGTGGGTCGGAGGGGGTGCACGGCCCGGGGGGGGGCATTGCGTGGGTCTGAGGGGGTAGCACGGCCCGGGGGGGGGTCATTGCGTGGGTCTGAGGGGGTAGCACGGCCCCGGGGGGGTGCGTGAGCTCCCGCCCGGGGGTCCCTGCCCGCCCGGGGGCTCACCCCCGGCACCCCGGGGCGTGGGGGGGGGGGGGGGGGCGGAAAGGAGGCGACTGCAAACCGCGGGGCCGCACGCGCCCACGCCCCCCCCCCCAGCACCCACCCGCGCGCCGCTCCGGCCCGCGGGGCCCGCGCGCCTCCCGCCCCGCCCCGGCCGCTACCACCGCCCTCAGCGGCGGGGGGGGTGGGGATGCAAGGTGTGCGTGTGAAGCGGGCGATACCACCCCGGGCGCGGGGGGGACACACGGGAGGCACCTCAAGTGACGAAGGGCGGCCAAACCCATAGAACCGCCCGGCGACCACCTGTTTTCCCGGCTTTTATTTATTTATTGCTTTATAAAATTTTTTATCCGGGGAGCCTCACTTCTTCCAAAACTGCCTGTAGGTGTCCAGGTCGATGCCTTCGATGGTCTCCTCCGTCATGGCCTTCGGCCTGCTGGGGAACTGCCTGCGCAGCCGGGCCTTGCGCTGCGCCTCGGGCAGGGTGCTGCTGTCCAGGGGCAGCTGAGGGGGACGGTGTGAAGGCCCCGTGCCCCCCGCCCTGCCGCCCCCCACCTGCCCCCCCCCCCCCCCGCAGCCTTACCATGAGGATCCGCTTGGGCTCTCTGTAGCGGAGGCGGATGGTGGAGCCGTCGGTCTTGACCAGGAGGACGGGGAGCGGAGGGAGGCGGTGAGTGGCGGCGGTAGCAGCCTGGCGATGGCGGCGCTGGCGGGGAGGAGAAGGGGGCCGGGGTCAGTCAGCGCCCACAAGGGGTCATGGCAGAGGGTTGAGCGACCGAGGAGGAGAATCCTCCCGATGGGACCCAGCCGCTCTACCCCAGGGGGTCGCGGCCATGGCTGCTGCCCTGCTCACCGCAGCGCCCGGCTCGCGGCTGCCATGCTGGTTGGGGCGAGCGAGGCCGGATCCTCCACGCAAAGCCCTGGCAGATGGAGCGGGAAGCAAGGCAGGCTGCTGGGGACGCCCTGGGGGGGGAAGGGGCTGGCCTGGGGTGGACAAGGGGATGACAGCCCCGTGGCCACCCAGGTCCCTTCCCCGTCAGAGATCAGCCCCATGGTGGCTGCCCCACCATAGCTCCCCCTGTGCCCACAATGGTTCAATCCCCTCTATTCCCCCCACTCTGACATGGTTCGGCCCCAGCATGCCCCCCCACCTATGCCATGGTTCAGCCCCAGCATGCCCTCCTCCCCTGACTGGTGCGGTCCCCCTACCCCCCACCCCCGCCATGGTTTGGCCCCAACAAGCCCCACCCCCCCCGCCATGGTTCGGTTCCAGCATCCCCCCCCCCCACATGGTTCGGTCCTAACATGTTCCCCTCCCCCCCGATCGTGCCATGGTTCAGCCCCACCATGCCCTCCCCCCAACATGGTTCGGCCCCAACATGCCCCCCCCCCCACACATGGTTCGGCCCTAACATGCCACTCCCCCCCGACCGTGCCATGGTCCAGCCCCACCATGCCCTCCCCCCCCAACATGGTTCGGCCCCAACATGCCCCCCCACCCCGACATGGTTCGGCCCTAACATGCCCACTCCCCCCCGACCGTGCCATGGTTCCAGCCCCACAATACCCTCCCCCCCCACGACATGGTTCGGCCCCAACATACCCCCCCACCCCGACATGGTTCAGCCCTAACATGCCCTCCCCCCCCGACCGTGCCATGGTTCAGCCCCACCATGCCCTCCCCCCCCCCAGCTCTCCCCGCCGCGCTGTGGTTCGGCCCATCATGACCCAGCGCCCCGCCCCCCGCGCGCCCCGCTCGGTACCGGTTCCCCCCCGCCCGGCCCGCGCTCACGTGACCGCACCTTCCGGACGCGCGCCTCCGCCTTCCCGCCCCCTCCCGGCTGACGTCACGGCGCGCGGGGGGCCGGGGCCCCGCCGCCGGCCCCCTGGGCCGTCGGGGCGGGGGGCGGGAGGCGCCTGAGGCGAGGCTCCGGCCCGCCGAGCCATGACGGGCCCCGGGGGGGGGGGGCTCGGGGTGTCCCCGAGCTGGCGGGGGGTGGTCTGGGGTGTCCCCGGGGGGGGGTGGCGGGTTGCCCCTGGCGGGGGGGGGGGTCTGGGGTGTCCCCTGGCTGGGAGGGGGGCAGGCAGGCTCCGGGGTGCCCCCTGAGCTGGGGGAGGCAGGCTTAGGTGTCGGGGTGGCTCCAGGGGCCCCCTGAGTTGGGGGTGGTGGTGGTGGTCAGGTGCGTCCCCTGAGCTGGGTGTGGGGGTGGCTCTGGCTCTGGGTTGTCCCCTGAGGTGCCAGGGGTTGGCTCTGAGGTGTCCCTGTCCCCCTGTCCCCCCCCCCGGTTAGATACACCAAACGGGGGCTTGCACACCGAGTCGGTCGGGTTGTGTGGGCACCGTGTGAGTTGGCGAGGCAAGAGAGGGGTTTGGGGGGTAAGTGCCCTCCAGGTATCTGAAAATAAAGCTCCGCGTGATTCAAATGTGGTGTATGTGAGGGGAAGCGGGTGGCGGAACCCCACCTGCCTGAGCTTCGGCTCTGTAGGCATTTGCCCAGCTGGTCCAAACCAGTCAGTCGGTTAAACTGGTCCAGTTTTGTGGTTGGATGAGGTCTTGGCCTCACCCATGGCCTGGACCCAGCCGATCTCTGCGAAGACCTCAAGCAAGCCCTTCCCGTTCCTCCTGCTGCACCATTGCTCCCCGCAAAGCAAGCGATGCCAATCAGTGCCGCCGGTGGAGGGACTAATTAGCACTTTGTAGATAATTGTTTCCGAGGGGAAAAGGTGGCTGAGTAGGCCCCACCAGGTCTGGGTGCCGTGGTGGGGATGCTCTGCTCCTGTTTCAGTACTGCCAATAATTTCCTTTATTGAAGCGAGCCCCCTGGCCGCCGGGGCAGGACCTCCGAGCCCAGCACAGTCTCTGAATCCTGGGAAACTGCAAATGAAGCCCCCGGAGCTTTCACCCACCCATTCCCTGGCTGAACACGAGTGGGTCCGGGGCTGTGGCTGTGGGAGCAGCCGGTGCCGAGGGGACATCCCACTCTTAGGGCTCCTCTCCGGTATCCACGTGCTGGGCAGTTGCCAGCTCTCGGATAATGTTCAGCTTTGTTGTGTTTCTGCAGCTGGGTTGGGTTTTCAGAAGGTGTCCCAAAAGGGAGTTGCAGCTTCATAACGAACCTGCTAAAAACAGGGAATGGGATTATAATCCTAATCCGGGAGACCTTTCCTGGGGCTTCAGGGAAACTGCCCTTTAATCTTCTTTTCTACTTTGTAAGGGGGCTTTACCTCCTCCTTAAAGCCTCTCTGCTAATCAGCATTAATTTCATTTAACTCTTGTGATGTCTGTCCTTTGCTTTACTGGTTGCGTTGCCACCTCCCAGTTAATATCCAGGGCGAGTTTAGCAGGCGGGAGCAGACTGAGAAAGGTTCCTCACCCTAGTGACAACCTCCTGCGTCCTCCTTCGGTGACCGCCTCGTCTTTTGGCAGCCCAGTGGGGTCAATGTGGCCGTTTGTCCTCAGCCCCAGGTGCGGCACCTCCCCACGTACGAGGATCTTTATTAAATACCTGTGCTGACTCCAGCCCGCTGTGCTTTTGGTGATACCTGGTGGTTAGGCTGGATACAAAACCATTTTAGGAGCAACCCAGCGGAGGGGAGAGATCCTCTGCGCTGGATGCTTACAGATCGGCTGCTCTGAAAATGCCAAAATCTGAGCAAAGGGAGGAAAAAAAAAAAAAAAATTGAGCTGCTGCTCAAAATAAATATGTACCTGTAATGTTACTTCTGCAAACAGCTTGAAAATGTGATGCGCCGGTGCCTTACTGGGCTGGGAACCAAACAGGAGATTCAAAAAGCCCTGTATCCACCAGATCTGGTTTCTCAGGCTTTTTTGGTGCTTTACTTGTGGTTTTTGAGGGCTTCAGGCTGCCGGAGGGAGAGGAGCTGTTGTTTGATGGGGCTGGGGAAGCAGAGAAGCCGGGAGGGGGCAGTAATATCGGCGTGCAGACCGGCTCGTCGTTATGAGTGGTTTTTTGGGGTCAGGGCACGTGTTTAACTGAATCTGATGGCAGAGGACAGGGCTCCCGCGTCTGCACTGCACACATCTCGAGGCAGAGATCAGCTCTTCTGTTCACCCTCCTCGCACATCTTCATCCTTCGCCTCTCCGTCCCTGAGCAGCTGCCCCCCAAAATCCCTCACCATGCCGGGTGCCTTCCAAAAACGCTCCGTGGGAGCTGGTTTTGCTCTGGCCTTGCAGAGATTCTGTTTGCCAGCCGGGTGTTTGCCGCCTGCCGCCCACGAGGGCCCAGCCCCTTCATCTGGCAGTGGAAATAGCTTTTCCCCCCCCCCCCCCCCCCCCCCCCTTTTAATTATGTCTTGTTTTCCTCTGTAGATCTCCAGCAAAAGAGAAGGGAAACATTTGGAGGGAGGCAAGAGGAAGCACCTGCAAGTCTCTTGGTTTATTTTTAGCCCGTTTCCCAGAGAAGTGAGACCGGTGATCGCAGCCCATTTGTCTTTTCTCACTTTAGTTCTGAGTATTTTTTGGGGGAAAAAAAGGGAGTGAGGTAAAGGAGAGTGTCTCTGTCTTCCCTTGATGCCCCACCAATGCTCTTTCAGGCAGAAAGGCACTTCCAGCACCAGGATGGCACAGACCTGGCAGGGTCCCACTGTGGAGGTGCTGGGACGCTCTGTTTGGGGGCTTGGGTTCGGATCGACGTGGGCAAGAGGAATGTCCCTGTCACCTTCGTGGTGGATAAGTTGCCTAATCGTTGACCTGAGGCGAAGCAGTGGCTGGAGGCAACAGCCACGCAGGCTTCAGTCCGCAAGCAGAGGAGCGGTGTCTGCAGAGGGTGAAATCCTGGCTAAAACCAAGACTTGAGTGATTTTTCTAGAGGGGTTGCCTCAACCCACGCGACTGCTGGGTGCGTAATGTGAGCGTAGCAGTTTTATCCGCCTGGGTTTTATGCCCGACGTGTGTCGATGCTGTCAAAGAGCCCATCCATCCTTGGTGTCTGTGGACATGAGCACCAGCTGGAGATGTTTTGCCTTTGAGGAGGACCACGGGGGAACCGTGTGATCTGTGAGGTTAAGTGCAGAGATGGAGATGGTTTTGCTGTTTGCCGAAATGCCAGGCAGGCGCGTGCCAGCACCCCTCAGCCCATTAGCAGCTTTACCAGCCAGGAATACAGGGAGCGGAGAAGAAACGAGGAGAGGAGATTAAAGACCCGCGAGCGGTTTTCATTGGCCGTCTTAAAATTGCAGCTCGGTAATTAAGGCTTTAGGCAGCTCACAAATAACCCGGCTTTCTGCTGGCTGGCTTCTATTGCCTGTCGCCTCTGCGAGGAGCTGGACTTTATACCTTGGCTGAAAGGGAAGAAAAGCAAAAGGTAAGGATGCCTTGGAGCCTGCTCCCAGCCAGCACCCTGCCCATTCCTCTTACCCCTTCCCGGTTTGTCTGGGCTTGAATGAAATGACTGTAAGTGATTTGGGCAGCTTTAAATTCCTTTTTTTCTAGCAATGGCTGGGGCTCACTTGTTTTATTTATATGGGTGAGGGGAGCTGGAAGGGGCAGAAGAGAGGAGCGATGCTTTGGACAGCTCAGCACCGGCCCCTCTGCTTCCTCGCTGCAAGCGCCGAGCAGCATTTCCCTGGTGAGGAGGTGCAGGAGGGCGTGCTTTCCTCTTTCGCTGTTGAACATTTAGGCAAAACCTGCGATATTTGGAAATTACCGAACCTCCAGGCCTAAGGGAAAGGTAGGGCAGGTCCCCAAAAGGACTTCCTAGAGTTTGTTCAGCCTCGTCCTGTTTTTTGGATGATCAAGCCTAATCCAGCGATGTGACCACGCGCGTACGGTGGGACCGGTCTTCTGAGGCCCCTGGAGAACATCTGATCTGGTGGATCCCTGGGGCTGCAGCACCTGGAGGATGCTAACAGCAAAAAAAACCCCCAAAAACCAACAGTTTCCTTTTGGATGGTGATTGAATGGGTGTTTTTACGCCCACATTTAGCCGCTGCTGGCATCTATTTAGGCTTTGTGTATTAACACCCCGTCCTCTCGTACGGGCTTGGATAAACTCTGGTCAGACAAGTACAAAGCATCCTCAGGGAACAGAAGGAAAAATCGTGGAATTTCCTAGCTGTAGTGCTGCCTGGTAGGTGTCTGCGCCGTCGCAGAGCTGGCAGGAGGGATTTGGGGATGAGGAGGTATCCAGCTCACGTGGGCTGGGGTCAGGAAGGCAGCATGGCTAGATTAGCCTGCCGCCCGATCCGTGGCTGATTTTGTAAGAGACGGCATTTGGCTTAAGGCTGTTTAAAAAAAAAAAAAAAAAAAAAATATATTTGTAAGGTCAGGGTGACATTGCTATGATCTAATTTCAAATGGAAAGGCATTAGACTGCCTGTCAGCTGATTGCTCCTGAGGCCACACCCAGCCAATGTGGTTAAAAAAAAAAAGAAAAAGGCATTTCCAGGGACTTTACTGCTTGCAGAAGGTAATTGTTTTTAAATAGGAGAAATAGGCCTGTTTGATTTATCCTGCTCTCGTCGTCACCTCTGGTTTAGAAGCTGCTGAATTGGATGAACTGATGACGCTCCCCAGCAGTACCCCCTGCACTGTCGTACAGAATTTTCTTCTTTATTCACGTGTTGATAATTAACCTTTCTTCCTTCCCAGAGAGGCAGGCATATGAAAAAAACCCATTTTTTTCTTTCTGCGTGAAGAAACAACTGCAGAAAGGTCTGTGTGGCTCTGGGCTGCCTTTTTCTTTTTTTCCCCCCCCCCATACCCTTCTCTCATGCCACGAGGCACCTTGAGCTGGAGTTAGTGCAGAAAATATGGAAATAATTCCCAAAGCGTGCTTGGATCCCAGATCACACCCGTGTTCAGGTCCGTGTTGCAAGGTTTTGGGGCTTAGTGGTGGAGGACACTGTGGTGGTTTGACCCTGGCTGGACGCCAGGGGCCCACCAAAGCCGCTCTGTCACTGCCCTCTAACTGGACTGAGGGGAGAAGAGTAAATCAAACGGGCTCGTGGGTCGAGATAAGGACAGGGAGAGATCATTTTATCAGTTACCATCACGGGCAAAACAGATTCAACTTGGGAAAAAAAAAAAATTGATTTGTTATCAATCAAAATCGGAGAAGGAGATCTTAAAAACCTTCCCCCCACCCCTCCCTTCTTTCTGGGTTCAACTTCACTCCCAGTTTCTCTACCTACTCCCCCCAGCAGCGCAGGGGGACGGGAATGGGGGTTGAGGTCAGTTCATCACACGTCGTCTCTGCCACTTCTTCTTCCTCAGGAGAGGACTCTTCCCCTGCTCACACGCGCGCAGGAGGGGGATCGTCAAGGGCAGTCTCCCAGCTCTCGGGCCTTAACCAATGCGAGTCCTTCCCACGGGCTACAGTTCTGCACAAAGTGCTCCAGCGTGGGTCCATAACTTCCACAGGGTGCGGTCCCTCAGGAGCAGACTGCTCCAGCATTGGGTCCCCTGTGGGTTCACAAGTTCTGCCGGCAAACCTGCTTGGCGTGGGCTCCTCTCCCCATGGGTCCCCAAAGTCTCGCCAGGAACCTGATCTGGCACAGGCTTCCCACAGGGCAGCCTCCTCCCTTCGGGCATCCACCCGCTCCGGGGGGGTCCCCGGGGGGCCGGACAGCCTGCTTCACCATGGTCTTCACCATGGGCTGCAGGTGGGGATCTGCTCCACCGTGGACCTCCATGGACTGCAGGGGGACAGCCTGCCTCACCATGGTCTTCACCATGGGCTGCAGGTGGGGATCTGCTCCACCTGGACCTCCATGGCTGCAGGGGGACAGCCTGCCTCACCATGGTCTTCCGGGTCCCATGGTCTTCACCATGGGCTGCAGGTGGGGATCTGCTCCACCGTGGACCTCCATGGGCTGCAGGGGGACAGCCTGCCTCACCATGGTCTTCACCATGGGCTGCAGGGGAATCTCTGCTCTGGCGCCTGGAGCACCTCCTCCCCCTCCTGGGGGTCTAGGCTTCAGTATGTTTTCTATTTGTGGTAAAGGCTTTGCCTGTGGATATTTACCCCAGGACCGATAAGAAACGTTTAACTGTCCCTCATAGGCTCGTAGTCTGTATTGTTAGGGTGTAAATGGGCAAGACGAGGTGTGGCAATCTCATGGGCATCCCGTCCCTCACTCAGAGCCGCATACGTGCAACGCTGGCTGATTCCTGCCCTTTTTTCTTGCCAGCACCTCCTGCAAAGACTCCTTGAGGCCTCTCCCGGTGGGAGGGAAGTGGCCGTGACTGTACTTCTGTCAGTAAGGACAAGTGTCAGGCTGGCATTACCCAGCGTGTGTGGATGTCCCGTGATGTTTCCAGATGCCACCAGGCACAAACAGCATTTCCCTCTTGTCAGAGAAAGTTTTCCTTAGAATTTGGGTCCAAGCCTGCTGGCGGAGAACAGAGCTGGCTTGAATTATCCCAGTTTAGTGGCAGCTATATCCCAGTGTCCTCCTCTTTTGGTTTACATCCTATGAGTTTAACCCCAGTCCCTCGAGAATGAGCGTTCACGTCGCAGTGATGCCTGTCCTTTATTTGTCCGACGTATTTGTTCCCCAGGTAAGAATTGGGGCTGGCAGCGAAGCAAGGTGAAGCTGTTCTGCTGCACTGCTGCTGGCCTCTGTTGTCTGCGTTCCAAAACAATATCCGAGTCCTCAGGGCTCCCAGCCTGGATCTTTCATGGCAGTACAGAGGTGGCAGATCCCGCCGTCTGCAGCTTTAGCAGCTTGCTAATGTAGTAGCTCTTTGAATTTCCCTGGTATTTCCCACACTCTCAGTTGCTTCCTATCAGCTCTAGGCTTGTGATTTCTCATCACTTCAGTTGTGCCTGTGGACACTTGTATCCCAGGGTAAAGGACAGGTGCTGTTTTGTGGGGCTGAGCACCCCTGGGAATCCATAGCTGTGCTTTTTCGTGGGTGTTTCTAACCAGACACGTATTTTTCTGTCTCTCTAGCCATGCAGGGACCGAGACCAGTGGTTCTGAGCGGCCCGTCGGGTGCAGGGAAGAGCACTTTGTTAAAGAAATTGCTTAAAGATTACGAGAACATCTTCGGCTTCAGCGTCTCCCGTGAGTATCCGTACGTCTCTGGGGAAGGGCAGTGGAGGGATTCAGGGCCGCTAGCTCAGACCCTGCTTCTGTAGCTGTATTTGTGCCCCGAATAAGGGGCTTGGGTGGCTCCCCCGTGTCCCAGCCTGTCTGTGGGCTCTTTGGGATGTTTAAACAAGTCAGGAATGCCTTTCACTACTGGTGTTGAGTGGCAAGTCTAAGATTTGTCTGAAATAGCACCCTTTCCAGGTGTGGTGACCACCCACACCTCTAAACACAGCTCAGAGAGGTGATAAGATTTTTCTGAGTGATTCTTGACTCTGAAAGTAACCAAATTCCCCACACATCTCTGCTTCAAATTCAATTCTTTCCATCCGCCTGTGGGAGCTGATGGGGATTTTATCAGCCTAGGGGCTGCACACCAGCACCTGAAATTTAAAATTAAAAGAGTTTTGTGAAACCCATCTCATCACCAGGTCAGTCAGTGAAACAGTTTGCCCCATCACCCGCGTACGTTCCTCCTCCCACTGTTGCTCTGGTGGTCTGTTGACTTTTTCTATGTTGGTCACTAAGTGCTGGCCAAGGGTCCTTATTTTTTCTACCTGGGATGGTTCCCTGTAATGTGAAAATAACCCCCGGCCGTCTGGCTCAATCCACTCACACCTGCCTGCAGGCAATGCCAAAGTCCTGCGCCCACAACAGAGTAAGCACAGGGAATTTTTTTCAGGCAGCTTGCCTGTTGCCATACTAATTTTGTTTCTTTTTTTCTTGGGTGACACCTTACAGGTTACCCTCAGAGTCTGGGCTGTGTCCACAGCTCGTTTGCCTGATTTTCCCTGGAGCTCTGCAAGGTGTTTTTAAGTAGGTTACCAAAATGGTTTTTCTCCTGTCCTAACGCTTTGGATACTGCAGGTGAAATCCTTGCTTTAAGATCTGTGAGATCCGGATTCATTCCACCATGAAAGAGCAAATACCAGATGTTGAAAAATTTAATGTTACTGGAGATGAAAAAACCTTAAAATGATCTTTCCTTTTGTGTGTTTCATCCTGCGCCCTTGATTTGACCGAATCTCTTATCTGGCTCCAAACTAAACCTTGCCATTTTCCCCAAGGTTGTCTCTTGGTAGATATTTTTCCCCTAAAATCTCCATAGACCTTAGCAACTGGTGCTTTATAAAAACTTAGAGGTGGTCAGAGCCTTATCGCATGAAGTTAACTCCTGCTGGGCCTAAATAAAATGATCGGCGTTGCCCTCTGTGGCGACCATCAGCTCCTTTTTGGTTTGCAGAGCACGTGTTTAAAATAACACCAGCTTGAATGACTTCCAGTAGGGTTCGAAGGCTGTCTAATTTATTCACCTACCTCGTGTGAGTTTGCCCTTATTCGTTAAATCTGGCTATTTTAAGCATCTGTGTAGGTGCTGCACGATCTTTTAAAATGAAGATAATTCTGCGGAGTAGGGCACTGCTAATTCCCCTGAACTCTGAGGCAGAGGTCCGAATAACGTGTCTAGGATTACACAGGAAGGCTGTAGCAGAGCTGAAAACTAAGCCCAGCCTGGTAAGTCCCACACTTGACCGCTCAGCCCCCAACAATCTTAATTGATTGTTTTCAGATTATCTAGGATTCTTCGATTAAAGGCCGATCCTGCATGTCGTTGCGCGTTACGCTAGCTGATTCCAGCAGCTTTGATCATTTTAAATAGAGGATCGGCTTACGACGTGATTGGGTTAATCTGCTGCGTACACGCTTTTATTTCTTTGATACTATTACTTCCTTGGGTGATCTACAGAATTTACAAGGCTGTTTTTTTGCTTACAGATACCACAAGACAGCCAAGACCCGGAGAGGTGGATGGCAAAGGTGAGCGTGTTGCGGTTGGCCCTGGCTCATCAGACTCGGCAAACAATTCCTCTGAAAAATTTTAAGTTTTTATGTTTACGGGGTGCGTTTCCTTAGGCAGACATTACAGTAATGATATATTTGAGAGTGTGTATACGCATATGCATATATAAATATACATACATACACACTCTTTTTGTTCTTCAGTGCCAGTGAGACCCGTAGCCATTTACCACTGTTCTGCAGCAATGCGACATGCGTTGGGGAAAAGCCAAGAGAGGGATGGACTTGGCAGAACAAACCCCCAAATTTCATTAACACGTTAACAGAAGCAGTTGTCTTGTCTAGATGCCATCCTCTGTGACTTGCTGGTCAAGGGTTTCAAAGCGGGGCTCTCAGTTTAAGCGCCCTGGTCCGTACTTGGTCATGGAGTGGTTTGGTTTTCTGAAGTGTCAGGTAGCTCTGATGAGGTACCTCAAATGCGCGCTGCTTTGGGAAATGCTTAATGAGGTGCCTTTATCTGTATTGATAGCTTGTGTGCAGCTGGCCAGCTGCTTTTCCGTTTTGTTTGCGTATTTCAGAATGAATCAAATGAGGTTTGCGCTTAATTTCCATCAGCAGTTTTTGCTCTGAAGTGAAAGGAAGGAATTTTAACAAAAGATAGAGAAGCGTTCCTTTTTAGTTCATTTGGTTTTGATGTTCTCTTTTATCTTCCTCTCTCTCTAGTCCCATTCTAGTCTTTAATCATAAATGCTTTCAAATTAAGGGCCTGGGCAGTCCTGCTGTAATGTGTTCCACACCTGTGGGGAGTTGGAGCACGGGGAAGTTTCCCACTGCACCAAAAAGGAGAAAGGGTGTGAAAAAGGGGGAACAGCAGCGTGTCTGGCCACACAAAGAGCTCCAAAAAGTTTTGAGCAGGTGTCTGGGCAAGTGGTGTGGAGAGGGGATGCTGTGTACAGTAATTAGGAAGCAGATCTCTGCAGTCTGCCTCCCAACGCAGGTTTTAAGGTGCTTCTCCCCTGAGCACCCACGGGTGTCCTTTTGACCATGAGCCTTACTTTCAAAGATGTTCATTTCTGGCTGTTTTTCCCCTGTTTTCCCTATCCAGATTACCACTTTGTGACCAGAGAAGAAATGCAGAAAGAAATTGATGCTGGTGAATTCATCGAGCACGCCGAGTTCTCTGGGAATATGTATGGGACGAGGTACGCAGTTCGGACGCTGTCGCTGCCGGGTGGTGCTGGGAGCTGAGATGATGGTGAAGGAGAAAATATTTTAACTTAGTGGCACCGTTTTCCCCCCAAACACGCAGATTCTTGCCATAAGCAGAGCCTTTCATTTTGATAGCGGGGCCCTTGTCAGCTTTATTGAGACAGCAAAATTAACTCTGGCAGAGAGTTACCTCATCGTAATTAAAGCATCCTTGCGTTATGAGATCCTCTATAGCCTCCAGCATTTGAGGGCTGCTGAAGTAGTTCATATGCTTAGCACTTCTTTTGCACAGGGGCGTTTTTCGCAGACTGTTTATGCTCCTTAATATTTTCCAAGTGCTTGCAGAGAATAGTGGGCAGAATGGAGACTTGCTCTCGTTATCCTCACATTACCTAATGGTCTGAATATGATGAATTCAGGAGCAGAAGTGGTGATATCTGTATTGCCTGTTCTGAAACAAGTACATGTGTTGCTGTGGTAAAGCGGCTGCTTACGAATAGATAAATTGCATGGCACTCTTAGCTGGGGTTAAAGAGTTAGGTGGATTTTAAAATAGCACTGCCCTAGGCGTTGGAGCTGATGATCAGTACAACGTTAAGCTGCAATGTTAATTAGAAGTCAGATATCGTATATAATTATTGTGAGAAAATTGTGGGCTCTCTAGTAAAGGACCTGCTAAAGAAAAAAAATTAAATGTTTCCTGAGATATTTAATTAGTTGCATTAAAGAATTTTTTCTGAAACACTTTTCAGGAAGACTTACATTAAAGAAATTTTCCTAAAATGCTTTTCAGGAAGATTTAAATTTCTTAAAGAGCTGAATATGCTTTTTTGAGGATTTTTTAGAGGTGTCTAGGTTTCCTTCTGAGGATGGTTTCCTTATGGTTTCCTTACTTATAAGGCCCCCAGACTGAAAATGTGATAGGTGTAGAGCTCTGAAGGAAGGGTTGGTGATTTGGCATTTCAGTAACGTAGCTGGTTTAATGTGACATGCAGAAGTGTCGCTGCCGTCGCCGCAGCTAAGGGCAGCCTGGCAGGGGTCTGGCCATGCTCCCCCTGAGGCTGATGGAGTAGCACAATCCCCTTACCCTGGCCTTGCTGCTGCCGGTGTCACTGGTTTGGCAAGAGAAGTGAAACCTGACAGCTCATCTTCCAAAGACCCGGCACCAAGGAGAAGCCAAGTTCAAGCTCCTTAATCCCTGGCTTCATCCTGCCTAGGACAGGCTTCCTTCCTTCACGTGTGTCCTGCTTAATCCAGCCGGCTGCAGCGTGGAGGAGACGGCTGTTTTCTGATGCCCTGATATGTCGGTGGAAAAGGTGCCTTTTCCTCAGGGTGGGTTGCTAAGAAGACATCTCTCCTCAGCCAATTTCCTTCAAATTTGAAAGAATTTGATACTTTAACCGAATTAAACGACGTGCTTGGGTTTGTTTCTGAGGTGCTTTTCCCCCTCTCACTTTCATCTTTGGGTTCCCTCTGCGTATTCACGCTGCCTGTGCTCTGCCTGTGGTGGTGGGGGCAGGCAGGGTGGGAGGCTGAAATTAACCCAAACCATCTCAGCAATACAGACCAGTTTGCAAGTAAAATAAATAGAGAAACTCTCTGAGCCTATGTTTCCTCTACAAGTGCCTAAGGATGTTTCTAATCAGAAGTGTGATAAAATGGAGAGTCCCTCATGCTTAGCAGAATAGTTAGTTTTTCCCAATCCTTTCTGCTCCCTAAATCTCATCAGCTAATAATAATAATGAGTAACTAGAAATTAACTGCTTAATTTAAGAGCCCTGAAAGGGCCCTGTCTGTGGGATAGCACGGAGCACTGCTCGCAGAAACCAGGATTTCTTTGAAGCTGGCTGAAATTAGAGGCTGAAATCAGAATGCAGGCATGGGGTCTCTTTCTCGGGGCTCTGAGAGCTGCTGGCTCGATTGTAGCAGGAGTTAGTTGATACCTGGTGACACCAGATGAAGCCTGTGGCTTTCACAAGGCAAAGCAAGCCATTTGGGAGAGTTTTTGTGGATTTGTGGTGGATGGTGCCCAGATCTGGGCGCTCGCTGCTGCCCACCCACTGTATTTGTATAGGGCACGGTGCTGGTCTCGCAGCTTCGCTTCAGCTTTCCCCTTCCTCTTGGGGTTTGTGACCTGTGCTGTGGGGCTCCCAGCTCAGGAGGAACGTCACCGGCCACCTCCACCCTCCCACGTGTCCCCATCGCGGCAGTGTCCCTGCAGGCACTGACCAGCTGCCGAGCCCCGAGGCTGCCTGTCTGCCTGCTCTTCCCCACCATCCAGCGCGAGGAGCTCCCATCTCAGCTCTGCTCCCTGTTCCTCCGAGAGGCACCTTCTGCTTGCACTGCCTCTGTCCTCTCCGGCTGTGTTTGCAGCGAGCTGTCACGAAGCCGCGGTACCCGTGGGCTCAGGACTCTCCCTCTGTGCTGTCACATCTTCCTCTGCTCACACCCTGCCAAGAGCAGCGCCGTGGCTGCTGTGTGACACCCATGAGTGCCTTCCTTCCGTGCCGGTGAAGACCCCATCTGCTCCAGCTGGCACAGCCGGGAGCAGGGCGGGTGAGAGCTGTGGGAGGAGAGCTGGGGGTTCCGAATCTTGCTTTGCTGGAGCTCTGACTCCCCTTTTCCTGGGAGAACACAAGAGCATTTGTTTAAGGGAGTCTGTTTTCAACAGAAGGCATCAGGGAGCAAACCTTGGTGATGCAGGGTGACAAGGTGAGGTCCAAAGAGGTGCCCTGGGTACAGGCAGGGAATCGAGCATGTTGGAGGCTGGCTGTAGGGCAGCGGTTTCTCTTAAACTCTGCTTCCATTGCATGACCTCCTGTCTGCACGGCTTCAGAACCTGCAGTGCCACCTCTGAGCTTAGAATCATAGAATGTTTTGGGTGGGAAGGGACCCCCAGAGGTCACCCAGCCCAACCCCCCTGCAGGAGCAGGGACACCTTGAACCACATCAGGTTGCTCACAGCCCCGGCCAACCTGGCCTGGAATGGTCCCAGGGATGGGGCCTCCACCACCTCTCTGGGCAACCTGTTCCAGTGTTTCAGTACCCTCATTGTAAAGAATTTCTTCCTTACATCCAGTCTAAAACTACCCTGCTTCAGTTTAAAACCATCCCCCCTTGTCCTGTCACAGCTGGCCCTGCTAAGAAGATTGTCCCCCCCTTTCCTATGGGCCCCCTTTAGGTACTGAACGGCCGCACTCAGCTCTGCCCGCAGCCTCCTCTGCTCCAGGCTGAACACCCCCAACTCTCCCAGCCTGGCCTCACAGCAGAGGGGCTCCAGCCCTCGGAGCATTTTAGTAGCCCCTCGGATCATTTTAGTAGCCCTCCCCTGGCCCCGCTCCAACAGGTCCATGTCCTCCTTGTGCTGAGGGCTCCCGAGCTGGACGCAGGGCTCCAGGGGAGGTCTCCCCAGAGCAGAGCAGAGGGGCACAATCCCCTCCCTCGACGCTGGCCACGCTTCTACTGATGCAGCCCAGGGTAGGGTTGGCTTCTGGGCTGCCAGTGCCCATGGCCGGCTCATGGCCAGCTTTTCATCCATCAGTGCCCCCAAGTCCCTCTGGGCAGGACTGCCCTCCATCCTTTCATCCCAAAGCCTGTACTGATACTGGGGGTTACCCCGACTCAGGTGCAGGACCTTGCCCTTGGCCTTGTTGAACCTCATGAGGTTCACACAGGCCCACCTCTCCAGCCTGTCCAGGTCTCTCTGGATGACATCCCGTCCTTCTGGCCTGTCAACCGCACCAGCTTCTGTCAGGGCTTCTCTCTGCACTGTCCATCATGCCACAGAGCCCTGGCTTGAAGGAGAACCTGTGTCCAGCACTGTGCAAATACTGACTGACAAGTCTCCCAAGAGGGCTGCTACCCAGTAACAGGTACCTCCAGTGCAACAGGTTGGCGTTGCTGCTTTTCAGGGAAGAATCATAGGTGTTCAGGAACAAGCTCGAGGCAATTCCCCCATGTTGGGGAAGTGGTACCGTCATTGACAACATATGAGAACCACCAGTTAAAAAATATTTTTTTAATTGTGCATCTTGCAACCCAGGCAGCAGCATCCATCTCCATCAAGCATCCTTCAGGAGAGCGCATGGGTATGGAAATGAGTGCGTCTCTGGAGAAGGAATGTTCTCTGTTTTTGCTCTTTGAAGGTTGCTCCTGTGTTTGTCTGAAGGCAGGAGCTTTACGGGACTGATCCACCCTGCTCATGGGATAGTCGCACATTATCCATTTCCACACCTTCCATCGTGGTTTTTCCAGCCTCTCTAGCAGGAGACAGCAGGTCCCTGCTCCACCCCAAGAACCCAGAGGACACTTGAGGAAAGAGAAGCTGTTTAGCAAGGGCAGAGCAGGTTCTCTCTTCTCTCCTGCCACGATTTGGGCGCAGGAGAACCCTGTGAGGTGAAGACCTGCTCCTGGAGGGGCGGGACACCAAACCCCATGGCTATGGCTGGACACTGACCCCTTCCCTCTTTGCTCTGTCCCCAGTAAAGGTGCGGTGCAGGCTGTTCAGGCCCAGAATCAGATCTGCGTCCTTGACATCGACATCCAGGGCGTGAAGAACATCAAGAGGACGGATCTGAACCCCATCTACATCTCCGTGCAGCCCCCGTCCATAGACATCTTGGTGAGCGACTGCCTTCCTTTGCCGTTAGGCAGTTAGAGGTAATCAGCGTCTTGCTCTGAAGCGATGGGGGGGTTCCCCCCTTGGTCATTCATCTGTATGTTTTTAAGGGCTGTAGAACAGGGTGGGAGGA
Organism: Gorsachius magnificus; assembly: GCA_034008185.1. NCBI lineage: Eukaryota > Metazoa > Chordata > Aves > Pelecaniformes > Ardeidae > Gorsachius > Gorsachius magnificus. The sequence continues at coordinate 156,097,416 of CM067082.1, read as the reverse complement.
TGTTTCTGGGCGTATGGTTAACCTCCACCCTGTCGAACTCCCCAGCCTCTGGCTCCCAGGGATGAACCTTCCCGTGCCCTGGTTTTTTTGAGTCCTGTACATTTTCCACACTTCGGTGTGTTTGCCTGCGTTGGGTTATAGACTCTGTTGCAGCATGGCTGGCCTTGAAAGGCTTTAGTTCTGCTTATGCTGCAGATAGAAGGAGACTTTTTGTGCTGAGGCTTGCCTCCAGATACTAAAGTTAAACTGAGGGAGGCTGGTTCCCTGCAGCAGCAGAAATCCTATACCCCTCTGGTCTTATGGGGCCCTGTATAATATCATAGTGCGCCTCTGGGAGCGAGGGAAATCACTGTCATGGTTTGGGGAGGGATGCAAGGAGTACGTGGCAGAGAAGCCCATGACTCTTGGCTCTCCCATCTTGTTCTCAGTAGATTGGGCAGCCTTTGTTTCTCATTGAGTTTGTGGGGGAGGAAGCCAACGGCACCAGATGCCAGAGCCCAGCAGAGAGATTTCATCTCTCAGCAGTACCTGGGGGGGGGGGGGGGGAGGGGGGAAGCAAACCCACCCAAAAAATCCAGGGTGGAGAAAAAGAGACTGGGAACCTGAGCTCTGGGTAGGAGAACTTGAGCCCAAACCCAGCTTGGCCACTGGTTTGCTCTGGGCTGTGAATGAGGCCACTCACCCTTTGCAGAGTGTTATCTGCCCGCGGTCGCTGCCGGTAGCAAATGGCAGACAGCGCTGGCTGGTGATGGTCTCTGCTTGCAGCGTTTGAAAACACTTTTCATCAAAACACACAGGTTTCTTTAGTATGTTTGTCGTTGGATTCAGGAAAAAAGACTACGTGACCGCAAGACTGAGACAGAAGAAAGTTTACTGAAGCGTTTGAACGCAGCCCGCGTAGATTTGGAACTTAGTAAGTCCCGGGGCCTTCGTGCGATCTGCGCAGGGAGAGGGGATGTGTTGGTGATTCAGGAGCTGGTTTTTTGCGTGAAGATCTGATGTGTGTTCCCCAAGGAATGCTGGCAGGGCTGGGATGTTAGCTGAGTTTGATCTAAGCGCCGTACGGCATCGTTTCCCACTGCAGTTCCCTGGGGGCGGTTGGCAGAGAAGTGCCTTATCAGTGGCTGAAATAACAATATTAAAATGCTGCAGGAACTCGGGTCATGCACGAGAGATGACACGGGGGGAGGAACGCCTTCTCCTCTAACTCCTCTGTCCTCATCTCCTTCCCTAGGTAAAGAGCCTGGCCTCTTTGACTTGGTCATTATTAATGATGATTTAGAAAAAGCCTATTCCGAATTGAAGGAGATACTCCTGGAGGTGAGTCGTTTGGGGCCGTTCTGCCTCGCTCCCTGGGCAGGCACGACACCTAGGCTGAGCAGGCGAGGCTCTGTCTGTAGGCAGCCACAGAAATGTGCCCACGTGCCCGCACTGCGCCGCTGAGGGACGCAGCTGAGCACAGATCCAGTATGAGCAATGATGGATTCCCAAAGTGGGAAACAGATCCAGGGCGATACAGAGTGAAAATAAACACGCATCCCTGGACAGTATGGAACGGGCGTGCTATTTTTGAAGAGCCTCTTAAGTCAAAACTCGCCTCGTCCCTAAAGGCTCATGCATAAGCTCCGTGCTTGGTCCTGTGGTGCCGTGGAGCTGGTCTGAGGAGGCGATCGCTTGTGCTCTCCAGAGCTGAGAAACTAGGAGTTGTTCCCAAAGCGTGGCAGATGCTCAGTGGTTTTTCCTCATCTCCTTGCAGGAAATCAAGAAGACCCAAGAATCCAGGAAGTCCTGAGCTGAGCCTGCTTGGACGTTTTAACTTTGCACATCATTCCCGAAGCACGTCACACCATTTCATTCCGAGAGACATTCCCTTTAGGCTGATCCTCCTCCCAGGTTACTCTAGGATGTTTCTATTAAAAGGAAAGAAAATGAAACCTGGTCATGCTTGTGTTTCTGTTTCCCACGTGCTCGGCGTGGGCTCTCCCAGGTTGGTACCTCAAGTGGATGCTTTGGAAGCGATTGCACATGAGCCAGCAGGGTGCCCAGGTGGCCAAGAGGGCCAACGGCATCCTGGCTTGTGTCAGGAGTGGTGTGGCCAGCAGGAGCAGGGCAGGGACCGTGCCCCTGTGCTGGGCACTGGGGGGGCCGCCCCTCGAATGCTGGGGTCAGGGTTGGGCCCCTCCCTCCCGAAGGACCTGGGGGGGGGCCAGAGAAGGGCAGCGGAGCTGGGGGGGGCGGCCCCGGCTGCTGGGGAGCGGCTGGGGGAGCTGGGGGGGTTCAGCCTGGAGCAGAGGAGGCTGAGGGGAGCCCTCATGGCTCCCTACAACTGCCTGAGAGGAGGGGGGAGCCAGGGGGGTCGGGCTCTGCTCCCAGGGAAGGGGCGATGGGACGAGGGGCACCGGCCTCAAGTTGTGCCAGGGCAGGGTGAGGTTGGCCCTGGGGAACAATTCCTTCCCCAAAGGGCTGTCAGGGGCTGGAAGGGGCTGCCCAGGGAAGGGGTCGAGTCCCCAGCCCTGGGGGGATTTAACAGCCGGGCAGAGGCGGTGCTGAGGGATGGGGTTTGGGGGTGGGATGGCAGGGGTAGGGGAACGGCTGGGCTGGGGGAGCTTAAAGGGCTTTCCCAACCTGAACAGTTCTGTGATTCTCCTCCCTGCCTTCCTGGCAGCCGTCTTGTAGTTCACATGTATTTGTTGTTCCAGTGGAGTTTAGGTGCAGGTAGATGTTTTCTTTTTAGATGCTTTTATACCTACAAGTTGGGGGTGAAAAGGTCTTCCCAAACCCTGCAGCCTTTTTGGATGATGTGCTTGAGGGCAGCAATAAATCCCTTTTACCAGGAGGGATCCATTTGATCTCGCCACTGTCCCTCCTTACTGGTCTCTTGCTCGAGACGCGAGAGAGCTTTGCCTGACGGGGGCTGGGAGGGTGCTTTGCATTTCACTTCCCCAGCTTTCTTCAGCCTTAACATTGATGCTTTCACGTAACTTCTGAGCCTTTTGGTCCCCCCGGCAGGTCGTATCCTGAGCCTCCTTGGAGGGGTTGGTTCTTTGCTGAGCCCAAATACTCAAAGCACCCCAGCTTTCGCCAGAGGTAAGCGTGGGAGAGGGACGAGCGATGCTGCAGCTGGCACCTCGGGGTGGTTTAACCTGGTTTGGGGTTACAGAGAAGGAACGCTCGCAGGGTCACTTGTCCCAGAGCCTGTTGTCCTGGAGGACGCAGGCGGTTTGGCTTTCAGCCTCGAGAAATGGCAAATCCCACGGAGCTGCCACCCCACGGGCTGTGGCTTCCATCCCTTTCCCCCCAAACCGAACCCAGATCAAACTGGCATCGTGCAAACCACGACTGGCCGGACCGTGCCGTGCCAGGCTGTGGTATTTTCCTCCCCAAACCCACGTCTTCCCTGGGCATGGCTGTACCTTAAACTCGACTCTTGGGTTTCATCCTCTTCATACCCCGTCTCTGGTTTACCCAGCTGCAGTCCCTCTCAGTCCAGCTCCGTCCCAATTTACCAAGCTCCATCCTCCGTGTTGTGGACACTGATGAGCAGAACCAGACCTTGGGCAACCCTTTTAGTACCTCGCTCGCGTTTAAAAAGATGAGAGTTGGTGATTATTTTGATTGTTTGCCTCCGTTTGGGTGTTTTAAATACAGCTTTGATAGATAATACTGTGAAATCCTCCTCTCTGTTGTCATGAGCTTCATGTTGTGAGGTTCTGGCTTTGATTAAGCGAGCAGGAAAAAATGCTCCCCGGAAATTTTCTGGGGGTGTACCTGCTTCACCGCGTCCGGCTTTCCCCATCCTGAGGGTGTGAATCGCTGCGGCCAGGAGCGATGGGCTGTGAATTATTTTTTTTTATTTTTTATTATTATTATTATTATTTTTATTCCCCCCGAATCGTGGGGTTCCCTTCTGCTTTGAGGGATGCATTTGCAATGGGGAAACGTCCCCTCTAGATGGCAGAAATGACAGCAAGGAGAGCGCAGGGGAGCCCACGCCACGGAGCGGCGAAACGCCGAGGCGCGGGGCACGGCGCTGGCCTCAGTCTGGTGGTCTCCGGCCACCGTGTGGGACCTGCGGTGCTGTCCCCCGATGGAAATGCCCAGCTGCTGCCTGCTCAGCCCTCCTGCCCACACCCCGAGCCCAGCCTTCGGTTCTCCCGCCGGGAGAGGTGAGTGGTACCTGGGAACGGGAAGGGACGATGCTTCAGCCGTACGGCAGCACCGTCAGCGCTTGGAAAAATGGAAGAAAGAAGGAAAAAAAAAAAAAAAAAAGTCCTTTGGATCACTCGCATCCCCCTTCCCCGCTGGTAACGGAGAGGGAAGTCCTAAATAACCCGCCCTGCATCGGGTGACCTGCTTTCAGCGGCTGCCGCCGCGTCTGACGGACCGCAGCGGTGAACGCCTGGGTGCCCGGCGCTAACGCGAGGTGACGGGGTGGCTCGGGACGGGATGGGTGGCGGAGGGGCCGGGAGCGGGGCTGCTGGAGCCGGGCTGGCCGCCGAGCGGGCGATAGGGCTGTCGAGCAGCTCTTGCCTGTCGTTTTTGGCAGCGCCCCTCTCCGCGTTTGGTGTTTTGGAGGGGCCGTGCTGCGCGTCGAGTCTTGTACTGGGGTGGGCGAAGGCACCTGTTGGAATGGGTTTAATTTCTGCCTCCTTGGAATGGGACATCGCTTTCATTAATTGTATTTGCAAACATAAATACCTTTCTGGATCTGCATTTTCGGTACCGGCTCGCGAAGGATGCAGTCATCCCCGCATCCCCGGGGCAGGCAAGAACCGTGCTGAGCATCACGGTTGCAGTGGCCACCGAATCCGGGGTCCTATGCAACCACAAATGACGGCTCCTGGCACTCGATGTGGGGCTGGGGACGGGATCGAGGGATCAGACCGTGGCAAAATGAGGGTACAGCAGTCTCCCTGCCCAGGGTTTTCTTGCGATGAAAGGTGCTGGTCTTGGGAGACCCTATCCCCCACCTAGGAGATCTTCTAGGCAAGAAGGTGCTGAACGTACCAACCGACAGGTTTGGGGCATTTTGGGGTGAAGGTGGGCGAGGTGAAGGACGAGAAGAAGCAAACGCTGTCAAACGTGGGTTTATTTAGCTGTCCCGACAGCCAGTAAAAACCTCACTGCGTGGGACCATGGGGAGGAATTTCTCCCCCCGACTGGGGCTGTGACTCCTGCTGCTCCATCCTGGGGTACCCCCAGGCGAAAGATTGGGGGCTTGCTCTGGGGTTGCTCACAGAAATGTTGCAAAAAGGGGGGTTTATATATATATATAAAAAATATATATATAAAAAAAAGATATATAAAAAAATATATATATATAAAATATATATTAAAAAAATATAAAAATATATATATATTTATTTTCCCCCCCAGTCCATCAGACTGGGATAAAATCAGACAGATTTCAGCTTTTTTCAGCTCTGCGAGATGCTTTGGGAAGGGTGGCAGCACCTCATCCAACATCCCTGCAGGAGGAGGATGCTGGGGGGAGGGAGGAAGGCGAATCCCCACCAGAAAGGTGCGTGAGATGATACGAGGAGCCAAACCAGGGAAGAGCTGGGATGAAACTTGCCTCAGGGGCTCTCCCTGGCTGGGGTTGAGAGTATTTTGGAGCTAATGCCCCCAAAATAATAAATCCCCGTAGTGCTTTTGCTTCAAGGCGAGAGCTTTGCCATCCTGTTCCTGTGTTTTGTTGCTGAATCCAGGCTGACACACGGCTTTTTGGGGTAGGAGCTGATCGCTTCTCCCACCCCCCTGGTCATTCAAGGTCTTGGCAATGGAAAAAACCCTTCAAGGGGTGAACATGGGGTTGGTGGCTTTAGAGGCAGAGGTGACCTCTGCTCTGTCCCAACGGCACTGAGATGCTGCCTGGGAAGGATGTGGTGCGGGGGTGCGTGAGGGCAGGCAGTCCCCGAAGCCAGAGCCCAAATCATCCAGGGGAAAGCCTAAATCATCCAGGGGGAAGCCATGAAAAGCTTGGAGCCACGCTCCAGGATAGCTTTGAGCAGCCAAAATTAGCCCAAAGCCCATCCACCCATGGCTCCTTCCAGCATCATGCCATCCCCCCCCCCCCCCCGCCACCAATGATCCCACGGTCCAGAGACTTGTCCTTGCCGTGGCTTTTCCTGGCATCTCCACGCTTTTGGAGGCAGCCCTGATTTTCAAGCTTCCTTCCATGCGACTGCAAAAAGGCACCGCGGGGCAGAGCCAGCCTGGGAAATAATTGGGCGGCCAGCATATAAAATAAGCAACGAGGGGAAAAAAAAATTAGGAATAACTGTGGTTTTCCTGCTTGCCCAGCAGTGTCCGGCTCGGTCTGCGTGTGTGCTTCCGATTGCAAGTGCTGGGATTTAGCATCCCGGGCGTGCCGGGACGTGCTCCCCTCGGTGCGATGGGTAGGGCCATGGCCACAGCGACCTGTGTGCTGTCAGATGTTGTTCTCGGGGGAGAAAAACCTTATCACGAGCCAGCCTGGGCTCCTCGCGTGCATTTAGGACCTTCCAGAGAGGTCATTCAGCATGTCAGTGGGGTTGGTGCTGCCCAGCCCCATGGCTGAGGGGTCTGAGGCCACCAGTTACCAGCTTTTCTGGCAAAACCACCTTTGTTTCTGCTATATCCCGTGTCTACATTTCCATCGGTGTGCAGCAAACCTAGGAGATCCAGGAGCCGAGTGCCATTGCCGCAGGGGGTTTGGGTTGTTGTCCCTCTCCCTGGGGCCACCCCTCCTCAGCAGAGCTGCCCGACCCACCACAATCCAAAACCCTCCGGCGTCGCACAAAGCCAGTTGACCTCATCAACACATACAAATACCTTAAGGGTGGAAGTCACAAGGATGGAACCAGACTCTTTGCAGTGGTGTCCAGAGACAGGACAAGGGGCAACGGGCACAAACTGAAGCAGAAGAGGTTTCAGTTGAATATGAGGAAAAATTTCTTTACTCTTAGGGTAACGGAGCCCTGGCCCAGGCTGCCCAGGGGGGCTGTGGAGTCTCCTTCTCTGGAGATATTCAACCCCCGCCTGGATGAAGTCCTGTGTAACATGCTCTAGGAGAACCTGCTTGAGCAGGGGGGTTGGACTAGATGATCTCCTGAGGTCCCTTCCAACCCTTGCGATTCTGTGATTCTGACTTTGCCCTGGAACGGGTGAGGAACGCGCCCGCAGGAGGGAGGTGGGCTGGGGATGGCTTTCCCTGGCTGAGGAATCCAGTCATGGCGGATTGTGGGCTTTTTTTTAGGGGGCTGCAACCAAGATTGGTCTTATTCTGGGTGCCATGGTCCCTGCCTGGGCATGCTGATGTCCTTTTTGTGCTCTCCCGCAGGACAGCGAGGTGACCACCACGTGCCAGCCGCTGCTGCCTCGCGCTGAGACACCCACCAACACCAACAACAGGTAGGTCCCATAAAACAGCTCATAGAATCACTTTGGTTGGAAAAGACCTTTAAGATCATCGAGTCCAACCTTTAACCTAACCCTGCCATCCCACCACTAAACCCTGGCCCTAAGCACCTCATCTCTCCTTCTTTTAAATACCACCAGAGATGGGGACGTGGCCACGTCCCTGGGCAGCCCCTTCCAGAGCCTGACAGCCCTTTGGGGAAGAAATTTTTCCTAATGTCCAACCTAAACGTGCCCTGGCACAACTTCAAACCATTCCCCCTCGCCCTATCATCTGTTCCCAGGGAGAAGAGGCCGATCCCCCCCAGCTCCCCCCTCCTCTCAGGCAGTTGTAGGGAGCGATGAGGGCTCCCCTCAGCCTCCTCTGCTCCAGGCTGAACCCCCCAGCTCCCCCAGCCGCTCCTCATAACCCTCACTGGGGCTAATCCACCCTGGCGGGACCCGACCTGTGCCGGCATCCCTCGGACATTTCTCCTCCAGGGCTCATTTTTCTAGACCGTGCTGTTGCTGGAAAGCAAATTGTGGGGAAAGACGGAGTTTTCTTTCTAGCATGGGGTATCATGTCCTGTCGGTACATGAAAAAAACTGGGAGGAGTGGCTGATATGTCGGAAGGCTGCGCTGCCATTCGGTGGGACCTGGACAGGCTGGAGAGTTGGGCAGAGAGGAACCTGATGAAGTTCAATGAGGGCAAGTGTTGAGTGCTGCCCCTGGGGAGGTCGAACCCCATGCACCAGTACAGGCTGGGGGCTGACCTGCTGGGAAGCAGCTCTGCTGGGAGGGACCTGGGAATCCTGGTGGAAGACAAACTGACCATGAGCCAGCAGGGTGCCCTTGTTGCCAAGAAGGCCAATGGCACCCTGGGGTGCATTAAGAGGAGCATGACCAGCAGGGCGAGGGAGGTTCTCCTCCCCCTCTGCTCTGCCCTGGTGAGACCCCACCTGGAGCACTGGGTCCAGTTCTGGGCTCCCCGGTTCAAGGAGGATGAGGAACTCCTAGAGAGAGTCCAGAGGAGGGCAACAAGGATGATGAGGGGACTGGAGCATCTCCCCTGTGCGGAAAGGCTGAGGGAGCTGGGCTTGTTCAGCCTGGAGAAGAGAAGACTGAGAGGGGACCTCATCAACACATACAAATATCTCAAGGGTGGGGGTCATGAGGATGGAGCCAGACTCTTCTCAGTGGTGCCCAGCGCCAGGACAAGGGGCAATGGGCACAAACTGAAACATAAGAGGTTTCAGTTGAACATGAGGAAAAAATTCTTTACTCTGAAGGTGACGGAGCCCTGGCCCAGGCTTCTCTGGAGGTATTCAAAGCCCGCCTGGATGAAGTCCTGTGTAACGTGCTCTGGGTGAGCCTGCTTGAGAAGGGGGGTTGGACTGGATGATCTCCTGAGGTCCCTTTCAACCCTTGCCATTCTGGGATTCTGTGATGCTCCGAGGTGCCTGTAGGAGTCGTGCAGGCTTCAGCTCCTTCGGTCCTACGAGGGTAAGAGTTGCCCTGGCAGCTGGACCGGGACCCGGGATGTGCCTGCCTTGCTTGGGTGCTGTATTTGGGTCAGCCTCATCGACTGGATGTGCAACTGTGTCATCCCTGGAGAGCGCGGGACGCCGATCCATAAACCCGACCGGCTCTGGACGGGGTGGCACGCATCGCGATGGAGTGCTGGCCGGGGCAAAATGCCGGCCCCATTTGCTCAGCCCTGCTCCCAGGCTCCAAAACCGGGCAAAAAATGGGGAATCCAGTACAGGCTCAGCTTTTTCTGACAAAAGCAGCTGTGACTGCGCGTGTCCGGGACATGGCTCCAGCCCCACAAATAGCCAGAAGCCATCTGCAATTCAGATTGCGTGCAGCTGGCAACTGGTACAACCGGACGCTTGTGAAATCGGGGATACGTCCCCCTCCTGATGCCTGATTTCTCTCTTCCCCAGGCACAAAAGCAGGGAGGAACAGGATGTTTTCCAAACTCTTCCTTTCCCCATTCCGGCTGCCAGAGATGCGAGGAGGTGATAAAAAGAAGGGAGGCAGAAAAGGCAGAATGCTGGTGCCCAGGCTGAGCTCAAAGAATTTCTGTTTTATCTCATTGCCCCATAGAGGGGATTAATTTAGTGAACCCACAAGGGGACGAGACCCCTGGGAGCCGGGACCAATGGGCACAGGGAAGGACGGGGCGGCTGTCCCCCTGCCATCAGCCCCACGGTGGCCAAGTCCTCGGTCCAGCAGTAAGTGGCAGATATTCCCTTGAAGCACCGGGGTTTCCTCTCCTCTTTGCTACCAAGCAAGTTCCGCTGATGGAAAGCAAAGCGCCTGCATGCTGGGCATCCAGCCCCAAGAGTGTCCCTGGCTCCCTAATGCGAAGCCAGCACGGAGGTGATGGGGACAGAGCCCTGCTGGGAAAACTCTCCAAAAAGCCAAGTGCAATGCTCCAGTCCCGCCTGATCCAATCGGCAATGTGCTGACTTGGATATACTGGGTAGAGGGTGAGGAAAAAGGGGAGGCTTGTAATTTTTCCTGGTTGGAAGTGCAGGATACTCGAGCTGCATCCCTGCTCAAGGCAGTGGTGCCATGGGTGCCTTCCAGACACGGCAGCATGGACCAGAGAGAGAAAACACCACCCAGATTTGGGTGGAGAGGGGACAGTGCCCACACCGGTGGGGTTATTGCCCTCCCTGGGGAGCCACGGCCAGCATCCATGGGGCAAGAGAGCTTGTCTGGCTCTTCCCCTCAGCGAGGAGGAGGATCTCCCATGTTTAGAATCATGGAATCGCTTTGGTTGGAAAAGACCTTTAAGATCATCAAACCCAACCGTTCCCCTACCCCTGCCATCCCACCCCCAAACCCCGGCCCCAGCACCCCCTGCCCGGCTATTAAATCCCCCCAGGGCTGGGGACTCGACCCCTTCCCTGGGCAGCCCCTTCCAGGGCCTGACAGCCCTTTGGGGAAGGAATTGTTCCCCAGGGCCAACCTCACCCTGCCCTGGCACAACTTGAGGCCGGTGCCCCTCGTCCCATCGCCCCTTCCCTGGGAGCAGAGCCCGACCCCCCTGGCTCCCCCCTCCTCTCAGGCAGTTGTAGGGAGCCATGAGGGCTCCCCTCAGCCCCTCTGCTCCAGGCTGAACCCCCCCAGCTCCCCCAGCCGCTCCCCAGCAGCCTGGGGCTCCAGACCCCTCCCCAGCTTGGTTGCTCTCCTCTGGACATGTTCCAGCAATGCAACATCTTTCTTGTAGTGAGGGGCCCAAACCAGATTCATCGATTTGGTATCTGATTGCTAATTATTGCGGTAGCTCGACCTGCGGAGGCCAGCAGGCCATAACACCTACTGTCACCTCAGCCAGCAGTGGACATCCTCGTGGCTGCAAACCTGGGCTGAACCTCCCTTCTGCTCCCTCCTCCCAGCTCCCAAGTGCTGCCTGCACACCCTGCTCCTGCCAGCATCCCCGGGAGCAGCCCAGCTCCATCACAGAAGCTTTTCCACATTTTAGTTTGCCTTTATATATATATATTTTTTTTTTTTTAATGCACCACAGTTTCTTTTTTCACCCCATCTGCCCTCCAAAGCATGGGTGCTGCTGCTCCTTGGGGCCATCACCCTGCAGCTTCACTCCCTTGGCTTTAGGACCTCACCTGCAGCCACCAGGGGCAAAAATAAAGCAGATGGCACTGCTGTGGTAGCACCTCTGGGTTCTTTGCTGGTTTTACTGCTGAAGTCCAACCTGATTGCCCTGGTCCCATCCACCGTGGTCATAGGGAAGAAATTTCACCGGTTGTCTTGCAGCAGCTCCTGGTGTTTCTAAAGTTTTCCTTCATGCCTTATCATCTTGGCTGCAGCAAACCTGCTGCCTCTCTGGTCCCTGGGTGCCTCTGAGAAGAGTTTGGTCCTGTTTTCTCTCCACCTTCCCATTTAATAGCTGCATTTATCAATAAGGTCTCCCCTGCCTGATCAGACCCAGCTCAGCCTCTCCTCATGCGTCCCATCTTCCAGCCCTGACCATCGGCATCTCAGTGTGCTCCTCCACTGGATGCAGCATCCAGATGCAAAGTCTCTAGAAGGATCCTTACACAACACCACCCACAGCATCCTTCTCTTTTATCAGAGAGCTGTTAACACCCAACCTCAATCCAATCTTCCCATCACCTTTGTACCCCTGGTGTATTTTATCTAAATGCCATTTCCTCCCTCTCTCATAGGAACTTCACAGCAGCTGATGGCGTAACGGTGTTGGCAAGGCAAAACTGGGATCTCCCCTTGTCCCCAGGTCTGTTATCCTGCCCTAGGAGGAAAAAAAAGTCTCCTGGTCCTCTCCAGGGGTAGGATGAAGCCTTTGGGAGCTTGCAGAGGAGCAGAAGCTTCACCCAGTGCCACCGCAGGCAGGAGCCACGGCTCCGGAGGGGACAATGATGGCATTGATCACGGGGGCTGAAACGCTGCCGTATTGTGCCTGGCAGAGAGATGCCCGGGAATAATCGCCTCCTCCTTGGCTTTGTTGCAGGGCTGAGGCTGGTCGTGCTGCAGGGCTTTCCCCCCCCACCACCCCAAAGGTCTCCGGTTATGCGGTGAAGACCCACAGCTCAGACGCAACTTTTTTTCCTGGCTGTGAAAGGTACGGCTCGCCTCGGCGCCTCCTTCCCGATACGCGACTCTGGGGGTATCGCTGATGGGGAGAAAAACGTGGATCTGGGGAGAAAAACGTGGATTTGGGGACAAAAGGATACTCTGTTCCTCATCCCGGGGGTGGCACGTCAGACTTCCACTGATCCCTGTAATGTATTTTGTATATATTGTATGATATATAGGATATTTTTTATCTATCGCATATATATAAAGTCAGTATTGAGAGCCATGCAAAATGTCTTACTGCTTTTTATGCCTACAGAATGTTTTGTATTAAATAGGTGCTTAAGCTACAGCAATCCAGCTGGGCAACCCCTTCAAATTTGGATCCAGGGTTTGGCTTGAAACTGTTTTAAACCAGGCTGAATGAGACTTCACTCCGGGTCCGAAACGGAGCGAGGCTGAGATATTTTTGGGCTTTAGAAGCGTTATTTAAGGTTGTTTTCAAGCTGGGTGCCAACAAAAAGGTTTTCCCTCAACAGTTTCTGGTGAGGGTGGTTTTCCTCACCCAAAATCTGCCCGAAAAGGTCAAATCTGGGCTGCAGGTTTGGTTTGCGGCCGTGTCGAGGGCAGCACCAGCTGCGGGAGCAAGCGTTGGATTGATGCCTCCCTTCTCCCTCCTCCTCCATCCCCGGAGCATCCTGCGAGCTGATTTCCCCTTAAAAACCCCTTCTGGGAATGCATCTCCCCCCCCGGCACGGTCAGCCAGGCTGTTTCCCAGCTCATTCCTCCCCGAAAGCAGCTGGAGAGAAGAAACACGCTTGAAAAATTAAATAAGAGGAGGAAAACTTGGCTGCCCTATCCCAGCTGTGGCGGGGAGCAAGGACATCCCTCCCCTTTAAAACCGGGAAAAACCAAGTGATTTTGAAGAGTTTCACAGGGCGGGTGCTACTTCAGAAATGCCAAGGGACGTGCACTGGGTCCCTGCATGACTGAAAAATCAGACTGAACCTTTAAAATCTGGAGATTCTTCAGAGCCGTTTTCATACTGGGGTTGCCAAGGTTTTGGTTTTTTTTTGGGGGGGTGGGGTGTCTTTAATTGCAGCGAGGAAAACCTTGCTGGTTTGAACCCCCGCAAGCCCAACCTTGCCTCGCAGCACGGGGCTTTTAAGGAAAACATCAATTATTGTGAGATCAGCCATAAAATGATGCGAGCTGGCAACGCCAAGGAACAGATACCAACGCGCCAAAGGTCGCAGCCACCGGCTGGCAGAAATTATTGTCCCTGCTTGTCGCGTTCTGGCGTGGGGTAATGTCACCCCCCTTCCTCCACCAGAGCCCTGCGTGGGGGGCAAAACCCTCAGGAGGGGCTGGAGGAGGAGGAAAATGTCCTCTCTGTCCCCTTCCAGCTGTTGTCCCCTTCCAGCTGTTATCCCCAGAGCGGGGCGATGCTTCCAGCCGCCTCCCCCTGCCCTGCAAAACGGGGCTGGGAGGGGGAGCAAAGGGGTGAGGAGGGTCTGGGATGGGGCTGGCAGGGAGCACCCAGCCACCCTAAAATGCTAAAAAATGTAAAATTTGAGTGCTTTGGGCTCTTTGCCCCAAAAAATCGGGGTGGGGGGAGAGGTTTTTGATGGTGCTGCCGTGTTTCGCTGTAGCTGTAAGGAGAGGTCGAGTTTGCAGCCGTCTTTCCTCTCTGCTTCCCCCTGGTTTGAACAGAAGGGAAAAGAAAAAAAACCAAGAAGGAAGCATTTCTTATCCCGTGGCAGCGCCTTAATGTTCCGCCTCCCCTCTCCGGCTCCGAGGAGCCCTCTCTTCGCTATTATTAGCCCTAAACCCTCAGGCTATTTAATTATTTGATTTTTTTCCCTAAGCATTGCTCTTGGCTCCTGAAAGCGTCGCCGCGTTCTCGTTTTTCCTGGGCTTTTTTAGGGTGTTTCTAATGGAATTATTAAAAAATAGAAGGAAGGGCAAGAAATCCTTGGCATCCCGGGGAGCGCTGGGTTTGCAGAGTCGGACTCGGAGGAGCTCTCCCGCCTCGGGAAGCTTTCCCGGTGGAGGTCTCCACGTCATCGTCTCCAGGCTGGGATAGCGGGAAGAGAGCTGGGTTCGAAGGGGGGGGGGGAAGCAAGCCGGGCGGCTGCCTGCGGCTCCCCGCGCCGCGGCGGGGAAGGATGGGACGTTTTTGCAAAGGACTGAGCCCCAGCGCTTCTCCGTAGGTCACTTTTTGGTTTGTTTGGGTTGTGGTTTTGTTTTTTTTTTTTTTTTTCCCCTCCACTTTGATATTTTGCTGGCTGCTTTTAGCTTGGCCGATTCCCGGCGCTTCACAGCCCCCACCCCTGCTTCCATCCACCTCTGCTCCCACCCCGCTCTCCCCTGCTCTTCATTTCCCTCCCTTTCCCCATCGCTTGGGTGGAGAACGCGTTTGCCGCGACCTAACGCTTGCGTGTTGCCTTTCCCGGGGGTGGTAGGGGACATCACATCCCTATTTGGTGTCGGATTTGCGCGCGCTGTGTCGGCATAAATCATCCCCCGGCGCGCGGGGCGGTGCAAACCCATCTCCAGGGGAGTTTGGGATGAAACCATCGCTGGGTTAGCTTTTTTTCTGTGTGCTCTGGGACCTTCTGGCCAGTCCCCATCCCGAACCTCCTCCCCATCTCAGGCCACCAGAGGTGGGGAGAGGAAGATGCGTCAGGTCTGGTTTTGCCGTTAGTCCCTCTCTCGCTCCCTTAGGTTACGTTTCTGAGGCTTCTGCTCGTGCAGCAAATTTTAGGGTCTGTAGCCTGTTTGCTTTTGGAGCATCAGCATAGGTGGTACATGCTCATGCATCGCGAGCCGGTCTCTAAAGACCAGGCGTGGGCAGAGACCGGCGCCCGTTTTGGAGCTCACCCCAGCAGAAGACGCGGTTTTGCAGCTGGTGTCTCTAACCCGTGGACAAAAGGCCCGTTGATGAGTTTATGTTCTCTGTAAGGTGCTTTTGTGTCGTTTTTTTAAATAATGCCCAAGGATGTGAGCGCGCTTTTCGTCCTCACATCTCAAAGCACCTCACAAAGGGTGTCTTCTCTCCGGTGCAGCTGGGGAAACTGAGGCACAGGGAGGGCAGTGGCTCGGCAGTATCACCACCAGCGAGAGCCGAACCTGCTCCTTGGTGGCCTCATCTTCTTGGCCAACGGAGCCTGCCTTGAGAGAAAACTCTCCCATTGGCTACCAAACGCACGGGTTGCTCCTCTGGGGTGGGATCTCCTTCTCCAACTTGTATCCACCATCGACACCTCTCGGTCCTTAGATGAATCTTGTTTAGAGATGCTGTTGCATTTCTGTAGCCTTTATCAAATCCATCCTTGTTAAAACCCTAAGATCTTCCTTGTGGTTAATGGGTGACCCGTAGCTACATCCCTCCTACCTCCAGGTCACTGGCACAGTCGTAGCAGACTTGGTCGCAACCAGCGTATCTCCAAAGGGATCCCCAAAGGGACCTCCTGAGCCCTCCTGGTCCCTACTGTGCCCCATGAGCAGCGGGGAGGCCTTTCTCTCGCATCTCCTCCCATCCCCAAATGCCCTTTCCATCTACGCCAAGCGCAGGAGCTTGGCTTAATAAATGTATTTAAGCTGTGCTTAATGGGAGAGCGCTGCGTCCTCTCCTGGCAGAGGGTGAGTGAACACCCCCCATGCCCCAAATAGGGGGAAGTGGTGTGTTAATGGCAGCATTATAGAATCACAGAATCGTTCAGGTTGGGAAAGCCCTTTAAGATCATCGAATCCAACCTTTACCCTAACCCTGCCATCCCACCCCCAAACCCTAGCCCTCAGCACCGCCTCTGCCCGGCTGTTAAATCCCCCCAGGGCTGGGGACTCAACCCCTTCCCTGGGCAGCCCCTTCCAGTGCCTGACAGCCCTTACGGGGAAGGAATTTCTCCTGTTAACAGTTGGACTTGACGATCTTCAAGGTCTTTTCCAACCTAAACGATTCTGTGATTCTATGAAGCAAAGAGCCCCCTGGGTCTCAGGAGGCCACAGGCACCTTGTCCTTTCACCCAAATTACCTTGAAATGCCACAGGAGGGCAATCTGTCCTCTGTCCAAAGCCTCCTTAGAAAGTCAGAGGAAGGAAATCCAATGTAAGCCGGCTCAAGTGAGTCACGGGCGGGTGGGAATGGGAGAAAGGGGCACATTGCTGATGGGGACTCTGCACCTCGTACTCCTGCAAGCTGTGAGAGCTGTTTCTGAGACAATCCTTGGGTGTTGTCCAAGACCAAAATACCAGAAGATTTTTTTCGGTGTGTGTCATAAGGAAACCCCTCCTTCCCCTGTAATGTACTGCGGAGGTGGACCGTAGCATACGGCACGCACTGTATTGCTGCAGGTCCCAGCACTGCGGAGGACTCTCCCCTCTCGTAATTTATGGCTGGTTTGGAGCTCTTCCACCCCAAGGTTCATCCAAACAGCGCAAGGTTCATTTTTTAAGGCTGCACAGCTCCCTTTGACCCAGTCTGTTGCTTGGAGAGCTTGGTGACCGGCCACGTGAACTGCTTTGGTTTCTGCTCCATGCTGCCAGGAGAAGAGAAAATAAAGGAGTTTGTGCAGGGCTGCTGCACGCCGTTGGTGCAGCCCAGGGGTCTACAGCAGGGGGCAGGGGAAATGGACAGAAAATGAGGAGCCCTGTCCTATAAATGAATTAATGAAGTAATTAATTAAGGGGTAAATTGCTATTTCACTCCTAACTTCTTCACTTCTAAATTTGCTAGAGCAATTTGTTTACCTCCTTGCCTCTGCAGAGGTGGCATTTTTTTGGTGTTGTGGGGTGGCCCCTCGGCTCTCTGGCTGCCTCTTCAGAAGGTGGCACCCTGGGGCTGCCTGCCAGGTGCCCTGGGCTGTCCCTAGGGCATGAGGGGTGGCTCTTTACAGGGTTCATTCACATCCCACAGAGTCTCAGAAGAGCTCCGCCGAGGTCTTCACACTCTCTTCTGCGGTCTGTCTTCTCGCCCGCCCCGAGGGCAGAGCAGTGTCCTGGGGATGATGCCAACTTCTCCTGGCCACTGGTGGGTGTGGAGATGTGGGAGATGTTGAGCAAGGGGGGACTGATGGGGATCTCGAGGGTGAGTTGTGCAATTGCAGGACAGCAGAGGCTGAAGGTACCTCAGGAGGTCATGGAGCAGGGCCAAGTTTGATGTTGGATGAAGCTGCCCAGGGCCTGTCCAGTTGAGTTATCTCCAAGGGTGGAGATCCCACCAGCTCCCTGTGCCAGTGTTTGTCATGGAGACTTTTTTTTTTATTGCATAGCCAGTTGAAATTCTTCTGGCTGCAACTTGGCTTTTCACTGTGCGCTTTTGAGAAGCGTCTGGACCACCTTCTCTATAACCTGCCATAAGGCAGCCGCACACACCTGCAAGATCTTCCCTTTTTCTCATCCAGGCTGGACCAGACCCAGCTCTCTCCCAGTCTCTCCTCAGACATCCTGCTCTCCACCCCACCACCATTTTGTAAGCTTCTCTAGCACTCACTCCAGCACCCTTCTTGCACTGGGGAGCCCCAGACTGGACACAGTGTCCAGCTGTGGTCTTATAAGGACATAGAATCATAGAATACCAGGTTGGAAGGGACCTCAAGGATCATCTGGTCCAGTCTTTCTAGGCAAGAAACAGAAGGGATCATAGCAGCGCTCCCCCCTCTGGCCACCCTCTTGCCGAGACAGCCCAGCGCCAGGGTTGTCTCCTCTGCTGCAAGCCCACACTGCTGATTCGCGGCCGACTGGACCACCAGTACTCTGGATCCTGGCCTGCAGAGCTGCTCCCCAGCCAGTCACCCCCTGCTGTCCCATGTCTTGTCCCCCACTGGGGGCCACCGTTCCGCCTTTGCCCCTGTTGAACTTCACCTGGGTCCCACCAGCCCACACATAGCAAGGACTGAGGGATCTCGGTGTCTCCCAAGGTTTCTGCTTTGCTTTGTTATTCCTGACCACAGCTTTTGATACTCTCTTAAACACACGCCCAGCCAAGAGCTTTACAAGCGCCAGCTTTGTGCAAAAGCACCTTTCAAATGTGAGGTGGGGACCAGCAAGGCAGCGAGGTGCAGATGGCACAGGCAAGCCCCACCAGCGGGATGTAACTGGACAAAATCATGGGAAAACAGCCCAGAATCGTGGCTCGTCCCCCACCACGGCCGACCCACCGGGCTGAAGCATCGCTGCTGGCTCCTGTCTGGCCCTGGGTGTCTTTTGGGTGCTTTAAAATCTCTTCTTTCTCTGACCCTCTGGGTCAATGCAGAGTTAACCCAACCCACGACCCCAGATGACGTTCCCCGCCGGTTTCAGCCCCGGAGAACGCCCTGCTGTGCATCCGGAAGCCTCTGCTTCGGAAACCTGATGTCGGTTCAAAAGTGAGCCTGAGCCAAATTCCTCCAGGCACGTTTTTATAATCCTTTTTTTTTTTTTTTTTTTTTTCCTGCCAGGGACAATGGTATTTATTGCTCCCCGCTCTGCCCAGCCCTTTCCTCTGCACTCCCTGACAGAAATAGTTAACCAGGTTTGGTAAGAAATTAAATGTCCTGCTTTCCAGCCCCCCCGCTGCCTCCCCCCCGTCTACGGGGCTGCTGTCTAGCGACGTGATGCTATCTAGTGCCACGATGCAAAAGCAGACGTCGTCTCCCTCGCCCTGCCAGTGTTTCGGTGACCCGGTGGCCTGTGCAAGCGCTTCCAGGTCCCCCGGGGCTTTCTGCAGACCCTTGGCTCTTCTCTTGTGAGCAGTGGGGTGGGAGCACCTCATGGCTCTGGGGAAGACAGGAGCCAGCCCCGGCTCTGGAGAGTTTCAAGTCAAACCAGATCAAGCTGGGAAAAAGGAAGCGATGCTGGAGATGAGGAGGGGGAGAGAGGAGAGAGAGAGAAAAGACGATGCCACGGGCATTGCAAAGCAATCCCTGCTGTAGAAGAACCTCATTTGATAGTGTGACTTCTCCTGGGGTCATGGCTGGGTTGTCTCCAGGAAAGGGGAGACCACCAGGGCCAGGACCCTGTGCTGACCCCAGCACCCAGGCTCCATGGGCTGCATATGGGACTCCCCTCTCCGGGCTGATTTTGGTTGGCCACATGTAGGAGTTTAGGGTCATAGAATCATAGAATCATAGAATGTTTTGGGTTGGAAGGGACCCCTAGAGGTCATCTAGTCCAACCCCCTGCCTGTGAGATGCCACAACCCATTAGTTTTGCTGGGTCAGCGGGGTGGGCTGCTAGCTCCCACGATGCTCCAGCTGCTGGAGAGGGGATATGATGGTTGGGAGGAGCTGCTCGGTGGTCTCCAAGGGCAGCTGGAGGAAAGCTGCCTTTCAGGGGGGCTTTGCTGCATGCTTGGCTTGGCTTGGCTTCACGGGAGGTGGTTGCTCTTAGGCTGCAAACTCCCCAGACGAAGCATTTTTCACATGGTGGGACCGGGGGGAGATGGGCGAGAAGGGCTCAGCCGTAGCTTCAGCTCCTGGTTGAATGGACACAGAGGTTTGCACAGGATGGACGCAGCGTTCGGTGGGGAATGCTGGTTTGCTGGAGCATGAGATGTCCCACCGCCCCGGCCGGGGCATGGGGACCTGGCATCCCCATGTGAGCAGAGAGGCAAGGAGCTCCAGCAGGAAAGCAAAGCTTTCCTGGGCATCCCCAGGGTGGTGAGATGGGCTGCAGGCCACCGTGATTTCGGGAGATGGGGAGGATGGCTGTGTCTTCTCCTTTGGACCCAGCCTAGGAGATGGCCTGGGGCTGATGCTGGCCATGCTGTAGCACTGCTGGTCTTTTGGAGGGTGGGATCCATGGCAAAGAGACCAGAGGTGGGGCTGGTCCCTGCATGGGGGCTCCTCCAGACCTCCTCCTTCTTGGCTCCCTGGGTTGCTGCAGGGTTCAACCGAGGCCTGGAGATCAGAGACAGCTCCAGTGACAGACGCAGGACAGGACTGCCTGACTTGTAGCTGTGCTCCAAGGACATCCTTGGAAAGGTTTTGATCTCCTGCTTTGGTCCTTTTGAAGCTGGTTTGCAAGACAACCTTACTCCTTGCTGTTACAGCGGAGAGGGATGCCCTGGAAAATGGGAGGAGATGGATGCAGCCCGGCCAGAAGAGCAGCAGGGGAAAAGCGAGTGGCTTTCTGCAAGCAATACCGTGCCTAACAGCAAACACATGTGAGGTTTCACAGGCTGGTCAGGACACACGTGGGTGTGGAGCTTATTTCTTTAGTCCTGCATGAGCAGAGCTCACCCGGAGATCCCGAGGCGGGAGGAGGACGAGGAAGGCTCTGCTCGGAGCAGCTTTCTCGCCAAGCTTTCACGCTCCCAGACCTTGTGGCCACAGAAGCCTCCTGGCAGCCCCACGGCACTCTTTTTTTCAGCCATTCGAGACTATTTTAAATAGTTCTAGTAAGGGTGAGCTCTGATGCGTGATTTATAGGGAGCGTTTTGACGGTGTTTATGTTGGCGGGCTGTGGTTTGCGGTATGGTTCGAAATATTCACTGAAACCTCTTATCGCTGGAGCTTAAAAACAACAGAGCGCCGAGGGAAGTCCTGCACTAATTGAAGAAGGGTTGATTTAGGGCTCGGGCTGCCCAGCAGCTCTGCAAAATACCCGGCTCCTGCCCAGCTCCGAGAGGTTGCTGCAGCCTGCAGTCCCCGTGGGGAAGGAGGGAAGATTTCACCCATCGGCGTGGTGGGGATCCGTCCAGATTTAGCTGTTACGCCAGTGAAGGCACTGAGAGAGCCAGACCGTGATGTCTGGGGCTCCTGGCCACGCTCACAGCCTCCCTGGCCTGGCAAGAACAAGAGGACGGAGAGCAGCCCTGCTGAGAGGGACTTCGGGTGCTGATGGATGAAAAGCTGGCCAGGAGCCGGCCATGGGCGCTGGCAGCCCAGAAGCCAACCCTACCCTGGGCTGCATCAGGAGAAGCGTGGCCAGCATCGAGGGAGGGGATTGTGCCCCTCTGCTCTGCTCTGGGGAGACCCCCTGGAGCCCCGCGTCCAGCTCGGGAGCCCTCAGCACCAGGAGGACATGGACCTGTTGGAGCGGGGCCAGGGGAGGGCTACTAAAATGCTCCGAGGGGCTACTAAAATGCTCCGAGGGCTGGAGCCCCTCTCCTATGAGGCCAGGCTGGGAGAGTTGGGGGTGTTCAGCCTGGAGCAGAGGAGGCTGCGGGCAGAGCTGAGTGCGGCCGTTCAGTACCTAAAGGGGGCCCAGAGGAAAGATGGGGACAAGCTTTTTAGTAGGGCCAGCTGTGACAGGACAAGGGGGGATGGTTTTAAACTGAAGCAGGGGTGGTTTATACTGGGTCTAAGGTTCTTTACAACGAGGGTGGTGAAACCCTGGCAGGGGTTGCCCAGAGAGGGGGTGGAGGCCCCGTCCCTGGGAACATTCCAGGCCAGGTTGGACGGGGCTGTGAGCAACCTGATGTGGTTCAAGGTGTCCCTGCTCCTGCAGGGGGGTTGGGCTGGGTGACCTCTAGGGGTCCCTTCCCACCCAAAACGTTCTATGATTCTCTGATTCTATGCCATAGGCTTCAGCTTGGGAAACCTCCAAAAGCGATTGCTTAAATGTGCTTTTTTTTTTTTTTTTATAACCCAAACCAGATCATCCACGCACTCAGATATGGGGGCAATGCTTTACACCGGTGTTAAACACGCAGCTCCTTTCCATTCCCGTTGCCCCTCTCTTTGTGCCTGCACTAGGAGCTCAGTGGCACAACTCGTGTTTTAATAAAACCAGGGATTTCAGTGAGATCCCATCAAGATCCGTGGGATTTGGAGTAATCTAACCTTGCAAAAAACACCTTCCTGCTGTTCTGATGTCTTCCACTGAAGGGCAGGGCTGTCCTCCTCCTGTCAGACCCGCGGTTGAGGTCTGAGAGCATGAAACTTCTTCAGGTGCCAGCAATGGGTCGTCTTGGAGCATGAGGAAGCAATTTATCCATCTGCTGTAAGACACCTATTTATGGTCAGTTCCTGACCCCTCCGGCTGTGTCCACTTCTCCTCCTCCAGCATCATGGGTGCTAAGGAGAAGCGGGTGAGCAGTGCGGGGCCAGCAGCACCTCGGCATGGGATGGGTATTTTTAAGGGTAGTTAAAAAGGCAAATTGGCAGGAAAGAGTTGTGGGAGGATACTGTGTCTTGGAGAGGGTGTGCTTCTGGTCTCCTGGCTCCTGAGAGCAGGTAGTGAAATGTAGAAGAGCACAGGGAAGAGCTGGAAACGGAGTCATGTCCCAGATCGGCCCTTGGAGGCCAGGTGGGCATTAAGCTCAGCTCCAAGGGGGCTTGAACACCCACGTTTAGGCAACTAAATCATAGAATCACAGAATCATTCAGGTTGGGAAAGACCTTTAAGCTCCCCCAGCCCAGCCGTTCCCCTACCCCTGCCATCCCACCCCCAAACCCTGGCCCTCAGCACCGCCTCTGCCCGGCTGTTAAATCCCCCCAGGGCTGGGGACTCGACCCCTTCCCTGGGCAGCCCCTTCCAGGGCCTAGCCCTTTGGGGAAGGTTCCCCGGGCCAACCGCCCCTTCCCTGGGAGCAGAGCCGACCCCCCCGGCTCCCCCCTCCCTCAGGCAGTTGTAGGGAGCCATGAGGGCTCCCCTCAGCCTCCTCTCTCCAGGCTGAACCCCCCCAGCTCCCCCAGCCGCTCCCCAGCAGCCTTGTGCAACGGCCCCATTAACACCGTGGGAGAGAAGGGGGATGGGGGACGTTCAGCCCCTCTGCTGCGCAGTGGAAGGGGACAGGTGAAACGTGCATCCCTGGGCAGGTCTGTTTTTGAAAAGCAATTACTGGCACGGAAGATGGCACAAATCCCACATTCCTCAGCGAAGGAATCCGGATGATGTCACCTCCTGCCTGGTGGCAGGAGCGTTCCTGCCCGCCGCGGCTCCCTCTGGGCAGCTCCTGCCTTTGCTAGAAATATTTGTTTTGGCTTGGTTTTGGGAAGCTCCCCATTACAAGGAATAACAGCAGGATGGGCTCTCCTACTGTAAGGCTTGTTTCTGTACCAGGACATTACCACAGGCCACAGGTTCATAGAGGCTCACGCATGCCTGCCAAAATATTACTGCCAGTAGAATCATAGAACCATAGAATGTTTTGGGTGGGAAGGGACCCCCAGAGGTCACCCAGCCCAACCCCCCTGCAGGAGCAGGGACACCTTGAACCACATCAGGTTGCTCACAGCCCCGGCCAACCTGGCCTGGAATGTTCCCAGGGATGGGGCCTCCACCCCCTCTCTGGGCAACCCCTGCCAGGGTTTCACCACCCTCGTTGTAAAGAATTTCTTCCTTAGATCCAGCCTAACCCTACCCTGGTTTAGTTTAAAACCATCCCCCTTGTCCTGTCACAGCTGGCCCTGCTAAAAAGCTTGTCCCCCCCTTTCCTCTGGGCCCCCTTTAGGTACTGAACGGCCGCACTCAGCTCTGCCCGCAGCCTTCTCTTCCCCAGTAGCAGAAGTGGTTTTGGGGTTTTTTGTTGTTGGTTTGTTTTTTTTTTTCAATCTGTGTGGCCCAGTGCAGATGGAGAGATACCAGGAATCTCTTAAAATAGAGGGCTGCCTGCTCCACTTTCAATCAAATCTGCTCAATTTTCTAATATGTCTATCCAGATCAGAGGCACGTAGATGTGCCTCGGGTCCCGTGGCTTCTCCCTTGCTAGTAGGTTACATCCAGTAGGATACACCTAGTAGGATACATCTAATAGGGTGCCTAAAGCAAGTCAGGATCTTTCTTAACCAACCAGCCTGGGATAAATTGCCCTTTTTTTCCTGGAAGGGGAGTCCCAATAGATGTTTCTAGGAAAAGGGTTGCAGGGATATGGGGCAATGGTGGGGTGATGTGGAGGCTGGACTGTGCGCAGTGTGGTGGCTTCTCCTCGAAAGGAAAAGATCTCTCGTTGTCTCCTCCAAGACGGTTTTTAATGCACTTGGGTGGGATTTGGCCAGCAGGAGCAGGGCAGGGACCGTGCCCCTGTGCTGGGCACTGGGGGGGCCGCCCCTCGAATGCTGGGGTCAGGGTTGGGCCCCTCCCTCCCAGAAGGACCTGGAGGGGCTGGAGCGTGTCCAGAGGGCGGCGGGGGGGGGGGGGCTGCTCCCAGGGAAGGGGCGATGGGACGAGGGGCACCGGCCTCAAGTTGTGCCAGGGCAGGGTGAGGTTGGCCCTGGGGAACAATTCCTTCCCCAAAGGGCTGTCAGGGGCTGGAAGGGGCTGCCCAGGGAAGGGGTCGAGTCCCCAGCCCTGGGGGGATTTAACAGCCGGGCAGAGGCGGTGCTGAGGGACGGGGTTTGGGGGTGGGATGGCAGGGGTAGGGGAACGGTTGGGTTTGATGATCTTAAAGGTCTTTTCCAACCAAAGCGATTCCATGGTTCTATGGACAGGCATGAAAAAGGATGAAATTGGGCATTCCCCAAATCGCAGGTAAAAGCACCTGAAATTTTATAAGCAAGGGCTGGGCAAAGCTGGTGGGGGACCAATGACTTCTCCTTGGGACTGGCCAGGATGGGGCAGGTGATGGGCTGAGTACATGCGTGGACTTCTCTGCTGGGCAGACTTCGCTGAGAGCTGCCAAGAGGAGGCCATGTGCACTGCTCCATGATGACCCCGTTTCTTGGTCCTCTGAAGCCCACCGGCCATGTTATGTGTTTCTGAGTGCAGGACATCAGTGGGATGACTGGGATAGGTATCCCGACATGCAGAGCATCCTGGCTAACCACCAGCCTACAGCTTGCTTCGTCTGGTGGGGCTGACTTAAGCAAAGCCATAACTCCCCCTCCGCGCAGCCCTTGGCTTCTCCATCGGGTTGAGCATCCCCACATCCCATCTCCAGTCCTTTGAGCTTACTCCCCTCCACCCCAGCTCTGCATTGGCTCCAGCTTCAGCAAACACCACTGGAAATTAATAACGGTCACTAATGTTCATATGTCATCAGCACTTCCACCAGCATCGGCAACAGTAAAGGGGTCAGTTCCTGTGGGATGGAGACTGTTGCCGTCATTTCAATAGCTGGAACTAGGTGTAGTTCAGCTGCCCCTGTTATGAGCCCAACAGGGTGATTTAGTGGTTGGAAAGGCCTGAAGTTTTTTGCTCCCAGTGCCCGAAAGAGGATGGCTGGCAGGAAACGAAAGCACAGTTCTCCAAGGCAGGAGTGGTTTTGCTCCTGCACCGGTTCTTTAATTTTCCGTCAGGTTTTGGAAATTCTTGGCTATTACAACTGGACAATTAAATCAAGAGCAGAAAAGAAGGGCTCTGGACAAAGGAGAAAACCCACTTTGTCAGCTGAATTTTTGAAATGGGGATGGAGTGAGGACCTTTGAATGGATAGCAGCAGAGCCAGGGCTGTTTGGGGGCTGGATCTGCAGTCCTGAAAATGGTGAGATGTGACATTACGTGTGCCAGCAGAAGGCCTGCTCATCTTTGGAGCCAGTGGTGTAGATAAAACCAATGGGGATGGACACGAAGGGGAGCCTGGGATCATGGCAGGGCGATGCAATGACATTTTGTCAAGGGTGTAGGCGGAAAAGACATCTAAGCAGGAGGCAATGATGTAGCTGGTTGAGGTCAAGTCCCACATGGGACAGGGTGGCAGTTCCACGAGAGAGATCCTCTGTGGGACCTCCTGAGCTTGGTTTGGACATTATCTCCCACCAGGCAAGTCCCTTCCCTCGTCATATCTCACACAGGGCTGTGTCTGGTGCTAGTGATTGAGGCTCGTGGTTTGCAGGACTCTTACTGCTTGAGAGAAGGCAATATCATATCTCCCATGTGCTGTTGCCTTTGGGAGAGGTGAAAATAGGGGTGCCCTGCTCATTTCTGCCTGGAGTCGCCCTAGAGACAGCAGAGAGTTGGCTGAGCAGCACTGATGTGGGCTCCAGAGGGTTGAGGGGAAGGCTCCCAGGCTTTGAGGTCAGTAGGGACCCAAAAAGCAGCCAGGGAAAAAGGAGACGATGGATGAAGATCTGCTTTCAAATGATGCAGGGAAGCTCACAGGCTCCATACTCATCGCAGCTCAGTGATTCGGGTACCACTGGTTGGCTGTGGGACTCTGCTCCTCTGGCTCCAGCTCCTCACATGGCCCACAGGGCTCTCTACCTCATCCATCTGCGTGCACACTGACCCGTCCTATAGCAATGCTGCAGAACATAATTTGGGGGTTTTGTTCACGTCCCTTAAGTGGTTGCTTCTTAATCCTTCTCAGAAACACAGATGGTGTTGCGGTTTCTTATTTATTTCTGTCTGGAGGCTGAAGGGAGGATGCCGTGGAGAGGAAGGGAGGGAAAGAACCAGAGATGGAAAGAGTGAATTTTCAAGAAGAGCCTCCTACAACTTCATCTTCTTTCCCCAGCTTCTGGTAATGGCCAGGCCACTGATTGCAGCTGGTTGCTTCAGAAAATTTCCAGGGGTTTTCCTGGAATACCGAAATGTGGTGGGCTGGGTGCCCTACCAGTGACCTCCATCAGAGCCACAGCAAAGAGGATGGACCTCAGTTGACCAGCAGCAAACTTCGAGGTGTCCCAGTAGCTGCCTGTAGGTCTGAAACCCTGGCTTGGCATTTCTAAGGGCTGTTTATTGCAAACTGAAGAAGGATCAGAGTGTTTTTTTTTTTCCTTTTGCACCCTCTTTCTGCAGCATTGCAGAACTTAGTGTTTAAACGTAGCAATGTTCAACTTAGCAGAGGAGGCTGAACTGGCTCTGGGATGGCTACAGGGCTACAAAAATGATCCGAGGGCTGGAGCCCCTCTCCTATGAGGCCAGGCTGGGAGAGTTGGGGGTGTTCAGCCTGGAGAGGAGAAGGCTGCAGGCAGAGCTGATTGAGGCCATTCAGTACCTAAAGGGGCCCATAGGAAAGGTGGGGACAATCTTCTTAGTAGGGCCAGCTGTGACAGGACAAGGGGTCATGGTTTTAAACTAAACCAAGGTAGATTTAAACTGTATATAAGGAAGAAATTATTTCCAATGAGGGTGGTGAAAGCCTGGCAGGGGTTGCCCAGAGAGGGGGTGGAGGCCCCATCCCTGGGACCATTCCAGGCCAGGTTGGCCGGGGCTGTGAGCAACCTGATGTGGTTCAAGGTGTCCCTGCTCCCGCAGGGGGGTTGGGCTGGGTGACCTCTAGGGGTCCCTTCCCACCCAAAACGTTCTATGATTCTGTGGCAGAGAGCATGGAAGAAAAGAAATGTGAGCACAAGGCTGTGAGAGCTGGAAGGGCCTTGCTGCATGTCATGGGGGGATTTTAGTAATATTGCAGATTAAACTGTGACTGCAGCACCCCCTGTGTCCCATCCCCAGCCTCACAGTGGAGCTTCACGCACCCCTGCTTGGGAACCAGCCAGGTACCTGGTATGGGGGTGTTCGACCCCTGTGCAAGCCCTAGCGATGCCAGGGGTACCTGCTGTGGCAGCAGGAGCCCACTGCACCCCAGTGGGTGGTGGAGGGTTTGGGGTGAGCAGGGTAGCATGCACCCAAGCTGCCCACTTCTCTAGCGAAACCTGCACCCAGGCACCCATGTGCCTGGTGCTCTCTTGGGAAGACCTCTACCTTCAGGACCATCCTGTTGTATAAGCGAAAAGAGAACAACCTCATCTAGCTGCCCGCTTGTCT
Source organism: Gorsachius magnificus (assembly GCA_034008185.1). NCBI lineage: Eukaryota > Metazoa > Chordata > Aves > Pelecaniformes > Ardeidae > Gorsachius > Gorsachius magnificus. The sequence goes on along the minus strand of CM067082.1, from coordinate 156,069,896 downwards.
CAGGTCGTGGATCAGCCCCAAGCACTGAAGCATCGTTGGCTCAGACCCACGGCCCTGCCTCTCCGTGAACTGCAGAGGTTCCCCTGTGTAAAAGACATGGAAGGGCTGTCCACCTCCTCCTCCTGCATCTCCCTTCCTTCCCCTTCCGCCTCAACATGCTCATTCATGAAAAAAATATCTGTTGGATGGACATGGGGAGGGGAATTAATGTTGGCGCGTTGTTTCCCACGTGTGGGCCAAGGGAGGTTGTAGGCTCATGGGGTTTTAATCTTTGTTTTCACAGCTGGATTCGATATTACCCTTTCTTGTCTCCAGCTTTTTATTGCTGCTCACTCCCCGGAGCAATCTGCTGCAAAGCAGCGCACACACTCGTATCGGAGCACAACCTGCTGCTAGCTTCCCGAGGGGCAGTGAGCGTGGCTGTCCACCTCAGGACTGACGACCTGCGCAGCCCCGCATGTTCATTAAGGACTGAGACCGTAAGAGATTATGCTCTCCTACAGCTGGGGTCACGCAGTGGGTCCTGCGTCCAGGAGGGCAATGCTGCAGGGAGGAAGGACCATCCCATGATGGTCCTCTGAGAGCACCTGGCTGCAGCCCAGATCTCCTGGCTCCTTCCCCCCGACACCATGGGGGGTGAAGGCAACTGGGTAGCAGGGACCAGCTTGGTCCACCCTTTGGTAGGAGAGGGCAGGCAGCAAGGTTGGGGGGTGTCTGCCTTAGTCCTGTGCATGAGGCATGATGGGACCATGGCAAAACCTCAGGTTCATGGTCTCAACCTAGGGACATTGTGTGTTGGGGGGGTACTGTAGGGTTTGGTGAAGGTGGTGTAGGATTGGTGGTGGGGTTTTGGTGGTACTGGTGTAGGGTTTTGTTGGTGCTGATGTTGGCTTTGGTGGTGCTGGATGTAGGGTTTGGTGGTGCTGGTGTAGAGTTTGGTGGTGCTGATGTAGGGTTTGGTGGTGCTGGTGTAGGGTTTGGTGGTCTGGTATGGGCTTTGGATAGCTGGATGCCCAGCACAGCAGACAGGCAGGTGTGTGCTCATGCCCAGTGTGAGGGGGGGGGAAGGTGCCGCCAGCTCCCCTCTGGATGCCCAGGGGCTTGCACCTCTAGCACTGCAGATCTGAGAGTCAACCTTTGCTTCAAGTATCAGCATGGCCCAGGGCCAAATGGGACTGGCTCCATTCCCACCTGGATGCCAGCCTGAGGGCACTTTCTCTATCCTGCTATCTACCCCTGGAAGGGAAGGAGGGACACTGATTCAACACCCCTCTTGTCCTGTGAGCTTTGGGGATGAAGAGACACGTGGTCTCCCTTCTTGGCACGGGGGGACCCAGTGGCGTCCAGATGTGAGGCATGAGCTGCTGACCTCTCCGGCGTCAGCGGGTGGGGGCCCACCTATGTAAACACGTCCAGGAAGGCTCCCGTCCCTTTCCCACCCAACGCTCGCCTTCGGATCAGACCGGCCAGCCTTCACTGATGCTCCCGTCCCCAGGGCTCCTGGGGAAGGTACCGTACTGCTTACCTGACACCGGGCACTCCTCCGGGCATTTCTCTCTCGTCTTGCTCTTCTCTGCATGTAAACATGATCATATAATTATCTCTCTGTATAATTACCTAAGTGGTTAGTTAAATATTTATACTGGTGATACTGGTGTAACAATAAATCTGGGTGAGCGGAGTAGAAACCTACCCCGGTCATGCTGGGAACCCGGCCAGAAGGATAGGGAAGCACTTGTAGTAATAATGTTTCCTTTTTTTCCTTATTTTCTCTTTTGTCTGTTATCTAAGAACAGTTGGCAAGAGCATGTCCAACCGTTTGTTTCCTCATTTATCATGTTCGAGTCTCTCTTCTCTTCTAACTATGTTTAGATCTTATTAGTAATGGAAAAATGGGCCATAAAGTCGCATCCAAGTGTCTGGTATTTTTGTTTTGACCTTCGCTTTCTTGTCTTCGGTATCCTTATTTAGTTGATGTTGAATTTTTTTCTCTGTGAGGAGGGGGTCTGGTGTCCAGGTAGCTAGGGCTGAGCTCAGGAGGACGTGGTGGTGATTTGGGGTGGCAGGTCTTCAGCTTGGAGTTTATTCGGGGAGGGAGCGGCGGAGGGAAGGGTTTGGCAGCTGTCCCCAGCCCTTTTCCCCTTTGCACAACACTTGGGTCATGGAGTAGCCTCACTGTTATGGCTCTATCTGACCTGACAAGTCTGAGGGTCCTCCAAAGCCAGGAGGCTGGGCAGTAGATGCTCCAGTGATGAGCGTTGGGATGTTCAGAGAGGTTTGGTGTCTTAGATGCTTAGGGACATGGTTTAGTGGTGGGATGACAGGGTTAGAGTAATGGTTGGACTTGATGACCTTAAAGGCCTTTTCCAACCTAAACGATTCTGTGATTCTATGATTCTATGCACGTGTCCTGGTTCAGATAAGATTTTAGCTCATCTTACAAATCCTGCTCCTTGAGCTTCACCTCAGCTCCTGCAACCAGGCCACCTGCTGAGGTGCTGGATGATGGGTTTAGGAGACCACCCTTATGTTCTTGGTAGAGCAGAGCACAGAGTGGGACTCAGCACCCTGACCAAATGCCACACCAAAGCAAAAAGACCTTAAATCTGCTTACGAGCAGAGCAGCTCTTCCAAATCACCCATACAGAATCACAGAATGGAAAGGGTTGGAAGGGACCTTGGGAGATCACCCAGTCCCACCCCCCTGCTCAAGCAGGCTCAACCAGAGCAGGGTGCACAGGACATTGTCCAGGCAGGGGTTGAATATCTCCAGAGAAGGAGACTCCACAGCCCCCTGGGCAGCCTGTTCCAGGGCTCTGTCACCCTCAAAGTAAAGAAGTTCTTCCTCACATTCAACTGAAACTTCTTCCCTATTGCACTTGTTGTTTGGGCAGGTGGCTGTCAGCCCAGGATCAAGCTGGAACCTATAGAGCTGAGTGTCCACTTTGGCAAATGGGGCCATGGTTAGTGGTGGGTCACGCTGTCCTTTACTAGGGGCAAAAGCGCCCTTCAGCCAGAGTCAAGGGCAGTGGCAGGGTCTCCTTGGGTTGCTCCAACCCGTATGGACCTGGTTTAAATCCTGGTGGGAGAATCTGTCCTGAGAGCTGCTTCATGTAATGGGGCTGGTTGGACCAGACAGGTTGTGTACAGGTTGTCCAGCCTGTTGTGGTGGTCGTTGTGCTTCTCCATGCCTGACAGATTGAGGTGTGTGACGACAGAGGTGACACTAATGCTTTTCTCATTGGCACTGCTGCAAAAAAATAGTGTCAAACTGAGCCAGCAGCCCGCCTGCATGGGTGCAAAGTGTTTCCCACAAAACTATCTGTATTTTCAGGTATTTGCAAGAGGGGTTTGGTGAGGAAAGATGGAGGAGGTGTCGAGCATGCCCTGCTTTGCTTGTGTGGACCCACAGAGGACCCAACTGCCCCACCTTCGCTTTGGGGCATTGATGTCTTTACCCTCGAGATGTGCCCAAGATGTTCCTCCCCGTGCAGCGTTGCTGGCTGCTCGCACCCCCATCCCTCTCCCCCCGCTGACCCTGTGCGCGTGGTTTTCATGCAGCTGAAAAGCAGGGAAAGGATTCCTCTCATCTGCTCGGTGTGAGCCATGGACATCACCCAGCAGCTCTTGAATCAAGCCCAGAAGCTGTGGCTGAGCTTCCAACCTCCGTTCCTGGTTCCCCTTGTTCCTGCCCCCTTTTCCTGGAGCTCTTCCAAGCTCCCTCCTAACACATCATCTCTGCCCATCCACAGGTGTTAGGAAAAAGGGAAAAAAACCCCAACACCTTTCTGGAGCAGCCAAAAATGTGGCTGCTTGACTTCTTTTCCAGCATTCCCTAATCTTTCCCATGCACCCTGGCCTTTTTCCTCTGCCCCTGCCTGCATTAACGCACCACTGCTCGGTGAACCGCAGATGGAGGAGCCGCCACGGGGGCAATGGCAGGAGGAGGCGATGTGCCGTGAACTTTTGCATGGCCATTTTTTGCCAAGGGGATGGATTTCCTCTGATTTTTATTGATTTTTTTTTTTTTTTTTTTTTTCTTTTTTCACTCTTTTGTACAAGTTCAGGAAGGTCTACAGCAAGTCAAGCCTGGCTTGGCTTCACAGGGTTGTGCTTTGCAGGCCGGCCAGGGCTGGGAACGCCGGCTGGAAAGTTTATTGTTTCCTGTTATGAGAGCTCGGGGAGCAAGCGATGGGTTTGCAGGAGAGATGTGGGTAGCACGAACGGCGGGTACGACCCCAACGGGTGCGGTTGGAGATGGCCTTTTATTCCCATTGCTTCTCTGGCGACTTCAGGAAAGGGAAGCAAATAGAGAAGGGAATAATTGCTCCATCTGACCTCTAACTATTGAGGCAGATGCTTTCTTTGGAGCAGGAACAGACACAGGGAAAAAAAAGCCATAAAGGGCTTCGCTGAGCCACATCCCTGGGGCTCTCCGCGAGTCCCTGCTTGCCACCTTTCTGTACGCCGGCCCATGTTATCTTGCTGTCCTTGAAAACTTCAGCAGAAAGGTTCCTGTCAGAAAAAAAAAATACATGGTTTTGTCAACACTGAAATTCATCTCAAGAATGTGTCTGTCACAGCAAAATTTTTAGCTGGGAAGGGCTGGAATAAGTCGCTTCTGCTCTCCAGCCTGGGTTTAAATGCTTCCTCTGGGCTTTTGTACTTTGGAATTTAAATCTTGCTGTTATTTTACCATATCAGATTATATTTTTTTGTCATTTTTAAAACGAAGCGCTTTTACCTTATTATGGTCATCAGTCAGCCATCAAACATCTCACTGTTTTTCAGCAGGAATATTACTCATTGGCCTTTTGCTCCAGCCACAAAGCTGTGCAAACTTAACAGAAATTCTGTATTCTGACCTCTCTTCTGGGCTAACTGAGGCACAACTGTGGCCCAAATTTCATGGCAATTCAGAGCCAGAGTTTATGTTTTCAGAGAGAAAGAAATGAGGCATCACCTCGTTTTCAAACTTCCTTACATGATGCAGCCAAAATCCCCACAGGCTTTGGAAAAAACGTGCGAGACCCCATTTTCTCCATTTGGTCCTCGCAAGAGCCAGAGAACAACTGCAAGGTCCTGATCCAGATCGAAACCTTCTTGGGTTCATCCAAGAAGCAGAGCCGGATGCAGAACTGAAATGAACCTGGTGATGAGCAGGCAGAGGCCCTGGCTTTACACCGTTCAAATGGTACATTTGTGCTGGGGTTGTCATCACCACTGTCCTGAAAAGTCCACACAGAGATTTGTGATGAAGCAGATTTTAGCAACAAACGCTGGCACAGCTTTTTCTGATGCCTGTAAATTTTTTTTTTTTTTTTTTTTTTTTGGTAAGAGAGTTAAGGTTTTGGCAGAGTTCTTACGATGCAAGCCCTGATAAGTCCCAAATCTTGGAGAATGCCCAAAGCTCTAGGTGAAGGAAGGAAGTTTGTACAACTGAGACTTTTTTTCTGGGTTAAGCTGGGGAGCATGGTGGGACTGAAAGGGAACCTGGGGGTCCTTGGCTGGGCTGGTTGAGTTGAGCAGCGCTGCAACCATTCCTACCTGCTCCCTCCCATCTCTGCATCACAGCTCCGGAACGGGTCTCCGGGACACCCACAGTTGGCCTTGATACCATCAGCCATAAACACGGGTGTTGGTTCAGTTACCATTTCTTGAGCAAATGGGCTGTTTTGGTGGCTGGGAACAGGGGCTGTCTCAAGGCATGGTCCCGCCACCCATAAACCCAAGTCGTATCCCAGTACGTTGCTTCTGCCCTTGCTGGAGGGGACTGGCCTGTCCCAAAGTTCCTTAACACAAGAGACATGGCTTTCTGTCCCAGCAGAAGTCCCCAGCCCACGCAGCATGTCACCAGGGCAATGACACACCTTGGGTCCTTGGGTTGCTGAAGGCTCTGGAGACTCCAAGCATGAAGAAGGAGCTCTGATGGGTGCTGATGGCCTCTTCCCCATCAGGAAATGGAAGGCAGCCTTGAAGATGCCCTAGTGCGATACAGGTTTGGACCCCTCTGCAGTGCTTGGTTTACCTGGTCCTATCAACCAGGCATGTGCCTGGGGACGAGCCATTAGAAATCACAAAGTGGCAATGCTGACTTGTGAAAAAATGAGCCCAAGTCGTCTCCCAAACCCACCAATCCCCCCACACCTGTGTGATTGAGGGCCAGCTGCTCTGAAGATGGCGAGGATAACGGTAGGACAAGGGGGATCGGAGGAAAGGGGGACACATTGAGAAAGGAGGTTGCATGTCTTTTACATCTGGGGGAAAAAAAAAAAATCTCTGTTTAAAGCCATTTCCAGAACCGTGGTGCTCTGCTAAAGGCATGGGGCAGCCCAACCACACCAGGGACACTAAAGAAATTAAACCCTGACCCTTTTTCTGTGTAGCTGCAATGTTTCAAAGCGCCGTCTCCGCTTGCAAAGATAAGACCTCAGCACGCCTTTCTGTGCCTCCGTTGTTCACTGGCAAAGCTGTAACCCCCCCATACTACTTTTTTCTCTCCAACTGCCACCAAATTACTGAATGAGAAGAATAATACCAAAATTCAGCAGTTCTGCAGTGGACTTTTAAGCTTATGCAAAAGGGGGAGAATATTTTCCAAGTTGAGTGTTTCCTTTCGGGCAGTGCCTTTGCCACCCTGTCCATCACAAACCTCTTTCAAAGTGGATGGCAGCCACAGCCACCAAGGGTGAAGATGTGTCCCACATCCCGCGTCCAAAGGCCAGAGAAAAAACGTTTGGCAGAGTCATTTGAAGAAGAAAAGATGTGAATGAAACCTGCTGCTTCAGCCTTTGCCCTCACTTGTGGTGTTCAAAACTGTTTGCTTCTCAGACGTGGAATTCTGTAGCCTCCCAAGCCCAAATCCCACAATTTCCAATGAGGTGAAAACTTGACATTTTTTTATTTATGTCAGTTTTGTGACATTTGTCTCAACGCAGTGACGCTGCTTCCTGGGCCTTGCTTTAAAAAGCAGGCTTATCGTTTGAACAAAGAAAAGTTTCCTCATTTCATTTAGTTTTAAAACAGATTGAACGAAAATCCCAAAGCTGAAAATTAGAGAAGAAAATGAACTCCCAGTGCAATACGGTACAGAGCTTCATAGATTTGCGGACAGAGTGAATAATTATGGTTCTGCTCATCACTGACTTAGCAGGGAGATGTTACACCAGATCTCATCATCATTAGCGACAGCACTTATTCATTTCAATAGGACATCTACACTGAGGGTGGGGAAACCCTGGCAGGGGTTGCCCAGAGAGGTGGTGAAGGCCCCATCCCTGGGACCATTCCAGGCCAGGTTGGTCGGGGCTGTGAGCAACCTGATGTGGTTCAAGGTGTCCCTGCTCCTGCAGGGGGGTTGGGCTGGGTGATCTCTAGGGGTCCCTTCCCACCCAAAATATTCTATGATTTTATGATCTAGGAGAAGTACGTGTAGATCTCTACCCTGAAACACGAGCGGTGGAGAGCTGGCTTGGAGAGGTGACTCCCAGCAGCAGCCAGCGTCGTTCAAGGTTTCATCACATCCATTCCCCTCTCTGTCTCCACCCTCCATTTATTTCCTTTTCTCACTGCCAAGCATTAAATTGAAGACACGGGACACTGCAGGGGTGGGTCGGGAGTGAAAAGGTGCCTATTGCTTTTTTAGCCTGTATATTAATTTATGGCTAGAAGAGCTCTCTTTGCTCTCCAGTGTCTTCCTTGGGAGGAAGAAAACACAAACTATTTATAACTGTGTGCATACTCCTGCCACTCTCTGTTATGACCCATGCCGTGAAGGTTTTGGCTTTCACACAGCCTGTTCGGATGGTGAAAACCCAGCTAAAGCGAGCAGGAGAAAATGCATGGGTCTGGCTCTTCCTCCAGCCCTCTGCCTCCTTCCCCGGGTGATACTTTGGCCCACGGGTGACGGTTTGGTGATGGGAACGACTCGATCCCCACCGGTGCCATGGCCAGACCTGCTGGGCAAGGAGGCTGGAGCAGGAGCAGATGTTGCTTGGCTCTCCTGAAGCACAGATGCCCCGAGACAACGTCCACCAGACAAGATTGTTGTGTGTATAAATAACCCGCATGGTTAGAAAGCAAAGGGCCTGGAAAGGCTGCACGACCCACGGGACAGGGACCATGCTGAGCTGCCTTTTATCTCAAAGTTGCTGCCCACGGTCCCGCAGAGCCTGGAAGTTGTTCTCAGCTAGTTATTTTTAAATAACTAATAATACTTCTCCACAGCTCCATCCTGCGCTGGCTGGAGCGGGTAGAAGGTTTCGCCAGAGTTCTTTGATGGGAATGAGATCTTTGTGGCCGTCCCTCAGGTCTGATGGATCTCATAGGACTTGTCTTTTAGAAGTAGATGGTGTGGTGTGACCAGTGCTGGAAGCTATGGGGTCCCCACTTGGGGTGGGGTATGCACCCAAGGACCACGCAGTGGCCCTTGTGGGGGTGACCACAAGGTGACCCACCATGCTGTCTCCAGACTTGAAGGACCATGCAGGCAAGGAGGTCACTGCCCTGCCAAGCTGGAGGCCAAACCCAACCTGGGTAACAGGTAAGGTGGCCTTGGCTCATTTTTGCCCCCTCAAAAGCATCCCAATAGGAGATCTCCAGGGAGGTCAGGGTGTTGCTGGAGAAGATCTCCAGCCCTGGTGCTCTCCTCTGAAACCAGCTCCCTGTCTCCCCACGTCCTCTGAGAGCGCAAGCTTTGTTGTTGTGCTGTGTGCTTAAGCTGAAGCACGCAGCCAGGGTTGTGAGAATTTAGCTTCTTTGGAGGCTTATTCCCCCCAGATGCCTCCCAAACTCTGGTTTCCCTAGTGTGGCATATTCCCCAAGGGAATGTTCATCCCTACACCTAACTTAGCTGACAAGGCTTTTCCACTTGCCTATCATAGATGGCTACTTCTGAACAGTGAATTAACTTATCGCCATGTATGAGAGATTAGTTTATAACTTAAAACCTTCAGGAAAGTTACTGCAATGTGCCCAGAAATGTGTGCCCCCCCCCCACCCTCCAGTGACCCCGTTAGCTGCAGTGGGGCTGTGTCATGCAGCCAAGCTCTGGGGTCAGCAGAAGCTCCTATGCTCCTGGATTCTCGCAGAGCAACCTGCAGCGGCCTGGCTGAAGCGATAGCCAGCGTGGAACAGCGCAGGAGATGCTGCTGCTTGCAAGAGCATGGGTGTGAGATGCCCCAGTGAGCAGGAATCATCCCCCGGTGTCCTTTTGGGCTCTTAGGAGAACCAGAGGTCTGACAGCAGAGTGAGTATCCCTGCTTTGTCAGGACCAGGGATGAAAGCTCCCGGTAAACCATATGGTTTCAAAAGTCACCCTTGATCAAAATGTGCTTTCTCCCCTCAAAGGCTGGGCCTGATCCTTTTCATGACTCGTTGGCTGATGCTGTCGCTCCCTTCTCCTCCCCTCTTGGGGACACCTTCTGCCTTGATTCTCCATTTCCATCTCAGCAGCTCCCTGGAGCCCTGATCCCGCTGGGGTTGCAATGCCAAAGCTCCCCACGGATGGAGCAGGGACGAGAGGCGATCCTTGGACCATCAGGATGGAGGTTTCCTTCTCCACTTGCCTCAGGCTTCATGTACATCCCCATGACTCTTCTTATTTCTTCTTGCTTCTGCAAAGAAGTCTCCGTGTGTGCTCAAAACCCGTTCCCCATCCTGCATCTGCCCTCCGCTCCCATCCACCAGCTTAGAGAGAGGTGGACCTCCTCATTCAGGGAGAGCCTTGCCTGGGGTAGCAGCAAAGCAGGAGCTTCAGAGTGTTTTTTCTTGCCTCTTCTTTTTTTTTTTTTTTTTTTATTATTTTCTTTTTCCCCCAGCAACCGAGGAACTTTTGCCAAAATGTGTTTTCCACATGTTCCCTATTAGTCATGCTCTCTGTCTTACAAATCTGTTACCAGTGCCACTAGCTGATGCTATTAATTTACTTCCAACCGGCTCAAGAGCTCAGCAGCAAAATTCCAGGCAGCGTTCCTAAAATCAGACCTGGCGGCTTGTTTGGATTTCAAACCGATGCCCCTTTTTTCCCGGTACATATTATCTAGCACCTTCCCTCCTTCTCCCAAGGCTCGGTGAGGGACAGAGGAGCCACAAGCGGCGGTGGGACCGGCCGGAGGGGTGCGGGCAGCTGGGGCAGGACCTCCCGGCGGTGGGTGCCCGCCGCGGCAGAGGCGGGGTTTGACAGCACATTAAATACTTCTTCCCTTGAGCTCTGGTTTCCAACTGCTGGAGCATGGCCGGGCCGCGGCGGCGGGAGTTTATCTAGGGCAAGGCGGAGGGCTGGCGGCACAGGAATGTCGGCGGAGGAGGGAAAGCCGCCACGAGAAGCACCATGTCTCTGTAAGTTGATTTTTTTTTCCCCCATTTTTTTCCCTGCAGCTTAAGTAATGGTGTGGGAACCGTGCAGAAAGGAAGGGCACCCAGCTCGCACGGATATTTTTTCTACTTAACTTTGTCCTCCTTCTGCTGATTCTAGGTTCAGGCTTTAAAGTATTCCCCGTTCCAACAGTTGTGCCTGCGCTTGGGCAGAGGGGTCAGCGGGATTTGGGAAGTCACCGTGATGAGGTGGTATTTAAAGTGGAGGGATTTAAAAGCCGGGCAGATGCGGTGCTTAGAGCCAGGGTTTGGGGGTGGGATGGCAGGGTTAGGTTAAAGGTTGGACTTGATGATCTTAAAGGTCTTTTCCAACCCGAACGATTCTGTGATTCTATGAGAACGTGGAGCCAACAGCTCATTTCTGTACCTGGCTACACGCGATTTTTCCCTGTTTTAAGGCTGGGCCAAAGGCACTGGAAATGCTGCCGGCAGGTTGAGAGGTCCAACCACCCCTCTGTGGCTGTTTCAAAATGAAACCTGTACTACCCCGCGTGCGCTTCACACACTGCACATTGGCTAGTCTGGGGAAAACGCGTGACGGTACAGGTGACTCTGAAGGAATGGATTTCCAAGCCAGGGGGATGGCGGATCCTCTCATGCGCTCACTCTGGCAGGTAATTTAGCTACGTGCACCACCCAGCCTAATCCATCTAACCTGCCCTAGATCCACGCAGGTTATTTTTTTTTCTCCCGGGGAGTTGGACTGCGTAACTTTTCCATTGCACGGAGGAATTTGATCTGAAGCGCACAGAAAGTGCAAAAATCCATTTTTTGGTGCTCTGATTGGCATCAGGAGGAGATGAGACACAGTCTGTTCCTAGTACCATCCATCAGCAAAAGCAGTGTCAGCAAATCCTTCCTTGGAAGCTTTTAGATTCCAAAATATAATGGGGTACTAACAACCCCCCCAGTAATTAAAGGCATTGAAATCTCATAGTATAGCATTTCTAGCCAGTAAGTCACAAAACCCACAGAATCACAGAATCCCAGAATGGCAGGGGTTGGAAGGGACCTCCGGAGATCATCCAGTCCCACCCCCGTGCTCAAGCAGGCTCAACCAGAGCAGGTGACACGGGAATTTGTCCAGGGTTGAATATCTCCAGAGAAGGAGACTCCACAGCCCACCTGGGCAGCCTGCTCCAGGGCTCTGTCACCCTCAAAGTCAAGAAGTTTTTCCTCATATTCAACTGGAACCTCTTCTGCTTCAGTTTGTGCCCATTGCCCCTTGTCCTGGCACTGGGCACCACTGGGAAGAGTCTGGCTCCATCCTCGTGACACCCACCCTTAAGATATTTGTACGTGGTGATGAGGTCCCCTCTCAGTCTTCTCTTCTCCAGGCTGAACAAGCCCAGCTCCCTCAGCCTTTCCTCCTAGGGGAGATGCTCCAGTCCCACTGGAAGTTTAAGGGAACTGATTGCAGGAGGGTTTCTAAACTCGTTTCCTTCAGCGCCCGCTCTCAAATGCGGTGCCAGGAGGGTGGGTGGACACGCAGGAGCGTTAACGCCGTCAAGGTGTGATCATCCACAGAGGCAACGGTGGGGTGCCGGGAGCGCAGGAACAGCTGGAGGCTGGTTCCTGCAGATGTTCCTGCAGATCCAGCTGTGCACAGAGGGCTGAGCCGCAGCGCCAACAGGCAGGACCAACAGCTCGGGCTGGTGGCTGGTAACTGGAGGTGTCTTCCCAAAGCAACAACCCGCCGCTTCGATTATTTTGCAATTTCTTTTTCTTCTCCCTGACTCAGGAGGTTTGTGAGTGTTTTACGCCAATGCTATTGGGTGCTCCTTTCCAAAATACATTTCCCAGAGGAGACAGCGGGTGCTTTGTTAACAACCCTGACTATTATCAGATCAAAACTTATTTACTCCAAAAGCCACCACTACCTTGGTCAGACCCTCCCTGCCCCCCCATAGGGCAGGTTTAGGCTAGACATTAGGAAAAACTTCTTCACCAAAAGGGCTGTCAGGCTCTGGAATGGGCTGCCCAGGGAGGTGGTCGAGTCCCCATCCCTGGAGGGATTTAAAAGAAGGAGAGATGAGGTGCTTAGGGACAGGGTTTAGTGGTGGGATGGCAGGGTTACGTTAAAGGTTGAACTCAATGATCTTAAAGGGCTTTTCCAACCAAAGTGATTCTATGATTCTATGAAAACTGATGCTGGGAGGTGACTGAGCTTTGGGAACTGTGTCTTTCACTTGCAAAATGGTAAATTATCCCCGTGTAGACCTCATAAACCCTTCAGGTGAGCACTGAAATTGTAAATGAACTGCTCTACAGGCCATTTGAAGCCTGTGTTTTAGAACGATTTGGGGCTGGCAGCTAACTGGGGATGCAGATGGGAGCCAGGAGGTGGCTGAACACCCACCTGGGGCCAGGCAAGCTGGGGCTGACGTGTGCTCTGGCCAAGCCCCAGCCCTGCCTCGGCCGGACCCAGATGCTCCAGAGACGGATGCACTGTGTCCCGCAGTGGGCCACCACTGCACCCGGGGGGCACTTCCCTTCCCAGCACCCCCCCGTCAGCTGGAGCTTGGCCGAGTGCCCAGATTAATCCTGCAAATCATTTAACGCCCCATTTTGCCCGTATCTGAATATGGACAGAACTCAGAGGAAGGGTTAAAGACATTTTAAAGTGTAACCACTGAGTCAGAAGAAGCGAAAAGGCACTCGGAGGGGATGCTTTCCCATCTCACCCCTGAACAAATCCCATTTCCTCAGGAAATAAAGAATAGGTCTGTGGCGATTGCTTTCCACGTTCTTCTACAATAGTTGAATTGTCCTATCTGCGGCAGCATTTCTATACTGACCATCGGGTCCAAGGCATCATTTTTGGGGCAGGAGACAGGGATTCTGGTCCCAGCAGCTTTGAGGGCTGTTGTTCTTCACCGGGTAAGTTGAGGGCAGAGAGAAGACCTTCCCCACCTCTTCTCCTGGCTAGAGGTGGCCTAGAGTGAGCTGTTTCTCTGCTCCCTGCCTCAGTTTCTCCAGCTGGAGGACAAGAGTCCATCTGCACCATCTGCAGAGCGCTCCCACAGTCTCGGTCCAGCGTGTGAAGACTTGGGGGTTTGGGTTCGCAGAGGATTTGTTTGATCTAGAAATAGCAGGGTTAGAAAATTCCATCTGCCTGCTCTCGAGAGCCCTCGGACAGCAGAAGAATTTCACTGCATCTCGAGCCTCGGACTGCGCCGCTACCTCCCGGGGCAGCACGAAGGCGAGCGCCAAGCACACCAGCGCTGTTTGGCTCCTGTCCTAAGAAGCAGCGTGAGTGAAAATCGCATTCCAGAAGGGCTCGATGTGGAGAACAGAGCGAGGCACATTCCCCTTCTTGCTCCCGCGCGGGGCTGTGCCCATGGCTGATGCCGGTGGCTGCTCCCACCCTGTGCCCGGCCACAGGCGATGGGCTCAAAGCCCAGCTTGTGCCGTGGAAACCCTAGGGCATAATCTTCTGTCTCCATATCAAAGTGATGCAAAGCCAGGTTAGGACCAGGCTCATGTCTCATGGCATCATTTTTCTGTCCTGGATATTTCCCTCCAGCTGGGCACGCTCACCCAGCACGGAGGGGTAGGTTTGGTGTCCATGCTCTTTCAATGTATGGACAACAGCTCCTTTCTCTTCCTTCGCATGATCGTGAAGGACCACAGCTATAACACAGCGCTGCCATGTGCTACCCCGTGATAACCCACTCGTGTCCGTGCTTCTGTGTTCGGCTCCTCTGGCTGCCACTCTTGGCTTCTGGGTGCAGCGGTAGGCATCAGTTTATGGGCGGGACTTGGTTCCCAGGTACCGAATTTACTGCCTGCCATCAGGTGTCTGCGTGCAAACAAGGTATCAGGAATTCCTGGCTTGTACCAGGAGTGGTGTGGCCAGCAGGAGCAGGGCAGGGACCGTGCCCCTGTGCTGGGCACTGGGGGGGCCGCCCCTCGAATGCTGGGGTCAGGGTTGGGCCCCTCCCTCCCAGAAGGACCTGGAGGGGCTGGAGCGTGTCCAGAGAAGGGCAGCGGAGCTGGGGAGGGGTCTGGAGCCCCAGGCTGCTGGGGAGCGGCTGGGGGAGCTGGGAGGGTTCAGCCTGGAGCAGAGGGGCGGGGGAGCCCTCATGGCTCCCTCAACTGCCTGAGAGGGGGGGGAGCCGGGGGGGTCGGGCTCTGCTCCCAGGGAAGGGGCGATGGGACGAGGGGTGTGCCAGGGCAGGGTGAGGTTGGCCCTGGGGAACAATTCCTTCCCCAAAGGGCTGTCAGGGGCTGGAAGGGGCTGCCCAGGGAAGGGGTCGAGTCCCCAGCCCTGGGGGGATTTAACAGCCGGGCAGAGGCGGTGCTGAGGGCCAGGGTTTGGGGGTGGGATGGCAGGGGTAGGGGAACGGTTGGGCTGGGACTTAAAGGGCTTTCCCAACCTAAACGATTCTGTGATTCTAAGGTGGGTCAACTCCATGACGAGCCTGGGGATGGTTCAGAGGAGGGATGCAGGGGGGCAGAGAGGTTGGATCCCATCCCCTGCTGCTCTGGAGCGAGAGTCCCGCCGTCCCCCGCCACGGCACTCTTTGGGTCCGATTGCTTTCCCTCTTGCTCTCATCTCCAGGTTTCTGTCAGGGCTGCTGCCAGGCAAGCAGTAAAATTCCCACCTGCCTTTAATGATGCCTGGGGTCACCCCAGGAGCGCGGGCTGAGGCCACGTTGCAAGCTAAGCTAAACACAAAATGGTTATTATGAGCTCTTCCTCCCCAGCTGTCCAGGTCTTCTAATAAATGCATGGTTTTCTCTGAAAGCTTTTCAAGGTTTATTTTTAAAACAGTCTGCATTTGATTAAACATTTGTTTTGTTTTGTTTTGTTTTGTTTCAAAAGGAACTTAAAAGGGCCATCAGCCTGTAAACATAAATATTCCCATTCTTTTGCTGATTCTTTTCATTTTTCTGGGTTTGCTAGTGAAGGATATTTCAGTAGCACGAGTCCTTGGGATGTGGGCAGCATCCCCTACTCCTGCCTTCAGCTCAGGCACTTGAGCCGATGGCGTGCAAGCAAGAGGCCGTCAAAACTTAATCACCTTTTTGTGCCTGGGTGGCTTCCATGGTGCCATGGGTTCCACTTACAGTTACTCAAACACTTCTTACAGCTGAGCAACGTCTTGAAGCAGGCAACAAAGCGGGTAATGGTGAATCCAGCAGGCGCCGTGGCTTGCTGTGCTGTGGATCCGTCTGTATCTAGTACCACCGGGTATCCCTGCCTCCGATTACGGTGATGCAGCACGTCCCCACGCTGGCCACAGCTCATTCCCTGATGCCACAGGGGTCAGCCCCATGTCATGGGCCCTCACGGGTCCTGGGGAGACAGGGTGCAGCAGCGAAGGGTGCTTCTAGGAGATAGAATGACCCCATCTGTCACAGATGAGGCAACGTCACAGCCGTATCACCAACTGCAGCCACAGATGTTAACTCACGGCTATGGTTTGTTTTCTTCCCCCTCTTCCAACAGGTTATAACTGAGTAGCCCTTATGACCAACATGAGCTGGAGCTTTCTAACTCGCCTGCTAGAAGAGATTCACAATCACTCCACCTTCGTGGGGAAGGTCTGGCTCACCGTGCTCATCGTCTTCCGGATTGTCTTGACAGCGGTGGGAGGGGAGTCCATCTACTCCGATGAGCAGAGCAAGTTCACCTGTAACACCAAGCAGCCTGGCTGCGACAACGTCTGCTACGATGCCTTCGCGCCGCTGTCCCACGTCAGGTTCTGGGTCTTCCAGATCATCATGATATCCACTCCTTCGGTCATGTACCTGGGCTATGCCATCCACAGGATCGCCCGGTCGGCGGAGGAGGAGAAGAAGTTCAAGGGATTCAAGAAGAAGAAGCAGTTTGCTTTGAACTGGCAGGCGGTGCGCAACATGGAGGACCCGATGGAGGCTGACGAAGAGGAGCCCATGATCTCCGACGGCACAGCGGAAAACGAGAAAGCCAAAGCCAAGCCCAAAAGCAAAGAGCAGCAAAAGCACGATGGGAGGAGGCGCATCCAGCAAGAAGGACTGATGAAAATCTATGTCTTCCAGCTACTTACCAGAGCTTCGTTTGAAGTTTGCTTTTTGATAGGGCAGTATTTGCTCTACGGTTTTGAGGTAGAAGCCTATTACGTCTGCAACAGAGTCCCTTGCCCACACACTGTCGACTGCTTTGTGTCCCGCCCAACAGAAAAGACCATCTTTCTCCTGGTGATGTACGTTGTGAGCTGCCTGTGCTTATTGCTGAATATGTGTGAGATGTTTCACCTGGGGTTTGGGACCATCCGAGACGCCATTCGCAACCGGAAAATCAACAGCTTTCGGCAGCCTCCCTACAACTATGCCTACCCAAAGAACATCTCCTGCCCTCCTGAGTACAACCTGGTAGTGAAATCAGAGAAGCCCACCAAGATCCCCAACAGCTTGATGGCTCATGAGCAGAACTTGGCCAACGTCGCTCAGGAGCAGCAGTGCACCAGCCCGGACGAAAACCTCCCGGCAGACTTGTCTACCCTTCACAAACACTTGCGAGTGGCCCAGGAGCAGTTAGACATAGCGTTCCAGAGCTACAGCAGCACCCAGGCCAACACGCAACCTTCTCGAACCAGCAGTCCTGCCTCGGGTGGCACGGTGGTAGAGCAGAATAGGGCCAACACCGCCCAGGAGAAACAAGGTGCTAAACCCAAGGCCTGCTTGGAGAAAGGGAGCTCAAGCAGTAAAGACGGAAAGACATCTGTATGGATATAGCTTCGTCTGAAAGGAGAGAGGGCAGCGTAAGTGAGGTTTTTATGTTGGTTGGTTTCTGTTTTTCCGTATTTTCTTGCGTTCATTTTACAGGGCACAGCCGCAATTTTTATACAGAAGTCAGGAGAGAAAAGGGAGCTTCAGACCAATTTAATGCTGTCTTCCAGTGCGTTAACAAAAGACATTTTCCTGTTTCCAAAATGTTCTCCAGTTGGGAACCTCCAGCGAGCAACAGCAACCCCACCCCCCCCCCGCATCTCCCACCCCTTCAGTCACCACTGGAGCCCCCAGCAGAGACTGGACAACGTGCTGTGATGGGAATCGGAGCTGCTGGTGGCTCAGGAGGGAAGTCAGGCTGACAGTGAGCAGCTCCCCACCTGCACGGCAAGACTGGAGTGCTGTAGGTCAGGCAGTGTTTAATTACTAAATATCCTTAATCAAAATTAATTTCTGATCCCTTGATAAGAAAACCACTGACACATTGCATGAACCTTCAGGACACACTTACAGCTGATGTCCTGCCCGAATTTTAGATGCTCTAGCAGGCAACGCTGGAAACGAAGGCATCGTTTGATGCTGCAAGCCACGAGCGGGCACCCACATCAGGTTACGGGGCAGAAACACAGAGACTGTCTTCCACGGGGAGACCTGAAAGCAGAGCACAGCGCTGAAAGTTTTTGTCTTTTATTCCTCTGCATGGAAGCAAGAAGCAAATACGATCAAACACTATGCAGCAGGAGCGAGCAGCGACATTGCATCATAACAGTGCCTACAGCTCTGATGGGAATCGTTGCAGTTAAAAGAGTTTTTAACAAAACTGCTGCTTCACATCATCAGAAAGTGCCTTTATGCAACCAGGAAAACAAAATCGTAAAGGGTTTAGACTTTTTTCTGTTTGCTGAATATTAGTAGAGATTGGAAGATCAGCATTGGCAAATTTGTTTTTCTGTTTAATCAAGCCCTTATAAATAGTGGCGGACGGCAGATCTATGCATAGTGTGTATATGATGCGTGTGTGTGTACATGTACGTATATATACAGACATATATGAACACGTGGGTGTGAATATAGACATAGAGAGAGATCTATAAATGTAATATCAACCCTCTGGTAATCTTACAGCCTTCCACCTCCCCCTGGGAAAAAACCCAACTGGTCCAGGACTCTCATCCTGGAGCAGTCTTTGGGCTTCCAGCCTCCCCTGGGGAACTGGCAGGTTTCACACACTTGCTTGGGGGGGCTTAGCAGAAGATCTGGCTTCAGCAGGGACAGGACCAGGACAGTAGCAGGAAGTTTTTCACTAGTTTATGGGGACCTTTTTGAGCTTGCCTTGGTTTTAGGGTGGTTTTCAAGCAGCTACGGGAGTCTGGGGACATGATAAGACCAAGCTGCTGAGCTCCAAGGCTCCTGCTAGTACTGAGGACATGCTTTGTCAGGGTGGTTTCATCCCATGTCTCTTGCACAGCTGCAGGGCTGTGGCTTTGTTCCCCTCCAGTAACATAAAATAGAAAGAAAACCTCGTCACTGGGAGCACAGGGAGCATCTCCAACTGGTAGAGGCTGAAACCAGTCACTGCCCCACTCTGCCACATCTCAGAGCAGGTCTCATCCCTCAGATGTTCCCAAGATGCCTGTGGCTTGGCAGATGCTCTCACAACTTCCCAAGAGTCCAACAGTTGACTCACTGTGGAGAACCCAAATAGGCAGAGCCTTCAAGATCAAACCTAATGCAAAAGAAGTAAATCCTCACCAAACACAGCACTGTCCCTGAGCCGAGCTTCTCCCTCAGGGCCGTGCCAGCCACCCAAAGTCACATGCAGGTCCCCATGCCAGTATTTCTTATCCATTGGATCTACGTGACTTCTTGCTGGGCATCTTTCTCATGTCCTTCAGATCGGTCTCTGAAAGCCTTGAGGATGCCTGTTCCTCAGGTGGTCAGGCCCTTTGGCCAGGATGACACACCTGGGTATGGCCTTCAGCGCCTGGTAACTTCAGCTGAGCTGTGACATGCCATCAGAGAACAGTGCTGGCAGCAAAAAAAGTAGGTTTAAAAAGAAAGGAAAGAAGCACCCTATGAGGTATCCAGCTACGAATATTCAGTATGGCTTTGCGTAACAGCCTGGGGAACACTTTCAGGCTTGTTCCTGGTCTTGCTGGTTCCTGGTCCATCGGTAAAATGCCTGGAGCTCTGCCTGCTCTCACTGCTAGAGTTCTTCCCCTCGAAAATGGACAACCGCATCCGGGAGGAGGATCAGTGCATCCCCCCACCATCAATGGTCAGCAGTAACATACATCCATTGTGTGGAGGGATGGCCTTTCCTGCTGTGAATTTCGAATTAAATTTCAGAAAGTTCACACCACGGTGGTGGGGAGAGAAACATATCCAACGGCACTGTTGGTCCTTGTGTCCCGTGTGCGGGAACATGTTCTCCTCCCGGGCTGGGGCTGTGCTGGGCAATGCGGGAGAAGGCTGGTTGCTGGTGGTGGTGCTATCATGAAGGTAAATGCATGAAGGTCCAGGGCTGCTGGGGAGGAGAGCAGAGGTGCTTCTGGGTGGAAATTTCCTCCCTAGTAATTACAGCTGTCCAGGGCACAAGCTTATCCTCCGCTTCGATGTGATTTCTCATTTATCGACAGCCTTGTGTCCCGTGGGAAGCAGTGTGTATTTAAAGTCATGATCCCAAGGGAAGGATGGGAACTCTGGCTGGATGCTGCCTGGGTTTTTCTGATTCTTTTGAGATGAGCAGCAATATCACAGCCCCGGATAAACTCATCCTTCCCACGCAATGCTGGAAGGCACTCTGCTGTGCAGGAGTCCGGATTTTGGATTTCTCCTGCCCATACCAGTGACACCTCCCTCAGCCCCAGACATGGCTTGAGCATTTCCCGATGACTCAGATCAGCCCCTCGGCTCCCTCTGAGCTGCAGATTCACCTGCGAGTCACCCAATGTGGGAACGGGCGTGTGCCTCCCTTGCTCTCACTTCAGGAAACCATCCTAGCAAGTGCTAGGGAAAGGAGGGGGCAGATTTTAAGCCAAAAACCCCAGAACCTGATCACAGGGACCTGACTGACTCATCAAACCCATTTTATACAGCAGGGTTATACCCCCAGCAATGCCGGCCCCAACGATATAGCTGGTCAGTGCCCGATGAGAGGAGATCCCAGGGCTCCACGGCTGCCGGTTCAGAAACACTTAGTGCAACAGGGCTGTAAAGGACCACGGATCTTCTCACCAGCTTGCCACCATCAAACGCCTCCTTAGTGGCCAACACAAACCTCCCTCGCTGCAACCCTTGGCATCTCCTCTCCTTCTCGCCCATGAGATGCGGAGAGCACCTCACGCCTTCAGTGTCTGCAGAAGCTTTTGGGTGTTTGAAGACTGTTTTCACCTCCCTCAAGCCTACTCTAAGTTAAACAACCCCTGTCTCATTAGCCATTCTCCAAGGGCTGCTTCTGCAGCAGTTTTCCTTGGTGTCCTTGAGCCACCACCAGCCAGTCCACATCTTCCCAGCAGTGTGGCAGCACTGGCCCTTGGGCCAGCTTTCCACCCCGCACCCATCCACCACCCTGGTCCTCCCTGAAACCCCATCTTCTGCAGGCACAGGGATTGCCCCTCTCTGCAGATGTGTGCTTGTATGGCCAGGATCTTCCTGACCTCCTTCAGACTGCCTTTTTCTTATTTTCACACCACGGACCCAGTGCACCAAGGGAGTTTTGAATGATCGGTCAGCTCCGCAGCAGATTTGCAGCCTCCTCCAGCTGGTGTCACCATCACATTTAATAAGCACACACTATTTTCCATAATGAGAGTCAATAATTGCAGTATTGACGAGTACTAGAGCCAGGGCAGACGTTTGGGCGATCAATACAACCTCCTCGTTGGGCAGAGAGACGGGATAACCCCTCTCTCAGCTGTCCTTCCAGCCAGCCCCGCTCATCCATCAGTTTGAAATGCTTCCTTGCATAAAATGCTTTGCAAATGGAAGCTGATCTTGCTTTCCCATGTTTTCCAAGCGTTTTGGCAGGGACAGCAGCACAAGGGCACATTCCCAGCAGGAGTGCTCCGGTGTCCGGGGCTGCCTGGGAGAGATGCAAAGTTGCCTGAAAGGTCCCAGCCAGCCTGGAGGACACTGCTGACTCCTCTGACCCTAGGCAGGAGGGACCCCAGTTCTCCCAGATCCCATCTGTGCCGCACACAGGAGCCAGTGTGAGTCAGACGGTCCTAGAAATATAAAGGAATATTATTATTATTATTATTACGTATATTGAGTTGCTCACTTCCCTGCTTCCTCCTCCATTCCTTGGCCTCTAAAGCCTTTTGGATATTGTGTCTTTCCACCAAGTCATCCCCACAAAGGCGACCGACATACATTAATGGCTCTGCAGGAGTGACTCCTTTCGGGGCAGGAGCAGAAGTTCCCACTTTTATCCTGTCAGTTTGGGAAGGAAAAAGATAGAGAGGCAAAATAAGCATAACCACAAGCAAAAAGCCCATCACAACCATTACAAACTGAACTGGCATCTGGAGGAATTTCCATGCGATGACAAACGGTGTCAGCCACGGAAGGAACGCCAGTAGTAGAATTAATGCTTTGCTTTTTTTTTTTTCCAGGTTAGTAGTTTTGTTCACACACAAAGATGGGTTTAGCTTTGTAGCTGAACTAATCGTAAATGTTGACTCTCTCACTAAACTTGGTCAGATAAAGTGCCCACGCTAGTATTTCTATTCTTACCATTCAGGGCCAGGAATGTCCCATGTAAAAGCCAGATTACCTTGTTGCTTGCATTGCATTCCACTGGGAAATACTTGAACTTAACTCAAGGCCATAACCAGTCTGTGCTGTTACGAAGTTTCTGGGACTGTTTTTTTTTTGTTTTGTTTTGTTGTTGTTGTTGTTAATTTTTTTATGTACTAACTGTATTTGTACTAGGAATTTTTTGAGTATGAGGTTGAATCTGTTAAGTATTTTTCAGTGTAAATGTTACATCTGGACTGTAGTTAGAATATTAAACACTGGTCAAAAGAGAAAGATATGTCAGTCCAGCTCTTCAACTGGTTATTCCACATCCATTACTAATAAAACAGAATAAAACTTACATTTCGTTACAGTATGTAAAGCGTGTGATGTTTCCGTGAGAAGGGCGCCGAGTCTTGATGACAAGGAATTCTTCTCAACCTATTATTTGCCTGCTTTAGCCATGTAAGAACTCTATTTTCCCAGATATGGCTATAAATCACTGCAAAATATTTTTGCCTTAAGAAGCAGTTGACCTTCTAGTTGTTTGGGATGTGTTGTCTCTCTGATGAATCACTGCCTACAACTCCTTCAGGCATGGAGCTGAAACGGCTTAGGAGAGCCTGTACTTTCAAAACCAAGAAAACTTTGCAGAGTCCGGGAGAAACTTTTTAGCAGGGCCAGCTGTGACAGGACAAGGGGTAATGGTTTTAAACTAAAACAGGGTAGGTTTAGACTGGATATAAGGAAGAAATTCTTTACAATGAGGGTGGTGAAACCCTGGCAGGGGTTGCCCAGAGAGGGGGTGGAGGCCCCATCCCTGGGAACATTCCAGGCCAGGTTGGCCGGGGCTGTGAGCAACCTGATGTGGTTCATGGTGTCCCTACTCCTGCAGGGGGGTTGGGCTGGGTGACCTCTGGGGGTCCCTTCCCACCCAAAACATTCTGTGATTCTATGATTCTGTGATTCAAGCTGAGCAAATGGTGGGAAAGCACTTGTGAGAAAGCCTCGGTCTTCGCTCCTCCCATTAAATGGCAGGCATGTTCATGCACAACCCCTGGCCAAAGAGTCTTCAGGAAACAAATTCTGGACAGAAACTTGTGGGTTTTGCTGTTTCTCTGGCAGTTGTTGTATCTTGACAACTTCTTTGGCATGAGCAGGACCAGCTCCCACCAAGAGGCAGAGAAGAAAAGGATCTTCCAACAAGTCCACAGGGATGGTCACTAGGCAGAAGCACTTTAGCCTCGTAGGTCAAATCCTTCTCAGTGCTGCATAAAACACCCAGAGGAAAGAAAAATATGGCTAAAATAACTCGAGGTCTTTCAAACCAGCAAGGTCTGAGGAAGAGGGTAAACTCGTCCTTGCTGTTGGCCGCTGTGTTGGCACCAGACTTACTTGGAGGTAGAAGCACCCGTGGGTGTCTGACCTTAGCTGGATGCGGGTGCTAGCCACAGCCATGCAGAAATGAACCCTGTAGCGAGTCTTCCTCACTAGCAGCCTTCATCCCGCACTGCCAGGCTCACTCGAGGTCTCTGTGCCCCAACCCACGGGCAGCCACATCCTGCCCCGATGGCTCAGGCAACTGGCATCAGCGAGGAGTGCGGGAGGGAGCAGCAGCCTCATCTCTTGTCCCCAGGTCACCTCCAAATTGCTGCTGCTGGAGAGCGTGATGGGGGACGGTCTCCACAGAGGGAGGGCAAAGCCAGGGGGTGACGGGGCCACTGAGCCTAATGCTCACTAGAAGGAGGAACGGCAAGAGCAGCCTCCATCTGCCTGTATTATGAGCAATTGCAAAACCCCTCATTTCTTTAGAAAGCCAGGCTAAAAATACCAGTGACTCTCCAGCATCCCATTCTCTCTGGGAACACAAGACCCGTCTTCTTCATTAGCCGCTCCGCGCTGCAGACAGTATTTCTGTCAACAGCATTTCACCAGCTCCTAATCACTCCCCCGAGGGAAATGCTAATAACGGCTTTACCTTCGCTTTCAGCCCCGCTAGCACAGAACAGCCCCTTCGGTGCACAGACTCGCTCCTTGCAAACTCAGCTGCCACTTTCCTCTATTTCTGCGTCCAGCCTGTTGTCTTTGAAATTTCCCCCTGTCTTCACTGGCCTTTGCATTGCCCAGGCCGGCCACAATCTGTGTTTTCCTCTCCAAGATTGGGGGATTTTTGTCCCCGTGCCAGAAGTGCTGCTATGGTTTACCACAGCCCCGTGTCCCGGCTGCTGGCTGCCTGTCACTGACCTCCCGGAGCACAGCTTGGGGAGTATTTAATGCGCAGGATTAGGGTTGAATAATTGCAGCTCATGTGGGTTTGTGGATGAGAGTTCGTGCTTAGCACCCCGAGAAAAAGCTGGAGAAAATGAGTTTGTTATACCAGCATTAACCCACAGGGCTGGATGCCGAGAGACAGCAGTTACCCCCGTTTTGTGCTAGCGCAGCCGAGTTCTGGATGAATAAACACCGAGGATGAGCCCTCGTGGGGTGGGAGCCACGGGCTGTCCTGCTGCTGCGGCAGCCAGCAAGCCCCAAACACGGCAGGGTTTCGGGCAGTGGGAGAGCAGAGAGCGGAAAGCTGATGGAGCAAGAGGCTGCCGGCAGCTTGTTCAACTGCCCCAGGGACCAGTGAAAAACAGAGATACAGAATTTCTGTCCTTTTTCACCGTTTTCTTAGCTGCCAGAAGGGTTTTGGAGTCACCCTGACACACCTGCATGAGAGATGTCCCACCGAGGAGGGGATTTCGGGGAATCTCCCCTTTGGGATAAGGCTCAGTCAGGGATGTTGCATCTTGTCGCCCTGGCACCCCATGCTGCCAGCTCTCCTTCCACAACCACTCGAAATGACAAAGCTGATGCGGGACAGCTCATCAGGCTGACGTGGGTGCACTACCATGAGTAAGAGGGAGCTGTAGCTTTCAGGGTCTCACTGTGATGTGGAGAGCCTCGGGTGCAGAGGAGAGACTGATCTCCACTACTGCCTGCATGGAGCTGGTCCCCCCCGGACCACTTGGGAGTCCATGGGGAGAACAGGCACTGCTTAGGTGCAGCCGATGTGATTCAGTTTAGGCTTTGGGGTGAAATGAAGCATCCTGAAAGTGGTTTTTTTATCTCCATCACCTGCAAAGGAGCCCAGCCCACTCGGGTGTGTGGATGCCCACATTCGGGTAGACGAATTCCATCTAGGAGAGTGCTGTTTTCCCAGTATAACTTTAGATATTTTACACCAGAGGTTCTGTCAGAAGTCGACTAAGCATCCCAGAGGACTTGCTTTTCACAATTCCCCCTGCCAACCCCGCTCAGCACTAAGGCATTTTGATGCTCCTAAAGAGCCTTCAAAGCACAGAGATGGAGAAGAGAATGAGGGACGCAGACTCCTTTCATCACGCTTTCCTTTTCGTTCCGTTGCTGAGCTGAGACTGTGGCTTCAGAGGGCAGGAAGGAGAGGATCCACGACCACGTCTGGGAGCTTTACACACAGCAGAGAAGTCCACGTAACACCATGCTTGCTGCTTGAAGCACAGCAGGTCAGATGCAGCCTCTGCTCCAAACGCAGATACCTGCAAGGGAGATGACGTTACTCAGTCCCACGGTATTAATCCTATGGGAGAGCATCAGCCAAGTGCAATATCGCTCTCACGAGCAAAGGCAGAAGGATTTGATCCCACTGGAGACAGGTCCTGCCATGTTTAATGTCACCGTAACTCCATCCAAACAGTGTTGAGCAATGGATGTGGAGGACAGGGAAGAATCCCCCAATGTCCACCAAGCTAATCTCACGGAAAGCTCTGGGAATCACGTCATCCCTCCGACCAGATTTCAGGTCTCCTACTTTTAGGTAGGACAGACACACACTCAGCGAGAGCTGGCACAAACCTCCCCCTGGTTCTCAGTGTTGGAGGACTTGACCATGCTATGGCTTTCCTCAAACCATTCCCTGCGCCAATTTGATGCACTAAACGGGCAGAGTTTATTTTCCAACCACCGAAACGTTTAAATACTACTTTACTGTCAGCATAACTCTGTGCTAAAAGAAAAGAAAACCCAGAGAAAAGTTCACAAAATCTGAAGGAAATGGAAAACCAAGTAAAGGCTCAACCTCTGTCCCTGGTTCATTTCAGTTTTCACTCTTCTTTCCATTGCCACCCTTCCAAATAATCTCTGTGAGGTTGGACACAACGCGTGCGATGGTTAGGAGGCAGCACAGGCAAAGGGCTACTCATGGGGTGGCCACCATCTCCCTCTGTGCCTTGGTGGGTGCAGCAGGCATGTGGCACCAGGCAAAGAAGAGCCAAAGCTGGATCCAGCTGTGGGTCCACGGTGCCCACTGGAACCTGGAGTCTCAGCCCAGCTGTGCTTTCCCCCTTCTCCCGGACCTCTAAAAAGGAAAGCACAGCTCCTGCTCTTGGCACGTTCCCACTTCCAAGGAGGGGAAAAAAACCCAAAAACCCGATGGGCATCAGCTCTCTGCACCTTCAGCCCTGATTCAGGGGAAGGCAGGTTTCCTCAGCCCCATTTTTTACACACAGCACATGCCAGCAGCCGGGCAGAGCGCGTTCGCAGGCCAAGGTCACCTCGAATCACATCCGCCGCCTGTTTTTATTTCTCCACCTGCTCTGCCTGCGCAACTGCCTGACAAGCGTCAGCTCCGAGCAGGGCCAGCGCTGAATTCAGGGGCGAACACGCCACATCGCTCGCCACCGCCGGCAGCGGATCCGCACCCCCACAGACGGGGAGATGTGATAAGGTTATTGCTGCCGGGGAACAGCCGCTCCTGCCCGAGGACCGGCTGGCTGCTGTCGCATTTGCAGCTCCCGAAAAATGAGCCCCTTGGCTCAGGGTTTTAGGTTTCAGTGGGTTTGCGCCAGGGCTCGTCACTGGCGCTGCCTGTCCCCATCAACACCGACAGCCGCTTTTTGCAGGGTTCATTTTGGGCCAGCCGAGCCCCCTGCCCACAGAGGCTGCACATGTGGTGGTGTTGGCAGCAGGAAGGGGCAGGATGGCCTTAAACCGACTCATGACAAGGGGAGCAAAGCAATCACAAATGACAGGTATGACTCAGGGACATTTCTTGAACTGCGGGATGAATTCCAGCCTCACGGGCTGCAGCTAAACCTGGGGCTACCCGGGCCCTTCAGAATCCACTTCCCATAGCGCTAATGAACGCTAAATATCCAAGGGAACAGCACCTTCAGCTCCATGAAGACGGGGGGGTTTATTTCTGCACAATGTCGCTTAGTATAAATTCCCACAGCCAAACGCTATCGTTCATTCCAGAACAGAGCTACCAACCACTTTTCCGGGCGCGTTAAAGGAGGACGAGGGCAGCTGATGGGTTCTACAGAAACAGAAGTAACGGCGCGTTAAAATAAGAGTGGAAAACAGGAACCTGTGGAGCAGCCGCGTTTTCCAGTGTGCTAGCCAAAATATGGCTGGAGGAAACCACCGGGTAACGTACCCTATCTGCCTGCGGTTTGCAGGGGATTAAAGGCTCCGCGGGGGAAGGAGTGACTAAGGGGGCAGGAACGCGGAGGGCAGGGGGGAGGCCCTGGGAGCCCCCGAGGACCAAAACCCAGGGGGGGGGGGGGGATTTTAGGCCCTTTCCTCACCTCCCCGGCAGGGGACCCGCCCGGTGTGCCGTCGCTCCCTCCGTGAGGCGGGAGGGCAGAGGTGGGGGTGCCCAGGGGCAGCTCTGCAATTGCTCCCCACGCTCCCCGCCTCATCGATCGCTGCCCGCTCCCGCTCCCGCTCGGCGGGAGAGGGGCGGGGCGGGCGGTGTCCCCTCCCCGCCGACAGGCGGCGCCCTGCCGGCGGACACACACAAGATGGCGGCGGCAACCAGCGGCGGCGGCGGCCCCCTCTGACGGCGCTCGGCCTTGCCCGCCGCCATGTTGGTGAGGGCGGGAGCGGCGGCGGCGGCAGCAAGCCCGGCCCTGCCCGGGCTACGCCTTGTGGCGGGGCGGGGGGAGCGGGGCCGCCGCCTGCTTCCCGCTGGGCCGGGCGCTGCTGGGCGTGCGGGGCGCCGAGGCCGCGCTGCTGCTCCAGGGGCTCCTCACGAACGACGTCACGCGGCTGGTGGCGGGGGGGGCCGCTCCCGCCGCGGGCCTGCCGCGCGCGCTCTACGCGCATGCGCTCAACGTCCAGGGCCGCTGCCTCTATGACCTCATCCTCTACCGGTGAGACCAAGCGGGGGGGGGGGAGGGGGGGGGAGGGAAGCTGGGCGAGACCACTGCCAGGCGGGGGAGGCGGGGCGTCGTGTTGCTATGGAAACGGGGGGCGCGCGGCCTTGGCGGGCTTCTCCGTGCTCGCTCCTGTCAGCGGCCATGTCACGCACCGGTCTCTTAAGGCATGTCGGGCTTATCTCTATACATTAATGCGCAAAAAAGCGCCCGCTCCCGTCTGTTTTTCATCACTGGCGGCGGTCTCTGTGAGTTACCCCGGCAGCAAAGCGCGATGATGTTAATATTTTTAAAGCGTCCCTCAGGGCAGGCCCCAGGCGCCGTGCCTATGGGGTGCGTTTGGGCCGTGTGGGAAACGAGCGGCTTGCGCTGTCACACAGGTGCCAGAGTCCCCGACACCCATGTCACACCACGTGACGCTGGCAAATGACACCGTATAGCCACCTGATGCAGGTGCGGTGTCGGTGAAAAATTGGGCTCAGGCACTGTTGTTAGTGGTGTGGTAACGAATGGAAGGTGCAGCTGAATGAAGCTTCTCCTCCTGCTGAAGGTCACCTTGCTTTAGGTAAGCGTGGCTGGTACAAAAAACTGTAAGGCTGGTTCCGTTTCTGTCCCCGGTGGAGGTGAGGGCAATATTTGCTGGAAAAGAGTGGAACAAATGGCTGAAAAATTCACATATTTCACTACAGAGGGCTGAGTGCTGCTCTCGTGTGCGCCAGCAGCCTTCGGTGAAATTCCCCAGCTGTCTGGATTCGCACCAGGATGAAGATAAAGCGTGTTGGCTGCCACTGCCGTGGGGAGTTTGTTTTTCTGACCTTGTAGGTGTTACTTTTTTTAGGCTTCACGAGAGTCCAGAAGAAGAGCCACACATCCTGCTGGAGTGTGACAGCGGCGTGCTGGACGCCATACAAAAACATCTGAAACTGTACAAGATCCGGAGGAAAGTAAACATCGCCCCTTGCCTTGACCTCTCTCTGTGGGCTGTCGTCCCCGGGGAGCAGGCTGGAGACGTTGCCAGTTCCCTCACTAAGTGTCCAGACCAGGCTCTGATTTTAACTCCTGACCCCAGAACAGAAGTCATGGGCTGGAGACTGATTACAAAGAAAGGAGTAAATCTGCCGGAGATTATCCCTGGGAGTCATATTGGAAACATTCAGGATTACCACAGGCACAGGTATAAACAAGGTAAAGCCAAGTCCTGTTTCGCGCTCTGTGCCACTGGATTTTGGGAAATGTATTTATGTGTTATCACAGTTTCATCTTATTAACAGAGTCCAGGTGCCGATACAAGACGGAGGAATAAATTACAAAAGCCGCGTTGGTATGTCTTAGTGTGTTTAACTTGTTAATAAGTACAGGGATTATTGGCTACTTTGAGGATAAAAGTGATCTGGTAGTTATAATTCTGTCTGGTGGCAGAATCAATATTTGGGTACAGTTTCCTAGGATTATGGGGCGGTGGATTAGGAACGCTAACAGCAAAAGAAAACCAGAATTATTCATTTTCCTAGTGGGAAACTTTGGTGGTTTGAGTCATTTTGATTATTTTGGGATTATGCACAGTCTACATGTTTTCCTTGTTGCTAAGGAAGGAGAAGGAAACACCCTGACTTACTTTCCTAAAAATGTATGACTGGAATTGCAGAGTTAACTCGGAGGCCAAGGGGCAGAGGGTTGATCTGAGGGGGGGCTCGGTCCCGGGAGCCCCTGTGCCTGTGCAGAGCTCCCGTTGATTTTGCTGCATCCACACAGATAGTGCATTAACCTCATTGGCAGCCTGGAAGATGATGGTTCTCCGCTTATAAACAGTGACGTTTAAGTCCATCTGGTTCGGAAAAGCAAGCAGTGAGTGGGTCAAACTGGGCCGGACTGCGGTGGTGTGCCACCACCCTGAAACACCAGCACACGTCTTGCTGTGCCGCTGCAGAAAGCTGGGTGCAACGCTCTGCTTGAAAAAAAGAAAAAAAAAAAAATACTATTTTTGTGTCATTGGTTACGCAAAGAGCAACTACTTATACCGACTTTTGGCATTTGGGCTTTAACAGAGACAGCTGGCCAACTTACCTTCTCTAGCTTTGAAGAAAATAACACTTATTGACATTAAAGTCTGCTTGTGGGGCGGGGGGTGAGAAGGATTTTGGCATCGTGTGTGCGTTGATGCCTTTGCATGGCAGCCTGCCTCGTTCTGGGTGCTTTGGATTTCCACCGGTATGGTTGTAAAGTGCCATAAGCTTCATGAAATTGGGTTCCAGTGCGGTTCTCTGTTTACCCTTAAAAGCAAACATCGGTTTTGGCTAATGATTTCCCTCAGGCCCACACCGGAGTACTGGGAGGTTCGTTATTTCCCACTGCTTCTTGTGGGTTCTTTTGGTTTTACGACTCGCAGAGGAGGCGTGTTCCAGAAATCTTAAATACTGAAGAAATTACTGCGTTTAACTGTTGGTTTTACTTTTTTCCCTAGGAATTCCCGAAGGTGTGAAAGATCTCCCTCCTGGAGTAGCCCTCCCGCTGGAATCAAACCTGGCTTACATGAATGGCATCAGCTTTACCAAAGGCTGTTACATCGGGCAGGAATTGACAGCCAGGACCCACCACATGGGGGTCATTCGCAAACGCCTGCTGCCTGTCCGCTTTTCAGCTCCTCTTCCCAAGGACAGCATTCCCGAGGGTGCCGAGGTCTTAACCGAATCGGGAAAATCGGCCGGCAAGTTCCGGGCGGGAGGAGATGAACTTGGTATCGCTTTGCTGAGGTTAGCTAATATAAATGAACCTCTCTGCCTAAATATAGCCGGTGATAAAGTGAAGCTCACTGCAAGTATACCCGAGTGGTGGCCAAAAACCTAAATGAGGAACCACCACTCGCACGTTTGCCTTACTGAGAATATATTTTGTGTGGTAAGTTTGGGGAGATGACTCTGCCTTGCACTGTTGTTTGTGGTGTTTGACAGCGGTGGGCGGGGGGAGGGGGGGGCATCACAGGATTCCTAAAATCAGGACTAAGCCAGCGGCGGGTCACTAAGGACAGGAGGATAATCTGTTGTGGAGAGACCCGTAGCGGGTACGCAGGGACATGCGCCTTTTTTTGGGGGGGTGCCCCGTATTTATTTAGGGGGTGCCACGTGTCGTTGGGTTGGACTCTGGCAGAATTTTCAGTCCACCGCTTTGCGGTGTGTGCTCGGACCGAAGCGAGCAACAACCCCCCGTTGTATGTACGGAATGTTTCTGTTCAGAGTAACCATTCTGTGGTATTATAATGTGGCTTTTTAGTTGTTTTTTTTTTTTTAACAGAGAGCATGCTGCTCTTACCTTGCGTAAGATATACACTCAGGCTAAAGTGTTCACTGCAAACTTCTCCTTGCATTGAGCTGCTTCTTAAACTTGCCGATCGGGGCGGGTGGTTTTGCCCACCACTGTAACTGCTAATTGTGTTCAAGAAGAGGAATACCCCGTACTCCACGTTTCAGACCTTGATTTTAATAATTTGTCCCTGGTGGGAAAGCTCTCGAACATCCCAGTCCCGTCCCCTGCTTCAGCGCTGGCAGAGGGAGCGCAGCCAGCATCGGCCGGTTCCTCTGCTGCTTCTGACCTCGGGCACACACAGTCACACCCAAACGACTGTTTTCGGAGAGGAAAGTGGTATTTGACAGAAATAAGGCGCGCTGGCGCGTGCCCTGGGTGACTATTGTGTTGGTGTACTGGTGCTTGGCAGAATAATCTCTTACTGGCATGCGCCCTCCAGTTGCCAACAACAGTTGAGGGGTGGATTTTATTTTCTTTTTTTGGCATCTCCATCTTTGCTCTGTCATCTCATAGAAAAATCCTCCGCCCTTTCCTGAAGCCTTTGGCAGGGGTTACCTCCATCCCTCGCGGCGCTGGTGAAGGGGCAGCGTGTCCCGTCTCAGACCTTTGCTCCTTCCCTCCGCGTTGAGCTGTGGTCCCTGGAGAAGGGGTTAATGCCACGTGTGCTCTCGGCTTTCCCGATGGAGGATTTTCATCACGATCGTTTCTCTGGCTGCCTTCACCACCACCCTTGTTCTGAGAGCTCTCTGCACCCCTTGTACAAAAACCTGTCCGGGGCGAGCCCCTGCTGCTGTCTCTAGCTGAGGTCTTCTCCGTCCACCCGCCCCCTGTGGGTTTTCAGAGCAGCCCAGTACCTCAGGGTTTCTCTGCTCCATTTTTCTGGCCCCCGCTGCTCTTCTGCCTTTGCACTTTTTTCTTGCTTCTGTGGTCGGTGTATTCCTCTTTGCCCCCCCCCCCCCCCCCGAAGCCAGCCAGCTCTGCGCCTCCTAACCCTGCCAGCCTGTGGTAACTTATAGGAGCCCCGTGTATTTTTGTATTACAATAAATCCATTGTGCTCTTGGAACGGCGTGATGGTGGAAGGGTGTGATGAGAGAGATGAGCAGGTGAGATCCCATCCAGACCAAAAAAAAAAAAAAGCTCCTGCATGCATATCTGTGACAAAAACCGTCCGAAGCACATTCTGCTACCCTTCCGGTGTTACTGTGAAAGGAATTTATTTGTAAAAAATGTTCATGTTGGTTAAAACTCTTCATGCTTGCTGTAAAATGAGTTTGTGGGATATCTCATTAAAAGTTTATTGGAGCAGCGATTGAAATGTGACTTGTCTGAAAGGGACACTACCTCTTATTTACCTTGCGTGCAGGTACACAACAGAATACTTTTTCAGGTTGCTTACTGCCCAGGATCGTCTCTTACGCTCTTTGTCACCCCTTTGTCAGCTTTGAGATTGTTAACAAAGTCTTTCTGCTGGAAAAACAAACGAAACTGCAGTGCTTCGCCCTTCCTGGATCCTCCGAATGCGACAAAGGCAAGACTGTGCCCCCGGGGCTGATGCCGCTTTGCCAGAAGCAGCTTTTCCTCTCTGCCACCCGTTGTGCAGAGCCTCCTCAGAACAGTCATATTGTACTCGTCCGCCTGAATAAACACTACCTTTTTTCTGTCAGGGGAAGCCCCACGTCGCTTTTTCTGGCGCACACACGTTTCTTTTGTCTTCTTAACGTATCTGAAAGGCTTTTCTGTTGCCAGCAGCTGCAGCTTACAGAATCATAGAATCGCTTTGGTTAGAAAAGACCTTTAAGATCATCGAGTCCAACCTTTAATCTAACCCTGCCATCCCACCACTAAACCCTGGCCCTAAGCACCTCATTGATCCTTCTTTTAAATCCCCCCAGGGCTGGGGACTCGACCCCTTCCCTGGGCAGCCCCTTCCAGCCCCTGACAGCCCTTTGGGGAAGGAATTGTTCCCCAGGGCCAACCTCACCCTGCCCTGGCACAACTTGAGGCCGGTGCCCCTCGTCCCATCGCCCCTTCCCTGGGAGCAGAGCCCGACCCCCCCGGCTCCCCCCTCCTCTCAGGCAGTTGTAGGGAGCCATGAGGGCTCCCCTCAGCCTCCTCTGCTCCAGGCTGAACCCCCCCAGCTCCCCCAGCCGCTCCCCAGCAGCCTGGGGCTCCAGACCCCTCCCCAGCTTGGTTGCTCTCCTCTGGACACGCTCCAGCAATGCAACGTCTGTGCTGTAGTGAGGGGCCCAAAACTGAACACAGTATTCGAGGGGCGGCCTCACCAGCACCAAGTACAGGGGCACGATCACTGCCCTGCTCCTGCTGGCCACACCACTCCTGATACAAGCCAGGATGCCATTGGCCTTCTTGGCCACCTGGGCACACTGCTGGCTCATATTCAGCCGGCTGTCAACCAGCACCCCCAGGTCTTTTTCCACCAGGCAGCTCTCCAGCCACTTCTCCAAGCCTGTAGCGCTGCATGGGGCTGTTGTGTGCAGGACCCGGCACTTGGCCTTGTTGAACTTCATACAGTTGGGTGCTTAGACACAAAATAAGGTGGTACTAAAAATAAAAGAGGTACTAGATAACTTCTGGAGGAAGGATGTGGCAGAAATTGGAGAGGGCAGCCCCCATCCATGTTACCATTTTTTTTATTCTCCCTCACAGCCTGCTCCATCGCTAACGGCTTTAGCTGGGTGAGCTTGGGCTGGAAGGCCGGGCTATCGGCTGCGTAGGTGCGGGGTTGATTTTGCCGGGGTGTTTGCCTCGGGGATGATCCATGGCAGAACAAATCTCTCGTCAGCCACGGTGGGACCGAGCGAGGAGCTCTGCTGCCAGCCCAAGCCACCACCGAGCCAGCCAAAAAAGGGGCGAATGACTACCCACCCCTTTGACGTGTGGAAAACAGACTCCCCAGTCTGTAAGATTGTACAGTAGGTATGTTTATTCAGCGCTGGGCAGCACGGGGGGTAGTCCCACCAAAGTCGTGTGCACCACAACATGGCAGCTTGTCCTGTTTATATGTTGCAAAGTGTTACATATACATGAAGTTTCCCAATACGCCTACACATAGGCATAACCTGTCCCCGCTTCGTATTAAAATTAGTTTCAAGAGGTCATTTCCATAAGTCCCTCCCGACTGCGCATGCTCAGTGATTTGAGTCGGTGGTCTTCAGGGCTCGTTTACTTCATCCACTCCTCTTCTTCACCTTGTCCTTTTGGTGAACTCCAGCTTCTACCCCTCTGAGTGGTGTCCCTCAGTGGTCCATACTGGGACCTGTGCTGTTTAATGTTTTCATCAATGACTTAGAGAGTGAGATCGAGTGCACCCTCAGCAAGTTTCCAGATGACCCCAAGCTGAGTGGTGCGGTTGACAGGCCAGAAGGACGGGATGTCATCCAGAGAGACCTGGACAGGCTGGAGAGGTGGGCCTGTGTGAACCTCATGAGGTTCAACAAGGCCAAGGGCAAGGTCCTGCACCTGAGTCGGGGTAACCCCCAGTATCAGTACAGGCTTTGGGATGAAAGGATGGAGGCAGTCCTGCCCAGAGGGACTTGGGGGTGCTGGTGGATGAAAAGCTGGACATGAGCCGGCCATGGGCGCTGGCAGCCCAGAAGCCAACCCTACCCTGGGCTGCATCAGGAGAAGCGTGGCCAGCGTCGAGGGAGGGGATTGTGCCCCTCTGCTCTGCTCTGGGGAGACCTCCCCTGGAGCCCTGCGTCCAGCTCGGGAGCCCTCAGCACAGGAGGACATGGACCTGTTGGAGCGGGGCCAGGGGAGGGCTACTAAAATGCTCCGAGGGCTGGAGCCCCTCTGCTCTGAGGCCAGGCTGGGAGAGTTGGGGGTGCTCAGCCTGGAGCAGAGGAGGCTGCGGGGAGAGCTGAGTGCGGCCGGTCAGGGCTTAAAGGGGGCCCAGAGGAAAGGGGGGGACAAGCTTTTTAGCAGGGCCAGCTGTGACAGGACAAGGGGGATGGTTTTAAACTAAACCAGGGTAGGTTTAGACTGGATCTAAGGAAGAAATTCTTTCCAATGAGGGTGGTGAAACACTGGCAGGGGTTGCCCAGAGAGGGGGTGGAGGCCCCATCCCTGGGAACATTCCCGGCCAGGTTGGATGGGGCTGTGAGCAACCTGATGTGGTTCAAGGTGTCCCTGCTCCTGCAGGGGGGTTGGGCTGGGTGACCTCTGGGGGTCCCTTCCCACCCAAACCATTCTATGATTCTATGATTCTTATTCCACTGTCAGAACAACACAGACAGTACCAACTGGCTCCCCATCCTTGGCTATCCTCATAGCGACAAAGTGCCAGACGCTTTGTTCTCCTACAGTCCTTCCAAGGCCTGTAATAAAGATGGGCCATTTGCTACTAATCTCTCCTCTTCCACATTCCCTAGAGTGTTAGTTTCTTATCTATAGTTTACTCCATATGATGAGTAAGTTAATCTAAAACACAAAGCTAGCAATTTAAGATGGATCTACAGTTGGCTTCACAAAGGTCCTTTTGTTAACCCTGTAGCCTCCCTTCACCTTCCCCACGCCAGCTAAAGGGCTGAAATGTTCCCAGCGGCGCTTTTAGCAACCGATTTCTGCAGGAAGGAGGAAATGTTGAGGAAGAAAATACCGGCGCCGGGCGGGAAACGAGACGCTTTCGTGGTGCAATTCTGTCAGGTTTTCCCGCTTTCCTCAGCGCGGGACCAACATGGCGGCTGAGGGGAGCCGTCAGGTACCCTGCTCAGGTGCTTGCCTCAGATTAAACACGGCTGGAAAACGGGGGCTCTGCGCCCCGAGGAGCCCACCCCTTTCCCGTCCCCGTTTCTTGGGGGTTCCCCCTCGCCCTCCCCTCCATGGCAGATCCCCCCCCTCCCGCTCCGCGATGGCCCGCCCCCCCCCTCCCCCCCGCCGGGGGTTCCCCCGCGGCCGGGCCGGCGTCGCTCCCCTCCCTTCCCGCCTCGGCGGGCGCGCGGGGCGGCCGTTGGGGCGGCCTGGCGGGGGGGGGGGGGAGGATAAGATGGTGGCGGGTAGCGCCCAGCCTGCGGCCGTTCGGCCTGACGGGGCTTGCCGGGCAGAGGTGAGGCGTCAGCCCTGCCGCCCCGCTGCCAGGACCGGGCTGGGGGTCCGGAGCTGAGCGGGGGGGGGGCGGTGAGCGGTGGGGGGGAAGGGGAAGGGGAAGGTTGCGGGGCGCTTCGCTCCTGTGAGGGGAGGAAGCGGGCTCTGCCCTGTGAGGAGCGGCGCCGGAGCTGCCGCGGGTCTGTTGGGCTCCCTTGGAGGCAGCGGAGCCCCTGTGGCTGCTGCTAGAGCAGAACCGTATAAATAAAGGCCATACCTGCGGAAATGTAAGGCTGTCTTCCACTTGCTTGTCACATGCACCTTGTCAGAGGTCTGTGCAAAGAGCCGTGCCAAAAGCGAGTGATGTTTCTGCGTGCAGAGAGAGCAGAAGAGAGTTGTGAAGTGTTACAGCCTGAATCCCCAGTAGGGTAAGACAGGAGTTGCTTTCTGAGGCGATAGAGGGGAATACGTTGAAATGTTTGACTTCAGGAAAAATGTTTCTTTTTTTTTGTCACCCCCACCCCCCTTTTTTTTTTTTTTTCTGAAGCAGCATTTGATTTCATTATTAGGGTTTTTACATTTCCTGTCACGGTAAAAAGCCAAAAAAGTTGTATTGGTGTGGTGAGGGGTCCAGAAGAATGACATACTTAAGCCTACTTGTATAAACAGATACTCAGTTACTAAAATCACTGCAATCTGCTCCTTAAAATGTATCACTACTCAAATGAGTTCACGCTGCTGTGCCCGGGTCAATGCTAGGAGGTTGTGTACGAGCATCTTCTCCCCACCGAGTTACTTGAAGTTAGCAGGTTTAAAGAGGCCTTACAAGATATCTTCTAACTTTATTAATATTTTGAGTATGTTTGCCCGCTGTTAACGTGTCGCTGAAACCTTTGAAATCTTCAGGAGGGATCCGAATGCTGCGCAGGTGAGAGTCACAAATGGAGTGTATTCTTTGCAGCCCGTGGCGGTCCGGCTGTTCCAGCAAGTTCGTTTTTCTCCAGCTTTTTTGGGGCAGGGGAATTGGGCACCTTTTGTCCCCTTGTTCACAGCCGTTGCTGCTGAAGCCACCATCTCTTTATGTGCGCTGGGGGCATTTTGTGTGCTGCTTTGAGAGGAGGGTGTAGCTACTACTTCTAGCTACTTTATAAGAATATTGTTGGGAGCACAGTTTCTGCTGGATGGTGGCAATGAGATATGCTATGTTTTGGCTTCAACCTACTCTCTCAACAGTTTGCCTGTGCGGTGTTTTGCTTTTACATAGACCCTGAGCCCTTCAAAAAAGGCTGTCGTTTTTTTTCCTGTAACACGCTGTTTTCAAGGTAGTGGAAATAAGTTACGCCTAAACTGTTCTTGTGGATTTGTTTCTGGATTCCCTCTCTTTCTCTCTGTCTTGCCCAGGCCAAACGAGTGTGAAATTCTGCGGTCAGACTTCATTCAAAGCTATCGGGATCTACTCATATCACTAAAATTATTGCACGTGCTTTAGTGCTGCACTGCCGTAACACTGGAAATGTTTGGGCTTTCTCTGTTTTCTTTAATCCCTGGTCAGACTTGAGATTTTTGATTTTTTTTTTTTTTTTTTCTTTCCTTGAAACGCTTGAATTCAGTGTGTGCTATCGGCAGCACTGCTGAAGTGTGCTATTCCAAAACCCTAAATGTGGAAATGGGTGTAAAAGCTTCCCGTGTCGTGTTTATATATGTTGTCATTCTCAAATTGTGCTTACATCAGACAGTTGGAGAAGCTGGAGGAGGACAGTCGCCATCTCTGAATGCCATTACAGCTTTGTGCAGAGAAACCGGAGGGAGAACAGCAATAATGTAAACAAGGGCTGAGGTTTTTAGGGAGGGGTGACCTCATTTCCTATTTACTGCTGTGTCAGAAAAGCTCTATGGAATACACCTAAATAATATTTGGGGAAGGGTACGTGCTGCGTGGCACTCCGCAGCACCTCTTGGCAGTGCTTTCCGTGGGAAGTACTGCGGTGACAGCGGTGAGGGACGGGCTTTGCAGAACAAGGCTCTGTTGCTATAACTTAGTGAAAACACCTTGGGAACACAAGAAAACTTCGGAGAAAGTTGTTGGGGTTTTTCCCCCCTTCACTTTTAAGATCTTTTGTCACCAGTCTGCCTGCATTAAGTTGTTGAAGACCCTAAAATCGAATGGTTTTCTGATTGCCGCTGTAAAGGCTTCTAGCTGTCATAGGAGTTTTCTCATATTCTGTAGGATGGATTTTGGGGCAGTTTTGTGGTTCAGGGTGAACAACATAGATTTTTAGATTTAATTCAGCTGACTTAGGTGTATGCTGAAAGATATCTTGAGCTTTTTGGAAAAAAATCTAGTCGGAACTTGTTAGCACTCTGCTTTCTCTTTTTTTTTTTCCTCATTTCAAGGCTCTGTAATAATACTTGACTGGTGATGGACTACACTTCCCAGCAACTGAACTATATTGTATTATACCTGTTTTTTTCCCTTGTTTTCTTCAAAAAGATGAAAATGGCTCTGTTCCATTGTCTCTGGATTTCTTAACTTGCTGAAATTGTATTTCTTCACTTTTTGTAGAACTAAAAATAGGGTGATGTGAGGGAAGGACCAGGGTTCATCACCTGAGTTAAGGCAGAGAGTTGTATGAAAATAATGACTTAATTAAGGAAAAATGTGTAAAAATGTAACTGGCAAGGAGATACTTGACTGAAGTGGGGAGAAGGTAAGTCAGGTACAGCAGTTTAGCGTGAAAGTAAGCCTTTAACTAGAATAACCTTTATGTTTAGTTCTTGTTACAGGAAGCACAGGGCTCGATGTGCTCGCATTGCAAGTCTTCTGTAGTTACTTAGCTGGGCTGAGCTAAAATGATACCTTCCAGCAGGGAGATAGGAGCAAAAGTGGCGGGTGCATCATCACCACTGACAAAAAAACATTAATTCCAGGGACTTTATTTTTTTCGTGTGGCGATACCAAAACCCCAGAGGTACAAGGGACGACGAACTTGTCATAAAAATTCCCGTACTATTGAATACGATGTTGTTATACCCTATAGCGATTAAAATTTCCTCACGGGGTTGTGTTTCCTGATTACAGCTTAAATGGTTTTGGAAGTATGTGATCACCTGAGAATAATTGCTCAGCAATTACTTCTTGTGTGGGGAGGGAGGAGAAGGTGCATTTCAAAATGTCCCATGCTCTTGTTGCCTTTCCCACCCCAGAAGCGTTTCCTGGCTAAATAAAGCAGTTCAGCTGTATTTCTCAGGCAGTCCCCGTAAGCCTCTGCGTGAAGGAGATGGCTTCCCAAGGCTCGGGGTTGCAGTCCTGCATCCCGTACCTCGGAGCTATTGCACAATAGAGGAAAGACTACAATTCCCATAGTACTTCCACATACTGGTACTCCAGTGACATCAGACGTTACATGGCTGAGACTGGTTGTAAAGCAAGAAGACCAAAAATGTAAGCTTGGTGTTTCTTTGACTTCTGTAGCAGGGCCTTTGGCAGTGTGAAATCTTTGCTTACTAGGGGAGGATTTCAGTTGCTGCAGAGGTATTTGAAAGGCTGTGTGTCTGAAGAAAACATGAGGTGACATTTAAGGGCAAGCAATTTGTAACGTTTCTCGGAGCGCTGGGGCAGCTGAGGGACTCCTCTGTCCAGGAATAGCTATGTGGAGTAATTGCTTAATGCCAGCGCCGCTAGTTTGTCTCGAGGGGCCGTTTCCTTGCCCACAGCCCGAAATCTGCTTGCTGGTTTTGTCCTGCAGCTTCAAGGGGCGGAGGAGAGACGCTGTCCATAGCCTGGCAACAGTTTCCGTGTGCCTGTAGTAACGGAGGTGTGTAGCGTGCGTCCCATGGCAGCAGTGTTAGGGGTGCGGCAGCGGCGCTGGTTCAAGCGCGGTGTGGGCTACGCCACCGGACTTGGAGAGCGCGGGGATCAGCTGCTGCTGCAGTGCTCTAGTCTGTACAACTGGCATGTTTCAGAGCCTGTGCTGCCTTCGCTTCCCCAGTGGCCTGTGTCGGTGGGAGGAATGCGGGCAGGGAATGGCTGGTGGTAACATCCGTGCAGGTTTGTCTCGGTGGAAGTTGATTCTCACAGCGGGATGAGGTTTGTGTGGGTTTTGTTGTTCAGGAGAGATGCTGGGTGTTTGGAGCAATACTGGTATTTTAAGAAGCCGGAAAGCAATCTAGCGAAGGGATTTTTGCAGTGTAATATTTGCTTAGGTTGCTGTAATGCTGTCGTTTAAAGTAAGCGTACTGATGCATTCACCTGACAGTCCCCAGCCTTTCAAGTGATCGCATGTTGTGTGCACCTGACAAAAACATAATCCTCCAAACATAAATGTCTCTTAAGTGTTGACCACCAGAGCCCTCTAATAGGGACAGCGAGAGACTCACAAAGTGGATGGGAAACTTGGGAATACTTGCTGTCGTCCTTTCACTGGGAAATGTAATAACTTCTCAAGCAGGTAATAGATCTTTCATTTCTCTTTAGAAACAGTTTAGATCTGTTAAATGACATTGTGACAGTGTTTGCTCAAGCCTGCAATCTTGAAGGCATTACTTAGTGCTTGGATTTCACAAAGTGAGGAGCAGGTCAAGTGGGAAAAATAGCTTTGTATCTCATTGTGGTAGTCTAATGAAATTACTACAACAGTCTCTCTGCATAACGATGTACAGTGTATCGGCATCCTTGTGCAGCGGATTTAAAAAACTGGCCGTGTGTGCCGGTTTGTAACTTCAAAGAGTTAGTTTGTACACATTCAGTAATTGAGCATTTTGGCACTTTTGTTTGTTTAAAAATATATTTGGAAAGATATTTTGATTTAGTGGAGTTTAAATTGTCCTAGATAGTCCCTCTGTCAAAATGAATCTGGAAAAAAATATTTTGTAACTTCAGTTGGAATTTTATATTCCTAAACGAAAAGGTGTATACTGAGAGTATATTAATACCAATAATCCTGTTTTACAGCAACATGTATTTGAAAGGATGTAATCTATAAATCGTGCACTTAAGCTGCTTTGGGATTAGTTGACTCTAAAGTGAGTGGAAGTTCAGTTAAAAACTCCATACCTGTCTAATAGTCCCTCGTGTTTCCCTGGTCTACCAGGTAGTAATGGAGGGTGACACGTGGTAAGAATTCTAAGTGGAGGTGAATATATAGAGGTAACTGGTATTAAGTTCCCTTTTATTTCCGTGGAGCCTGCAGTGCGCTTGAATATGTTACTCAAATACTTCAACGTGTATTTGCTGACTCGGTGTTTGAATGTCGTAGGCTATTCAGTAGATGCATTGAAGTAGCTGTTTTTCACCACCTTTGTAAAACTTCCCGTTAGCAGTCCCCAATTTGAACTTTAGGATCATGACATGTTGCAGCTGAGTTGTGTTCACTTTTTTTAAAACTAGCAACTTCATGGGGGTGTCTTATGAAGGGTGTTTTTACTTTTTTTATTTGGGGATTGGGGTCTTACGGCTTTAAAAAACCAAAAAGCATCCTCTGAAACACCAGAGTAAGGGCAGGAGGCTTCAGTCATTTTTGCAGGCAAAAGTACTTGGAAATAGTAGGACTCCAGTGTTCGAAGTATTTGGGGCTTTGGACCACAGTTAGAGCTTCTAGATCTATAAAAACCTACCATTATAAACAATATCATTAACTTAAAAAAAAAAAAGTTTAAATGAATTGCAGATCAGGGCTTTGTTTCTAAGCTACCTGCTGGCAAATTATGCCTTATTTTTTCAACTGAATAAAGCCAGAATTGCAGTAAGTGGGGAGTTTGCAAATTTGTATTTCTGAAATTACTAACTTTAAGAAGGCTGAAATCATGAAAATTGCACATACGTAGCCACAGTTCCTGGTGGATAAATCTGTATCACGTGGTTTCCCACGTGCTTACTACGCTTGATTTCTTGTCATTGACATTCTAAGTTTTAACTTAAACATTGCAGAAATTTTCTGTGTTTGGGTTTTTTTTTGGCTGAGGAAGAAGTATCTCACAGAGGTGCTGGCATACTGTTTCAAGGATAATGCCTCGTAAAGGTGGAATTGGGGAGCAGATTGGAATCTCTTCCTCAGCAAACTTTCTGCCGTGTAGCTTTGTAAAGCAGATAGGCCTAAATATAAAAGTAGTTTAAAAAAATGTGTGTTAAAAAGAGAAGTGTGGCTCTTTAGACTTAACAGCAATTTTCCCATGTAACTTGCTTCTGGAACTTGTAAACTCAGGCAGCGTAGGTGGAAGTTTTCAGGCCTTCCTCATGATCTACAATATTAAGGTAATGTTTCAAATCAACGTTTTTGTTGAAGGTTTAGATGTACCGTAGCATGTGGAACTGCAAAACCTGTGACTTTTCCAGGATGGCATCAGCATGTGTACGCATGCACGCTGCATCTCTCTAGAAGTGCAATATAAATCCACCTGAAGATCCTACTGTTTGTGTTGCTTTGAAAAGCAGGCATTCAGCTTAGCAAAATTCCCGTTCATCAGTGAGGAATAATTCAAAGCTGAGTTTTGTATTTACTATGACTTCTGTTTGATCAGTGCAAGAAGACTGTGGGAAGCGTGCATGTATCCATATGTTATGTGTACGGTGAAAACATGATCCCTGCCTTCACCAAGGGATGGGATATGTGGGGGCAGAAAGCACCCAAATCAGCAGGGTGACTATGCGCGTGCTGAGAGGGCTCGCTATTTGCGAGGCTTGTTTAAAGTTTCTAGTGTTAACTTTAAAAAGCATTGATGGGAAGGTGAGTGGACGTTACACTCCTAAGGAAGACCAGGGGGATTGCTTTTTTTGGGATATCAAATGGTTATGTTGTTGAGGTGGCTGCCATTCCCCCGGTAAGCTTTGAACCATCCGTCAAACTCACTGAAACTGCGGGAGAGGTGGATGGATGTCTCTGCGGTAACAAATTTCTATAAATGCCTGTGGAAGTTGACAGCTTCACAGAGGAGAGATCCAGATCAGTGTCCTCGCAGGGAAAAAGATTTCCGCGGGTTTTTTAGCATTTGGTGTGGCCTGCTTGTCCAGTCACGTTGCATTGGGTTTTAGCTGGTTGCCATGAGGATGAGTAGGGAGGGACTGGGGAGGACGCAGTAGGGAAAGTTGCTGTTACAAGGAGCTTGGGAT
Source organism: Gorsachius magnificus (assembly GCA_034008185.1). Taxonomy (NCBI): domain Eukaryota; kingdom Metazoa; phylum Chordata; class Aves; order Pelecaniformes; family Ardeidae; genus Gorsachius; species Gorsachius magnificus. Next base: position 156,026,441 of record CM067082.1, on the reverse strand, counting down.
AAGGCATGCCCGTGTAGGAGGCCGGTCATCGTGTTTCCCTGCTGACAGAACTTTCGGGTGTTGTGCTTGTCATCATTCATCTTTTTGCTCAGGGTTCTTTTTGAACAATGTCAGGAGAAAATAAACCTAAAACTATTTACAAATTTGGGACAGAATGTTAAAGTACTCAGTGAGAACCCTTTTTGTTTGTTTGTTTTTAATTTGACGTTGGCTTCTACTACAGCTCTAATGTAGCACCCTTATATCCTGAAGATACCCCAAAAGGCCTTGCTGGTTCTTTCCTGGTTGTGCAATAAGCATGTGTTTATATCAGCCCCTAGAAGCTGAGTGACAGCCACAGAAAGACAGCATTGAAAATCCACTTTTCCAAAAGAGGATGTATTGGCTGGAGCACAGAGGCAGCACTCTTACCTTTATTTTTTTTTTTTGAACAGCTGTGTAAATTTTAAGCTTTGGTTGGACTCTTACATAGGTTGTGAAGCCTAACGCAGCACCTGCAATGCTTTGAAAGTTTCCCATGATTTGAAGTAGTTCCTCTTTCAAAATATAAATGGGTGATTGTTTGGGGCTTTGAGACATCAGCTAACTCTTTGTGAAACCCTCTTTTATAAAGTTGCGAATAGTTACGTTGCGTCACAGAGGTAAGTGATTAGCCACATCATTAATGTGTATCATTAAGTCTGCTTTGACAGAAGAACAGCTAATAAATCACAAGTAGTTTTAAGAGGCTTAGACCCACATTGACCAAACAAATCATCATGGGGTGGTATAAAGATATCCCTAGTCATCCTTTCTGAAAGGAAACGGTGTGTAATAAAATTAGTGCCTAGGAGCAGCGGTGAGCACCTGAGTCACTTCATGGCAGAGCTTGCTATCTTAGCTGAAAGATAGATAGATACAGAGCTTTCCGTAGCATCGAGGGTTGTATTGCTGCAGCCCTTCCCCTGCAATACCACTGGCCTGTTGTTGTACGTGTGATGAAGACCAACTGGACAAGAGCAGCAAGCACGTCGCTTCCCAGAAGCATCGATGTATCTACAGGGACATTCTGCTGAACTGTTCTGCAACCTATTCCTGGCCACAGACTTTCCTGTCGGTCTGAGCGTGTTGATGGAAATGCTGTAGAAACCCGGCAAAAGTGACTGTCAGAAATGGGTTAATTAATTAATCCAGCTCTTAGCCTGTTTGCAGCAGGCACCTGGAAAAGAGAAGAGCGGGGGCTTGACTGTGGGTGGAACAAATCATTGTAGCAGACTTCAGATTGGACATTGGACTGGGTAAATCCGTAGTTCTGCCACTCAGCTGGTCAGAGCGGGTCAGCCACAGCTGGGTGTGGGTATAGTCTGACATAATCATGCTGCTTCAGGAGAAGAGCGGATGCTTTGTTAAGTTTTAAGAATTTATCGTAATACAACTCTTGCACACTTTATCTCGATTTACCTTAATTGCAAAAGCAGCCCTTCCACCAGTTAAAGCTTTGTGTCAGTGAAGATGAAGCCTTACATTTGTGTAGTACGATGACTTCTGCCGTGTCACGCAACGCAAATGGCTAAAGTTGGAGAAGTGGCGCGCCTGCGGAGTGCAGGCAGCGGCAATTTGATAATCTGCTTTTCAGCAGGGGGAGTATAGGAGGTTATCCAGTAACGCGCGTAAACGATGTGCAGGGAGCATAGGACAGGATTTCAGAATCGGCGTGTTACGCTTTGAGCTCTCTTGGGAACACGCTTCTATCACACCTGGTTTTGGATAGCAATGTGTGGCAGGAGCCAACCTCGCCCTTGCCATTGACAGAAGCTATGAGCCTGAACATGGAGCGAAGCCCTTAACTGGGTGCAGTCCCGGGTACGTGAGGATTGTTTGTCCTACCACATGATAGGGATGGATGTTCAGTTCTGTGGCAGCTGTCTGCCTGCGAGCAGGATCGTGGGGTGAGCTTACATCCTGGCGTAGTAGATGTGGTCCTGTGTGACGTGTCTGTCTGCGTGGCGGGGTAAAGCTGAAGAGAGGAGTCTTGTCAGGCAATATGGCCCTGCCTGCGTGATCTGAGGCACGGCACAGCTGCTTACCCATTCTGGGACTCCATGTGACCTGCGGTCAGCAGCTCTCGTGTCTGCTGAGCTGTTTTGTCATGTGGGGTCTCACAGCCATAAAGCAACGTCGTCATTGTTCTGCAAATGTGTAAGACGTAGGTGGTACTGGGGCTGGTGTGACGTGGAAAGGTAGTGGGAGGAGCAACGAGGGGTAGCCAGAAATGAGTTTAATGCATAATAAGTACAACTTTGACAGACCCGCTAGTTATTGGTGTTTTGTTTTTTTTTTTTCCTTTTTTAATTGCTTTTAAATAGGCTAAGTCTGTCCTTAAGAACCTAAATTTCTGCTTGCACGGCGATGCTGCATACTTCAGAGAAGAGAACTTGTATACTGATAACAAGGACATGGTCAAAGAAAGTGCTGCCCCTGGTCATTACAAGTCACAGGTGAGTCCAAAAAGTGAATTTGCTTAAGTAAACAGAAATAAGAACTTGTGTGATATGTTGTTTTTCTAACTAAATGTACTGAATAACCACATAACAAAAAAAACCCAAAACCCAACGCCTGAAGAGAAAGCTACATTACAGATGGAGCAGCTTCCGCTGTTTGTGTAAGTACAGGGAAGTAATCCTCTATTTGTGGAAGGCAGCCCTTCCTCATTCAGTCTGGCTTCGAGTGCCTCTTGTCGAGGGCATTTGTGAGACTTAACACAAAGGCTTCTGAAGAACAACAGGACAAAAAAATAATCTTTGACTATATGAAATGAATGTATTTAGCTGCTAGTGTTTAAAACAAACAAAAGAAATGACCTGGTAGCCCATGGGTGTTCTTAATGGTAATTGGACTATAGAACCCATATATTGAACAAGCATCTCATAAATGTACCTCTTCCCTCCCCCTGCCCCACCTTAAGTGGTGCTTTTTTAATATTACTTTGAGCCAGCTGTCTTGAGAGGTCTGACAGACTTGATTCCTTTTTCTCAGGAAAAAAAGTTTCTTAATTCTGTGACTGCTGAAAAAGAACATTTCCCTTTGCTGCTGCAACAAGTCTTTTCAATGATAGGACATTGGGATTTAGAAGGAAGTCTCTAGTAACCTGCCATTTTTATGGTTCTGTCCCTGATATTAAGAGATAGCTGAATAACTGACCTATTTCCTCCCCTCGTTTTAGTTTTTTACATATCCCTGTCACCTGTTTACTTCTGTTGGTTAGTTTCCCAGGGAACCCAAGAAGGCAATTTATAGAATTCTGATTTATTTTTTTTTTAACCCACTAGTTTCAGAGCATTAATAGCAGTGCATCCTGAATGGGTTGACCAGTTTCAGCGTGCTATAGGTTAAGTTGACTGTAGATGGGAGATACCAGAAGTCTTAAGTCAAAAAACCAAAACAATGCATTTTCTTACATTTGCTTTATCTTGCCAAGAAAAACAAGAAATAAACAGCAAATATTTATCCTGCCAAGAAATCAGAGAACAACACACTCGGTATAGAAGTAATAATACCGTGCAGTGCTGTCATTTGCTGTCATTATGATAGATGCTTATAAAAAGCATCTGCGAGCAGTGCTCTTGTAGCAGTGGGTTCCCGCAGTTTTAGGATAACTGGCTGTAGAAAGGCTTCTTCCTAATTTAGCATAAATGCTTTTTGGAAAATGAAGAACTTTCTGTTAGATGGGACTGTAGTAAGTAATTTCTTTTATGTATGTAATGAAGCAAATATTTAGCTCTGATTACATTCTTTTTTAGCTTATAATACATCCTTTCAGAGAATTGTTAGTCTGACATGAGCCATAGACTGTTCTCACCTCACCACAGGAGAGTGAAGCCCTGTTGAGTTTTTTAGTCTATGTCCTCTAATGCTGTAGTTCAGCGAGGTACCCCAGGTATACACAACGTCATTGCAAACATTTCATACAGTTGGCATGATGTAGTGGTCTCTGAAAATCCCTAAAACACCTTCCACTCTGCTTGAGGGTTCTTCACTACCCTGTCAGCAGCTCTTACCATCTCAGAATAGACGGTTACAGTCTTTAACTGTTTCTGGTACTTAGCTGGACAGCACAAGAAATGAACCATTTTCAGTAATGAGAAAGAATATTTGAGTCTTCTGCTGTCTTCGCAGTGCTGTTAAATCTTCGGACAGAGGATTTGCAGAAGATCATAGGTCTCTGTCTCCAGGCTGCCCATCTCAAGCAGTGGTGGTGAGGCAGAAAACTCTCTCTGTGGGAAATTTGTCCCCGTCTGTGTCCGAAGGTACGGTGAGGGACACGCTGGCACTTCTGTGCCTCTTCTGTCCTGCTCATCCTTGGCAATGCTCAGGACCCAGTGGCACAAGGTCCTGAGCAGCCTGCTCTGACCAGGGGCCTTGACTCCAAAGGTCCCTTCCAACCTCAGCTGTTCAGAGACCTCTGCCATGCAGGATCCTCTGTTCCCAGCACAACTTACTGATTACCATGATGTATAGATTTCATCTGCCTCTACATGCCTGGCAGCTGTGCTAGCTTGGCACTGGATTGGGGAATGGGAGGACAGCAGGAAGAGGACTGAGGGAGTAACAGCCTTCCTCAAGGGCTTTGCCCTTGCTGCTGGAGCAGTGAAACTGCATGCGTAGCAACAGCAAATCTTTAGGAAGCAACCTGGTCGAAGCAGAAACTCAAAGGAGCAAGGTACCAAAAAGTGAGTCGGTGTGTAGTGGAGCACAGGACTCGTGTCATAGATAGCATAACAATATCAGTGCCTAGTAGCTTTAATACTATTTAGTTTCAAATATATATAGTTGAAATGCTAACATTATACTGATGAAGTTCTACTTGTTTATTTCTCCTCAAATAAAAGAGACTTTGGAAGAGCTTCTAAGTACAAAGAACTGCATGATGCTTTTGTAAATAGTGGGTGTTTTTGCTAAATGCTTCAGTTTGCTTACTCCTCAGTTGTGATGAGCTTCTTGCCGAAGTTAAAAGCCCTTTGCGTGCATTTGAAGATAAGATGGGACTTAATAACAGTGTTAGAACACACTTGGAAAAAAGTGTGTTCTGTTTTCATATGCAGGGAGAGTTTAGTATATGCATATTTCCATTTTACAGGAAAGAACAGAAGCTGTGTCTTGTTATACTTTGGAAAAAAAACCACCATTGAGATAACGTATCTAGGTTTTAGATGTGGTAAGTTTTCTGCTGCTGTTTTGAGAGGTGATTTAGTGAGAGCAGAGGCTTTCCCGTGATTTGCAGGGCAGAGGGAATGAAGTAAAAGCCCTACCGAAGACTGTAGGAATTATTTGAGGTTTGGTTGGGGTTTTTTTTGAGACAGCATTTAATTCATTGATATAATTAATTGATTTAATTAATTGAAAGGTTGGAATTCTGGGCGAAACACGTCTGTGCCTCTGCAGGCAGTCCTTTCTTTGCAAAGCCAGGTACAGAGGTTATCACTCTATCTGAAATTCAGAGAATAATTTTGAAACTAAAGCAAGCTGTAGGAGACAACGCGCTGGTTTATCCCTTTTTCTTTTTCACTGTAAGTTCTTAGTAGTTAATATGTAAAGCACAGATGGGAGTGTCTTGGTTATTTTGAAATTTTAACTAGGTGGAATGACAGTCTGCAGTGTTTTGGAAGTGCTGAGTGATGAGACTGTATCCAGGGTACGTGAAGTACCTCCTGTACTGATCTTTAGTCGTATTGTCCTGCACAGCTCACATTAACAGTGACTAATGGCTCTGAAAATAAAAAAGAAATCCACTAGTTGCAGATCCTATTTTTAATCTATGCAAAAGTATTTTACACTCTAGCCAAGGAGCATAATTTATCTCAGTGTGCTGTTTCCTAGTGGACTAAAACGAGGGCCCAGGCATTGGCATGTGCTTATTGATTATGCTAAACTGGTGCTGAAGTTTTGGCCTTGGTCAGCTACTGCTTTTCTAAATGATACCCGTGTGTGGTTCAGGAGTTTTTTGTAGCAGATAGTTTGGGTACCACCCTCCTCCTTTTCTGCAGGGTAAGCGTTTACCTGTATCACATGAGCACTGGCGTGCCATTTAGTCTCTGGGCCAGGAAGTTGTTCTTGTTTCTACTTACTGACATAGTTGTTGACAGTGTCTTTGTATGGGACATTACAGGATGTGTGTCTGGCCTTTACAGGGTGACACTACCTCTATTTCTGTTATTTAACAGGGATTTGTTTGGATGTGTAAGATAAGTTTATTGCAACTGATAAGCCCTCAGTGTAAACTTTTTTTTTTAAATTAAAAAAATTCACTATGCTCTATGGTATTAAAGGGCTGTTCTGTCCTGCTCGTGGCAGGAGCATGCTTGACCAGGTAATATTTATTTACTACCTTTTCAGACAAGACCCAGGAAGGGAGATCTTCAGAGTCTGTGACAGCTTTCACTTAACCAAATTCTGGCCAACGATTTGTAGTAAGCGAGATTTTACTGTTCTGCTTTTGAGAAAAGAAGGGAGAGGAAAAAAAAATAACTTAGCATTTTCACTTTTTTAAAACGATGGGGCACGAGAGAGTGAAATGATCAGTATTGAAGTTTTGTTCTTTTAGTTTATTTAGATATAAATAACTTTTTAAAAGCTCTATAAAAAACCCTTATAAACTGGCTCTGGACAGACTGAATGTATAGGACTGTGTTAGTGTAAATTTCCCTTAAACCCCCTGTTTTCTGTTGGCTTGTTCAGGGCTTCAGTGATGTTTCTCCAGTAGTTAGGACCTGTCTCTCAGAATTGGCAATATGGTTCCTAGTGACAATGCAATTTTTATCTCAGAAGCAATAAAACGGGACTATAGTAGATCAGTTTAAATGTTTTTAAGTATGAGGACCCAGTTATCACTGTAGCACCATTTGTTCCTTTTATGTTGTGTTTATTAGCCTTTTCAGGAATTTAGTAAGTACATGGTTGAGATGTTTCTGCAGTTATTCAATAAGGATTTAGCAAATGGTTTCATTTATTTGATCCGAGGCTAGTTTGATCATCCTGATGAAAGAGCTTTTTTTTTTTTTTTAGCTGGCTGAAAATTAGAATTTGTTTTTTTTAATCTATTCCAGCTGTATTTACAATGAACAATGTGACAGAAGTTAATTTTATCCTCATAGTCCTAAAAAGGGTCTTGCTGTCCATCCTCAGCAGCCAGGTATCCAGAGTTCAGCATAGCTTCCAAATGTTAGGGTCTTAGATTAAGCTAACTACACTTTTTTTTTTCTGCAGAACTCTTCCCGCTGCCAGGCTGTAGACACAGAACATCTGCCAGCAGCAGCCCTGCAAATTCCTGTTCATTGACTTCCTAACACTGCACCCTTCTGTGTCTCTGCAATGAGAGACCTGGACAGACAGGCAATCCTGCTTAACAGGAGGGGTTTGCTAGAGGAGTGATGTGCACAACACCACCTTTTTTCAACCTGTTTCTTTTGTTGAAAATTTTTATGGCTAACACACGATTCCTCCTTCCCACCCCCCCCACCCCCCCCCCAAAAAAAAGAGTTCAATTTTCTCGTTGGCCTGCTGACCAATTTTTTTGCCAAGAACACAAATTCAGAAATTATTTCAGGAAGATGGGTTGAATTACTCAAAGAAATGGAAAGGCAGCATCTTCAATGAAATATGAGGGGAATCCCCTCAATAGATTCTTTTAAACTGGTGTAATGTGTGTGGTTATAAGAACCTCAGTTCACTAAGAAATTATTCTAGAATTGTGTGGGAGCAGATGCTGCTAAATGTTCTCAGGACAATTTTGTTAGTTACTGGCCTCCTCAGGAAGGTGTAAAGGACAGGGCTGGATGCTACAATCAGCTCCAGTCTGCATCCAACCCCACGGCCTCTTGCAGCTACTAATACATCTGGGATTCTGGGGGGTTTGGATTTTTTTGTTGTTCTTGGGGATTTTTTGTTGATTTTGTGGTTTTGAGGGGTTTAGGTTTGTTTGGGTTTTTTTGAGTCTCTCGCTTCTCTTGCGTCAGAACCACAAGTACTCCATCTTGACTGGATGTCTTTACTTATAAGAATTAAAGGGCACCTAGTTCAGTTCTCTATCATAGAAGGTCGGGTGGTTTTTTTTTTTGGGTTTTTTTTTTTTTTTTCAAGAAAGCTTGAGGTTTTACACCTAGGGCCAAAACTTATAGAAGTTAATCAAAAAGGATCAAGAGTCCTGGTGGTCAAGTTGGACGCGAATCAACAGTGTGGGCTTGCAGCAGAGAAGGCCACCCTGGCGCTGGGCTGTCTTGGCAAGATCGTAGACAGAGGGGAGAGCGCTGCTGTGATCCCCTCTGTTCTGCCCTTGTAAGACCACAGCTGGACACTGTGTCCAGTCTGGGGCTCCCCAGTGCAAGAAGGGTGCTGGAGTGAGTCCTAGAGAAGCTTACAAAATGGTGGTGGGGTGGAGAGCAGGATGTCCAAGGAGAGGCTGGGTCTGGTCCAGCCTGGAGGAGAGAAAGGGAAGATCTTGCAGGTGTGTGCGGCGGCCTTATGGCAGGTTATAGAGAAAGTAGTCCAGGATATTTTCAATACTTAAAAAAACCCAAAAAACCCCCCAAAAAAACCCAAACCAGGACAGCAGTTAGATATTAAAAAAATTTGCCCAGAGGGAAAGTGGTGGGATCTCAAAACTCAACTGGGCAAGTTTCCGAGTAGCCTGATCTAACTGGGTCTGCTCTGAGCAGGGCATTAGGCTAGATGACCCCAGAGGTCTCTTCCAATTCAGAGCAGGTTTTGATATTCTGCTTAAGCCTTTGTCAATCGCAGGTTCTGTCGCGGCAATGCCTAGTTGAGATACCTCGTGAGATACAGTTCCCCATGTTATTTAGATATCATATTATTTATTCCTTGAATAAACAATTTGTCTCTAATAGTCTTTTTTTGGACCAGTACTTAATGACAAATTACTCTTCTTACCCACGTTTTGTTCTCTGAAGTTTACAAATGTCCCTCCCTGCTTACCCTGGGCTCTCTGTTGGAATATTTTGTGTTTTCAGGGACACTGCAGGGATAATTGCTCTTCCCTTTGTTTTTTTGGAAGGGATGCTTATGCCTGTGACATGTGCATTTCCAGTCATATAGGCTAGAAGATTCTGAGCTTGTGAACGTGACACGCAAACACCTACAATGTGAAATCCGTAGAGAATTCCTATTATTGTGTAGTAAGTAAATTTTATTATTTATGTATTTATTTTTAGATTAAATAAAAATTTGAATTAAAATTTGAATAAAAATTTAGAATAAAAATAAATTTGTCGATTTGGACTACTTTAAGGCAGGGGAGGGAACAAGTTTTAGACTTTATCCTTTTGTCATAGCTACGTTTCATTTTCCTTTCATTGAAAAATTATTTAGCTCAAGATATAAAAGGAAAGGTTTTCTTGGTTGCCTTTAATGCTCATTTACGTAAACATCGAATGTTAAAAATGTTTCCTTCTCTTTTCAATGTAGGTAAATAGCAAGAAAGAAAAAATGGACACTCAATTATTTTCCCCATTATTAGGAGCAATTACTAGTACGCCACCTCCACTAGAATCTTCCCGTCTGTATAGTGACTGGTCAGCATGTGGAGAGGATATGAGCTCAAAATCTTCTTTTCAAGACTGCACAAAGAAACGGTATGAGTGTTCTTGGTATAATCTTATGGTGCTGTTCTGGAACACTGAAATTGTTACAGAGCAGAACAGATGGGATTCTGGATCTTTTTAGAAAGAGTTTATGGGATAGCTAGAAACTCAATACATTTTCTTTACTGTGTAATAGTTATCATAGAGGTTGTGAAAAAAGGAAAGGGGTCTGTGTGTATATAGATGTGTGTGTTTATGTAAAAACATTTTAAAATTTGGAAAGAATGCTACTTTTAGGGAATGAAATGGAAAACTGCCATATGTAATTGAAAACTCCGTAAGGAAAAAAACCACTCTCCTTCTGTGTCTCCCATCCCTCAGTACCGTAGCTCATAATGATCCTGCTTGATAACAGAGAGTATTTCCTGGAACATGAAGAATGCAGAGCGCATTATAGACACAGGTCGAGTGTAAGTGGTACCTCTGCCACTGAACGCATAAATATGCGTACAGCTACTCTTGACAATATGCAGCACTCAAGTTTGATTTTTATTTTAAAAAAACCCCAACTTTGCAGGTTTGTATGCTGAATGAATGCAAAGGGTCTTTGTTACTTGAATCATGAAACATTTTTTTATTCCCCTGGAGAAATCCACTCTGCCCAAGTCTTGACTAGTGCAGGCACTTCTGATCATCCAATCTTAATAATGCAGTAAAATTATTACTACTCTTTGGTTTTGGTAAGTCAGCTCTTCAGAGGAATGATTTCTGTAAAACCATGAATGATAGGGGGATTGCAAGGAATAGTGAATGATTGTTTCACAGTCTAGAAACTAGGGGATACCCACCCAAGTAATTGGTTCTCTCCTTCATATTGGTAATTTTATAGTTTGTGTGCAACAATTGAAACTGTAATGTTTCTGTTGCAGCCTTAAAAATAAGTAAACAATGCTTTCCTGTTAAGCTTCCCACTCTCCTCTTTCTACCTTAATGCCAAGTGCTCGCAATACAGTATTGCCTTTTGGGGGGGTCTGTTGGTACAGGCTGGCACAGCAGCTTTTGACACTGATGATGCTGTTAGCATTTCTGATATCAGTCTCTCAGCATTTTTGATTATTTGCCTAATAAGAAAAAGGAAGTTTGAGGTGGGGAGAAATGGTAGTTCACTGGTTCACAAGATGCTGAAAGGTCACAGTTTAGGAAGATAAATGCATTGCAAAGAAGCTAAATACCATTACCTTTTTTTGCCAGTCTTCCCTGGGAAGTGTCACAAAGATGTTTTGTTTGTGGTTTTTTTTTTTTTTTTAATAAAAGGTCATATAGCTTTAATATTAGCTGTAAGTGCTAAGTTTAACCTCTCGCTATCTGCTAATTAATATATAGTCTCTTCTTAAAAGCAGCCTTTAGGTTCTTGCAGGGTAGCAAATGCAAGGAAGCTTTTTTTAAAAAAGTGTTTCAAAGAATTAAACAACTAAATGGTACTTGTCTGTTAACGATAATCCATGTGTATATCCACTCTGAGACTGCAGATATGCACTAGTCCTTAAGGTTAAGAAAAAATTTGTTTGTTTTCTTGTTCTTGTAATATTTTAGGGTATTCAGTGCCTAAATGTATTAGGTGCAGTATGCCTGTGTCATTTTAGTTCCTCTAAACTGCTCGGTGAGAGCAACTAATCCATCGCTAGAGATTTCTCTGCAGTATAACTTTGCTTTTGTCCTTTTAATTCTCAATTTTCTGGCCACTGAAATTATTCCACAATAAATTCTAGGAGCCCCAGTGCCTCAAACTGGGTTTTTAGACTTTTTAGACCTTTTGTTAGACCTCTATTCTGGTGCCATAAACTTCTCTTGAGGAATGTCCATTTGAAAATCCGTCCTTGTTCAGCACTAAGTTGGATGAAGTTATTGGCACCTTTAGAGAATTCAGGCATATTCTCAAATATGGTGTCTCCCCAAAAGAAGGCAATAGTTCCATCTGACTTCTGTCCTCAAAGGCTGGGCATGTCCTCAGCTTCAGTTCTAGAGTTAATCACAACACCTGGAGCAGCATGCAGATGTGGCCAAGGTACCATTTCCACTCGCCTGTTGCTCTTTCATCTGCAGCCCTACTTCTCCCACCAGTTTTGCCAAGGAGCTGTGGGTCTTGATTCTTTTGTCCTATTTCTTGTTCTTTCTGTTTGCAGGGGCAGGCTTGCTCACTGCCACAATCTTGGTGTCAGGCTCGATGTTCCTATTCTATTTGGTATAGCTGCAAGCAATTCGCTATGGTCTTGCCTTTCCTGTGTGCTGGTTATTTTCATGGGTTCTTCTTATGTTGCTCAGCCTTGGTAGGCAGCAAGTTGTCTTGCAGCACTGGGAGGTAAAAATTTGATTCCTTGATGCTGCAGAACCAAGGGATTTTACAGCAAGCGTTTTCTGGTACCAAACCAGAAAGGATAATGGCTACCTACCTCGGACTTGCGAAAACTAAACGACTGTTATGCTGGGATTCTTGGTTTTAATTTTGGTTGTCCTGGTGTTGGTAACAGATACTTTATTTGGAGACCAGTAGACAAGAGCGTAGTTGACTTCCTTTCCATGTGTGTCAGTGTGTTTCATGGAAAATATATTTCTTTCAGAGTGGGTCAGGATTTTACAATACAAGACACTTACTGACGCATTACATTACCAAGGATTTTCTGGTTGCTGGCAGTGAACGGTACTGGCTTGAGACACAAGGCAGGGAGGTGTTTCTAGTCCCTCGTTTGAACAAGTGACTGCATTAAGAAATAGAATTTGTCAAGGATTCAGGTTTTCCTGCTTTGAATTGCATTATAGTGCTTCTGGTGTACCTACCAGAAGGAACAGCTAAACATTTCATCTCACTGCAGTCTAGTCTGTAAAATTTGGGCAATTTTAGACTCACTGCTGTCCTGTGCTGCTTGTTTCCTCGTTTGTTTGTTTTTTTCTTTTGTAGTCCACCCAGCTTCCTGCTGCTCTGTCTGCAGTTCTAAAATGGCCAGTAATTTTATTTTTAATTTCAATGCCACATCATAAATTGACTCTGATCTCTCCCTTGCTGAAAATCATTGTGTAGATGCAAGCTTTCATCTGTGATCTCCAGTTGGTTGCATAAATTGGAAGTACATAGGCCTTCTTTGAGGGGGGAAAAAAAAATTTAAAAAAATTTGCAATCTGACAAAGACACAGAAGAGTTCTGGTTATCAAATATCAGTTACAGTCCCACGTTCTTAAAAAATTTCAAGAATCTTTGCGCTTATGTATATCCTAATCAAAATCACATAGACCAGGTTCCTTACAGAGGAAATATGAAGTAAATAGTAGAGGTAGTTAAAAGTCAAAATGTGGTGAGGTTGTAAAAGCTAGTAAAGCATAAGTGGCTAATTTTCACTGTGGCAAGAGATTAATAAAGTGACCGTCTTAATAGTTTATCCCACGTTTTACAGTCCTTGTTAATCTGCAAAATCAGCCTGAGCAGTTATGTGGCAGCACTGGCAGACGATGTAGTTGTTTGGATAAGCTGACACCAGAGAAGACTGAGAGATCTTCAGGGATGCTGAAATGAATCAGCTGAGCGAGAACAGGAGTGAAATCTACCAAAGCAAAACAATGCATGTTAGAGGGAAGGAGGTCTTAATGATGTTATGCTTAATTAACTTCTGAGTAAGAGTTAGGTGTCATTACAGACAGCTTTGTAAAGATGAAGTAAAAGATAAAAGTTGGGCTTGTGTAAGAGCAGTGATGGTTGAACACCTTTGGTATTTATCAGGAATATTTAATAAGTTTTGTCCAACTCTGTTCTTAAAGGGGATTAAAAAGTGGTTCAACTTAACTATAACTCAATTTTTTTGAGATTACAATAATAGTTCTTGAATTACAGAAGAGACAATTTATTATCCTCCAAATTTTGAGAAGATTGATCATATTTACCCTCTAAAGGAGACAGTCAAGATTAGAAGAAATGTCTATTAAAAAGTTATGTTGATTGAAAAGAGGAAAATCTTTAGCTGTTCCTGTCTCTTCACATAACAGCTTGAGAAGTCTCTGTTGAAGCAAGAAGGAAAATTACTCTACTTCATTTAGGCTATAGAATTCACGAATGCAGGAAGACAGTTCTATATATGGGTGCTGAGAATACATTAAATTTGGAACACTTAGCAGATACTGCTAAAATAGATTAAAGGTTTAGTGCTTTGCTTTTCCTTTTTTCCTGTTTAGGAGAAAGACTTATTTAGGCTTTTTTTTTTCAGGGCACCAATAAATCTATCTTATTCTGGCAATGGCCCTGATGTGTTTGGGCTAGTGTCAAGCATTTTAGAGGAGCCAAGCAAGCCAGAACCAGTCACAGACTGGTAAGTTTGTTCTGAAAGTTCTTATGTTGCATATGGGTTTTTATGTCCTTCTGTCACACAGATATGATGCACACTTCGAATAATTTCAGAGTTGAGTAATGAAGGCCTTGTAAATCCACTTGAAATGTAGAAGTGTTTTTCTTTACTTCAGTTGCCAGTTTAAAAAAAGGCAACAAACTGCTAGAAATGCAAATTTTCTAAAGTCTTCCATCAGCTTACAGCATTTTGGGGGAAAAAAATATCTCATTTTAACCAGTAGGGAGTTGACTGTATACAGTCAATTCTAAAATATTTAATAAACCCAAATAAACTCTGCAGTTCTGAATATACATATTAAAACATTAGAGATCAGCATTGGTAGTCAGATTTCACATAGCATTTATTGAACTGCAGCGGGAGCATTTTTTCCCTCCTTTCATATTTTGGAGGAGGGCTGTGTATGTTTAGCCAAGAATGTTACAGGGAAAATGTGTGTGTGTGAGGAGTATAATTGTGAGTTGTGAACTGTTTCAGTGTAAGAAATGTTTTAAATCATTACAGGAGTTTTGTTTAACTTTGTTACAGGAATTCTCTTTCAAGATTGTTTCCACCTATGTGGGCACCTGATCTTGGAAGCAATGGTGAATTCTCAGGGCTCTCGTCTAAGCACTCTGTTGAAAGTAAGGATTTTTCAAACCTGATGGGCACGCAGAACTACTATCAGGAACACTTGCAAAAGTCTCATGATGTGGAGGTGTTACACAGAGGTTTGGAAGATCTTCATTTTGTAGAGTCTTGGCTTTCTCCTTCTGGCCCTTGCACTCAGCCTGATAATATCCTGAAGAACAGTTATCCTGAAAATTGCTCTTTGCAAAATAATAACACAGTTCACCAAGAAGGATTTTCATTTCAAAATGTAGACTATAATCAGCATTTGTGCAGTTATGACCACATGAGGTTAAATGGAGATTATGAAAAAATCTGTTCCAATTTTAGCACTTTTTCTTCTCAGAACAGACTGAAAGAAGGAGCTAGCATTCAGAAGGAGTATTGGAAGACTGAAAGAGCAAGAGGCAAAGTTATGAAAAATGATGCTCAAGAACAAACTAAGTATTCCCCCGATCTTTCCAAGAAGCCTGTTGATGACTCTTGGGATAAAGTGTCCCAGGAAAACCACTTGTTTTCTAAGAGATATGAAAACTTAACAGCTGCTCATAAATTGCAGTCATCTGTTCATCCATCACTATATTTTTTCAATCAACCCCCTAATGAAAATAATTTTTCTGGAGGGACAAACAGAAAACCCCAGGAAACCCATATGCAAAATGGTCATCATAACTTTACTGTGGGGGATGCTTTTAATAATAATGAATGCAAGATCCGTCTTAGTCCTAAAGAATGCTCTCATAAAGTTCCTGAATATGATTTATCTGTAAAAAATGTTATGCAGAATGGGAGTTACTCATCGTACCATGGCCGTACATGGCTGGATGGGAAAATTCCAAGTCCAACAGCTGCCTCGGATATCACTTATGGAAAGCAAGTGGTAACAAGTCCACAGTCTTCTTCAGGGGTTTCAACCATGTCTGGTGGTTCTCCCACCCATCAGTCCTCTTATTACTCGCAGATCTTGCCTGTCCTCCCTTCAAGGAAAGATGGAAGGTTACAAATACCAAATGGTGTTTCTAATAATTTGGGAGTTTCTAATTTCATCTCAGAAAATCAGAAGCAAATGAAACCCATTGGACGATCACAGCATGATTCCTTGACTAATAAGGAGGGGCAATACCGTAAATTCCCCATTAATTTTTCATCTGACTGGTTAACACAGCAGAATGCTGTAAGCGAAGACCCTGAAAAATACCACAGATTTCAAAAAAAGCAGACCCAAGAAAATAGTAATAAAGATAATAGAAGGGGCAGAGGGAATTGGGTACCTCATTTTGGGTATACAGCCCCAAACCATCAGCAGTTCAATATGTTCCGAAAAAAGCATGAACAGAATGCTGGTAACATGTCAGATTTCATTAATCCTTCTTTTCTTCCTTCTTTCCCGTTAATGTCTGATTTCAAGCAAAATCCCAGCTTTCTTCCATTTAATCACCATCTGTTTTCATCAGCAAATAATTTCAGTTTTCCTCCGTCACCATTTCCATTCTCAGAACTTGTTGATCTTTTTCATTATGATGACTTTAACCACTTGAATCCCTTCATCAACGATCTGTTTTGCGGGGAAATAGCTACGCCGTATTTTGCCTTTCCAACACCGTTTAACAAGTACAGACCTCCAAGAAATCGCAGTGGACCTGCTAATGAGCTTCATATCCGACTGGAGGAGTGTTATGAGCAGTGGAGAGCTTTGGAGAAAGAGAGAAAGAAGGTAAAGCACGGGGAATGATAACTTCTTATCAAAGCTGGTGATGGCATGAAACCACTGATGGAGAGTAGATACCCTGGGCTGTCACTCCTTTTGAGGAGGCGAGAATTCTGTTGTCACGTTATTAATTTTAAATACCTAGAACACAATCTACAACATCTGCTTTAAATATAATGCTTGTATTTTAGCATGACAGGTTTTAAATGGCACGTGGCTTTGAGTTTTAGTTTCTAAGGCTCTTTAGACAGGGCTGCTAACACCACATTTCTCTCTCTTAACCTACAATATTTGCTACAGCAAATGTGATGACAATGTCAGCACTGAATTATCGTTAGTTTGGATCTTTTTAATCTATAAGGTCAATAAAAGATCGTTAGCTAATTGTTATTAATTCAGTAGGCCTTTGTTATGACTCTAGAGCCACCAGCCATATATGATGACACAGCAGGGCCCTCATGACTACAGGTGGTTCTCAAAGTACTGGTAGTACATTAATGTTCTAAATGCTCATATTGCACAGTTTTAGATGGATTTCTCGTCCCATACTCCTTCTCGCCAGCTAAATCTTTAACTCAAGTATTATAAAGCCAGGCTCTCCTTTTTCCTGCACAGTCATTTAAGAAGAGAAACTTGTGTTGTTTTGTTTTAGGTTTTTTTTTTGTTGAGTTATTTTTACTGTCAGTGACATAGCGGTGTCTTTCCCTTATTCTTTTTGTTTCTTGTTTTACAAAGTCTTTGGTTTAGTGTGGAAAAAAAAATCCTCATCACCCTGTACACAGCTGTAGAGAAAATGTACAGTGTTTTGAGTGGATGTGACTTCTCCCAAAGGAAGGTTCATTTTATATTCTTCTTGTTACAGTCACTTTTCTGCCTTAGACTCTCTTGCTAGGAATTGTTGTCTGGGGGGGATCACACTGCTGATAAACCTATTACACTTGGGAATGAAAGCACTGAGCAAAAAAGGAGCCAGAGATGCTTTCCCAGGAAGAGTCAAATTTCTGAACTCCATGCCAGGTCTTGGAAACCAGGTTGCTGATAATCCATGGTCCTAATTGCACATAGTCCTAATTACTGTCCACTTCCTGTTGGTGAAGACTCCTGGTCATTGGAGAGACAGGTGTCTGACCAAACTGGATCTCTGGAGAGCACCTTTTTCTTTCCAGCATCAACTGGAAACCTTGCTAATGGCCTTTTGGAGGTCTATATAGAACTGCCTGTCTTCTTTGCTCGTTGATGCCTTTAAGCAAGACTCCTTTCTGCCCATCCAGTCTTCTACCAGGAATTCTCTGCGAGTGAGAGAGGGCAGTGGTGATTCTTGCTCCAGTGTGTCTGAGACAACAGTGTTTTCAGAAAGTCTTCTGCTTTCTGTTGTGGCAAAGGCAGCTATTCCAAACCTGCTCATGCTGGATTTGGGTCAATTAAGTCATTTGGGAAGGCTGAATCATAGTTTTTATCTCATAATATATGTCTTCTGTGTTTTCATCATTACAGGAGGACTGCTTATCTTCATATCGTGTTCTTAATTATCCAAGGTATTTAATTGTTGAACTTGATCTGGTCCATTTAAGTGATCCAGTCTACTCATGCTCTCTCAGTCCTTGATTTTTGTAGTTTGAGACCACACCTGCAGAGAGCTTTGAGTATAAACTGTTCTCAGTCCCATAAGCCAATTGCATAGCATGGCTCACATTCCTACAACAATTTATTCCTCAAAAGGGGATGAGTGCATCCTGACTGCCTGATGGGAATGTGCCTGGACTGCGTTAATCCCTGTTTGTAGGTACAGTTTGAGAGAATGCTAGTGGGCAGGGGTTAAAACTCTCAGAAGCTTGTTTTACAGTTCTAACAGCCTGAAATATCCCAGGCCCCTGCTTCAGTGTTGTTTAGCTTACTGGTGTATGTATAGCTAACCTGTACGTATGTATGTAGGAAGGAACTTTGTTCTGAGATTCTCATCTTTTTGGTATTCTTGCCCTACATGAATTCCTTAAGAGTGTAGACAGAAACTCCCCCCAGCGGGACTTGCGTTTAATTCTGTCTTGTTTAAGCAGTCAGTGCTTTCAGCTCTCAGAAACCTGTTCATTGCAGCTGCATGACAGTGAGCTCACCCACGTCCTCTTATAAATCTCACTTTTCCAGGCATCTCTCGCTTTAAAAAGTTGTGCAAAATTGTCTGTTTGGAATTGCCTGCAATATTAAATGTCCATATAGATTGGTACTGCAAATTGCTTATTAGTTGTAGTTCTTAAATACCCGGTGTCATTACGTGAATTCATGGCCCTTTCTCCATCCATTTTTTTTTTTTTTCTGAATGTCTTTCAGGCTTCTGAGATGAATGCAAGTGGAGTCAGTCAGCTCTTGTAATTCATGTTAGGTGAGGGCAGAGACTAAATAGTATGGGTGTGTCAGTAAAGCAAAAAGAAAAGGACTTCAGCGCATGTTTTCAGCACAAACGTGCACAGTATGAATGTGGACTTAACCTTGCCTTGAACTGCAGCGTGGTACCTAATCTTTCTCTCCTAAATCCACTGTACAATGAAGAAGGAACAAGATGGAGAATCAGCTGCTAGATGTGTCTTTTTTTTTTTTTTTTACTCTGAGCATATGAAGTTCCTATCCAAAAAAAGGTTTGGTGATGTTTAGTCACCACCTGCGTTGTACAGTGGTTCCTTTCTCAGTGGGGCGTTTGGCAGCTGCATCGATGACTTTTGAGAGCCGATACCGGTTTATGTTAAATCTGTGTTAATCCTGATGCACTTCAGATACAACTTGTACTGTGTGATCACCTGTTTCTTCTGTTAGTATAATATATTGATATAACAATATGTTAATATAATAATATGTGACATTTGAGAGAGGCAGCGAGAGGCATACAGGTTAAATTCCTGGGGTACTGTACTGTACAAGAATTGCTGTGCCTAGGTCTGTGTCCAGGACCAGTTAAAATAAAGCTTTGGTTCTAAATGTTGCCACTGAGCGTTGTACACTGAGGTAGAGCTGAATTAGAGAAGTATTCTTATTTTTATAGCATCTGGTAGTACATCTAAACAGATATTTGGGAATGTTCTTCTGTAAATGCAGTCAGAAGTAAAGATAGGAAGCGCCCTTTCTAACGTATTTGAAAATTCTAAACCACCCCAGAAATACGGATTGTATTATTGTAGTAATTTCAAACATTTACGATGGCTATTTATTTCCCCTCCAGACTGAGGCTGACCTTGCAAGAAACTTCCCAGGAAAGCGCATATCTAGCTCAAATAACACTCCTGTCTCCCGACTTCCTGCTAACCCATCAC
Organism: Gorsachius magnificus; assembly: GCA_034008185.1. Taxonomy (NCBI): domain Eukaryota; kingdom Metazoa; phylum Chordata; class Aves; order Pelecaniformes; family Ardeidae; genus Gorsachius; species Gorsachius magnificus. The sequence continues at coordinate 156,006,865 of CM067082.1, read as the reverse complement.
GGGTTGATCGTTTGATTGTCGACCAGCTACGAGAACAAGCCAGGGTAAGCCTCCTTCAGCTGCAATTCCTGCTTTGCTTTTTGGTTTTATGTTTGTTTGTTTAATGGAGACTCGCGCTGAGCAATTTCGGTGTTTGCAATGTATCTGGCAGGTGCTCACATTAGTAGGAAAAATGGAAAGGCTTCGTGGGACCCCCGGACACGGTAACATATCCACCACATTGGAACGCCATATGGAAGCCATCCACGTAACACAGGCGAGGCGTAAGGATGAGATTATTAATGCTGCTAATCCACAGAGACAAGGAGCACCGCGTTATAATAACGAGAAAGGTAACTGCTGTCCATTCCTCTAGTTTTAAAAGCTTTTTCAAAGATTTAATTGTGAAAATAAGGCCTTTTGAAACGTGCAGCAATTAGTGTAACTGGAGCAAAAAAAGTTTGTAAATCTAAACCTGTCACTTTTTATAAGACTTTAAATAACTTTAAGAGATCTTTTTCCTTTTCTGTGTTTCTCTTACTAGTTTAAATACTTTGAGGCATTCTCCTCTTGGCTAAAAGAGAACTGTAAAAACTGTTCGGTGATATTATATAAGTAGTTCTCCTAAAAGTAAAAATGTAGTTGATTTTAAACAAGTTGAATTTCTTTTTTTTTTTTTTTTTAGTGGTATTGCTAGTCTTTCTCTTCAGCTTATAAAGTAAAAAAAAAAAAAAAAAGTTGGTGCCATGTTAATTGATTGTGTCTACCTTATCTAAATCACAAACCTGCCAGAAATTATGTTTTATGGTTCCCAACTTCTGTTGCAGTAAAGCCAGAATAATTTGTAGCAGTAGTATGTATGTCTGTAGAAGTAATGCAAAACTAGGACAAACTGCATTCCCTTCCAATAGCATAGTGTAAGTCATAATTTGCTATTCAGTATAGCAACCATACAGCTCATACATACAGGAATTTGGGGGTTGGGGGTAAAGATCATATTATTTTTCTTCAGAAAATACCTGTGTCTTGGAAAATGATTTCCAAAGAGGAATGCACTTCCCCTGCCCACCCCCATCCTCTTTTGGACCCTTACTCAGCATGGTCTATACTGCCTTATTTCCTGCAGTGAGGCTGACAGCGTGTGGTTCCCTTGACTTCCAGCAATGTGTATGGGGTGGTTCTTCCTTGTAAGAAGGGAAAGATAAACTGTAAAGAGAGTCAAAATGTTTTGTTTTCACAATTTAGGTGTCAAGCAGTTTCTTAATGATGATCCTTAAAAGTAATAGTCCTGTAAGTAAACCAACTTCTAAGATTAGTCCTAGAATTGTGTAATGTGACATCAGCCCCAAGCATAAGCCAGGGAGCAGGCAGTCATCCTCTGACAAAAAAAAATAATCCAACAAACCATGTTTTTGATAATGCTTTATAATAAAAGCATACGGAAGCATTATTTGACCCATCCACGTATCGTACGTGCAGTTAGGAAAATGGCAGTTAGTCTTTTGTGATTAATGGTAACATATGCGGTGTAGTTAGGTTTCTGATGAAGAGCTGCACTGCTGTTGAGTGTCTAAGCACCACCTGAATCAGTTACAGAAAAGTCTTTAGTCTGTTTTCTGCTGTGAAATACCTGTTTCTTTGAGTTCTGCCGGTGGTGACCGTAGCTGTGAAGGTTGGCAGTGAGCCTTTTCTCACTGTGAGGCTGGGTGGGTATCAGTGCCACTGCAAGGAAGACAGAGAAGGGAAAAAGGATGGCATCACGTTCATCATGGGGACAATCTTTTTCGCAGGGCCAGCTGTGACAAGGGGTCATGGTTTTAAACTAGAACAGGGTAGATTTAGACTGGATCTAAGGAAGAAATTCTTTACAATGAGGGTGGTGAAACCCTGGCAGGGGTTGCCCAGAGAGGTGGTGGAGGCCCCATCCCTGGGAACATTCCAGGCCAGGTTGGACGGGGCTGTGAGCAGCCTGATGTGCTTAAAGGTGTCCCTGCTCCTGCAGGGGAGTTGGGCTGGGTGACCTCTAGGGGTCCCTTCCCACCCAAACCATTCTTTGATTCCATATGGCTGGAATTGAGTAGGTAGCTTTACTTATACTTATTAAGTATCGTAGATAGTCCCCTCTGATAACATTAATTAAATGGGCTTAATTGTTGTATCGCAGGCCTGATGGTTATGCCACTGAATCTTGGACACAGTTACAGTTGCTATTAGTGTGAGATGTTACAGCTATCATTTGCAAGAGAAGGACGCTAACTGATGGAACTCAACCAATGCAGTACAGGGTACAGCATTAGCTGTTTATTGAGTAAACTTTACGTACTGGTGATGGCTTGAACAAATTTACAGTTTGTGTGGGTTTGTTTTTTTTTTTAATGTATCAATATCGCCAGGCTTGTATACTAGTTTAACCTGTAATGTGTTTTTTCTGTTGTAGATGTTCTGGCTCTGGCAGCTGCCATTAGGGAGTTGGCTGCTTCCACACGCAAGGCTCGTACCGCTTTATGGTGTGCGTTACAGATGACTTTGCCAAAAAACTCTTCAAGTGGTCTGGTAAAACAAGAAGTTGTTGAAAGGGCGTTGCAAGAGCTTTGTCCTCCAAACACAAGCACACAAGAAAAAAGCAGCATGGAGCATGAAAACAAAGGAAGCAGAAAAGAAAAACCCGAGGAACTCGTGAGGGTTCTGGAATAATAGCAAATAACAAACGACAAAAGGGAGGCAGAAGGCTGAGGACTGGGAGGGAAGGGCGAAGCACCCTGCGTGGTACCATGGAAGGTGTTTTGGATCACTTATCAAAAAGCAAAAGGGTTAATATAACTGATCAGTGCTGCAATTCTATTACTGTGATTCTGGTGTTGAGAGACACATCTTGTCATAGTGTTAATGCAATTTTAATATTGCTGATATTGCAATGTCTGCTACATAGGAATTTTATTATTAAGGGGAACTAAACAATAGCTGAGCATTTCCTCGTGTGCTTATCCAAAGCTGTGTATCAGCTGCGAGTCAAGCCATGACCTGAGAAACCAGATGTGGTCAATCTTAATTCTCCTTTTCTTTGTTAGCGATACAATTTAGCATACTTAAAAAAAAAAAAAACCTATTTGAAAGATACTTCATAATTGTTCAGGGTTTTTTTGCACCATTATATAGTTCTTTTAAGTGCCAAAGTGATCACTAAGTAGTTTGTATCCTATCACTCTGTACAGAGCAATCCACGCTCTCGTGGTGTTTTTGTGACGGGGAGTAAGGTCATTCAGGTTATCGCTAACAGTTTGACAAGAATAATCAGTGTTTAATATTGGTTGTGTGAGATGCTTCAGCGGTTTGCTGCTAATTCAGTTTCTAGCTAAACCAATGTAAACTGAGCTTTTCTATAGCATAGTCCATTTAAAATTTTCCATTAAAAACAAAAAAAAGGATTTTGTAGATTTGCAGTAAGTACTGCATTGAAGTACACATTAGCAGGTGATATAAAATTGTCACTCAGGATTAGAAATTAGATTTATTGATTCCTCAGTGGGTTAAAAAACAGTAACTATATAACATAGTATGCACTTAATTAAAAAATTGTTTGTTATTAATGTAAGTTCATGGTACTATAATTTTCAGAAACATTCCATATTTATTTTAGCGTGTTTATTGAATGTTTATTTAAAATTCTATTTTAGTAATATAAAGTTGGATATTTTGCCAAATCTTCCGAATAATCAGATTTAACGATTTACTCAGGAAATATGTATATTATTATATAAATATACACATGGTATATAGGGATTTTTTTTTGGGGGGGGAAGGGATGTTTGCAAAATATTTACACAAAGCTAACTATATACTAGGTTACCAAAGCGGTTTAACTGATTAATTTTTTCGCATGGAAGATTTAATATATTTAATTGCTGTTAACTAGTCTCCATTCTGTGGCTTAGACAATCAGAAGTGTTATGTATTGGTGTGAATGTTCAGGGTGAGAATTAGAAAAGAATGCGTAAGTCGAGTTTTGTTCTTAGGGCACTTAAAAATATTTTAATGCTTTAACAAATGTCTTATTGTTACACGATCTCTTAACATGTACTAATATCAGTGTATTTAATGAACGGTTTTGGAGAGCAGTTCTTATTTTAAAAATGAGTTAAGTTGGGGATATGAGTGAAATTTAAAAGACGACAATGAAGATTTTTATGTTCCATAGTGTTCGATGTTGAATTTGACATTTTGTGGATAAATATATAATTGTTTCCATATGTAGATGTACTTGCAAAATGTTCCAAATGCAGTTATGTAGTTTTGGATCCGTGGGTGTTTCTAGAAACAGATGTAGTCTCAATAGTACCATCGTTAACTGTAATGAGGCAGTAGCTACATACCTTGGTAGGACAATTTGCACAAGCCTCATTGTAATCCACTGAATAAAGTTTCAAAACAAGAGTCGGTAGAAATCAGAATCTTAGTATAGCAAGGTTATTTTTTTTTTTCCCCCTTAAAAAAAGTGAATTCAGTTTAAGAGAATATTTTCAGCCTTAGCCTAAAAAACAGGTAGTGGAGAGAGTTATTTTAGTGTGAGTGGTTTTTTTGTGTGCACGTGCAATTAACTTGCACTAACTAATTTAAGAAGGTGAAATTTGCATTTCTGAAACGTGTTACCTATACTCCACGGTTTAAAAAGTGGCGTCTGAAGTATTTCAATTAGTGAATAATTTTGGTTTTTAATTATGATTACTGTGTGGACAGGAAATCAGAATTTGAAAGTCTTGATCAGCTTTTCTGTTTACAGAACAATTGTAGTCCTGCAGGGTTGTTTCGTAGTGGTCGATGTATAGGGCGTAGTAGGTCCTTATTGTATTGCTCGTGTGTTAATTATTATTGTGAAGGAATGTGGTCTTAAATCAGTTCATAATATAGTTAATGTGCCTTTAACAGTCTCATTTTTCAAAAATGGTAAATAGCTGTATGCTCCCTTCTGGTTTTGCAGTTTAAAAATGCAGTTAAAAAGGGTTACGGTGTGGCTGCACTTGACTATAGCTAACAATTAGCCTATGCTGTTAATGTTGTTCTTGCATACTGTCACACCGTCCAGGCACGGGCTCTCTGACGAGCATAAAGCACTGTAGCTGTGGGGAGTTGCCACAGGTCAAATGTGTCAGTACCAGATTTTTCCTTATCATGCCCTACAAATACGACCAGCACATGCTCATATTTCATTTTGCCTTGCACTCTTTTCTTTGTCAAAACTCCATGTCTTTACATCAAAATTATTTGTTGCCCATTTCTTTAAATTATTTGATTATAGACAGCTTTAGACCTATAAAGACAAAAGTCCTTTCAGAATGCTTCAGTTCTGTTGCTTTATTACACACCCTTTTGTGTTGCAGGGGAAAAAACCGCTGTATTTTATAAAACAGCCACCTGGAGTTGCAGCAGCTCTGTTACGGTCATGAAATATTTTTTGCTGCCTAGCGTTTAATTTGGCAACAATGTACAAATTCTGTAAGCATTGCACTGTATTTCTGGTATGAATAAGTACAAGTATGCTTCTGGGTTTAGGGTCTAACTAGTCACGTTTTGCTGACTTCAGTGGAAGCAGAGTTAAGGTATTAAGTCCCACATAAGCCAGAGGTGTTTTTATATTGGAGTTTCGTTTGATTTTTAGTATTTTTTTTTTCTTTTCCCATTTGTGGGGCAATCAGGTAGAAACAAGTTTATTCTCTCCTCCTCTCCCTTCCGTCCCCCCCAGCTTTGCTGAGATTTAATAGTTCTCTCTCTTTCTGTTTTGATTTATGCAATTTAAACTTTTGAATGATGTGAAGAAGGTAGCAGAGTTGTAGCTAATAATGGTAGCAGTGATACTAGATTGCTCCAGTTTAAGAAAACGGGATACTTAAGAGTCCCTTTGCAAGTCAATATTATTATTAGGGTTTGTGTTTTGATAGTTGGTGGTGAGTCTTTAATGCTTTAAAATCCCAAATTGATAGTCCAATACAACATGGATTTAAAAATCACAATTATTTCTGTATTCTGTGTGAAGAACTAGAGGCTTCTGGCGATTCAACCTTCTTGATTCCCAGAAGAGAGGCCGGCATGAGAGTAAGAACTTTTTTTTTTCTGGTTATAGGTTTGGTATCTCTGCCTTTCTTCTGTATCCACAGGGTCCCTCTGGCAATTCAGTTAGTCTGATGGTATTTATATAAACTAAAGCTAAGAAATTGGTATTAGTTTGTCATTACTTTTAATAGAACAGGATACAGGGAGAGCATCTAGGCTCAAGATGTTGTCTTGCTGTGGCCTTTTCAGGAGTGTGTGTAAGACTATTAGCTCCCAAACTGCTGCTCTTGGTTTTTTGTTTTTTTTTTCTTTCCAGACTGAATATTATTCTTTGCTCTAGGTGTTTATCACTGCTACTAATCTTTTTGTCTGTATCAGGATACATATAATTTGGAAATGAGTTGCCTTACAACTTGGAACCTGATGCTCTAGGCTTCATAATAAGTCTCTTCTTACTATTCCTGGAACCTTTTCTCTTTGGTGAAGCAAATGAACAGTAGAAGGTGGAGGTTGTGCGAGTGGGAGGCTTTGTTGAGGTACTTGCTGGCCATTTAGCCTTTACTGCCTTTTTGAAGAAGTGTGGAGAAACTCCAAAATTTTGTGGAAAGCTTTTTAGCTTTAGTCCTATGCGCTTTTCCAGAAGCGACCATGACCGCACCTTCCTGGGATTATGCTTCATCTGCTGTCCAGGCCTTCTCCCATTCTGTTTGGGGAAATACAGGAGGAAAGGGGAGCTACCAGAAGAAAGGAAACACTGGGCTATGGGAAACCCTACTTCCTGTGGACAGGATCACTCCTCTCTGTGGCTCCTGTGATCAGAAGGCCGTGAGCCTAAGGGGCCAGGAGTCTGTCTGTCCTTAAACTGTTTCCCTTTTCCCCATCTGCTGCTCATAGATGCTGTCAGGGTTCAACTGCTGAGACTTGTAGCAGAGTTGGCTTGTTCTTATCCCGCTCTGGTAGCCATACTTCCACTCTTGCATGTTTTAATCATATGGAATCGAGCTGTGTACCAGCTTGAGAGGCTAGAATAGGGCTTGGGAAGAGCTGGCTCAAACCAACAGGGTATGGTCATCCCTCTTGGGTCAAGATCATCACCTCGCCTCTCAACTGCTGTCCAGAAGGGAAGGGAATGAAGTAGGATTTAAGCCTAGCTTTTCTAGACATAGAGAATGGCAAATGGCAAGGAGTACTTAGCATAAACCTTCCACTGAGTGGTTGGTTTGTTTTGTAAATCTGGTCTTCCTCAAGTGACAGCATTCAGTTTGATACTCGTCAGTAAGATATTCTCAGATACACAATTTATATGGGGTCATAGCTCTCATTTTGTAGCAAGTTGGGATTTTTTTTTTTTTGTTTAAATACTGTAAAGATTGTGTAGCAAACCAACCTTAAGCCTTTTTTTTTTTTTTTTTTGAAGTTATATTGTTACCTGCTCTGAAAGCCAATTTCCCTCCACCCCAATTCTCTGCTTGGGAGCTGCGATGTCAAAACTCTTGAGTGTTGGAGCAACCCAAAGCAGTAGGGTTTGGGATATTTTATTCTTTGTGTCTTTATTGCTTTGACAGTGTACCTGATCTTAACATAAAATTTAGTTTTACAACTCTACTTTATGGCCACAGCCTGCTGTAGATTTTTTTTTTTTTTTTCCCCCCCCTAATAACATCATTAAAGTGGAAAAACCTGAGTTCCTGACTATGTAACTCTTCAAGTTCATCCATTGGATTGAACAAGAACAGGGAACACTGCGCGTCAGTGAATATGGGAGAGCAGTTGGCTTTGGAATAGATCTTTTATTATTATTTTTAAATTGGTGCATTTGCAATTAGGCTGGTGAAGGGAAGGGTGTGGTCCTGCTTCCACTGAAGCCAGTGGCTTTAACAGATTTTTGTCTTTGGCCTTTGCTTTGCTGGTGTGAGATCTTGAGTTAGGTAGGCTCTTTGTAAATACAAGCTTAGTAGTTCACCTTGAACAATTGTTATCAAGAAACTCCGGAAGGATGTGTTCCCAGCCTTTTTTATACGGTTTCTTGCTACACTGACAACTTGGAATTGCGGGATAATTTTGCTTTCTTTTAAAGCTGAGGAATGTACCTACTGCAGAAACTTTGGCTAATTAAATTTGTGGGTTTCTGAGAATTTTGCACCTTGTTTTATCCTGATCTGTTTTGATGGAAATACAGCCTTAACCATACCAAGACTTTGATTTATTTCCTGTGCAGTTTATCCATCTCGGTCACCAGCACTTTTTTGTTTTGTAGAACATTATATAAAAATCAAGCATGTCTTATTTTTTGGTAGATGTTGCTTTCTAATTTGTTTTTTTAAAAAAAGTAACAACTTTGCCAATCACTTTTATCAGTTATATAGAGTGGAAGGTCCTTATTTTTCTTCAGGAGCAATACTGTACTCAAAGGTGCAAAAAAAATTAAGATGCATTTAATATACGTAGTCTGTGTTGTTAGAGATTGAAAATGTTATCAGTTTAGGAGCAACTTTTTTAAAAAAATTGAGGAACTGGAGCTATAAATCCTCTTTGCTTGTTTGCCAAATGACCTTTAAAAAGGCAAATATTTGCATATAGTGTGTAAAAAGCTTGTTAGAGGGAAAGAATAAATCAGAGTCAACTTAAAGTCATTGCCAGACAAAGATTGCTTTACATTTTTTTTACTGTATAAAATAAACTTAACTTGTTTATGCACAGTAATAACTTGATGAGCATAGTTTTTTCACAAATTAGGCTATTTCCAAAAAAATAAGTAAGTTTCCTTTTATTTTTTATGACAGATATACAAAGATTAATAGTGTCTATATTTTAATATGCTGTTTGGTGTCTGAAGTCTCTCTTTTACATGTCTGTTGGTCAAGCTCATTTACTTAAAATAGCAAATTTTACACTGCTAGTGAACTATTACTGAAGGAGGATTTGGTGAGTTGATCCATTCAGTAGGCCCAACAGAAATATAATTTAGCTTAAAAAAAAAAAAAAAGTCAATTGTTGATTATACAAGATTTTAATCATTAAGCGGTTTAGGCTTATTGAAGTATTTCTGTCAAACAACTGTGGATGTTTGAACGCTGCAAAAATCCTACTTCTACCTCTTGCGTAACATTCTTAAAATTGTACTTCACAGATCTCCTTGGGATGTACTTGGATATTACAGGGCGTTGGGACACCTTAACTTGGGAAGTTCAGCTGCTTTTCCTCTTTTTTCTGTTAGCTGTTTTCTGTGGCACACCGGGATGCCTTGTGGCTGGGGCTAGATCGCGCGCGTGAAGGAGCTTCAGGCAAACCGTGCACGCCAACGCGTGGTTTCTGATCAGCAAAAGGTACAGCGGTCAAAAGAGATGATGAGGTTTGTGTTACATATATGAAAGTCTCAGAAATAATGAGAACTCTGTAATAAATCATGGCCAGTGTAATTTTCTAGTATTTTTAGTATGTGATTGGATTCCTTTTATTTAAATAATCAACTGTGTCGTATGTACGTCCTAATAAATAGTTACAGCTTCTTGTTTTGTTCAGTTCAACTCGCGCTATTTATCAACTGCTGTTCTCCATGTGAGATGAATTTGGGTTTGGGGATTCCGCCTTGAAAAGACGTGTTACGCGTTCTGCTTTAACGCAGTTACAAAAATTAAAATTCTTCATGTTTTATGCGACTGGTTTTATTGCTTTAGCAAGTTCTGCGGGAGAAGGACAGGCAGTTTGGGTTGGCGTTGGTTGCGCGTGGGTCTGCGCAGTATCCTTCCATCTGGATGCAAGGCCACACAGAGAGATGACTTCTGAAAATGTAGAATTGCATCAAATAGTTGACAGTAAAGGACAATCTGCAGTAAGTACTTCACAGAGCGTTACTGGGGGGAGGGAGGAAGTCTTGATGAATTTGGCACGTTTCTCAAACTAAATTGCTTTACCAAGTGTCACAGCTCGGGTTTTGTTGACCTAGAGCTTGGAAGCTGTAAGCAGGAACGCAACTCCTTTATGCTGGATGTCCTAAAAGACACTGAAAGACAACGTGCTTTGCACGTCACTGACGTGCAGACCTTGGTTCCCCTCTCCCTTCCTCAGTGAGATGAATTTAGGCCAATCTCAGTGTCCTGGTTTCGGCTGGGATAGAGTTAATTTTCTTCACAGAAGCTAGCATAGTGCTGTGCTTTGGATTCAGTGCTAGAAGAATGTTGATAACACGCTGATGTTTTTAGCTGTTGCCAAGCAGTGCTCAGACTGCTCAAGGACTTTTTGAGCTTCTCCTGCTCGGCCAGGGGCATAACAAGCTGGGAGTACAGCACAGCTAGGACCCAAACTGTCCAAAGAGCTATTCCATACCATAGAACGTCATGCTCGGGGGGGGGTTTGGTGGGTCGGTCGGTCGCGGGGAGAGTGATGGCTGCTCGGGTACTGATCGCTGCTCGGGACGGGCTGGGCATCGGTCGGCGGGTGGTGAGCAATTGCATTGTGCATCATTCGTTTTGTATATTCTGTATATTTTGTTATCATTCTCATTATTACTATTATTATTATTTTCTCTTATTAAACTGTCTTTATCTCAGCCCTCGGCTCTAACCCTTTTCCTCTTCCCGATTCTCTCCCCCATCCCACTGAGGGAGGGGGGGGAGTGAGCGAGCGGCTGCGTGGTGCTGGGTTGCCAGCCGGGTTCAACCACGACACTCAGCCTATATGGAAACTCTTTAGATTCTGGAATTGCGCGTAGCGTGCCTGTACACGCTCACCGATTAGGCACAGACAGTCAAAAGATGACATGTACTGCTGATACCTTGTGAATGTTTTTTTTGATTTGCGCTGTCAGCTGCTCTTTACAGGCTTTTGGGGATCCCTTCTACTCTGCGTACAATAGCCAGCACTTGATATACTTCGTAAGCGTGGAGGGAGATTCCTCTTGGTAGCGCGTAGCTGCGTAGGGCCAGCCTGGCAGGTCGAGGGGCCTGGAATTGCCCTTGGTTTTTCCACGAGTAATGGGTGGAGCATAGGCTGACTACCTCTGTTGTTACTTATATTGATGATGGGATTAATCCTGTCCTGCGTAGTCTGTGACTGTATTGCTGGTCACAAGTCAAGCATTGCACAGCTTAATACGAGAATTCAGCTTGTTTGTCTTGAGGGAGTCTAGTGTGAAATTTCAAACCTGGCAGGGGGAAAAAGATGTTCCTCAGTTCAGAGTTTAAAATTTCCAAGCATTTTCTTTTCTGGTGACATGCAGAAAAAAAGAATGGACACAATTGTTTTTCATTAGTGGAAAATTTATAAAGATTTCTCAGCATTCTGCTTGAGAAACTGGCTGCTGATGGCTTGGACAGGCGTGCTCTTTGCTGGGTAACAAACTGGCTGGGTGGACGGGCCCAAAGGGTGGTGATGAGTGGAATTAAGTCCAGATGGTGGCCGGTCACAAGCGGTGTTCCTCAGGGCAAGTTCTGTTTAACATCTTTATCAGTGATGTGGATGAGGGGATAGAGGGCACCCTCAGCAGGTTTGCACATGACACTAAGCTGGGTGGAAGTATGGATCTTCTGGAGGGGAGGAGGGCTCTGCAGAGGGACCCGGCCAGGCTGGATCCAGGGGCCCAGCCCAGTTGGGTGAGGTTCAACAAGGCCAAGGGCTGGGTCCTGCCCTGGGGTCACCAAAACCCCACACAACACTACAGGCGTGGGGCAGAGGGGCTGGAAAGCTGCCCGGCGGAAAAGGCCCTGGGGTGTTGGTCGAGAGGGGGCTGGATATGAGCCAGCAGGGTGCCCAGGTGGCCAAGAGGGCCAACAGCATCCTGGCTTGTGTCAGGGCTGGTGTGGCCAGCAGGAGCAGGGCAGGGACCGTGCCCCTGTGCTGGGCACTGGGGGGCCGCCCCTTGAATGCCGGGGTCAGGGTTGGGCCCCTCCCTCCCAGAAGGACCTGGGGGGGCTGGAGCGTGTCCAGAGAAGGGCAGCGGAGCTGGGGAGGGGTCTGGAGCCCCAGGCTGCTGGGGGCGGCGGGGGAGCTGGGGGGGTTCAGCCTGGAGCAGGGAGGCTGAGGGGAGCCCTCATGGCCCCAACTGCCTGAGAGGAGGGGGGAGCCGGGGGGGTCAGGCTCTGCTCCCAGGGAAGGGGCGATGGGACGAGGGGCACCGGCCTCAAGTTGTGCCAGGGCAGGGTGAGGTTGGCCCTGGGGAACAATTCCTTCCCCAAAGGGCTGTCAGGGGCTGGAAGGGGCTGCCCAGGGAAGGGGTCGAGTCCCCAGCCCTGGGGGGATTTAACAGCCGGGCAGAGGCGGTGCTGAGGGCCAGGGTTTGGGGGTGGGATGGCAGGGGTAGGGGAACGGCTGGGCTGGGGGAGCTTAAAGGTCTCTTCCAACCAAATGATTCTATGATTTTCATGGTGATGTGAATAATTTAAATGTGTCATTTGCAGGCAGGGCATTTCTATGTTGAACTGACCTATACATGTCAAATATCTCAATATGATGGGGCTCTGAGCAACCTGATCTAGTTAGCAGTGTCCCTGCTCCCTGCAGGGGGGTTGGACTAGATGACCTCTAGGGGTCCCTTCCAACCCAAAACATTCTATGATTCTATGAAGTTACCAGAGCTCTTTTTCCATAGCTCATATTTGAAAGAGTTCCTCTCACATCAATGCCTAACAAACATTTTTGGTTCCCTTTTCCCTTCACTGCCATCCCAAATCCCCAAGATTTTTGTATTTCCTATATTGTGTAGGTGACCATGGAAGAACCTACCAAAGCTTTTGTGTGACACCGCTGGGCGCGTGGGTTCTGCCGCAGGGAGCCAGGAGCAGAAGCGTCCGGAGGGGTTCAAGGGCGAGGAGGCCACGCTGGCTCCGAGGCAGCCATCCCGCTGCTCCTCTGTGGGCTCGGGTTGTACCAGCTCTTTGGTTTAGGAATGATCAAGGGCTGTCATTTTTGGCAAGCCACAGGAATTTTGGCTGCCAAATGGCCTCCGTGCCATCCCAGCCCTGCTACGTTGCAGGGTCAGGTAAGAACCAAATTTGAAGTCTTCACGTAAAAATGCCTAACTGGGATAATGGACGCGGATCAGATGCGTGTGTTGGTTTCTGGACTTCAGCTATCTTCATCCACCCTTAGCAGGCTTCTGTTGTTGCTATTTTGGACCTGTGTTTTATCAGTTAATTTGGGGGGGAGCATTGCGTTAACACCTCCCCCCCCCCCCCCCTTTTTTATATTTCTATTTTTTTACATATAGCATTTCCAAAGCACCGGAGAAACATCCCTCCCCTGACGGGTGTCTCTGCTTCTATTCAAATACAGCTCGGTTGCTTTGATACTTGTTCCAAAACACCTGTAATGGAATAGTTGCAACTATTTTAGTATAACTATGCTGGCAGCTTGCCTGCGAAGATACTTTGGAAAACAGTCGCAGCGAAATGTTTTCCTCCTAGCCTGTTACCCCCGAATTAATCTGACAGCATTTGGTGTCTCAGGTTGATTTTTAAATAATGTCGATTGGAGGTATTTGAAAGACATATTTGTCCGATAGGCTGACCTTTGGGAAGCCGTGCAATTTGGTTGTACCGCTTTCATTTGAATCACAGTCCCGTATAAAAATGAAAATGCTGTGTCTCCACAGTGCGAGCTCATTACACTTGCTGAGGAGCCCTTTGATTCCTGGCTGCCAAATCACGCTGGCTCTAGGTATATAGAGTTCCCGAGTGGTGGGCTGCAAAAGATGCGCAGCCTCAGTACGTAGTGAATTTGGTTAAAGACTCCTGAAGAATTAGTAATCCTGAAAGAAGCAGAGTTCTTTTGCACTGTTTAAGGAACAGATTTTGCTGCGCTGTATTTGTCTGAAAAATCAGTGTTGCTGCAAATGGATTACAAACATGTGAAACTGAAATGTTTGGTGTATGTGTTTAGGATCAAGGTATGAAAAGCAGAAGATGGACATCCAAAGTGGAGAAAAAAGATTTAGCGTAAAGATCTCAGTCTAGCTGTTAAAAGGGAAGTGACGATCAACCACAAAAGTGACAAGTGTTTATCTATGCCATGTGTGCTCCTAGAGATGGACCTCTCTTGCACTGGTGCTACAAGGAGTACCCCCTCACCAGCTGCTGCAATTTTCTTCCTTGTAGCAGAGCCATTGCCTTCCGTCTAAATTTTACTACAACCCCCTATTTTGTATGATTATTTTCAGTATTTACAGCCCACGTGACTGCCTGCCGAGTAGTTGCTGCTATTGCTTGTGGTATGCAATTCCCAGATCCTTGTGGCTTGGGGAAGTCATTACTGAAGGTAATCTGCAACACGTAGCTCAGATGCAGTTTCTTTCCCCCCTCCCTGTGTTTTTTTTGGCCTTCCTGGGCTGTGATGGTGGCTGAAAAATGTCTGTCTCCGCAAACCATTAACATTCCAGGGTGAAAAAGCTGGAGATCTCTCATGAACTGCAAACTTGAATGTGAGATTGGTAGAGTCTTGCTCTTAACATAAAATTTTAACTTGCTGCCATGGATTTATTGTTTTCTTTGGGCAGTTTAAGAAAACTTAAAAAGAATTAATAGTACAATATTTAATAGTCGAGCTTATTTTCTTTTCACAGATCTGCGTATACATCAGGACCCAGTGTAGTTTCCACTGACTTTCACAACAGTAGTAGGGAGATAGATGCAAGTAGTAGGATACGTGGGTTCTACCTGTAACGTCAGTGTTGAGAAAAATCTGCTTGAATGCTTTGAAGCTTGCATACGGTGTTGTGAGTGCAAGAATGCACACGTGTGTGTCAGAACAAATGTGAGCAACTGGCTGTAGGGTGATTGACAATCCCCAGACGCACCCTAAATCCACCTTTGGTGTCAATTGTGCACCCTCTAGCTTCAGATCACTCAAAGCAAAAGTGTGTTTTCTCCTTTTCCATTTCATAGAATCACAGAATCATTTAGGTTGGCAAAGCCCTTTAAGCTCCCCCAGCCCAAGCGTTCCCCTACCCCTGCCATCCCACCCCCAAACCCTGGCCCTCAGCACCGCCTCTGCCCGGCTGTTAAATCCCCCCAGGGGTGGGGACTCGACCCCTTCCCTGGGCAGCCCCTTCCAGGGCCTGACAGCCCTTTGGGGAAGGAATTGTTCCCCAGGGCCAACCTCACCCTGCCCTGGCACAACTTGAGGCCGGTGCCCCTCGTCCCATCGCCCCTTCCCTGGGAGCAGAGCCCGACCCCCCCGGCTCCCCCCTCCTCTCAGGCAGTTGTAGGGAGCGATTTCCTTCTTTACCGGTGTGATCGCATCAAAGGTCGGGTTTCTCGCTGCCTGTCTGTTCACAGCTAGCTGGTGGTGTGCAGTGAGCACCCCGTGCAGAGCCCTGCATGCAACATGAAGGAGCTGAATGGGCATTCTGAACTACAGAAATAATTTATTATGACATAAGCTCTAAGTTTGCTGATAAACTGTCGTTTTGAGAAATGCAGATGAGGTTTGGAGCTAGTAGAAGTCACTTGGTTATATTCTTATCAATAATTAGAAGATAGAGTGGCTTCTGTAGGTAGGAGTGAGCTTTGAATCTCACATAGGCTATGCTGCATACGTAGTTGTTTAGCTAATCCTCTTCCATAAATCCATAGCTTGCTAGCTCTCGGGACCCGTTGCCAATCTCTCTCCCATCTTGCTGTGCTACAGACCTATGGAATGAGCAACAGTTCCTTCTGCTTTTGAACGAGCTTGAGGCTGACTTGTCAGTTCTTGATGTAAATAGGGAGAAACTCAAGATCTGCTTGAGTTTACATCCATGTAGCTGTGTCAGTGTGACACTAGAAGCTCGTGGTTTATACCCAGTACAGGATGGGCCGTCATCACTTGAAGTGAAAAATGAGATTGCTGAAGATGTACCAGAACTGAAAACGAAGATGAGCGAGCAATTGGCATGGATGGTTTTAGAGGAGCAATCTAGCTGAATCGGTGGGGTACTGCGTTATTATCTCTGTGATCCACAAGTCCATTTTTAACAAATATATAACCTGTTGGCAGGGAGATTATAACGCAGAAGATGATTTTATGTTACCCTGTCAGGCCACTGGCCTATAGGGCAATTCCATCAAAACTCCATGCCCAGAAGAACAAACAACTTCATATGGCTAATCCCTCGTACTTATTAAGTCACAGGTGTTAATGGGGGAAATAAAATCTGTCTTACTGGTGTCAGGGGGTTTTATCAGCATATTGGAACGAATGGTGCATTTCGGTATGGTGGCCATCTGAAAGAAATGAAGATGGAGGTGTGGCTAGAATTTACTCTCTGCCTTTACTCAGGCACCATAAAGTCTTTGCAGAGGAAGTTACTACGCTCTTCTCGCAGATCTTATACCCGTGTTCATCCAACATGGTGCATGGACAGCTCTTGGGACTGGTGGTTCTTTTATTATTTGCGCTACCATTGCTGTCCAAACAGGACAGAGCGGAGTTTAACTGGGCCCACTACTAAGCTGGGAGTGTACGGTAGCAACAGCTTCTGTTTTCATAGAATCATAGAATGTTTTGGGTTGGAAGGGATCCCTAGAGGTCCTTCTGTTCAGCATCAGCATCGTTTACCAGTAAGCAAAGTTATATTCCATTTTAATCAGAATCACTTCAAAATTCAGTCCAGCTATCCAAGTTGGATTTTGAAGGTGGCTGCTGGCAGTAATTGTGGAGAAAAGTTGGTCTGTGGATTTATAGGTGTATAAGTGAAGGCTTTCCTGGATGCTTAATCACCTTGTAAATGGTTGACCTGGGTTCCAGCTGAGCGGAATTTAAGGACTGAATTCTGCTGTGATGTGGAAAGAAATTGCCTCTCTGGGATTATAAACCCTTTGTGCAGACACTTTTTTCTTTTTTTAAAGTGCGTATTTGTACCCTCTTGGGATATAACCACGCTAAAGTTCTGTACGTGCCACTGACTACAACAAAGAGTTGTATATATATCTATCATTCGATAACGTGCAAAAATTTTCCCTTGAAATTTAAGGAAATGCTTCAGGTACAAGAGCCAAGCTTACACTGGCATGCGGATCAAAGGACAGGTAGTCACCCCCCAGGTATTTTAGAAATGACTGCAGGAGTCTGTAAATCCCATAACACCCGTCCGTGTTCAGCAGGGAGAAGAACGAATGCACTCTCCGTGAGTTTTAGCATTTAATGCAGGAAGATCAAAGCTTATCATCTTCATTCTTAATTTTTTATAAGCTGTGCAATGTGCCATTAGTGTTTCAATACAAATATGTTCTTTTAATCGACCTCTGATTGAAATATGAAGTATTGCCACTGTTTAGCTTGTAAACGAAATCACTCTTATAACAGGTCCCTTTCAGAAGAGCAGACTTGAGTAAAACCTTGGTGCTGGCTCCTTCCTTCCTTCCGGAGGGACTTTTGCATGCCCTCCAGAGAATAATGGGAAACAGAAAAAATTCAAATAATTTTTGAAGTAATTTAAGGTATTTTTAGTATAACTAAAATAATTAAGATAGCTTTTAAAAAAAAAAAAAAAAACCAACACACACCTGATTGTCACCCTCTGATCTAGATCTTCCCTTACCTGTTATGTTTATAACCACTTAATTCAGAGCTGAGAATGCCTCATCTCTTTCGGATTCAGCCTTTGACACAGGCATTAATCATGACTGGAATGTACTCAGATAGCTTGATAACAGGGGTGTTGAAAGAAATCGGAGGTTAGACATCAGTGTTAGCTTCTCCAGCGTCTCCAAAATAAGTAATGAGCCATGCGCTCAGTTAGGTAATCCCTGGAAATCAGAACTCGCCTCACCCAATAATAATGTACTCATGAGAGTTTTATTTTTCAGTAAAGCATTCTTTGATCTCAGGGCAGAGAGGAAAATGCTGTCTCTGCCCCTACGAGCTCCGCTCGTGAAGAAGTACAAGAGGTGGGTGAATGGGAGAGCAGGAGAAAGGCTGAGGTGATGGTCAAGCCCATTTCTGGGACGCTGTAGGCACTGGGACGAGCTGAGTCACGGGGCCAGGTCTGCAGAAGGCTTGGGATGAGAAACAGAGACAATTTTATCAACACTGACACCTCTGAAGCCACCACCAAGGAAGAGATTTGCGCCTAGGACTATCTTAGAGCGTCTGTCTAATCCCATTGACATCAGTGGTGCTACTTAAGCACTTAAAAATAGACATTACTTTCAGGTAATGTTCTGGTATGGATTAAACTTCTTGTGTAAAAGGCATTCCATAAGGCAAATCAGCTTCTCACTTCCACTGGTGCCCTATTATCGCCTGAATATTTGCATACAAAAGCTTCTGAACCTGCTTCTCCCTGGCCTCTTCAGTTGACTGTGTGTGATCCGAGATATTTGCGTCTTAAGATTTGCACCACTCGGCAAAGAAGTTATTCAAGAAGTTATTTGCGAACAAAAGGGTGCTTACATCGGGATTAAATCCAGGTGTATGCAGTGTGGTACCTCTTAACCTTGCTATAAAACCTTGCTGGGTAGGGAGGCAATAGCTGGCAAACTACTGATGCGCAGTGATACGAATCCTACCATGAAAATGCTTCTGGATCTAAACCTTCAGAACGCAGTGGTTGCTCAGGGTGCGGTACTGCTTGTCGCGAAAAACCTGCACGTCAAGAAGGCATGCGTTTTCGGAAAGGCCGGAATATTTAAAGATGTGAAGTTGTGACAGAGAGGAAAGGATGGAGAAGAAGAAATATAAAGAAAAAACCATGGGAGGCATGGTGAGAGCTTAAAAAAAAAAGAAATAAAGGAAGAATTTTTGAAAAACAGTTCTATTGAAAAAGTGAGTGCTTTCTATGAAAGATGTATTTAGCTCTGGGAATTGAAGTAAACCCAGCATCTGTTCCTAGCAGCATGATATTTTTTTCTTCGTGCAGAGAATAAATCCATGGAGAAACTAGTGAAGCCTAAATCTCAGGAGTTTTTTTATTCCCTTTCAACCAAAGACAACCCGTATAATATTCAAGAAGTACTCTACAGCTTTCACGGCCAGATTTAAAGGGGGAAATCACAGAATCATTTAGATTGGAAAAGACCTTTAAGATCATCAAGCCCAACCGTTCCCCTAACCCTGCCATCCCACCACTAAACCCTGTCCCTAAGCACCTCATCTCTCCTTCTTTTAAATACCTCCAGGGATGGGGACTCCACCACCTCCCTGGGCAGCCCATTCCAGAGCCTGACAACCCTTTCTGTGAAGAAAATAGCCAAGAAACTTATTTTAAGAGAAGAACTGGTCAGCTCTTAGGATCGTAACGTCAAATAACTAAGATTGTAAGGGACTTCTGAAGTATCTACTCCTTTGACCCCCTGGCTCAAAGCAGGGCCAGTTTCACAGCTCGGAACCTTTTCCACCCAAATTCTGTGTATCCCACTCTCTGGGTACGCGATCCAGTGCTGCCCCACCCTCATAGGGAACTTCCCCCCCACTCCCCCCCCTTTATACACAGTTCAGTTGTGGGTGAATTTGAGTTGAGCTTCAAAACGGCGATGCCCTTGTTCAGAGTGGAGCCACGGTAATCGAGGAAGGTTTGGGAAGTATTCGGAACGCGTCTGTCTGACTGCGCCGCTCTTGTGGCTGCGGATAGAAGTGTTCTCAATGTCGGTGGGTGCCTGAGCAGAGCTGACCACAGGCAGATACTCTGGAAAAGCAAAGGCACAAAATAAAATGCAAATAGCAAGTGAATTAAAAATAACAAAAATAATTTTACAGTTGTATAAGGGATAAGAAAAGATTGAGTAACGATTGGTTGAATATTCAGTAAAGCAGGAGAGCTGTTAAAAAATTAGGGGTTTATTTTTATTTTATTCTTACGTCCTACAAAACAGGCTGCAGCCAGGTGAGTATAATAGTTGATGCCTGTATCAAAGGGATAAATACCTCAAACAGGTAAGAAATCGGTTAGAAAGTGCATAAAAATGAAAAAGGTTTTAAAATGGGCTGGACTTCATGAACTTTGTTGTAGATTACGTGTCATATTCCCAATGGTGAGGACATCTGAGGTAGCATCCGTAATGAAACCCCTGATGGTGGCCGGCATGCCAGAAACCCGGCGAAAGGCAAGTGTACCTCGGTCTTTAAAATGGGAGGAGGGGGGAAAAAAAAAAAGATAAGTATAGGCCAGGTATTTGGACTTCAAGTCCCAGAAAGAGATTGGAACAAAAAGTAAAACCCTCTCTGGTAAGCACTGAGAAGATGCTAAAGAGGAGAGTCAGAGTTAGCCTGTGTAAAGCTTTGCCAGTCCAATCTGATTCCCCTGTCTGACAGTGTGATGGAGAGGCAGGAAACAAAGTCGTGTAAATGGAATTAAAAAATAAACTCGGCACTTTTCTATGACAGTCTTGTAAACAGTTTTGGAACGTGATCTCGACTAAGTACGGTAGAATGGGCGCAGAGCTTTATTCAGTTATTGAAGACTTCATGTCCAAGTGGAAGGATTTGCCAAGCAGAACCAAACAGGCTGTGCCGCTGGTGCACTGATGATATTTTTACTGAAAATCTGAATTTGTCAAGATCTCTGGTGACATTAGTAAGTCAGGCTTACAGTTCCATGATCACAAATGCGCGAATAAAAAAAAAAATAATATGTGAAGTTCTCTGAAAGGGTTAAAAAAATAATCTAGCGCCCAATGGCAGCGTAGGAAAACGCTGCTCTGGTGCAGTTCTGTGAAGGATTTGGGGATTACTAGGAAGCACAAATGGATTTGGGATCAACGATGTCCGGCTGTTTTGAAATAGGCAAAAATCCATAACGGGACGTACAAAGGCAGCGGTAGGCAGCAGCGTGCCTGGAGTAATCCTCCTGATCTTCCCTGATACGGCAGCAGCCGGAGGGCTCTGCCTGGGTTTGGCCCTCGCTCTTCAAATTTATGTAGGTAGCTGGAGTCGGTCCAGCCGAGAGCGATGGAAATGATCAGCAGGTCAGAAATGAGTTAGGGGCATTTGGGCCAAAGAAGAGGAGACAAGTGGAGACAGTGGTCTTCAAGCATCTCCAGGCTTCCTGCCAAAATGGAAGGGCACCATGTGTCTTTCCTGTTTGGGGTATGTAGGGTTAAATTACAGGAGGAATTTTAGAATTTAGGAATTTAGATTCGCTACGTAGGAAAAGTTTTAATGTTAAGGGCAGGGAAGCACTGAAAAAGATGTAGGAACCTTTATAAGCTTCTTTGGAAGCCATTAGGACCAAGCCAGACAAGCATGCGTCACTTCTGCCTTTTCTTTGTTGTCTGTTCACAAACCAGTTTTTCCTAAAATTCTGAAAAGTTGCCTTAAAAAAAATAAATTAATCCAGCATCTCTGTTCTTTTTTTTAAACTCAATGTAATGCTTAGATTTGCCTTTGTAATAAGGTCATTTCCTGTGTCCTCCATGATGCTATCGATTAACGTTGCCCGGTGTATTTAACCTTCACTTGGGGAATATGCTCCCTTAGATATTTGTGTCTGAAATTTTTATCAGCAGTGGATTTTTTTTTCCTGAATTATTCTTTATGTTAGATAAGAAGACAAAACATCAGAACTTTTTGTTGTTGTTGTTTTCTGCAAAAAATTGAGTAAATAGAAGAAAAAATGGTGTCAGCTTTTAAATTTTTGTGCAGTATCACATGGGGGAAAAAAATTAAATTAAATTCTCCTGTGGGGAGAAACAGGAATGGCTTAGTGGTGGGTTGGCAGGGTTAGGTTAATGGTTGGACTTGATGGTCTTAAAGGTCTTTTCCAACCTAAATGACTCTATGATTCTGTTCTATGAATCTTTTTTTTTTTTTTTTTTTTTTTTGTGACAAAACCCCACCTTTTTCTGCAAAGAATCTAATACTTAAGAGGAATATTGAGATCAGATCTAAGCCTCAGGCCTTGCTGGTTATAGTAATTCAAAGGATGTAATTGGTTTCTTGGAGGAAACCCAAGCACAGCCTATTTCACTGTCTGTAAACTGTTGTTAAATCTGGCATCCCTACACTTGCAACCCAAGAGTTTAGATGAGCAATTTTGGAACTCACAGATACAGTTTTCAAGTGCAAAGAAAGATTCCCCCCCCCCCCCCCCCCCCCTCCATATTTTAAAACCGCATGAGTAGAAGCTGCTATTTAAAGCATATTTCCCTGATGTTTGGAGTGGGAAGAAAACATACTTCTGGAAAAGCTGCCTGTTGGCTATTTGAAGAAGAAGAAGAAAGGACTAGTATCATGCCTGATGACATTTTATTTGTTTTCATTCAAATGCAGGTTTTTTCAACCCTTCTTTCTATAAATTCAAAGTTTTATTAGCTCATCATGTATAGGTTTTCCTTTATAGAATGGAAAAGCCCTTTAAGCTCCCCCAGCCCAAGCGTTCCCCACCCCGCCATCCCACCCCCAAACCCTGGCCCCAGCACCGCCTCTGCCCGGCTGTTAAATCCCCCCAGGGCTGGGGACTCGACCCCTTCCCTGGGCAGCCCCTTCCAGGGCCTGACAGCCCTTTGGGGAAGGAATTGTTCCCCAGGGCCAACCTCACCCTGCCCTGGCACAACTTGAGGCCGGTGCCCCTCGTCCCATCGCCCCTTCCCTGGGAGCAGAGCCCGACCCCCCCGCGCCCCCCCCCTCGGCAGGTAGGGAGCCATGGGGCCCCCCCCCTGCTCCAGGCTGAACCCCCCCAGCTCCCCCAGCTGCTCCCCAGCAGCCTGGGGCTCCAGACCCCTCCCCAGCTCTGCTGCCCTTCTCTGGACACACTCCAGCCCCTCCAGGTCCTTCTGGGAGTGAAGGCCCTAAATAACTTATTGGTACTGTAGATATTTCAGTTCTTTTTTTTGGTGACATTTCAAGGTATACTGGGCAATTCACTCATGTCAGGATAATCAGGGCAAGTCACAGCATCCAAAAAAGGGGTCGCTAGTGAAGAACAGAAATGGATTATCGCTTGGTGCCTGGAAGATGCTAGTCCTGAGTGTTGGCAGACACCGTAAGATGAGCTGCATGGACCTTGCAGTTAAGCAACGAGATAAATGCTCCATGACAATATGCCAAGGTGGGGGTCAATCCGGACAAGGATCCTCTTTCCTGTTAGGTAAGCAGGTGACAATATGCTGGGACATTAAACCCAGTTTGGGCACTTTCTCCTCTTCCCCGTAGGAAGGATTGTCCTCCCAGTGTAAAAGGATTGCAGAGATTTGCTGGCCAACGTTTAAAAGCCTTCCTTAAAATAAACACCACCTTCCACATGTCTCACTTCCTGGCTAAAGACGAAATACAAAGACATTTCTTGACCACCTCTCTGAAAGACACCAGGTGAACCATGGAAACAGGCTGTGCATCTGGAAACCCTTCCAAAAAAATGTGCCTTCATTTCAGATGTGAACAGGATAGAGATGGCGGCTTGGAAGCCAGGCAGAGGCTTTTGTATCATCATCACAGGGTTGCCAAGTGAAGCTGATGCGGTTGCATTTGTCTTATAATTAGCACGTCCAAATAATGATTGCTGCATATTAATTACCTACTCTTTCTTCAAGGTTCTGGCAGCGGAGCCGGCATGGAATTCATTATTTACATCTAAATGCATGGTGGAGAATTTTGCCGGTGTTTGTTCCATTTTTTCAGAGAAGCATCAGCCACGTGGGTCCAGCAATCAGTTGCCAATAGTCATTGAGCTGCTAATCATGACAGGGGTGAAAATGAACCTGTCATGACTTCATAATTCCAGTCCATACGGCTGGCCCTCTGTATACATTACAAAAAAAAAAAAAGAGTGCATAAAGTGTTGTTTCTGAGCTCCTCCTTGAAGACAGCAATGTGTGGAGTGAAAGGCAGTGTTTGCTCATTTAATCCCGTAAGAATCCTCCTCGTGCCTCTGGCGATGGTGATCCACAGTTTGCTGGTTCTCACAGGGCAGGGAAGTGCAAGCCAGATTGCTTCACGGGGGGGCTGGGGAACATTTAATTTGCTTTGCTTTGCTCCAAATGGGGCGCTGCTTTATTCAAGTTTCGGGTTGGGCATAGACCTCAAAGTGCAAAGCAGGACTCAGTAGGAAATAATTTCTTTGTATGTTCATCTGGTGCAAGAATACAAATTATCCTGTTCAGAAATTAAATTGCATTGATTCAAGGGCGTACCAAAAGGTACTAACAAAACTTGGGCAGCTTTGCCGTGTCTTTGGGAGGTCACCATAAGTTTGGTGGTAGGTATCTGCTGCTGCACCTGCAGCTACAACTTTAAACCGTCTTCAAAAGAGAGGGAAGAACTGAGCAGAATGTCCGGTACCTTTAAAAGGGGAGACGAGTTTCACAAAGCTGTCCCTAAACATCTGATAAAGATACTTGGCCAATGCGCAGACAGTTCAGATGTCACCTGAGATCCAGGTACCTGGTTTCCCCCCTCAATCCTATAACTTTATGGTTGATTTTGCCTCAGTGGGTGCATTCTGGCTATTCTGACTTGAAAAGAGGGGGGAGCACAAGGCAGTAGCACGCCACCTTCCTGCCATGCCTCAGGTTTGGTCACTGGTGGGCAGCAAATTGCTCATGGTTAGATTTGAGAGGTGGGTCCTTCCATCTCCTCAGAGAGTCACCACTCAGCACTCCCCTTCCCATTCCCCCTTTGGAAGATGATGGTGTATCTTATGCTTGCTGGGGCTTTTTCTCTTCCATCACTGGGTCAGTTCTCCAGCAGGTGACAGCCCTGCTCTCAACAGGTCGCTGCATGGGGTAAAACACGATCTGCTTCTGGGCCAAACCAGAGTCTAGCTTCTTCCCTGTAGAGAAACCAGCCCTAGGACAGCTTCAGTGTCTCCTGCTGGCTGGCATCCTTGTCCTCGGTCATCCCACTGCATTAAGTTAATGGAGTTCTCCTGATCTTATTTTCATCCTTGTCACCTTCTCCTTGCTCTCTGCTTTCAAGGAGATCCCATTAGCACTTAGATCGTGCTGGACGTCTTCTGCAATTTAGTTTTCAGTAGCCAAGTGCCCTGTGAACCCAGTGCAAAACTTGGAGGCTTCAAGAGTTGAGATTCCTACTACATGCAAGGCAGAAGCAGCTGTTCCTCTGCCCTGATGACATAGGACACTGCAGCCACCACGGTTCCCTGTCTTTGGTCCTTCTGACTCTTTTCAACCCCCGCTTTCAAAATCCCAAATAAACCTCCCATTTGGCTCCCCTGCTGGTGTTTTTGTGCCCTGACAAGTGAGTCCACACAACATACTGCTGCGTCGTTAGCTGGTCCGCGCCCTCAGACTCTGCAGCGCGTTATCTGCTTTGTTTACTGCCAAAAATAAAAATAAGCGTAGCTGGTAGTTCGCTCCCGATAGCCATGCAGAGGTGAAGTGGCTGTGGGTGAGCCCGCTGGACTCTGTCAGAAATGGCTTTGAAATTCAGAATACTTTGCTTAATAAGGGTTGGTGTGAGCTCTGTGTTCAGGAAAATGTTAAAAAAAATAGCCATTTTTACTGGTAAATGCAGATAATCTGATCTTGAGCTTCTGGGATGCGATGTACATGCGACTCGTGCCATTTTTGCAGACGTTTCAGATTCACGCTAAGAAAGGGAGAGAGACGCTTGGGTTAAGAAAGGAAGAGAGATGCTTGGGTTTATTAACTTGCCATTTATTCACCATTGCAACAACTTTTCCCTGGGAGGTTATAAATAATCCTACTATTGATCTGATGCCTTTGGAAAAGAATTCCTGTCTAGTGTGCAGCACTGATAAGTTGGCAGCTGCCTGTTCCCGGGTCCCCACGTCACATTGGGCTTTGGGGTGGCCTCTTGAGGGGCGGTTCTGACCCTCCCTGTCACCCCAGCTTGTCTCCCACACCACCAAACCTCTGATGGTTTCCCTCCCGCCTCCTTATTGCTGGACCATCCCAGCGAGTCCCTAAAACGATGCCCTTTCGCCTCTCTCCTGCAGGAAACTTAATCTCCCCGGTAAATGACACCCAGAGCTATTTTGGAGCTGGACTGCAGAGGGAAAGCAAAGCACGTCAGCAATTTGACTGGAGGAGGACAACCCAGAGGGGGGGTGGCACTGCCTAACCCCGAGCAGCAAAGCCACTGCCGGGGGACTCGGGGGGACCTTCTGCTGTGCGTCCCTGCCATCGCTGGGGTTTCTGTTTTATTTTCTTGGAGGGGAAAGGGGCAGGGGAACCAAACCCAACATGGTCACCCCATGTCCTCTGTTCCCCTTTTTCCCCTTCCCCCTTCTGTCATCTCAGTAGGAATCGGCTTTTTCTTACTCTGCCCAGAGTTTTGTTTCTCCTCTTCTGTCAAGACTCCAGGTAAGACCTAAACCTTCAGCTAAAGAGGAGCAGACTGGGGGACGCTGGTGTCCAGAGAAAGTGGAGAATATTGCTTGTGGCTGAGGGAGGGGTGAGGGTATTTCTATGCCAATGTTACTATGCTGGAGTGTGCCTTGCTTTATGAAACCTATTTGAAGATGGAGCTGAAGGTGCAGGTGGCAAATCCATCCTCCTTCTGGTCTGACCCAAATATGGATTGCTTGGCTTAATTACCTCTGACCATGTTATCAAAGGAGCAAAGACGAACCTCCAAAGGAGAGTGGAAAAGAGAGGAAAATCAGGTTTAAAGCTGTTGATTCTGCTTGACGTGTTTTGTCCCGGCATTGGAGATTGCGGGGTGCATGGAGAGCCTGGAAAAAACACAGTTCCTGCGGAGAGGTGGCAGCAAGGAGTGTGTTTTTAAAAGTTTTATTTCCAGGGCATAATCTCAGGGCTGCTTTTCTCTTCAGCAAGGGTTTTTTTTTTGGTTTTTTTTTTTTCCTCCGAGCTTCTCTCCAGCGTCAATACCGATTCACGCTGCAACCCCCCACCTCCTCGCATTTCTACAAATGGCTCTGATGAGAGATGGAGAGAGATGGAGCTCGACAGCTGAGGCTATTTTGGGCCCTACAGCTCAATGGGGTGGAGTGGCTGTAATGACAATGACGTCCGCTTGTTAAAATACAAGGGCTTAGGTTGGAGCCTCGCTGCTAATTGTCACCAAGGGAATTCTTCGTCCCTATGGGAGTGGTGATCCCGCGCGTAGGAAATCGCACGTGCTGAAACTGGAAGCGGTGTTTCTAGCTTTCAGATAAAAGAGTTTCTTTTTTCTGTTAATGCAAAGGATTTAGGAGTTGGGATTGGTTTGGTTGAGTGCCGGTTTTATTTGTGCAAGGGAGAGAAAGGTACCTGCACGTAGGCACTGCGGAGGGGCACCGTGCATTAGTGCAGCTGTAACATGGAGCTGCTAACTGCAGGCATGTACAAGTTTAACCTTCTAAACCATGAGACCAGTAAAGGAAAATAAACCAGTGTGAATCCACTGTTTTGCTGAACCTTTAAAGCTGAGCTGGCTGTCACCTGAGCAGACGCCGGGCGGTACCTACCCCTGGGATTCTGCCATAGCCACCGCGCTCCAGGGGCTGTGTGGAAAGCAGAATCCAGCTGGGTGAAATTTGTGATGACATTGCTGGAATTTATGTTGCACCTTTTCTGTCTCCAGGGGTGGCAAACCCAGGATTTTTGTCTTTTCCCTCCATTTGGGCCCCTCACTACAAGAAAGATGTTGCATTGCTGGAGCATGTCCAGAGGAGAGCCACAAAGCTGGGGAGGGGTCTGGAACACAAGGCATATGAGGAGCAGCTGGGGGAGCTGGGGGTCTTTAGTCTGGAGAAGAGGAGGCTGAGGGGAGACCTGATCGCCCTCTACAACTGCCTGAGGAGGAGGCTGTAGCGAGGTGGGGGTCGGCCTCTTCTCCCTGGTAACGGATGATAGGACGAGGGGGAATGGTTTGAAGCTGCACCAGGGCAGGTTTAGGCTAGACATTAGGAAAAACTTCTTCACCGAGAGGGTTGTCAGGCTCTGGAATGGGCTGCCCAGGGAGGTGGTGGAGTCCCCATCCCTGGAGGTATTTAAAAGAAGGATAGATGAGGTGCTCAGGGACATGGTTTAGTGGTGGGATGGCAGGGTTAGGTTAAAGGTTGGACTCGATGATCTTAAAGGTCTTTTCCAACCAAAGTGATTCTATGATTCTGTGATTTGTCTCCTGCCTTCTCACCCCCACGGAGCAGGAATGAGCATCGCTGAATGCTGAGACCTCCCTTGTGCCTTTATGGCAGAGCAGCCTGGGTGCCTTTAGGCTCCAGAGAGTAAAAGGAAAAGGTGCTGCCGTGGAGTCGTGATTACAGAGGGGCTGATCTCAGCAGTTTTAGTCCTTTGGAAGCTTCTGGGGTTTTTTTGTTGCTTCATTGAGGGCAGAATCTGAAGCAAAGCCCCTGTGCTGTAGCAAAGACCAAGTAGGAAGAAGTCATCCCTCCTTTGCATGGACCTTCTCGAAGCTGTTGGTGTGTTGATGGAAAGCAATTGCTGGCCATATGGTTAAAAGAGGGATGATCTTTATAAGCAATAGGTCTGTGTCTATATCAAAGAGGAAAGATGAGCGTGTTCTTTAACCATATAGACTATGTCAGTGGCCTCAGTCTCCCACGGTTTGCATTAAGTGTAAAAAAAATAATGCTTGCTTATGTGACAGGAGGATGATCTGACTGTCCAGCCTGGCAGCGTGCACAAACCGTGCCATGTGTTTTTGCGTCTTGTTGGAATTTTCTAATGGTTTGGTTGACTCTTTTTTGTTTGCTACCAGTCATTGGAAATATTATGTTTACTGATGAAGGATGAATACTGGAAGCATGAGGTGATGCAGGTCCCTTCCTAGACAGCTGGTACATATTTAGCCCTACCCTGATGGTCAGAAGTGTAAGGTGGTTTTTGCCTTGAGCTTGGCCATCTTTTTGCTGAGGGCTGCTCACCAAGTTTTACACCATGTTAGCCACTGACCCACTGTGAAATTTCTCTTGGCATCTCCCATGGACTTTGGCTTACTGTGGAGGCGATAGATGGCAGGGAATCCAAATGAGCCTTACTCTGAACTGAGATTGAAGCTTATTGCAAAAGGCTTAGTTTATTGCAAGCACATGGAGTTCTCTACATCTGACATCTCCTACAGCACAGGGCGACTGATCCTCCAAACCACCATGGAAAGCCCTTCCATCTGCTCATCAAATGACCTTTGAACATGCCAAAATCTGTTGTCCCTCACTGAAGTGGAATTTAAAGTAGCCCAATCTAAGCTCTGAGTCCAGCTCCTCAGTGACAGATACCGTTCCTGCTCTGATGAAACGGGCGTCAGATAAATTCTGCCATCTCAGATTAGTGCACCGACGCAAATCTCTACTTACGCCTGATTTAGAGATGTAACGGGCATGAAGCACTGGGTGTGCTGGTGTGTATTTCACCCCTAGAGCGCCCTGTCTGGTGTAATGGCTTGTAGGAGCCCATCCGTGCCCATCTGATGTCACTAAGCTTGCAGCTGACCCTGAATACTTGTGCTATTTCAAAGTTGTCCGTTCCCTGGGAGGTTGTTAGAAGTAATAGGGAAGCTGGGTTACCGCTGTTTTCCCTCAGCAGAACTTTAACCATCAAAGGAAATCTGCACTTCCCATTTTGCGACCCATCAACTTCCCTTCCCACCCACAGATGCCGTTTCCGGATGTTTTTAGATGGAACACCACGTGTAGATATGTCATGTAAACTACAGTAATACTAGTGCTGACTTGATTTTTATCTAGAGCTTCTGTTTTAGAGGTATTTTGTGAAAGATGGGAATCCAGAGATGGGAGGTTCCCTATGAATCTTACCTTTCCCATCAAGAGAGGAAGGAGTGCAAGGCTGAGCAGTTGGCATTGTGGAGAAAGTATGGGAAATACAAACACTTAACACCAAGAAGGACAGGACAAGGGGTAATGGTTTAAACTAAAACAGGGTAGGTTTAGACTGGATCTAAGGAGGAAATTCTTTACAATGAGGGTGGTGAAACACTGGAACGGGTTGCCCAGAGAGGTGGTGGAGGCTCCATCCCTGGAAACATTCAAGGCCAAGTTGGATGGGGCTCT
This sequence comes from Gorsachius magnificus, assembly GCA_034008185.1. Classification (NCBI taxonomy): domain Eukaryota; kingdom Metazoa; phylum Chordata; class Aves; order Pelecaniformes; family Ardeidae; genus Gorsachius; species Gorsachius magnificus. Next base: position 155,976,978 of record CM067082.1, on the reverse strand, counting down.
GAGCAACCTGATCTAGTTAGTGGTGTCCCTGCTCACTGCAGGGGGGTTGGACTAGATGACCTCTAGGGGTCCCTTCCAACCCAAAACATTCTATGATTCTAAGAAAAAGACCTCCAGATCAACAGTTTGCTGCTTTGGCAAAGGAAGGATAAAAGAGGATTGAGGAAATGAGCAAGCAGGCATGGGATGAGTCTTAACATGGTGGTGGAGAGAACCTCCATGCTCCTGAGCTATATTCAGACTTCAGTGGTCTCTTAGGGTTACGTGACTGTCCTCACCTGGGCTTTACATCCTCCAGGCTTGTGATTATGCAGGTGTGCTCCTTCTGGCTGTATTTGTCTTGGGAATATTTTATGAGCTGGATTGCACAATGCCTTTTGCTCTTTGCCCAGGGTCAAGGTGGATAGGATTCCCTTTCTAACCATTGAATCGACAGGCTTGGACAGAGAATAACCCACCACCCCTGTCCTGTCTCACGCCAAAGAGCATCATCGCAGGCTGCTGACTGCTCAGGGACAGGATGCTGTGATGTGGGACCTCTACCTGCTCAGAGGTTGCTGAAGGCTTTTCAGATGCAGCTCAACGTTGGTGAAGCAATGTGAAACCAATCCATCAGCCAGCACAAGCACAGTGAATCACAAGAGGTCAAGAGAGCGATGGCACTGCCATCGGGACTCTCCATCTCCTGATGACTCTCCTGATGACCACCACCTCCGATTACTCCAGCAGGAACTGGAGTAGTCTGTGGTTGTTCCCACCACAAAGGACTTGCTCTCTTGTCCGTGGGGCAGCAGGCGTAGGGCAGAGATGGAAAAGGGTGAAGAGAAGGGGGCAGGTGGCCTTGATTGGCTGCATAGCCACATGTTGGTTCCTGGGCAGCGATTTGATTTATTTGCATTATCTGACAGGTCTGTGCACTGGTGCCCCTTTCCCCCCAGACATAAACCAGGGAAAATTTGAATGAACAAAGACATAAGTAAAATTACAAGTGCTTGCTACTTTGCCTTCGGCGTGCTCAGAAATACCCAGATGGGAATGTGATCTCTGCTGCAAATGATTAATCACAGAGGGATTACAAGGAGAAATACGACACTGGTAAAGGTCTGAGATTAATTGGAAAGGGCATCTGCACTGAGTAGGTTTATTCACGTTTTGTTGTCAGTCCCATTGCTTCCAAGCGAGCTGTCCTGGCACTTGCAGAGTTACTACTTCTATTTGTTTATTTATATGTTTATTTATTTTAATAATTTGGGTGTGCGTATAAAGAATCTGACTTGGTGTAATTGTTTACTAAATTGATTTCAAGGTACACTATAGCAATATTAAATCTTGCCCTTTCTGGATGGCCACAAGGCTACCCTCTCCCTCTTCTAATCTATCAGCCTAATCTAATGTGGTGCATTTTATGCCATTTAAACTCCTAAAATGCAGCTGATCTAGGGCAGCCTATCTGAACTGATCTGCCTGAGTGTTAGATGCTTCTTGCAGCTTCATCCTTGCCGCAAGTTAGGATTCCATGCCTGTTACTGGATTTCATATTTCTCAACACCCATAAGGCAAGGTTTTTACCCCCTTTTTCAGATGGGCACCGAAGAGAGAAGTTTGAGCAGCTTTCTCATGGTTGTAAAAGTAAGCCGGTGGCAGAACAAGGAATAAACCCTGTTTTGCTTTCCTACCATGTTAGAAATTAAAATAATACTGATGAGCACGCAGTGTTTTCGCTGATTCCTGGACTTTCTTCTGTCATCCTGGCCATTGGTAATGACACAGGAAGTGTTGGATGTGAGGGTGTGTGGTGGGAGCTGGTGGAGAGTGAGGTGAGGTGTAGATTACAGCATGGGACATGGGGTCTTCACCTTGTGGTAGGAGGTCTGTGGACACAGTGGCTCGTACCTAGTGGAGAGAAGTGAGTTGCAAACACTAGGCGTGTGTTTGGGAGCCACGGGAGAGGGAGGCTGGACCTTGAGGTTATGGCCACTGGAAAGAAGCGTCTTGGTGGGATTTGCTGCACCAGTCTGGTTCAGGAGCAAAAGCAAAGGCACCTGATGCATCAGCTTCCCTGTATTTTGACTGTTCTTGGCTATCAGAGATACCAGTGAGCAGCTGGGGCTTGTTGGGGCACTGTTTAGCACAGGAGGGGAGGAGGATGCACAAGAGCTTTAGGAAGCGCGTGGCATTCCTGCTCCCAGCCTTGTAAAAGCTGGGCTTTGAGAGCACCCACTACGCTCCCACAGAGCAGAGCTCTCCTCCAGGCGTGGATACGTCTCCTGAGGACCAGGTGAGACAAACAGCACATGGGTGGTTTGAGGGAAGCCACTGTTTGCTGAAATGTCACCAGCTGGCTCCCAAGCAGGCGCCTCTCATGCTTGTAGTCATCTCTGAGCTCCAGGCACTTCTCCATGTTGTGCAGAGCCCACTTTGAAGGAGAAGTGAAGCAACTTTGGGTTTTGTTCATTTTGATGTTATGGATTTGAAGCAGGAAATGAATCAGACTGACACATCTGTCAGAAAAAACTAGGGATCTAGGAAGGATGAGACATGGCAATGTCTTCTGAAGATGGATCCAAGTGCTTTGACAACACAGTGCAGCCTGAAATTCAAGCTAATGGCTGGGAAAGATTAGGACATGAGCTCTGAGTCTGTGTTTGGATTGTTAATTCTTAGTTAATGTCGTGAATGTTACTGGATTCTCCAGAGATGAACTTGAATCCCAGCCTCCCCCTCCGAACATTGAAACGGTCCTTCCCCAAATTAGCAGAAGACTCTGATTGTCAATCAATTGACTTCAGTGGAAATTTCCACTGACTTCAATGTACTTTGGCTCAAGCCCAAGGCTCGTATCTGCGTCTTCTAACCATTCATGCAGCTTCTCTGCTTGCAGCTTTGAGAGTGTTCATGGAAAATACATTTTAAAGCTCAAGTGAGGACGGAGGTTGAAGGTAGTAAGAAGGACTAAAGAAGTGCAAGCTTGTTCACAGATTTCTAGACCAGTTTGAGACCAAGGGAAAAACAGTTCCCTATATTCATTACAACTCATATTGAAGGTGACCACTCTACAGAAAGTCAGTTGGTCTTAGCACTAATGACTGCAAGCCAATCATTCTTTGCACCCTCAGTGTTTACTAGAATGATTTGGCCCCATTAATTTTTTTTCCCCCAGATTTCAGCTTTGAAAGCATTTTATTTACTTTCTAAAGATTTCTGGTGGAATAATGAAATTTGCTTGATACCGGGAAACAAAAGCAACCAAAATTGAATTATTCACACGAAATTGATCCTTTCTAAAAGGGAAAAGTCTTTGACTGCTTCTTAAGAGTTTCATCTGTTCTTTAGAGGGGGAGAGGCAGGATAGGATAGGACATAGTTTATTTTCCTGATAAATATAGAAGGAAGACTGCATTTGGTTTTGCCTTAGATTTGTGGCCCAAATGAAGTTTGAAGGTTAGCTCAGCTAGGCCATCTTCAAGGGTAATAATTATTACACTGAATACCCTTTCATATTTTTGTATTTACCAGTATTTAGTTTTGATGGCAATTTGTGTCTTTCAATCGCCAGCAGTGTAAATGGAATGAAAAATTGTAATTTGTTATTAATTTTCATGCATTTGTCATATACTCCAGCACATACGTTGTCGTATGTACGCTGTGTGCATAATTATTTGTGAGACCATCCCTGTCCTGATACGAAGATGAAATGGGAGGGGAGCCAAGACATGGGGAAAATAAGCAATTTCCCCAAGGTCATGCAGCAGGTCGATCCAGCCCCCACTCCCTGGTGCCATCAGATATTTGCACGTTAACGTTAATGCACTGCAACAGGAGCTGGAGGAGGATGGAAAAAAATAATGAAACCTCTCTGCTCAGATGGTGACTCAAGAAATGAAAGCAGGTTTTTGGCCTGTTCCTCCTGATTTCTGCTGGAGGCGAGGAGGAGGAGGGGGAGATTGTGTGGGCATCTGCCATTGGGTGAGAGAGTGGGTGGATTTGTGGCCAGCGGGGAAGCCGAACTGCTGTGGGATTAAGGAGGATATTTCTGTCGCGGTGACTGGTTATTATTTCCTTTCTGAGTTACAGCACGCAGCGCCCTGGTCGTTTCGCTTTGTGTGGTGCTGTGAAGGTGAAAGAGCACAGATGTGAGAGCAGCACTGCCATCGCCCCCGAGGAGGGACCGTCCCTATAGCTCAGGCAGAGCCGCGTGAGCTTGCTAAGACAGGAGTGTCTGGCATCGTGAGGCCAAAGAGGTGTAGTAGCTTGGAGAGAAATAGTGCACTCAAGTCTTCTGAGTAGGACTTCCAGCAAGGCCTGGGGCTGGGGAAGCTTGCTTTCCTTACTGACTGCTATCATCAGGTCTAATCCTGCTCCCAGGGAGAGACAGCTGGTGCACAGTTACTGGTGCTAATGGGGTCAAGACCAAGCTTTTAGCTGTGCTATACTTATCAAAGGAAATGATAGCCAATGCATGGAAAAGGGTTTCTTGGAGAAGTAGAGTCCTCCAGCAGAAGGAAAAGGACATCCATGAGTCCATGTAAAGAGATGTGAAGAAGCAAGAAAGGTTTCTGTGCTTCTGTGGGCTTTAGGGGGACCCTGAAGGTGACGATCTCTGTTGTATTACGATGGATAGACTCTGTGTGTGAGTGAACGTGGCTGTAAAGATCAGTGCCGCTGATTCCTTTTGACTTTCTCGGAACACAGTGGCACCAGGATTGCCACGAGCTTTGGTTTTGAACACTGCTTAAGCCTCGTCCCCTTGGCTGGTCCGTGCCATCTGTCCTGGTTTCGGCTGGGATAGAGTTAATTTTCTTCACAGAAGCTAGCGTAGTGCTGTGCTTTGGATTTAGTACTAGAAGAATGTTGATAACACGCTGATGTTTTTAGTTGTTGCCAGGCAGTGCTCAGACTGCTCAAGGACTTTTTGAGCTTCTCCTGCTTGGCCAGGGGCATAACAAGCTGGGAGTACAGCACAGCTAGGACCCAAACTGTCCAAAGAGCTATTCCATACCATAGAACGTCATGCTCGGGGGGGGGTTAGGTTGGTCGATCGGTCGGTCACGGGCAGAGTGGTCGCAGCTCGGGCTGTGTGATCACAGCTCGGGGGGAGTGAACGCGGCTCGGGACGGGCTGGGCATCGGTCAGCGGGTGGTGAGCAATTGCATTGTGCATCACTTGTTTTATATATTCTGTATATTTTCTTACCATTATTATTATTATTATTGTTGTTGTTGTTATTCTTCTCTCTTATTAAACTGTCTCTATCTCAACCCACAGGTCTTACTTTTTTTTTTCTTTTCTCTGATTCTCTCCTCCATCCCACTGAGGGAGGGGGGGAGTGAGCGAGCGGCTGCGTGGTGCTGAGTTGCCAGCCGGGTTAAACCATGACACTGTCAAACAGCTGCAGGCTGGTGCACAGCTCCCTCTGAGAGCAGCTGAGAATAAGCAGGGGATGAGACATCTTTCCTGTAAGCCCGAAGCCACGTGGGGCTTCTTTTTGGAGAAGGCTGGCACTGTCTGGATTGCATTCCCCATGGCCATTCCATCGCGTGGCTTTGCGGTCCCGTGAACGTGGTGCGTGTGCACAAACACCCGTCCCCGTTGCAGCTGTGTCTGGCCCTACACCGTCTGGATGAGGCTGTGCATAAGTCATAGATACTTGCTGGCTACCATCACCATCAAAGTAGCTGTATCTCAGTGGTTGTGTTCAATAGAAGCTGGGAATAAAGAGAAATATTGTTAATAATATGACAAGCGTATCTGTGTGTTCTCCTGAAGGCTGGCCCTTACAGGAGAGGGGTTTGCAGCAAGGTCTGTGTGAACATGATTCAGAGGATGGGTAATGACAAGAGAGGGTAAGATGAGAGGAGAGAGGGAGCATGTTGTAAAAGCAGATTTTTTTTTTTTTTTTCAAAAAAAAAGAGGTAAGGAGACAGAGAGAAATTTAAAAGAGCAAGGCCAACAAGATAGAAAAGGAGAGATGAAAATGAAGAGGAGATGAGCATGATGGAGGAGGTGTCTTGATGGGTAGCCACATCTCTCAGAATTTAATGTCCATTTGTTTCTCTACCGCTACAGACCTAGCCGGGATGTTACACAGCATTAGTGCGGGTCACTTTCCTAGTGCCAAAGCTGCCAGGGGCCATCATTTTCTTTCTGTACAAACTGCCTGAAGACTTGTATTTTACCCAGTGACTCCTGCGGGGAAGTCAGCTACCTTCTCCATCAGCAGCTTATTGAGCTCAAATCTAAGAAATCTGAAAGACCTAAAATATTCCAAGACCTTCTCACCCATATTGAGAAGGAAAATGAAAATGTGCCCCAACTAGACCATTCTAGATAACAAATGTCCCGATACCATGAAAGTGCAGCAATTCTTTCCCTGCACCATCTAATCTGCTCTCTCTTGACCTTTTATTTTGTTTTTCTCATCCTTTAGGAAACCAAGATGGATTACAGCTCGTTCAGTGGAGTCCCCCGGTTCTTGACCCGGCCGAAGGCGTTCATGGTGTCTGTGGGGAAGGATGCCACCTTGAGCTGCCAGATCATTGGAAACCCCATCCCGGTTGTGAGCTGGGAAAAGGATAAACTTCCAGTCCAGTCTGGAGGAAGGTTTAAAACCACAGAAGATGGGGATCTCTATAGGCTAACAATCTATGATCTGAGCCTGGAGGACAGTGGTCAATACATCTGCCGGGCCAAGAACACCATTGGGGAAGCTTTTGCAGCTGTCAGCATCAAAGTTGGAGAGGAGACTACAGTAACAGAGTCAGCCCCATACTTCATTCAGAAACCCTCCTCCATCAAAGTAACATTGGGAGAAGACGCCATGTTCAGATGCAAAGTCCAGGGCAGCCCTCCCCTCTCGGTGAACTGGGAGAAGGATGGGAGACACCTGCGGAACCAGGCTGATGCTGGCCGCTTCCAGATTGAGTCTGTCGGGGAGTCAAACGCTCTCACCATCCAATCTGCCCGGCTGGGGGACAGCGGCACCTACACCTGCCGGGCAGAGAATCCCATCGGCTCTGCCAGCGCTTCGGCTGCACTGGTGGTGGAAACACGGGGCTCTTCCAACCCGGGCAGCAGCAGCCACTTTGATACCAGCTGTGGCAAGACAGCATCCTTGTTGTCTCACTTGCAAAAGAGGCGGGAGGAGATCAGGAAGATGGACATCTCCCATGGGGCTCTTGATTCAATGTCTGCCCAATCTTACTCCATGGCAGAAGGGTTGTCTGGCATCAGCTATAGCCTCTCCCGGGATTATGAGAGAGCAGCTGGACTTACCACCAAAGGGGCCCGCAACGCAACTTTTGGGGCATTGACACGCACGTGCAGCGTGACAGAGGGGAAGCACGCCAAGCTGAGCTGCTACGTGACGGGTGAGCCCAAGCCAGAGATTGTGTGGAAGAAGGACAACGAGGTCATTTTGGAAGGGCGGCGGCATGTCATCTATGAGGATGATCAGGAGAACTTTGTGCTGAAGATCCTCTTCTGCAAGCAGATAGACAACGGGCTGTACACCTGCACAGCCTCCAACCTGGCAGGCCAGACATACAGCTCTGTGCTCGTCACTGTCAAAGGTGGGTGCTTGTGTTTGTCACCAGGGTGGGTATGCCTGCAAGGAGACAGGCAATGCACTTCTGAGTTGGGGTGGGAGCGTGAATAAAACTTCTGCCACCAAACTGCTGCAAAGGAGTGTGGGTTAGACATGGATAAAAGCCCTGAAGCTGTAAAGGGGGTTAAGCGCTGGAATACATGACCTGGAGAGAGAATCTGATCACCGGGGGTTTTTAGGAAGGGATCAGTCGGGGCTGGATGATGTAGAACTGGCTTGTTGTGGGGCAGCTGGGATGAACCAGATCTCTAAAGCTCCCATCCATCCTGGTTTCATAGTAATTGAAGAGATCCATTACCATCCTCTGGATCAGGGACTGCTAAAGCCCCATCTTACCCTCCTCCTGATAGGGTTTAGTTGAACACACTAATTACAGTCCATCTCAGTTTTCCTATACAAAGGTACCCACCAGCAACCTTGTTCTTGCCAGGCCTCTTCAGGCTTTCCCCAGCTTGTGTTGCTGGATAGCCTGTAGTCCTGGTATGCTCCCAGAACTCTACTAGGTCCAGGATGCCTCTGTTTGCTGTGGTCAGTGAAGAACTTGCCTTCAGAGGGTCCCTCAACACTGGTGGAGGTCAGAACAAGTTCGTCATAATGGTGACAAAAATGTGACACGCATATTTTCACAAAGGAAGCTCTAAATTTTCAAGCTTCTCTCCCATTTGGCAAGGTCACAGCAAGCAGTTTACAACTCAGGCAGCACCTGTAAATTAACTCGCAGATGTAAAAGGCTTTGCCGCTTGAGTAGCAAAATAGATGTTTTTGACTGGCAGAAAGATAAATTAGAAATCCAAATGAGAAGGAATGGCCTGTGTTTCATACCTGTATTTAAGGCGCTCAGCTTTTATTTGGTTTTCTGGTTTCCCTTTTCTGGACCTTTCCTTTCACAGTCTTTCCCATCAGTGACTCAGTCCCCGTGTCCATCAGTGACACCTGATCTGTGGAACTCGCTGGCACTTGTCCCACTCTTTGCTATCCCTTGGAGGTGCTGAGTGGTGTTGGGAAGGGCATTTGTCCTCTTCCATAAAACTGTGATTACCTCATGAGTCAGGACTTGGAGCTGAAGACCGAGCCTGGCCCTTGGGTGGGTGTTCACTTTGAGGATGGCTCAAGCTCCATTACTTGCCCAACACCTGTCTTGCAAAGACAAATACCCTACTGTCGGCCCATGCTTATTGGGTTATTCCCAATGGGTGCAACCTGTTCCAAAGGAGACAGGGAAAGCATGCGAAGCAGCGGGTCTGGGAGCAAGCACCATGGGAAAAGGTTATTGATCAATGCCTGCTGTCAAGAGATGCCTGTGAGTCAGAGGGCTTAAGCGGGCATGTTTATGGTCTGTTTCTTTGTTATGCTATACCGTGTTGGGCTTTCTGACCAGGCCAAGGCTGCCGTGGAAAATCTACATGTGTTGGTTATAATTAGGCCCTGAATAATGACTCTCCGTTGTGTCACCAGAAGTCTTTCTCAGCCCTCCAAAGACAGCTCAGAATGATGCAGCAGTGAAGGAAGCTTTTAATTTGGTTGTTTATGCCATCGGTGATGCCATTAGCTCATCTCCCATCAGGTTTAGGGAGGTAGGTGTTCTTGCCATATAACCTTCTCTTTGCTCAGTGGTGCAGAAGAGGCTAAATTCTCCAAGCAGCCACCCTTGGTAAGCACCATGTTGCTGCGTTGGTCTTTCTGCAGGTAACAGCGTATTTATAGAGCCTGTGAGGCTGCATCCACAGCGTGTGTCCATTAGACACATGTACTAGGAAAGGCAAGCTTCGTGGCTTTAAATATGCTCTGGCATATTGGGTCGCAGAATTTCAACACAGGAATCTGAGTGTCAATATTTATGGGTCTTTTTTTATTATTACCTTTAAAAAAAAAAAAAAATAATAAAAGACTACCTAGCCCAGCATCTTGTCTGTAAGGTGGCTCTTGGCAGTCTCTCGGGGCATGGGACTAGGCACAGGTTAAACCTCCTCTAGAAAGCCTCCTATAGTCTGTCAATCTAGATCCTAAACCTAGGGACCCAACACATTTGTAAGCACTTTGATGAACCCATGCCCTAAAAATCACTGAGCTGAAAAAAAAGAGGGTTTTGAGCTGTTCCTAAATGAGATATAGTGAATCAGATGTAAATCTCAAAGGAGAGGCTGCAGGGCAGAGAGTCGCTCTCACAAATATGGAAAACCAAGAGTTGATTCCTCTGATTTAGAAATGTGTCTAGAGCAGGGATAAAATAACAAGCCGCATGCTGAATCATGAGATGTAAAAGAAGTTCAGAAATGCTTCCCAAGAGTAAACCTCTTTGACAAACCAAAGAGCAGAGAGGATGGGAGGAACATGAATAACCATCTTGAATTTCCTGAAGGCTTTGGAGATGTGCCTAGGCCACGTGTAAAGTTAGTGAGAACAGCGTGCAGGTCTCCATCCTTGGGCCTGGGCCAAGAGATCTTCTTCTGAGTCCCTGAATACAGTAATCAGATACTGTATGAAAAGGTTAAAGGTTGCAAGCCAAATGGGATAGAGACTGGAAAAACAGACTGGCACTGAGGCCACTTTATTCCTCTCTGACCTGAAGTGATTTTTGATGACCACTATCATGGTAGTCATGTTCGATATCGGAAAGAGAATTGCAGCTTGAGAAATGTGGAGGTAGAAAGGAAACTTGGAAAGTGTGGTAACTAGGAAGAAGACCAAAGGCACAAGGTGGTGGAAGCTTGTCCATGCACCATTAGATAGCTCCCTTTGGAAGGATTCTCCATATTCTTACTCTCACTGGATCATTTTTGTTAAGCAGACGGAAAACTTGCCTCTGGAATAATAAATGGAAAATCTGTGAGAAGGCCAGGAATAGGCAAGAGGAAATGTAGGCAAGTGAGAAGACCAGGTCAAGCAGATAGATATGCCTTGAGAAGGTTAAGAAAACATTGGCTTCTTTGCAGGCTGTACCTATTCTTAGTAAAATATGTGCTAGCGGGACCTGCTTTTAAAAAATAACATCATCTCATTGCTAGTTTGGTTGGTATGGACCAAACAAAAAGCCTATGACACCCTGGAGAAATATGTTCTCAAGACAAGCAGCCAAATTCATAGCTGGTCTAAGCTCTTGCAGTTTCCTGCTAACTCCAAGAGCTGCTCTTGTTCCATGCTCTCTTGGGGTTTTGCTTTGCTGTTTCTATCTCATGTTTTTCCCAGTAGGCAGGCTTTTGTAGCTCTCTTATTTTTATCTCTTATTTATCTTTCTTTAGAAATGTTATTGCCTTCATTTTATGCCTTAATGAATATTTCTGCTTTGGCTAAAACCAGATTAATAGAAAAAAAATGTATGGGCAAAAAATATCATGCTGATACTAGAGATTAATTTAAATGACCCCATTCCCTGGAAACATTCAAGGCCAGGTTGGATGGGGCTCTGAGAAACCTGATCTAGTTAGCGGTGTCCCTGCTCACTGCAGAGGGGTTGGACTAGATGACCTCTAGGGGTCCCTTCCAACCCAAAACATTCTATGATTCTATGACCTCTCAGGGCACTGAAAATTGCTATTCAAATTCACACCACTGAGCTCTCATGGAAGTCAATGTTTCTAGATGATGGTTGGTTGGGAGTGATCAGAAAAACAGTTTTGTACTTTTGGTTGGATTCTATATGAAATGGCAGCCACTTGAACCACTCTTCCAGCTTGCAAGATGTCCAGTTCAGGTGCCTCTTGCTTCTGCTCCCACACTGCAGCCTCAGTTGTGTCTAAATTGTCTCTTCCATGCTGCCTAGGACTCATATGCACATGGCACTCTGGTGACTTGAGCAGAGCTGGAAGTGCTTTGTATTGTGGGAGATATAGCCCAGCTGGGAGAGCATCCTTAGGAAAGGATGTGGCCAGGAAACCATCACAGAACCATAGAATTGTTTCGGTTGGAAAAGACCTTTAAGATCATCAAGCCCAACCATTAACCTAACAGTGCCATGGCTTCCAAAAGCACCATGATGGTTCACCTGCTCACGGGTGAAGGAGGAAGGTTGGACTAGATGATCTCCCAAGGTCCCTTCCAACCCTTGCCATTCTGTGATTCTGTGAATGCCAAACTGAAGTGAAAAAAAAGATTTGGTTTCCTTCAACACTCTGGAACGTTTGCCCTCCAGTCGTTCTGAAATGAACCATCTAGATTTTCTCAAAGGAAGTTTGAATAGTTGTTTTGAACAAAATCAGTATTTTGCTGTGGAACTGAGAGAGAGATCAGAAATCACCTTTCTTCCTTAAAGTTCAATAATTTCTAACCAGTTCTGATATTTACAGGAACTAGAGATGGAAATTAGTGGCATGTCTTATCTGAAACAGAGGGTCCCTGGGAGAATTTTGTCACATGTAACCTCAGCTGACACCCTTTTTGCTTTTCTTGCAACGATATTTTCAGATATTATGAGCATTTCAGATAATAAGGTAAATGGTTGATAGCCAAATGGCTTTATCTTCCATATTAGAGTCATAGTTAATACGAGCTTTCATGGAGGATTAGCTTGTGAAAGGGTAATACCTGACAAATAGTCATTTAGAAATTAGCAATCAGCATTCATGGAGTTTATCAGATCAAATATAATGTTGTTATCTGCAGCAGCTCTTACTAATGTGCCTTACAGCACAGAGTATTTCAGAATTGTGCTGGGCCCTGTACAAATAGGTAAGAGAGGATCCCTGCATTAGAGAATTTACAACATAAATGTCAAAATCTGGTAGACTGGGGTCTGTCAGACCAATGTGAGGTGAAAGAGAGTGAGAGAGATCTCTGCTCAACTCACTGTGCTGGCCAGGGCGTTCACGTTTAGTTAGTTAAAATACACTGAAAGGAGGGTGTAAAGTCAAATGCTTCCATCCTCAGAACAAACCTTTCATATCAATATGATATGGTTACATAGTTGGACTTCATTGATTAGTCCATTGACAAGGAAGATGAGCCACCTGCCTTTCACAGATCTTTCCTTGAGATCTGGGTTGCCTGTTGATCAGCTGGAGACACCATTCCCCCCTGGCCACCTCCCTGAGCATCTCTCTGATCTGGGCTGGGGGCAGATTATGGGCCAGATGGATTTTTCGGGATGCCTACTCTCAACAGCTTTGTCCTTCTGTAGTGCCCTGACCAAAATTGCCCCCCTCTGTCTGACCAGGTATATGCCAGATGACGTAAAGAACATTAAGTTATATTCAGGAAGAGGAGGCTGGAGGGCTTTAGAGCCTCTCTCACATCTCCAGAGCAGAAAAAGCAGTGGGCTGGGTGAATCCCAGGCTTTGATTCAGTTTATCAGCTGCTGCCTCTCTAAAGCCCTATTCAGAGTGAGATAAGACATGTGCGCACATGTCAGTAGGACGAAAGGAAAGTTGTTTTCAGAGGATATCTGTGACCCCAAGCTGCTAAAGATAGCCTTGCACCTACTTTCCCTGCCTGGAAAAGCAGTGCAGTTACTGCCACACACACAAAAGAATCAACCAACTCTTCTGGAACAGGCTTGCTACAGAGGGGGTCGATGCCCCAAGCCCATCGGTGTTTGAGGCATCTGGACAATGCCCTTAATAACATGGTTTAACTTTGGGTCAGCCCTGAACTGGTCAGGCAGTTGGACTAGGTGATCATTGTAGGTCCCTTCCAACTGAAATATTCCTTTCCATTCCATTCTGTGTTTGTACATAAGAGCTTTTTCCTACAGGACCTTTTTCTTTTTTTTTAACCTTAGATACTGCTCAGTGACTGCAAAGGGAGAGGAGTTAATGATACGGCCAGTTGCTCCAAGTATGGGAATACACTTGTATGCTTCTCAGGTGCATCTCCTATTTCTTTTTGGCCCTTGGGCATGGCCATGTGTTCTCAGCCTAAGCTCCAGACTCCCTCCCATCTCACACAGCAGTGCTGCATCCAGCTCCTGGAGGCTGGCATCCTTCTGATCAATGCCTTCTTGATCTCATTCTCTTGCTTGTTCCCATGGCGTGAGAATTACAACTGCTTCATTCCCCCTGATTACATGGGGTGCTCCCAGAGGTGATATGTAGGACTGCGAGGCAGGAGTCTGAGTTGCTTGTTGGTTAAAGGAAAAAGGATACTTAACGTGCGGAGTGTGGGCAGAGTGGGTCTGTGCAACCGTAGCTGAAGGCTTTTCGAGGCAAGACTTTGACTTGCCTTGAATTAAGGTGCATTATGGCAAAACATTTTTGAAGAACATAAATAAGTTGGCATGAGTCACCTCCCTGTTCCTGAAGGTATTGTATGGGTTCTCAGTCAGGTTTTAATCTCAGGTTAACAAGCAAGGTAGTAGATAACATCGTTCCCTCCATGTGTCCCGTCAAGCCCTTGGAGTCTGCTATCTCTATCCAGGCTGTGCTCAGCTAGAAATGATTAGAGCTGTTTATGTGACATCTGCAGTTGTGGTTGTGCCAGGGTTGAATAAAAGACCTGCAAAACTGAACGCATGAGTTTCTAGGGCTTGAGTTCAGACAGGAGCAAAGATCAAAGAGAGCACTGCTCCTGTAGCACCTCCTGTCCCAATGGTGGGGCAGGGGGGCAGGTAATGGACTCAGCTGTATGCTGAGCTACCAGATCTGAATTTTACAAAATGGAGGCTCCTGGACATCAAAGTTTGGATGTGGGATGTTTGAGGGCCTTGATTTCTGTTTCTCCAGCCTCTAGACCACAGCGACTCTTGAGTGGGATGTGCCACCATGGGCGTGGCCTTATAAAGCTAAGACAAGTCTACTTCTGTGTGACTCTTAGACTAACACTTGGCATTAGTGACTGCTAGTGACCATATGAAATCACCAGCCTGGGAGTGTGTGTGTGGTCAGGGAGAGGGAGGATGGAGTCACAAAAAAAGGCTGGGAGCTGGTGCAGTAGTTATTAGAAGATGAAGGTACATGTCAAGACATGATCTCTCATGAAGCATGAGGGGTGATGCATCAGCACTGGCTAACCCAAGTCTGTGACGTGACTGTGGCACCAGTCCCGTGGCTGTGACCACCGGCTGTCCTCTTCAGTCCAACTCCCCATTCTTCAATTTAGTGCTGGGGTATCAGGATGATTTCACAGCGCAGCTGTGACTGGAATTAAACATTGTTCTGTTCATAAAATGTCTTCCCTCACTGCCATGCAGCTGGTTTGCGTGTTTGATCTACACTCTGGTTTCTCCCTAAGCCCCACTACTGGAGGAAAGCAGAAGCAGTTGGGGCACTTGGGCTCTTTCTCTAATTCTTTTATTGCCATTGACAAAAGCTGATACAGAACCTTTGGTGCTGGTGGGGAAAACAGAAAACTCATCCATCAGGGCCTTCTGTGCTTTCCCCCACATCTGTCCTTCTGTGCACAGCCACCTCTACTCTCCCTGTGCCCTTTCAGATCGCTCCGCTGAGCTCACTTCTGCTGCAAGACCCCTAAAACGTTGGTTCTTGCACCATCTGACCAGCTCAGCTGCTCACACTCACCTAGAATGACTGCTCCGTGCCCTCTCCTACATCCAGCTTGTTTGCTATTTACCCCCCTGGAGCATAATTAATTGATGGTCTTTTACTCTACCGTGAAGTGGTTTTTGCTACCTACAGAGTCAGGCTGGGTGGGCCTTGCCCTTCATCCTGTTGGCATCTCTAAGTGACGAGGTGCAATGCAGAAATAGTCACGCCAGAGGACAAGCAAGCCATGAGAGCAGAATTCATTAACCTGATGCTTCACCAACTTGTTCACATTGCTTTGGATTAGAGCAAAGTCCACTGCGTCGTGTTGTGGGGCAGGCACTGCCGTTCAGACCAATACTTGGGTTTTAGGTAAGTCCTTAAAACACTTCTGCTGGGATCTAAGGTTTTGGTTTGTTTTTTTTTTTTTTTATGTGAGAGCAGAACACCTACTGTAGTAGAGCTTAATTATGGGTTTGGATGGCAGCTCAGGGCAAATCAATGTCATTAATAAGGAGTGTTATTGTTTTCTATTGACTTATTTATTTGCACACCTCTTCTCCTCTCTGTTTTTACCCTCTTAAGAACCCTCAATACCCTTCAAGGAAAAACTGAAGGATCTTGAAGTGAGGGAGAAGGAATCTGCCACCTTCCAATGTGAAGTGCCTGTTCCTAGTACAGAGACAGCTTGGTTCAAGGAGGAAACCAAACTCCGGCAGAGCAAGAAATACAACATCGAAGAAGAGGGCACATACCGCCGGCTCACCGTCCAGAATGTCACCGCAGATGATGATGCTGTCTATATCTGTGAGATGAAAGAAGGGAGCAGGACTATCGCAGAGTTGTCTGTCCAAGGTAAGAAAGGTTCTTGGTATTTCAGATCAGCCAAATCTTGCCTAACAAGTGTGAGACTCACACATGAGACTCCAGACTCAGCCTTGTGGACGACATTTACCCCATGCATGTGTGCAATGAAGAACAGAAGACTCTGTTACGGTGTGAGAGGAGAAGCCATGTGTGGTAGGTCAGTGCCAAGGTGTGTCTGGGACACAGGATCAGAGAGCAGGGAACAGATTGTGTTGCTGCTCAAGATAAGTCACCTGGTAGGGACCTATGCTTAAAGGGGCTTCCTAGAAGGCAAAGTCCTTGAACTGTAGCCTAGCATTGTAGAATTTCCTTAAGGTGATCCCAAGCATTGGATGTGTCCCCTTGCACTGTCTCACACACTTCTGGTGTCCAGCAAACACAATGGTGCATCTTGTCTGAGAGTGGTGCTGACCACACCAGGAAGCTGTCTTATCAGCTGTGGTTTATGGTCTGATGCGTGGTGCAGGCTGCAGTCAGCACCAGTATGGTTTCAGATTGGAAACCAGGTCCACACTCCAGATCTCTGACATCTGGACCTGTTCTCTGGAGTTTGGAAAGCTGATAAGAAAGCAGCAAAATGTGGACATAGTTCCATGTCCAAGTCTCCTCAGTCTGGTGGTTTAGGACTGAAATGCAAGTGACTGTAGAGCCTGGTATGGTGGAGGTGTCTCACAGTCAGCAGACATGCACATCGGACACATATATGTGTCATGTTGGCCAAGAAGGCCAATGGCATCCTGGTTGGGGGGGGCCGGGAGCAGGGCAGGGACCGTCCCCGGGCCCCTTAAGGGGGGGTTGGGCCCCTCCCTCCCCGAAGGACCTGGAGGGGCTGGAGCGTGTCCAGAGAAGGGCAGCGGAGCTGGGGAGGGGTCTGGAGCCCCAGGGGCGGGGAGCGGCCTGGGGAGCGGGGGGGTTCAGGGGGGGGCGAAGGGGCGATGGGACGAGGGGCACCGGCCTCAAGTTGTGCCAGGGCAGGGTGAGGTTGGCCCTGGGGAACAATTCCTTCCCCAAAGGGCTGTCAGGGGCTGGAAGGGGCTGCCCAGGGAAGGGGTCGAGTCCCCAGCCCTGGGGGGATTTAACAGCCGGGCAGAGGCGGTGCTGAGGGACGGGGTTTGGGGGTGGGATGGCAGGGGTAGGGGAACGCTTGGGCTGGGGGAGCTTAAAGGTCTTTTCCAACCTGAACGATTCTGTGGTTCTGTGTCTGCAGAAGGGCTCATTAGTTCTGAACTCCATGACTTGCCGTATGAATAAGAACCTACCCATGTCACTTCAGGACCTGTAATTTTTATTTTGATGGTTCTTATGCTGGTATCATTGACACCTCCTGCAGCGTGAGCTGAAGGCCTGTGATAGTAATAGGAATGTGCTTGTCCTGTCTTACTTGAAGCCTAACTTCGCTCCCAGTGAAACCAGAAGATCTCTGCTACATAAATCGGTGCAAGACAGCTGGGTGCCTTACATCCTTGTGCAAATTTCTTTTTGTGTCATTAGGAAAGAGATGAGAGTGCACACAGGTGGCGGCAGAAGGGGAAATTTAGTCCAGAGACCCAGGAGAGTTCAGACAGATGTCTTTTTTTTTGTTACACCTTCTGTTAGGGCTGGACCAGCCAAACGCCGTAAGCGTGTTTGGCCCCGGTAGGACAGCTGGTATTTGTTTTACTTGTTTGTGCTATGGTGCTACGGCATGTTCCATTAAAAAAGAGAGTAACTGAGCCAGGTGGAGCTCTCAGGAGAGAAAGGAGACAGAGCCTTCCTGAGGGAGCCCTGTGCCTGCCGCGGGGGGAGAAGATTCAAGAGATCAGGGTGAGGTTGGTTGAATGCGAGAGCTTGGCAGGATGCAAAGGGCTGCAGGGGTGGGGACACTGCTGGGGGCAGCAAGGAGCAGACACGTGGCCAAGCTTCGGCGAGGATGAGCAGAGAATCGGGGTCTTGAATCCTACTGATGAAACTTGTTCCTGGTCTGTTGCTTCGTGAAGGCGTTCAGCATTGCTTCTCATTAAATAGCTCTAGGTGCTTTACGTGGGTGAGGGCTCTTTTGCCTCGCAGGGACTGTTCCAGGGCTGGGGACAGTCACCATCTGTCAATAGGGGTGGTTCCCTGATGCCTTGTCCAAGCTTTCCCGGGAATAGACACATCTTATAACTTTGAGGTTATTCTAATAAGTGATAATCATCACAGTCACTTGGAAAGGATACAAATAAGTGAAGTTCTTCCCATGTGAATTTCTGGATTGACACTAAGAAGAAATCTGAGGTTTTCAGTGTATTTTCTATGAATTCAGGTGACTGATGTGCTTGCCATCTTGGTTATGTACTTACCAGCAACTTTGATGGAGGAAAAATCCCAAAGGCAGACAAGAGACCTGTCTGGTTTAAGACTGACCTACTTTAACAAAGTTTTAATTTGAATTCCCAGCATATGCGGGCAATGAAAGCTGTATCACTATCAGACTTGTTCTTGGCAAGGCCACATACCTTGTGTTTACCCAACAGCACACTCCGTGTGTTAGACTTAGAAACATGAGTGACTGTAGTCAAGCAAGGTTGCTTTTCTCTCTTTGAAGGCCAAAAGGAGTCCTTGGGATTATCTGTTCTGTATAACTCAGAACTTAGGAATTCATTTAGGGATGTCTGCATAGTGTCTACAATGTTTTGATTAGGTGGGAGTTGTTGGCTAGTCCTGTTGTAGTCTGGTCAAGTGGTTGGTCCAGTGTTGCCAGAGACTTTAATATCTGCTGTTTGCTGATCATAATTAATTTCTTACTTAAAGGGAACATCATTAAAAAGCTTCCTCGAAAGACTGCAGTCTTCATAAATGATACAGCCATCTTCTGTGTGGAGCTGGACAATGAATGCCAGAACATCCAGTGGCTGAAAAATAAAGAAGAAGTGAAACCCAGTGACCGAATCTCCATCACATGCTCTGGCAAGCAACATACCATGATCATCCGAGAGTGTAAGATGGAAGACGCTGGGGAGATTGCCTTCCTGGCTGATGAAAGCAGGACTTCTACCCAGTTCACTGTGACCAGTAAGCTTCACTTTTTTTTGATGCTAGTGTTAGGTCTTCCCTAGCAAGCAGGTACTCAAGGAAGAACTTCTTTACTTTAAGGGTGACAGAGCACTGGAACAGGCTGCCCAGGGGGGCTGTGGAGTCTCCTTCTCTGGAGATATTCAAAACGCACCAGGAGTGCCCCCTGCTCTGGGTGAGCCTGCTTGAGCAGGGGGGTTGGACTGGGTGATCTCCAAGGGCCCTTCCAACCCCTGCCAGTCTGGGATTCAGTGTGATTCTGTGATACTCCCATGCTAGCACTGCTGGTTTAGGTACTGCCATGGTAAGTTTGTTGTCCAAAGACAACAGAATGTTAGATGTGTGCCACAAAAGGCCAACAGCCTGAACGCTAGTGTTATGAAATGTTATGGAGAGATCAAAACAGAGAAAGGAGAAGAGTCCTGGGGAAAGAGCATGGTGCAAATGTCTGTCTTCTCTGTACCATTCTCATTTTGTGCTGGAGTGAATGTAAACTGATAACCAGGTAAAACATGGGGTGAGACATACATGCGTTCTTGCCATCAGGAGGTGCTTAGAAAACTTTGCGTAAGTTGCCTAGGTTGCAGTCGCCTTACTTCATTGTACCCAGAGCACTGCGGGTGCCCCACCTACACATTGACCTCCATTTTCCAAAATTATTATTTTCTTTGATTTTATCAATTCTTGCTGTGGGGATAATACTTCTTCTAGCAAATAGGGGCCACTTATCTCTCCCTCTCTCTCTTCGCTGAGGATTTAGAGGGGAAAATCAGTGAGTGTTCAATTCCTTCCCTAGGTCTTGAGCCTACAGAGATTTGAAGGTAGCTTGTGGGTATGCTGGCTATGATAGGGAAGTAGGTAGGTGCCCTGAACATTTTTGGCAGAATGTTTCCATTCTAGCAAGCAAAAACATTTATGAAGGAACATCTACGTACATGCACATGAAGCATTTCAGGGGCAGTCAAGCATTCACCAAACTTGAAATATCTTACTTTGATTTTAGCTTCTTAAGCTGTTTGAGCCGGGGGAGGGTCAGTCACTGCTCCCAGGTAATGGGCGATAGGACGAGGGGAAATGTCCTCAAGTTGTGCCAGGGCAGGTTTAGGTTGGATATTAGGAAAAATTTCTTCCCCAAAAGGGTTGTCAGGCACTGGAAGGGGCTGCTCAGGGAAGGGGTTGAGTCCCCATCCCTGGAGGGATTTAAAAGCTGGGCAGACGAGGTGCTTAGGGACAGGGTTTAGTGGTGGGATGGCAGGATTAGGGTGACAGTTGGGCTTGATGACCTTAAAGGCCTTTATCAACCTAAACGATCCTATGACTCTATAAAATATATTTTAAAAAAAACTGCAAGAAAAAGGGGAAATCTTCCTTGTGAAAATGCTTCCTTTCTTTTGTGGAGACCTGCAAAGCCATGTCCTCTCTCCTCCTCTCGTTGACATGACAAAGCTGGGAAGACCCTGTGAACTGATGGTAGCTATGCTAAAAGAGGGGACCTTTGTCTTGCTTAGCTTTTAGCTTTACTTGGGGAGACTGATACAACATGTGCAGGCTGGAGATTTCCTTCAGCTGGCCCGTCTGACCTGAGCAAGGGTTTCCACTGACAAAGCAGTAGCAGCACGCTCAGTATAGCTGAGATTGGACCTGAAATGAAATTTTGGTGAAGTTGCCTAATTTCAAGGAGCTTTATTTTGATGGCATTGCATCTCCTAGGCAAAAACTGCTTCGTTTAAGGCAGAGAACTGCATGTGGTTTCTGGTTCTCCTGCAGTTCCCATTTGCATGTGAACAAGTCACCAACTCTAGTCACCATTTGGGAAGAATAATACTTCTTTTCTCCCAGCACCACCTCCAAATTGCAATTACTGAGTGGTGAAAGAAATCTTTAATTAAAGGTTTATAACTACCATGTTACCTAAACTTGGTTGGGGCATACTGATGCTATTGAGCTAAGATGACTTAAAAATGAGGTAAGTGTTGCACTTAGCACTGTGACAGTTTCTAAGGTATTTGAAAATATTTAACATTCAACCAAGCACCTATTCAATGGGAATGGTAAAGTCCAGCTTGATTTTGGACTCTGCTGTTTAAGTTATGAATCAAGTGTGGATTCATGGAATAGAAAGCAGTAAGAAGCTGCCTTCCCGCAAACAGGTATCTCTGAACAAAATATTACATTACGGTTTCTGATGGTAAGGTCAAGGGATCTGATTCCAGGGTCTAGTGTTCAGCTTAATGCTCCACTAATGGGACCTTTGGCATCCAGCTCTGACCAGCAGTAACTGAGAGGCTGGTAAATGTGCACCCCAAAACACTTACGCGCCTATTTATGTAATGAAGAAAAAGTGTATTGCATTGGAATTTCCTATTTTTACACTTCATGCGTACCTGATTAGGTGCTTGAAGAATCCTGTGTTCTATGTTCACATCTTTTTCAGTTAACTGGACAAGATTGGTGTTGGCTGTTTTAATAGCATTTATCAGGCAAGCAATGTTTCTATAGTATTTGCTCAGTGTCTTGCGTTGTTAAAATGCCCATTTTACAGATGGGTAAACTGAGGCAAAGAGAAGATCAGTTGCCCCAGAGTTTGGTTTTTAGTCTAGGCTCATTGTACAGGCTCCCTCTATAGTTATAAACACTCGAGTATCTACAATGTGCGATTCGTTTCACCTATTTTACCTTTTTTAAGCTGGGATACATTACTCCTGACTGCGCTGTTCTCCATGGGATTACAGTTGGAGTCTGGTTGACTGACTTAAACCAGACACTTTTCAGATAGCCAAAATTAAATGAAATGAATCCTTTACCATGTTAGTAGACGTGTAACCGAGCATATCAGATAATTCCTAGTCTCCTGACCGTACTCGTGGCAGCACATAGTGAATAACCCTGATGGGACTTGAGCCTCCTCTTAAAGGGTTCAAAAGGAATGAGAGGATGAATGCAAATCTTCACTATGTAAATACCTGCAGGGATACATTTGTGACCTCAGGTACTGTAAAACAGCCACATCTCCTCGATTGTAGGGTCTGGTGGTGGGAACATTACTTTGTCATTTCCTTTTGAAGTTGATTCCCCAACTCCAAAAGCTGGCTCCACATAAATTACTAAAAAAGTGATCCCCAATGATAGCTGTCACTCTTGGGGGACAAAGTTAAAACACGCTTTCTGAGTGGAGATAGCATAAAATTCAGAAGCAGGACAGAGGACAGATACCCAGATGAAAGCAGCTACAGAGAACTACCGAACCTGTGTGACAAGCGACTGAGATCTCCATAACTCTAAACCCCAGGAACATCTCTTGTGCCTGAGATGTCCCAGTTGTACAGCGTTTAGCTGGTCTGCGTTTAAGACTGTTGCAGATCTGGACAGTAGTATTTTAGTGTCGGTTGGAACAGGTTCTCGAGAAGAAATGGAAGACATCATAGACTCCTGGCTCAGGCTGCTTTTCAAGGAGTGGATTTACATTGCTGTGCAGGATGCCACACCTGTGTCTGAAGGATTGCCAAACATCACCGTGCTCTTCCTTGATGCAGGGGTACATTGCCACGCATTGGTTCTCTCAGGCGCATCTACGTTGCTCACTGCAGGGACGTGTATGTTGAAATTCTGAGAATAAATCCCAGCAGATTTACAATATTAGTGCAACTATCCCTGTGCAATGGTGTCTTGTAAACAGGGCAAAATTGTGCCACCTTGCCAGAGTAATCCCACAGAGGTATTTTTATTTTTTTTTTAGCCTGGATTCACACCAGGGAAGTGGAACAAGAATTTGGTGCACGGAATTTTGAACCACCTCTGATGGTGGTGTGAGTGTTAGTCTGCCTTGCCCAGGAGCTGTGTAGGAAGTGGTGTGGGTCTGTATCTTGTACTGAAAATTTAAGGCTATGAATTGTTCATTGTAGACTC
This sequence comes from Gorsachius magnificus, assembly GCA_034008185.1. Classification (NCBI taxonomy): domain Eukaryota; kingdom Metazoa; phylum Chordata; class Aves; order Pelecaniformes; family Ardeidae; genus Gorsachius; species Gorsachius magnificus. The sequence continues at coordinate 155,954,160 of CM067082.1, read as the reverse complement.
TTTGTCTGTGCGGACAACTGTAATACTGTGTTGAAATCACATATGTTTAGCTGTGGAGGTAGAAGTATTGTACATCTTCATGTAATGCAACCCAGAACCATCTTCTATCCATTCTCTTGCTTTCCCATCTCACATCAATGTTTTATGGAGGCTTATTAAGCAAGGCTAGCTTTTAGTCTAGAGTAAGCAGTTTCAGTGGCTGTTTCCCGCTGACATAAACTTCTTGCTCTGTGGTTTTTTTTTCTTTTTTTTTTTTTCTCCCTTGTGCAGCTCCCAAAAAACCTCCCACCCAACCCCCAGCTGACCCTGTGGTGAAAAATAAAACAGAAACCTCAGTGACGCTAGCATGGTCCCCTCCGAAGATGGACCGCCCCATTCCAATCAATGGCTACGTAGTGGAACGCAAGAAACTCACTGGCTTTACGTGGGTGAGATGCCATGAGTCTCATGTACCTGGCACGGAGTTCACGGTGAGCAACCTGTCAGAAGAGGCTGATTATCAGTTCAGAGTGTCTGCAGTCAACGCCTATGGACAGAGCCCCTACCTGGAGTTCCCAGGGAGCATGCACCTTGGTGAGCACAAAACCATCGTAAAATGGGTCGGTCTGTGCTGATCTGCCACATGGGGGCTCTAAAGACGTTTCCCATGACTCTGAGGAGGGTAGAGCAATGGTACAGCAAAACCTTTTTCCCTTCATTGCTAGTTCTCCTATCTCATTTCAACCTCTGACCATCACCAACATGATGGTGGTTGGGTTGCTGTGGTGGAGCTGTGAGTATGCTTATGCTCCAATATCTCACATGAGGCTATATGAGAGGCGAAGCTCTCTGCAATGGATCTTAAGCCTGTAAGTGCTTCTTCTAGAGTTGGTACGACAGGAAAAATCTTTAGTGTATAAAGGAGATATCATGCTTACATCTAGAGAATATTTGTGTTGATCACACTGTCAGGAAAACCATGTTCCAGTCAGTCTCTCTTTAGGAGCTGTGTTTCAGGCTTGTTATGCCTTTAAACATCTCAGGGAAAAAATAAGTGAAATATGCCTGTTGTTCTTTCCCTGCTCAGCCTAATGCCAGAGTTCAGTTATCTGCAGCTGTAGGAACCAAACCCTGTTGACCAACTGTGCATTGCCTTCACTGCATGCAAACTGTAGGAGGCTGCAGGATTTTATTCTTATGTCTTGTTTACCCCCAAAACTTTCTTCTTAAGAAGAACTATTTTCCAGCGCAGCAGTCTTGTGTCCTTTGATTTCGGAGATATGTGTGATTTTTCTTCCCCAGAACCAGTCCCGGCTGTGAAAACCCCCCTGACAACCGTTGAAGCTGTACCTGGAGGGGATGCCCTGTTTACTGTTGACCTTACGAGGATGTGTTCCGGCACTTGGTACCTTAATGGTAAAGTCTTACAGGAAAGTGAGACCTATATCATTAAGAGAACTCAAACTACTCACACCCTAATCATAAAGAACATCACCAGGAACGATGATGGAGCAGAAGTGAAATTTGTTGCCAATAATGTTGACACCAGCACCAAGATGAGAGTGAAAGGTATTTACTTTGATCTTTGTACTTTCTTCTTCCAGTCAAGAGGCAGTTGCTGTGACCTGATGATTAGAACCGGGGCTGGACGCTTTCACTGATGCCTGGTCTGTAGGAAGTACCTGAAATTGCATCATATGAACTAATGTGTGTCCTGGTAATGACCTCACCACGATAGCACAGAGTTCAAAGTCAGTTGATCTAGCCAGATGGTTGGTATCTGAACTAGACTGCTTAACATCAGCTCGTGAATTCCTGTAGTTCACAACCATCAGTCAGTGGATTCTGTCACCAGATCAACCACTCAGTCACCTTAGACCAGTAATTTTGGCTCCAGGTTGAGCTAGTTTTTCTGTCTGCAGTAGAGTCTTTCAAATGTAAAGGAGCATTAATTGCTACAAAAATTTTGTTCTTGGAGGTTTTTTAGTATGCATGTGATGTACAAGTTAGGATCATGTAACTCAGTTTAGCATTGAGACTCCAGCTTTCCTCTATGAAATGACGAGAAGATCTGTATCTACCCACATTGCATGGAAAAAGGTAATGAATGGACATTCATTCTGGAAGGATGTGTTTGACTTTGGGTGAAAATCTCTGAAGAAGCATGTCTAGAATATTATTAATCAGTAGAAAGTTGTATTTTTCTTTTCTTATTGGCTCTGGCAATAAAACCAGATTGTGTCTCCTGAACTGAAAAAAAAAATGCTTGGTATTGATGTGAGTGTAAGGACAGGAACAGGAGCTGATACTTTATCAAAGATCTCACAGTCTATAGCAGACACATATCAGGGATGTGTTAACTCAGTATAACTTGAAATAACAAGGCCTTTGCTCCTGGCAGGTGCTGCAGTGAGATTTACCAACAAGAGCAGAGATATGGAAAAGGTCTCTGTTCGGCTGCGGGAAGAAGCCAAATTTCAGGCAGAGCTTTCGGACACAGAAGCTACTGTGAAATGGATGAAGGATGGGAAAGAACTCAAGGCCAGTGAAAAATATGAACTTCAAACTGTGGGGAAGAGGCACATCCTGAAAATCCGCAACACTGCAGCAGAGGATGCTGGAGTTTATGAGTGCATTTGTGAAGGGGATAAAATGCTCTACCAGCTTTCAGTGAAAGGTATGTCACTGCCTGGGCTGCTTTGTATTAATGGCCTGGTCCTGCCCTGAGCCAACAGAGTCATCAAGGGACTGAAAGGGATGGCTCCAGAGGCACTGCAAAGAGCTGTGGTAACTCCCCAGCAACAGCTAGTGTTGAAGGTGTCTGTAGTCCCAGAGTAGGAGAACTTGGGAGTAAGCTTGGGATCTAACAGTGTCTCAATGGTAAGAGCTGTGCTTTCACTCAAATTGACGTCTTGTTATTTCATGAGATTGAATGGTGGGTAGTGAAAAGGTGCTCTCGTGATGAAGAAATTTGGCCACAGGGGCAGGACATGATGCGTGTGATCCTATGTCTGCCCTATGCTATGTGACATTGGACAAGTCACTGAGGAGTTAGTTCAGCTCTGATTAAAGTTATGCTGGACCAAGATCACCTTAGCATTGTGGGATATTTTTTTTTTTTTTTTATTTGTTTGGGGTTTGTTTTCTGTCAATACCCTGGTGAATAAGAGCAGACCTTTCCAGGGCACATTGGGTGGCTTGACTCATTTCTATTCGCAAGGTATTCAGACAGAGAGCTGTATAGGACAAACAGCAGAATGTAATTTTCTTTTCATATTTCCAGTTTGTTAGATTTGAACTAGTACTGGTTTATAGCTTCCATGTTTTTTGGCTGCTCTTGTTTTCATGCCATCCCTTCCCTCCTGATTGCCTGCTACCTCTCTGGATGGCCACATCCACTCCCAGAGCAAGAAATGGAGTCTGTAATTTTACCATGAAAACAGCAGCATTAAGTCTCCCTCTTACAAGCCTTTGCATTTGTGAAAACTTTTATGTACTTGTTCTTAGGAGAGTTTCCTCTGCCTTGAATGGCACCAGGTTTTGGCTGAAGAGCCTCTGTGTATACCCAGATGATATCTTCATGGGTACCATCTAGACGTCTACTGAGTTTCAGAGCATAAAACCTGACTCCAAGACAGTCCAGCCTGTTGTCAGACATTGTCTGGGGTGCAGTCTGTGGCTATTCTGCTTTGAGCTGGCAAGTTCACTTTGATTTTTGTGTTCTGTCCCATAACTCACCCCTCACCTTCTTCCCAGCAATGACCACACTGTTTCTACACTGATCATCATCTTATTCCGCTGGCTTCTCGCCCTCCTTGGTCTCTGTAGAAACAACAGAGCCCCAGAGTAACGTGTGTATTTTGCATTCAACGACTTGCTTGGTTATTCTCAAAGAGCAAACTCAAAAGAGGCACGAAGAGAGATGAAAAAAAAAAAAAGTAAAACTGTGACTACATTTATGGAGGGAGGAATTTGCTGTCTACACTTGGCAGCTGTTCTTAGTTTTGGTTTTCTTCTCTCTCTCTCTCTCCCCCTCCCTCTTTAGCATCATTTTTCACAGTGGCAGATCCACCCACAGATTTAATTGAATTAGCTGATGGACGTTTCCATGTGCTTTTCACTGCAATGTGACTATCAAATGAGTAATCAATGCTATTATTTTAAAATCTGCGTTGACAAGCTGTAACTTAAACATCTGATGTATGTAGCTTGATTCCTGAAGAATCAGCTTTGATATATCTCATCCCTGTAAATCAGACCCAGCTAGGTGGTGAGTCATTTGATGTGCAGGTCAGCTGTGCCTGGCACATGGGCATCACGTGGCTGCCGAGAGGCCACCGTGCTGAGCCATGGCCAGAGGTGTGTCACTCGCTGGGCCTCCTGCCCAAAAGAACCTTGCTAGAAAATGCACTTGTCGTTTATCACTGCAATCCCTCCACTGCCATGAGACTTCACGTGCCAGGCATCCTCTGACACGTGGCCTCCTGCGCTGAAAGGGGACATCCAAGAAGTCTCCTTCAGACTGCCATGGTTGTATTTTTCCCTCTGGTTTTCTAAGGGAGTGGAAGGTGCATGAATGAACCCATCTCCCTCGTCTTCCTCCCAAACCTTTTAACATGTGCAATGAGTTCCAGTAATGCTGGTGGAGAAGTAGAGGTCTTGGCAGTGTTCAGCCCCTGCAGGCTTCATGGGTTTAGGTGGTTGGGTAGAGGAGAAGGACTCCGGTGTTGCCCTGCTGAAGGGAAAGCTCCACTGTTATGAGTCATTAGAGAAAAAATGTGGAAACAGAGGCCTCAAGAAAAAACAGTAAAAAAGGAGGTGTTCCCTGGTTTAAATGCTTCTGGTATGACTTCTTTACCCACAGATATTGCTTCTAATAAGCAGACTTAGTAAACCCTAGAAAACAGGGCTGGTAGGGACCTGGAGAGGTCAAATGCAAGCTCCCGCTCCTGACAGAAGCTGGTGGTTGAACGGAGTCTCTTGAGGACCAGAACTGGAGGCCCTTGGTTGCACCATCACATCCTTCCCTTCCCTTTCCCTGTTTATTTGCTCATTGGGAATTTCTTAGATTGGAGGAGATTTGGGATTGGGGTTTTCTTTTTCTTTCTTGCCTGTGTACTGCTTGGCAAGTCAATTCACTCTTTATTTTTAAGTCTCCAGACTCTGCCACTGTACAAGCTGGTGAATATTGGTTCCCTACCAAATGTTTGTCTGTAATTAAAAGCACAACCACAGATCTGGAGAAATCTAATGTACTTAAAAGCAAGGAAACCACATGCAAAAGCCATCCCTGTGGGTGGGGTCTTTGAGCTAAAGGAGAACCCCCATGGGTTGCACCAGGATGTAACACTGATAATAACAACTTTGGAGTAAAAGTCTAAGGGAGTCACGTTTAGCTGGTCCAGACCGTGGACTGTAACTGCTTGTTGCAGTATCAGCAGTGAAAGCTAATAATTACTTTTGCCAGGCATTCTGCAGACAGTTGTTAATTTGTATTGTGCAAGCATGTTCTTGAAATTAAGGAAAAAAATGCATACATAATCAAAGTTTGATTTTAGTGGCTTTGACTGCACAGTCCCAACAAAGCGACTTGATTGTGTGTGTTGGTTTAAAACAATATGTTAAGATGTTTGAAAATTAATTCCATTATCTGGAGTAAAATGGGACTGTGGTTTTAGGCTCACATTTTTAACTAAGATATTAGTGGGGTTTTGAATCTTTGCTTTGCGTCAATTGGTGACTCAGTTATTCTACTATGTGTTAATGTGGTGCGAGATTTATTATTTACCTTCTATGCTCCAGTTAATTTCCAGGAAGAATGTCTTTTCATTTCAGTCCTATGTGACATCTGTACAGATTTTTAATTTAATATAATTTAATTTATCTAGATTATGTTTTAACCCCTTTTAGAGTTGATTTATTTGCCAGGTGGTTACACTACAATGAATAACCTGCATTGCTTTCCTTCCTGTTTGCTTGTGTTGTGTATTTCCCCATCTCTCTCAGATATTTTCTTAAAGCCCTGTTACCTAGGACTTCCTCTCCTGTTGGCTCAGCCTCCTGTGTTGTATGTGGTCTGGTTTATGGATGTGTGATAATCAGGTATATGGTTTATAAAGGCTGGATTTGGGCTGCTTCTGCATTAGAATATAGTAATCAGATCCGTAATTAAACATGGATATTTGGTCTTATGATAAATTAATACCTAACGTAGATATAAGTGTTGTATATATTTACTGATGTCCACCCAGTTCCTTACCAGCTCTGTGTGCCTGTATTTTGTTTCAGCACTTGCAAACTTCATAAACAAAGAGAGAACTGGAGGAGTTATTAGGGCCGTTGCTGGGAAACAGGCTGAATTTATTTCTGAGACCTCTGAGGCCAACATCATGGTGAAGTGGTACAAAGATGGCAAGGAAATCACAGCCAGCAAGAAATTCACCATGGAAGATAAAGGAAAACTTCATAAGCTTGTGGCTTCAGCTGTGACAAAAGAAGATGAAGGAATGTACACGTGTAAAATTGGAGATGACACTCTTATTTTTGATTTAAAAGTTTCAGGTAAGTTTGCGATGCAAGTATGGAAACAGAGTCGGTGTTAGAAACTCAGGACTTGGTTCTTTATACTTCTCTCACCTTACAGATTGCCCATTTTTTGGGCCAAGATCACACAGCACCATTTCAGAGACTCAGGCCCCTCTTGTGATCCCTATGCAAATCCACAATATGGACAAATAATGTGACGATGCTTTTATGTATTCAAGTCAGCACAAGCTTTTATTAAGGTTGGAGTCATGACTCAAACACCCCTCTGCTTGAGCAGGCTGAGCGCCACATCTGACCTTTATTCTTTCTCTTCTTCTTCTGGCCTTCAAGCTCAGGGATTGCCTTAGCATATGCATCGTCCTTGAACCTCCTGACCAAGGCAGTCCTAAAGTCTAACTGTGAAAGCCCTGTGTCCTCCTTTGGGAAGTTTAACTCTTCATTTTGAGGGTTAAGCATCCCCTGCTATTCCCAAAGGACACTGTGATCCCTGAGACCTCTCCCTGCAGTACTGTAAGTGAAGCCATTAGTTCATGGCACATGCCCATCAGCATAAAGCACGTGCTAAAGCACGTGGCTGTCAGGTCAAGCCCAGAACAGCAATGCTTGTCATTGATGTGTTCCAGTCCAGGATGGAACCAGAGTATAAAATGACACAAGAATTTATCTATGAAATTCAATATCTGTGAAAGTCAACTGATTCAATTTGCATAGCCTGGTGAGAACCTTTCGTCTTAAAGTGGTTTTCTGATTTATGCCTGGAGCCTAATTTTTAACCCAGTCCTAAGTTATAAATTGAAACTCTACTGAAAGCTTCTCATGGTGTGTCTACCTGCTGCAGTGCAATGCTATTTAAGAGAAGTAACCACTGAGTGCTTGCTGCCTGTAACATGCATATCCATGTTGCTATCATGCTGTCCATTAGCTGACTAAAAACTCATCAGATCTGGTTAATCTAGCATAGCATGGGTCTTGAGGGACTGCTGCACGGTTTACTGAGCTAGAGGGATTGCTTCTAGTTTGCAACTGGTGTTTGCTCAGGTATTCACTCTTCATCCTGCCTCCAGTTCTCTCTGGCTGAGAATCTTTGGTTAGAATGGGCTGCCCAGGGAAGTGGTTGAGTCCCCATCCCTGGGAGTATTTAAAAGCTGGGCAGACGAGGTGCTTAGGGCCAGGGTTTAGTGGTGGGATGGCAGGGGTAGGGGAACGGTTGGGCTTGATGATCTTAAAGGTCTTTTCCAACCTAAACAATTCTATGATTCTATCCAACATTATGCAATTTCACTTTGAGTGTAATTCATAGTCCCTGACTTTACCTATTGAAAAATTGATATAAAGGAGCCAACCAGGCTCTATCCAAACCAACTGATGCATAGTGAAAGGTACCCCCAAAAGGCAATTTATACCATCTGATTTGTACTGCCTGGTGAGAGTTATCTACGATGGATTTTAGAAGTCTTCTAGAGCTGCCTTTGTCTGAACATCAAGTACAGAAGAAGCCTTCATGATTACCTGAGACTGGATGCCTAACCTTGATGACCACGTGTAGCTTAGGTGAATCTCACCTGTAAGTCCTATGACAAAACATCACATGGCTCAAAGAAAATTGACATCTGCTAAGTAACTGTGTATCTCCATTCACTTTTTGATGAAGGACAGAGATACAGCCTGTTAACAGAACCTTAGCTAGGGCAACTTCCACTTTGTTTCACATGGCACCATAAAAAGTTTCCAGAGTGCGAAGAAGCACTGCACAGTCAGGGGACAGTCTTAGGGCAGGGGAATAATCTGTCTTTACGGTAATGAGTTACCCAAATAATCCTGAACTGCAGGACTCTGGGAGGGACTATCCTTCCTCGGTCATCTAATTTTTTAAAAACAGATCAGACCTAATGATTACAATGTTTAATGAAATATTTGTTCTCTGATGCTACAGCCATGCCTGGCATGGGTGTAGCATAGCAATTGTCCTTGGGATTCTCAGTGACTGAAAGCAACAGTTGCTGCTAAAAGAAATGCAATGCTAAGCTAAGGTTGGTTATAACTGCCAGCCATCAGCTTGCTCTTCGGGCAAGGGCTGGCTTGATGGAATGAAGGGTGTGAAATACCTGGCATGCTCATCAAATATTGCTCATTAGCTTAGGGACAGGGTGTGTTGGATAGGTTTGCTCCCATTTTACCCCCAAGGATGCCTGTCTCCACTTACTTAGTTGCCTTCACTTTTACCTTTACAAATACGCTTGCAGAACACCCGATAAAAATGGTGTATTGTTGTTGCATACGTGACACATGCTGTGGGCCTGTGTGTCTGCTGGTGTGGCCACTGCTCTGTGCAGTCAGCAGAGTTTGGAGCCAAGGTATCGAAGCAGGAACCTCCACTGCTGGAGCTGTATCGGTTGTGAGCAGTCGTGAGTTCTCTTTTCAGAAGAAAAGTGTGGTGCTGTTGGCTCATATATTAGCTTGGTCCTCTGGTAGTTGGAGAATATCTTATTGATGAGATTACCCCATATGTACCCTAATCTGGCCTGGGGAAGAGTTAGTCTGGTGGGACTGATATTGAGAACATGGGGCTGCAGAAATGGGCTCAGAAACATGTAAAAGACAAAAAAACCCCACCTCATCACTTCTAAGAAGATTTTCTGAGACTTCTTAGATCTTTTCAAAGCTGTTTGTGGACTCGGGCATCAATACATATTCCCTAGAGCTTGCTTGAAATTAGAACCAAGTAGAGGTGATTGAAGTGCCAGCAACTTGAGGGCATCTCAGCTTGATTTAAAAGACCCAGAAGGATGTAGGAGAGATGAATGTGATTGCGCTGTAACTGAGAGTAATTATCTGAGATCAGAGAAGGAGTTTGCACCATCTGTCAGAAAGTCAAGCATCAGCATTCATGTGTGTGATGCACCAGGAGCTGTGTATTAAAGCAGTTGTCAGGCTTTACGGTCTCATGATGTTGGGCCAGGTTCTGCTCATGGCTCTGTGCACATACGACTCTGGTAATAAAACCCACCACGTCTGTGCTCTGTAAGAGCTTTCAGGCCTGGCTTCTGAAAGCAGGGCAGAAAATGGATTCATGTTAGTTAGGTGGATTTTGATTATGAATCCAGGTAGGCAGAGATCCACGTCTGTCTAGAACTTAAAGCTAGTATTAATGACCAGGGTAGACCTAATAGGCTGATATAGTATAAAGGATCCATCAATAGCCAGCTCCCATACTGGAGACCGTTATGTACTAACTCTCTGGATGATTTAAAACTTGGGCAATGAGTTCCCCAGTAGACATAACACTGCTGTATCTCAGGAGGACCTTTCCTGACTCATAGCCACAGCTTATTGCCATAACTGTTAACACTCTGTCACAGTTGCACTGCAATAATACCATGCACACATATCTCCATTTACACTTCCAGAGGTGAAACTTGATGACCCAGGTGTGACTAGCAATGAAATAATGATCAGTCATTACCCTATCTTAACATTGTGCTGATAAGCCTGAATCAAGGCATAAACTCCTTTCTCTTTTTCTTTCCAGATGAAGCTGTTCATTTCGTCAACAAGCCCAAAATGACTCCAGAAATATCAGTCAGTCCTTCTGAAAACCTTGAGCTGGTGTGTGAGGTGTCAGCTGCCGGTGGAGCCGTGGTATGGAAGAAGGATCAGACTGAGGTGAAGCAGGACCAGAGGACAACAGTCATCTCCCAGGGGACGCACCGCAAACTCATCATCAAGAAGGTGACGCAGCAAGACCAAGGGAGCTATACCTGTGAAATGAAGGATGACAGGACAACATTCCAAGTCAAAGTCAGAGGTGAGAAAACGCTAGAAATGCCAAAGATAAAGGACTGTTCCATTTTGGGTAGTATCTTACGTTCGGAGGATCGTCTCGCAACCTCTCTGGGGTGAAATATTTCAGCCATAGGACTTGATTTCCAGCCAACTGTCATCAATATTTTATATGCACACTTTTGTATCCGTGACTAGTTTTAACCACAAAAAAAAAAAAAAAAAAGATGGGCAAGGGTGAGAACTTCGGCACCTCTCACAATTAGCTGGTGTGTCTGCAGAAAAACTCCTGCAGAATCACAGTGCGAGGTCATAACAGAGGTGCAGGGGTAGATAAAAGAAGAGCTTTGTGTTTGAAGAGCTCTGATGAGATGGAGAATGACTGAATATGAGTGACCCAATTAGGCAGAAAAAGAGCAATCGTTCCTGGATATGAGGGCTGTTCCCTTTGGATTCACTGGAAGCTTGGAGAGACATAGGAAGAGAAAAAGAGAGAAGAGGGAGGAAGGTTCAGGCAGTGCATGTTGGTGCTCAAGTCCCAGGTTCAAATCTGTGCTGAATTTGTGAGTTTTTTAACTTTATCTGAGAACTCCCATACTCCTACTCACCTCCTATCATCAAAATAGAGATGAAGTCCCTTTCTTGTCTTAAAGGGCCGTCATGATACTGCCTGTCAGGGGAAAGTATAGTGAAATAGGGGGAACTTGATTAAGCACTGAAGAAGACACCTGTGAAAAGCTATATGTGACTACTATGATTTTCTTACAGAGACAGAAGAGGTGTTTACAAACAAGGAGAAGGTGCAGAAAGAGGTGAAAGCTGCACTGTCAGAAAATGCCACACTGAGCTGCGAGGTGGCCCAGGAGAAGACCGATGTGAAATGGTACAAGGAGGGGAAACTGATCACCTTGAGCAAGAAGTTCAAGGTGGAGTCAGAGGGCAAATTGCGTTGCCTGGTGGTGGGTCAGGTGGAGAAGAAAGATGCTGGGGAGTACACCTGCGAGGCTGCTGGCCAGAAACTGACCTTCAAGCTTGATGTCACAGGTGAGCAAAGATTCTTTGGCCCGGCCTTCCTATTTCTGGAATACTTAGGAAAATGAGTGTGATAGTTATGATGTATCTTCCATGTAAAACATGATAAAATCTTGAAGAGAGGGAGCTGCATCCATAGAAAAACTTTGGGAGCTACCCACCTCTGTAGGAACAGGCCGCGAAAAGGAAAGTACAGATTGCACCTCTCCTTCCCAATATGTTGGTGCAACCTGAACAATGCAACGCAGCTGATTGTCAGTGCCTTTGAGAGCAGGGTCATGGTGGAGAGCAGTAGGGTGCCTGCCCAATGTCTGCACTCATTTTCTTTCCCTTGGAAGGGCTTTTTTCAGCCTGAGGAGAGAATATGGTGGTAAGGCTTGATGCATGTTAAGGTCTCTAAGGTGTCAGGTAAATGGCACCTACAGAAGGAAGGTATCACGGAGACTCATTCCAGATGCATCGCCCTGCTGGGGCTGTAGAGGGGTAAAATGGATTCAGCTTTCCAGCTCCCTCCCTACCTCCTGATCCTTTTGCAAGCGGGCTGACTAACGTGTCTCTGTCTCTCCAGAGCCAGAAGTTGTGTTTACAAACAAGGAGAAGGTGCAGAAGGAGGTGAAAGCTGCACTGTCAGAAAATGCCACACTGAGCTGCGAGGTGGCCCAGGAGAAGACCGATGTGAAATGGTACAAGGAGGGGAAACTGATCACCTCGAGCAAGAAGTTCAAGGTGGAGTCGGAGGGCAAATTGCGTCGCCTGGTGGTGGGCCAGGTGGAGAAGAAAGATGCTGGGGAGTACACCTGCGAGGCTGCTGGCCAGAAACTGACCTTCAAGATTGTTGTCACAGGTGGGAGACAAATTTCATTGCCTTTTCTTTATGTCTGGATGTTTTCCCCCGTTTTCTCTGTCAAAACATTAGAAATGCTATTAAAGTACTTTTTGAGGTTGACCTAAGCTACAATTTCAGTGAGGTTGTGTAAGACTGGGCAGATCTACTGGTTACGTGTAGGCATCCTGATATCAGCTGCTCAGTTCCCTGTACATATTCTTAGGCTCAGATAGTGAATCAAGATTTTTCCTTAGCAGGCACTGTGCTAAAGACCTCTTCCAATTTGAGCATCAGTATTGCTATTCTTCCTCCAGTTATTGCTGTTCACCCATGAACACTGTTTTCTTCCCTCTTTATTTCATCTTTTCTCTACATAGTATCCTCCCTCCCAAAACAGAGAATTGCTTCAGTTACCCCACAGTCCGGCTGTGCAAACACATATGTGAGCGCACCCTCATAACTCCATGCACCATGAAATTTCTGCAGATGATGAGCAGAAATAGATACAGATATGTGTGACTTGAATTATGATTTGTATTTAATAACCTTTCATCCAGCTCTTCCCCTACCCCTTCTTTCATCTGTTGTTGGGTACCTGCTTGTGATTTGTAAAGCTATGAGAAATGATGCAAATATTTGCCTACCAAGTGATATTTAAACAGTAGTGTTTACAAGATCCCTTCTTTATTGTGGCTGCATTGAGAATGTTTGGGAGGCCACATTTGAGAATGTTTGGGAGTGCTTTGTAGTGCATAGTCCCAAAAATTTTGCATCAGCTGCACTGCACATATCTGCGATCTGCTGAATCCAAAGGTAATGACTGTTCATTGAGATTTCTACATCTGTAACGACCAGTCATGAGTCCAGGAATGTTTATTTGTGTTTGCATTTTTCTCCTTAAATCCTCAGACTCCAAATCATGTTGTTAATATTGAGGCTATTCTTTCACATCTGATTACGCTAGAGACTTCTTTGGTCTCAGTATATTTTGCAAGAGGTCCAGTAAATTTTATCTCAGGCTCCAGGCATCCATGGACATTTCAGCTGCATTCTGAGTGATCATTTCTGAACTGGGTGATAAGAAAGGGTTTTGTTTTGTTCATATTCATAACACTCCACTGTCTTTGCAGCCAAATGCCTCTCTGTTAACATTACAGTTCATAGAATCATAGAAAGTTTTGGGTTGGAAGGGACCCCTAGACGTCACCCAGCCCAACCCCCCTGCAGGAGCAGGGACACCTTGAACCACATCAGGTTGCTCACAGCCCCGTCCAACCTGGCCTGGAATGGTCCCAGGGATGGGGCCTCCACCCCCTCTCTGGGCAACCCCTGCCAGTGTTTCACCACCCTCACTGGAAATAATTTCTTCCTTAGGTCCAGTCTAAACCTACCCTGTTTTAGTTTAAAACCATTACCCCTTGTCCCGTCACAGCTGGCCCTACTAAAAAGCTTGTCCCCACCTTTCCTATGGGCCCCCTTTAAGCACTGACCGGCCACAATCAGGTCTCCCCGCAGCCTTCTCTTCTCCAGACTGAACAAGCCCAACTCTCTCAGCCTGGCTTCATAGGAGAGGTGCTCCAGCCCTCAGATCATTTTTGTAGCCTCCCACCTCTGGACCCACTCCAACAGTTCCATGTTCTTGTCTCATATTCCGAGATGATCAGAACAGGGAATCTATTGTCTCCTCTGCTTTCTTACGGCATCAAACGCACTGGGACCATAATGCTGCCAGAGGTCTGGCATTTTATCAGCTATGTAGAAGAACAACTGCGTGGGGAGTCTGTTGGCTTTCCTACTCGCAGCCATGCTGGAGACCTGAAGTCCTTGCAGGCCATAGCTCGAGTGCTGTTCCCCTGTAAAGGTTGCGGTCCTTCCTGCTTTCCCGCTGTCTTGGGGCATCCTGCTCCCTCCATATTCTACATCCAACGTGCAACTGCTGCTGTGGCATAAAGCTGTGCTGCTCCCTATAGCACACAAACCATCAGCTGTTATGTGCCCCCACTCTGCGTGGGGTACACAGGCTGTGAGTTGGGGCACCTTGGCGCTTTTTCATGAATTGTGTGGCTCCTGCTTTTGGCTCAGGGAACTGCCAGTTTCGGTGAAGGATGGACTACAGTGAGGCTAGATTTGGGAGGCATCTTTCAGAGAAAATGCAACATGGACATTGATAGAAAGGCCATGGGTATAAACCATGTTCATGCTCAGCTGCTGAAACCAGTTCTTATATTACTGCAGAGGTGTAGCCAGAAACCACAGAAATTCAGTGCTTTTACACTTGAATTTCTCTAGCTGAGGGCTATTCTTAGCTGTCTGCCTCAGAAACCAAAGGTTTTCAGTTCTTTTTCAAACCTGATGACTTCACGGCTGCACAGGGTAATGTAACACCTTTCCCCCTCTGTCGTAAGCGGAGAGCGCTTGCCTAGCTACCGTTGCTGTATTCCTCGTGTGTACAACTGTAACATGACATGCAAGTCCAGCACTCGCTGGAAAACGATCTAGTGTGAAAGTCAGGAGGGATTACGAGTGCTCTGTGTGGTTGGCTCTTTTGCTGCAGAAATCCTCATCTTACGAGATTATCCCAAAGTGCGGTGGCTTTCTGAGTCTTAATTTATCCTGTTACCATTGCGCTCAGAAAGCTTTTCAGGGTTCCTGTGCCCCAGGGCTCCACTGGTAGCACAAAACCTTCCCTATTTAAGGACAGCTTGAAGGTTAGATGCACAGTGTTGAGTATTGGGATGCAGCTATGGCTTTTTGGCTTAATATAAAAAGAAGCAAGTGTTGCACACCTTGAGGCTGGGCTAGCCAGAAGAGCTGATTCGGAAATCTCATTATTTCAATATTCACGGCATGCAGTGAAATCCTTATTTGAAGTTGGTGAAAGCTCCATGGCCTGAAAATGGTTTTCCTCAGTTTCAGAGAACTTCACTAACCAGTTTCAGCGGAGGTTGGAAACGCCTTCTGCTCCAAGTATTTGTTTAACTTTAAAATAAGTTTCTAAGGCAAATTAGTGGCAAGTTTAAATCACTTCGTAAGCTGATTAGAAGTTTTAGTCACAATTCCTATAACAACGGTTTATATTAAAGGGCAAGAATACAGAGGACAAGTGAGCAACCCATCTGGCGTATTCGTGCCCTGGTAACTTGAGATTTTCAATACAGCACCCACTGACACAGATTGGTTTGTAATTCATTTGTTAAGTGCACCCTGCGTACTCACAGCCCAAGTTGTAGATGGAGGTTGAATTCTTGCAACCAATTTTGAATGCAAACCATGGTGTGTGCTCAAGCTCTTTTAGGTGTCAAAATGCTGTTTAATGTGCAGTGGGCTGATGTTGTGCCTTTGAGGAGTTTTGCATCACCCAGCACAGGCCATGTACGCTGCTTTGTTAATGATACCTTAATGACAATGACTCCTCCTTACACCCCTTCTACAGCCAATATAAATTGAGGAGCTCAAATGTAGAGCACATAAGCTGGGCTCCTGCTTCAGCTTGCTCCCTTGCAGGACCTCTCTCTTTCCACAGACAGTGCAATATTGATGGCAAGCTTAGGATGTGGCTCCCAGGATTGCATGTGGTGCCACGGTCAGCACTGTAGGAACTTGACCTGAATTTACCCCTACTCCTTACCCTCCCAGGCAGCTGCTGTGCCTCAGAGTACAGACATGACAGAGATGGTAGTCAGAGGAGAAAGTCATCAAGGAGGCGTAAAGGTTGGCACTAGGAGGCTGCAGAGAGTGACTGGGGGGAGGAAGGCAGTAGCGCAGGTTATGGAAGGGATTCACCATGACTGCCAGGAGAACTAAAAGCCTCCCAGGTCATCTCAACCAGCTAACCCAGATTCCTGAAGCTGGGTGGATGAATTATCATAGAATCGTAGAATGTTTTGGGTTGAAAGGGACCCCTAGAGGTCATCTAGTCTAACCCCAAATTATCTTCCATGTTTGCACTGCAACTGAAGGGCAATGGCAACCACATACACTTGCTAGTCCAGCATTTATCTTGGGAGCTTGTGTTTCCGTAGCAGTGAAATCATGGACTTCAACGCTCAAGTACATACCTGGGACCCAAATAGGTATAGGCCACCCATGCTAAATGCTGGATGGTTGTTGCTATGTGATGTCCATCATGTAGGCATACCAGAAATATTTTCCACCTCTTGTGCAGTTATTTCTTAGGGTAAATCAGCGGGAAAAAATGTGGCAGCCCATTTATTTAGGGTCTGTTTGTCCTCCCACGTCTTAAATGTACAGTAATATAAAAGCGAACAGTGACCATGCCAGTTGTTGGTAAAAGGAGAACCAGGTAAAACAATTATTAAAGTAATTGGTAAAAGATGCAAATTATCAGTCAGTCCTACTTAGCAAGGTGACAACTGAATCTTTTCAATGCCTATACCTAACTAATTGCAAATTGCACACAATATCCTTCTGATGCCAACTCCAGTTGTTGAGATGGACATTCTAAGAGGCACTGTGCAAAAAAAAGTGATTTTAAAGACTTCATTCTTGTTGCTTGTGTGAAGTATTAAGAGAAGATTCTTTATGGCCCATTTTCTGAAAAATCGGAGATTTCAGAGGCAAGAAAAGTATATTTCAAATTTCATAGGCCAGTTTAATGTATAATGTGGGGCAGGTACTTTTCCATATTGTCATTTCGTTGGGATTGAGTTACAAGATATTTTCTGAACAACACCCAGTCTTAATTTAAAATACCGAGATGCTGGTAAATTCCTGTAAATAATGTGATAGTGAAGGTGGCAACTTATAATTGTGCTATATTTGTTTAGTTCCAAATGTGGGGTGTAGAAATACCATAAAGACACAAAGGGGGAAATTTATCTGTGTCTTCATTATAAGAAATTTGCAAATGAGGCAGTCGAACTGTTAATGAAGACTATTCACTGAGGTATGATAATTACATGGAATATGTTTTTTTTAGGACGCATTATTCTGTGTGACAAAAAGAACTGCAAAGCAAGGTTACATACAAGAAATGACCCTATAGAGCACTTACACAAAATACATGTAATATCTTTAGGTCACAAGATATTTATATCTTATATATTTTTTCCCTAATGTTTCTCCATTTCAGAGGCAGAAGATGCTGTACAGAGGGCCATGTCCTGTCTGAGTGTATCTTAGCTGTGAGTGACAGAGCTGTGGGAGGTCTTCTAAGGAGGATTTTGCATTTGGTTGTGAACATTTTGGACAGTGTGAACATACGCGTGATTTCTCAATTCTTTTTCCCACCCACAGAAGCAGAAGATGCATTTATCAACAAGGAGAAGGTGCAGAAGGAGGTGAAAGCTGCACTGTCAGAAAATGCCACGCTGAGCTGCGAGGTGGCCCAGGAGAAGACCGATGTGAAATGGTACAAGGAGGGGAAACTGATCACCTCGAGCAAGAAGTTCAAGGTGGAGTCGGAGGGTAAATCGCGTCGCCTGGTGGTGGGCCAGGTGGAGAAGAAAGATGCTGGGGAGTACACCTGCGAGGCTGCTGGCCAGAAACTGACCTTCAGGCTTGACATCACAGGTGGGAAATATGTTGGTTCTCATCACAGAACTGTCCATGGCTTCCTTTACGACAGAGCAAAACCAGTCACTCTCTAGGCTCCAGGGTCTGTGTAGCCTAGATGTTCGTGGAGTAGTGAGGGAGATCAGGCAACCAGCTTGTGAGCATCCACCGTCAGACAGACGCCTATAACTAGATGTCTTCATCTGTGAGATGAATCCTACCCAGAGGTCCTTCTGGTTTTCTGCTGTCAGAGGAAAGAAAAATTTTAAAAGTTTACATATGTTGTTGTGATTTATAGGGATAAAGGTAGGGTCAGCTCCCACATGTGTACAAAAATAGGTCTGGAAGAGGTAGGAAAATAGGTTTGTGCAAGAAGAACCTAGAGTGGGCAAGGCTTGCATATGGGTCCCAGTGGCAGATGAGATTGGGTTCTTATATGTGCATTGCATAAAGGAACAAAAAGTCAGATTTCTTATGGATCCATGGGGATGGGAAGACCCTGAAGTCCTGAGACATTGGATTATTTTGCTCAGAACTGTCTGATGTTTTTCCTCAGGCTGTACAGATGTCCTGTCTGATAGTATGTTAACTGTGAGTGGGAACATTCCAAAAGAAAGAGATGTGGAAGTTGTCAGAAACAGGATTTTTCATTTGGGTCTGGACAGCATGAGCATTCGTGTTTTTTTTAACAAGGAAAAAAAAAAAAAAAAATGCCACGCTGAGCTGCGAGGTGGCCCGGAGAAGCCAGAGGGTAAATTGCGTCGCCTGGTGGTGGGCCAGGTGGAGAAGAAAGATGCTGGGGAGTACACCTGTGAGGCTGCTGGCCAGAAACTGACCTTCAAGCTTGACATCACAGGTGAGGGATTATCTGATTTTTTTTTTTTAATTTTTTTTTTTTTTGCTGTAGCTATAAAGAAAGATTCCCAGTGACATAGATTTACTTCTAGCCTTGGTCTATGTGGGTCTGCAATAGAGCTTAAGTGGCTATTCTTAAAGGTCAGTATTAAGGACATGTGTTTGGATGCTTTGGGAAAGAGAAAAGCCTTCTTAGGTTAGTGTTCTCTCCACGATTTTGACCAGGAATGGTTATTAAGAAAAATGACTCAAGAACAAGACAAGCAAACCACAATCCTTCCACTCTTTTTAGGAGTCTGTAGTTCCGCTCTAAGAATCTGTAGTTTCCACCTCTGCTGGGACAGAGTTTTTCTGCCACATCTAGACAAGACATGGCTTGGAGAGAATTTGCTAATATCACAGAATCCCAGAAAGAAAGGGGTTGGAAGGGCCCTCCAGAGATCACCCAGTCCAACCCCCCTGCTAGAGCAGGGTCACCCAGAGCAGGTTGCACAGGACATCGTCCAGGCGGGGGTTGAATATCTCCAGAGAAGGAGACTCCACAGTCCCCCTGGGCAGCCTGTGCCAGGGTTCTGTCACCCTCAAGATAAAGAAGTTCTTCCTCACGTTCAACTGAAACCTCTTATGTGTCAGTGCATACGTTTCTGTCCTTGTTGCTAGTTATTTTTGTGGAATATATTACCCAGTTCTTCCTTTCTCATCTTCCTTGCTTCTGTCTTGCTTAAAAGGGTTATGAGGGAAGAATACCTAAATTTGATGTAGAGGTTTCTTTTCTGATTGTGGTCCAGGAGAAAACCTTAGAGATGCAGGAAATTAAAAGCACATCCCAGGAAGTGATGTGAGACAATACAATTTGATTCGGTGCAGGGATTTGCTATATTTTTCTTTCAGTGGATTCATCCAATGCTAGAATCTAACCATGTCTATTTGGAAGTGTGCGCATCTACACAGTCTGGTGCACTGTCACGCCTCTGAGCTATTTATTCTGGACCCAGCTATGGATATGGTTATGTATCTTCCATGCTGGAGGTGGTTTGTGGCTGGCCTGCTACCAGCGTGGCCTTCCAACCCAAAACATTCTATGATTCTATGATATTACAGCACTGAGATTCATGTGACTGTCCATTGTGGGCCTTGCTGAGGTATGAGCTGTCATGGTTTAAACCCAGCCAGCAACTAAGCACCACGCAGCCGCTTGCTCACTCTCCCTCCCAGCAGGATGGGAGGAAGAGAATTGGAAGGGTAAAAGTGAGAAAACTCATGGGCTGGACAAGAAGAGTTTAATATTTGAAATAAAATAATAATAATAAATTGTAATGAAAAGGAAAATAACAGAGAGAAACAAAACCCAAGAAAGTCAAGTGATGCAAATGAAAACAGTTGCCCATCACCAAACAGCTGATGCCCAGCCAGTTCCTGAGCAGCGCCCCCCCAGCAAACCTTCCCCCTAGTTTTATTGCTGAGCATGTCATATGGCCTGGACTATGCCTTTGGTCAGTTGGGGTCAGCTGTCCAGGCTGGGTCCCCTCACAGCTTCTTGTGCACCCCCAGTCTCACATCCTCTTTGTAAACAGGGATAAGAAGAGTGTCCTACCTCATGGAAGTGTTCTTCATATCACAGGCTTTGAGGTAGCTGGGTACCATGGAAAGAGGACAGGCATTTTGTCTTCAACTATAGACAACTGTCGCCCAAGCCCATCGTTGCCAAAGAGAAGCCGTTACTCAGATTTTGCAAATGGGTAAATACAAGAAAAGAGAACAGAGAAGAATAGGCTTCCTCTTGCCATGGAGAGATCTACTGGTCATTTTGACGGCAGAAATGGTGAGACCCTTTGGGTTCTCCTTCAAGGCTGTTGAGGAAATATGCTGTAGAACCAAAACTGGAAAACGGGTCTTCTGACCGTCTGCGTTTTAACCCCAGATCACCTTTTTTGTTCACATTGCTGTTGATTAAAGATACAACTGAACAGGAGTACCAGCTAGACTTTGTGTAAGAAGTGCCAGTCCCCTGAGGCAAATTCAAACAACTAAAAGCTCTCACTGAAAAGGGTTGCCTAGGATGGAACATAGCACGTGAGCTTAGGAGTCCCTCACTCAGCCTGCTTGTGTAACCTCCATTGCTTTGCATTGAAGGGCAAAACGTCTACCTAGCATGAGAGCAAGAGCCAAAATGAACAAATTAGCCTGTAGGAGAACACTTCCTAGGAGCATTGGCTTGTTTTCTTCTGAAGCGTGGTACAAAGAGATCTGAAACTGAAAGGCACACTCTTTGCATCATGGCCCCACTTCTTCCCTTGTCTGCATGTTTTTCTGGTGCTAGAGTACCCCTTGCTAGATGTCTTAACCTCCTTCATGAGCTTAGATCCAGGCTGACTTTTGGGAAATTTTCCTTTATTACTACAGTTCCTGACCCCAGAGACACAGCTTTCCGGCAGAGTTGTCCTTTTTTCCATTCCCTATTTGTGCTTTGCCTTTTAAAGGATTTTGAAGGGCAGTTACATATTTGTTTAGCTGGCCTTGCTGATCTTTTTCTTCCTGCTTTTCCACTGGGTAGGACGTAGATTCTGAACAGTTTCCTGTGAAGATACCAAGTCCCACGTTTGAGTCTTGAACAAATTTTTCATCTTTTCTTCCTCTATCAGTTCTCATAATTCATTCAAGTTTGCTAGTTCCAAATAAGCGTTACAGAGATGTTTTTGTTAATTCCTCTGTTTACTTTAGACTAGATCATCTTACGATCCCTATACCCAAGGTTATTTCCCATGCCCAGCTTCTAAAATTGTGTTCTTGGAATTTACCAAAACCAAGCCTAAAATCAAATTACTATTCTTAATTCAGTGTCTGCCCTGATTGGAGAATCTGACAGCTATTACATCTGGAAACCCAAGATGTTACTGGCACAGCTCCAGCTGAGGCAACCAAGATGACTAGGGGGCTGGAGCACGTCATCTTTGTTCAGGCTGAAGAAGAGAAGGCAAAAGGGAGGTTATATTGCAGCCTGCAACTATCCGATGGGTTGATGTAGAGTCCACAGCTCCATGTTCTTCCCAAAGATGCATGGTGATAGAAGAGGCAAAGTATAGAAGTTAGAATATGGGAGGTTGTGAAAAGATATTAGGGAAAACTTGCAGCATGAGGGTGGTCAAGCTCTGCAACAGGAACCTTGAAGTTGTGGGATCTCCATCGCTGGAGATATTCAGAACTCAGTGGGACATAGCCCCGAATAACTGGGTGTAATTTTATCTGCTGTGAGTGGGGAAGTGGGACTGGATGACCTCCAGAGATCACTCCTAACCTAAATTATTTTATGACTGTGATTTTGTGCTATTAGTAGCGCATGTTCTGTAGAATATATCTGGGGAGAGATGCTGTTTCCTAAGGACACAACTCCATATAAATCTTTGTGAAGGTACTCCAGTTGTTATGCATCTATTTCATAATCTGTTTAGGTTTTTTCCTGAAAATTACTTGGACCCTAATGTGGGGGACAGTGCTGGCAAACGAAAGGTCCTGCCTGGGGTATATCCTGTTTACTGTGAATATGCAGCCCAGTCTTTTCTGTGGGTGAGCAGAACATGCCTTGCTTCCCAAGAGAGCCCATCCTGCCTGGCCTGCAGAGGGTGACTGGACAAAGTGTGTGTAAGAAAGTTGGTGTAAGCCTACAGATCAGGCACGGCGGTTCTTCTTGCTGCCCAAATGAGCAGCAGCCAGAAACTCCGCTGTCTGGAATCAAGCTGTTCCTGCCAGTGCTTCTTTGAGCATCTGACTCTGTTAGCCTTCTTTATTTTACAGCTGCTTTATTTCAACTGTAATCTACCAGGTGATCTCCCATTAAAAACCCAGTACTGTATGATCTTGGAGACAAAGCTTTAATTTTCATGGTTTTTTTTCTAGATTTTTCCTTCTTTCCAATTTTTCAGATGATGTGTTTGAACACAAAGACAAAGTGCAAAAGGAGGTGAAGGCAGTGCTGAAGGAGAACACCATGCTGAGCTGCGAGGTGGCCCAGGAGAAGACCGATGTGAAATGGTACAAGGAGGGGAAACTGATCACCTCGAGCAAGAAGTTCAAGGTGGAGTCGGAAGGCAAATTGCGTCGCCTGGTGGTGGGTCAGGTGGAGAAGAAAGATGCTGGGGAGTACACCTGCGAGGCTGCTGGCCAGAAACTGACCTTCAAGCTTGACGTCACGGGTGAGTGAATTTGCTTCATCTCTGGGTTACATCCTGAAAAAGTTGAAGGAGAGAAAAGTTACGTGGCTTGGCAAATTCCATCTCAGCAGGCAGTGATGGAGCCAGTATTTAATTTCTTCTATTTTATTCATGTGGTTGTGTTCAAACTATTAAATCTGTCTCCCTTCTTTGATAAATAAGAATGCAGTGGATTTCCATAGCCCAAGACCAGGGTATTCAGAAGATCACTGGGGAATTTCCCTGGGAATCTGGTGGAGATGCACTGATAGCAAAATGAGAATTCAAGAATTGCAGGAGAAATTAAAAGACACAGAAAACCTTCTGAGCACAAGCGTTCTCTTGCTAATGCTCGCTCCATAAATAAACTGTCTCTTTATTATGGCGGAAACTTTTTATTGTGGCCTCTGCCAACTAAAAGGAAATACTAGAACTGGTAGCAGAGGCAGAAGCTGAGGAAGCCAGGTCTTTTCACCATGACGTTAGCAAGAACAGGATTTAACCTTGACATCCTCAGTTGGATCTTGATGAATTTAAAGCAAATTGAGGAGTTCATGTATTAGATTGCTTTTGGATTCTGGCATGGTGTGGTGGTAAGCAAATACCATAGGAGCTGGCTAATTTTAATTTGTTAGAGAAACATAGTTCTGGGATGAGGCATCTTTGGAACATTTGGGAAATAAAGATATAGACACAGAACAGGCTCACAAAGTTATTTTCCCAAGACAAGCTTAGCTTTTGCTGGCAGAGCAAATTGCAGCGTCAAGTTTTTTGGACAATTTAATGCTTGTCCTTTTACAGCAAACAGACTACTTGAAGATTGCATCCACTGGTGTGCTGCTGGACACTGGGATATGTGAATGTCTTTGCTTCAGATTTTACAGAAAGGTAGTGGTGGAAATGGAAGCAGCCTTAGGGCCATCTAAACTATCTTGGACTACCAGTAAGGGAGTCCTTCATGGGCACTGCCTGTGATACAAAGGTTAACAATTCAGTTGATGGTCTTGGCAGGGAATGTGAATGGGAAATCCATTTCAGCAACACAATTCAAAACTAGATGTGTACATTTGGGAAGGAGTCTGTGTGTGAAAGATTAATTTCCTAAATCTGCCCCTGTACCCTTAATTGCAGAGGCAGAAGATGCTTTCATCAACAAGGACAAGGTGCAGAAAGAGGTGAAAGCTGCACTATCAGAAAATGCCACACTGAGCTGCGAGGTGGCCCAGGAGAAGACCGATGTGAAATGGTACAAGGAGGGGAAACTGATCACCTCGAGCAAGAAGTTCAAGGTGGAGTCGGAGGGCAAATTGCGTCGCCTGGTGGTGGGTCAGGTGGAGAAGAAAGATGCTGGGGAGTACACCTGCGAGGCTGCTGGCCAGAAACTGACCTTCAAGCTTGATGTCACGGGTGAGCAAAGATTCTTTGGCCCGGCCTTCCTATTTCTGGAATACTTAGAAAAATGAGTGTGATAGTTATGATGTATCTTCCATGTAAAACATGATACAACCTTGAAGAGAGGGAGCTGCATCCTTGGAAAAACTTTGGGAGCTACCCACCTCTGTAGGAACAGGACCATGAAAAGGAAAGTACAGATTGCACCTCTCCATTCCCACGTGTTGGTGCAACCTGAACAACTCCTCTGCAATGCAGCTGAATGTCAGTGCCTTTCAGAGCAGAGTCATGGTGGAGAGCAGTAGGGTGCCTGCCCAATGTCTGCACTCAAAACCCAAAACAAAACACAAAAATCTTCACCATTGCATCTTCTTCCAATAGCTTTAGATGTCAGTTTTCAAGTTGAGGCTTGGTTTCCAGTGTTACCTGTCAGCCATGATACGGGGATTGATCAACATCCTATCTTGGAGAGATACTTTGAATTTCTCTTTTAATTTTTAAAAAGGAAAGAAGAAAGAAGTGAAAGCTGCACTGTCAGAAAATGCCACACTGAGCTGCAAGGTGGCCCAGGAGAAGACCGATGTGAAATGGTACAAGGAGGGGAAACTGATCACCTCGAGCAAGAAGTTCAAGGTGGAGTCGGAGGGCAAATTGCGTCGCCTGGTGGTGGGCCAGGTGGAGAAGAAAGATGCTGGGGAGTACACCTGTGAGGCTGCTGGCCAGAAACTGACCTTCAAGCTTGACATCACAGGTGAGGGATTATCTGATTTTTTTTTTTTAATTTTTTTTTTTTTGCTGTAGCTATAAAGAAAGATTCCCAGTGACATAGATTTACTTCTAGCCTTGGTCTACGTGGGTCTGCAATAGAGCTTAAGTGGCTATTCTTAAAGGTCAGTATTAAGGACATGTGTTTGGATGCTTTGGGAAAGAGAAAAGCCTTCTTAGGTTAGTGTTCTCTCCACGATTTTGACCAGGAATGGTTATTAAGAAAAATGACTCAAGAACAAGACAAGCAAACCACAATCCTTCCACTCTTTTTAGGAGTCTGTAGTTCCGCTCTAAGAATCTGTAGTTTCCACCTCTGCTGGGACAGAGTTTTTTCTGCCACATCTAGACAAGACATGGCTTGGAGAGAATTTGCTAATACCACACTGAATCCCAGAATGGCAAGGGTTGGAAGGGCCCTCCAGAGATCATCCAGTGCCACCCCCCTGCCCAAGCAGAGTCAGCTACAGCAGATTGCACAGGACATCGTCCAGGCGGGGGTTGAATATCTCCAGAGAAGGAGACTCCACAGCCCCCCTGGGCAGCCCAGGCCAGGGCTTGGGCACCCTCCCAGGCAAGAAGTTCTTCCTCACGTTCAACTGGAACCTCTTCTGCTTCAGTTTGTGCCCATTGCCCCTTGTTCTGGCGCTGGGCACCACTGGGAAGAGTCTGGCTCCATCCTCGTGACATCCACCCTTGAGATATTTGTGCGTGTTGATGAGGTCACCTCTCAGTCTTCTCTTCTCCAGGCTAAACAAGCCCATCTCCCTCAGCCTTTCCTCTTAGGGGAGATGCTCCTGTCCCCTAATCATCTTTGTAGCCCTCCTCTGGACTCTCTCTAGGAGTTCCTCATCTTTCTTGAACTGGGGAGCCCAGAACTGGACACAGTGCTCCCGGTGGGGTCTCACCAGGGCAGAGTAGAGGGGTATTGATTGCACATCTCCATCCTCACATGTTGGTGCAATGAGAACAAATCTGCACTGCAGCTGATTGTCAGTGCATTTCAGAGCAGAGTCATGGTGGAATAGAGGTTGGGTGTCTGCCCAATGTCTGCACTCATTTTCTTTCCCTTGGAAGGGCTTTTTTCAGCCTGAGGAGAGAATATGGTGGTAAGGCTTGATGCATGTTAAGGTCTCTAAGGTGTCAGGTAAATGGCACCTACAGAAGGAAGGTATCACGGAGACTCATTCCAGATGCATCACCCTGCTGGGGCTGTAGAGGGGTAAAATGGATTCAGCTTTCCAGCTCCCTCCCTACCTCCTGATCCTTTTGCAAGCGGGCTGACTAACGTGTCTCTGTCTCTCCAGAGCCAGAAGTTGTGTTTACAAACAAGGAGAAGGTGCAGAAGGAGGTGAAAGCTGCACTGTCAGAAAATGCCACACTGAGCTGCGAGGTGGCCCAGGAGAAGACCGATGTGAAATGGTACAAGGAGGGGAAACTGATCACCTCGAGCAAGAAGTTCAAGGTGGAGTCGGAGGGCAAATTGCGTTGCCTGGTGGTGGGTCAGGTGGAGAAGAAAGATGCTGGGGAGTACACCTGTGAGGCTGCTGGCCAGAAACTGACCTTCAAGCTTGATGTCACGGGTGAGCAAAGATTCTTTGGCCCGGCCTTCCTATTTCTGGAATACTTAGAAAAATGAGTGTGATAGTTATGATGTATCTTCCATGTAAAACATGATACAACCTTGAAGAGAGGGAGCTGCATCCTTGGAAAAACTTTGGGAGCTACCCACCTCTGTAGGAACAGGACCATGAAAAGGAAAGTACAGATTGCACCTCTCCTTCCCAATATGTTGGTGCAACCTGAACAATGCAACGCAGCTGAATGTCAGTGCCTTTCAGAGCAGAGTCATGGTGGAGAGCAGTAGGGTGCCTGCCCAATGTCTGCACTCAAAACCCAAAACAAAAAACAAAAAAACTTCACCACACAACAGTTTGCATCTTCTTCCAATAGCTTTAGATGTCAGTTTTCAAGTTGAGGCTTGGTTTCCAGTGTTACCTGTCAGCCATGATACGGGGATTGATCAACATCCTATCTTGGAGAGATACTTTGAATTTCTCTCTCTCTTTTCAGAGCCAGAAGTTGTGTTTACAAACAAGGACAAAGTGAAGAAAGAAGTGAAAGCTGCACTGTCAGAAAATGCCATGCTGAGCTGCGAGGTGGCCCAGGAGAAGACCGATGTGAAACTGATCACCTCAGAAGTTCAAGGTGGAGTCGGAGGGCAAATTGCGTCGCCTGGTGGTGGGCCAGGTGGAGAAGAAAGATGCTGGGGAGTACACCTGTGAGGCTGCTGGCCAGAAACTGACCTTCAAGCTTGATGTCACAGGTAAAACATAACTTGTTTGAATTACAGGAGAGGATAATAAATAATAATTGTAATGAGTATTACTCTATCACTCGGTTGTAATAGTCTGGGGTTTGTTGGGTTCACCTGATTTTCTGTACCTGATTGCCTGGATTTGTGGAAATGGGAATGTTTGGCTTTAGCCTATCTTATTGCCAGTCTGTCTATATAATAATAGTTGCAGATATAAATATAATAGAAATAATAATCAACATATTATTCAGATCTCTCCCTTTTCTGGGATCCTAAAGGGTGATTCTTGTGCATTGAACCTCTTGAGACAAAAAAGCCATGCAAAAATCCTTTTCTTGTTAGTCTTCTGATCCCATTTCTGAAAACTGAGAGGCCGGAATGTTTTGTCATTTGCAATTTCAGCATTGGCACACCTCGAGATGGGTTCAAAACTCAGCACTTTTATATGAATTTGGGCTGTTGTGCGTTTGAGATCTCAGCCTTCTGAGATGTCTTGCTACTTCTTGCCAGGTGCTAAATGTCCCTTTGTCATGAAAGATTCCCAGCAATTGGTCTTTTAGAACAGGATTCCCAAGTGCCCAAACGGCTTTAAGCACGTGATGCTAAGGGGAATGTTGATGTTACAACAGTCTTGGGTACCTTGCCAGCCATGGTCCTGACCTACCTGAGCACTGTAGGGAGGTCATATTTCCTTTGTGCCTTTGACAGTCACATTTGTGACAATGGAAGGGACCATGAAGCATCTGTTCCAGGACCCCATAGTGTTATATTTGTGTCCTACATCGTAAGTAAAAGGAGTTTGGGAGCTTTTGGTGATATGCAGGACAGATGTTCTTTGGGAACATTTGCATTAAATATGTTTTACATGGTGGCTTGCAGCCACAAGGTTGATGTCAAGGACCCTCTTGGTCCTTTCCATTCCTAGGCTTTTAATTCCCTATTTTCCACATTGTAATTCAGTCACACAGAAGGGTAGATAAATGCTGAGTGAAGGCAATGAGATTTTTGCAAGTGACAACCTAAATATTTTCCAAACCTGTGCACAGGGACCTGTAAGATTGATCTCATTTTAATCCCACAATCAACATTTTCTTCCTTTTCCACACTCAGAGCCAAAGCCTGCATTTATAAACCAGGAAAAGGTCCAAAAGGAGGTGAACGCTGTCCTGACAGAAAGTGCCACCCTCAGCTGTGAGGTAGCACAGGATGCAACCGAAGTGAAATGGTACAAGGATGGTAGACTGCTCGTTTCCTCACGAAAATTCAAAATCGAAACTGTGGGCAAAACCCGGCGCCTGGTTATAGAGCAGCTGGAGAAGAAAGACGCTGGAGAATACATCTGTGAGGCTGCAGGCCAGAAACTGACCTTCAAGGTGGAAACAACTGGTGAGGACTCACCTAAGCAGCTCTCTGTGTGGCTTAGAGGAAAATTGGATATTCCCTGACCAGTGGCCACGGTGCAGCCCCCATATTCCCTGGAGCAACGTTGGTGAACCACATCACACATTAATTTGACCTTATTTAATCTAGCAGTGTGGGGGTGGCAAATCTGGCTAAAGATTTTCCTTTGGCTATGGAAATTCTCTATAGTTTTTTGCTTGGTATCTCCTTCTCACGCCCCATCACCCAACCTTTTTGAAGTGGTGGGGAGCTAAAACTAGAAGTGGGGTGTTTTGAAGAGCAGAAATAGAGCTATGGAGAAAGGTGACTAAGAGAAGCTGTTCTGCTACTGTGTGTGCCCCAAAACTTCCCAGTTTTGTGGAAAAGCGTTGTACAAGATAGAGAAGAAGCTAAGAGAAAGGGGAATAGAGCAAGCAGAAAAGAAAATAGGCCATAAATTCAGGTTTAGCATATTAATATTTCTTCTTCATTAGATCTAAAATCCTAAAAATGGGAGATGGAATAATTACACAGGTCATTTTACTTCTAAGAAGCAAGCTTTTTGTGGGCAGCAGATAAAATGTGTATTTGCATTTCCTTTCCTCTGCTTCTCTTCTTAAGCAGAAGCTCTGGGTTGCCTGACAGATCGTTTTCTTTCTTCTCTCTCAGCAAAAGATTATGCAAGCCACAAATATTCAGCCATATTCCCTGGGTTATTGCAGGTTATGGATGAGCTGGTGTTGTGAGTCATGAAGGGAGAGTAATAGAAAATAGATGTGTTAGGGATTTGAGATTTAAGTTATTAGTTTTCCTATCTTAATTTCTTTCCTAGAACCAGAGGCTAAATTTGAAAAGCAAGTTGTCCAGAAAGAGCCTCTCATTGTCCAAGAACATGAAAGCATCACACTGACTACTTCAGTAACGCTCGAAACCGCTGCAGTAAAGTGGTTCAAGGATGGAACAGAAATCAAAGCGAGCAAGAAGTATGAGATCAAGAGTGAGGGGGCATCCAGGACCCTGACGGTGAACCTGGCTGAGAGCACCGACACTGCTGTGTACACTTGCCAGACAAAAAGCGACAAGCAGGAATTCAAAGTACAGGTTAAAGGTGAGCAGGGAGCAGCACACGGGTCATGTCCCAACCCCACAACTACCTTTCCCTCGTGGTAGGATAGAAGTGAAGTCCAAACTCTAAAACTGTTCCAACCTCAAGGCTTGGATTCCTGTTGCAGCTGCTGTGGCTGCCCCACCATGGGCCAGCAAAGTTCTCTTGCTTCCGAATACCCTTTTTTTTTTTTCTGTCCATTGTTGGCTACTCGGGGGAATAAGGAGACCTACAACGGGTGCTTTTTCTGGGGTCTGTTCCCAACTGTCATCATGCTATTTCTGTCTCCTCCTAACCCCAGTATCTGGGGCATGGCACAGCCTTAGCTCTTCCCCATATTCACCAGCATGACAAAGCTGATGGTGATATAGAGAGATGTTGTGTGAGGAGAAAATTTTTGAGTTGGTCACATGGGGGAACAAGACCTGAGTTGTATCCTGAATTATCCTGTTCCTGGGATGGTGCACCTGGGGTGCTGCTCCCTGGTCAAGGCTGGGGCTATGAATTGACCAGAAGGATGAAGTACAGCTGGTCCACAGATGGGGATGAGAGGGATGATTCCCCAGAGCAAAGGCCTGCTCCTTTCTCTTCAGGCACTCACACTGGAGATGTCTGCAGCTGTGATGCCTACCCCCTCAGCCCTCTTTGGAGTCATTGCAGAGGAGTGGTTGCTAATAGGTCATGATACATCCGACCTATTGAAATGTCTCCTTCAGGATGAAAGAAATCACACCTTGGATTTGTCTGACTCCATTGGCTGTGTCTCCAGTGATAGAAGAGACAAAGGCGGCTGGAGCTTGTGCATCCAAATGGATTTTTACATTTAGTCAGGCAGATCAGGCTCTGATGTAAAACCACCACATGGTCTCATTGGGTATGAAATTAGAAAGAAAAGAAGGCAAAACCCAATCCTGTTTAAAGGCAGGATTCTTGCGTCTTGCTTTACAGATGATAATGAAATTAAAATTCTGTGTTAAAGGGATTTCCCTAAATTTCCACCTTTCTGGTTTGTTTCTGTCTACTCTGATCCCCAAATTGGTTGGTTTGGTTTTTTTTTTTTCTTTTAAAGTTGGCCAGAAATGGTTTCTTAGAACAAGTTTATTATCTTTTCCTTTCTCATCATTTTTCCTCTTTCTGCATCTCAGAAATCCCAGTGAAGTTTGCCAAAAAACTTGAAGCTGTTAACGCTGAGATTGGAGGCAGCGTCTCTTTGACCTGTGACGTGAGCCACGCCAAAGGGAAGGTGGTGTGGCGCAGGAATGGAGTTCAGATCAAGCCCAGCAAGCGTTTCCAGATTCATGAGGAAGGGGTCAAGCGAACACTGACGATAACAGGGATCCGGGCTGAGGATGAGGGAGAGTACTCCTGTGAGTCCAGAGATGACAAGAGCAGCATTACCATCACCCCCAAAGGTATGTCTTTAGAACTGCATGGTCAAAATATGGAGGGATCCTTGGGTTTTGTCCTCAGCCATTACAGCCCTGCAAAGCTGAGTTTATTCGTGTGTTTGTGCTGTCTCCTGTGTTGACAGCAAAATACAAACTCCACTTCCTCTCTCAGTGCCAGTGGAACCTCTATTTGTGAAGAACATAATGATTTTGAGACTTGTTGAGCTCAGGTCTCTTATTATGTGGCCAAATTTACCTTCATATTGCATTTGAGGCTGGAATTAAGTATCCCAAATCTAAGATGAGATTTTTTCCTCCTCCTTCTTTGCCTCTCTCTTCTGGCATCTCTATACGCAAAACTTACTCAGACATGGGAAATGTAATGACCCATTATTGTGATCACTTACTGTAAGTAATAAAAATTGACGCTTCTGATAAAATCATTGGAGCTTTTGGCTCTTCGAAGGTGTTTATGACATGTCTCAAAGTTATGCTCCTAAACCTTTTATTCCCATCCATCAGCTCCCAGAATTGTGAAATTCGTTACGGGTCTCAACAGCGTGGTCTCTGAGGAAGGCAAAGAAGCTGAGTTCAAGTGCACTGTCTCTCCCAATGATGCTGTGGTCACTTGGCTCAGGAACGGTGTCAAGATCGAAGCCAGCAAGAAGTATGTGATCTCACAGAAGGACACCAACCACAGCCTTACCATCACTGATCTGACTCTGGAAGATGCAGCTGAAATCTCTGCCAATGCTGAGGGTGTAGAAAGCAAAGCCAATCTCAAAGTCCGAGGTAGGAGATAATAATATCCCTTTGAGTGGCCATCACTGATGTTACGACCTATGCTGCTTTGTGGCCTTCCCTCTGACTGATTATGTAAGCAGGAGAGAAATTCTGTTTGTGCATCGTTAAATATGGATGCCCAGAATGCACTGGAACTGTAGATACATGACCCACCATTTTAATTCTCTCTGAAAGCTTGTCTCCTGTATCCTCTACTTTCTTACTAGTATTTCTTCTCCTTTGGCAGAGGCCTCAATCTCATTCAAGAAGAAACTGGAGCCCAAAACAGTTGAAGAGAGGGACACAGTGACCTTGGAGATAGAGCTGACCAAGCCTGCAGAGGTGAAGTGGATGAGGAACAGCATCGTATTGAAGCCCAGTGAAAAAATAGAGATCAAAGCTGAGGGAACAAAGCATACCTTGGTGGTTAAGGACATCTCCTTTGCAGACAGGGGCTTCTACTGCTGTGAGAGTCCTGATGACAAGACCCAAGCCAAAATCAATGTGGAAAGTAAGTTAAATGATCTCCAGTTCTATAAATACCCTGGACAGGGTTTAGAGGTGGATTTTGGTCTCTGCCATTATCACAATGGCCACTGCCAACCCCGCTTGCCATGGGGACATGGGGACACAGCCATGGGCTTGGCAACCAGTCAAATGGCTGAGAGGAGGAGGCAGCAAGGGCAGTAAACAGAGAACACCTGGCTGATTCTTGTTGCCTCCATCTCATGCTACCAGCTTTCAGTCATGCTGTTGACCATTAAGCTTCTTAGCTGATTCTTCTCCTTCCTCTGAAATTTCTCACTCTCTGGTACACTCTGTTTTTTTCCTTTGTATGGATTTTAACAAACCATTCCCTCTTCAGCTACCCATTGCCCTAATTCTTCTCTGCAAACCACCTCTTTCAGAACATCTCTTTATATTCAATCGGGGTTAAAAATAATACAAAAGCAAATCTTGTGTCTGAGGGAGCTGCCCTTTCAAGTAAGCTAATGGTGCCTCAGCTGTAGCCCTGTACTTCTGTCCTTTTTCCTACATCCTTTTGTCATGATTGTTACAGGAGAGATGAAGATAGGATTTGAGCGCTTAAGGACTATCTAATTTTGTCTGTAAAGCCCCTGGCACCAATTGGTGCTGTGTAGGTCATAAATAATAGGTAAGGAAGGACTTGATAACAGAATTCAAGTACATAAAAGGCTGTTATAAAGTGGAAGGGAACAATCTGTTCTCCATGTGGAAATAATGGAAATAATGGACTTCAACTGCAATGAGAAAGATCCAGGTTATACAATAAAAAAGCTTTTTAATGGTTGGATGACTGAATAGGTTGTCTGGAGAGGTCTTGGAGCCTCCATTGTGGATTTAAGAAAAGGTTAGTAAAGTGTTGGTCTGGGGTGATGTAAAGAGCTGAGGGTGTCCTAGAGTGGGAGGGAAGAGCTGGATAACTTTTCTAGGTCTTTCCAGCCTTATAATATTGTGGTCTTCTGATGGCATCAAAGATATAAAAAATTGATGACAGATGTTCTCATACAGAGCAGGGTTTGCCAGATCACTTTCATGCACTGTTAAGACAGCTTCATCTTCAAAATTTTCCTGGATGACAATTTTCAAAACCTCACTGCTTTAGCATCCTGATATGGGTCTGTTCTCATTTCTATTGGAAGTTACTCATCTTTTTTCCAAACTGAATAGCTCTAGAAAAAAAACCAGACTTTGCCAGTGACTAGCAGCTGGTAGATTAAGCTTGGATTCATCCAGCCTAAATCTAGCACATCATTTTCAGCTCCTTCTGTAGTCGACAGAGAGAAAAAAAGACCTCCAGAGAGTGTTTTAAGTCTTAGGTGCACTGAATTACCTTCTGGACTGTCTTTCTGACTATTCAAGGAACCATGGGTGACTACAATCCTGATTTAGAACTAGATTCAGGTTTACGGTCTCAGTTAAATGGGAAGATCTGTGTCCACAGAAGATAAAGAAATACAGCGCTTCCATGGCCACAATGTGTTGGAAGAATGCAATGCAGTACGGGGCAGTTTGCTGCTCCATCATCTTACACACTGCATCCCAAGGCTTTTTTTTTTTTTTTCAGGCTCAGGGTGATACTCAGTTTCCTTCCAGCAAGACGTTTCAGCAGTTGGTTGTAGACACAGTTATACCTGGGTTTAGGCATTGGCTGTTGCTATAGTGAAGTAATAAAACCAAAAATGATGGACCAGTGTTTGTATAGGAAGTAATTGGCTGGCCCCGATAGCTGCCAAGAGTGTTTTGTGCCAGGTGAGTCATGCAAGCGTAGATGTGTATCTGTCTGGTTCATAAACTTTCTGTTCTGATGGAGGGAGAGGATTTTGGGTTGTGCTTCCCTGGCACCCAGCTGCATCCTTATCACTTATGCTTAGTGTCACTGTAAGAAGTAGCTCCTCTCTTGATGAACTGAGATAGTTTCATGCAGTGATGGAAACTCAAGGTGATCTGAGGGTGACCATGATCAAAAAGGGGAATTGGCTCACTGTTGCAGGGAATTCTTTTCGCATATGATCAACCAAGCCTTAGTTATGAGATGCAGCAGGGCCATATATAAAAATCTTGCTAGACTATGTGTGTTCTGCATCCAAGTCCTGCAGCTGAGATGGCATCAAGCTCTTGCACTGCTTTACAAGCAAGACTCTAAAAGTAGAAGTCCAAAATTATGCTCCATTTTTTGGCACTTAAGCAAGTGGCCTCTTTTCAGTAGAATGTGTTAGAGCCTTACATTGAGGTCAGCAGAAGTACTTTAAATGCTCGCAGTCTGGGGAATTGAGCTGCTACTACTTGGTGCTCAGCTTTAGGTTAAGCAGCCTGATTTTAGAAGACCTTTATTTAAAAAACACCAAGCTGGACTGATACTGCCTGGTTTGAGGTTGCTTTCAGAGCAAGGTAAATAAGGAATAGCTATGTGAAAAACTGTTGGTTTACTTGAGTATAAAAGTTGTTTCACCAAAAGACAATCATCTGTTCTGATCTTAAGATGCCAGGAGATCCTAAAAACAACTGAGCTGCTCAAACCAATAACATATCTGGCTGAATGTCTATTTTCAGTTATGCCCAGAAGGAAATGTTTGTGGAAGACTTAAATCAGTAAGCCACGGGTAAAGTGATCCTTCCTCTGATACACCTCTAAGCTTTCAGCAGGGAAAAGCATAATTAGGTCAATTAATTATAGCAGAAATTAGACCGGGAAAATGAGTATGATATTTCAAATCTCTTGACACAAAATATTATCTATTAAAATAAAATCTGTAAAAGTTCTGCCATTCCCAAACTGTTGCTGCTTTATGACAAGGCCTTTGAAAAAGTGCGGTTTTTCTCCCTCCTACATACACCACCAGGTGAGGATGTATCCAGGAGGCCACTTACTGAGTTAGAAATTGCTATGCCATTTATTTAATGTTCTTGCAAGTCCCTTTCACTATCTCTTTGGGATGACTTCAGTTTGATTTTCAGTCTAGTCACTGTTTCAGGGGCTGGAGTATCTGTTGGCCTAGGGGAAAGGTTAGACAGCAGCAGGCACACTGTGTTCAGTTTAGAGAATGAGGTGCCTGGGGGGGATAGGGACCAGCCACAAAATCAGATCAGAAACTGGGGACTAATGCAACTTCTAGCAAGCAAAGCAGGGAGAGCTGGTGTCTTAGTTTGCTGCTGGTAGTGTCTGTACTTCTCTCATTTGTCTGGTTCAAGACATGGCCTTAGGGTAAATATCGGTTTAAGTGGTCATGACCTTGGAGAAGACCATGAGAGAGGGGTTAGACAGGATCCTACATCAGATGTGTTTGCTCCTCTTTAAACCTGATGTGAGGTGTAACAGCAACAGAAGGGACAGAAAAGGTGTAAGGAGCTGGCATGACATGGAGTCCACCACTGCCTTCCTGGGGAGAACAGTACTGGGCTTCTACCAAGTTTGTTAATAAAGTCATAGTCTACTCATATCACCTCTGTGGGACCTTTGGAGAAATAGTTCGTCCCGTGTTGTCCCCTGTGTGGCACAGGGGTAGGTGCCATCAAGAGATGTTTGAGCCTCAGAAGGGTTATGGTGTCCTCAGCCCAGGAGCTGCATCCAGACCATGACCACAGAACAGAGCCCACAGCCCACTCCTGGTCACGTTTTCATTCAGATCCTGGGTGAATATGGATTATCTCTTCTAAACATGCACTACAAAGGTCGAAATATTCCCAGGGGACCCATAGGAATTGAAGGTTCTTGTGAGTAATTTGTGGCTTTGTAGAGGTGTTTTTTTGGGAGTTGGTTTGTTTGGTTGGTTTTGTTGGGTCTGTTTGTTTGTTTGTTTTTTAACTGGCAACTTTATTTCTTTTAAGGGTGAGTCAAGTTTAAGCACTAAATCCATTTTACTGACTGATAGGGCACTGATGTCTTGTCGTGGGTAACAGGTAATATCCACCCAAAACACAGATGCTTTGTCCCCTGAGCTGGGAGGTGTCAGCACACTTCACATGGTGTCGTGGACTTCTTGTTTTTCCTTTTACTAAAATCTTTTTCCTCTCCCTGCTACTTCCCTCTCTCCTTTATTTTATCCTAGTTGAAGAGCTGCATAATATTGTTTATTCCTTCATGCTCTATTAATCTCTAGTGATCATCTTTCTCTTGAATCATGCTTGGACAGTAAGTATTTTCAGCAAGGTCTCTCTTGCTGTACAGCACAGGGAGCCTGGTCCCGGTGTAAATAACAACAGTTTTATCTTCTAGAGTGTTTCTTCCTGATGGTTATTGGTGACCACCTCGCCCAGCACGGGAATGCCTCTACTCCTGTGTGGGTGTACAACTTCAAAGCATATTTCTGGCACAGACAGTGAGTGTGGTGGACCTTGATAGAAAAAGGGCCAGTTTGCCCTTTTTTTTCAATGTTTGGCTGACTTGTTTGTCCCAGCTGAAAGTATCCCTTTTAAGGACAGCAGCCATGCTAGCAGTATGGTCACTGGCAGGTACCTGCATGAGGAATTGGGAAATAATCTTTTTGGAAGTCCTCAGGCTGTTTCACTGATGTCGGTGTGAGATCTCCAACTTGTCCTTTTTTTCAGTGAGACAGATCAAGCTGGTGAAAGGTCTTCAGCCCCTCGAAGTCTCTGAGAAAGGGACCGTCACCTTCGAGGTGGAGGTGTCTCACGAGGACGTGGAAGGGACCTGGCAGAAGGATGGCGTTCGGCTGAAACCTTCACCGAAAATCAGTATTGGTGTCCTGGGGAAGAAGCATTCACTGACGCTTTCTTCAGTGACTCTTGAAGATGCAGGACTCATCTCCTTCAAAGCAGATGGCATTCATTCATCAGGGAGGCTCACTGTGACAGGTACACAGACCCGAAAGTCTCAGGCCCTGGTTGATGTGGGACATGGTTGTCTTCTCCTGACCCAGAGAGAGAGCTTTTAAGAGAGCAACAAGCTTGCTTTGTACCTGCAAGGGATGTTATGCACTGGGCCATCATCAGTAACGTATCCTTCTAATGTCAACAGGATTATTGTAACATCATTGTCCACAGAACAACTCAGGATAATGTGCTCAAAACAACAGGATTTTGTTGTCATAAGTTTTATTAAACATGGAAGCTAGGCTCTGCCTGTTCATTATTCCTTGTGCAAGGTGGTCCCGAAAACCTAAATCCCCATGAACCAGACTTTCTCTTTGTTGCAGAATTGCCTGTGAGAATCAGCAAACCTTTGGTGGACGTCAGTGTGACTCAGAAGGACAAGGTCACATTCGAGTGTGAGCTGTCCAGGCCCAATGTGGATGTTAAGTGGTTCAAGGTACAGCACTTGCTCAGCATTTATACAGTTTATTGTTCTCAGTGTTATTTATTTACTGGGTGCATTTATCAGGTTGAAAATTAAATTTCTCTTGAGTTTATAGTGAACCCCTGAACTGGTTTTGCGCAGAACATGAGCTCAGCTGTTGATAGCAGTGCAGTCTTGTGCTTTACTCCATACCTAGCAGTTCTCACTTAGGATTTATAGCCTCATTGGGAACTGTGATTTAAGGTGTTCAGTTCCCTTTCACCTGACAATCATTTTGGAGTTTAGCTCAGGCATTTCATGAGCCTTCCTTGAAGCTCAGCTGGTACTTCCCTTAAATGGGGACAGAATCATAGAATCGTCTAGGTTGGAAAAGACCTTTAAGATCATCATGTCCAACAGCATTGCTTCAAGGTGATGTCCTAAGGGGCTTACTGACAACCCTGTACAGTGCCTTAAGCCTTCATATGAGTGTCTTAGGTCAACCAAAAGTTATGCATGTTCTTCAGCCATTCCTGCTTCTAGAGAACTTTGCACTGTGCCCAAGTTTCAGCATATGTTCCAGTAAGCGCAGCTCCATTGAATGCAATGAGATGGGTGAATTAAGCACAGATCTGAATGTTTGTTTTGCTTGGTGCAGTTGTAGAAGAGTTCATGGTGATCTGGTTTGCCCTTTTCCCTTCTAGGATGGGAAGGAGCTCCAGCAAAGTAAAAAAGTGGGGATTATTTCCCAGGGAAATAAGAGAAGCCTCATTATTCACAAGTGTGAATATGAAGACCAGGGAACCTATACATGTGAAGCAGCTGGAGACAAGACATCATCTACCCTAAAGATTCATGGTATGTTTGACTGAAGCAGGAAATTGCACCTACTGCAGTAGTTTTGACTGCACAGCAAGAAATGCTTCGTGTGTTTCTCAATTACCCTTTCTGATAACATTCTCCTCCTAGTGAGAGTCCTGTGCTTGCTCTATCCTTAGAGGGGTGT
Organism: Gorsachius magnificus; assembly: GCA_034008185.1. Classification (NCBI taxonomy): domain Eukaryota; kingdom Metazoa; phylum Chordata; class Aves; order Pelecaniformes; family Ardeidae; genus Gorsachius; species Gorsachius magnificus. The sequence goes on along the minus strand of CM067082.1, from coordinate 155,915,547 downwards.
TTTTGGAAAAGGTGCTACCTTGGTTTTTTGTTTATCATACATGATTTCTGTTCCGTGGAATTTGAATGGTGTTTCTAGGTTGGCAAGTTAGCAAATACCGGACAGCCTGGCACACAGCCGGGATTCAATGGCTGGTGTGCACATGGTTCCATTTAGCTTCTGCCATTGTCACAGGGGGCCTTTGGCTGGATAGGGACTGGGGAAGCTCTGGGTATGATCTCAAGGTGTGCCTGACTTTTGTGTTGTAAATGCTAAGGAAAGCGTCGGGATTTCTGACTGCATCTCTCCTTTATACTCAAGACAGTTTTTCTTTCCGTGTGTTGTGCTGTGCAACTCGTCAAGCACCAGATGTGTTTTGTCACCAGGCTCTGAAAAACCAGAGATAAGCGAGTGCTGAAGGCCAGTTACTGAACAGACAGGTCCCTGTGCCCTGGCAGATGTTATTTTCCAGAGGGGCATCTGAAAAGACAGATCTGCTCTTTCTTATTGTTTACTAGATGCTGTCCTCATGTGGCCGCTTGGGTTCAGCAATACCTTCATGAACATTTGTTCTGTTCCACTGCTCTGTTGAACTCCCCCTTTTCTCCCTGACTTTGTGATTGGGATGGGTTGCTATTTGAATGCTGGCTGGTTTGCAGCTGAGCTCTGGTCCAAGGTGTATCGAGGCCTTCCCTTTCAAAAGGAAAGGGGTGCAGTAGCACAGAAATACGGGTCAGTTCTGACATAAATTAGTACAAAGCTGCAGAGTTGAAGAAGATTATATGGAGTTTTGGGGACTCTGTAGGAAAGGTGTCTCCCAGGTAAAACGTGTGGCTGAGGGCCCTGTGGCTGATGCAGTTCAGGCAGACAAGCAGGGGAGTAAAAGGAGAGCACGCAGAAAAGCATGTGAACGAAACAGGTTTATAGTGACACGAGGGGTTGTAGGCTCGTGTTTAGTTTTCCTTGGCAGATTTTCTTTCATTAATATGTTTAACTTCTTTTAAAACCTGTATAATGTTCTGGCATCTATAAAATCCTCTTGCAGTGAGCTCCACTGTGGCTGGTGATTCTACCTGTAGGTTCAAGCATAAAATGTAGTTACTGTGTTGAAGAGTGAAACCACCCAGGAAGGGAGGCTGGGCTAGAATAAAACACAATCCCATTTTTCCATGCAAGTATGCAGAAGGTAAACACACCACACTCAGTTATGGAGAAACCCCACATGACCATTTGTCTTTATGATTTCACAGCACGAGATATCAAGATTGTAAAACCACTGGAAGATGTGGAAGTGAATGAATATGAGAGCGCATCTTTCGTCTGTGAGATTTCACATGATGAGGTCCAAACCCAGTGGTACAAAAATGACAACAAGCTGAAGGCTGCCGACAATATTAGAATGCGTCAAGATGGTAGGATGAAAAAAGGGGGATCTCATTCTTGAATGGGGGTGGCTTGGACTAGGTGCTGGTATGGGAGACTAGGCAGAAGGGTCTGACCTTCAAAATCAAGTTAAGAAGGTTTAGCAGAGAGTTCCCCTTTTGGTTTGGAGCTGCAGCTAGGCTGGGACAGTGACATGGTGGGAACTTGTAAGGCAAATTTGGTGTCATCCCACCATCCCGTGCTGCCAGCATCAGGTAGGAATTTGTATCACCTGACAGTGGGTGGGATCCTTCTGTTTCAAGTACTTTCCAGAGATGGTGGGGACCACATTCAATCAGTTCTTGGAGGAGCTGAGGTTAGGTTATCCTTTGATAGGGGGACATAGACATAGGGGAATGGTTAGCCTTGCTGCCGTGAGAGCGGGTGGTGATGCACTGAAACCAGATGAACGATGCTCAGCCTGGCAGCGTGCCTTGGAGAGTGAAGCTGTTCGCTCCGGGGAAGCTATGTCTGGTTATGTGTCTGTTCTCAGGAAAGACCTATTCGCTGACTTACACGCGCGTCCAAGTTGAAGATGCAGCAGAGATCAAATTTGTAGCAGAAAAGGCAGAATCTCGTGCCCAGCTTACTGTAAAAGGTAATTACACTTTTCATGCTGATACAGCTTAAACTCTCTCAATGTTAGAAACCAAACAACTTCCCTCACTTTTAATGTGAAGAAGGTTAAACAACACCTAAAGCTTTCAGGGAAAGAAAAACTCCTGCCTACCTTACTGCCTGTGAAAGATCAACCTGGGAATTTACTTTTGCTAAATAACACAGAGTTTGTTTTCTCAGGAGGTTGGTTTTGTACTTTGAGATATTAAATGAATGTTTGAGCTTTGATGGGCAAAAAGCCGTAGCTTGACTTTCTCCTGCATTTTCTCTTTCTGGTGTGTGTTTAAAAATTTTTTTTGGTGTATATTTAGCTTAAAACAGTGTGATAGAGACAGAGAGAAGGAAGACACTGGAATTGATGAGGGGCTCAGGAAATCTGAGATGAGTCCCTGGTTTTGCCATAGCACTGCCGTGTAGTGTTGAGTAAATTCCCTGTTATCTCTGCAGTTCAGCCATCCAAGAGGTAAAAGAGGGATAAAAAGTTTTCCTTTCATTAGCTTTTCACTTGCTGGGTGCTAGTTGAGTGTTTAGTGGGGATTCCTGTCATCATCCAAATTACTGAACATAAAAGAAATATTGCTAATGAGTTTTTAATTGGCACTTTTCATGGAAACTGTACTGATTATTCCATCTTTTTTTACTCCTCTTAGAGCTGCCTGTAAAAATTGTGAAGCCTTTGCGAGATAAGATTGCTCTTGAAAAACATCGGGGATTCCTGGAGTGCCAGGTGTCTCGTGCCAACGCCAAAGTTAAATGGTATAAAAAGGATGTCGAAATTCACCCTAGTGACAAATATGAAATTGTGAGCAATGGTGTCTATCGGAAACTCATCATCAACGATGCAGGTTATGAAGATGAGGACACGTATACTTGTGATGCCTTTGATGACAAAAGCAGCGCTAATTTCTTTGTTGAAGGTAGTAAACCATTTCTCCCCCCCTAGGATGCATTGGAAGGAGGACTGGCTGATTCAAAAAGCCCTGGTCATTTACTATGAAATCAAAATACCACTTAAAAAGTACTTTGATTCAGTGTTGATTTATTCTGAGGCCCATTGGTATTGAATCCTTTCAGGATTATAAGTGCAGGAACATCTTGTAAAATGAATATAGGGTATATTCTCCTCAGGAAAGTGATGAAATTCCTGTTCCAGAGAATTTTATCAGATATGGCAAAAAAGGTCTATTGTTCAAAGCAAAGTTTCTGTAGCTAACCAAAGTCTGTCTTATTATCAACATCTGCATTTCAGTGAACCTTCTTTTCCATTTTATAGTGCCAAATGTTTGAGATCAGGATGGGTAGGTGGCTTTAGAAATAGGACTGGGAACCAGGAGATCTGGATTCTCTTGAGGCTGTGTCAGTCTCACTGTCTGACCTGTGACCAGCATTATGTGTTTATTTTTATAGAAAAAAAAAAAAAAAGGATCCTTCAAGGCCTTTTGAGCCAATAAGCACAGTATTCAAATGCAGAAAAGATGTCATGAGTGCGCAGGATGCTAATGAAAGAGTTCTTTCATGACTCCTGTACCTCTGCTTTCTCATTCCATCCTTCATCCAGAGCAATCTATTAATATTGTAAAGGAGTTGTGCGATGAGGATGTGACTGAGCCTGAAGAAGCCAGGTTTGAATGCGAGATATCCATTCCATCCGTGAAACCCCCCAAATGGTCTCTACGTGGAGAAGTCTTACAGGCTGGCAGAAATATTATCATGCAGCAAGAAGGCACCATCCACCGGCTGATAATACTGAAAACCAGTGCTGATATGACAGGCACCATTCAGTTCTCCATTGGGAAATCAAAATCCACAGCAAACCTGCTTGTCAGAGGTAATGTGATTATGTCCTAGCTTGAATTAGATCATGAGAGATCCTTCTTATCACAGTCCCTGGAAAGTCATTTTTCATATGTACTGTCTAACGTGCATGCTCCACTGGCTGGGGTCTTGCAAATGTGTGGAAGATCTGCTTAGTTCACGATTACAAGTTGTTGGGTGCAATGCTGGATGCATGAAATGAGACAGCAATGTCTTAGGAAGGGATCTGATTAAATGAGTTTGTCTGCCTGGTATTCAAATCTATTGAGCTAAGACTGGGTTTTGGCTTTTTGTTTCTTCTTTTTGACTTTACCAAAGAGGATAAAACAGATGAAATTTGCCAGGGGAGTTTATTGTGTCCCATTTCTGAACTAGACAAGCTTGATAGCTCATTTACTTAATCCACTTTGTCATTGAGTTGATCTGGGACAAAGCTTCAAGGCTTTTTATCTTCTGCTGTCACCATTGTAAATATCTCCAATCATATCCTGAAGTCCTCCTTTTGTCTTTAATTTGCTCTTACTTGAATAAACCCCTCTATTAGAGAGCAATTCAGCAAGGACTGAACCAGAACTGGACATGCTTTTGGTAGTTAATATACAGTATTACCTTATAGAAACCAGCATTCCCTATAGATCATCATGCTGGTTTAGCTTCAAAGTACATCAGCTCTGCAACAGAAACTTGTAGTACCATCAGAACAGTTCACAAAACAGTCGTGAATCACATACGTGAAATTAATTGGCATGGAATACAATTTAGAAACTTTCCTCTTCTACAGATTGATCCTTTCTTCTTTCCCAACCCTGTTTTGCAGATTACCACATACAGATCACCAGGAAGATGGAGGACAAGACAGCTCTGGAGCGCCATTCAGTCATCCTGTCCTGCGACTTCAGGCCGTCTCCAAAGGTTGTGAAGTGGTTCAAGGACCACACACCCATTGAGCACTCCGAGAAGTTCAAAATCAAGCGGGAGCAGCATTCAGCAGAGCTCAAGATTTTGAAGGTGAAGCCTGAAGATGCTGGCGTGTACAAGTGCAGGGCTGGAAATGCCGAGACCGAAGCCACGTTGACCGTTGAAGGTACGTGAGGTTTGTAGCAGGGGGACTTGCCTTTTGCATAGATATAAGGAAGAATTTTATTATGATGAGGTTGTTGAAACACTGGCACCGGTTGCCCAGACAGGTGGTAGATGCCTCATCCCTGGAAACATTCAAGGTCAGGTTGGACGGGGCTGTGAACAACCTGATCTGGTTAAAGGTGTCCCTGCTCATTTCAGGGGCGTTGGACTAGATGAATTCTAAAGGTCCCTTCCAACCCAAACTGCTCTATGATTCTGTGATATCTTTATGGTTCAGTATTTCACTTAGAACTTCTCATCTTGAGTAGATTCCTACAGTTATCTCCTGTTAATTTTATATAAATGCAATAGCTTAAGTGAACCGCCTGTATTATGCACTACGCTGATATTCCATGATACTGAAATCCTGCAACTACCATCAAGTAGGTAGTGCGTGTGTTAGGGCACCATCTGGGTAAGGCAGAAATTCATGCATCTTTCTCAAAGCACATTATTTTCCAATTCATCCAAGGAACTAGAACTCTTTGCTAAAAACGTCCTTTATGTTAAACTGCTATAGGCCTCTGATTCTGGTCATCTTGGTTGTGGTTTTCATCTCCTGACCACTGTGTCAGCTTTAATACCTGATATACACTTGTTATTCATCATGATGTTCTACCTCATCCTGGTATGGCACTGGTTTTAGCCAGTTCTTCACCTCTGGTAAAACTGTAAGAAAAGATGACCACTGTGTCACTTTCAGCAAGACTTGGAGGTGACCCATGGAATCATTTCCATAAGTTCAGGAAGCAGCTCTGGTAATAGGTTGGCCTTGAAGAGGTTCATACAAATGACAAAATTATTTAATACTCCCCGAAACTACTTCTGAGTGAGTTAGTCCTTGAGAAACAGCATTTTGTGGGTGGAGAAACTGCAAAGAGAAACCTCTGGCCAAGGTCTGGGGAAGAAAATTAACTTCCTGTTGCTCCCTGAAGAAGTTGCTTAATCTCTTCGTACTTGCTGTTTGTGACCAAACCCATTGTCTTCATCTCATCCCCTGTGTTTCCCTGGCAGTGAGTCAGGGATAATTTAGTTGTAACGTTTTTGTGTGTGTGCAGTAATGAGCACACAGGGACCGGAGCTCTGTGGGGTATTTAGGCATTGCTGTAATGTCATTACCATTTTAGAAAGACTTACTTATTTTTAAATTAAAAAGAAAAAAAAAAGCAAAACAGTTTTATGTGTTGAAAGTGAATTGAGGGGTCTGGACAATACAGTATTTTTAATGGATGGGGTTTTGTTGGACCAAATGCAGAACCAAGTAAATGAAATGTAATGACCCATGGTGTACAGGAGACCAGACTAAATCATCTAAGAAACTCTATAAACACTATGAAATCTATTTGTGGCAACAGTACTGATTTATGGTGACAGTGGTGATGGTGCACCTTGGTTTCCTACAGCCCGCAATGTGGAAGTACTCAAACACCTGCAGGACCTGGAAATTGAAGAAGAGAGCTCCGCTGTCTTCTCCTGTGAGCTGTCCCACGATGATGAGGATGTGGAATGGTTCCTCAACGGCACCCTCCTTTACACCAACAATTTCAATGACATCAGGAACGTTGGCAATTGCTACACGCTGACGATGAAACAAGTCAAGCCTGAGGATGCTGGCACAGTGACAATGAAGTCAGACAAGGTGTCAGAGACTGTGCGTCTGAAGGTGATAGGTGGGTTGTGATCACACTACTCCTGGATGTAAATAAGAGACGCAAAAGAGCTCTTATTTACCATATCCATGCAGCAATGTTGCTCATAAGCTTCACCTCTCCAGGGCCAAGTAACAGGCATGCAGGGGTTTTCTTCCAGTGTAATTTTCTCCTGTAGCTGATGACTTTTCTAAGGAAGGTTGCTTTGATGTCCTGCCAAAACTTTCCATAGCTCTTTTTCATGCTTTGGACTCAAGATGAGGGGAAATGGTCTGAAGTTACGACAGGGCAGGTTTAGGTTGGACATTAGGAAAAATTTCTTCACAGAAGGGGTTGTCAGGGTCTGGTATGGGCTGCCCAGGGAGGTGGTTGAGTCCCCATCCCTGGAGGTATTTAAAAGAAGGATAGATGAGGTGCTTAGGGACAGGGTTTAGTGGTGGGAAGGCAGGGTTAGGTTAAAGGTTGGACTTGATGATCTTAAAGGTCTTTTCCAACCTAGACGATTCTATGATTCTAAGACAAATTTCCTTTACTTGTAGGTCTCTTCAGTAGGATATAGTCTATAACCTGTTGTTTGTAAGGGGGTGAACTTTGGTGTACTTCCAAGGGTAGGGTGCACCTTTAGTACATCAGTTCTGGAGTTGGACTGAATCAACAAAGAGAAGACAGTTTGCTGCTGTCCTTCATGTCTTAGATATGTGATCAAACTTTGAGCTGCTGTGGTTTAACATGTTCTTGTGCATCAGCTAAGCCACGTTAAGTTGTGTGAATTATTGTAGGTGTGTTAGAAACATGATAAAACTCTTACCAAAATTTCAAAATCACATTTTCTTTAGCAATGCACCCGTACATGCATGCTCAGGTGTAAATCATACAGATTTGTTATCCTAAATTAACTCCTCCTTGTATCTGGAAATGGGTGGGAAATGTTCTGAACCATTCTCTGAAAATCAGTCTGACATCCTTCTCACTCTCTTAGAGAATAATCTCTCTGATTTCCTTTTCATTTTGCCTCCTGATCATGACTAATTTGTTCTTCCCAGAGTATCTGAATAATTTAACTCTCTCACTCTATCTACTCAGAGAGTCTGAAGGATTTCCTCTTTCTTCTTTATTTTATATCTGTTAAAAAATTTCACAGGTATAAATATCCTCTGCGTCAAACATTTTTTTTATAATTAGATAAGGGGAATCAGTAAAACAAAGAAGCAAGAGCAAAAATGTTCAGGATAGTGAGGAGAATGTGCAGCATATTGTTTTTTGCTGCTCCTGTTGCATGAATCCTGCATCATGAAAAAGCAATGCCAGGTGTCTGGCTTTAGAAGACCAACATCTCAATTACTTCTCTTCATACATTTTTCTTTTAACCACCTGACCCCTTTCCACTTGTAGACTGCTGGAATGAGAAAGGACGTTCCCAGAGTACATTTTATGCTCCTCCATGATGCAGAGAAGGGCTTCCTTAAACCTAGTTTATCTTGTTGTGTAGCTATTCCATAGAAGTGTGAAGGTGTCCCTCTGGCCTTCACTGAGGCCCTACATGCCTGCTCCATGCCCCATTCCCTGTGATGCGATGTCCTGTGCCTGACAGATGTCCCAACACAGAGAAAAAAGGAGGCCTTGCAATCTCAGAGGTGTGCAGTCATAAGAGAGACCACAATTACAGCACTGAATATTGCTCTTCATCCATGGCAACACAGGCTGCTTCTCTCCTGCCATGCATCCTCCCCTTAATAAATTCTGATTTCCCTAAAACTCATTCGAGTCACGAGGTGTGCGACTGCTTTAGGTTCTGCATTGGTATCATCAGCATTGCTAAGGATTTACTTAAGGTCTCTTTAAATGTTTGGTAGCAATTGAAAACGTCTCAACTTAAATATCCTGGCTATTCTGTTTTGCCCGTTAACTTTCAGAGAAGCCTGCTGTCTTCATGAAGTCCTTGGACGATGTTTTTGGTGAGGAGAGAGGTGTGATTAAACTGGAATGTGAAGTCTCCAAAGAGAAGGTCAAACCTGTTTGGAAAAAGGATGGTGTGAAGCTCACTTCTGGTAACAAGTATGAGCAGATACAGTCTGGGAAGACCCTGTGCCTCATTATCCATGACCTTGAAAAGACAGATGCAGGTTTATACACATGTGATATTGGCACTGATGTTGCCAAGTCAAAGGTCAGCGTTCAAGGTAAATATCGTAGACAATGGCCAGTCAAGGGGTGCTGCAAATATGGGTGGGCTTGGTCACTTTCCCTCACACCTATTCCTTCAAGACCCTCACACAACACTGTGATGTCTGAATAATCCCTGTTACTCTTGATATATCTGGTGTTTCAGTGAAAATCTTGTGTCAAGAGTGTAGGACAATGTTTCCTTCCTGAACATTCCTAAGGTGCAGAAATCCTCCCAGAAGAACAAATAACTTCTCAAAAACCCCCACAAAAACAAACAAAAAATTCTCCCACAAACCCCAAGCAGCTTGTGTTTCACAGTTTTGAACTATTAATTCAGAGTTAGTTGCAGGAACACAAAAATAGTACAACGTTGTCTATGGGAGAACCCAGCAGTTCAGTTTGTCCTTTAATCCCTGTGGCTGCTTGAAGGAAAGAGAACTGTTCATGGCTTTCAAACTCACGTTGGTAATTTGTCTGATTTGAACATGAGGAGGGATAGGATGGTAACAAATTAACAAATAAAAACATCCCATTTCTCATCTCACACAGCGTCTCGGAGGCTTCCTGCCTGACAGCTTTTCCCTCTCAGGCTCATTGAATCTTAACTCTTCTCCACTGCGTGAGCTCTTCTCCGTGCATTCCTTCTAGAGCAAAGCCCCTTTTTCTATAGCTTGTGGTGATTCTGAGCAGGTAATGTCTGAGAAATCCTTCCCATGTCAAACACATCTGTAAGCAATGCAGTGCTGTCCTGCCAATCTAGTAGATAAACACATCTGATGAGCTAAAAATGTCAGTGCTACTACTCATGTCACTCATAAAAGCCTTTTCTCCTTGTATTAACCTAGTTTTTGTCTTCTAGAACTGAACATTGGCATCACCAAACGTCTGAAGAACACTGAAATCCAGGAGGGCGAAGATTGCACTTTTGAGTGTATTTTGTCTCATGAAAGCATTGATGACTTCAACTGGACACTGAACGGGAGCAAAGTGGAAAGCGGTGGGCGATTTAAAGCCTCTAACGTGGGTCGGAAATATGTGCTCAATATCAAAAACGCGATTCCTGATGATACTGGGGAAGTGATTTTCAGTGCCCGTGGTCTAACCTCCAAGGCTTCTCTGGTTGTGAAAGGTAATGAGGTCGGAAGCATTCTGGGGTTTGATTTCTTGGGTGTCTTTTCATAAGGTAAACTGTGAAGGCAAACTCTTGTTATGATCAAAGTGAATAGCAGCCTTCTCTGCGAGCCTTGAAGCACTGAGAGTTTTCCTTAAAAGCAAGTGAGAGGCTGAAACTTTTTATAGGTACTTGAGAATTGCAGAATACACTGGGTAGTGTAATTTTACAGGCAACTGTGTGCATCTGAGATAATCACCCAAGGCTCCCTGGGTAGTCAGTGGAGGGATGAAATTGGTGGCTTTCAGACGTAGTTTATCATCCACACTTAGACTTGTTTAGGATAAAATAAATTATTTCTTGAAGTCTATTGCCTCTACTTAGCAGGTCACTGCTGGCTCTAGAGCAGCCCTGGAGCGAGGGCCTCTGCTACGTATCCCTGTAGCGTAGATGTCTGTATTTAGTGAGGTAGATCTCGCCGTAACTGCACGCCTACAGTAATTTCAGTGATGACAAAATGACATCCCCTGAAATGGGTACCATCAGGACAAGTCCTCGGTTCCTGTAAGCAATCATTAATATTCACTGAGGGCCCATAACTGCAATTAATATGTACTGAACAGTAAGACTGCTCTTTCCCTCCCTTTCCTAACATAATATGAATAATTAATTGGGGAATGTGAAATCTTGCTAGATATTTGAATTGCGAACCCTCCAGCTATATAGTGATCACAATTTTTTATTCAAAGTTCCTTTTTTTTCCCCCCCCTCTTCAGAAAAACCTACTGAGGTTACCAAACAGCTGGAAGACAAAACATCAGCAGTGGGGCAGGACATCAGCCTGAGCTGTGAATTGTCGAAACCTGATGTGAGCATCCGGTGGTACAAGGATGGCAAAGCAATCCGAAAAAGCCAGAAATATGACTTGCACCAAGAGGGAACGCAAGCCATTCTGATCATCCATGACTCCACAGTCAAGGACAGTGGGGAGTACACCTGCGAGACAGAGGTCTCTAAAACCAAAGCCAGGATCACAGTGCAAGGTCAGTTGAAGCATGCATAGGAGCTGGCACGTACAGAAGTTGGGGTAAATATCTACAACCTGTGGGAGAAGTTATTCTCTTCTATCTCCCTATACAGGATCGATTTTTAGTTTTCAAAAACCATCATGGATTAAAAGTTTTTAATAAAACATCTGAAGAAGCACCTTGTAGGTATTGAAGAATCTTATGTGCTATGTAATGAGCCAATCAAAATTGGCAATTTGAATTAGTGTTTTTGAATATGGGTAATCAAAACTGTATGTGGTCTCCAAGATGAGACCTTACCAGTACCTGTACAATGGCATTAAACTTCCCTGGAAATATTTTACCCGAGATGTTCTGTGACTGGAAGTGGACCTGATGATGATCTTAGATCTATTCCAACAGATAGGATGAGAGGAAATGGCCTCAAGTTGTGCCAGGGCAGGTTTAGATTGGATATTAGGAAAAATTCCTTCCTGGAAAGGGCTGTCAGGCACTGGAAGGGACTGCCCAGGGAAAGGGTTGAGTCCTCATCCCTGGGGGTATTTAACAGCCGGGCAGACGAGGTGCTTAGGGTCAGGGTTTAGTGGTGGGATGGCAGGGTTAGGGGATCTTAAAGGTATTTTCCAACCTAAATGATTCTATGATTCTATATTCTGTGATTCTACAAGTAGGGTTAGAGGGGATTCAAGATGACTCTGTATGCTCAGGACTTGTTTGGGTAACAAATCTGTCTTCTTTTATTTTTTTTCCTTTCCAGAAAAACCTAATTATTTTGTCAAAGAACTTTCAGATCTGAAAGTCAATGAAAGTGGAACTGCAGTTTTTATGTGCCAGAGTGAGAAAGCTGCATCCTCTGTGGTCTGGAGGAAAGGCATAGCTGAACTCAAGGCTAGTAAGAAACACGAGATCACACAGAAAGGACAAGTCCTCCAGCTGACCATAAATAACTTGGAGAAAAGTGACAGTGACACTTATACCTGCGACATTGGTGATGCCCAGTCCAGAGCCAAGCTAGTCGTGCAAGGTATGCATGCGAGGAATACGATTGTACATCCTGTTTCTCCACCAAGAAATGTTATGTGCATAGGCAGATCTCTTTCTCAGCATACAGGTAGCAGATCTACAGATTTCTGGCTCTAAGTCATGATGTATAAACACTGCACGGGACATGTGGGCAAAAATATAGCAACATGGAGCTGGATATGCAGAATAATTTGTTGATTTGAAGCAATTACACCTGGAGGACTCTGGGTATGATTTAAAACCCAAAAGGCTGATGCGAGGAGAGGCTGGTGTTCCTGTGTGAACGTAGGATGGATATGATTCAGAGTGCGGGCTATTTAATGAGGGAAAAATTATTCTGCCTCCAGGCTTTTCTCCATATCCCTTGATGCCTCTTTGCAGTAGTGGTTTCTAAGAGGGGGTGGGTGAATGAGTGGTCAAGGGATCTTTAAGTGCTTAATTTAAGTGCTTTAAGTGCAATAAGTGCTTTAGCACACCTTAGACACAAGTTACACCCTCCAGCTGAAGCGTACAACCCAAACAATTTTGTTTGATGCTACAGGCGGTAAATGAGCTGTGGTGGCCAATGCTAACAGCAGGATGGTGTTTAAGGGGAAGGACTGAGGTCTGGTTGTTACTGCTCCTCCCAGTTCCCTCACTGGAGCCCCAACTGGGGGAAACTCTTCAGCTGAAATAGATGCAGCGATGAAGAGAATAGGAGGAACAACTCAAGAACAAGGTGCATAGAGATGTAGTGGCAGTGTCCACTTATTAATTATTATATCTAGCTATTCAAGACTGAGGGGGTAAAGCCAGCCTCCTCCACCTATGATCATCTGCTAGAGTAGCCTTGAGAAGCAAAGAATTGTGCTTAACCCCCATCATGGCCCCGGGATCTGAGCTGCCTGAACTCGCTGTGAGGTTTCTAACACTGACTTTTTTGAGTGAAGAGATATTTCTCTGTCACACAGCTCAAGATAAAAGTAAAAATTCCCTGGTACTGGTTTTGTAAGTCGGAGCAACATCAGATACACCTCTATATACAGTCAAAACCTTGTTTTATAGTCAAAACCTTGTTTTATTTATTTATTTATTTATTTATAGCTAGATGTATATCTATCTGTATCTATGCAGGCAGGTTTTCAGAGCTGGTTTGTTTCTTATTACTAAAGCTGCACTCAGACACTCTCTCGGCTTCCCACTGTGTTTATGGTTAGACTAAGCTCAAGGAAGGTGGGTGCTGGGTGGTCCTATCCCGTAGAAAGCAAGTTATATTTGCTGTAGGAAAACAGAGGGGCTGTCATGGGGAGGGATCGTCTGCTTAGTGATGTCTAGAGCCCAATGATGCTGTCAGAGATGCATCCTTTCAGCCTTGCCAGGTAGTTTCATCAGGAGAAACTTTATAACACTGGATTTGCATTGTACTGGCTACTCGTTCTGCTGTATGTGTTCAGGCGCTTTGAAGTTGTCTTCATCCTATTTTGGTGTGCGTCCTGTATCTATTGTCTTCCTGTGAATAGTTTTTGTGTTCAATAACAGGAGAACTGTGTTTCAGTCTTCTGTATCATGAACGTATTTCTCTCTTGAAATACTCACATGGGGAATCTTGGTGTTTTCCATATCATTTTTCATGCTAGAAACTGAAGATTCCAGTAATTGATGTATCTATGTTCCTTTCAGGCCAGAAAGTGCTAATAACAGAAGACCTGGAAGATGTCACTGTGTTAGAAGGAGAATCTGCCATGTTCAAATGCAGAATCTCTCCTGTAGACTATAGCAAAGTGCAGTGGTTTTTGGATAAAACCCCACTCCATACCAATGAACTTAATGAGATCCAGTCTCAGCCTGGTGGATATCACTTGCTAACGTTGAAAAAACTCTCACTGAAGGACTCGGGGGTCATTACATTTGAAGCTGGTGATAAGAAAACCTCTGCCAGTTTGGTTGTTAAAGGTAATTCAATCATAAAACTGCAGGAGAGGAAAGAATGTGTAGAAATAACTATGGGTTAATGTGGGTAGGTGAAAAGAAAGAACAAAAATGCTACAAATTTGGCCCCATCATATGTATATCTGTATATAACAGCATTACATAGATAAAGAAGCTAGAGCTGGGGAATTAATACTTCATAATCCTGGACAACTCAGTGTGTTCATTGGGCCTTAGATGGGAATGTTATGCTGTAGTGATGGTACATTGAATGCCTTGTCCAGTTTTCTTTGAACCAAGCTGATAGGGTGATGATAAGTGAGGAGAAATCAATTACTTTAAAAAAAGTGCATCCAATAAGTTTTTAATTTCATTTCCATTGTTTGAAAGGCCACATTACGTCTGTTCTCTGCTACTCACTGTTGACAACGAATAGTTTTCTCTGGAAAAGTTAAACTGGGTTAAAACTGCAGTGTTAGTCTACTCCTACAGCAAGGGAATAAAATGAATGTCAGTCAGCCCAAGAATGCAGGATGAGACATGTGTTTTCTTACTAGAAACATAAATATTTCTCCTTGCCCAGAGATGTAAAACCCACAGTCTCCACTGTGTCAGATCATATTCTCATTTCTTTCAGAATCACACCATTTCTTGCAAAGAACTTTTTTTTTTTTTCAAAATTTGAAGATTTGCTTAAATTTTGCTATGCTAGAGAAATGCAAACAGATTTTTCTGAAGCCAAATGAAAGTTCTTATTTGCAAAAGGCTGATTTCTTTTGGTAGCACTAATCTGTGATGCTATAGTTACCAAAACCAGGTTTTGGTCTCCCGATTGACCGGATTTTTATGGATTAAAAAGCATTAAACTAGGAGGCACAAGATGAACCTTGGCCAATTTAGCTATTGGTATCTAGCTTAGGCTAATTCTATAAGCTGTGTAGAAAGACAAACACTTCCAGAGAGAAGCTCATCTTCTCTGTCTTAATGACCTATTTTGGAAGTGAATATCTGGTCTCTGGAGGTGTCTGTCGTCTCCCAGCAGTTATGGAGACACCCTATATGACCAGTCTGAGCTATCTGCCTGGTTTTTATATGACTCATACCAATGAGATGAGACCTGCTGCAGATGACTGGCTTTGAGAAACCTGCATTGCACCTCGCTTCATGCAGAATTAACTTTTCCACATTCAGTTAGAAGGTTCAAACTAATCAGCTCACATGTAAAAGGACTTAGGAAAATTGTGTGTCCATCTTGTTCGTATTTAGCGAGATGTGAGAGAGATCTTATTTATGTTCTTCAACAGGCAAATTTTCTTCTCAGTTTCTCTCAGACAGCGTTAGGTATTTACTAAGCAACATTTTCTGGCATGACTCGTGCCTTCCTGAGGGTTTTATAGTCAGGAACACCAAATTCTTTGTTACTAACCTTGACCTGTAATTTTGATACAAGTAATCTTGGATGTAAAACTCGCAGATTACTTCTGATCTGAAAACCCGCACCTCTTCTGAAACATCTCAGACGGTTTTTATGTGATTCTAGAGAAGCCCTGCATCTTCACAAAGGAGCTGGTTGATACTGAAGTCACTGAGGGAGAGGATGTGATCCTTCACTGTGAAACCTCCAAATCAGACAGCCCTGTAAAGTGGTGCAAAGACGGGAAGAACCTTAGGAATTCTTCCAAGTATAACATCAGCCGGTCGGGATTTGAAGCCAAGCTTGTCATTCACAGGGCAGAAGAAAGAGACAGTGGCAGATATGAGTGTGAGGCTGGAGCAGCTAAAAGTAGTGCGGTTATTACTGTCAAGGGTAAGAACATTTGGAGTGATGGTTTGGGTCCTAACTTGTCATCTAACACTGAGGGCAGAGTAATAAATTGAAATGATAAAAACGTGAAACTCTACTGAAAAGGAACCTCATGTCTTTGCACCACAGTCCAGGAATGGTTCTCATCAAGTCATCTGGGACAGCACCCAGAGAGGTGACAGAATGTGAAATAGGAAAATCCTTCATCTTACCTGATTTTAGCTCTGTGAAAGTTAAGTGCCTAAGCTCTCTGGAGCAGAGAGCAATGGGTCAGTAGAGAACACAGGGAATCTCTGTAGGAGATCCACCCAGCCTAAGAGGTAATCCAGAGAAAGGACGAATCACCTTCTGAAGCTGTCTCCACTGATGGCTCTCTCCAAGGAGGGAGCTCATACACCCACATTTGCCTGGGTGACTGCTTTAGGCAGCCAAATTTATTGAGAGTAGTGCATCCAAAGTTTTTATTCCAAAGATCGTGATCAGGCAGGAGGTTCTATCTGAAGGGTCGTGGTCTGAGCTGGAGCAAAAGTTCTCTGCTTAGACCAATGAGACTTTAATGTACTTCCTTGAGCACATTGGATAAGCATCATGTACATTAGGTAAGCATTGGGTCTGAGTTGTGTCAGAACCAGGCTCACCTGCTACCCACGTTATAATTGCTCCAGCCTGTCTTGAGTCACTGCTCCAGCCTGAGGTTGAGGAGGAGCTTGGTTCCTGTGAGCAAAATTGTTCATTCACATGGGCAGGTTCGAGCAAATACAGGGAGGCTGTTAATGGCACAGGCTGGGTTTAGCCTGACCAGTGATAATATGCATGCAGCTCTTCTTAACATGGTCTGGAGGGGCTGATTGGAAGCTGCACCCAGCTTAGAGAAGTCGTTGTGAACAAAAAGCATTTGCGTTGTTGGAATAGTCAACCTGAACCTCAGAGCACGAAGAGGGAAGGCAAGATTCTCACAGTATTTATCTAGAGCACAAAGAAATGAGCTAACTTAAGGCTGAGATGTGCTGTGCAAGGAAAGAGAAGGCCTTGATGATGTAATGAAGAAGAGAGGTGATGGTTAGTGGTCCAGATTTGCTATGTCTTTCATTAGTACTAGGATACTTTCCCAATATCTGTTATGCAAAAAAGAAAAACCTATGTTGACTTTAGTAGGACCTGGATCTTACCCATAATGAAAAGGAATTTTTCTGTTAGGGAAAAAAACCCTCTCATAATGAGTGTTAACAACTCCATTTTTCCCTTTGCAAAGAAGGGTGTGGAGGAATACAGGATTTAAACATGTGGATGCAGGTCACAAGTAGATGTGAGGAGTCAAGTCATAAGGATGCATACTACAAACTACACCACTGACCCTTTATCTATTAGGGTCACATCAGAACAGCAGAATGCAAAAATAGGGAAAAAAAAAAAAAAAAAAAAAAAAAAAAAAAGCCAGTAGCCATGTGGCACTGAGTGTCCCGAACTAGAGGTAAAAGGGGACCAGAAGAATAGGCTGTAGATTTTGAACAGCCACAGGACAACTGCATCACTGGTCAGTAGTTGACTTGCGTATTCGTAAGATAGCAGAAAGCAGGAAGAAATTGTTGGGGTTTTTTTCATGACCTGAAGGGAAAATACTTCATTAAGGTTTTTTTCCCCAGTAAACGCCTTCTCTACACTAGCTCACCTTAAAGCCTCGAATCCCAGGCTGTGACAGAGCCCTGCACAGGAATGTCCACAGGGACCCTTTCGCGCGTGGCTGTGCTTTCTTCTCTGTGTATGCTCTGTGCTGTTTTTAAGTCTGTATTCATGTCTGATAAAAAATATGTTGTGGTTTCTTTTATAATGAGAAATCAATACTGCTGGTACTGACAGAAAGTGCTTTGCCATTTCCTTGTGTCCTCTGTGTCATGTGCGAGTTGACCTCAGTAAAGTTTTACAGTTTTTGTGCCAGTGGTCGAGCTCTGCCTGCCCATCTGCAACACACTGGGTCATTAACAGCAGGGCAGCATCTGCCACTAATGTTAATAATGACAGCAGTAATGGTCGCAACGTCTTCAATAGCACAGGTAGTGGTTAAAAGAAAAAAAAAAAGATCTCAAATACTTTTTTTGCTGCTGTAAAGTGCTGGCAGCCAGGTGTGAGCTGTGAGAATTTTTTGCCGTTCCTGTGGTTTTCTATATGAATAACAAAGTCTGAAACAAAAAAAAAAGGTAAAGTGATTTCCATTTTCATGTGTTTCCTTAAACATCTGTGATGTTCTTTTTCAGAAATACCAGTTCTTTTCAAGCAAGAGCTCCAAAATGAAGAAGCGAAAGAAGGAAAACAAGTCAAGCTGACCTGTGAGCTCAGCAAACCTGGTACCCCCGTGAAATGGATGAAAGGAGACACTGTTCTCTATGCCAGTGAGAAATATGAATTTAAGCAGCGTGGTACTGTGGCAGAGCTCATTATCCGAGATGTCAAATCGATAGACTCTGGGGAATACACCTGCAGCACTGGGGAACTGAAGACCACCGCACGGGTGAAAGTAAATGGTAGGCAGAGTTGGATACGTCGCCGTGCTTTCTTAAAGCATTGCTTAACAGATCTTCTATTAAAAAAAAACAACCCCACAGCACTTTGTGGCAGTGCCATCTGCAAATTCATATGTAAAATTTAACGGTGATATTGCATACTTGTAAGCACCTGTATATACTTCATTTGTGTAATCTCACGTTATGTGTTTGGAATTTTAATTCTGTAACATCCCACTGAACAGAAAGTGAGTAAAGGCAAAGGGTTCATTTCTATACCCTACGTGCCATAGTTCCTGACCTTTTTTACATGGCTCTGGTTAAGAATGGAGTTAGAGTTGAAGACAGGAGCATGGGAGCACAAGGACAGCATGAAAACATAAGTCAAGTCCGGTCCCTGACTAATGTCTCGACCCCCAAACCTCCCCAAACCCCCTTTTTAAAGGCTCTCAGGTGCCATCAGCACTCCCCAATGCCATTAAAAAAATACAGTGCCTTTAGTAGTATAGCAAAAGCAGTATGTGCTGGGAGCAGAAAGCAGGAGAGATAGAGGGCATGAATACTGCCACAGAGCCCTGCAGCAGCAGAGAATGTGTTTCATGAGGATGCTCAGAGGACTCTGAAAGGGTCCTTATTAAAGATGAGAGAAACTTCCCCTGTACTCCTAGGAATCCCCGGTGAGATGATAACATCTTGGGGAGAGATTTCTTCCTGCTCCCAAGCAGAATCACTTCGATGTCACATAACCAAGGGAGGGTTGAGGGTGGCTCTTCTCATCTGGGAAAGGACTAGTTTTAAGGGGTGACAGCATTCATAGGGCACTTACTGTACAGCAGGTCAAGAGGCCATGTCCTAATCCCTGGTTCTGCGTTCTAGCTGTGCCTGTCCTTTTTAAACAAGCCCTGGAGAACACGGAAAGGGAAGAGGGGAAATCTGTCTCCTTGCGCTGCGAACTCACAAAAGCTGATGCCACCGTGGTGTGGAAGAAGGGAGAAGCCACGCTCCAGGCAAGTGCCAAATATGAAATGAAGCAGAAGGGGACAGTGGCAGAGCTGGTGATCCATAACACAGAGCCAGAAGATGCAGGAAGATACACCTGTGACACTGGAGACCAGCAGACCACAGCCCAAGTCAAAATCCATGGTAGGAATAAGACACCTGCTTGTCACCATTTGTTGTTGTTCTTACCACGGCCCTGCTAGCTCCTGCACATTTTTAGTGAGCATTAAGATAAAAAAGGATCAGGACAAACAAAAGGCGGCTCTGGCTGCATCCATTATGTTCTCTGTTTTCTAGGACAATAAGTTTGTGCTGAAACATAGCAATCAAATGTCCTTGATAACACGATCTCTTTCCTTGCCTCTGAAATAATTCTTCTGCTTTCTGCTCTGATAGAGGTGCTTGTCTGAGCTCTAAGCCAGGAGGTAAGAAGGGCCTCAGCTCCACATTTTGTTAAAGAATATGCAATTCTTTTCTGCACTTTCTCAGCAAGTTTTTCACACGTCCGCGACTGACAGCATTTGGGCAGCAGAAGGGTAATTACTTTGATATTCTAATGATTGGGAAATAATTGGTTTGGTTTTATTTCCTCCCAAACCCATGGTGTGCTATTTTAGAATCAAGCAGAGTCCTGGACGTGCAGGTAGGTCAGAGCTTATTAACTGTGCCAAGAGAATTTATTTTGGCTTTAAGTCCCATATGATGTCACCAGTTGGTAATGATGCTCCTAAAGTAAAGTGAGCATGCTTCATTCCTCAGCTGTCTCTGTGCTCATCAAAGAAGAGCTGAAGAGCATGGAAGCTGTGGAAGGTGGGACCACCACCCTGCGATGCCAGCTGAGCAGAGAGGCCCCTGTGGAGTGGCGGAAGGGGCACACTCTTCTCCGGCCAAGTAACAAGTACAGGATGAGACAGGAAGGCACGGTGGCTGAGCTGCTGATCCACGATCTGGACCCAAAGGATGCTGGAGACTATACATGTGTGGTGGGAAACCAAAAAACCACAGCAGCCTTGTCAGTGAATGGTAAAAAGTCAGAAATAACCTGTGAAACTCTGGAACTTTTTTGTCCATCTCTTCCCTCCTCTTCCCTGTACACTCCCTCACCACACCTACCTTTGTGTCCTGCTTCATCCTTCCACTTTTTCCTGTTGCCATGTCTCTCCTTTCCCCAATCTCTATCTGTGATCAGCTTTCATTATGCCCATTGCTGGATGTGTGTGTGTGTTGTCTTGTCTTCTTACCTTTCCTCAAGTGAAGGGTGCTGACATGCACGTATGTTTTCCTGAATTAGTATGGAAACATAAGATTCCTTGTGATTTTCTGTTAGGGAGGGTTCATCACCTTTAATGATGAGGATGAGTTTGTAATTTGTATGTGTGATCCCAATCAAGATCATGCATACACTGATTCCCACAGAACAATTACTGGAGAATTTTTTTTCACCATCCACAAAAAAAGGCAGGATGTGTGCTTAAGGATAAAGGAGTCGGAATAAGGCTTAGGTAGTCATATGCTAAATGATGATTCAGCCTCTGACCAGACATCTGGGCAGGGTCTGGGGTTGCAATTGCTTTTCCTTTTGCATCTCTCAGCCCTGCCAGTCCGTTTCAAAAAAGAGTTGAAGAATGAGGAAGCCACCGAGAGCGGGACGGCCACCCTGCAGTGCGAGCTGAGCCAGGCGGTGGGCTCGGTTGAGTGGAGGAAGGACGGGAAGGTGCTGATGCCAAATGGCAAATACAAAATGAGACGGGAAGGGCGTTTTGTTGAGCTGGTTATCCAAGACCTAGACTTGACAGACGCTGGGAGCTACACCTGCGTATGCGGAGACCAGAACACAACAGCTACCTTGAGAGTGAACGGTAACCGTTCTACCCATTTTGCTCGTTACGCCCCAAACTTAGTGTGCTTGACAACATTTGCTGGTCATCTGAAGTTTTGTCAGTATGATTTCTTAGAGATTTCATGTTCTTGACTCTATGGTGCCAAAGAGTCACCCTATTAAGGAATATCCCTTTGTACTTTTTTTGTTTGTTTGCTTTGAGACAGCACAGCTATGTTGTATTATTGTTTTCTCTAATTTATTTCTCTCTACTCAAGGATATTTTACCCCCCTTTACACTGTATCCACCTCACAGTAGTGCATTTTTGGTTAAACGTATACACTGCAGCCCAGTATCTTGCAGCAGAGTCCAGTTCATTTCGCTCTAATGCTGATTCCTTCTCTGTTGGTATTGCATCCTTCAGCCTTGCCTATCCTCTTCCAAGAAGAAATGTTGAACAAGGAAGCTACAGAGGGGGAGGCAGTCACTTTGCACTGTAAACTGAGCAAATCGGCTCCAGTCGAGTGGAGAAAAGGGAATACGGTCCTCAAGCCAAGTCAAAAATACAAAATAGAGCAGGAAGGTCCCTTTGCGGAGCTGATGATCCAGGATTTGGATTTGGCAGATGCTGGTGATTACAGCTGTGTGTGTGGAGATCAACAGACTACAGCTGCTTTGACAGTAAATGGTAAAAAGAAATTCTCGGCCCGTGACCCAAGTACATCTGTATAATTCCAACCTCTCTTCTTTTTCTCCTGTTTCATCTGGTCCCTGTATACTTTCTGTCCTCCCCCCTGCTGATTAATTTTTCTATTCTGTTTTCCTTCTCTCTTTCCTTTCACCCAATGCCCTCTTGATGTGCTATCTGTCTTGCTAAGTGCTATGTTCAAATGACAAGTGGAGTACAGGTCCCCAGCTCAACACAATTTCCCTAGTCCAGTATAGCTGCTTGTGTAAAAGTTTACCCATAGGGATTGACCAAAAAGTGGGAATAATATTTACTTCTTGTAACTTAGACTGTTACACTTGTTGCCCCTAAGAGGAATAAGTTTTCATCAATGTACAATGCTACACAAGGACAATCTTAATGAAAAGTTGCCTTTTTATTCTCCTGCTATTCCCAGCCTACTCCCCTGCAGAAAGCTGAAAGCATGTTTGTAACTGCTCTGTTTTAAGGGGCTCTATTTATAAAAATACAGACAGTGCCATGAATCAGGCACTTCTGTAGAGCTGCTGTTTTTTCTCAAAGGAAACAAAATGCTTTGGGTCTCATATTGAAATATGGCCTCTAATTTTACCCCTTTGATTTTATGGTGTATAAAGTAAAGGTTAGATGGCTTGCCTGTCTACCTGCAAACGTGGTTGACTGTGAGGACAAAAAAATTAAAAATCAGGCTGAAATTTCTTTTGAAATGTTAGAGTGGGACAAAATCCTGGAGTGTGAAGAAGGCCTTGTGGCTTCAGTGGCATGCAGGTTCAGGGACATGAGAGAAGAAAGTGAGTAGATCATGGGTCAGGCTTTCTCAGCTTTGATGCCGTGTCCATATTGCATTTACTCTGCAGTCCTGCCTGCTCTTTTCACCAAAGAACTGACGGATGAAGAAGGCACAGAAGGTAAAAGTGTCTCTCTGCACTGTGAGCTGAACAAGGCTGCTGCTAACGTGGAGTGGAAGAAGGGCTTCAAGACCCTCAAATCAAGCGACAAGTACAAAATGAAACGTGAAGGTGTCGTTGCCAAGCTAATAATCCAAAACCTAGACACGACAGATGCTGGAAATTATTCCTGTGTGTGTGGAGACCAGCAGACCATGGCAGTTTTAACAGTACATGGTAAAACAAACAAAACAAGATGCATACTAAAAGTAGCTATCCTGTTTTCTCAGTTCATTTGGACAGATACCTGGTTACCCCATCATCTCCTTCCTTCTGCCAGACCCTTATCCACAGCTCACTGATGCCAATGAAGTGCTTCTGTTGGCGTCAGCGCAGCTGGGGTGCGTGGCATGAGAGGGGTATTAGGGTGCAAGCTCAGAGAAACATATAGACAACCCAGATTGCCACTACTGCTTCAAATAGGATCTTTGCTTTTCCCCTCGAAAGTTCCTTTATTAGACTCCCCCTTATACTGAAGCCCAATAAAATGGGTTGCCTTGAAAGGGCTATGACTTAGTGATTTTAAGGTTTCACAAAACTCTCAAAGGTTAGGTTATTCCTTGGAATCTTATTCCCATACTCCATTCCTGGGACAACAAGGTGCTTTTTTTACATATGGGCCAGTTGTCATTGCATTCAGTTACTCTCCTGTGTAAAGCAAGCCCAAACCTTCTAAGGGAAGACCATTCCCAGGGAGAACTTTGATTTTTACTGACACTGACATGGTTGAAAGGGTGTGTCAGTTCAGGTGAAAATGCTTGTTTTCCCATCACATATTGAAATGAACAATTTCATTTCAAACTGACATTTAGAAAGAAACTTCAGTGTTTCATTTTTTTAATGGACAACGTCTTTTCATTTCCTTAAGTAGGTGAAAACATAGCAAACACCCTCCCATTATGGTTTATAAAGTCATATAATAAAACCTTTATTTTTTTTCTCAGAAATTTCAAATTAGTATTTATTCTTTTTGCTTGAAATTTCACAGGAAAAAAATTGGGTTTTCTACTTCTGTCTGTATTGATTTGTGACCGAGTACATGTAAAATATCTCTGTGGATTACTGTAAGCGTTGAATCCTTCCCTGGTGATGACATTTCTTTCCTCATACTGTTTCATGGAGACTATTGAGAATCTATGTTCTTGTATTGATAAATCAGTTCGAGATGAGAGAGAAAAGGAAAATTAAACATCCATGATTAATTCTCTTTGGAACACTACATCTCACTGCTCATATTACTGTCCTTCAGCTTTGCCTGCGTTTTTCAAAGAAGGACTGAAGAACCGAGAAGCCACCGATGGTGCCACAGCCACTCTGCACTGTGAGCTGAGCAAGGTCGGTGTCCCGGTGGAGTGGAAAAAAGGGGACAAGACACTCAAACCAAGCGATAAATATAGGATGAGACAAGAAGACACTGCTGCAGAGCTGCTGATCCGAGATCTGGAGGTAGAAGATACAGGAGAATATACCTGCGTGTGTGGAGATCAGAAGACCTCAGCTGTCTTGACAGTCCATGGTAAAAAAGCCATTCTCCATTATGATAGCAGGATCTCAGGAAGCTCCCTTTTCCCTGAGAGGTCTCTTTCCCACTTGCTTTGATATTTTGATTCTGCAGCATTTTCTTGCTTTCCTGGCTGTGTTTCATCCCATCTCCCACGCTCTGTCAGTTTGAAACTGGTGGCTTTATAGCGAAGTAGAGTTGTGAGAATTTCTTGTCTTACTCTTCACTTTTTAAAAGTGAAAAAGGCACCTGTATGTAAGGCCAAAAGTGTGCAGACCTCCAGCAGCAAGCTTTTGCTCAGAGGGTTTGTCCTTGCGTCCTGCTGATATCAGTGGGTTTCGGTGCTTAACTTGAAGGAATGATCTTTAAAAACGCTGAGCTCGGTTAGTGAGAGGTTTTCCCATTCAGGAATGAATGCGTGTCCTCCTCCTCCTTTGTGGCACTGTGATATATTCTGCTGAGGGAATGGTACTTCCCAAAAAAACCCCCCCCAAACCATTGTTCTGCAGGTCCTGATTTAGAGAGCAGTGACACAGGTTTTGTGCCTGTCTCTGCCATGGAGAACAGTGACAAGCTTTGGTTGCCCCTCCAGCAGCGGCAGTTCTTATATAGTTCCGATAGATGAATGAATAATTTTAATTTGAGATATATCTTAAGGATGCTTTGAAGGACGGGGCAAAACCATGGAGGCAAAACTCTCTTCTCTCAGGTTTTCTGCTTGCTTTTGCTTCCTCTTCTTTCTCCCAGCTGGAGGTACTTCTGCTCCTCTCCTCCTCTGAGCTGGCTCTTTCTTCCCTGTGCACATCGCTTCCTTTTTACTTCGGTGGCACACCACAAGGCAATTTGCTGAATGCTGCTAGAAAAAACTCTGTATTCCTGATATTAGTGCCATTATGTCCTTGAGAATTATGGTTTAAAGTGCACCTGAAGTTATATTACTATTTTTATTTTTTTTTCCAAACAGGAAAGATAAATTATGATGTTAGGAAAGGTAGAGATCTCCAGCTAGCAGTGCTGTCATCCAGAGCAATGACTTTCCATCAAAAGTCGGGTCATTAATGTTCAAGATAGATGAATTCAAACTGAAATAGGTAGAGAGGACTACTGGAATCAGCTGGGAAATGATGAGCACGCTGCATAAGTCAACATTAGAGGCAGGTCATGGTGGCAGTTATCCCTGTGAGATCCTGCAGTAGTTTTCTAATAGAATAATAAGTAGTTTTCTAATAGACTACA
This sequence comes from Gorsachius magnificus, assembly GCA_034008185.1. Lineage (NCBI taxonomy): Eukaryota > Metazoa > Chordata > Aves > Pelecaniformes > Ardeidae > Gorsachius > Gorsachius magnificus. The sequence goes on along the minus strand of CM067082.1, from coordinate 155,890,195 downwards.
TGATTTGTTTTCCTGTAATAGTGAAGGACTGGCCTCAGGACCTAGTCTTAATTTCCTCAAGGTCTGGTTAATGGTTTTGATGTACTCTCTGTTTATATTACATCCCATAGCTTTGCCTGCACTGTTCAAAAAAGAACTTGTCAATGTGGAAGCCACAGAAACCGGGGCAGCGGTTCTGCAGTGTGAGCTAACTAAACCCACTCCGGTGGAGTGGAAAAAAGGGCAAAAGGTGCTCAAGCCCAGTGAGAAGCACAAAATGAGACTGAAGGATACCATTGCTGAGCTGACGATCCATAGCCTGGAGGAACAAGATGCAGGAGATTACACATGCGTGTGTGGAGACAAGATGACTACTGCCTCCCTGACAGTGCATGGTAAAACACATGCGTTTAATAGGGACTTTCTGCTTTGCCACCTGTGATCCCATGCAGGATCACAAACCGTTCTTGATCCATCTATTATTTTAAATTTTTACGACAGCCGTATCAACCCCCGGGGATATCTTTTACTGAAAGTCCTTCACTTGGGACTGATAAAAAGCACCATGCGGTCTTTTTCTGTCCCTTTTCTTTCATGTTAATGGAATCTGGAAGCAGATTACGAAGACCTCGGTGAAGCTGTGAATAGCACTTGCAGTATTTCCATTCATTCATTTCTCTAGACGTATCACTGAGATATCACTTGTTTGAATTGAATGGAATTGAAAGGTGCTCTGTTACGATAACAACTGAGCAAGGCGGGTGAGAATGAGACATTGCAGCCTGGAATTTTAAATAACAAAGCGTTCATTTTAATTGCTCATCCCATCTTAAGACAGCTGTGCATGGTTCCTTGAAAGCTTGGGGCCAGCTTTCTGTTATCAAGACCTTAAAATGCCTTTAAAGCATACCTTCCAGTACTGAAATTGTAGTTTTACAACAGTTCAGCTATGACATGCTGAATGTGGTGCTGCAAAGCATAAGGCAGGGATGCCCCTGAAATCAATATTTGCCTCTCAGGTACTATATATCCTAAAATTTTTAGAGATTAAAGGGTTTTAATCCAGTGAAGCAGTCAAGATACAGTGTTTCCTCAGTTTTAAAGTGCTCTCTCTTCACCTGTGATCTTCAGCCCTTCCTCCGCATTTTAAAAAAGAGCTGAAGAACGTGGAAGCCACAGAGAACGGCATGGCCACTTTCTGCTGTGAGCTGAACAAGCCCGCAGCCGCCGTGGAATGGAGGAAAGGAGACAGAGCCCTGGAGCCAAATGACAAGTTCACCATGAGATGCGAGGGCACAACTGCCAAGCTGGTGATCCGTGATTTAGATCTGGCAGATGCTGGAGATTACACGTGCTGTTATGGAGAGCAGAAAACCACTGCTGCACTAAAAGTGAATGGTAAAAAAAAAATAAAAAAAAATATATATATATATAAAAAATCAAGTGGATTATTTTCAACCAGGTGTTTGTTTTGTGGGGTTTTTTGGTGTTTTTTTTTTTAAAAAAGTATAGTAGTATCAGTTTTGAAATTGAAGACTGGTTTCTGATGAATTTAGCAACATGTGGTTGGACATGGGCATAAATGCTTGAATACGCTGGTCAGTATGAGGCACCGATCAGGAGTTCATTGCAAAAATATCAGACATTCATCTTGGTTCCAACTTACTACTTTGACGCTCGTGTTCTGTAGTAGTTGCTAAAAAAGGAAAATCATGTTATTGTAACATGGGTTGTAAAGACATTACAATCCTAAAGTTGAGAATATTGCAATTTGGTTATGAGATATTTTTGATACAGTTTTCAGTGTTTCAGAATAATTTGTCAGTCAAGTTCTGCAAGACCATTATCTGAGGATAAATCTCATGGGAAAGTGATATTGATGCCTCAGATATAGTTTCATTTATGAACTTCTTCAGTAGTCATTTGCATTGCAATAGAACGTTTACGCCCCTGTTGGGATTCATTTTCCATTGGGCCAGGCAATACCTGAAGTAAGGTAGGGCTCAGTCTTGCAGAGTCTGAAGTTGAGACTGGTGTGGTTCTCCATTTCGTGCCATAGACCATAAAAGCAGCTCTGACTTACGAACAAGGTCTTCTCCAGCTTTCCCAAGTCACCATCGGACATTTCCCAGAGTGGTTATCAATCCTGTTTGATTAGATTAGGGAAGGCTTTGCTTGTCATGTGTGGTTGACAGACCACAGATAAATAGTTACTTGGATAGCTGCCATGATCAAACATTCTGCTCATTTTGAACTCCTCAGCCTTGCCTGCACACTTCAAGAAACAGATGAAGAATGAAGAAGCCACAGAAGGTGGCACAGCCACGCTACAGTGTGAGCTCTCTAGGGCTGCCTCTGTGGAGTGGAAAAAGAAGCACAAAGTGCTCAAATCGAGTGAAAAATATACTATGAGGCAGGAAGGTACTACAGCACAACTGCTGATCCATGCTTTAGAAGTCAAGGATGGTGGGGAGTATACCTGCGTGTGTGGAGATGAGAAGACTACCGCAGCACTGACAGTGCATGGTAAGAAAGCAGAAATGAGAAATTTTTGTGTCGTGTGTCTCCTGTCTCCTCTGGACGCCTCAGTGCTGTCACACAATGAGTTCTTTCTCTAATCTTGCCACCATTAATTCTGTCAATAATGGATTTTCTTTTTTTTTTTATGGTGATTTTTATCTAAGTAGAATTGGAGTTCCATTATTATACTAACATTTATCCTGTTTTCTTCTCCTTGCTCTTGTTGGTGCACGGCTTTACTGCTTTGCACCACATTGAAAGCTGAGGCATTCCACACGCTTGCATTTTTTGTTCTGTTTTACTTACTTTTGACTTGAGCCTAGAGAGATAGAGCAGCAGGAGCATTCATACTTCTTAAAAAGAGCTATCTTGGATTTCAACTTACATTAGGATTTGACAGATAATTTTAAATAATACAAACAAATCTTGATTCATTGCAACTTTTTTTTATATAACTCTGGCCAAGGATCATGTAGATTTGTATCCTGGTATTGCAAAATACTCAGCATTATAGTGGAAGCGATCTTCACAGTCCTTAGTCAAATTCAGCTACAAACTTCCCTTGGAAGAGAGGAAAATGTTATTTCTGCTGTTAACATAGGACAGTAAGAGGTAGTTTCAGCCATCTTTCTCACCTGGAAAGTCAGTAGGTCAATGAGCCAATTTCTTTCCTTTATTGCCCAGACCTTTTCATCTTTATATTTGCCAGTAAAACAAGCATGGCTTCAATCTTGAACCTCCAATTTAACCATTAGAAATAGAATTGGGAAGGACCTCTACAGGTCATCTAGTCCATCCTCGAGCCCCAAGTCACCATCACCCCTATCTAGCCTCACTCCAGTGATGAAGAATTTGCAGTTCCCTTGGACACTCATCCTACTGCCTACCCATCATCACTGCCAGAAAGTTCTTCCTAGTGTCATCAAAAATCTTTCTCTGGCTGGCTTAAGTCAATACTTCTTGTCCCATATCCTGTAGAAATGGAGAAATATTTGTTGTTTTGCTCTCTGTAAGACTGCTTTACAGATTTGAAAGCTTTCATCATGCTCCCTTCTGTCATCTTTTTTCTGGACTAAGCACCTTCAATCCTTTCACTCTTTCTTCATAGGTCATGTTTTCTAGACTTCAGCTCATCTTTGTTGCTTTCTGGACCATCTTCAGTTAATCCACATCCTTCTAGAAGTGTGGAGGCCAAAAGCAGACTACAGTGCTGTGTCTGAGGCTTTGCCAGAGTGGAGTAGGATGGAAGGACTTGCATATGGCACTCCATTGTATACATCCCTATTATGTTGATTGCTTTATTCACATCAGAGTTGCATTTTTTTAACTTGCATTTGCTTCATGACTTCTGGAACCCCAACTCTCTCTGCAGATCTGCTGCCTAGTGTTCCCCATCTTGTATTTATGTTGTTGATTGTTCCTAAATATAATATTTTGCACCTGCTCTTGCTGAATTGCAGCCTATTTTTTCACCACTGCTTCATCAAGATCTTCTATATCCTAATCTTGTTTAACAAAGTGCTTTCAGCTTCTCTCCCTTCCCAGCTTGAGATCATCTGCAAAGTTAATGACTACTCTGCATTTCATAGTCCAAGCTGCTAAAGAAAATGCTGAATAATACTGGACTCCAAAGTATTGAGGAACTCTGCTCAACTCTTTCTTTCATTGTGAGTGTAAATCACAGATGAATATTCTTTGTGCTTTTTCAAACTGATAGTGCTTCCTACTGAAGTTAAAGTAAGGGCTTTGCTGAAATCAAGGTGTACAGCATATCCTGTGTGTCTCTCTCACCGAAGTTCATTAACCTATGTCAACTAATATTACACTGGTCCACTCCCTCACAAAAAGAAAAGCTCTTGGCAAGTCCGAGCATATTGCTACAGCGTTTTTCAAAGAATTAAAGGTAAGCTGAAATGGCCGTAGTTCCTTGGATCCTCTGTCTGCCTCCCTCTTCTCACCTCTTTTTTTCCAAAACCCAAGCACTGTGGGTGGGATTCAGCTTGTAGATCAAGACTGGTGAGTGTTCCTAAATTCCTACTGTTGTCAGTGGAGATCCAATCAACATGGTCAGTGAAAGCCAGGGAGACATGCAGTTCATTGCACGGTTCACCAGACGTATACACGGTTCACCAACCATCTCCTGGGCTGCATCAAGAGAAGTATGGCCAGCAGGTTGAGGGGGGTGATTCTGCCCCTTTACCCTGCTCTGGTGAGACCTCACCTGGAGCCCTGCGCCTGGCTCTGGAGCCCTCAGCACCAGAAGGACATGGACCTGTTGGAGAGGGGCCAGAGGAGGGCTACTAAAATGCTCCGAGGGCTGGAGCACCTCTGCTATGAGGCCAGGCTGGGAGAGTTGGGGGTGTTCAGCCTGGAGAAGAGAAGGCTGTGGGGAGACCTGATTGCAGCCGTTCAGGGCTTAAAGGGGGCCCATAGGAAAGATGGGGACAATCTTTTTAGTAGGGCCAGCTGTGACAGGACAAGGGGTGATGGTTTTAAACTAAACCAGGGTAGGTTTAGACTGGATCTAAGGAAGAAATTCTTTACAATGAGGGTGGTGAAACACTGGAACGGGTTGCCCAGAGAGGTGGTGGAGACATTCAAGGCCAGGTTGGATGGGGCTGTGAGCAACCTGATCTGATCCCTCATGACTGCAGGGGGGCTGGACTAGATGACCTCTCGGGGACCCTTCCAACCCAAAACATTTTATGATTCTATGATAGCAGACATTTACATTTGGTCAGCAGGTAGCTCCATTGGCTCCGTTGACTTTGGATCTTTCTGGAGTGTCCTGGAAGCTTAGACTCTTGGTTTATATGGTGAGAACTAAATGTGTGTGTTTCAGTTTTTGAGACCTTTTCCACTTCTGAGCTTCCATTTTTTTCTGTACTTGTGGAACATCACCCATTCTCTTTCATTTCTCCAGCGTAACTGGTTAATGTCTAATATTGGTTAAGCCTGTACCTTAAGTATTCTGGGATAAATTTCATCACACCAAGGCGCTTTGAGAATATTCAGTTTATTTAAATGTTCTCTAATCTGTTTTTTTCTTATCCTAGCCAGAATTCACACTACTTTCTTAGCCATCATTAACTTTTAGAATTAAAGAAGAAAAAGGAATTAAACACTTCAGCTTCCCCGTCTTACCTACCATCAAGTTACATCCCTGAATTTTGGTAGACCAATTTTTCCCTTGTTGTTTTTCTTCCTTCTAATCTACCTACAGAATGTCATTGTACTGTTTCTGCTTCTTTCTAGCTCAGGCTGGCCAGGTTTCCTGGGCTTTGCATATTAATATTCTGTTGCATATTAATATTCTGTTCCAGCCAAGAGGCACAAGTTGAACTGTGAGCAGAGGACATGAAAAGGTCCTGGAGTAGTGATCTCGCCACCCAGTTGCTAGATACAACTACATATAGCATTCAGCTGTGTCTGGAGATATCAAGTATCAGCATCATTTTGCAGATTACCTTTCAGCCCCTCGTTCATGTTGGTCTCTTTGTCCATGAGGTGACAGAGTCCAGGAATGGGGAACTGACCTTGACGTTCCTGAGTCATGCCGGGAAACTGTCCTTTCTGGTTTTGCCTCTACATTCCATAGTATTGCTTTTGCACTCATCTAAACCTCCCATATTTTATAGGTCTCTCGAGTTTCAGGACATTGAAGCATTCATGACTTAGGCAGGCTATTCCTGATGGTCCTTGGAGTGGGGTAGTCTGTGTAATTATGCCCTTCATATACTTTCTTCAGGAAGCTTTCCACTCTCTTAAACTACCTTGTCCTTTAAGTTTGCTTCTGCTTGGTCATAAGTAACAACTACTGAATTACTAAAGCTTGCTTTCTTGTTGCCCACAGAATTTCCTTTTGCTCTTCTCTATCATTCCTTGTCCTAAAATCCATGAGCCTCTCCTGCTTCATAATTGGTATCTGCCCAATTATCCTCCACATCTGTATTCTCAAATATTTATTTCTTGCTGGTCAGTCAGGACTTGGAGATCCTCCTCTTTTGTTCTTTCATATATATTCTATATCCAAACGTGGTCTCCACCCCATCCCAAAGACTTAGCAGACATTGCCCCATCCTACAGCTCCCACAGTAGATATTATCACATGGCTGTCCAGTCTCGTGCCCTGAATGATTGTATTAGTTGTTCCAAAAGGGATGAGGTGTTAGGATACACCTGAATCTCCTGGTGTGAAGGTCTTAGATTTCCCCAATGGAGACATCTTCCTTCTTTTTCCTTTTTATTGTTACCCAAGCACTTCCAAGAGGTCTGTCTGACTCTGCTCTTCAGCCTCGTTCTAACTCTCAGGCTAGGTCTGTAGGCATCCTTAACACGTAAGCTAAAGCCTTTTCTTTTTTCCCTTTAGCTTTTTTCCTGATGATGGTGTAACCAGTTATATCACTTCTCCTGGGCTGAATTACACTGCGAAAGCTATAGTTTTGACCATACATGAAGTTTTCCCATTCCTGTTGTTTATTCTTCATACATCTCTAAACCAATCAGCAAACGTACACCGTGTGAGACCCTTTTGTTTCTATGATACAAATTAGTATTTTCCTTCTGTGAGATGATCCTCATGTCAATAACTAGGCATAAATAGCTACTAGTAAGCCTTAAGGTTCATTTTTTTTTGGTGGCCAAGAACTGCAAATCATAAAAATGTTTGCTCCTTTGTTTCTCAGCTCTTCCTGCTCTCTTCAAAGAAGAGTTAAGGAATGAGGAAGCCACTGAGGGTGAAATAGTCACTCTGCGCTGTGAGTTGACCAAGACCGCTTCAGTGGAGTGGAAAAAAGGACACACAGTCCTCAAACCTAGTGAGAAATACAAAATGAGGCAGAAGGATGTCACTGCAGAATTGGTGATCCATAATCTAAATGAGAGTGATGCTGGTGATTATACCTGCGTGTGCGGGGATAAGCAGTCCACAGCTTCCTTAGCAGTACACGGTAATAACCAGTTTCATCTAGATGTCCTCATTATCAAGCTTATGGTTTGAATTAATTTTTTTTCTGTGTTTATTGTTATCTCTCCATAGTTCCTTTGAGTCTGGCTTCGCATGTCGTAGTCATGAGAATTAATTTGCGTTTTGCGATTTAAGGGAAAATCCTTCTTCCCATTTCTAATACAAAGTGGGTTTACGACCTGATCCCTAAAGTAGACATGAGATCAGGCCTGAAGACAGCTCCTCACTGTTGCCCTCACCTTTCTTTCTCCCGTCCCTGCCCTTCACCATGAGGCTGTGTTTGCTGCTCCATTTTAACCCTCTGTCCATTGCATCCTCAGCGCTGCCTGCACGCATCAAGGAGAGCCTGAAGGACGAGGAGGTAACAGAAGGTCAAGAAGCCACTCTGCGCTGTGAGCTGAGCAAGGTCGCTCAAGTAGAGTGGAGAAAGGGAAGCAGTTTGCTCAAATTCGGCGACAAATACAAAATGAGACAGGAGGGCACGGTCATGAAGCTGCTTATCCATGATGTAGAATTGAAAGATGCTGGAGAATACACTTGTGTGTGTGGAGAACAAGAGACAACAGCTGCCTTGATAGTGCATGGTAAAAAACCATATGTATATCTGTATTATTGTGTTTTGCTCTACGAGCTCATCCCTATTTGTTGTGTGTTTCACCTCTGGCTGAATTTGTTTTTTTTTAAATTTGTAAGCTGTCTCTAAGGTCTGGTTGCATCCAGACTGATTTTCTGTTTCTGTCTAGTGGTTTGTCCAATGTCCCAGAATTACGAGGAAAGGAAACTCTTTCCACCCTAAAATGTTCTCTGCTTCTGTACCACCCGATCCCTCCCATTGCCTGTGTGCCACGTGTCATTTTTAATGTCCTCTGTCCATTTTGTGACCTTCAGCCCTGCCTGCAGTTTTCAAAGAAGAACTGAAGGACCTGCAAGCCATGGAAAGCCAAACAGCCACTCTGTGCTGTGAGCTGACCAAGGCTGCAGCTGTGTCATGGAAGAAAGGAAACAAAATACTCAGGGCAAGTGACAAATACGTCATGAGGCAGGATAATGTCCTTGCTGAGCTGGAAATTTGTGATCTAGAGCTGCAAGATGCAGGAGATTACACCTGTGTGTGTGGAGACCAACACAGCACGGCTTCTCTGACAGTGAATGGTAAATTCGCCTTGCAGATGACTGTTCATGTTTTTGTTTCTCTGAAGCGACCTGTTGTTGTATGAGGTGTTCACCTATCAGCTTTAGGCTTTTTCCTAAGAATTAGTTTGTTTTTGGGAAAGGAGAACTTCTCATTCTGACATTTAATTTTGGCCTGGTGTTCCTGAAAAGGGAGCTGAGGACATGACTGTTTCTCCATGCAGACAAACTGCTGTGCTGTAAGGTTAAGCAAATAGGGACTTGGGAATGCTCCTGTTAGGCCAGCTGAGATGCCATGCCCCCATGGAGGGGCGGCCCTGTGATAAATTCTTTAGGTTGCATGTCAAATCCATCCATCCTGTCATACTTTGACCTGTCAGCCTGGCATTTCTTTTCTTACTGTCACTACCAAATTTAATTTTCCAGATCATCATAGTGATAACCTCAGCCTCAGTGGCTGAAGTCCCCGACTTGGCCAGGTTTGAGCTTCAGTTGAGAATCCATGATGCTGATTGCAAATGCAGAGGTCTTAGTTTGAATACACTATCTATTGACTTTCCATTCCCAGCCCTGCCAGTGTTTTTCAAGGAAGAACTGAAGAACAAAGAAGTACTAGAAGGAGCATCAGTCTCTCTGCATTGTGAATTAACCAAAGCAGCTCCAGTGCAGTGGAAAATAGGGTGCAAAGTGCTCCAAGCAAGTGACAAATATCAAATGAGGCAGCCTGGCACCACTGCAGAGCTGGTCATTCATGATCTAGAAGTAACAGATGCTGGAGATTACACGTGTGTTTGTGGTGACCAGAACACAACAGCAACCTTAACAGTTCATGGTAAAAAGACCTTATTAAAATTGATAAATAGTTCTGTAGACAGACATCACACTGAAATTCATCTGCTTCTGCCCTGGGTCAGTAGTTTGTCTTTGGTTTTTTTCTCCTTTTTCTTCATTCTGTGTATAGCTCATTTCTTACTGAGAAAGACTGGCTCAGGGCAATTTTGGGGGTCATTAGTCATCTGCCCCCCATTAAAACGAGAAAATGAGATGTTTCTTTCTGTCCACATCCCCTCTTCTTGGACATTTATGTTTTCCAGCTCTTCCCCATGTTTCACTTCAGCCAACCACAGTTTTCTCCAGAACACACATGTATTGTGACTAGATATAAGGAGGAAATTCTTCACAATGAGGGTGGCGAAACACTGGAACAGGTTGTCCAGAGAGGTGGTGGAGGCCCCATCCCTGAAAACATTCAAGGCCAGGTTGGATGGGGCTGTGAGCAACCTGATCTGGTTAAAGGTGTCCCTGCTTCCTGCAGGGGGGTTGGACTAGATGACCTCTAAAGGTCCCTTCCAACCCAAAGCATTCATGATTCTATGATTCCATGGTCTGTCAGGCCCTCTACTCTCCAAGCACTGCTCGAAGGAGAAGTAAAGGTTGGGCCAGAAGGAGGAGGAGATGTCATTCTATTCGGTGTCCTGGCCATGGCTACTCTGGGGTTACCAGATTCATTAATAAGTCAGAAATTCAGAATGAGTTAAGAGTTACTATTTCAGAGCTTCTTACCTCTAACCTAACTTTGAAGGATGCAGGGGTCTCCACCTCTGTGTGGGGGGACCAAGACTACCTTGACAGTTAGGTATTAAAAAAAAAACCCAACAGCACAGGTTATCAGCAATTATACTCTTCTTTGGCTTACTGGGAACTAGTAAGATAATCTTAGTCAAAGAGAGGCCCAGTTCTGTTCCCTCCAGCTTTTTTCCAAAACCTTCTCACTCCCCTTAGGCTTTCCTGAGACATGGACTTTTTCTGAGGCATTCAGGAGGTACTGCTTGTGTCCTGTACCTGCTTACAGTAGTTGTGCACAAGGCACATTTGTGGGCAAATGTTAAAAATTTGTTTTTCTTAAGGTTATTTCCTAAAGGTCGTTCTGTCTTTGGGGTTTGATTTCCAAAATGGGAAACAGAACCTGAAATTCTTATTACACGTAATGGCCCTTCAGACTTCAATTTAAAACCAGAAGTAGATTTATTTTGAAATCTGGCTGATTTCATGTAGATGGGTTTGTAAGTTTTAAGTAAAAACAAACCAGAAAAAAACCAATACCAGCCCCCAAGAATCACATCTGTGTAGGTAAAATAGTCCTGTATCCAGCAGCATTATTTGTGAGTGCTGTTTACCTGAGATCTGGATCTTTCTGTGCTGTTCTTTCGCCATAACAATCAACAGGCACAGAAGGAACTGATCCCTTACGGTAAGTGGAACTGTGTCACACTTGAAGAAGGATGCTTTCAGAGTTCCTGAACTTGGCTATAGCTAAGGATGTTTGTAATAGGCTGAGAAAGGGAGGCGTGATGGGAAATAATCCCAAGCATGAAAAAGAAATTAGGATATTAATTCTGGTTTTCTGATGACCATTTGTCCATGTTGCATCCTTCAGCTCTGCCACTACTCTTTAAGGAAGAGCTAAAGAACAAGGAAGCAGAAGAAGGTGGAGAAGTTGCCCTGCACTGCGAGCTAACCAAGGCTGCTCCGGTGGAGTGGTGGAAGGACCAGAGGATTCTCAGAGAAAGTGAGAAATACAAAATGAGGCAGGAAGGGGCCAAGGCAGAGCTGGTGATTCATGAAATAGCTGAGGAGGATGCAGGAGACTACACCTGTGTGTGTGGAGAGCACCAGACTACGGCTGTCTTAACAGTACAGGGTAAAACCGATCTTGACCTCCTATTTCCTAACTGGAAACATCTGTCCTCTACTACCCGGTGTTCAATTTTCCATGGCTGTTTGTTCAACCTTATTAACTGAAGTTCCACTAATTTGCAATGGCATTCCCTGCCTTTGATGGACCTGCAGGCTGGGTATGTTGAAAAATACCAGTCTGCATTTTTCTGTGCCATCCTTTTGCCTTTTCCCTTCCTTAAACACAAACTTGCTATCCCTCCATGTTTCCCTTCTGGCATTCCTTTCCTAGCATATAAACCCACTATTCTTTTATCTTTCCTTGCACGTGTTTATTCTCTAAAACACAAGTCTGTTTATTCTTTGCCATTCCTTTCTGGCATTCTCAATACCTACCATTTTAATGTAGGGAGTAATAAGCAGTATTCAGAATAAGACTGTGTTAGTTATAATTTCTTCTGTGCTAAGTTATGTTTATACTGGGTTTTGTGCCCAGAACTTCTGTCCTAATGTACCAAGATAGGTTTGCATAGGGAGTCTGATTTTTCTAGGCAGGAATGAATAAATTCTTTCTGTGACCTCCTTTTGGCCCTATTTTGTTGCAAGAACCAATTGCTGTGCAAACAAAACTGGTGTTTCAGCTTAACACTGCTGGAGAAGGGGAAATGTGCCAAATCAAGAAGGCTAAAAGTGGCTATTTTAACTTAGCTCTACCACTATGGAGTGAGTCATCAAGTTTGAGATCTGAGATATCCAGCCTTGTTAAGGAGGCGGAATATCCCATTATCCCACCTTGTTAATAGAGGGACATATGTTAAGGTCACCAAATTTATTTCAAGGAAATAAAACTGGGGAAAATATGTTCTGAGACACAAAACCAGGCTGGGATTCAGCATCTGGAGATCTTTTTTGGGGGTCAAGAAGAATCTGTGAGCCCTGGATGTGTCTTTTCAAGGGTATCTCAATGAAGAAGGAAAAATGATCTGTAAGGAGCTGTGCCAACACACAGAGCTCAGCAGGGCTGCTCTGTAAGTAGGAGAGTGTAAAGGCAAGAAATTTGTGGAAGATGCCAACAAATGTGCGAACTAAGGAGCTCAGAGAAGATAATTCTTAGTTTTTCTTACATGGAAACTGGTAGAAAACAGGTGTAAATCTCTTGAGGACAGGGAAATTTTGCTAGTAGGAAGCAAGCATAAAACCAAAAGGATTAGGGTATATATTCCCATGAGGATGTTTACATTTCTCTTTCCTCTCTTTGCTGCTGATGCTCACCTTTCCATAACCTTCACAAGTTTCCCCTGTCACTTCCTACTGTCATGCATCTCTGGAGATATCTTCGGTTAGTAATGCTTTTTACCTGCATCCTTCAGCTGTACCTCCGTTTTTCCAAGAAGAAATGACCAGCAAAGAAGCGGTGGAAGGTGGAACGGCCACTTTGCACTGTGAGCTCAGCAAGGCGCCTGCCCGTGTTCAGTGGAAGAAAGGCCATCACGTCCTCACCCCGGACAACAAGCACAGCATGAGACAGCAAGGCTGTGTTGTGGAGCTGGTAGTTCATGATTTAGACCTGAATGATACTGGAGATTATACCTGTGTGTGTGGAGACAAGACCACCACAGCCTCCTTAACAGTGCATGGTAAAGTAATTGCTGGGACTAAGGTCCTGCAGACCTTAGACCTGCCCAAGTCTCTATTTCTATGGTCTCTTCCCATTCCCTTTCTGTTTGCTTGGGCTTTTGTCTTCCTTTAGATTTTGCTTATGTGTTTCCTCCTTCTGTTAGAAAAAGGAAATGAGTTGCCTATTGGTTTTTGTCCTCCTCTGCTGTGTTGGTCCTTCTCACTTTCCTTGCCCTGATGCAGAGTCCAGGGAAGCTGGGAAGATTTATTCCACTGTGTTCCACTGACCTGGATCAGGGCTCAGTAGTGTACCATGTGTCCTCTCCCCCAGGCCCTCGTCTAGCTTCTTTTTTAGGAATATTCATTCTCTCTATGGTAATTCTTTTACTGTTCAGCACGGCCTCCAGAATTCAAAAAAGACCTGAAGGACCTAGAAGCTGTAGAAAGCGGGACAGCTGCTCTGCACTGTGAGCTGACTAAACCTGCTGTGGTGGAGTGGAAGAAGGGGCAGGAGGTGCTCAAAGCAAGCAGCAAATATAAGATGAGTCAAGATGGTGCTGTTGCAAAGCTGATTATTCATGAGCTGGATGTGGAGGACACTGGAGATTACACCTGTGTGTGTGGAGATCAACAGACAACTGCCACTTTGACGGTCAATGGTAAAAAAAAAAAATATCTAAAATAACGTTTTAAAAGTGGGGTGAAAAAAAGGGAAAAGGTTATAATATATTCTGAAAATAGAAGCTGTATGTTAGCATCACTTGTGGAGAGGACTTGGCTACAATTCATAAAGAATGTGTGCAGCTTAGCATGGTCTGTACAGCCTTATTGGAGTGACCGGGTAGAAAATGGGAATTCCAATGGAGAACTAAATGCATTTTGTCAGTATGTTACTGTCAGAATAATTGTAATCTCCCCTGAAAGTGGCCTGCCTTAAGAGGGAATCTGAACTCTTACAACTCCCTGCTGATCTTCAGAATATCTCCTCCATGATCAGGGCAACACATTGGCTACTTCTGTAGTAGGAAAAATATTCTGCCATTTTTAGATCATAGGTTAGATTAAGCTTGAATATATTTCACGGCAAATGTAACTTCATGAAATTGATTTCTCCTTGTTCTGCAGATATTCCTATTGCCTCTCTGGGGAAACAGCCTTGTGCTTTGAATCTAGAGCACTGAGGTTTAGAGACATCTGCAGAAAAGCCCTTTTGGTGCTTTCATTTTCTTTCTACTTTCTCTTTTCCAAACCCCAACTGCAGCATGTTGCAAGTTGTATTTCTATTTTATAGCCCTACCAGCACTTTTTAAACAAGAGCTTCAGAATACCGAGGCAGAAGAAGGTGGTACAGCAACGCTGAGGTGTGAGCTTACCAAACCCAATGCGCCGGTAGAGTGGAGGAAAGGAGATACCACTCTCTACCCTGGTTTGAAATATGACATGAAGCAGCAGGGCTCCACTGCTGAACTGATAATTTATGACTTAGAACTGGATGATTCAGGAAAGTACACCTGTGACTCTGGACATGAGCAGACAACGGCTGTGGTAACTGTGCATGGTAGGTGGAGTATTGACCCTTCGCTCAATACAGATGGAGGGAAAGGAGCATCTCCCAGTGTTCCCTATGGATATTTATTTGTTTTGCTGCTGGTTCCGTACCAGCATACATACTCTACTGGAGCATGACACATTTGGCTTGCAGGATCTGGAGTAATTAATCAGCATCAAAGCAATTAAATGTTGTCATGGTGTCAAAACATGATGAACCCTCCTGCCCTCTGAGTGCAGGGAGCGTGGCTGCATATGGGAATGGATAACAGAGAATAAGCCAGGCAGGCTGATGGCTATTTTGGGTTGTTGATTGCCTCAGTAGTCATAAGGGATGCCTAACTGGGCATAATGTCCAGTTGGGATGGTAAGAGATGCAACAGTTGGGGGATGAAGGATTTCTGTAACATGTGAATGAGCTATATTATTATTTGAGGCTTTGAGCCTCAAGTATAAACTTTGAGTGCAAACAACTGCATTCACAAATGTTTTCCTCCACCCCTTCTACAATCCAGAGCAAGACCTTGCCTGAAATCTGAATTCCCCCTTCCAGTTATCATTATTTGGATGCTTTTGAAGGCTTCCATTATCATTTATTGTCATTTTTTAGTGTACTGCCTCTTCTTGCATTTTGAATGCTAATGATCTTTTATATGTTGACAGAAGCTTTATTTGGGGGGAAAATATACTTTGATTAATATTGCAAACCTGCAGACCTTTATTAAGGAGCAAGGGTTCGTGTAAGAGACAGCATGTCCCAGTGCTCTTTGACTAAAGCATCCCTAGTTGTCATGGAGACGTTTCCATAGGAGAGTCTGACTCCTTCAGATCACAAACCAGGCCATTCTATGGACCGCTCTCTAAGACCAGATCTTTCCTAACTTCACCATCTGTCCTCATCTTTTGGTTCACATAGTAGTACAAGAAAGCTGCTACCAAGGCAGAGACCTGCAGCCCAAAGATTGTGGAATCATTAGAATAGGCCTTTTCTGAGGAATGATGGTAGGATTGGGTCCTTTCCCAACTAAAACACTCTTAAAACATTTCCCTCTCAAATTTTGCAGCGCTGCCTGTCACATTTAAGCAACCCCTTCAAAATAAGGAATCAGAGGAAGGAAGCACAGCTACATTGTGCTGTGAGCTGTCAAAACCTGGTGCTGCCGTGGAATGGAGGAAAGGAGGAGTAGGGCTGCAGCCCAGCCAGAAATACGAAATAAGGCAGAGGGAATGCCGGGTAGAACTCTTAATACATAATCTCAAATTAGAAGATACAGGAGAATACAGCTGCAATACTGGGGATCAAGAAACCAAGGCATCTTTAAATGTGAAAGGTAGGTGGTGCAAGCTGACTCCTAAAGCAATACATTTCATCCAACATATGAAGCAACAATTTGAATATGAATATTTTTAAGTACATGATTCTTCCCCCTATAAATATTTTCCTTTTCATCTGATATACTAGGATTTCTTGGTTTATTTATTTATTTTTCCAATGAGAACGGAAGTGGATGATACTTTGTTCTTCCAGCACTGCATTTGAGTTTTGGGTTCTAAGAAGAAATACTTCCTAGCTTTATGGCTGGGGAGAAATTAAAGAAAGAGCAGTGCTTTAACACAATGTCTGGACGTCTCACACAACATGTGGTTTAAGTATTTAAACAAAGATTTTCTTTCAAATCCTGGAAGAAGACTGACAACAACCTTCCTGATCTGCCAAGGCCGTCCATGGAGTTTTGAACTTCTTTACTCTTGAGGACTTTGTTAGATCAACTGAAGGATAAATTCATTGAAATAATTCAACCCTGGGAAAAATTTGAGTCAACAAACAAAGGAAATAAATGTTATAAGTGCAGATGGCTGCTTCTGACGCAGCAAGATCTCCTAGTAGCTCCAAGCAAATTAGAAAACATGGATCCTGCCCAGGAATATAGCACTTGCAAAGCACAGTATCTTGTTCCCTGAAGTGCTAGTCTAACTGTGTTAATCAGGACTTGACTCAGGCTTCAATAAAAGCTCCTGTTGCTTCTTTTTTTTTTTTCCCCTTTAGCTCTGCCAGTTCTTTTCAAAAAGGAGCTCAAGGACAAGGAGGTAGAAGAAGGAGCTGCAGTGAAATTCCAGTGTGAGCTGACAAAGGATAATGCAACAGTGGAGTGGAGGAAAGGCACCATGGAGCTCTTCCCGTGTGCCAAATATGAAATTAAATCAAGTGGTCGCACAGCTGAACTTGTGATTCATAATGTAGAACCAGAAGATGCCTCTGATTACACATGTGATACAGGAGACCAGCAGAGCACAGCAATCCTCAAAGTGAATGGTTAGCATTGCACCAAAATGGAACAGTGGATAAAAGGGATTTGTAGAATTGTGTGGATGGTATTCTTTTAGTCATTGGTGAATAAGACACCCCAGAAGTTAAGATAAAGAGGAAAACAGGTGCTCAGTCATAAACTCGATTACAGAAAAGCAGGTCTTATGGGATAAGATTTGTAGAACGGCTATGTAAGCATGTACAGCACAGGGTAGAGGGCATTGACCCCCTTCTTTGATATGATAAAAGCAAGAAACTGCATCATGGAGACCATAAAATTCGAATAGATCTTTATTTTTGTCACTTTGCATTCATTGCTGGTTCAGTTGAACCAATAAGTAATCATAAGTCATTTACAAAAGCTTTTTTAAAAAAATCACTATTTTCGATTTTTGTAATACTCTTCCATGAAGACCTTGAGAACACTGTGTTTAAGCAAACCAGGGATAATGTCTGTGATCAGCCACTGAAATATTAATGGTCACCTTGAACTGTTGGGTGCAACTGCTCACCCACACGGTGGATATTCCCTTCTTGTTTCCATCAGTGATGAGCTGTTGTCTGAGCTGTTCCATGCCCTGCTTAAATAAACGTAGTCCATTTGTTTGTGCATCATCTCAAAGGTCTCAATGTCGATGGTCTAGGGTTTTGAAAAGATAGCAGAGAAATAAGAGGTGTGTTTAAAGCTTTGCATCCTTTCTGGTGTTGGAAGTCATGAGTATTTCTATAAAAATGAACAGATTTACACTAGTTTTAATCAGAAAGCACCAGGTTTAGTCAAAATCTTTACGTGTGTGGGAGTTTTCAATATCCAGAGCAGATGTGTAAAAGGTGTAATGTGAATGCCCTTGACTTTATGGGAAACAAAATATTTGGGGAAATTTCTGATCCTCTCCTTCTCCAGATATACAGAATACAGGCTTGTTTATAGAGGAAAAAAAGATTGTTGCTACCATATAACCACTTAATGCAAATTTGTTCTGCAGCATCAGACCCTCGGTCACTTGTGCTGAGTTGTCCCAACCTGGCATTCAAGCTAACGAATCGTGCATTCATTGTTTGTCACTTTGCAGCCGTCAAACCCCGGCTGAAGCAGCAGCTGAAGAATGAAGAAGTGGAAGTGGGGGGAACGGCCAGGCTGCGCTGCGAGATTTCCATTAGCAAAGCAGAAGTGGAGTGGAGGAAGGATGGAGTTGTCCTTCACTCGAGCTCCAAGTACGAAATGTGGAAGGACGGCACCCTCCGCGAGCTGCGCGTTCACCGCCTAGAGCCTAGCGACGCTGGAGAGTATTCCTGCAAGGCTGGAGATGAGACAAGCTCTGCAAAACTGACCGTGAAAGGCAAGATCCGTTTACTGGGGCACAAGGGGGTTTTCACTTTAGGAAGCTAAGGTTTTGCAATATAACTGTTACTATTGTGATAAACCATTGTGACAGGCTCTTGTGATAAACACAGAGCATAGGAAGGGTATAATAAAAAATATTGTGCTCAATGAATGCACTGAAGCAAAGATTCACTTGGTGGGCAGGAGAGGAGAACGCAGCTGTAATTTTTGACTCGTGGCTTGAAATATTTGCTTGACTTCATATGCATGTGAGTGAACAGATGGTTCACCCCCAGCTTCCAGTCACATGGCAGCTGCATCTGGCCTTAATGTCATGACAGACAGAGCTTGCTTTCAGGTTGGACCACTAGCGTGGAACAATCACTGCTAGCATCTCTACAGGCCACTTGATATTATAGACACTCTGTACATTATGCCCAGCTGCACCATTTTTCATGCAGATGGTGACCTCACTTGTATGAATATGAGCTGTGTTTGCTCAGATGAAGATTGCACTGCTTCTCCTTTGCATCCCCCAGCAGATTTGGGGTTCATACAGCTTTTGCCTGTTGCAGGCTCTCTGTATGATCTTTGTACAGATCTGCAGGTGCCCAGCTGGCCTTAGAAGCAGGACTCTGGCAAACTGAAGCGCAAATGCCCTGTGCTCATGCTAATCCAGTAAGTCCTGCTGAGAGCACAGAGCCAGTTTAGAGTGCCAGCATGGAGCATATGCAGTTCTGTTTGCAAAAAGACAGTGGAGGGGATCAGGTTTTAATGTTACTCATGATATCTAAGTGTAAATGTAAAAAATTTTAAAATCCTGATTGATTATTTCTAGCATCTAGAGTTCACCCCTTACTCACCCAATTATGGTATCAAATGCAATTAAAAAAATCAATATGCAACATGTCTTTGAGAAAGGGCAAGCAATAAAACCACTAACAGAAAGATATTGGCCATGTTACCAAGTACGCTGACAGTAGTGAACCAGCAGAGTTTGAAGCGTGTGATTTGAGAGGCTGTGATATCTCCATCCTTGGAGGTACTTAAAGCTCAGCTGGACAAGGTGTTGAGAAACCTGCTGTAAGCTGGCCCTGCTTTGAGCAGTGGTTGGACCAGATGACCTCCAGAAGTCCCCTCCAACCTATATTATTTGATGATTCTATGATTTGATCCATATTTTCTCTTTCATGGCTTGATTACTAATTGGACCATTTGCAGAGCCTGACGTGACCATTGTGAGTGGCCTGAAGGACATGGTGGTGTCTGAAGGGGACGATGTCACGTTTCGGTGCCAGGTTTCTCATGAGAACGCAAGGGACATTGAATGGAAGCTGCAGGATGTTGCTCTGCAAAATAACGAAATGAATGAGATCTCAGTGGAAAAAGGAAACATTCACACCCTGACATTAAGGAAGGTGACTGAGCAGGACATTGGCACCATCACTTTCCGAGTGGGACCCCACACGTCAACAGCAGAGCTCACAGTAAAAGGTAAGGTCTCTCTGTGACGTGGGAAAGGAACAGGACTGGTGAGAACAGGTAACGGTTTGCTTATGCTAATTGTAAATTCAGGGCCATCATTCTTCCCTTGTTAGCTCATGTGAGTAGGGTACTTGTGCTTCAGAGCATGCGTGATGTACTGATGCAGTCTCATATACTGTCATCGCTGCGGATGGAAAGTGGAAATACCACCAGGGTCCTGAAGCTAACTGGTTTCTAGAGAAATTACTGGCGTAGCTCCAGTAGGTGGATTGACAGATCTGTAATTTTCATTGCTTCCACTCTCCTTTTTCTTCTTCTTTGGAGTCTTTCTTTAAACGCCGTTTTGAAGAAATTCTCAAACATCCTTCTCCTTCCCTCTTTGAAACTGTTGGTCTGGTCAAAGTCCCCATCCCATCTGAACCCGTTCAAACACCTATAAAGTTTTTGATTAGCATTTCAGTAACTTCAACAAATATTTGTAAGTGGCTTTCATCCAAAATACATTCACTTCTTTCAACCCCCCCAATATGTAACACAGAAGTTAAAGTATTTTTTAATACTTAACTGTTCAGCTGTAGCTTTACCACTGCAGGGAAACACGATACAGGTGACTGTAAATGCCTTTGCTGTGTTTGGAATTTCAGTGCCACCTCCAGTCTTTAAGCAGAAATTACAGAGCACAGAACTGCAGGAAGAAGAAACAGCCATCCTCCGCTGCGAGCTCTCCCAGCCTAACGTTGCGGTGGAGTGGAAGAAGGGCACCCAAGTGATTTCCCCAAGCTCCAAGTATGAAATCAGGCAGGAGGGGACAATCCATACCTTAAAGATTTATCATTTAAAACCAGAAGACTCTGGCAAATACACCTGTGATAATGGAAACGAACAAACAACAGCCACTTTAACCGTTAAAGGTAGGTTGGTTTTGTTTTTTTTAAGATGAGAAACTTGTTGGCTTAGTACTAGCGAGAGGGTGTTACCTACTGTCCTTGACTCAGAGGTACTTTGCTGGAATGAAGCAGCTGAGTCCTTTTGCTTTCAGAAGTTATGTTAAGTCCTGTGGTGTCTTGAGCAATAAACATGGAGGGGCCCAAGCGTAGTAACTGCTTCCCCAGTCCTAGACCCAAGGGCCTATTTCTGGTCATTCAGAAAAACAAGGCTGGAACTAAAATTAAAATAAGACCGTTTTGATTCTTAACCACCTCAGTCCTTTGAACTGTAGTCCCACCTGGGCAAACAGTGCTCAAGAGTCAAAGTGCCCAAACTTACCTGGGCGCTCAGCTCCAGCTGAAGAGCAAGGCACTTAAATACTTCTAGTGCCTAGGGTCTTAAAAATGGGTGCAATATGCCAATATGTCTATCTTTTAAAATCCACTCTGGTGCTGTTACAAATAGTATATTAATGTGACTTTTTCTGAGATACAAGATTAGCTAAAATAAAAAGGAGCCAGGAGGTTCTTGTGAAGTGCTGTCTTCTGAAATATCCCTTGAGGGCTCTCCATGAAAGGCACGCACCCGCCTGCTATCACACTAACTTCAGGATCCAATGATGCCAGAATATTTGTAATGTAAGCAGATCCTCTGATGGTGGCTGTCCGTTCGTCTCTCTATGTGTGGTACCAGCCGCTCCAGCACTCTTTGGAAGAAAACCCTCCAAAACCAGGAAGCCAAGGAAGGCCCTATGGCCACCCTTCTTGCTGAGCTCTCCAAACACAATGCACCAGTGAGGTAGAGAAAAGGGTCATTCTTGCTCCAAGCCAGCAATAAGTATGAGATGAAGCAGATGGGGTCTGCTGTGGAGCTACTCATCCACGATCTACAGCTGAAGGATGCTGGAGACTACCCTCTGTGATTGTGGTGATGAGAAAACTATGGCATCCTTGGTAGGGAAAGGTGACAAAAAGCTTTCACTTCACCTGTTAGGGAGCTCTAGGTTAGTTTAGATGTTCCATATGTAAGATTCAGGGATACTGTGGCAGTGAGTCTGGTCCCTTTTTGTGATGAGGATTTCTGAATCAACAGTAACGCAGTCTGACAGACCAGGTCTTCACAAAGACATTATTTCTCTCTCCTACTTATTCCTTCACTGGCTCCTAAGAGCCCTAGGGCTGCGGGACTTAGCTGCACAATGGGATGCCTTCACTGCAAATGCAACTGTACAAAAGTCTTGACCCTAGACGT
Source organism: Gorsachius magnificus (assembly GCA_034008185.1). Lineage (NCBI taxonomy): Eukaryota > Metazoa > Chordata > Aves > Pelecaniformes > Ardeidae > Gorsachius > Gorsachius magnificus. Next base: position 155,868,463 of record CM067082.1, on the reverse strand, counting down.
TGCCCAGCTGTCCCACTGAATACACCATCCATTCCTACATCATCTGCAAGCACCTTCATATCTCTCTCCTCTTACACACGTCTGCCACCCAGTTCTTGTGAATTTACTGATTTCTAAAGCTCCATCTCCTTTCCTTGTAAATGCCAATTCAGCTGTAACTGTGGAGCCACCACAGTTCCTCCACTGGACTTGAGGAACTAAACTTCTGCATGTGGCACATTGTAACATCTTGACCCATCAGTGATAAACATCAGTGCAGACACTTCCAGAGTTCGTCTCTCTTTTGGCTCCGGTTTTCAAATGAGGGGCATTATGTAATGATGTTTCTCCATGCGCCCTCCCAAATACCAAAGAACTTGGATATCAGGCATAGGCTTTTGAGTTGTGGCTTTGGTACCCATTTGGAGATACATGCACTTAGTTGCTCAGGAGCCCACAACTGTGACTGCTCCTGTATAAAGGAACGTATTCCCAGAGGTGTTTGGTGTGTGCAGTGCCCAGTGACTCTTGGGGATTGCTTAGTGCTCCTGAAAAACCAGCGCTCTCTGTCATTCCTTGTTTGGGTTTTAAAGTAATTTTGGAATTGAGTTTGAACAAAATTTGGAATGGCACCAGAGTTTCACTAAACACAAGACTTAGTGACACAGTCAGCAAGGAAAAGTAATTTTTTTCTTCTGATTTATCTATTTAGCTTTGCCAGTAATCTTCACACATCCACTCCAGAACCAGCAAGCCGAAGCAGGCGGCACCATCACTTTGAGCTGTGAAATCTCAAAATCAAATGCCTCTGTGCAGTGGAAGAAGGCCAGGACAGTGCTGCGACCAAGTGACAAATACAAGATGCACCAAGCTGGGTCTGTGGCAGAGCTGACGATTCGCAATCTGAGTGAAGCTGATGCTGGGGAATACACGTGCGACACAGGGGACCAGCAAACCACCGCAGCTGTGCTCGTGAAAGGTGAGGTTTTGCATGGGGAAGAGCTGAACAGAGCTTGGTACCATGGCAGGGGCACGTGATTAATTTGACAGCTAGACCTTGTCCTGTGCCCCAACTGAATCACAGGGATCTCTAAGATGAGAATGATTTCAGAGGGATAAGAAAAGGGACAGTTATCTTTAGGGAATCAGAAATGGGTCTTTAGTCGATGGTTTTGTGGTTTAATGTTAATGTCACCCACTAAAATCTGTTGAAACTGCTTTCACAATGCATAGATTGCATTATAAATATATATTAAATATTTATTATACACACAATACAATATAGCATGTATACTTTATAACCTATCATATATCTGTGCATAAAATATACGCACACATACATACATTATGCATCTCTAAGACTGTAGCATGTTACTACGTGCCCGTGTAACTACATTTCCATGCATTTAGTGCTTTGTGGTCATTCTTTCAAATAATAGAGTACTGTAAAGAAAGAGCATAATGAAATGTTTAACCCAGAAAGCATCACTTGAAAGTAGATATCAAACACTGTTGACTTTTTCATAAAGAACCAGCAGCAACCATAGTGGAGACGCTGAAGGACATCACTTTGTATGAAGGAGAAGACGCAGTGTTTGAATGCAGGCTGTCCCGGGAAACAACTCAGGATACCCAGTGGTTCCTGGGGGATGTTCCCCTGCAATCCAATGAAATGAATGAGATCAGATTCCAAGGGACACGTCACACTTTGATCCTGAGGAAGGTGACGCTAGAAGACTGCGGGCCCATCAGTTTCAAAGTCGGGCAGCATACCTCAGCAGCACAGCTAACGGTCCAAGGTGAGCAACCTCCTAGGAAGAGGGATTTAGAAGGTACTGGTAAGCATTGTCAATATTGCTTTATCTTCTGGAGATGTTTATTTGAGAGGAGGGTTCTCTGGAAATCTTGGGAAATTTGGCTAACATAATTTAGGCATTTAAGAGGTAGATATGTACACCTGAGCTAGTAGTTTCAGTCCTTTTTTTATACTCCACGGAGTGAAGCAGACATCTTTGGAAAACCATCCAACGTATCCTGAAACAAGCAGCTAAGATATGTCAGAATCAATGCTGAAGAATGTCAAGAATATGCTCTGAATTAATCTCCTACTTAAGATGTTTTAGGTCATATTTACACCAAAAAAGGGCCAAAACCTCTGAAAATCCTTCCATTAAGTTCTATAAAATGATTTTGAAAGATGGGCCATGTCAATACCGTATCTTGTTTATTCCTCCCTGATCTGGTTCACAATGTAACTATAGGCACCCAGTTCTGATCTGGGGGCAATGCTGGATCAGGTGGTTGCCACAGCGTTGGTACCCTCTTCCCCACAGCTGCTCCGGTCACCTTTGTGAAGGCGCTCCACAGCTTGGAGCTGCAGGAGGGTGGCACAGCTCACTTGTCCTGTGAGGTGTCCAAGCCTGATGTCCCGGTGGAATGGAAGAAAGGCACAGCCGTGATCCGCTCCAGCCAGAAGTGCAGCATCAAGCAGGAGGGGAATGTGCACACGCTGGTGGTTCATGATTTGAACCGTGCGGACTCAGGGGAGTATAGCTGCCATGCAGCTGGTGAGAAGACCACTGCCAAACTAGAGGTTAAAGGTATGTTTTCCTCTTTTCTCAGCAGTGGCAAGAGGTGTCCATGTCAATTTTTGGAACTCTCTAGTACAAGACAGATATTGAGGTAGTGAAGCAAGTGCAGCAGAGGCCACCAAGTTTGTCAGGGGGCTGGAGTACCTGAAGTATAAGGAGGGGCAGGGGCAGCTGGGTTTGCTCAGCCTTGGGAAGAGAAGGTTGAGTGGGGACCTTGTTGCTGTCTGCAGCTTCCTAATGGGCGTCTACAGAGGAGAGAGAGACAGACTTTCCTTGAGGTGCTCAGTAAACAGATGAGAGGCAACAAGTGCAAACTGCAGCAGGAGAAATTCAGATTGGGAAAAAAAACCCCAACCTTTCACAATGAAGGGGTGGTCAGACACTGGAACAGGGACCCAGAGGGGTGGAGGAATCTCCATCTGCAGAGGATGTCCAGAGGTCCCTTCAGCCTTAATTATTCTGTAGTTGATCCCTGGCTGCATGATCTGAAACTGGCCTGTGGATGTATATTTTTGAGTGTTTTTATCCTGTTCTGTGGTTTCATTTGGGGATGAAAAACCACCTGGGCTTCAGAACTTATTACTGAAGTTAGCTGGGAATTCTTTGTGAAAAGAAGTCTAGAATATGGGAAGAGAAATGCAGCTCCTGTAGAACCAAAATTTTTTCTGCTGGTTAACTCCTCTCCGCCTTCCTCCTCTGACTGGCTTAGACCTGGGCATCCCTGCCCCTGGCAGCTCTCCTTCGGTAAATGCAGCCAGACTTGTGCATGAACCTCATGAACGGCATTATCAGTACTTTAAAAATAAAAATGTCCCTCCATTTTCTATTTTTGCTTCACATGTTTTTTTTTTCTCTTTGTGCCATTCCCCCTTTCAAGCCCTGCCCGTGCTTTTCAAACACTGGCTGAAAAACGAGGAGGTGGAGGAAGGGTGCACAGCCAGGCTGCGCTGCGAGCTGACGAAACCCAACGCACCCGTGGAGTGGAGGAAAGGAGATACGGTGCTGCAGCCAAGTGACAAGTATGAGATCCGGCAAGAGGGGACGCGGGTTGAGCTCTTCATCTATGACGCTGAGGCCCAGGATGCTGGCGATTACACGTGTGACTCGGGGGATCAGCAGACCACAGCATCGTTGCAAGTCAAAGGTAGGAGAAGCCTTGCTTGAAGGCAGAGAAGTTATGGCTGTGGCTGTCCTCCATAGGGGTGATATGGAGGTTGTATCACTGAATTATCGTTAACACTCTGTATCTGTGAATTACAACTTCAGAAAGGGTTTGATGTCCTCTATAGGGGTGATATGGAATTTTTATCCCTGAATTATCATTAACACTCTGCATCTGTGAATTACAACTGCAGGAAAGGGTTTGATCCACAATCTGTTCTTCAAAGAAGAATTTAGTGCTTTTTAAACCCAATTCCATTTCTGCAGTTGCAATTTTGATCTTGCTGTGAGTGCTGGGAGCAAAACTGCAGCTGCTGCTAATGAAGGGTATGTAGAAGAGCAGTCAGAAGACTTGCCTGCTACCTGACTATAAGAGACTGGAGTTATCCTCCCCCTCTACTCTGCCCTGGTGAGACCTCACCTGGAGTACTCTGTCCAGTTCTGGGCTCCCCAGTCCAAGAAAGATGAGGAACTCCTAGAAAGAGTCCAGAAGAGAGAAACTAGGATGATAAAGGGACTCAAACATCTCCCCTATCAGGAAAGGCTGAGGGAGTTGGGCTTGTTCAGCCTGAAGAAGAGAAGGCTGAGAGGGGACCTCATTAACACATACAAATATCTTAAGGGCAGAAATCACGAGGACGGAACCAGTCTCTTTGCAGTGGTGTCCAGCGACAGGACAAGGGGCAATGGGCACAAACTGAAACATAAGAGGTTTCAGTTGAACATGAGGAGGAACTTCTTTACTCTGAGGGTGACGGAGCCCTGGCCCAGGCTGCCCAGGGGGGCTGTGGAGTCTCCTTCTCTGGAGATATTCAGAGCCCACCTGGATGAAGTCCTGTGTAATGTGCTCTAGGAGAACCTGCTTGAGCAGGAGGGTTGGACTAGATGATCTCACGAGGTCCCTTCCAACCCTTGCGATTCTGTGATTTCACCATACCTAGAACAGGCCCATTTTAAATTGAGCTATTTGTGCCCAAGCAGCCCAAGAATTGTGGTTCTTTGCCTTTTCCTAGTGGCTACATTTTTTGATTTTATAGCTTTATTCATTTTATACTAAAAGTGCTGTGCCTTCTGACTTGAGCAACAAGATTGTGCTTTTAGATCCTGACTTGAGCCACCATAACCAGCTCCTGCTCAGAGAGTGTGGTTTCAGCAATTAAACGTCCAAATGCTGTGATTGGTACTGTTGTGCCTCTAACTGCTTACACTGAAAATTGCTGGTATGACTATGTGAAGCCCCTTAGAGGTCCTGTGACCGCTGGCAGTCCTTTATGGAGCAGTAGTGGACACTCTTACAGTATCAGCAGCTGACCCACATGAGTGTCTGGGCTATGGCACAACTCAAAGTCCTGCTCTGGGCTTGGCACCGCCAGCAGGCAAGCTGTGGTTCAGAAAGATGGGAACTGTCAAGCTGGAGAAGTCGTAAGCAAGTTTCTCACCTCTGAGCACTTGTCACTGACGCAGTTGCTTCTCCACCGCAGTACTACCCGTGCTGTTTAATGCAGAGCTGAAGAACGTAGAGTCTGAAGAAGGGGGAACAGCTGTCTTGCACTGTGAGATCTCCAAGCCGGATGCCCCCGTTGAGTGGAGAAAAGGAGGGGTGGTCATTCAGCCCAGTGACAAGTACGAGATGAAGCTGAAAGGCAGCATTGCTGAGCTGATCATCCATGGTGTGGAGCCTGAAGACTGTGGGGATTATACCTGTAGCACTGGATATGAGATCACCACAGGTTCTGTGTATGTGCAAGGTAAGGTGAAATGTGGTGGAAATGCTCTGATTTTGCCGCCTGGGTTTCTTATTCCCAAATCTTTGACAGGAACTGGCCAAACTTGTCTCAGACGCAAACAGTTGAAAGCCCATTCATTTCTTTCCTGATTTCAGTGAAGATATAAACACTTAGAGCCAGGCTGATGTTGGACCAGCGTTTATAAGTTAAGGTAGTTCAAAGAACTTGACCATACTGTGTACTGCAGCAGATGGTGGTACTGCTGAAAAGTATTTGCTTGGGGCAGTGGCTGTAAAAAATACTGAAATTTTTGTTATTACTGACTACAGCTTCTGTCATTGTTGCTATTATTATTACTCTTTTAAAGCACTGTAAGTAAATATTTAAATCTTAAGCTACCTCTCTGCCTCCCACCTCATTGAATGCCAGTGCAGATGGTTGCAACACACAGGGGAGCCAGTCATGACCTGGTCATGGAGTAGAGTTTCCTCCCAATGAAACGGTGTTTGCAGACACATGCTGCGGTTGCAAGTGAGTGAAGGATGGAAGGTGGTTTCTAAACCCCTTAAAGAATATTTTAGCTCTTTTTTTTTTTTTCCCTGGAACAGCATTACAAGCTTAATTCTCCTGGACAACTTGCACTGTTGCTTGGGCAGGTTCTGCAAGAAGCGACATGTATATGTTTATGTTTTTGTTTTCCTTTGGCACCTTCTCTTGCTCTGTTATACAGAAGAAGCAGCAGTCATAGTTTCTGGTTTAAAGAACACAGACGTCTTTGTGGGTGAGTCAGCCACGTTCACCTGCGAGCTCTCGTACCCGGGCGTGAAGAACGTGCAGTGGTGGCTCGATGGATCTCCCCTTCACAACAACTTTGTGACCGAAATCTCTGAGCAGGATGGGATGATCCACACTTTAACCCTAAATGATGTGGCGTGCCACGACTCAGGCACTGTCACCTTCAGAGCTGGGTCCCTTATATCCTCAGCTAAATTATTAGTCAAAGGTATTTCTTTGCTAGAAAGAAACACATGGTCACCTCTGGACTTGCTCAGTGTGCTAGTGCTTCTGCCTTCCAGGCTACCCTTACTAAATCCTCTCACAGTTCTTCTGTGCCCTGCAACCCTCCACTTCTGCAAGTCACCTCATACTCACACTAAAGTCTTATAGGTACAACCACATTGATTTTTTTTCAGTGATTCAGGTGACGAAGGGTTGCAGGGCCAGGGGTGCTGCTTTCACCTGACATCTAAGTAGATCTGAACATAAACCACTGTGGTAGCACCTGACTTTTTTTTTTTTTTTAATCCCCTCTTCAACTATTTTTATGATACCACAAAATATTATGTATCTGGAAATTCACAAAATTACCACTGTGCTGCTCCATAGCTAGGCTACTGGCACTGAGCTCAGTATGTTCCCAATAGAAGACTTTGGGCCGTTGTAGTGATGGCTCCAGAGCTCTTCCTGGAAACCAAAGGGTATTTGACATTGCAGTAACACAGTGACAAAATGAGCCTCGTTTGTTGACTGCCAGAATAGTAATGGTCATCACTGCACTAGCAAAGCTTTCTGGTCTGTTGAGTAGATATTCCTCTCATTTGGTAAGGGTAGCCACAAGTCGCAAATAACACTGAGCTCCAGACTTAATAAAGCAAGCTCCTTCACATTCAGTCCTTTATAACCATTGGGAAAAGCCGTTATTTTTCAGACAAAAGTAACGCTTCTTCCTTGCTTGGAAAAGGGATTTGTATATATGGAGATATAAAGGGTTAGGGGTTTTTTATTCTACCCCCATGCTATAGCTATCTACCATAACAAGAATGATCCATAATATGGAATTGCAGTCAGTGGTTGATGTCTCCTTCCCTCTATAATGTGTTCCTTGCACATTCAGAAAATTTAAGTCTCTGCAAAGATAAAATGCCAAATCACTTCTTCCTAACATCAGAATGATGCAGCAACAACACAAAGTGCAAACCCCACGCACCCCGTGTCCATTTGTATCAATTTTGAGTGTCACATTTTCAGAGACAGAACCTGGTTCTGAGCTCTCTAGGCAAAGAACTCCCATGGCCCTAAAACATAAAATAAAAATAAATGCATCATTAGGTATTCTACTCAAACAAAGGGCTCCTGAGAAGTTTTCATTTCACTGAATCACAGCATCGTTGATATTGGAAGGGACCTCTGGAGATCATCTAGTCCAATACCAGAGCTCATGCTAGTACACATATGTATGTGGATATTTTGTGCTTCTATTAAGGCTAGATTTCTTTAATATGAACCTGAAGCACAGTAGTATATGACTATAATTGGATTAGGATGAGAAAGGTATATAAAAAAATAGCCCAGTTACACTGTGCTCAGTAACACTTGATTTAATAGGAAAGTAAAACACTAATAAAATTCTAACTGTGCTTGTATTAACAGCCAATTTCATGCACTTCATTTTGTCCAGAAATGTAAAAATAGATCTGTCTTTGAGCTAGGTGGATTTCAGTCTATCTAGCTGTCCATGGCTTGTTCCTCATGAAGGAACAAGTTGTCTATCTCTGCTCCATGTGCCCCATTCTGCTCATGTAAGGCATGCCTGTAACTGGATATCATAGAATCACAGAATGCTTTGGGTTGGAAAGGACCTTTAGAGATCATCTATCCCACCCACCCTGCAGTGAGCAGGGACACCGTTAACCAGATCAGGTTGCTCACAGCCCTGTCCAACCTGAACTTGAATGTTTCCAGGGATGGGGCCTCCACTGCCTCTCTGGGCAACCTGTTCCAGTGTTTCACCACCCTCATGGTAAAGAATTTCTTCCTTATATCCAGTCTAAATCTACCCTGTTTTAGTTTACAACCTTTACCCCTTGTCCTGTCACAGCATGCCTTGCTGAAAAGATTGTCCCCAAAATATATTCTGTAATAAACGAGATCTCATGACAGCTTTTCTTGTTGGGCCTTCACAATATCATTGCCCTACAACTGCATTCATCCAGTGGCTCGGCATGACAGCATCTTCACTTATGGGTAGGGGGAAAATAGAAAAGGTTAAAGGAGCTGCCAGCTTCTTCTGATCCTTTTGGGCAGGGTGAGAATTGCATGCTCCAGTGTACACATTGGCTTCTAAGTCCCAAGGAGCTTTCTGCCATTCTGCATGGGTGAGTAGGGCCACCAAGGTCTTAGCCTAGCAGTGGCAAAAAGCAATGGGGCAGTGGAACCAGGACGCCTACCTTCTCCAAGACAGCAGGTGACATTTGCTGTGAGGACCACATGTCTGCATCTCATGAAAGGAGCTGGTATTGTACTCCCCAGATACCTTCTTGCTTCTTCCGTCCTGGTGTAACCAAAACATCTCCATGATCTACCATTGATGCTTCCTCTCCATAAACACACATGCAGACACACGGAGTGGTAGAGAGCAGGATGAAGCCTTGCAGCAAGTTTCCATCTGCAAAACTATCTTTGCTTTCTGAGGTCTGCTAGTAGCATCCCAAATCCTCAGCCTGATACACCAGTTTCAAGAGGAGTATTCCGTATGGAGGTCCAGTGTAGTTTATTCTAGCTGGTTTGTGATCAGAACAACTATTTCAAAGATAAGGACATATATCAGCTTTCTCCAGCTGTCATCTTTTATGTCCCATTGTAGCCCTATCAATTTTTTGGGGAAGTTGACATAGTTCTGCTGAGAAGGGTGTTGCAGAGAGACTTCCATTTTCAGAATTCATTGAGGTGGGGTTTTTTTTAGCATATATATTGCCATTGTATGTGGGTGGTCCAGTTTTGACACCTCAGGAGGGACTCCCTGGCTGCTTTGGAAGCTCGCAATATCTTGATGATAGATATATCTACTCTGCCCTACAGCTGCCTGGCAGTAAGCAGAACTAGGATTTTAGAAGAAGACTGGGTGCTTAAAAGCAGCCTCATGGATCTCACATTCTTTATATCCAGCTGCTCTCAGCATTTTATGGGCTCTCCATCTGAGATTGCAATGGTTTGTGATGCATCTCTAGATCAGCTACTGTAAAGGAAATCATATTATTTTTCCCCAAACTATGTCTTTGCTGCAGAGGAACACATGGTTAATCAAAACAATAAGTACCCGTCTCCTGTCAAGTGCCTTTTTTGTTACAGTTTTCCTGGATCTTCGCTCCTTCTGCTGCCAATGGCTCCTGGCATATAACCATCAGCACCACAGGACAGGAAAGAGTCTTTGCATTTGAATGTTACATTTCTTTCCAATGAGTGGTTGTGGTTTGCTCATACAAGGAGGCTCCAGCAGAGTTTGAGGCATTTTCCTGTCGCTGGGTGAGGTTGAGAGTTGCAGGGAACCACTCAAGGCAGCCCAACCATTGCAGTCCTCTGTCTCACACTCTTGCCACCCTCTGGGAAGCAGAGGCATTTCGCATCCATCACTAGAGGGTTTCAGCAATGATGGGAGGAAAAACTAAGCCTGGAGGGAATCCCAGGAGGTGTTCTGCACAGAAGTTCATATTCAGGGCTGTTAAAGCACAAGCCTTAATTGCTGGTGGCCCATTTTCCACTGCGATAGTTACATCCTAATGTACTGCTTTTGCTTCAATCCTGCTTGATGCTGACTGCTAATCCCCAGTGTGCCCAGTCAGCTTGCTGCTTGCACTGTCACTCTGCTTGCTCCCCACAGGCTCTGTGCTTGTCAGAAATCTCTAAGTTGCTATTTCCATGAGGATCCACTAATGCATGTCCTTCCTGACGTGTTGGTTAACAGATCCAACCATTGAAGTGGTCAGTCCCATGCGGGATATAACTGTTGATGAAGATGGCACAGCAGAGTTCATATGCCAATATTCTAGGCCAGTACACGCCATATGGAAGAAAAATGATCAGGAAATACATGCAGATGGGCAGCGAGTGATTATCGATCAGGACTGGAATGTAAGCACGCTAAAAATTAAACCTACGGTACCAGAAGACACTGGCATCTATTCTTGTGAAGCTGAAGGCACTAAAGTGATGGCTGCACTTGATGTTCAAGGTGAGGTCTTCCAGCCAAAGAGGAAGACTATCATGGGTTCCAAGTAAAAGAGGTGAAAAAATCATGGCAGCACCTCACAATAAGATATCCCACTCTTTGGTGTTCACTCCAGTACTGATAACGATGATAAAAGTAGTTGGGAGTTAATGGGAATTGCATATGAAACTGAAGCATTTCACTAGAGCTTAGCTCTAATTAACGCTCACTTATGACACCACTTACACATCATGCCTCTTCTGCAGTGAACTGGAACATCAGTGCAATGGGATGTGTCCTGCTGAATTACTGTAAAACCACAGATGTAATGTCCAAAGGAATAAGAAGAGTAGTTTTTGCTGCTACAGAGGGCTTTTTGCACACAGTGTGCCTTAAAAACCAGTAGCTAATGGATAGTGTGGAATTTCATTTTATTTTCAGCTAAGCTAAGGTAGCTTGGCATTTTACTTATTTCAGATACTGATCACTCAGGAATTACCTTCTCACTTGGCACCAGCATTTGTGAGGGCCCTGAGAAACTGTAAATAAAAATATTAACAGTAGATTGAGGGTTTTATATTGATGTTTCTTATTTTTTTTCTATCTATGGAATTATTGGGTTTGGTCACCAGGTGTATCCGTGTGATCAGCAAGAGCAGTGGTTCTGATTTGAGTTCTGAATATTTGTGTTTTGTCAGGCAATTATGCCTTCTTGCTTAACCAGAGTTGTGAGTACAGAAGAGCAAGGTGTTATTTATGACAATATTTTCTACATCGATAAGCATTTTTCATTTTAGGGATTAAGAAGATATTAATGAACATAAGCTAAAAGCATCCCAGAAGAGGTAGGATTTGCAATTGGCTGCTTTTCGTAGTTAGGGAAGCCAGTGCTCCAAAAGTGGATAAATAAAGAGTTCAGATTTTTTCCAACAAAATTATATATTTTCCAAGGATTTACAAACCCCTCATTGTTCTCCATAAGTATGAATATTATAAAAGACAGAAATTTTTTAGTAACTCATGCTTTTTTTTTTTTTTTCCCACTACTAAATAAATTGTTCGGGTTAGGGTTTTTTGGTTTGCTTTGCTTTGGGGTTTTTTTGCTTAGAACAGTTCCAGATCATGGTTATACAGATCTAAACAGGAACGTCTCAGGGTGTTGGTTCATATTCTAGGTCATGCTGACCATTGTATGGTATTTGCGTAAACTGTATCTACTCACCCTTGTGTTCCCGCTGTTGTGCATGTAATTTGTCCACGTAGCTGGTCTAACGTGAATTATATTCACATGCACCAGCCCATGTTTAATTTTGCATCAGGCTGATTGCTTATGCACAAATGCCAACTGATGCATGACTCTGCGGGCGAACGGAGCGTGTAGATATGTGCATGTTTCTGCCCACATACGCATGAGAAAATAAACCTAACACACCATCACAGCGATTTTGTAGTAATTCAGAATTTAACTCTTCAAAATACTGTTAATACAGATTTTTAAAACTTTTTGTGTGTTTCCTCAAGCAGGCTTTTTAACTCAGATGACAGTCACTATAGCTTTGCCAGCTATAACATTCTCTCACATTTGCTTTGCATGAAAGGCAGTAAGATTTAATCGTGAGCTGTCAGTGGATCCACATCTCCCCAGTTACGATGATAATTGCGCTGCCTGGGAGATCTGCAGGAAATGTTTCCTGCTGTGGGACAGAAGGAATTTGATTACACTTTATCTTCATGAACTATCCCTTCCTATCGACCGTTGGCCCGGTTCATATACACACCAACATGTTTTTTCTTTATTTCTAAAAACAGAAGTCAGTTTTCTGGAGGAAGTCTAGATGAAATGCTAGAGATCCTAGAGTTTTATCGTTATTTTTAAACCATCTCACTACTTAAAATGTTTTTAAATATAGTATTGTGTTAGAGCATGGTTGAAATCAACAACTAAACCTACAAGCCCAGTTTATCGCATCCACATCCTTTCCATCAGCTTTCCAGCAGTGGGAATCATCCAGTGCTCCGAGGCTTGTTACTATTCAGATACGCATGGCCCAACAATTCATACCATTCCTCGTCCTTCTTTTCTAGCCAAGAACAGCATTGTCCAGGGCTTGGAGAATGTGGAAGCTGTGGAAGGAGGGGAAGCCCTGTTTGAATGTTATCTTTCCAAGCCCGAATGCTACAATTACAACTGGCTGATTGATGATGAACCTGCCAAAACCACAGAAAACACGGAGATGGTTTACTTTGAAAATGGACGCAGGCACCTTCTGCTGCTGAAGAACCTAACTCCCCAGGACAGCTGCAGGGTGACCTTCATGTGCAGTGATGCAGTGACCTCAGCCTTCCTGACAGTGAAAGGTGACTGAAGCTCTCGTGCATGGGGAGTCTCAAATTTCTGGTCGGAAAGGGCAAATGAACCAGGAAAATGTGATGAGTAGCATAGAGGAAAAGTGGCCTTTGTTGCTTGCTTCTTATCTAAATCTTTGTCCCACACAATAAATGGATGATGTTTTACAATTTCCTTTTTCTCCTGTTCCGTGTGCCATGGCATGGATATAAGCAGCATCAGCTGGCAATGAGTTAGCAGTGAACGACTGTCTTGCAGTTGTCATTATTCTGATGAGTTGGGTTGTGTTTACACGCACTTCAGGGCTTTAGAGATGAGAGTTGTATCAGCAACAATATTATCTCTGCATCCTTGTATTTTATGCTATTACTGGAGACCCGTGTGGGGATCAGAACCCCTTTCAGAGTACAAGGACAGCCGTCTTCAGTCATAACATGGGACCTCCATTGTGGTTTTCTGTTACATGGGAAAGACAGATATTGCTAGGTTGGTTTTTGCTCCTGAAAGTTTTGGGATATTTCAGTCATCAATGATATCTTCTGTTCTAGTGATATATGTAAACTCCCTTTTAATGATCTCCTTCATCTCCAAGGCCTGACTGTCCAGGGCTTCAGCATAACTCTTTACGAAATCTCTTGCTTGTATTTGTTTCTGTAACTGAGGGTTTGATTACCTATTTTTATCTACAGGATGGCGCCTACAGATCTTGCAGCCTCTCACAGATGTGGAAGTCTCTTCGGGGGAGAAAGCTACATTTACCTGTGTTCTAAGTGAAGCTGTGCCAATCGCTGAAGTTGCCTGGTATAATAATGACATAGAGATCCAGTCAGATGAGGACTGGGAGGTACAAGCAGATGGAAACAAATACAAACTTATTCTGAAAAAAGCCCAACTGCATCATTCTGGAGAGGTGACCTTTGCTTCCAGGGAAGCAATTGCATCAGCCAAGCTATCTGTGATAGGTAAGCATCTGTTCTAGCCCAGTGGCATTTGAAATCTCAGACTTTGGTATTGAGCTACAACATTGAATTTTCTCATCTTTGTACTGATTCTTTTATCTTTGTCTTGCACATCTCAAGCTAGTGTTCTTAGTCTGAGAAGATGCTGCTGGGCAACTTGTTCTTTGTCCACCTCATCAGAAGAAAATTATATCAGGCTAGCGATGGTAGCGATGTTCAGCAGCTTTATTTAGCTGCAGTCTTTTGTAAAACTTAACATAAAGTCTAACGGAAATCAATTTACTCAGAGTTCAACATCACCCTCAGCAAACGTGGACATGGGAGGGAGCTGAACTGGAGTGCGCATGGAAAAAATTATCCAGGGTGGCAAATCTGCTAATCTACTCAAGTGCAGGGCAACCAATTTTCCAGATTAATGAGCTGCAAATTAAAATCTTCATGTGGGTGAGATCTATGAAACACACACCTTGTACTTCAGAGATACAAGAGTTAATAGGTCTTGAGTGCTTCACAAGTAGAAAAGATGACAATTCCCTAATTTCTTCATGGGGCTGGTTAGATCAATGATTCCTCAATGTCCATTCCAGTATCCAAGGTCTGGCTTCTTCCACAGTGGCATAGGTGGCTCACCCAGCAATGTTCACGCCAGCACAACTCCAGTGATGCTTATGAAAGAATTGCAAAGTGTTTTAGCTGTACGCTCTAGTTGGGATATTCAAGAGCCACTCATTAAACATCCATTCTTTAAATTATTATGGATAGTCTAATTTCTGAGACTTGAGAGATCTCTGACATATTCCAGTCATTTGACAAAAAAATTGGTTGTTGTTGGATTTAAAACAGTGTTATCTTATTTTGGGCACCTACATTTCAGGAACTGTAAAATATTATCCTGATTAACTCCTCCTGTCGGCATGTTTTCTGTATGAAATCTGGCTGAAAATAGAGAAAAGAGGCTTTTGTGTTATGTTTGTGATGTCCAGAATTAAAGAACTGTCTGATGACCTCATTTGCCTTTAATTTATTGGATTGGTACATCATGGCAGGTCATTTACTTGGTAAATGCCTTGAACTGGAAGACTAAAAGAATTATTTCTCTCTTCTAAGCCAAAGTGTAAATCAAGTTGAGGAACATTTTCCAATGTACTGAGTACTCTGGTAGGACACAAGACCATTCTCATTGTGTATTTATCTGTTATTGCCTGACGCTGTGACTTATATAGCAATCACAAAGAAATTGAGTGACTTGCTATTAAATTACTGGAGTTACTCTGTAGTCCAACAATAACTTGATTTCCAATAAAGCCAGACCTGAAATAAATATGATCAAGGCCCAAATGTACTTGAAGTTTTCAGCTAAGTTCCTTGATAATACAGACAGTGTAGGGTTATCTTTATTCTGAGCTGGGTGGGACAAAGCAGCAGGAAAAATCACAACAATATGTGACATTAAGTGAGATGATAGATGGAAAATTAATGTCATTAGTAGTGTAGATCAGGGCAGACAAAGGAAAACTCAATGGTGCACAGGTATGTCTCATGGTCATGGGCATGCACCCACTCAACTTTACAATAAAACAAATACTGAATCTGTTGTTCTTCCTTCACGTTGATGTAGAAGGCTCTTGGTTGTTTTAGTACAAAGCATTATTGCTCATGTCGTACATCACGGGACCTCTGTTGTGCCTTTAGCCCACCCCGATCCACCTGAAGAACCAGAAGTTTTAAGTAAGGACAGCCACTCTGTAACTCTGTCTTGGTACAAGCCATTGAGCGATGGTGGTTGTGACATCCTAGGCTACAACGTAGAGAGGAAAATCCCAGGTATTGGCTGGCAGTCATGCAGCAAGGACATTATTCAAAACACGGAGTTTATGGTGGATGATCTCACCCCAGGTGAATCCTACAGATTCCGCGTCTCGGCTATAAACAAAGTTGGGGCCAGCGAACCAGTGCACTTCCCTCAGATGGTGCGGCTAGGTGAGAACAGAGAGATGCCCCCATGGAGGACTGCAAGCTGCTGTAGACCTTGTGTTTCGCATGGCATGCCTGCTTCACCCATTCCAGGCATCTCCTGGAAGAGTCCACTCTGCAACGTCTTTCAGTGCTTTGCTGCCAACACAATAGAGGAGAAAGAGCTTGGGAAAACTGTTCTGGGCTGCCGTGAACAAAACCTGCTGCGTTGTTAGTACTCAACACTTATTTTCTCCAAACTGCATCCAGCTGTCTTGCAGCCTGCACTGCATCCATGTGTTGTCTGGTCACCATGAGTTTCTTTTCTGGTGGAGTTAGGATGGAATGAGTCAAAAGGGGCATGTTGGAATGCATTCGGGGTAACCAAGACCCTGGTACCAATGCAGTGCGTTGGGCAGCGTTGTCTTCTTCACCCATCTTTCTTTTTCATTATATTATTTGTGTATCTTTTTCAATAACCGTTACAAAGAAATGCTGGAGGACACAGTTCTCTTGCTGTCTGTTGGTGAAGCTTTGGAAGCTACAGTGGGATGGAGAGCCACTCCCTCAATCTTTCTTTTCTTGCAACTCTTTCTGTCATAGCCAAGTGCTCAACAAATTCTTCGAAGTGATAATAATAATAAAAACTCCTCTTTTGCTTAAGGCTCAGACACGCAATGATGTTTTTGCAACTTAACTGCCAGTGCTGGACCCTGATAACTCTGAATACGCTGACTTTGTCTACAACAAACCCAAGGCATTTTGGGCAGCAGTCCCCTCCGCTTGGTGAAATGTGCGGAGGGGCAGATCACGCGCAGGAGCGTGCTGCTCTTGGGATCTCAGCTGTGTGCTTCTTTCCATCCCAGTCAACATCCCCGTATTCAATTCATTTGTCTTGACTTCATTTTTAGTATTGCTGTCATACAAAGAGCATTGGCAGGCCTCCTTCCAAAGTTAAGAAGATATAGATAATCTTTTTTTCTAAATTCTTTATGCTTTTTGAGAATTTTTACTCTTCCTAAGCTGGTGTAAATATATATATATATTTTTCTTTTTACTTTAAAGATTGGGATGAATTCCACTTTTAATACTATCTTTTCTTTTTTATTCTTTTTATTGTTTCCTTCTTGTCTCGCTTCATAACTGCTTCACTTCGAAACTCTAAGCTCTTCTAGAATCCGTAGGACTGTTTGAATACTGGTGATGGGTAAATGAAGATCAGCAAATAAAACACAGGAATGTGAAAAGTGCAACCACTTTTGCATGTATATATATTTAAATGGAGCTGTTTTAACTGCTGGGGGAGCTTGTAAAGTTATTTTGATATTACCTTTGGAAGTGCAAACTTTAGAAGCTGTCAGTCTTTTTTGTCTTTTTTTTTCTTTTCTTTGGTTGTCTACAACAGCTAAACTATCTATACATGAAGGATGGGATGCTTGGATATTTTATAGAGTGATCTTTAGCATCTTAATGACAGGTTACGGTATGTTCTTTCTGTTAATTCACTTTTTTGTAATTACAGAGCTTCCAGTTACAGTCACCCATCCTTTGGTGGGAGGATCAGTCTCAGAAGGGGAGGTGGCTCGCTTGGAGTGCAAATTATCAAGTGAAACTGAAGAGCGAGTGACGTGGTTCAAAGGAAAAGAACAAATACAAGCTGGAGGGAGATACGAGATCCTCTCTGATGGAAAAAAGCAGATACTCATTATTCATGCATTTAAACCTGAAGATCAGGACACGTATACCTGCATGGTTTCTCCAGAAGTCAAATCTGTTGCCAGCTTGTGTCTTGAAGGTAGAGAGTGCATTCCCATGATGTTAAATCAGTTGTTTTTGTGGACATCCAGGGTCATCTCTACAGCTTGGACTGGAATTCATTTTCTTTTACGAGCTGTGATAACAATCTACAAAGAATTGTTCTCTTCCTGTTCAGTATTGCCCAGCATGTTTCTGAATCCCTGATAGCTTTGAGCTGCTCAGATAAGATTTTCCTGAGTCAGATATTTAAGGTGTGGTACAGTCATCTCTACATGGGTTTCTGGTGCCTTTTGAGATGCTTTAGGGTATTCTGCCCAGCCTTCAGCTGCCACTTCAGAAAGTGGGGGCTCTTTTGCATGTTCTGCATGGTATCTGCCAGCCCCCTGTCCTAGACATCCCAAATGGCTTTGGGTCATAGTGCTTAGGAAGCTGAATTGTGCCCTTATGGTGGGATTCAGTGGCCCACACAAAGGCATCTAATGCCATTGAGGCACTTCACCCCTGGCATCCATCTCCTTCTCCAGAGGGACCCAGAGTACTCATAGGTCCTGTGCTGTATTTGAGAGTCACATATGGATGTTCCAGACAGCCTGGAGCATCTCAAATGGCACTAGGCACTATGCAGAGGCAAATCAGTGTCTTAGACTTAGACATACCTAAACTGAAGTATCTATAGGCAGGTGCCTCCATATGAGGTCGGTGTCTCAGCTCCCATTACAACCAGTGGAGATCTATTCAAGCCAGTCAGTGAAGCCCTGTCTAGCTGTAAAATAGGATGAGCCTGGAATAGCTTTCCAGGCTCCACTGATGGTCTTAACCAGATATTCATTGACTGCAACATTCAAAAAGGGCAGAAATGTATTCATTGGGTTCAAATATGCAAGGAAGAAAAAAACCCCACATTGTTTGGCCATGTTTTAGGTGTATGCATAGAATCACAGGGTAGATGAGGTTGGAATGGACTTCCAGGGATAGCATAGTCTACTCCCTTGCTCAAATCAGGGTCACCTAGAAAAAGTTGCCCAGGACCATGTCCAGTTATGTTAACTTCACATTTTGTTCTCAACAGAAGGCTTAGTTAAATGCCACTGATACTATTCTGCCCAGGCTTTAAAGTAACATTTCATGTGCTTTCTTAGAGCTTACTCACAGACTTTTAACATCTTATCAATTTAATTCTAATTCTCCTCAGTTCCCACAGCGACAATGCTAAAAGAGATCGCCAGGGAAGCATCCCCTGGAAGCCAACCAGAAGAGCTGGTGGATGGCCATGTCCAGCCCAGCTTGCCCCCTGAGGCTGCTCAGGAGGGTGACCTTCACCTCCTCTGGGAAGCCCTGGCCAAGAAACGCCGGATGAGCCGGGAGCCCACCTTGGATTCCATCAGTGAGGTGCCTGAAGAGGATGAGAAGCTTCAGAAGTTGAGGAAGGAGGAAGCAGAGATGTCTCACTATTACTCAGAGGAGTACTCCACATGTGATGAGCTGGCTAGGACAGGAGAAGCAGATTTCTCTTTCACAAGCTCAGATGATGAGTCTAGAGCTGGGACTCCTTCACTGGTGAACTACCTCAAGAAAGCTGGGAAGACAAGTGTCAGTGTTACTAGCAAGGTTCAGTCCGTCTCCACAGGCAAATTATGGAAACAGTGGGAGAAATCCAGTGTGGAGACTGTTGTGGCTGCTCCAGCTGCTAAGCCAGCTGAACCAGAAATACCAGATTTAGATGATCCTTCCATGAACAAGGCCGCTGTGAAGATCCAGGCTGCTTTCAAAGGCTACAAAGTCAGGAAAGAGATCAAGCAACAAGAGTGTCCAGTGTTTACTGAGACCTTCAAAGATTTCTCTGGTGAGCCTGGAAGCACCCTCCACCTTGAGTGTGTGGCCCATAGCAAAACTGACATGAAAGTCCGTTGGCTGAAAGATGGGGAAGAGCTTTCAGATGGTCGCTACTATCACATAGACAATTACAGCGATGGGACCTGCTCTTTGATTATCACTGGCCTGGACAGGAAAGATGAGGGTAAATACACCTGTGAGGCAGCCAATAAATTTGGCAAGGTTTCACACAGTGCTAGGGTGGTTATCGGCACTCAGGAACCTCAAGTTCTTCGCAAGGAGAAGCAGGTTAAACAAAGCACTGACAGTGAGACAGAGAGCTCATCTGGCAGTGAGCTGGATGATGCTTTCCGTAAAGCCGGACGGCGACTTCATAGACTCTTCAGGGCCAAGATCTCAACAGAGATATCTGACGTGGAGGAAGAGCTCTTTGTCAGTGCAGATGAAGGGGACCTAGAGGTAGTGGACCATCAAACATATCGTGAGGATGACCAGTACATCTACATCAAGTTTGAAATCTTTTCTGAGGCAAAAACTGCTGCTTCTCGATTCAGAGAGATGTTTGGCGCTCTGGGAATTCCCGTGGAGATCGACATTTTGGAACAGGGCCCTAAAAAAATTGAATTGCGTATTGGGAAAGCAACACCACCCACCTATGGGAAGTGTGCACCACCAGTGGCAAGACCTCCACCACCTTTGCTGACTTCTGATACAGGTAGGTGAAGCAAACCTGTTTACTCCTTGGAAAAGACAGCTGGAGCAGGTCAGAATGTTATCTCTTCACTCACAAATAACTTCCAAAAAGCCTTTGTTTTTTGTCTGGTGCAGATATTTTTCTGGAAACTTTGCATTTTTGGAAAAATTGATGATTTTTTTCTTCTTTTTCATTTTGAGGGAGAGGAGGGAGGTTAGTGATGGAGGGGGTTGCAAAGTATTATCTACAAAGCCGCTTTTTACAGCGGAAATATCCCCTACTACAATAACATGGCTATAAATGCTATGATTATTATACTTAAATAAATGAAACAGTTTTCAGAACAGTCCTGAGGGAGACAAGACACTTAGGTAAGGAGAGGAACAAAGGCAATGCATAATTTGCGGGCTGTGGTATTGCAATGCTT
Organism: Gorsachius magnificus; assembly: GCA_034008185.1. Lineage (NCBI taxonomy): Eukaryota > Metazoa > Chordata > Aves > Pelecaniformes > Ardeidae > Gorsachius > Gorsachius magnificus. Next base: position 155,848,050 of record CM067082.1, on the reverse strand, counting down.
ATGGTGTTATGGAATATCTTCATAGTGTTTGTCAGGGAGTTTCTTCTTGACTGTTTTCATAGAGAAAAGATATCACTCCACAATTAAAAACCCTAGAAACCAGAAGTCTTCAGGCACTGGGCAGCAGTGCTCTTAAAATACATCTTTTCACACAACGAAGTGTTCCCTTCTTTCCTAACTACCCTGACTTTAGCTCCCATGTTCATGACTGAGCTCCAAAACCAAGAGGTACAAGACGGATATCCAGTCAGCTTTGACTGCATTGTCGTTGGCAAACCGCTCCCCACGGTTCGCTGGTTCAAGGATGGGAAAGCTATTGAAGAAGACGATCATTACATGATCAATGAGGACCAGGAAGGGTGCCATCAGCTGATCATCACAGCCGTGGTCCCCACTGACATGGGTGTTTACCGTTGCCTTGCTGAAAACAACATGGGAGTTGCTTCAACCAAGGCTGAGCTTCGAGTGGACTGTAAGTCTCAAAATCAAGAAAAAACAAGGGAAGGGGTCCTGTTGAGAGGTGGATAATTTTTTTTTCAAGAAAAAAACCATTTACATTAAAAAAAAAATGTGTTGCCCTCAAAATGTTTTACCTGCAAACCTCTTGTATTCATTTGGTTTGCCAACTCCAAGACAAGGCTCAGAGCAAAGCTTTTCAGATAAACAGAGGTGTTTGCCATAATCCAGGGACACGTGGGATCCTGCGGCAGTAGCAGTGTGGAATAGACCTGCCAGTCACTCAAATCAGTAGGGAAATTATAATTATAGTAAGAAAAATAGTTTCAAAGCTCAGATTATACAAAACACTGCCTTTTCCGTTTAACAGTGACCAGCACTGACTATGAGACAGCAGCAGATGCAACAGAGACATCTTCTTACTACAGTGCCAAAGAATATATTTCCAGGTAAAATATCGACCTCTAGCTCTTTCTAACTTCTCACTTGATAAGATCAATATGTATACTTTTGTCAAGCCTGGCTTTGTTGTATCTAGCAGGGACACTTTAATGTCATAAAGGAACAGCCAGGCCAGCTGAGATGCAATAACTGCAACAGCTGGATATTTATCATGTGCAGACTTGCTCTGGCTGCCTTCAGGCAAGCCTGGATATGTCTTCATGGCACCACTCTGTTATTTTAATGGCATATGGTGCTGAGTGTGTTGTCATGATGACAAAACCCACAGACTGAATTAGCCTAAAATAGGTGAGTCTGATTGCTAACCCTCTTCTGGCTTGCTGATTTTCTTCTTTCTAATTCTAATTGCTTCTTAGCCGAGAACAGGAGGAATCTACCACTGAGGAGGAGCAGTTACCCCAGATCTTCGATGAGCTTCATGATATTCATGTGGCACCTGGAGCATCACTGGCTAAATTTCACCTGAAGGTGAAAGGTGAGGGGGGCGTTGTTCCACATTTGCTGCAGGTTGAAGCATTGGACAAGGGTTTCCAATGTGCCCTTCGGCAGCTGTGACCCCGGTCTGTGCATCTTGCACCACGTTTGCACAAAACAGCTAGAAGAATGTGTTCACGCTTATGAATATTGAGTTTTTCAGCAGACTGAGGCAGACATAAGAGTCTCATTCTGTGTCCATGTCTCCAGGCATAATTACAGGCATACACTTCTGAAAACTAAGTCCTCTAATATGTGAGCACATTAGTCATGGAGGAGTAATAAGAAATAAAAAAAGAGAGTCAGGTTGTCCTTTATTGTCTTTAATAAATGAAACAGTCCTGGACTTGCCTTACTCTATGAGGGGTTTGCTGCTACAACCTAAAAACTGCAAAAACCTCCTCCTGGTGTTGACTGTCTGTGGAAGGGAGAGGTAGGGATTCTCCTGTTTCCTCTGATTGCAGCCTATAAAAATGATGAGAACTGTTTTGGCTTCAACTTTGTTCTTTGTGTACTTTGCAAATCAGACCTAAGCGTTACCTTTCCAACCTGAAAGGCATTTGGACATGCAGCCAATTTGGGGAGTGCCAGAAACTGAAGAGGCAGGAAACAATTTTAACAGATAAATTTAAGAGAATATCATGAATTTTCAGCCATTCCTAACTGGGTAAACCCTTGAGACAGCAGCCATGGACAGAGCTGAGGATTCCTTGGCTCCTGTTCAGAAGGTTCTGCCTGTTTGGAGATGCTCTCAAATCAATGTTGCTAAGACATTCTGTTCTCTGTGTCTGTAACTGCTCCTCGCAGGGTACCCGCAGCCTCGTCTTTATTGGTTCAAAAATGGAGAGCCATTAAAGGCTTCGGATCGACATCCTGAAGACCGATAAACAGGAATTCCACTCGCTGGAAATTCATGATGTCACGAAGGCAGACGCTGGCCAGTATTCAATATTTGTCATCAACTCTGCTGGTTCTGCATATTCGTCGGCCAGACTGGTAGTCAAAGGTAGGTATTGGGCTATTTTTGGCACCTGCTTTTCTGTATTCCAATGGCTCTTTCCATTTTATATAGTTATTTTTCTTGAGAAAGCCTACCAAGGAAAATCAAGTGAGGTGGGGAAGTCTGTAGATGAAAGATGACATGCTTTAATCTTGGTTCACCTGTAAAGTTACTGTGTCCCCCAAAGATGAGACATGTCACTTCTCTAGGGTCTGACTGTTGTCTCATAAACATCCATTTTATTCCTGCCTAACCTCATTAATTTTGATGGTTCATTTTATTAAAACTGAGGGCTGCTCATAAGTCATATTAACATTTCTGTGTAATGTCTCCTGCAAGGGGTAATCCCCTGGAGTCACTTCTTTTTTTCTTCAACTCATGGACAGAAAGGTTCTTGTATTTGTCATTTTGTTTTTTCTCCTTGTGTTACAGCTCCTGATGAGAAAGAAAAGCCATCAGAAACAGGTGAGAGATGCCATAGCAGGTATCAACAGAACCCCTAGGAATTTTTCAGTAGTCTAAACTCACACAGGTGTCACCACGTTTCATCAATAATGTCATTTTCAGATTCCCATGACCAGCTGATACCACCAAGGTTCCTGGAAAGATTTACTAATAAAAAGGTGAAAAAAGGTGCAAGCATCACATTATCTGTAAAAGTTGAAGGTAAGTGGATGGATACCTTGCCTCTCTGCATAACAGTTAAATTGCGTAACTTCATGACACATTCTAGACTCTCTCTGGCCCAAGTCATTGTAACCTCATCTCCTGTATCTGAAGCCTGGGACTCTGCTCCCAACTTCGCAAGAGACTTTGTGTGCTTTACAGAAAAGCATCTTACTCATCTTCCCCTCCATTTTCCTGTATGTAAAACCAAGGATAATAACACTTTAATTAGTCTTATGAAAATGTGTTGATTAACAGTTTTGGTTTTACAAAAAGGTTTAATGTCCTCATGAGCGTGCTTTAGAAAGGTTTATGTTCCTTTATTATATATTTTGTTTGTTATTGTTGGAAAAGTATCAGGAAACAGATCAAAATAGCATTTCCTCACAGTGTGGCTCGTAATTGTAAGGAAGGAACACCATTAAGAAAATTAAAGCTCGTTGCATTGGTTTTCCTTTAGGGCATCCACCACCAACTGTTACTTGGCTGAAAGAAGAGTCTCAGGAGGATATCCTGTGGATCAAACCAGACACTCCTGGGTATAAACTTGCCAGTTCAAATATGCATCACAGTCTAATCCTGTTGGATGTTAAAAAGAAGTACAGCGGAGCTTACACATGCATTGCTACCAACAAGGCTGGCCAGTCCATCTGCACCGCCACCCTGGAAGTTGCAGACGGTAAATCTTTGTTGTGATACAAACACATTCTCTATGTTACCTTTTATATAGTGCCTAAGAGGAAAAACAAGCATGACTGATAAGGAAATTAAGCAAATCATGACTGAAAAAAAAGCATTTTCCCAAGACTAGCCATGACTTTTCTTGCCTTGCAAATTATTACATTCTTTACTTCTATAATGTTTTAGATTTCTGGACCTATCTTGGATTAACAGCAGCGTCTTTTCTGTATAAACTGAAGACAAGTCTAAGAAACCACCAAATTAAGCACAAAGGAAAAAGAAAGGGAGAAAGGCAATGTAAAGTAACTAGGAAAAGTCTCCATTTGAAAAATTGAGTGCTTCACTCTGCTAGGGCATTTTTCATTGTCAAATTGCCTTGAGGCAGCTAGAGTTATTTGATTCCCCTTTTGCAGAGCTTTCCAGGCAAAATTCCTTCAGTAAGATGGGGGACAAGCAAATAGAGGCTGGGAATGGGGGCAGCACTTTGAAGGACTCCATTTTTCTGTTATCCTTCCTTGCAACCCACATTTTTACTGTACCAAGAGCTACAGGAGCATAGGTTGAACAGCGTAGAGAAATGGGACAACCATACATCTATGTGAACAGGGAGAGGAGAAAACTGCATCATATGAATGGGAGTACGTATCTGTCCCGGGCCAGGAGTTGCTAACAGGGCAGACTCAGCATTCCAGTGTTCCCAGTAATCCATGCCTAGAAAATGTGCCTGCATTAAGTACATAAAAAGAACTTGTCTACCTTCTATCCTCTAATGATAACCCCAAATCTTGCAGTGAAAGAGGCTGAAGTTCTGACCCAGGAGCGTGTGATGGTGTCAGAAGCCATCATGACCACACTGGGGTAAGTGGTTGGCCACCTGTGCTGAAGTGGAGCAGTACTGGTACCACCCTGAAGAAGTTCCCATGAGTCAGTTTTAGGCAGTGTTGCCTTTGGCCATCTTATATCCCTGTCTCAGCACCAGAATTAAAATAGTTTGAGGTCCTAGGATGGAAAGTGCTATAAATACTCTAGTACCAGTGTCAGCCATTTATACTTGATTATCAGGGAAGATAGGAACAAGGACAAAGAAAAAAAAAAATATTGGGGTAGGTCAGATAAAACTCTTGCTACTTTTTCATCTCCTAAGCAGAATGCCAAAAAAATTGACAGGGTCAAGGCCTGACTGTTACTTGCCAACACTGAAATACACTGATGCTTCACAGAAAAAGAAGTAGATTAAAAGGGCCTGCTCACAAACTTCTTGTTACAAATGCCCCTGAAGAATAACCTTCTCAATTCACCATTCTTGGCATGGATACTAGGCAGATACAGTTGAAGAAGTGGTATCCACCTGAACACACATTAGCTTCTAGAATATGTCTAGCTTAAAAGGCTTGACCAGTCTTCCTCTGAAGAAGTGTGAAGAAAGTGAAAAAAGCTGCAATGTGAATTCACAGATTCCACTGCAACCTCTCCCAAGGATGAGCCCAGGCTCTGTCAGGCATACTTAGTGATATATGGTTGTTTATCTATAAAGTTGGAGTGGGCTTCCTCCTGCTTCCTGTGTACCAACAGAATTAGGCTAGATCAGCATGTGCAATGGAAATTTATATCCTGCCTCCAAGAAGCACAGGAATAGTGGAGATGTTGACTTCAGGACATTAGTGTTTTGACAGAGCTGTAGTCCTGGGAGCCACCACAAACACTCTTCATTGGATGCAAGGAAATGCTGGTAGTTCTTCATGCCTGTGAAGCCATTTTCACTCAGTGTTGACAGTACAGTCTCCTGCCCCTTCCCTGCTGGCATGAATAAATTTGGTGCTGGTAAATGCTGTCAGTGTAGCAAGGGTCTCTTTGGACCTCATCACCATTGCAGTACCAGGAGTCAGCTTGCTTCCCCAACATGTGGACATCCTGATGTGATGGGATCAGATCTCTTGGCAGGACAAGACTGTGTTCAGTTTTGGGCCCTTCACTACAAGAAAGACATTGTGTTGCTGGAACATGTCCAGAGGAGAGCAACAAAGCTGGTGAGGGGTCTGGAGCCCAAGTCTTACGAGGAGGGGCTGAGGGAACTGGGGGTGTTCAGCATGGAGAAGAGGAGGCTGAGGGGAGATCTTATCTCTCCCTACAACTGCCTGACAGGAGGTTGTAGTAGGGTGGATGTTGGTTCCTTCTCCTTGGTAATGGGCTATAGGATGAGGGGAAATGGCCTCAAGTTGCACCAGGGCAAGTTTAGATTGGACATCAGGAAAAAATTTTTCACTGAAAGGGTTGTCAAGCACTGGAAGGGGCTGCCCAGGGAAGGGGTCAAATTCCCATCCTTGCGAGTATTTAAAAGGCAGGCAGACAAGGTGCTTAGGGACATGGTTTAGTGGTGGGATGGCAGGGTTAGGGTAACGGTTGGCCTTGATGATCTTAAAGGGCTTTTCCAACCTAAATGATTCTATGATTCTGGGACCACAGCATCTGCATATTCTACAGCCTTTGGTTTCCTGATGAAACCACTGGAAATTGTTGAGCATTAGTTCACTGAAAACTGACTGAGACTACAGATCCCACTTGACATAATGTCTCCAACTCTAATAGTTTTATTTCAGTGTCATCTTGAATAAGGTCCCAGTAGCACCAAGGAGATGGAGGCTACTCTGTTCTGCAACCCATTCCCTGAGCAGCCAGGTCTTCTCAAGCAACAGTTTGATATAAAAGTCAGGGATAAGGAGAATTCTCAGATGGGATCTGGCTCGAAGACTGAGACACCCAAGTGTTTCTGTGACCACAAGAACCAGGTGCCCCAATTCTCATTTCTTATAGTGGCCCTGATGAGTATTGGCTACCAGCCATGCAAACCAGAGTCCTAATTTAGATATTCCCAGCCTTCATGTACAAAGTGTGAGAAGGAAGGGGTGTTTCTCATTTAGCTCTCATTTTATTCTAACTCTGCTTTACTCTTTCTTTTTCAGAGCTATTCAACCCTCTGAAAGAGAAGGTAAGAGAAGCTATTTTCTCTCTCCTAGTTGTGCCCTTCACATCTACAGCTGAGATTGTGTATTTCGTGATTACCACCTACTTTTGTCCTGTTTTCTTGAAACTATCTGAAATGTTGGAGCTTTTCAGGACTGGTCTCTCTGTTCAAGAGTGAGTTATTTGGATGAAGTGTGAGCAAGCACAGTTTTAAAAACAGGGGCAGTGAAGAAAATTAGACCTCCCTTCCACGGAAGCTTTTGTTACTCAAAAAAAATATTACTTTCCAGTGAAATTTCCTGCTTAATAGAAAATTCCCTCTTTTTCCAGGAGATCTTGAAGCTGGTAGAGAAGGTGTACCCAAAAGCCCTATTTCACTAGCTGATGTTGGCTCAGAAGAGTTCTTCCAGAAACTCACCTCCCGTATCTCAGAAATGGTATCTGCAAAAATAAGTCAGGGTAAGGAACCTGGCAAACACAATTTAATTAGTGTAGAAAAATATGAACTCTTTTTTTTTTTTTTTTTTTTTAGGTATCATTTGGACTTTAGATATGAGTGAGATTTATGAAGCAGGTTTTGAGACCGTCATCCTACATAAGCATATGAACATTTGTAAATTTGGAAAATTTCTACAGTTTTGAACTAGAAAAAAAGCTTTTACAGTAAAGTAAGATGGCTACTGTCCATTTTATGCATACAGTGTTTATTTAAATAAGGAGGAGTAACTGTAAGCTTTAGAGTGGAGGGTGAGATGCAAAAATGGAAGTGTATTTTGAACATCTTAGGTATTTTGAGTTCCGCAGATATTCATCACTCCTGAGTCTGAAAGCAATCCTGTTTTGAAGACTTCCCACCTCTTCAAGTTTTAGCTCACAATGGGATTTTAAAGTCAAGCTGAGGCTGAAAACTGTGTGCACAGCTGTGCAGTAATCCAATGATTTGTTGAATTAAGTGAAAAATCCTCATTTGTGTATCATATGCTGATTATCTTGTAGTAAAATTTTATCTTGAAGCAAAAACAGAGGCATTACCTCTCCTACAAATATTCTTGCAGTGCAGAGGTAGTACAAGCAATAGGCATGCAACCTCATGTATTAAAATGTCCCAATGGTTTATTTAATTCTAAATATAAATAGGAGGTCACACTAAATCCTACAAATGCTCTTCCTATGGAATATGGGGTTTATGAAATTGAAAATTATTATAGATCCGTTTCATGTTCAAATTGGAGATTTTTATTTCACACTTTGTTGTTGCTCTGCTTTTTAGCTACACTTCGAGTGCCAGGTGCAGAAAGTGATGATGAATCAAAAACTCCCTCTGCATCTCCCCGCCATGGACGATCCAGACCTTCATCCATTGCTCAGGAGTCCTCCTCTGAATCTGAAGATGGGGATTCCAGAGGAGAGGTACGATACCTTAATGGGCAAATATTGACAAAAGGAGAAAACTTTACTCACAATAACCAAGATCCTCTGGTTTAAGGATCTCCATCCCCTTTAGGGATGTACTCCACTTTAGTAGGCATATTTAGTAGTTAAATATTGGGTCTGTAACATAAAGCACAGACAATTGAATTCTGATGCTCATTGTGTGATCTTGAACAAGCTGTTCAAGTCAACATGGTCAAGACATATCCATTATTTGTCACCTTCTGCTTTCATGTCTGAGCTTCAGAAAGTCAGAGCTTGACTTTCTGTGGCCTTGGATAGCGTTGGTCAGAAGAATTTTGTTGACAAACTCTTCATGAGAAAAATGAGAATTTTGTGAAAATTAGAAATTTTTGGGGTGTTCATTTCAAACACTACCCGCCCTTCCCCCCTCAAAAAACATGAAAACTTTGGAAATGTTAACCTCTTTTGACATTTTCAGGACCACTCTTTGTTTTGCCTTGGGAGAAGAATCCACTGTTTCATGGTGTAAATCCAAAACACGTCAGATAGTTTTGACCACATGGTCTGAGACTCCCAGAGACGTAGTTGTCCACTTGCAAAAAGCAAACAGTGAATCTCTTTGCCATACAAGGGCTGGAGAACAAAACATTAACCACAGATAAGCAATTATGTTCTGCTGGTGTTACTGGACCCTTTTTTCAGAGCACAAAGTAACTGTCATTTCATGCCTGCAGATCTTTGATGTCTACATGGTCACAGCTGACTACGTGCCTGCTGCGCCTGACAAGGAGACCATCACTTTGAAGGAGGGCCAATATGTGGAAGTCCTTGATTCAGCTCATCCTCTGAAATGGCTGGTCAGGACTAAACCCACAAAATCCAGCCCCTCTCGACAGGGTTGGGTATCTCCAGCTTATCTGGACAAGAAATTAAAGGTGACTGATCATGCCGTGTTTATTTTTCATGTAAATTTACTTGCTCCAGCCACAGTTTAGAGCCATCCCTTTTGCAAGGAGTGATGGATGAGGAGCTTGTTGAAGGGGTCTGTAACACCATTGGACTTTTTCATGTTTTGATTAGACAATATTTCTGTATGTGTGCAGGGGTTCCTGGGTTTGAAAGACCTAAGAATCCTCCAGCAAAAAAGAAGTTTCACACTGGTTTAGGAATTGTTGAAAGAGACTGTGAACACATGAGGAATATTCTTCAGTGTGCATTGATAAAAGCACTGATCACTTAAAAGAATGTTTCTTTTTCTTGTATTTTAGTTGTCACCAGAGTGGGGAATAACAGAAGCGCCCGAGTTCCCTGGAGAGTTTGTTTCTGAAGATGAATATAAAAGGAAGCTAAGGTGAGCTTGCGTTGTTTGGTATTTGCACCCTGGAGTTTTCCTGCCTGTTGAACTAATGTGAACATTGGCATCTAGGTCCCTTCTGTCAGAGTCACTGTTTTTGTCCTGCTGAGTCCTGCCAACCTCCCCTTTCCCAGAATCAAGCAAACCCTTGATTCTCTCAGACTTGTAATTTGTGCTCTTTGTTTGGGCTTTGCCATTGATTTCAGCCTCAGAAAATTCCAGGCAATCTAAATCATATTGGATGACTTGAAAGGAGGGTTTTACATGATGTCATTCTGGAAGCTGTCTGATTTCACAAAATCCTAAACGACAGTACCTCTGTGCTTTGGGGGGTGCCCTATGTCTGAGGATGGTGTCGAAAGAGGGAGTGAAAACATCCAACCTTGTGTTACTTCCTTGCAGTGCAGCACACTACTGAGAGTGCTCTCATGGAGATATTTGCCTTCTTGATTGTATAAAGGGGCATTGAAGTTGCTGCTGTCAACTTTACATAGACCCTTTCGATGCTCATGCTCTGTTTTATCTGCCCTACGAGTAGATGCCTGTAAGGTAGAGGTAGGTGTCACTCCATGAGCAGGGTGTCCACGTTCCTCTTACGGTCAGAGGGGATCTAGACAACACGCTCCAGGGAGTCCGCTCCTCTGATCACCTATCTCTACTTTAGAGCCTAAAAGTCTCTCAGTATACCAAGGATAATTGTGATGATTTTTCTGTGATTTCTTTTTGCTTATGTGTCTTCCCTTCAGTGTTCTTATTCAAGAGCTGTTGATCTCAGAAGAGGATTACATTCAAGATCTACAGTTCCTTGAGACTCATCACCTTAAGTACACTGAGACCTGTCCCAGTGTCCCAGGAGCTGTTGCCAGTCAGAAATCCACCATCTTCAGGAACATTGATGACATTGCTTGCTTCCATTCCAGGTGGGCATTCCCATGTGCCTTCATTTGAGACCAAATTGTGGCTCACATACCTGGTGTCAGAGCCACAGCCACTATTATTACTGTGAAGGGTGTGGAGCACTGACAGTGCTGAGGTGCAAGCAAATTGATGGTCCTTTTGGGATGACAGATGATGGCATTGCTTAAGTCAGAGCACAGGGCTGGGACTCCCATAGTACCCTTCAAAGCTTCAAGGCTTCATATGTCCAGCTTATTTCTTATCCTTTTAAGCTAATTTAATTGAGAAACAGTGAATTATTACAAAAAGGCGGCATGGTTTTACAGGCACTTCAGTGGTGTCTTCATAGAGACACACATTCCTCTCAAACTGATGCAAGCTTCCATGCATTCAAACCGCATGGAGCTGTAGCAGGCTGCCCAGATACAACACCGTGGCACAATGCCTCCTTCAGGAAAGGATTAACTGCAGATCTGCTGTTCACAAAGTGACTTCCCAAAGTCCAGGCTAAAATACTTTTACTTGCCAGGGAAAGGAGGTGGTGTACACTGTCTTACGTGCCTTAAGCTTTCCATTGCTAAGGGGCTTCCTTTCGCACCTTGATAACCCTGGTCTCATGGGAATCAGTTGTTCTTATGGGAAGTCCATGCCAACAGCATCAGAATCACCCTTTCATCCCCATTTTCCTGCCCTGTGGTCCTAACTTTTGGGTTACCCCGGGGGGAGGGGGAGGTCAATAATCTGCACGCACAGAGCTTAACAACCAGTGAGCGTGCAGCGTCTTCCCCAATCAATGTGTGCTCTGATCAGTGCTAGCAGCATCGTAGGCAGGAGCAACCAATAAGGAGTTTGAGCAGGTTGCCATGAAAAGTATATAGTTACTGTGGGAAAAGCATTGTGGGGGCCACCACTTCTGCAATGGGGAGGATGCTTATGTGGGACATCTGGCACTTTTCCTGGCTGGGCCAAGAGAATAGATTTCCCTTCTCTTTCCTCTCTTTACTTTTGTTTTTCCCCCAAATGTAACTTCAACTGCAAGAGGTGATGCTTGTTATCAGCTACCAAGGCTGCTAAAATTCTTTGGGCACATGAACCTGTCTCAACATCTTTTGTGAAACAGGGTGGGGATCTCTGTCCTCATTCTTGCAGCTAGCTCATTGATCCTTAAACTGAGGGATAAAGATCCGAGGAGGGGTTAACTTCCCAACTTGAGCTAAGCCCTTGAAATTTATCCCTCCCTTCCCTGCAGGGCATTTCATACATTCAAGCGAAGAGGGACAGCATCATGCTGGATGAAGAGGCATTGAGATGTTTAATGCTAATGTGGCATCATAGAATCATAGAATCACTTTGGTTGGAAAAGCCCTTTAAGATCGAGTCCAACCTTTAACCTAACCCTGCCATCCCACCACTAAACCCTGTCCCTAAGCACCTCATCTATCCTTCTTTTAAATACCTCCAGGGATGGAGACTCCACCACCTCCCTGGGCAGCCCCTTCCAGAGCCTGACAGCCCTTTCGGTGTTTCTGTGTTTCCCTCGTTTCCCCCAGTCATTTCCTTTAATCTGTGTTAACCTGAAATTGCCTGATTTAAAAGTCTGGCTGCTGGGGCAGTGTTCTAGCCTCCTTCCATCCCCTTCTCCTCAGATGTTCTCTCTTCTTTGTCTCCACAGTGTCTTCCTCCAAGGCTTGCAGAAATGTGACACTGACGATGACGTGGCCATGTGCTTTATCAAGCACGAAGCAGAGTTTAATAAGTACATCCAGTACCTGGTGGGGAGGGTACAGGCTGAGTCGATTGTAGTCAGCAAAGCTGTCCAGGATTTCTACAAGGTAAAACAGCAGCCAAAGCACCTGCTGAACGTGCATCCTATAGCCCACTGCATCAAGAAATGTAGTTACCAATACTAAATGTGATCCTGAAAAGGATTATTCAATATTTTTGTGGGAAATCATTGCTAACTATAATAATTTTGTATTCACTGTCTAGCTCTTCCTGGTTGGTACAAAGTGGGAGCACATTTACATATGCTTATGCATTTATTAATATTATAAAGGTTATATAGATATGAATGCAGCTGTGATTATGTAGTTGCAATTAAGGGGTGTTTGAAGACCAAGCAACCTCACATAAAATATTAGTATAGGTAGGGAAATCCACTTTCTCCTCTCCAGCTGCTTGGGATTGATGTTCACTAGTGAAAAGACAGACAACCCCCCAGATCCATGAGCACATGCGTGTTTGTGGATCTCTTGAGCAGCAGCACGGCTCCTCTGCCTACCCAATACCCCTGCCTGGATCCTGAGCACTTTTACCCCCTCCACAAGCCTTCTACTCACCAGCTCGTCCAGCCTGATGCTTGCTCAAAAACAAATGCACACGTTCACGTTCACCCACCATTCACAGATCCCTCAAATTATCAGCACAAGCTCTCAGCCTTCCTGATATCCATGCCTGGGGCCTGGGTCTCCTACATGCAGCTAGTCCAGCTTGAAGTTTGCTGGAGAATGGCATGCAGTTGCACCCACAGGCACCAGGTCAGTGGAAAGGATAAACACCCAGCTCAGTGGCTGATGTCCCAGCACATAGCTGATCATAGAATCACAGAATCGTTTAGGTTGGGAAAGACCTTTAAGATCATCAAGTCCAACCGTTCCCCTAACCCTGCGATCCCACCACTAAACCCTGTCCCTAAGCACCTCATCTGCCCGGCTTCTAAATAGAGATGGCCAAAACAGGTCTGGTGGAGCTATCCAGTTCTGGCTGAGTTAGGTCTATGAACCGACATCATATGAGCATTCTCCAGGGAGTAATCTTTTCAACTTCTCTTTATAAGAACCTTTCCTCATTCTTCTATGCTTTTTTTCAGAGATACACGGATGAAATTTTAACTAATGAAGATCCTTCACAGCCACTGATCCCACCGCTGCAGCACTACCTGGAAAAACCCATAAACAGGATCCAGCAGTACCAGACTATAATCAAGGTGAAAAGCTTTCGTTATACACTAATACCTGACAGGTTTATGTTCTGCCTTGTGCAGCTTGTGTAGAAAAATATTTTATTTTTATTCCATATTTCTTGGCTTTCTTCTGATGCAACTACAGTTGAAAGCTGCTTAAGGAAGGAAGACAGTAATCATCACCAGTGGTGGTGCTCTCTAAATAGTTTTTTAAAGGTAAATCCAGGTAGGTTCACAGTCTCCAACCCCATAAGGTTCAGCAAGTTTTATCTGAATTATCTTTAAATATATGCATATACATATATATATAAAATATGCTTACATGCATATATATATGAATACAGGTATGTATATAGCCATGACAAGTATGAATTTGCTTTGCACTCAGCAACAGGTATGTCATAAAAATAAGCAATTTCCAATGTGTAAGACATTAATTTACCAGTTCCTCTCCTTGTGTTTTATGCTGATGTTATAGTAAGATGAAATTTTTGTTTTCTGAAAAGCTTTGCCTCATTCTACCATCCTGAAATGTTTCATCTTTCGAGTTTTAATCTTCTATCTCAGGTTCTAGCCCAGACCACAAATGAAAGTTTCAAAGTAGCATTTTTTTAATGGTATTTTTCATGGGAAATAGCACTAAGCCAGTCAGAAAGCAGACTGCCAAAATATTGCTGTGTTCCAGCACTACAGAAGTGAACAGTTTGAATAGTCTGAAGGAGGTTCAAATGAACTTTCTCATTTTGGACACACAAACACCAACATCTTAGAGGGTCTCTTGGAAGAGAGAGTGAGCACGCCTTTGTTACTAAAAGAGAGGGATAGGAACAAATGTGGAAGAAAAGGATAACCGCCATTTCATTTTTTTTCCATCCTCCCTTGTTTTTAATCTAATAATCTAATAGTGACTCTTCGTTTAGCACTGCCAAGTGAATTTCCTGCCTCGTGGTATTGTCAGGGTAAGCACAAGAGAAATGAAATGGATACATTTAGGATTTGGGGTGTTTTTTTGGTTTTCAATCACCGAAGCACATCTGCTTCAACTTTGTTTTTGTTTAATATCAACTGATGTAAGGAAAAGCCAGACTGGCCAGTCAGTGAGGCTGCAGAATGGGTAGGAAAGAGGAGACTTTAGTAGCTAACCAGCACATGGCGAAAGGATGGGATAAAAGTTGCTCAGATGAACAGATGTTGAGAAATTCTTCAGCTATGAAGGAAATATATTTTTTTTCTCATGGCCCGGTAACATTTTCTTCATTCATCTACAGGAATTAATCCGAAACAAAGCAAGAAATAGACAAAACTGCACCTTGCTGGAGCAGGCATATGCCATTGTATCTGCGCTCACCCGAAGAGCAGAGAACAACCTCCATGTCTCACTCATTGAGAATTACCCGGGGACCTTGGAAAGCCTTGGTGAACCCATCCGACAGGTAACTGGAATTTCTCAGTCAGCGTTAGTGCTATGCATGCCTTCACTAGTTGCTAAGTAGCCTTAGGTCCTACAAGAAGCTCCTCTAGAAATCATATCTGAAAGCAAGTATTTGCTTATTGCCTTTTTTACTGTTCAGAGAGATGGGTCTCCTGGCCTGATTAAGGTTTGAAGCACAGACGCATAGATGCTTATGGAGCCATTCACACATAATATGGTTATTTGCCTTTCCAACCTACTCATCAAACAGTAACAGATTTGTTCTGGGCCCCCACATGATTTTAAAGCATTTTATTTTTTCCTTATTCTCTCTTATTATTGGCAAGCCTCATGGGCCAGCTCCTGAAATTACTGGCACAGGTGGGTTTTCCTGTTGATTCCTCAAGTGTTAGAAGCTCACTGGGCCTTTTCAATTTACACGCTTTCATTTGGCAGAGTTCTTTCAAAGAGCCTAGTTTGTTGGGATGTTGGTACAAGGTATAGATTGCATACGCTCCATGTGAAAACATTAGATCAGTTTATGGATGTTCTCCCACGGCTGTTCACTCATCTTCAAAAGACCTGTGTGCTTCTCCGGGTCTCTTTCATGAAACAGATGTGTGGTTTAGGAGCACAGAGGAAAGGTGACCCAGCTATTGGGACACTACACTAGGACTTTCAACACCCTTACTCAAATTCCTGTTTCTTTGTAGACTTACCATGCCATGCTGGGCAAGGCATTTACCCTGCCTGTTTGTATCCTATGTCTTCCATGGGAATCAGTTTATTGCTGAGAGGAGTTGTAAGGCTACATTACAGTGATGCTCTGGTGGGCATTCATCTATCCACATTTAGACATCCAAAAAAAAAAAAAAAAGAGTCCCATCACACCCCAAGAGTGCTTACTTCTCCCTAATCATGGCAAGGGGGAGCCCATGTCACTAACTGAGCTGTATGTGTCCGAAGGCATGTGACATGAATGTCCTGCTCCAGTGAACGAGACCAAGTGAGCATGTAAAGTGTCCGCATAACACACAAAATACAATTTTCCTTTAGCATTTCCATTTCCAAGAGTGTGCCTACCTCACAAGAGCTCTGTATTTTTCTGGCAACAAATAATACCATTTAAAGGACAATTTAATGACAACCACCATGTACACCCCTGTTGGTGCTGTCAGTCCAATGCACCACCTTTAGCATTAGAAACAACCTGCTGTGCTGTAATAAGCCAGAGACACATAAGGTGACAATGCAACAGTAAACATTTGTTATCTGTTCACTGAAAATAATGGTGAGACATCATTGTGGTAATTATTCCAGACTTATCACTATGTGCTCCTCTTTTTTTTTTTTTTTTTTTTTTTTTTTTTTTTCCTATCAGGGCCACTTCATTGTGTGGGAAGGAGCTCCAGGAGCTAGAATGGCATGGAAAGGACACAAAAGACATGTCTTTCTCTTCAAAAATTATATTGTGATCTGTAAACCAAAGCGAGACACAAAGACAGACACCTACAGTTACATCTTCAAGAACATCATGAAGGTCTGATCACTATAGAACGTTTCCCTGTCATTTAGAACTTCATGTTTGTATCCAGCTTGGACATTTCACTAATCCTTTTGAGCTATTCTTCTGTTTCCAAAAGTCTTTGAAGCACATGTAGAATCTATGTCTCTGCCAAAATCTCTGTGTTAAGCCTTTCAGAAACCATCAGAAGCATGGATGGATTTTTACCATGCAGCAATGAGATTACATGTACAAGTGTTTATTCATCTCTCTTACCTCATTGAGTTAACTGCATAAGTATGTGATATTGATGTGAATTTTGCTGTCTATAGTATTTGCTAGTTTTTGTAGATCTTTGGCTTTGGCAGTCTGTAACGGTGGTAGTAAATTGGAAGAAATGCCGGCTTAGTCATAGGCTACATTCCCAGTGGTTTTCTCTGCTGGTTATGTCGTTTCCTGCCACCAGTTCCTGTTTAAAAATGAAAAATTCAGAGGATTCGACCAGCTCATCTTCAGACATTCAGAGCTCAAGTTAAAACTGCAAGAAATTGCAGAAAGCATTTGCCCAAGGCAGTAGATGCTCAACTCCAGCAAAAAACAACCTACTGACCAAAAAACTGATGGAGTTCTTGATCAAGCCCAGTCAGGGCCTTCTGAAAGTCCTTATCTCTGTCCTCATTGATATTCATAGGCAGATTTTATTTTCCAAGAAGAAAAAAAAAGGTGCTTTGTCCAGAGAGTGCCTGCTCTGTAATTTCTTTTCATGTTGTCCCTAATTGTACTGTTCCTGGGCCCAACAGCGCTGCACTGTAGGATCAGTGTGTCCTACCCTTGGGAGACACTTTAATGCTAGATGTTATTTTCCTGAAATGTGATAATTTCTGCCAGGAAAATGTCTATTTGGTAAGCAGAAAGTCAAGTACACTGGGGAAAGGATTGCAAGTGACCCTGACTGCTGTTCAGCCAAAACCATGTTGCATTGCTCATGCAATCTGAAAAATCTTTAAAAGCAGTGTAAATTATCCCTTTTTCTGCTGAAGCATCTTATTAGCTTTAATGGGAATGGGGCAACTCATGTCCACTGAAGAGGATACGCACTGGTAGCAGGTGACTTGCTGGTGTTTAATAGGGTTTTTTCCATTTCAGACCTTGACTGAAGATGGTTCTGGTTCACAAAGGCTAGGCCCAGATCTGAACTTTCCTAAACTCTGGGATTTCAGCTGTGGGAAAGCTTCTGGCTGAAATTCAGCCCTAAAAACACAGGATGTGTGTCAACTTTCTTGTCCTCCTTCTGTCACGCAGCTGAACAACATAGATATGAATGACCTGGTGGAAGGGGATGACCGGGCATTTGAGATCTGGCATGAACGGGAAGACTTGGTCCGCAAGTACCTCCTTCAGGCACGTACAGTGAATATCAAGAACTCCTGGGTGAAGGAGATCTGTGGCATACAGCAGCGGATCAGCGAGCCTGTCTGGAGTGAGTATGGCCCAAGATAGCCCAAACCTCCTATTTTTTTCTTGGGTGGTCTCCCTGATTCAGGAAGGAGATTAGCAAAGGAGGGAGAGAAACCACTTAGGGTCATCTCTTAAACTGAACCAGGGTTGGAGGTTTTCCTTTAATCACATCACAGACTGCTGTAAATAATGACTCAAGTGACTCGACAGCACACAGTAAGCTTTAACTGGAATGACTACAGCAGTGTTAGGTCCTCCACCTGAGCTGGGGAAGGCACCTCTATCAGGATGGGACAGTGGCGTTTGACTCTCTCCATTTACCATCAGGAGAGCCAAGGCTGATATCACTGAGGTGATTAAATTTACATACCAGAGGTCCCACAGGACCTGCATAGATTTTGAGGGAAGATCAGAGCAGATGAGTAACTTTCTAATTCAGTGACCATAACCCAAGCATGGAAGACACGGGTTGATGAGCTGAGAAGAGATGGCTATCCCTGGCTGTTTCAAGTGATGTGGATTGCCTTTGATGGAGGATCAGAGTCAGAGACTGAAGTGTTGCTTAGCTCCCTGTCTTCATATTCATGCCTTTTTTGTCAATAAGCAGAGGATGTTGTTTTCGAGTAAAATAGCCCAGAAAACATGCATCGCTGGAGAAGAGAAATGCACTATGGGAACTTCTGAAACACAAATTGCAGAGCTGGCACTAGAGATGCATTTGATCTGGCGGGGGTTGCAGAAGGGTAGAAGACCACAGAATTTGGTGACAAAGGCCCTGGCCCACTGCATGAAGAGCACTAGACTCCAATTGGAAAAGTAGCCTCAGGACCTGACCCAGAGTCCTATCCATAACCAGTATAGAGCCCCCTGTGACTTTGTTGGGTACCAAACCCTCCACTCAAGTTCTGGCTTACGTTGCTGTATCTGGGCACATGGGTTTGCTTCGTTTTTTTATCTTGCCATTCAGGCTGCTTTGTCCTCACTGTCATTTGAGATTCCGCCAATTTTCTACCCACAGAATTTATCAGTGGGGATATTAGATCTTTATGGTCTGTGTAGAAGGTAGAAATGGTGCCTTTTACAGCGTAAGGAAATCTGGCATCTTAAAATGCCAGAATAGAATTGGTTTTAGTGTATATATACACTGAAAACAAGTCCGGGCATTTTATCTTTGTGCTTTTAGTGAGGTGTTCTAGTGAGGAAGACTATCAGAATAATTTCGCATAATTTCATATGGTAGTAATAAGTTAAAATAAAAGCCCCTTAACAAAGCATAGATTTTATTGTATGGAGACCAACAGAGTACCTGTTTGGATATAATGGGTGCATTTTAACTGAGGAATTATCTTAACTGTATGGTGTCTGAAAAATGGATGTGCTTATTAAAATCATGGCCTAAAATACTTCCAGATCAGCAACAAATCCCATTTAGTTTTATGGCCCATCTTTATAGCCAACAACAGACATTTGACAGACTGAATTTAGTCTCGCATACACAAGGATAACATGTCACCTGGAAAGTCATTAGCTGCTAAAATTTCCTGCTCAGCTTTCCATTCTGAACCTCACACATTTGGAAAAATTATGCCTATTCTTGTCTTACTTTGCAGCAGCCATCCTATGGACAGACCGCCCCCCCTCCTCTGGACTAACACACTTATTCTGGTGTTTCAGTACCTCCAGACTTTGAGGAAGAACTGGCAGATTGTACAGCTGAACTGGGAGAGACGGTCAAGCTGGCTTGCAAAGTTACAGGAGCTCCCAAGCCATCTGTCAGCTGGTACAAAGGTATGAGCAGCAAGTCATAGAGCCATAGAATCATAGAATGTTTTGGGTTGGAAGGGACCCCTAGAGGTCATCTAGTCCAACCACCCTGCAGTGAGCAGGGACACCTTTAACCAGATCAGGTTGCTCAGAGCCCCGTCCAACCTGGTCTTGAATGTTTCCAGGGATGGGGCCTCCACTACCTCTCTGGGCAACCTGTTCCAGTGTGCTAAAAAGTCACAAATCTTGTTTCTGCAGCATTCCACAGAGTGGGTTGTTATCTGTGTTCTTCAGGAAGAGTCCTTTAGCATCAGTCACATATTTGACACTGCTCTTTTTGGGAAAAATAATATATTAATTACAAAGTGGTTCAAACAAACTTCAGCTTCTTTCAGGTTCTCTAGAATGGGCTTTCCTGTGCCCTGGGAACACTCTGCAGCATGCAGTTATGTGCACAAGCAGCTCACCCTGGATACAGCACTTTAATCCAAACACATGAATCTTACACCAGAAGCGGTCAGACTTTCTCACCAAAGAGAAGAGCTACATAAGAAACCGAGAAGCTCACAGTTTTTCAGCCATGTCAAACAGGCCTGACAATTTCAAAGCCATTTTCATGGAGTGTAGCCCCAGGGATGTGACATTCTGGTTTTCAAGCTATCATTAGCAGAAGTCATGAAGGGTGTTCTCCAGATTCGTCCTCTGTCTATATTGCTCTGTGCCAATTGGTTAGTGGGTAACCTAAAAGCTGACCACCTAGAGATATCCGAGTCTAGTCTTAAAGTTAGCTACTAAACAATCCAAGTACCGTAGGTCTTCCTGTGAGCTAATATATCCTGCTTTTTCAGGTGCCTCTATTAGCCCGTATGAATCCACATCGTGTGGCAGTTAGACAACGTCTAGTAAATGAACAACTTGTTCTCCCTAGTTCAGATGTTTCCATGTCATGGCACAGGCAGCTGTGTGGACATACCCTTTTCCCCAGCATTACCGTATTGCAGAGGAAACAGCTTTGCTGTAAGTTCACACCTTATAAAGCTCTGTTACGCATGTTTGCAGTCACTATGGAGGTGTTCCTTTGTCTAGAAAATCAGAACTATAACTGAACAGCATATACTCTGGCAGAATTTAACTTTTAAATGAGGATTGGTGATGTATGAAGTCCCTCAGCAGTGCTTTGCCCAGAGGATATTTTGTAGGGAGCTGGAAGAGATGAAGAGCTCATTCCTCAACTACCAACATCAGCTGCAATAAAGGAAATACAGCTCTCAGTCCTCTCAAGTCAAAAAGCTGGATGAAATTCCCAAGGTGAAAACATAACTGATACTAAACTTTTTACAAAGACTTTTTTTCCCCTTTACCTTTAAGATGGAAAGCCTGTGGAGGTGGATCCCCATCACATTATAATAGAAGATCCCGATGGTTCCTGCACATTGATCTTGGACAACCTAGCGGGTGTTGACTCAGGACAGTACATGTGCTTTGCTTCCAGTCCTGCTGGAAATGCCAGTACCTTAGGAAAGATACTTGTTCAAGGTAAAGTCCTGCACAGATGCATTGCTTTAAAGGGTTCTGCAATGTAATACCTTAAACATGAATATTAAGACATCCAAGAAGTTCTGTATAACATTTACTGTATAATACTTAAAAAAATTTATTTGATGTACAGGTATAGTCAGTAGTTCTGAGGTCAAAAGAAATGGTCTTCAGTGCCTTGTTTACAGACATCACGAGAATTATCTGGTCAGGGACACATCCTTCGTATCTGGTCATATTCCCAGCTACTAGCTACATTTATCCTTGTTTTGCAGTGCCACCGCGATTTGTGAACAAGGTTCGAAATGCTTATTTTGTGGAGGGTGAAGATGCTCAGTTTACCTGTACTATCGAAGGAGCGCCTAGGCCTCAAATCAGGTCGGTTCTTCAAGTCACCCTGGAACAAATCCTGTTTTCCCATTTTGCATGGGCGGAAGAGTCTCCTGCCCTTTCTTTCAAGGTTATGACCCTTTCTTCTCTGTGTTTTCCACCTTAACCCAATCCCAATGCTGGCTCTTCCCAACCCCAACATTCCTAGGATTCTCAGCAATTTATTCTAGCTAGCATCTGAAAAGAAATAACTGCAGATACCACCTGCCATAGAACTGTATCAGATCTAATGCCCTGACAATATTTTATCATTCTTTTATCTTCCCTGCCTTACACTTGAATTTCTTTTGTCAGCAACCAGCCTGGGGTATTCAGACAAAAAGCTCAGAATAGCTTCTTGTGATTAGAAGCCCTTTTGCCTGCATGAGATTTTTTGAGAAGAATCTCATAAATCTGTGCGGTTTAGTATCCACGTATGATCGACCCACGTGTAGACCCATCTTCCAGGGTACAAACTCTTCTCTAATAGTTAACTCTTGATTTTTTTTTTTCGTCCACTGGTCTGATAGATGGATCAGTGAGCTGGGGACTTCTTGACACTGCTTGTTTTTTCCTGGCTTATACTCAGTGTTTTCCACATGCAGATGGTACAAAGATGGTCTACTGTTGAAAGACACAAGTAAATACCAGACTTTCACTGAACCACGAAGTGGCATAATAGTCCTGGTGGTCAAGAACCCTTCCAATGAAGATATGGGACACTACGAATGTGAGGTAAGTTCAGAGAGATTTAAAGATCTGCTGTGTGACATGACATAGGTGGGAGAATTGATTTTACTGGGAGAGATCCATTGCATGAAGATAGTGGCTGAGTAATTGCTGCCACCTGCCATATCAAAAAGGTTTATACAAAGTCAGGTTCTCCTGAACTAGACCTGGATTGTGAACATCCAAAAGCTACAGAGTAGTCTGATCTGATAGTTCAATGGTTCAAATAATAATTGAGTGAGCTTGTTCTGTAGCTTAAATTCAGATCCAGATCTCTAGAGGTACCTCTTATAAAATTCAGGATCATTCTGACATGACATTTTGTTTCTGGACCATCTTTAAATTAGAACAGATCCATGCTGCTACAAAGAAACCATCCAAAACCAAAAGAGAGACATTAAATCTAAATGGAAGTGTAAACCACTGAAATTCCTGTTTATTTAGCATGCGTACATGGAAGTATCTAATAAATAAATGTGCTGTAAAATATTTTTGAAAAGTTGGTCATAGTCTATGTATACATTGTAATAAAATAGTAATAAGCTCTCAGGGCTCAGCAATAAAAACAGTTGAGCTTGATTTAGGAAATTAGTGTGGGTCAGTTGACCCATGGAAAATTGTTCAGCTCTCAGCAACTTCACAATTATTCCACAGAAATTTTTAGGAAGTTTGATATAATTTGAAGACTTCTACTAGAATTTTAGCACAATCACATTCCCTTGTATTTGCCATTAGCTAAGGTCCCAAGGTCTGGTATTCCCTTGGCTGAGTAAGACTCAGTTGATTAATGGATGAGAAATAAAAAAAACCCTCTTTACCACTTAAATGCCGTACAGCAGGAATCTATGCCCGTTGGTAGAGACAGAGCTAGGACCAAGTCACAAGCTGTTAGCTGATGTGCTGTAACTTGCCTGTGTGAGTTGTTTGTGGTAAAACATTATCGTGAGCTCCACTGAGCAGCAATGTGTTTGTACAAACTCTAGCTTAGGTGTGGGGTCACATCTTTACCCAGTTCTGTTCTCACGTAATTGCAATAAATTTGTAATGTAGTATAGGAAGGTTTTATTACACAAAACCGTCCTGCGTTTCATTTGGTGCTGCATGATTCTCTTTAGCTGGTGAACAGATTAGGGTCTGCAAAAAGTGGAGCAGAACTCTACCATCACAGTGCTGCAGCCCTGACCCAGGAGAGGAGAGGAAACCAAGCCATTACCATAGAAGGTACGATCCTTGACCAGCTCTGTAAGTATGTCAGAAAATTCCTCTAAAACCATCTCATTGAGGATCAAATATATTTGCCATCTTATCCATGTTGATGTTGGTGTACACGTATGTATGTCTATCAAGATGTGCATGGGTATACTGCAGCTCAGCTCTATACCCATCACCATCTGTTGATTTGCAAACCTTGGCAAATCAGCTGCATCATATAATGCTCATAAATGCATTATATGAAAAAGGAGGAGCAAATGAAGGGTTTGTTACACCACCATTAGTGCAAGAAAAATTATTCTATTCCTGTTGGAGTACTTGTAAAAGTCTGGTAGCCTGGCAGAACATGCCGAGAAAAACTAGGGGCCAGTAAGTAAAGCTGCAGGTATATTGTGATCATGTCTGAAATACCACTGAAGACCATCTGGAATGACTGAGAAAGCAGAACTCACAGCAGTATATCCTGAGCCACATTAGTTCATCTAGGACTGTTCAGGTATTGCACACCACATAGTCATAGAGTCTATTCCTTTTTTCCCCTGCATGATTTGCCCTGAATTGGTAGGGTGATATGGACTGAGTTTACACCCATCCAAACCCACATCTCTTTCTTAACACTTTTAGGATGTGACTGCCTAAAGTTACCTTTTTATCAAAGGGATTTCCACAAGCAGTGTGTTAGACATGCTTGCTATAAACCTGTCAAAACTGAGCTCAAATCAGCGGCTACATCTGCATAAGAAACATTTCCTGGTGTAGGAAATTGGTTCTTCGTACATCTTAGAAGTTTCTTTGGCTGGCTGAGCATGGGCCAGCCAGCGCTGCCTCTCTCAAACAGTTCCCAGCAGTGGTTCAGGAGATAATGCAGCCAAGGGACCATTTATAATAAATACATAGCTTACTGTTTTGGAGGGTAAGAGACAGGACTAAGATAGGCATAGGCCATTCCATGGCAGTGAACCTTGGTGTCAGAGAGCTGTCCCAGATGCGGTAGGTGGAGACATGGCCGAGAAAACTAGAGGTTTGCCAACAGCTGTAGGACCTTCTTTCCTCATCTTCAGTGTTTTCACATTGTCTTGTGATAATAACGGGGGTTCAAGCGCGCTTTTGACAGGGGATGATTGTTATTATTAACATTCAAGTGAGAGCCATCAAATACAAAGGCATTCTGACTCAAGAAGCTGCTGAGGGGCAAATGACTGAAGTCTAGGGACATATTCAGGGAAAATGGTATTCCATTTATATTTTTTTTCATTATTTTCCATAGGCTTCTACTGTTGGCCCTGCCTGAGATAAGGTCTGGGTCTGGCTGGACCTTTGGGCTGGAGTTCTGTAGGCACTAATGTTGTACTAGTACATTAAGAGGATTCACACACAACAGGCTATTAAGATCCTGAGCTATGTTCTTGTTTGTCTTGGGTTTATGCTTGCTTTCCTTGTAGTCCTCTCCCAGAGTACCATCAAATCATTCAAAAGCATCACAAGGAGAATGGTGTTAGTAGCACAGCAACACTGGAGTTGTTTCAGCAGGATAAACCTCGAAGTACTTGAATGCTTTGGCCTTGCTATGCCCTAAAGAGAGAAAAATAAGTTGTATGCAAGGTGTAGAGAGGAACACAAACAAATCACCATTAGGGTGGCATATCTTGATGAAGTTCCCTTGTACCAAGGCAGAAGATGTTATAAACCCAAACAAGGGCTGTAAAACAGCGGTAGGAGAGTTGTTCAGCTCTTGGGGTTGCAAGTGTTCAGCCCCGAATTACTCATGTGCTGTTATTCCTGCAGTGATAAATAAAAAAATTCATGAGCTTGGTTGAAGAAATATAATTGGAGTTTGCCTGGAAGCTTCAGAAGTGGTATGAAATAGGTTTTGATCCATGATGTGCAATTGCTTGAACTTGGTAATAAGGAAAGAAATAGATCCCTGAGTCACCTCCCATGGAGAAAGAGAGAGACTGCTGCTTCAGGCCAAGAGAGCAAAGAGCAGGCTCATCCATGGAGCGGGAGGATTGCTCTGAGCAGAATCGCATAATGCACTTGGCCAAGGAGGGAATTCATTGCTTTCTTGAGAATCAATAACCAGCCTTGATCTGCCTATGGAAAAATCAGGTTCATCTGGAAAGGATCTGGAGGACAGATGGATCTCATGAAGGCTTTCTCTTTCCATCCTTACAATCCTTTCTATTTGTGAAAATGGGATTATCTGTAACTTCACCAAGAGGACAACATTACTGCTGTGTGGTACTATTACAACAGAAAATAGATACTGTGTCTGTTCCCTAGCTCACCTGCATGGTGGGTCTCAGTTCTACCTGATTTATCGCTGGTTCTGCGAAATGGCTATTGTCAGAGTCTCCTGAGGCACCCAAGGGGCTTTAGTTGCAACTATTTTAGTTTTTATCTTCCTGCCTTTCTGTACTGTTTGTTATACTGAACCAAACCTACCGTCACAATCCGGGATACCATTAGTACAGTGGTTTACAAGCCCTGACCTGCAGTCAGTGATGGTCCACAGTCCAACACCATGGGTCTCAAAATCCAAGTTCTCGTCATTAGGTTTCAGTTCATGCTATGGGGATTTTCTGATCCATTGGAAGGACCAAATCCCAAACTGATGGAAACCACTGGACTAAGGGGTCCCCTTGCGAGTACCCACAGCTTGGGCTGCAAGGCTGAAACGCTGAGTTCTGCCTTCAGCTACACCTGATCGCTGCACTGAAGTCAACGGAGGGTTGCTTTAAAAATCCTTTTTCTGTAGATACTGGAAGAATTTTAGACACTTTAAAAAAAAGTGCAACTGAAAGAAGATCCTTCTCTTTGACTTCAAGTTGACCGTCTGCTTTGCGCCTTGCTGCTTAACCCACACACGGTAGATCTGGGCCAATGTGCTCTGGCATCCCTTTTTAACACGTTACTATTGCGATTCATCCATCCCAGGCTCACTAACTTGTTCATTTTTTAAGAAAAACAAAGCCCCCCCGTGTTTTTGAAAAGTGTTGCATTCTCACCCAGGCAGACAGGTCCAGGACATATAACGAGATAGTTGGTTGTAGGGGACGGAATCAGCTACACAACAAGCAAAACCATAAAGAAAAACTCCCAGTGCAGCTACAGCCAGGCAACAGGAATCTCTTCATAGCCTTGCCTTTGATCTCATGCAGATTTTGGGACAATTTATTTAGTTGCCTTGGTTGGTAATACCCACCTTGCAGGGAAAAGCTAAAAATTGAGGCTCTCAGTTGGAAGATTTCTTTAAGACACAGAGGAGCTTTAGTCAGTCCGGTCAGACTTGATGATCTTAAAGGTCTTTTCCAATGATTCTATGATTCTATGATCTCTTAGTGCTAGCCTTTTACTGAAGAAATAGGGCACAGGAGTTTGTCCCCCTGACCTTTTTAAAGTTGCCCTGGTTGGGGTGATGGTTAGGATTTTTATCTTGTTATTTTTATTCTGTTGTCATCGGTTAGTCTCGGTTTTGGGCTGGCCACATGGTTTTCAGTGCAAATTCAAGAGAGCACAACCTGCCTTTACAACCATCTCAGTCACTACAGGAGTGGACCCCTTTTTTTTTTTTTAGAGAGAGAGCAAAACACTTGCATCTCATTCACACAATTTAGGAAACATTGTTATGTCCCTGAAGTGCTCATTTTAAGATGAGCTTTAGCAGTTCACGTCAGATTTGTGTATCCCCTGTTGCAGATTAATCTCCTAAGCATAGCAGAGGGGTGAAAGCAGAGCAGCGCTCCTCTGCTTTATGCCAGCAGCGTGTACCGTGCAGGAAAAATAGGTTTATGCTTTTGTGAGTGGAGAAAGCAGACTTAAAGTTTGTAATAAAGGCCATAAACCACCTTTCATCCATTCAGAGCAACAAGAACTGACTTACCCTAAGTGTTTCATCGCTTGTAAGTCAATGATTTTGACGTATTAACCAAAGAGGGGTCTAGTCCTATAGAAGCACTGGCTGATCCTAATGCTTACAGCTTCTAACCTGCTTATCAGGGGCTCCTGCTTTGCAAAGCTGTGTGCCTAAAATGCTACTTGAACAAGTTGAAATGATAAATCTGGTGCTAAAACGGATGCAGAATATTTTCCTCTCGGGGGGGAAAAAAAAAAAAATAAACCAAACCAAATTCTCTCATCCTACTTTCATGTGGTTCTATCCTTCGTATAGGATTGCTTAGATCCTCCCTCATGTATAAAATTGATCCGTCCTGCGTTAAACTGCAAGTCATCAGGACACATGGACTATATGCCATTTACAGCTTTCTCATCCCAGGCCTGCTGAACTTTTGAATACTGAATCCCTGTGACATCTGATAGATGTAGAAATACCTAGAAATATTGCAGCAGTGTCTTTTGGGAGGACTGCAAGAATTAATAAACTCTAAAGAGACTTCCTCTAAATGACATCAGGGGATTTCATTAAATACATATTTAATTATCATATAAATTCAGTTGTTAAAATAACTGTATAAAACATCTATCTTTAGGTGTATAATCAAATTAATTCCTATTTACATCAGAACTGATACTGTTGCTGCTTATGGATTCATTTCATAGGATTATTTGATGAGGTTTCCTAAAGGTTATGTAAAAATTGCACAATGTTGAGTCAGGGGGCTAAAAATTCAGTGAAAACTTCTAATCTGGGTGTAGTAAATTGTTTGAACACTCAGTCAATCTTCCCTCATGGTATAATTATCATTCCACCATTTCAAAAAGGTTTTGAATTATTTAAAAAATATTAACTAAGGATAGGTAAACGGTTATATTGTAATTGTGCTTAGAGATTAATACAAACTCTGATTTCCAAACAGATTTTGTTTAAGCCCACTTAATTCTGCAGTAACTCCTCTGACTTTATTGCAAATTATTCCAGATTTTTACATGCATAAAAAAGACAAGGCTCTGCAAAGAAAACACAGAGCCCTAGGTCAGATATTAACATCAACATTTGCAGAAAATTCTTTTTCATTAATGGTGGGATTTGTTGTTTTACCTAGCGGCAGAAGAGAGGAAGTTAAGTGGAAGGAAAATTAGGTTAAAATAGTCCGTCTAATATTGTAAATGTATTTTTAATTTTCAATCAGTGCAGGTTTGGGACACACCTGAAAATATCAGCACTAATCATAAATTATTAAACAAATAACACAGACACTACAAGTTCCCTGGGCAAGAACTGTTTGTGATTTTACAGACATATTTTTAAGTTGCAGTTCACTTTCAATTGTACCAACTGAAAAAATTACCAGAGCTTATTTATTATAGGCTGGCTGGAAGATTGCAAATCAAATGCTGAAAAAATTACTTTTAGATTAAATTAGAGATTTTTTATTTTTTTTTAGAAACATATTAAATAAAAAGTGGGGCTTGCTGTTGCTTTCTCTACATCTCAAGTAGGTTCAGCAGTTCAGAGGGTGCTCAAAAAAGTCTGGTTCACAGAGTGTCTTAATTTTATTCCAGCAGACAGGATGGGAACCCGCCGAAAATTTCTATTAGCTCTTCAAATGGTATCTTTCTTATTTTTAAAACTGTCAATTTTAGGAAATATTTGCAAAATCATTAAATCATTACTTTTCTTTTGATCTTGATATGCATGAACAGATTCTAGTTAGTTATGGGACAGGGGTCAGGAAAAAATGCAAATTATAGCAAAAAAGAGATTGAGTAGACGCAGGCATGTTGCAGGGCTCTCCTGGGTCTCCTAGGGGTTTTTTTTAATGCTGATTTTCTGTACTGATGATAATGATTTTAGTTTTCATTGTTATCAGCTTGGATTTTGCATCTAGTCCACAAAAGCTTGGGAACTGTTCAGCGTTTGGGGAAACTCTTTTTCTAGTAAGTGAAATCACAGTTTAAAGAATTTCAGCTCCAGGATTTTCTAGATCAAGGCATTTTCAGGTTTCTCACACCATCACTACCTTATTATAGGGGAAAAAAGAATTAAAAAGAAAAAGGACCTTGTTTTCTAGCTTTGAATGGCCAAACAAAAATATTAGAATCTCATAGTAGAATAAACAGATTTTGCAATATTGTTCTCCACAAAGTATTTAATTTCAAAGCTAAATCAGTCACTGTTCAGAGAGCACTCTGAATTCTCATTCTTGGTCAAAAAAAAAAATAAAATTTAAAGATGATGCTGGAAATAACCACAGAAAGCATGGATGGGATGGTACAGTTGTTTTTTTTGCACTCCACTTTATTTTGATTAACTGAGCAAAGTTAATTTAATCATTTCAGCTTTTGCCTTTCTTTAACCCCATGCTGTTCATACTGTTTTCTTTGTAGTCACTGAACAAGAGACTAAAGTGCCCAAGAAAACCATCATCATGTAAGTGCTGATTATTTTTTTTTTTGGTAACATTTGTGTTTTGCCTTGCTGCCTATGCATGATCCAATAACAAGCTTGTGTTTATTGGCCATGCAAGAGTGTTCATTCCCATCCCACCAGAACTTGTGGGATTCTGTGCTATGCAAAGTTACCACCTGAAAAAAAAAAAAAATCTTACTATGCCTTTTAAAAAATAGGAGCACTGGTGTTAGACACAGCCTGGGGCAGGGTTTTTTTTTATGATATTATGTGTGAAAAAATTCCACCGAATACTGCCAGAGTTGCACAGGAGCTCAAGAAGGTAGAGTCTGACCCTGAAATGTTGAAAAGAGACCAGCTTTGAGAACTGGTTACTTGAAAAAATATAAAAATATAACAAATACTTCCTAGCTTACAGTGATTTCTTCCGGCTTTCTGTTTTAAATTCTTCAGGAAAGCCTTTTAAGGTGAAGCAGAAGGAAGACGCACATTTTTTCCCCCATCTGTCTCTATATGAAAGGAGGCTGTAGCGAGGTGGGGGTCAGCCTCTTCTCCCTGGGGAGATGAGGGGAAACGATATGAAGTTGCACCAGGGCAGGTTTAGGTTGCACATTAGGAAAAAATTCTTCAAAGAAAGGGTTGTCAGGCACTGGAAGGGGCTGCCCAGGGAGGTGGTTGAGTCCCCATCCCTGGGGGGATTTAAAAGCCGGGCAGACGAGGTGCTTAGGGAGAGGGTTTAGTGGTGGGATGGCAGGGTTAGGGGAACGGTTGGGCTTGATGATCTTAAAGGGCTTTTCCAACCTAAATGATTCTGTGATTCTATGATTCTATATTTTAACATGACATTTTTTCCTGATAATGACTTGGGCTTTTTGGATACTTTGAGCCTGGTTTATATTGGTTATCTGTAACACATGAAGATCAATTGCAGCAAAACCAGTGCTTTCTGAGTCATATGTAGACCAGAAGCTCATCAGCGATTAAAATCTTAAAGTATCTTCTTGCTTTTAAGTATCATAAACAAAGACATAATAAAATTGTTCCATGTGCTGGAAGGGGGATGTTGTCCTTCTGTAGTCAGCCTTCAGAGCACCTCCAAGCTTTTCAAACCATGTCCTAATGATAGTAGGTGATGATGCAATGGATATTTTGGGGAAATTAATTCTCTTAAGAGTTGTGATATTGCTAAAATCAGTCCTTGGCTTGGACATGATGCTAAAGTTGACTTTTTTTACTTTTATTAGATGGTGAGGAGAATGGGTGAAATGACAGCTAAAATACAGTTAAGAATTTCTTACTTTTTATCTCTTTTCTTTTGTTCTGTGATGACTTTTAGTCATGACCCATGCACTTCGCCCATTTGGAGACAGTGCCTTATCAGAAGACATGTCCCCCCTCCTAAAAGCTTCTACCTTAAATAGGTAAAGAGCAGACAGGAGAGGCAGGAAAGGGTTCTACCTTTGCCCCTCTCTCTACAGCCCATCAGCTCAGCTAACATCGCCAGTCATTAGAATTTTTTACCCTGCAAAGACCAGAAAACGAAGGTGTTTCTGCCTATACCATCTCAAGGACCAGGGTTCAGATACCAGTGGGGTAGCTAAACAGAGAAATACTTTTTTATATCATGGTCAGAAACATCCTGAGAAAGTCATGAGCAGAAAGGAACCACCCAGAGCCAGACCACATCTAAAGCTCAGTAAATCGCATCTTTCTACGTCTCTGTGCCTGTAAATCACCTGAAGAGATGCTTTTATTTTATATTTCTCCTCAGCCAGCTAATAGTCCTCCTTTTCTCTTTATGATTTCAAATCACAAGCAGCAGTTGGTTGATTAAATACTTTAAACTAATGCAAAATACCATCAGTTAAGCTGATTTCTAAATTTCTGACATGTGAATTCCATAGACTATTGCTTTGGACAGCTCAAGAAGTGGTTCCTAAATTAAGGACTGCAGCCCCAAAGGAGGCTGGTACCTTTATGAGTGGGATCTCAGAAATTCCCCTCCTTTTGCTAGTGGATGCGGTCATGAACTCATTAGAGTGGACCTCAGCTGGAATTGGGATAGTGATGGGGTAAAGTCTGGGATCCACTCCCTAAGGACACATTCCAGCACTCCTTAATGTGTAGCAATTTGAGGAACAGAAGCAGCTTTGAAACTACCAGCAGAAAATAAGAGATAATTTAGAGATGGGGTTGAACAATGTCTATATATGCAAATCCCAGACCCCAAAAAGCATTTCAACCTTGTAACGTAGAGCAAAGTCTATCGCGAACACACATGGATTCATTCTCATCTTTATCTAAAATGATTTGGTTTTGTGTAATTCAGAAAGGCACCATGGCCATGATGAAGACTCTGCATAGACCTTAAAGCTCTATAGCAAAACTATAGAAAACCTGGGGGAAAGAGTAAAGCAGTGGAAATAAGCAGTAGAAGAGAGGGTGCTCTGGAAGAAACAAAAGCTCACGGTAGCTGATCCAGTCCTGGACTTCACCACGTCCTCAAATGGAGAGACTGATGGTGGAAAGAAAGCTGATCTCCATAGGAGAAGGCAATACCAGACTCCAAAAATGAGACCTATGGATGAGAAAGGCTACAATATATCTAAGAGGATTAGCCTTCCATGACGATTAGACAAATGTGATAGGAGAAATGGGCTCTCCTTTCACAAGGACTCCTTCCACCCTTCTCTTTATCTCAGTGCAAAACCGCTGGATAGCAGAGCTGGTGACTTTCAGCCCTCTGTGGCTGTGACTACAGGCTGGTGAGGAGAAAAAGAGAGATGAAGAAGCTATTGTCTTGATTCATAACCCCAGTTCAGGCCATTGTCTTTACCCTTCAGTTAATTTTTTTTTTTTTTTTTAAATCCCATTGCTTAGAGGCAGGGACAGAACCTCAACACAGACACAAAATTGGCTTTGCCCGTTCGTTCCACTGAACCAGCTACCTCTGCGGTAGAGCGTTAGCTTCCTTGAGCTCCCAAAGCAAACACTGTCTTTACCTTCGAGTTTTTCCATGAGAGAAATACCACCGAAAAATCTGTGGGGAAAACTGCATGTCAAATATATAAATTAAGTGCCTTGAAGTCTGGGTTCAGGTGTTCCTGTCCCCAGATTTTAAAGCTATTTGATCCAATTTAATCCGTAGCTCATTTAAAGTCAAAGTTTGTCCTGGCATGGGAGCAGAAGATTGTTTTGACACAAGCTGTCTATTTATAGAGGGATGCTTGAGAAGTCCCAGCGGCTTTGGATATGTCAAAAAATCTGTCAAGTCAAAAAATCTGTCAAATCAAAAAATATGTCAAAAAGTAAGGCCAGCAGAAGTATGCTGGGAAATTATAATCATGCACCCCAGATTGATTGGGTACTCCCATGGCAATTGGGGGTAGTAGGGTGAGGAAGTGTCTGCAATAATGATAGCAGAAAGAGTAAAAAGTACCTTTTGGCATAGATAACTTTTGCAGGAAATGTTCTAACTTTCTTTTCCTGGTCTCCAAATGCTTAATGGCCATTTAATGTCACTGTTCTGCATGTGAAAATGCAGATCTCTGGTCTCAGAAGAGTCTTTAATAAACAGAGATAGGTTACATTTACTAAAAAAGAGGAAGCTGCTGACCCTACTGTAATAAAAGGGCATTTTGCCATTGAGTTTGATGAAGCCAGGATTTTTTTGAGGAGCCAGGAATACTCAGGGAAAGGTTAAACTCCTTGAGTGTTTAAAATCTTTGGGTGAAACTGCTATATGGGTCCAAAGTAGCATAGTAAGTGGTCAATACAAGCACATGAAATATAGCAGCCTCCAGAAGAGCACTTCTCAGCTGGACATATCTGTTGTGTGCTCCTGCACTCGAGGAGGTTAATGGAGCTAGGATCCACCTTGGGGGAAAGGGCACTGAGGTTTTCCCTGGATCAGAAAGTAAGTGGAGATGGGCATGTGGGTGTGTGCGTTGCGTGTGTAGCCCTTCCAAAATGACACGCTTCACCAAAAGCTGGAGTGCTCACAAAACTAACCCCACTGTAGCACCTTGATCATCAATGGCATGTGCTGATGGAGTGTGGCTCCCTGAAAAGTCTCGTCTTCCTGCCAACTCCATTTCAACCCTTTCTGTCATCAGAGAGGAAACGA
The DNA here is from genome assembly GCA_034008185.1 of Gorsachius magnificus. Taxonomy (NCBI): domain Eukaryota; kingdom Metazoa; phylum Chordata; class Aves; order Pelecaniformes; family Ardeidae; genus Gorsachius; species Gorsachius magnificus. Next base: position 155,814,323 of record CM067082.1, on the reverse strand, counting down.
TAACCACTGTGGTGAAGAGCCCAAGACAAAGGGGAAGGGTTTCTCCTGCACGTTCTTCTTCAGGTCATTCGCCTTCCCGCTCACCAAGAGCAGAGCCAACTCCAGAGCCAGTTTACATTTCAAAGATCAGGCAGCCTGTCCACAGGCATGAGCAAGAGGCAACACCGAAGTCTGCTGTTCCCATGCTTTTTGTCACAGAACCAGAGGACAGGCAAGGAGCAGCAGCTAGAGATGTCGTCATAGAGACCACGATGGAAGAGAAAAAGCCCAAATGGGTTGAAGTGGAAGAAATAATTGAATTCAAGGTGAAAAAATCACCAAAACCTGCAAGGAAAAGAGGCTCTTCCCCAGCAAAACAAGAAAAAGATGACTCAGGGGTGTTAACATTCACTTTTCCCAGCTCAAGGCCAAGGCATTCCCCAGAAGATGACCCAAACACAAACAACTCCAACAATAAATTGGTGGAACAGTCAAAATCTTTGCCTAACGACAGTCTCTCTGAAGCTGATATCCAGCCCATGGTGTATGCAACTGAGCAGGAAGAACCTCAAGTCAGCAATGAAGACAGAAGTTCCCCGTGTGAGTCCGAACAACTAGGAAATAATTCATTTGTGGATTATGAAACTGAAGTAAAGAGCTTCCCACAGGAAAGCAGTGCTCACTACAGGTCAGATGTTGCTTCCCCACTGCTTGCTTGTGGGGGCGAGCCTTTGATCTTCAGTTTTGAGACAGCTGCTGCAGACCAGCATGAACTTCTGTTCTCACCAGCGAGTCCAGAGGTTACAGAGGAGGCAGATGAATTAGACGTATCTTGGCCTGTTGAAGAGGGGGTACCTGAAGTAATACAAGATGACTTTCCAGTAGAGGATAATGTCATTATAGTTGACGAACCAGAGGAACTACAGACAGATGACATTAGCACCCGCGACCGCAAAATCTTAACCCACAATGGCAAAGTATTAACTTTGGAGGATCTTGAAGACTATGTTCCTGAAGAAGGTGAGACCTATGGGTGTGATGATGAGAACCATACGGCAGACAAACCGTGCGAGATCTCCGTGCTCCAGACAGAGATTAATGAGCCAATGATTGGGAAACCAGTGCTGCTGAATCTGGGGACACCTGTGGTGTCCAAGCCTGGGCAAAGGTTTTTCAGCCAGTTTGAGGAGCCTGTTCCTGGGGGCATGTTCATGTCAGCATCTAGAGTAACCGGTGTGCAGTCTGTAGGCCCCTCAAACGTCTCCTTCCATGTGAGTGATACCTGCATGGCAGTGACGCCTGGACTGCATGCAGCAACAGCAACAGCTTCTCCTGGTCCCTCCTTCACAGTGAAACCATCTTTCTGCACCGAAGTCCAGCGCTCAGCAGACAACGGACAGTCAAGCTTTAAAACTGAAGTTTCCACAAGAACCCTCAGCTATGGGACTGTTGGCGAGCCTGTTACCTTGCACATCAGCACAGAAGACCTCTCCCAAAGCTGAGCAGATGCAAGCATAATCTTCCACACAAAAGAAAGCAGTGTTTCAGAAAAAAAACCAAACAAAACCTAATCAAAATTGTTGTAGGTGAGGGGAATTGGTGGCAAAGATTACGAGGTAACATGTATGAGGGAATACCTTTGAGGAAAATATATTTAACTATGATATGTCAATCTTTTCCAGTCTTAAAGGGAACACGTCTGTCAGAACAGTTTGTAATTTTAAAAGCTTTGATCGAGGTGAACATATATCATTCCATAGTGGAGCAGTGATGGTAGGTTTAGGAAAAAGCCTGATTCTCCTGCCTATAACAGAAATACAAATGAATAACTGCCTTTTTGTCCATGAACCTAAAAATTGTTTCAAGTGCCAATTTGTAAATTATGGTGTGGCAAGAAGGTGAAAGTGTCTAAGCTTTCCAGCATCCTTCAGCAGCCCAGGATAGGAGGACTGGTTCCAACTAAAGCAATCTCCTGTCACTGTATGTGCCCGAAGGTCATGAAGCTTCACACTGCTTTGACTCTGCCATATACTTTCGACACCAATTAGCTCTACCAAAATTTCTTCATAAACCTTTCAACATGCACATTCTGGTTACGTTATTTTAAACTTCTGCCAGAGAATGAAATATAGAGAAAATATTGCATTTACTAGGGATGCAAATGGCTGCTCAGACCTTTTGATTGAAATCCTAATTTGCCTGAAGTCAATGGTGAAAGTCCCACTGACTTGAGGAAGCAAGGATTTTGTTGTTCTCTTCTGCTTTATGTTAAAAAAAAAAAAGACCATCTTATTTAAATGACTGCTATTTTCAAGTCCACTTTCTAGTTGTCTGAAGATGTAGGTTTCATTATTCTGCATTCTGGTGTAGTGGATTTATAAACCATATCTTTTAAAATATGGTTTTACCTAACGTGCACCAAAAAAATTAAAGTGCTGCACAAAATGACTTCTGCATCTATAATCAAACGCGAACTCGTATGAAGGGCCACAAATGTGGTCTTTGTCAATAAATATTACTGGAAGAATATTTGGTCTCCTGTACATGCCAGTGGTGGAACAGATTGATGGGCAATGTCTCCTATATGTGCTGAGAGGATTTCACCACTGAGCTACACCAAAGTAGCAGGAGAACAAAGGCAGGTTTTTTTAAAAAAAAAGAAAGAAAGAAAAGAGATCTTTCCTATAAATGTCTGGTTGAAAAATACATCTGTTCAAAATGGATTGGGCGGTTTGGAAGCAGTGCCAGTTGCAATTGCATCGTATTACTGTAACCGTGTATGTTGAGCTGTCTTGCAGAGGTACTGCCTTCTCTTGAGTTTCCCTGGAGCTTTGCAGCAGGATTGCTGATTGTGGGGGGAAGGCCAAGATGCACTGAGCATGGCCCATTCCTGTTGGCTTCACCAAAAAATAGATGTTGCACAGACCTTCAACAAGTTGCTCAGCTCTGGAAAGAAATGAGCTCATAGGCCCAAATACTGGTCCCAGTTGAAGTCAGCTGGAGTTTTGTCATTGATCCCAGTAGGACCAAGCACTGGCCCTCTCCATCTGACAGAGATGTGGGGTGAAAAGTCCCAACACCTTGTCCCAGCTGAGTTGTGTAGCACTGTCACAATAGAAAATGTTTTCATTTAGATGGTGCAGGGAAACCAGAAATGCTCAGACCCAGCTGAATTTCTAACTGGCATGAAGAGAGAGGTTTGAGTGAGTTTCTGCCTTGGAAATGTTGATGTGTGATGTTGCCTCAGTGTTTCCTACCTAAGTAAATTTGTGAAGCTTGTTCTGGAGTCCTCTGGGCGATATTCTTGCTAACGGGGATTGAAAAGGTGCTTGTAGAAAAGAATACTTTTTTTTTTTTTCCTTCTGTGTCTGCACCTTGATCACGCGCTGACTAAAACGAACACATTGATTTCACAGCCTTTTACTTTTGATATCCCAACAGGATGTTATGTGTAATATCATGTGCACTACCCTCATGATATCGATCCCCCTTTTCCAGTGATTACACGTGGTGAAAGAAATCAAGCCTCTTTTATGTTGCTCTCCTTTTTTTATAACACCTCCTTGGTTTATACTGTTTGTTTTATAATTAAACAATAAGATGGATATATATTAGTGCTTTTTTCATATATTGCACTGTACGTTGGAAAGGAACTGAAATACAATGGGGAAATACTTTCAAAACTAAAAATATTTCTTTTATATTGGGCCCGATTCTGATCTCAGTTATTCCAGTGTCAGTCTAGAATAATTCCACAGAAGGAAGTGGATTTGTTTCAGATTTACAAAGATGCTGCTGAGAAAAGAATTTGCCCTGTGATAGTCTTCAAAAATGTAATATTCATCCAAAAGATAATAAAGATGTGTAAAGAAATTTGGAGGTTTCCTCCTGTTGTGGTAGATGCTCAGGTTTTTCTGAAGAAGCTAAAAGGTTGCAGTTCAGATGGTCATAGAAGAAATAACTATACTCTGATTCATTAGCTCAAAGCAATTAGCATCTGTTTACATTTTCTTTTGAAATTTAAGCAAAAGAGAATCAATTGAAAGGAATTTTTAAAATCCTGTGGAGGACTCTGTTCAAAACATGAAAGGTTTATGAAAAGTTCATTACATATATGTTCAAAATATTTTCCTAGAGGTTAAAAATTATGCTTGTAAGTGATTAAACTATGTAGATAACTAATGAGGCGTGTGGGAGCTTATTTCTTGTAGATGGAAACATACTGCTGTATTAAAAATTTTAATACAAAGAAAGTTTTACTAAGATTCCTGCAGGTAAATGGGTATTAATAGAGTGGAAACTTCAGTTTGCTTGAGGTACAGAAAGAAAAAAAAAACACACAAAAAAAATGAAATGCAAGATATGCTGTGAGATGCTGAGTTTATATCAATAAATGTCTTGCATCAGCTGTCACTGAACTCACTGGGTTTCTGTGTTCTTCTCTGTTCACGGCACTTGCTAGTCCACCAGCTCATCCACTTCTCCCGTTGACTTCAGCAGAAGCTGGGTTGCAACCCAGGAACATTAATGCAGTTGGGCTCTGACTCCTTTTTTTATGGAGAGGTTCAGAAATGTTGAAGTGAAAGAACCTGGTTTTAGGGATACTTCCAACTCAGATCTATGAGTCAATAATTTTGAATGATGCTCGTCCTCTTGGGTCTTTCTCTGAAGCTGAATTGGAACTTCAAAATATGTGTCAGTCTTGTGTTCCTGGTTATTGGCTGAAGGAGATGTGAGGCGGAAATGTTCGTGGTTGAGATCTTAGAGTTGGGAAACAGGCCGTCCATCAGAGGTGTGTCATCACTGCGGCGTTACTTTGATGTACCTCAGCTAATATGAAAGTTCCTCAGGTCAGCAGCTTAAATCATACTGTGTAACATCTCTAAACAGTGAGGAAAGTGGTGGCATTAGCAGCATGGGGGAGACCTGTGTTTATATGTGTTGGAAAGCTACCCGGCAGAAAAGGCCCTGGGGGTGTTGGTCAAGAGGCGGCTGAACATGAGCCAGCAGTGTGCCCAGGTGGCCAAGAGGGCCAGTGGCATCCTGGCTTGTATCAGGAGTGGTGTGGCCAGCAGGAGCAGGGCAGGGACCGTGCCCCTGTGCTGGGCACTGGGGAGGCCGCCCCTCGAATGCTGGGGTCAGGGTTGGGCCCCCCCCCCAAGGCCGGGGGGGGGAGCCCCAGGCTGCTGGGGAGCAGCTGGGGGAGCTGGGGGGGTTCAGCCTGGAGCAGAGGAGGCTGAGGGGAGCCCTCATGGCTCCCTACAACTGCCTGAGAGGAGGGGGGAGCCGGGGGGGTCGGGCTCTGCTCCCAGGGAAGGGGCGATGGGACGAGGGGCACCGGCCTCAAGTTGTGCCAGGGCAGGGTGAGGTTGGCCCTGGGGAACAATTCCTTCCCCAAAGGGCTGTCAGGCCCTGGAAGGGGCTGCCCAGGGAAGGGGTCGAGTCCCCAGCCCTGGGGGGATTTAACAGCCGGGCAGAGGTGGTGCTGAGGGCCGGGGTTTGGGGGTGGGATGGCAGGGTTAGGGGAATGGTTGGACTTGATGATCTTAAAGGGCTTTTCCAACCTAAATGTTTCTATGATTCTATATATAACCTGTACATATACACCTGTGAATATATTTTCTCACTGAGAGATACTAAGAGTGTTTCACGCCTTTCCAGACAGTTCTTTTGTTGGTAGCTGCCCAGCTCATAGGACAGCACCAGCTGGCAGCAATCACAACAGGAACACCAGAGAATCAAAGTATTTATCTAGAAAAATATGTAAAGATCTTCCACCCAGCCCAGTGCTGATGAACACTGATGGGCAGTCTGGGACAGTGTGTGAGCAGAACTTGCTTTTTCCATCAACAAACCCAGAACTGAAATATTTCATAACTACTGTCTTCGTGGGGAGGACATTGAAAACAAAAATCAGGTGAGATGTCTTCAAAGGGGGTTGATCCAAATGTAGCCTTCAACTTTACTTGCTAAGGTCTATGATGGGAATTTATGTTCTTAAGGCCAGGAAAGGAACAGAATCCAAACAGCTACAGGACACGCTCCTGTGTCAATGACATTAAACAAGTCAGAGCCATCTGTGTGCAAGTGCTTTTATTTTTTCTTGAACCACATGATGGTTCGAGTTTGCACTCTTGCTTGGCAAGTGATCACATCATGAACATCATGAATTGTTTTTATCTGACATGTATTTTGTCTGTCTTTATGGTTACTTGAGGGTTTCCCTAGATATCGCCTGTCCCTTTATTATGCCTCTTCGAGATTTGTGAAAGGTGTATTGAGCAGAAGGAATGAGATGAGCTCCTGAGGTCCTATGATCCCATCCTATCCTAGCTATCCAGTGCTGACTGGGGAGGAGACCATGGTATTTGTCTCCTGGGTGGCCATCCTGCAAAGACCTATGCTTGAAAATCCATTTTTCTGCATAGAAAGCTTTTGTCTTCTCTTTGCCTTCAAGACCATGAGTTCCTCGAGGCAGGAGTTGTATCTTCCTCTGTATAACACTTCTCTATCCACAACTGCTGTGCATTACTGTACTGACCAGGTGACTTCGCTTCTAGAGTATCTTGCAAAGGCATAGTCCAATACAAATTGGAGGTACCTTCTAGTGCAAAGCCCAACAAAAATATTCAGATATTGTAAAGTAGGACAAATACGTTACGCTAGATCAATGAGTAGCTTTTCTGCCACCCTCTCAGACTTACAGGCTCATAAAGTCAGAACAGCCCTCCCTTCTTTCTCCTGCCCTTCTCCAGAGTCACCGATGAGGCTGGTACCTGCTCACTCCTCCTTCCCTGTGACAATAACGTCCTCCTTGCACGTAGTGTCTCTACCAGTACAATGCGTCACCACTGGGTTCATGTCATTGATCTTAATAAAGGTATTTTTGACAGACCAGCCAATGTAGGGTTGAGTTGGGAGATGGATCCTTTGCTCTGCTGTCTGGGGAGGGTCTGGGTGTGTGTGCAGTGTGGCACAGTGTCCTCAACCTGGTGAAATGCATCTTTCCAAAGAAGCCAACCTTCTTATTTTAAGTCTTAGCTACATTCCCTCTTGCTAGAATACGCATTTCTGAATCAGCTCTGTGTTCTAGGAGATGAAAATGATATGATTGCAAATATTTCCATGGTTTGGATGATGCTGCTATTTTCTTTTTACCCTGAAGAGAGAAAAGCTGTTCTTCTTGTCTGTAGGAATGACTTCCTCACAGCCAGAGATGGAGACTTCTGTCCAGGCCTCGCTTCAGCGCGCTGATAAGGAGATCAAGACAGCTCTAAAGAAACTTGTGGACTCTGCATCGTTGCTGGTGACTCTTCCCCCAGGCATGCGAGGAGGAGCCGGTGGCCTTGACCTTCCTGGGTCTGTTCCTTCAGACCACTTAGAAACAGCAGCTGGGCCTTCTGTGCTAGTTCATGAAGCCAGTACCCAAACCCACACTGCTGGAGGTCATGGTAGGTTTGGCATGAATCTGGAAAATGTCCCATGGGAGTCAAGAGAGACAAAAATATTGAACAGATCAATAATGAGGTTTATTCCCCTTATTTTTCTGTTTCATTGTGTTTTGAGCAGCTGCAGAGTAAGAAAGGACATTCAGACCCACAGAAATGTGGGACGGGGGGTTGGGGTTAGGTTTGGACACAAGTTTGGAGCAGATCTTTCTGGAAACAGAAGGTGGTTGAAAACATTGTCTGAAATAGAGTTTGGTTCATCACCTGCCCCAAATGGAGGGATTGGGGATTTTTCCACCTTTGGTCTTTTGACCCTGGACTTGCTTCAAGTTTTTTGAGGGAGAAGGTGGGGTGGAATCCCTCCTTTACATTTATACAAGTCTTTTTTTTTTTTTTTTTGGTGGGGTGGGTAAGGGAGGTTGCTTTTCTTTTATTGTTGGCTATAAACAAGCTGGAAATGTGTTTAACACCCCTGTATCAACTGCTGGAGACTCTGTAGGATGTTGGGCACATCAGGTTCACCTGCATTTCACTGGCCCTGGAGCCTTGATAGACTCCTTAACAGTTTCCGTGTGATTAAAACCAATGAAGCACGTGACTGGATCTTGACAGGAGAACAAGTCTTTCACCTTTGCATTGTTTTTTTTTAAAAAAAACCAAACAAACCATGAATAAGCGGCAACCCTTCCTCTCCTCCTTCTGCTTCTGCCATAACAGCTTGTCTAAGCTGTCTCTGTGTCAGGTCAGAGTAACCATCCTCCACCAGTGTCAACTTAAAAGGACAATGTCAAGTAGCCTTCAGTCCTCAAACTCCAGATGCTGTTTAAAAAAAAAATTATATTCCTGTCTAAAACTTAACAAGGATAGAAGCGTTTCATAGAATCACACCCAAAATAACTGCATAAAAAAAAATGACAGGGGTTTCAAAACCTTTTTTCCTTTCTAGTAGGAAATCATCTGTGAAAAGAATCCTTTGGTGAAGCGGGATGACTCAAAAAATCATGAGTAAAATGTCAGCTAGAAGATTATTTCCTTAGTCATAAATACAGACATAACAGAATAGTGAATGAGATGGTTTTGCAGTCCTTTCATCTGAGAAAACTAAACATGTTATTAATATGGGGATTTATTTTAATATGGTGGAGACTTGACAACTGTCCCTATGATTGCATGCTTTGAAAAAAAAAGAAGGCAAATATTTTGATAGTGCTGGCAGTAGGAAAGCACAATCCCACCAACCTGGAATCTCTGACCCTACCAGCAGTGCTTTGAATAACTATGTTTTCCATCCCGATAGAGCTATTTTATGTGATTTCTAGAAACTGCTGCTTTTTTTCCGAAACCAGCCAGCACCAAACATCCCTAGAATGCTCCCCAAAAAAGGCTATGCCTGCTGGGGAGAAGACTCCTCTTCATTTAACCTTTTCTCCTCAGACAAAAAAGGAGCTGATGCACTTTATCCTATGGGGCAACTCCAATGGTCAATATCAAAAGACAATCAGGTGCTTTTGGAATGGAAGATCAAACCAGTTTTTGAAGTTATATCTGATATAATAAGTAGTAATAAAAGAAGAACAATATGTGAACTGCCATCAAGCTGCACCATCCTTTTGCTTCCTTGTTCCTCTAAGCCCCAGATGCCAAACCTTGTTCTGGTGTAACTTAGAGTTGTACGAGGACATCTTCAAAGAACACAGTGGAGGTGCACCAATGCTGACATCATAACCTCACCAGGTCCTCCATATTAGCATACCACTATATTATTTCCATATTAATTGTACCCCCAGCTAGGGCCTGCCTTAAGCACCAGTTTTATATCGAGGTAAGCTTACTCGTTTCCCTGATGCTGTCTGTGATTGCACCAGTGAGTCAAGAACTGTTCTCATAACACAAAGTTGAATTGAAGCATTCATGTGTACAAAGCTAACACTGGGCATCCCTGCAGGAATTTAAAAGATGTGGCACTTAGGGACATGGTTTGGTGGTGGACTTGGCAAGGTTAGGTTTACAGTTGGACTTGATGATCTTAAGGGTCTTTTTCAACCTAAATAATTCTATGATTCTATGATTTCATCATAGCCATGAGCTGGAACTCAAACACAGTTAAATTAGCTCCTATAAAGGATATATTGAACTCACACTATCCTTCCAGTCATCTTATTTCTTCTTGTCCCTACCGACTGTCTTTCCTATTTTTGCCCCTGTGTGTTTCCATACAGAAAAGTTAGTTTTGCCCAGTCAGCAACATGCCACCCTTCAGTCTCTCTGATGTTATTCAAGCCCTTTGCTTCATGTGGTCTTCTCAAAAGGGCCAAATTCTCCTCTTAGCTTCAGTGACTACACTCAGCTGAGGGCAGGTGGACTCGGTTCTGATACAAGGTGGACTAGAGGTGGCTCCAAAGGTTTGCTCTGGGTTTCAAGCGTGCTGTCACAGGTGGTGTGTCTTAATTTGCCCTGTTTCTGCCACCTACCAGACAAAACGCAAAGGCAAATTCCAGCTGAAGAACCAGGCGTGCCAAAGCCCAGCCCCGGTCCTTCCCATGAAGGGACAGATGCTGGAGATGAAAGCACTCAGGAGCGCACTGTTCCTATTACCAGGTAAATGCCCGTCTCAACATAAAGGTGTCTGAATATGGCAGACTTTGTTGCAAGAAAAGAAAGTCCTCTGTGGTGGAGGAAGCAGGTGGTGACTTGAACCAGTTCTTGTAGGTTTGTTATTATTTTCAGAACCCTGTTCATATACACATTGCGCAACAAGGTTAGAAAAGCTTGGAGAGAAATTAATTCCCCCAAACCAAAATTCTTCTTGTATTAATGTTAAGTAAATAATTATTCGTCTGGTGGTTAAACACACAGATCAATGGCAGGGTGTGATCCTTTATCTCCTTCTTTGGCGATATTCAAACCCCGCCTGGACGATGTCCTGTGCAACCTGCTCTGGGTGAGCCTGCTTTAGCAGGGGGGTTGGACTGGATGATCTCCAGAGGTCCCTTGCAACCCCTGCCATTCTGGGATTCTGTGATCTCTGTAGTTGTGTGTGACTCCTTAATGATCTTTTCTCTTGGGCTTCGTGACAGAACACCACCAGCCACGGGGGAAGGAGACTGGTACAGAAGAGAAGGGGATGTGGTCTGGGATGTACACAGTGAAGTTTATATCGAGACCACGGAAAGAACTTGTGTGTATAAGACCGAGGAGAAGACCCCAACAAGTAAGAACGAACCTTGTTTCCCTTTCCCACATCCCATGATTGCAATTGTCTTCTCTTTTGGTAAGAACTCACGGTGACTGGTTTTTTAAATACTCCCATTTCTTGAGCAGTAACTTTTTATGAAATAAAAAGTAACGGATAAGTGTGAAGATAAGAAGCCTAAAAGTAATGCCAGTGTGAAAAGCCCCAAATATATTGCTGTGATATCTCTTGATTAGACATTAAGCTAATGCTACATCCTACACGGCCAGTCCTATAAATCCCATTTGAGTATCTCAGCCTATATCAGCACACTGTGAATAAAGTTACGGTATTGTGCGTGCAGCAATCCCCTGTGTCTCACCAGGTCCTCCCTATATGCAAGTGACGATCGAGGATGTGCAGGTGAATTTGGGGGAGCGTGCCAAATTTCAGGCAGTCATTGAAGGAACCCCTCAGCCTACCGTTTTGTGGTTTAAGGTAAGTGCAGGTTTTTCCCTGACTGAGCAGTGCTTCTCTGGGGAATTCCTTTTGCTCTTCCATCCCACACCTCTTACGCCAATTCTGGGTCGTATCTACAGACTTTGTTGAACCAGCTGCAGGTCTCGCTGGAACCACCAACCATGCATCTCACCCCGTGTTGTCTCTGGTGTCACTGTGGCTCCTTTTGCAGAGAGGGCAACCAAGGTGGTTTTGGGGATCACGATGGACAGGAAGGGAGATTGGTTCCTGCCTGAGGGCCACCAAGATGTGTGCTGTAGTTTTGGGGTTGGGGAGGGGATTAAGAGTGGTTTATTGCAATTGCTGATGTGACTTCCAGGCTCTGTATCTTTTCTGCAGCTAACTGGTAAAATGAGTGTGGCTAAGGACAATGAGTATCCCATAGAAAGGATGGAGAAATAATTTATTATTCATCAGAATATTTTCATGCCCCTGAAATAAGCCAGTGTTGTTCTGTAATGATTGTCTGTAACTCTTCTGTCCAACTAAGTGTTGTGTACACATAAGTTTTATTCCCTTTTTTCTTCTGGCATGGGAACTGCAAGGATGAGCTACTCAGACAAATAAAATAACCTTAAAAACCAAGCAAAAATGCAAACAACCCCTTCCCACGCACACACACACATGCACACCCACGCACCTGAACAACTTGAAAAGAAGGCAAGAACATATGATAAACCCTGTTAATATTCTTGCAATCTCTGACATTCTCAGCTCAGAGTTATGACAAGCTAGCTGAACTTTTATCTGTTTGCTAACCCACGGCAAAGCTCTCCACGTGCTTACCCAGTCTCCTGTTGCACCCACGCAAACATCTTGCACGTCCCTTGTCGAGGAGTTCAACCCAATGACAGTGTGCTGCCCAAAGTGCCACCTCTTCTTGCCTGTTCCGTACACATTTACCACAAGTCACATGTGTTGGTCCTTACATCTTGTACCAGGAAAAGTTAATCCCTGCCCACTCACTAGGCTATGGATAATTCTGTACAGCTCTACCGTGTCACATTGCTAGAGCCTCCCTTCCAGGCTGACGAGCCCCAATTTGCTCTGTCATACTCATCTGGAAGCTGTTACAGAAAGAAGATTGCTGCAACAGTACCACACCCTGGGCAAACTGAGGATTTAGATGATGCTTTCTGTCTTATTCTTCATTTCTTCCCAAAGAATTCCTAACATCTGGTACTTTTTGACTGCCAAGCACTGAGCTGGTGCTGCCGTGGAGTGAACTACTTAAAAGAAGGATAGATGAGGTGCTTAGGGACATGGTTTAGTGTTGGGATGGCAGCACTAGGTTAATGGTTGGACTTGATGATCTTGAAGGTCTTTTCAAACCTAGACGATTCTATGATTCTACTCAAAGTTTTGTTTGAGTAGAATTGAGTTTACTCTATGTAACTCAAAGTTTTACTCCAGTGTAGTAAGGAACAGCTCTGAGACCAACACTTCACGTGGGGGAACAGGGCTGCATCACTTTACATTTGTTGTATTATATACATTTGTCTGGCATTCTACTGTCCAGGCAGGCGGTCTCATCAGGTCCTTTTGCATAATCTGCTCTCTGTGTCACACACACTCCCTCCTGTCTCTTTTTTATAGAATTTATTAATATATATTAATATATCAATATGTGTATATATTGATACACTAATATATTTATGTATTGATATATTAATATATTGATATATTATATATAAATATATTAAGCAGCACAAGTGCCAGCATAAGCTGGAGACCACGCAGGAGCAAAGCAGCTGATGCTGCCTGGGCTGACTGCTCAGGCATGGTGTGCCAGGAGAGCTGAAGAATAAACCACATCGCCCTGGCAATCCCTCCCAAGCCTGTGTTCCTATGAATGGGTTATGAAACAAAAATGTTATTGGGTAACGTGGAAGGAGAGGAACAGTGGGGGGCGTGGGGGGCTTCTTCAGCCAGCATTTTGTTATTGAGATTTGCTAGCCTGAACAGTCTGTGTGGTAGCTCTGCTCCTGTATCATATTTCCTGAAGAGAAGAAACTTCTGTTTCCATCTTGGTTTTTTTCCAGTGCCAAAATGTCATTTCATTCTTTCAGGGCACTTCGTTGCTGACAGACAGCAACAGGCTCCATCAAGGGAAGGAAGGAACAACATATTTCTTAGTTGTGGACAATGCTGCCTTGGAAGATGGTGGTGTTTATACCTGCGTTGCCAAAAATGCAGGAGGGGAGGTTTTGTGCAAAGCAGAGCTTATCGTGCATGAAGGTAATGTTATTCTTCCAGCTGCAGGAATTGCTTCCATGGCCATTGTGATACATTCTCTCTTGCAGTCATCTCCTGGTACCTGTATGGTATCTGCTCTGTATTCCGGCATAGCATTTGTATATTACCAGTATGGCAGGATCCAGTATAAAAGCAAATGATCTAATGACCTACATACATATATACAAATGAGATTTTGGGTTTTTTTCTCTGCTTCAGACCACACGACAAACTGATACAACAGGCCACAGAAATGAGTGGGGCCATGTCTCTGGTGGTGGTCTGCTCTTCAGCCTGGCTCTTCTGATTTATGTCAGGTGAAGATGCAGCCCCAAAGTTCATACTGACAGGTTCCATCATCGGACAGCTCCACTTAGTTCTGTGCAGAAGTTTAGAGAACCCCTGTAATTTTTCTTGCTTTAAATTGTCCTGTAATAACGTTGCACACTATTAGCAAGGCATTGGTGTCTGAATATTAATGCTTATATTTTCCTTCATTTCCAAAGCTAAGACAGACCAAGCAGCAAAGAAAGTGGCCACCAGGAGAAAGCTTCATTCTCTTTATGAAGTTAAGCAGGAGATTGGAAGGTAAATGAATGTTCCAACTTTATAGCATCACTGCTGGAGAATATCTAATCCTCCACCTGAGCTACTGAGCATCTGTAACCAGAAGGAGAGGTGGGGCTTACTGTGGAAAAGTCTGAAAAGGTGGAAAAGTACTGGCAGAAGTGAGAGGTCCCCTCTGATGGGTTGACCCTGGCTGGCCACCAGGTGCCCACCAAAGCTGCTCTATCGCTCCCCTCCTCAGCTGGACAGGGGAGAGAAAATACAATCGTGGGTCGAGAGAAGGGCAGGGAGAGATCATTCACCAATCACAGTCATGAGCAAAACAGACTTGGGGAAATCAGTTTCATTTATTACCAGTCAAATCAGAGTAGGAGAGAATAAAAACCCCCTTGAATCTTAAAACACCTTCCCCCCACCCCTCCCTTCTTCCCGGGCTCCTCGCCCCCCTCCCCCTCCCTGCTCCAGCCTGGGGTCCCTCCCACGGCAGACAGTCCTCCATGAACTGCTCCAGCGTGGGTCCTTCCCACGGGCTGCAGTTCTTCACCAACTACTCCAGCGTGGGTCTCTGCTTCCCATGGGCTGCGGTCCCTCAGGAGCAGGCTGGTCCAGTGTGGGTCCCCATGGGGTCACCAGCCTGGCCAGCAAACCTGCCCCAGCCTGGGCTCCTCTCCCCACGGGGCCACAGGTCCTGCCAGGAGCCTGCTCCAGCGTGGGCTTCCCACGGGGTCACAGCCTCCTTTGGGCACCCCCCTGCTCCGGCGTGGGGTCCTCCCTGGGCTGCAGGTGGGGATCTGCTCCCCCGTGGGCTCCCTGGGCTGCAGGAGGACAGCCTGCCCCACCAGGGGCTGCGGGGAATCTCTGCTCCAGTGCCTGCAGCTCCTCCTGCCCCTCCTGCTGCACTGACCTGGGTGGCTCCTCTCACATCCTCACTTCTCTTCTCTCTCCAGCTACTGTTCCCCAACAGGGTTTTTCCCCCTTCTTAAATACATTACCCCAGAGGTGCTACCACCATCGCTGATGGGCTCAGCCTTGGGCAGCGGCGGGTCTGTCTTGGAACGGGCTGGCGTTGGCTCTGTCAGACACAGGGAAAGCTTCCAGCAGCTTCTCACAGAAGCCACCCCTGTAGCTTCCCTGCTACCAAAACCTTGCCACGCCAACCCAATACATCACCCTCTTGCAAGTGTGCTGGAAACACTTCCCTGAGGTTTCTGACAGAGGATGGGAGAGCCCATAGGTCCAGGTAGCTCCAACCAGCAAAAACACCAGCATAGACTGACAGGTTAAGTGCCCAGGTATGGCTTCTTGGCCATGTTAGCATGACGAGCCCATAGTGACCCCTGCACAACCACTGTGTCCATCCAAGGGATCCAAGAGCATCAGCCTTTGCCACCACAAGGCTGTATCACCTGAAAGAGCTTTTCCCTGGCTGTCAACTCGTTGCTGACTTTTGGAGACAGCCAGGAGAGGGCAATCGCAGCTCACGTACTGGAAAATGCGCTTTCGATGTCGGGGAATTTAAGCCCTGAGCAGTAGGGAGCTGCCAAAGGTTGGGACACGAGAAGGTCTATACCTGCTGTGCAGAAGGCTTTGAACCAAGCCTGAGCAGGGCTTGTGCTTTGATTTTTACACAGGGGGTGCTTCAGCTTTGTGAAACGAGTTGTACACAAAGGGAACAGAGTGTCTTGTGCTGCCAAATTCATTCCTCTGCGAAGCAAAACGAAGGCTCGAGCGCATCAAGAAAGGGATATTCTTGCCTCTCTGTCCCATGACAGAATTACCAGGCTCCTGGATCAGTTTGAAACACGGAAAACACTGATTTTGATTCTGGAGTTGTATCCTTTTCTGTGCTGCTTGTCTGAGGAGGCTGGGAAGTACCAGGTAGAGCTCATTTATCAAATAACTAAGCAATTAACCATTTCTTAGGTTTTGCCTGAGATAAAAGGCAAATCTGCACAATCTTTCTCTGGCACTGCAGGATCGCATAGCTCTGAGAGATCCTCACTGAAGTACGGTGTCTGCTGTTTCAGGAAAAAAAACTTGTGTATGCAAGTGTGAATCAGTTGTTAAGCACCAAATCTCTTTTCTGAAATGTCTGGAAGTGAAGGACTCTGTTTCCATGAGGTCCAGTCTCGGTGAGCACCAGGAAAATGCAGTGCAGAGCAGAAAAGCCCATAGCCACAGGTGGGTTTTAGCATGAGCAATACCATGCTCTTGCTTGTAGGGAGCACAGGTTTAGAACAGCCTGGTTCTGCAGGAAGGACACTGCTGCAATAGAGACTTTAACTAATTACATCCTGTTGGGGTTTAACCCTGGCCGGCAACTCAGCCCCCCCCCAGCCGCTCACCCACTCCCTCCTGCTGGGATGGGGGAGAGAATTGGAAGAATGAAAGTGAGAAAACTCATGGGTTGAGATAAAGGCAGTTTAATATGGAAAGCAAAAGCCACATGTGCAAGCAAGGCAAAACAAGGAATGCATTCACTACTTCCCATGGGCAGGCAGGTGCTCAGCCATCCCCAGGAAAGCAGGGCTCCATCACATTTAATGGTGACTTGGGAAGACAAATGTCATCACTCCAAATGTCCCCCCCCCCCCCTTCCTTCTTCTTCCCCCAGTTTCTATACTGAGCATGACGCCCTATGGTCTGGAATAGCCCTTGGGCCAGTTGGGGTCAGCTGTCCTGGCTGTGCCCCCTCCCAGCTTCTTGTGTCCCTGACAGAGCAGGGGAAGCTGAAAAGTCCTTGACTGGTGTAAGTGCTGCTCAGCAACAACTGAACCATCAGGGTGTTATCAACGTTCTTCTCATCCTAAATCCAAAACACAGTGCTACGCCAGCTACTAGGAAGAAAATGAACTCTATCACAGCCAAAACCAGGACACATGCACACCATGTCGCCTGAGATCACATCGTGAATTCTGCTGTTAGCTGGATCAAGGTGTATACAAAGTAAAAATAAGCATTTAATCATAATTCAGTTTTCCCTTAACGCCATTGTCAGATGCTCCAGTGAAGAGCTCCTTGACCGTTTATTCAAGAAGAGTGTCGTCACTGAAGCAGAGGTAATCTTTCTTTCTCATTTGAAAGCCCAGAGCTGGTGGACACTTCCAGATGCATTTTCCTTTTTGAGTAGGAGGAATCTCTGCGAACCAGTGATAATCTGTCAAAACAGAATCAGCCTTCAAAATGCGTGCCTATCAGCTTTCATTACTAAGTTGAGTTTCTTCGGGGAATAACTGGAAACAGCCCGTGGTTTTGACCACCAGCATCGCATTCAGCCTAGTACAGATGATATTTGCTCTATTATCATAATGTCTTTGCTATCTCTCACCTGGAGCTCCTGTATCTTCACTTGCTTAACAACGCTTTATCCCCTCAAAACTGTACTTCTATCCACTCCCTTTCAGTGTCCAAACCAAGGGCTGAAATTCCAGTTTCTAAGGGTTTGGGGTTTTTTTTGAGATCCTTGGTGCTCAAAGTTCAAAATGTTTCACGTCTCCCATCTAGTAGCCAGGTGTCCCATATTTATTGGTAAAATTGATTTTTCTTATAAATACTCAGAGGCAATATCGTATCGAATGGTTTGGGTGGGAAGGGACCTTTAAAGACCAAATGTCAGCTAACACTATAAAATGGCAAAAGTAGAGGACTTCCAAAGCTGAAGCTGGCCATAAATTGTCACTCCTTGTTCAGTCACAGTCAGATTGGATCTACATATGGTCAAGAAAATAGGTTTACAACATAGTTCTAAAATGTATTTGTGTTTTAAATGTGTTTGCCTGATTTACACTCAGCCACAGCTGAGTTTGAGTTACATAAGGTAGTTGATAAGGTTCATCAAACTTCAGGATTTCTGTATCTCTTTTTTGTGTGTATGTAGGGTTGGGTTTTTTTCCAAAGTAAGGGCTTTTTCACCTATAGAAGACTCCAGCAGGGCGAAGTGGTCACACACAAGGCACAGCTTCATTCCACAGGGTAATATTTAGTTCACATCTTACTTCAACTGCAGGACTAATATAAGACATTCATTCTAGTTTTAAAACTATTTCTAGTTCAGTGTCTCCCCCTCTCATATATAACAAATTCTGGTGGAATCAGGGACCCTTTTATTTACTATTAATGTTTAATAATTTTTTTAATAATTTATTTGGGTTTTAGGTGAAATTGTATATCAAGCAAATTTTGGAAGGAATCAAATATCTTCATGACAACAACGTCCTTCATTTGGACATTAAGGTAATGTGTAATGGCAAGTCTAGCTTATAGCCTCTTGTTGGTCAGGGAATGGGCATTCTCTGTTCAAATTATTCTTTTTTACAACTGAAAATATTGCCTGCTTTCAAGAGAAGTTTCTCCCTTTTATTTTATTTCATTTACCAGCCGCTGAATATCCTCATGGTTTATCCTGAAAGGGAAGACCTTAAGCTCTGTGACTTTGGATTTGCTCAGAAGATCACGCCCTTTGAGCCTCAGTTCAGCAAATACGGGTCTCCAGAGTTTGTTGCCCCTGAAATTGTTTCTCAGTCACCAGTGTCAAAAGCCACTGATATCTGGTAAGCTCTCATCTTTCTAAAAATCTTTTGCCCTAGGCAGCCTGAATTTCCATTTATTGTTAATAAGTAAATAAGTGATAACGACACGGGAAACTGAAAGTGAACACTGAGAATGCAAAACGCATCAGGGCACTTTAAATCTCCTTCTGCCTGTTCCATTCAACCGTAACTGAATGCTGTCAGCTAATTAATGCAAAGGAGCATTTTAGAGAAGATGATCTTCATTAGAGGCAGTGACTAGAGAGGATGATCCTAAGAGGCTTTCTAGAAAAGGCAAGCAAACTCCAAAAAAGTATTTGGAGTATTCTCCTCTGTCTGTGCTTAAAAAATGGAAGATTACTTGAGAACAACTTTCTAAAATGTTGAAGGGAAAAAAATTGAAGGGTAAACCCAATAACTTTTGGGATTTATTTTCCTTGGAAAGGTGAGGAGAAGAAGGTGAAGTTACTGTGCCAGGGTGTCTAGTGGCGGGAAGAAGGGCTGTGTGGTTGAGAAGGATGGAGAAATAGTGATGAACACCTGACATTTGTGTTCCCTCTCTCCTCAGGGCTGTTGGAGTCATCACGTATTTGAGGTAAATAAATCTTCTCAGAAAGACTCATTCAATACCCCTTTGTCAATCAGAGCCCTCCAGTACCTTCAAGTGAGGGGTTCGAATGAAGCATTGAGTCCTTCTATGATAAGTGCAATTTCTTTTGTGGTTTTCTCCTTTATTCTGGTTGCCCAGGGCTTTGGTCATTGTTCCCGCTTGAAGACCTGACAGCAGTTAGCAATGAGAGCAGTGGATGAGGTTCAGTCTTCCCCTTACCTGGTTTAGCCAACACCCTACTGTAGCCCTGCAAAATCAACCCCTTCATTCCTTATCTGTGACACAGGGATAAATGATTCAGTTGAGTGCCATGTAATGCTGGGGTGAAAGGTGCTGTGCTAGCGGAGGCGCTGCTCACAAGCATTGCAAGTCCCACACATGGAGTCCCTCAAGCATTCCTCGCTCCTTCCAGTGGGGGGCAGAGACACGGGACAATATGAGAAGACTCAATCTATTAACATGTGGCTTCGCGACTGGTGTCACCGCCACAGCTTTGGGTTCTTTGACCACGGGATGGTCTACACGGCACCGGGCTTGCTGGCGTCAAATGGGAGCCAGCTTTCTCAAAGGGGGAAGAGGGTCTTTGCCCAGGAGCTTGCGGGGCTCATTGACAGGGCTTTAAACTAGATGTGAAGGGGGAAGGGGAACCTATTGGGCTTGCCAGAGACAGACTGGGGGATGAAAGACAAGGGTTTGAGGGACTGGGGGCTAGTACGAGCCTTCAACCTGTTGCCCAGCACTGTGCCAGGGGCGCTGCAGCAAAGTTGAAGACTGGCGGAGGTGAGCCGGAGGCTCCTGGGGTAGCAGGAGCCAACAAGGAAAAGCCCGTGAAACACCTCAAAGTAAATGAGCGGTGTTCTGCTATGAAGGTGACGAGGCCGACAGCTCAGATGAGATGCCTCTATACAAACGCACGTGGCATGGGAAACAAACAAGAGGAGTTGGAAGCTATCGTGCTGCTAGAAAGCTACGACCTGACCGCCATTACGGAAACTTGGTGGGATGAATCCCACGACTGGAATGTAGCTCTTGATGGCTACAGGCTGTTCAGAAGGGACAGGCGAGGAAGGAGGGGCGGAGGCGTTGCCCTTTACATCAAGAAATCAATACAGTGTGAAGAGCTGGCCCTGAAGAATAGCCATGAGCAGGTCGAAAGCTTATGGATAAGAATCAGAGAGAGAGGCAACAAAGGGAACCTGGTGGTTGGTGTCTACTACAGGCCGCCAGATCAAGAGGAGCCGACTGACGAAGCGTTCTTCCTCCAACTCCGGGAGGCTTCGTGCTCGCAGGCTCTCGTCCTGCTGGGGGACTTCAACCACCCTGACATCTGCTGGAAAACCAGCACGGCAAGCTGTAGGCAATCCAGCAGGTTTCTTGAATGCATTGAGGACAACTTCTTAAGCCAGGTAATAGACACCCCTACCCGAGGGGATGCGATACTGGACCTGGTGGTCACCAATGCAAGTGAGCTCGTCGGAAATGTCAAGATCGGAGGCAGCTTGGGTTGCAGTGATCATGCGCTGGTAGAGCTCACACTCCAGAGGGAAATGGGAAGAATGAAGAGTATAGTCAGGACCCTGAATTTTAGAAAAGCAAACTTCCAGCTCCTCAAGGAGATAGTCGGAAGGACTCCCTGGGAAACGGTCCTCAGAGACAGGGGAACAAAACAGAGCTGGCAGCTCTTTAAGGAAGTGATCCACAGAGCGCAAGAGCTCTCGATCCCCAGGTGTAAGAAATCGGGCAAAGAAGGGAAGAGACCAGCATGGCTGAGACGAGACATGCTGGACAAACTAAGGAGGAAGAGGGAGCTGCACAGGCAGTGGAAGCAGGGACAGGCATCCTGGGAAGAGTATAGGGACGCGGCCCGGTTGTGTAGGAATGGGGTCAGGAAGGCCAAGGCTCAGCTGGAGCTAAACTTGGCTAGGGATGCAAAGAATAACAAGAAGGGTTTCTACAGGTATATCAGCCGGAAAAGGATGGTTAAAGAAAGCGTACCCCCACTGATGAGCGAGACTGGCAAGCTGGTAACAGCAGATGAGGAGAAGGCTGAGGTACTCAACAACTTTTTTGCCTCAGTCTTCACTGGGAAGCTCTCTCCTCACCCCACCCGAGTTGATGGATGGCATGAGGGGGACCGGGAGGGCAAAACCCTTCCTGCTGTAGGAGAAGATCAGGTTCGTGACCACCTGAGGAACCTGAATGCGCATAAGTCCATGGGACCTGATGAGATGCATCCCAGAGTCCTGAGGGAATTGGCCGATGTAGTCGCCAAGCCACTCTCCATGATATTTGAAAAGTCATGGCAGTCAGGTGAAGTCCCTGGTGACTGGAAGAAGGGAAACATTGTGCCCATTTTCAAAAAGGGTAGAAAGGAAGACCCTGGGAACTACCGACCTGTCAGCCTCACCTCTGTGCCTGGGAAGATCATGGAACAGATCCTCCTAGAAGCTATGCTAACACACATGGAGGCCAGGGAGATAATTCGAGATAGCCAACATGGCTTCACCAAGGGCAAGTCCTGCCTGACGAACCTAGTGGCTTTCTATGATGGTGTGACAGCATCAGTGGACAAGGGAAAACCAATAGATGTCATCTATCTGGACTTCTGCAAAGCCTTTGACACAGTCCCCCACAACATCCTTCTCTCTAAATTGGAGGGCTATGGATTTGATAGGTGGACTGTTCGGTGGATAAGGAACTGGCTGGATGGCCGCATCCAGAGGGTAGTGGTCAATGGCTCGATGTCCAGATGGAGACCGGTGACGAGTGGTGTCCCTCAGGGGTCCGTACTGGGACCCGTGCTGTTTAATATATTCATCAATGACTTAGCGAGCTTGAGTGCACCCTCAGCAAGTTTGCGGATGACACCAAACTGAGTGGTGCAGTTGACACACCAGAAGGACGGGATGTCATCCAGAGAGACCTGGACAGGCTGGAGAGGTGGGCCTGTGTGAACCTCAGGAGGTTCAACAAGGCCAAGTGCAAGGTCATGCACCTGGGTCGGGGTAACCCCCAGTATCAATACAGGCTGGGGGAAGAAAGGATCGAGAGCAGCCCTGCTGAGAGGGACTTGGGCGTGCTGGTGGATGAAAAGCTGGACATGAGCCGGCAATGTGCACTGGCAGCCCAGAAGGCCAACCGTACCCTGGGCTGCATCAGGAGAAGCGTGGCCAGCAGGTCGAGGGAGGTGATTCTGCCCCTCTACTCTGCTCTGGTGAGACCTCACCTGGAGTATTGTGTCCAACTCTGGAGCCCTCAGCACAAGAAGGACATGGAACTGTTGGAGCGGGGCCAGAGGAGGGCTACTAAAATGATCCGAGGGCTGGAGCACCACTCTTATGAGGACAGGCTGAGGGAGTTGGGCTTGTTCAGCCTGGAGAAGAGAAGGCTGCGGGGAGACCTGATTACGGCCTTTCAGTATCTAAAGGGGGCCTATAGGAAAGATGGGGAAAATCTTTTTAGTAGGGCCAGCTGTGAGAGGACAAGGGGTAATGGTTTTAAACTAAACCAGGGTAGGTTTAGACTGGATATAAGGAAGAAATTCTTTACAATGAGGGTGGTAAAACACTGGAACAGGTTGCCCAGAGAGGTGGTGGAGGCCCCATCCCTGGGAACATTCAAGGACAGGTTGGATGGGGCTCTGGGCAACCTGATCTAGTTAGCAGTGTCCCTGCTCACTGCAGGGGGGTTGGACTAGATGACCTCCAGGGGTCCCTTCCAACCCAAAACATTCTATGATTCTATGATTTTAAAGCCCCATCTAAGCATTTGTGCTTCCGTCATTCGAACAGCAAATAAAAGTCTAAAGTTTGTCTCCTTTTATTTTACGGTGTTCAATAAATAAGCCTAACGTGCAAGTCTCCGTTTGCTGGGGAGAACGACAGAGGAACCCTTCTAAATATCCAGAACAGGGAAATTTCATGGACCGTTCCTGATTTTGTTCACTTAAGTGAAGATGCAAAGGACTTCGTGAAAGGGATCCTACAGCAGCACCCCAAGTGAGTGCACTTTTTGTGCTTCCTACAGCCAGTGTGCAAAGACGCCGGTGTCTCAGCAGGCAGATCTCAGCTCATCAGAGCTGTGGTTCTTTTGAAAAGTAGAAAGCTGAGTGAGATCTGCCGCATTATGCCCCAATTCGTCTTTATTACTCCCCATTACCCAAAACACAACTTGGCAATTTGCCAAATTGGCCTGTTTCTGGTATGGTGATGTCCTTATTCCTTGAATCCTCCAGGCAGATGAGGTGCTGAAACGACATAGGGAAAGTGAGAAGAGCAAGGACTGGTATAGAGGGAGTTATGTGAGAATTAAATAATATTAACACCATTCATTAAGCAATTTGGTGGCTTGAAGGCATGTTTTCAGGCACTTGCTTTTTAATTTCATTTCTATTTTTACTTCCTGCTGCCAAAGCTATTTTTGCCCTCGGCCACCTAAAGAGTCAAAGTCACTCTTAGGGCTGCTATCGACACCCTCGATTCAACAGGCTCCCTGCAGAGTGCCATGGGGTCTTCCTGAGGATCTGCAGGGGGTTTCAGGCTGAAAAAGGAGGATCGTTTCACCTCCAGGGAAGGAAACCTTGGGTTGAAAGCTTCTGTGTCTCTGTTTGGCTTCTCAGCTCTAAAACAGCAGCCTAAGGACATGCACAAAAGTGTATGTGTGTGTCCACGTGAAGCAGGCACCTTCAGGAAGATCTTGTGGTTGCCGTTGAAAGTGACTTGCTACTAAAATGGTGATCTTTTCTCTTACCAGAGCCAGGCCTAGTGCTTTGGACTGTCTTTCCCACAAGTGGTTCATGGTAAGTTTGTCCTGGTTCTTTAGTAGAATCATTAAAAATGTTGAGGTTGGAAGAGACCTTTGGAGGCACAGCTCTTAAAGCTGCTGGATGTTATTTGCTGGTTTATTTTTTCTCTTGCTGTCCTACTTTCTGTTCTACAGATAAGTTCAGGCATGGCTTTCCAGAAAGAGGAGATACATTGGTGTTTACATGCCAAAATATCTTTCCTCTCAAAAGATAAAGATTAATAGTGACATGAGCAGATATAACATGTCTGTATAGAAAGGAAACTGTGGCTTTGCAGAGCAAAGGTATGGTTTATATTCCAATGCCTTGAATCACTAAAGAGAAAAGCTAAAAATTAACAAAAAAAAAAAAAAGGAATTTAATGAAATGCATTGATCAGAGCTTGGTTTTGTCATTAAGAAGCTGAGATTTTCTACAGTTTAGACACGAGGGGATTGTAGCATTTGGTCTATTGTAACTTTCCTAAATTAAACAATTCAGGAAGGAGGGAATCCTAAAAAAAAAATACATCTTCTCAGGAAATGAAGTCAGGATTTTTTAACCCATGATTTTCCTCTCATCCCACCTGGCAGCATAATCTCCCCCTCGAAGAAGCTCATTTCATTAATACCAAGCAGCTCAAATTCATTGTGGCTCGGAGCAAGTGGCAGGTGAGTTGGCCTTAATCTATGTTGGTTCTTTTTAGTTCTATTTATTTGTAATTACATTTGCATCTTTTGAAGTCTGTTGGGCCAGGACAGCGAGCACAGCAGAGGTCTCAGCTGGGCTATGAATGGGGAATAAGCCCAAGAAAGAGTGGTCGATGGAGATGGCAGAAATAAATTATCCAGGCTTTTACTGCCTGGAAATCATCTGGTCTAATGCAGGTGCCTGCAAGACGCATGGTTATGTCTAAGTTAGGTACCCTCAGCTGCCTTTGCAATTGGTACTGCATTACAGACAGGTCCCAAGAAGATTCCTCTTTTCCTGAAGTTCTCTAAAATAATCAGATTGTTTGCCTTCCAAAGATGCCTTTTTCTCTCTCTTGGCTGTAAAGGGAGGCCAGCTGCTCAACTTCAACTGAGGTGTCTCACACGGCAGAAGTTAGAGCAGAAGAATCCTACCTCCTACGGTATGGTAGGTCTTCTGTTGACCTAAGTCACTGTGGGCTGTACTGCAGTCGACAGATTTAAGGCCATTTACCCTAGCTAGGCTCTGATCTGATGTGTTCCATTAAAAACTCCTTTTTCTGTCTGCTTTGAGTGGCCAGATTGTCTTTGAAAATCTCAAGCAGGGTCCTGCTTCCCCATTCACAACAGCAAGTGTTGTCAATATAGTTTTACTTCTGTGAATGAGAAGATGAAGACTTGGAGAGCAAATGAGGCCCAGAGTGACGATACGTACAAAAGGGTAGCAATGTGTTATCAAGCCAGTATGTGTGGTATTTAAGAGTGCAGAAGTTTATTTTGGTGTGCTTGCTTTACCGTACTCCTACCGTGCTTCCATCTGATTGTGCTGTATTTTGTTTTGCTTTTCAGCGGTCTCTGATGTGCTATAAATCCATACTGGTAATGCGGTCTATCCCAGAAATCCTAGAAAGGACTCATGACAACACCTCCCTGGCCATCTCCCGACATCTGATTGAAGAGAGCACGTCGTCCAGTACCAGCGGCTCCTCTTCAGACAATGAGAACTCGCATTTCCCCAAGAAGAGGCACTTTGGCTCTACACCCGAACTGCACTTGTCCATATTTGATGCACCAAGCCATCAGGAGCCTCTAAAACATGCAAGTGAAGAGAAGCACTCCAAAATCTCAATCCCTCCAGTAAAACCTATGAGGAGGAAGTATGCTTCAGTGAAAGCTGAGGTGGGGGACAAATCACCTACAGAAAGCAAAGAGGTCATGGCAAGTATCTTAAAGGAGAAAGAGGAGGGGTTCCATCCCGGACTTCAAGATGAAAGAGCAGAGCAGTCCCAAAGAAGCGCTGCTGCTGAGCCTTCATCAGCTGAGCTTTCATCAGAAAGCACATTACACCTATATCAGAAAGATAAACCAGGAGTATTTTTATCTGATAAGGACAGAGTTGAAAAGGCTGGGGATGGAACAGAAAAGCCACCTGTCTGTGTTCCTAGACAGAGTGTCATTAAAAGCACTTTCTACAGCCAAGCAGCTGAGCTACCTGCAAGGGGACCTTCCTCACCAGGCAGGGAGTTCAGAAGACACCTGGACAGAGCCAGAAGGACTTTCCGGAAAGCTGGATATTCGAAAGTGCCCCTCAGTGGTCTCCGTGAACCCCTTCTAGAGCAGTTTGAACTGGAAGAAGAAGAAGGAAAGTCTGACGATGGAGATGATCACAGGGAAAGTCTGCTTGGGTCCTTGACCAAATCAGCTTCATTTGACACTGCAAGGAAACCACCACATCCTGCCATTGCTGGTGCTAGCCGAAGCCGTTCCCTGGACGACTACAGGCTGAGAGCCTCAAGATCAGTGAGGGAACAAGATATTTTGGAAGAAGACTGTGATATAATGTCACAGGAAATTTGCCCTGAAGGCAGTGACCACTGCGACGTTTCTGTGGGGCCTGGCAAGGGATGTTCTGTAGACACTTCGAAGCAGGAGGACTTTAGGAGAGCCAGCAAGGATTGTTCAGAAGAGCAGCCCCCTTCAACACAATGTGAGGGTAATGGATGCCAGGCTGGTTTGGAGAAACAGCTAGAGAGACGTCCAGTGTCACCTCATAGGAGCGAGAACAGGAAACATTTACTGAAGAAGTCAAAAGCTACTTATGCTGAGGAAGCTGAAGATTCGGAAGACAAAAGCCCCGTTCTAGCTGCCCAGCGCTCAGATGTAACTGCATTGTCAGTTCAAAAACATCAAAGCACGGAGGGTAAATCTCCCCCAGGCAGTGCCTCTGGCATGGCTTTTCAGGAGGGCAAACACTCTGTTTCAGCTCCCGCACAACCAGAGACCACCTCCGAGTCAGCCCCTACGAGTAAGGCAGGCGTCTCTCTGCCCCAGGAGCCTGCTCACAGTACCGACATCCATCCGGATCTAAAAGGCGGAAGCTTGCTCATCAAAAGGACAGCCCCAGCTCCAACTTGGAAAGACAAAAGGCAGAAACATTCACATGAGAAGACTTCTGCTGATGGTGTTGCCAAATCTGATCTCATGGAGCATGAAAGCTCTGCTGTTTCCACAGGCCCGCAAACAGAAACCGATTCACTTCCAGTACATAAAGACAGAAGTCAGGAACTTCCTGGTCAAAGTGTTCCAGCAACTCCTGTCTTGGTGGGCAAATGGCCAGGTACCCTAAGTGCTCTGCACACAGCTGATGAAGGTGCTCATCAGAAGCTGAAGACCTATGAAGAGGTGAGATCTGCTGTCCTGGAGGATGAAAGGCCAGGTATTATAGGAATCACTCCACCGGCAGCCCATGATGGTGAAAGCCGAGTGCACAAGAGGGCTCCTGTTCATGTAGGCACAGAATCTGCCATCGTGAAGGGAGAGTATCTCGTCGTTCCAAAAGTCCCACCACCAAAATCAATGCCAACTTCGGTCTTTGATGGAGCAGGGCAGGCTGAAAGGGAACGGCCAGCTCATAGCAAGGAAAGGCTTCCTGCTCTGAGGAGTGCAAGCTCAGCTGTCCCAGAGATTGATCCCAGTTTGGCCCATGAGGCTGAAATCGAGGGAGCTGAACCCCAGACGGTTTCTGAAGGCAGTGGCCCATCGCCTGCTCTTCTGGGGAGCAGACACACAGCTAGAACTGTGTCCTCCCAAAATACTGGCCTCCCTTCAGTCTGTGAGAGTGAAAAGCAAGAACATCCAAAGGCACCACTTCACAGTGAGGTGACATCTGTTGTGACAGCATGTGGAAGCCAAGCAGCTGGACAGGCTGCGCCTGCTCCTTTCCCCAAGGCTGGACATCGGGTGTCTGAGCAGCACAGGGCTGCCTATCCCAGTGGCAGAGTTTCTGCTGATCTGGAGGTTGGGCCTCCAGGTGTCTTGCCTGCTTCACAAGCAGAAGTTCCACCAGCTTCAGTCTATGCGCTAGAATATGGTGAGGGTAGAGGCATTGCCTTAGAAAGTGGAAGCTGTGATGCTGGAAAACCCACCCCACCGTTGCTCCGTGGGGATCAAGGTCAGGAGCTCT
Source organism: Gorsachius magnificus (assembly GCA_034008185.1). Taxonomy (NCBI): domain Eukaryota; kingdom Metazoa; phylum Chordata; class Aves; order Pelecaniformes; family Ardeidae; genus Gorsachius; species Gorsachius magnificus. Next base: position 155,786,329 of record CM067082.1, on the reverse strand, counting down.
CACATCACAGGTCTTCTTTTTACAGTGATGAAGAGTCTGCTGTGCTGGAGGGCTTAGTGGATGAGATGGTTTCCCTCTCTGAAGAGATGAATGTTTGGGCAGAGTCAGTTTCTGGGGAGGAGGAATGCAGAAAGCACACCTCTCCTCCCACAGAGATGTTCTACAAAGGCCCAGGTAGCCAAGCACCCATGGACACCTCCTTCCCTTCTGTACAAGGGGGTGAAAGAGAAGTCTCTGAGCTGGATGACCCTGCAGAACCCTATCTTGTCCTGAGCGAGGAGTCAGTGGTACTGGAAGGGCAGGGAGCACAGACAGTTCCTCATGAATGTGAAGATCTGGAGGACTTAGCGTTCGAGACGCCCCCTTCCAGCCAAGTGAGTGTTTCCTCAACAGATAGCCTGGACACTGGAAAAAGACCCAGTCAGGTGTCAGTGAGCAAGGACACCGGTAAACACCCAGAAGTTTCTTTAGTGAAAATCAAAGACCTGTCGGATGAAACACCCAGTCTGGGCAGTGGAACTCCAAAACTTGACATATCAGAGGTAGAGCCTGCCTACTTGAATTTCTCTGACTTGTATGACATTGTCTATTTTCCATTTGAATTTATGAACTATAGGAAGCCTCCACCCAAACCAACGGGTAGACGGTTTATACCTTTTGGTGAGAGGGCAAGGTCACCTCCTGCAGGACATTTGCATAAGGATAAAAGATTGTGCATCAGAGAAGAGGCAAAGGACAAGAGCAGGAAGAACCATTTGGAAATATCTGAGGCCATGGCAAAAGGGTCAGAGAGTCATAAAGAAACGTATGGCCCCCGAAAGGACTCAAGTGGTAAGCAGAAAAGCTCCTTCTACAACAAGCCGGGACTCTTTAAGCCATATGCAAGGTCTCATTCAGTGGAGCAATCAGCGGAGCAGAGTCTGAAGAAGAAAGTAAAAGCTTCTGTTGCCCATATTTCAAGAATCCTAAAAGGAAAGATCTCTCCAGAGCCAGAGGCGGAGGAAGGTAAATATTGTACACTGTGCTGTCATAGATTTGCTGCTATAACTGGGCTCTACTAAATCTGCCTTTTCCTTTTTTCCCAGCATATCTGAGGCTGTGGTTAGGCTGTCGTTGCAAAATGGGCAGTGGCAGGTTATGAAATTAGCGGTCTTCAGCCCCACCACAAGCTCTTTGTCACTGGCTCGCTTCAGTGCAGTCAGCTGGGTTAATCTGCTGATGGAAGGGGCTTAAATTCCCCTGGCTGAGTTTGCACAAAAGCAGACCAGGGCTGGATGATGCTTTCCTTGCTGCAGTTTCTTCTGCAGTTATCATCTGACCAGGGTAAATCTTTAAAGCTAAAGCGACTGGGAGAAGTTGGTGAAGTCACCCTGGCTACCTAAGTTGACACTGGACAACAGAATCTGTCCTTTCTTCTCTGCCAGCCCTAGATATTCCCTGTTCTTCCAGGACATCGTTCTGCTTGTAATAACTGTCACAGCCTTCCCTATTGACTGAAGGCTCGTTAATAAGGAAAGCTGTAACTGCTGAGCTATTTATGTACGAACGGCAGAACTGTCTGCTGTAAATGGATGCCAGAGGGAGGAGGATGGCCTTGAATGACTTCTCATCCTTTCTCAAAACAGAGTTCGGTGAGCTGGGAAGTGAGGCAGTAGAAAAGGAACTGTTAACAGGGGCTGAAGGATCTCTGAAGAGGAAATCCACACTCTCTTCATTCAGGTTACCAAGCCTCATGCCAAAGGAGAAAGGTATTGCTATTGCATGTCATCAGATAGTTGTATCACAAAGTATCACTACTGAATATGACAGTGCTGTGGGAGGCCAGCTGCTAAGGATGGATCTGCAATGACTGTCTTGAGATGACCTGGACCAACTCAGGCACTACGAGCCAGCCTCCTCTGTTTACATTATAACAATGTCCTTGCTAAAACGGTCTGGTCTTGGCATTGCTTGCAAGTTGGAGCCATTCTAGGAAGCCACTGCAAAGGAATAAAATCCACGTGTAAGCTAGAAAGAGAATAAATGGCGTATCCAAGGGTGGGATGGCAGAAGCAGGGAACTGTGAATGCCTACGCTCCAGGTCCAGCACGCATGTGTAAGGGCCAGACACGCTGCTGCAGAGCTATGAAACGATAAACGGTGGGGCAGCCCCAAATGGCACATCAGCAAAGCTGAACTTGCTTTTTCCCAGGCAAATTTCCCCTTGGCTCTAGCAGGAACACTTTCTGAGGTCAGGTTGATGCCCCAGGATTCAGCAGAGCCCAGCCGAGCTGAGGCTGGCAGCTCTGGGGCACTGTGGAGAAAAAACCCTGGAGAAACACAGAAAAAAACCTGAGCTCTCCCTTTCCCATGGGGACCGCAGCAGATTTGATGCTCTGTGGGTTTTTTCCTCCTTCCATATCCATCTTTTATCTCTTCTTCTCTCTTCTGGTGTTGTCTTGATCTGATCCCCTCATCCTTGAAATACCATCATGTAGTTTTGCACCCACATTTAAGCCAGGCCAGAAGAAAACTCTTGCTGTGTCATGCTCTGTTTCTCCTCTGAGCTGTTCTGCTGCCTATAGCTGTATCGGCAGGGCTGGGCAATGTCTATGTTCCCCGTGCACCTTCCAAGATCCACCTGGATTCTCACATATGAGCGGTCAAACTGCGTCCATGGGGCTGAGCAGGGCTCCTACACCCGTGTGCCCAATGCCCAGGGGATTCTCCAACGAAAGGAATGCCAGAGCATGAACCAGAAATGTTCTTGAACCAATTAAAGATGCTTTCTGATGTCCTGCGACCATGTATTTTCCACATAGCCCTCTTGGCTGCTCTGAATCGCTGCTTTTCCTCTTCTTTGCAGCACCTTCGTTCATCGAGGAGCTCATTGACCAGGCTGCTGCCGTCGGACAGTGCGCGACGCTGTCGTGCCGGACAGCAGCTCACACCTCCCTGCGCATCGACTGGTTCAGAGGTGACATTGCCACCCCTCCAGGGAGTCCCTGACCTCTGGGACAGGGGTGCAGGGAGGGTTTTAGACATCTCGGCATGAATTTTCAGGGTACTTATCTCTCCTATCTTCTGCTTTTCAGATGGGATACCTGTCCACAGCAGCAGACGGATCCTCATCTCCACCACGCTCAAAAACTTTCAGCTGTTAACTATTCTCTCTGTTAATGCTGATGACTTTGGTATTTACACCTGCGTGGCCACAAACTCCCTGGGCTCAGCATCCACCTCTTGTGTTATAAGAAAAGCAGGTAAGAAGTAGCTACGGAAGGAGGTATTACAAGTACTTCTGCCCAAAAATGTGACCTGCAAATACCTCTGAGGTGAGACTCCTGCAGACAGGTTCAGAGGACGATCTCTCCCTTGCCTGTTCTAGTCCACAGCCACAGCCCTTGCTGTCTGGCAGCATGGCACACTTTGCAGGGTTCATTCTGTCTTCTTCACTCTTCGCTCTCTCTCCTGGATTCAGAGCCACTCCAGTAACCATGTGGCTCTAAAACCAGACTTCAAAATCTTAATACTGAGTTTAAATTAGGGATGTTGAAATTGCTGTTCCACTGGGGGGGGGGGGGAGGGGGAGGTATATATGTATAAAAACCATATACATTTTTATATATAGCTACGAGGAAGATGGAGACTCCCTTTTTACAAGGAGAGGACAAGGGGGAATGGACACAAGTTGCTTTTGGGGAGATTCTGATTGGCCATGAGAGGGAAATTTTTTACCATGAGAACAGTCAACCACCAGAATAATCTCCCCAGGGGAGGGGTTGACTCTGCCACATTGGGCACTTTCAGGACTCAGCTGGACAGGGTGCTGGGCCATCTTGTCTAGACTGTGCTCTTACCTAGAAAGGCTGGACCAGATGATCCTTGAGGTCCCTTCCAACCTGGGATTCTATAATTCTATGATATAAAGAGAATATCTGTAACTGAGGAATGCTGGGTATAGGGGTACGTATGACAGCAGTGCTCTTGCTAACAGTCACTGGGGTTTGTGCCTCCTCTCGACAGAGGTTCCTCCCAGCCCTCCACCCCCTGACATCGTGGAGGTCTACGAGGATGGAGTGCAGGTGGTCTGGAAACCTGTGGAAACCAACATCCCCGTCCATTACACTGTCCAGTGTAAGAGCAAAGGTAAAGTGGAGTGCTGCCCTTGTGCCTTGCAGGGAACATCTCGCTCTGTATGATCTCTTCGCCAGCTGGATAGAATTTATTTATATATTATTTATTTTTATTCAGAAACAGCCTGATTTTAGCCTCCCTAGTTTAGAGTTAGGAAGGAAATTCATACAGCCATCATCTAGCCATCTAAAAGTTAGATGTTGTGCTGGCTAAATCAGCCTGGAATATGCATACTCATACAAAGGCTTTGCTAAAGTGTGAATCAAACTAGGTCGCCTGGAAGCTGTGACCAAAAATTGAACGGCGACAGAAGAATATGCATGGCTGGTGCCAGATACGCAGTCCTGAGTAATCCCTTCCAATTACAGTTCCGACAACATTATACACTAATAATGCCTGGCAACGGTGGTCAGCAGACACATCAGATGTTCATCATCCTATGCCCAGGCTTTCCGTACAGTCATGGAGAAAGATGGTCTATCAAAAAGGCAATTCATCTCATGTTGAACAGCCATGCTTTCTTTTTCCACTGATTATGCAGGAAGCTTAGGGCAATCAGCCAGGATTGGACTAGACGATCTCCCGAGGTCCCTTCCAACCCTTGCAATTCTGTGATTCTGTGACAAGGTGGCAAAAGTTGGGCAAAACTGCATCGTCCCTTTCATGTTCTCTTCCCAGGCTTGGCCCAGAGCCTGATGAAGTCAGTGGATGTTTCCTCCTTTAATTCCATGAACTTCGAATCAAGTCCCCAAGCCTGTTCCATCTTTCTTGGGACTGCTTTTGCTGTTATTATTATGAATGCTATGTCCGATAATAATTTCTGTTGCAGTCACACATACCCAGCCCTTTGGATTCAACTGCTCCATGATCCCTCTTTTAATTCCCCATACACGCCCTCCTTTCCGGATTAGGAAGAGCACGGGCAGCAGCTTTCTGCCTTTTCACTCTGGAGCTGGTGTCAGTCACTTTTCCTCCAACGCAGCTTTCTTGGTTCTGATTCCTTTTGACACAAATGTAGGCAAGACCTTGGGGAGGATGCAAATGCCAGTAGTTTCAATTAGGAAGAAAAACAGGAAAAGGCATCTATAATCTCCCATTGCATTCTGTGTATTTGGCAGGGACATGCAAAGTCCTTCTTTCCTGAACACAGGAGGATTAAGATAATCAGAAAAAAATTCCTTGTTTTATCCATTATTTGACATTTGGCTTTTGCACGCTGCTTCTGCAGACGCTTTTCTCTGTTTCTAAGCTGTATCTGCTCCTTCTTACACATACACGCACCCTAATTCAACCAGTACCCTGCAAAGTCATTGGTACCTTCATTTTGGGTGGTGAATTATTGCTTGTCCTATGGTTTGAGGCTCTCTACCAGCGTTTATTTGAATGAAAGGATGGGTTTAATCTCAGGGAGTTGAGTTCAGCCTCGAGCACAGCAGCAATAGCAAAGTATGGCAGACAGCATCATGTGAAATGAATGATCATTAAATGTTTGCTGGTGATGTTCTGCTTCACAACTTAGTCCCATGAATAACACGTCCAGAACATACCTATAATTTTAGTTCCCTGAAAAATCATCTGATTTTTCAGAAAAGCGGAGTAAACCTGCCCAAGTTTCAAACACTGGGTTTGCTAGCAGGGTCTTAGTGGATAGCTCTGTCCTGAAATCCTTCATGGTTTCAATTGGATTCAAGATGAGGCCAAAGGGGGGAAAAAAAGGGTGATTTTGCTATGCTTTTGTTTGGAGTACTTGATGTATATTTGCATTAAAATTGGTGGCATGAATTAGATCAATAGAAACTGTACAGGAAAGTTTCACCATTCCTCTGAAACAATATTGCCACATCCTGGACTGATTAGATATAAACCAGCTGATTTCACAAAGGATGGATTTGGCACAAGTACAGCGAGCAGCACCACGCACAAAAGTTGGCCATAGCAAGTCAGTTTTTCCTTCACTGTACGAGATTCCACTCTTTCTCCATATTCCCAGCACATAAATAAAATTGATGAAAAAAACCCCGACAAAACCCCAAAACTAAAAAAAAACCCAACCCCGGTGTGACCATCTTAAATGAGTCCTAACCTCTTTTCTGTCTTTCCTTGGCCAAGATGGGGAGTGGACGACTCTTGCTTCTGACATTGCTGATTGCTGCTACTACGCCAAAAATCTCTCCAAGGGGTTTATCTACTGCTTCAGGATTGCCTGCACCAGTAAAGCAGGAATGGGCCCTTACAGCGACCCCTCTGCCAAAGTGAAAATCACTGGGAAGGATCAAATGGGTAAGATCAAATGCCAAGAAATTGTGGGTTTCCTGCATCAAAACAGTTGCACCCTTCTGGATGTGGGTCCAGGAGTCAAGAGCAAGTGGATCGAGACCAATTCCACTTGGCTCAGGGTGGTTTAGGGCTTCCTTATTTAAAATTATTATTATTATTATTATTATTATTACTATTATTATTATTATTATTATTTGCTTTCTTATTTAAAAGTAAATTATTTTCTCATTCTGGTCACAGCTAGGTGAATATGTATAAATGTATAAGAAATAAATAATAAAATAATAGCAATATGTAATTATTAATAATATATAAACGTATATTAAAATAATAAAATAAACATCTGGAAACTGTAAATTCCCCACTGAAGATACACTCAGGTTTTGATGTGAGATCATGAGGAAACTGGTCTGGGACAACAAATGTGTTCCTGAAGGCAGTGATCTGCTGGTATAGATCTGCCACTGGTGGAAGCCCTGGACCTGCTCTTTGTTATGGACCCAGGTCTACGTTGAGTAGTTAATTTACGTGTTCTGGTGTTTGCTACTGGGAATTATCGCCCTACCGTGGTGGATTTTTCAACTGTGTTTTTTCTCTGAAGTAAAGAAAGCTTGATTTGCTGGTTTGTTTTTTTTTTTCACCTGTTTTAATACTTTGTACTATTCACATGTTTTTAAAATTAAGAAATCCATGACCCCACAGCAAATATATCCCTGTAGCAAAGGAAGTATCCTTTCTGCCAAGAAAAGGAAGGATCGTCTAACTGGAATTTCCTCCCAGCGGAGGGGATTATTCTGTAAAAATCACAGTTCACAGAGATATTTTTAACTCACCCTAAATCCCCCGCTTTGCCTTGGCCCAGGATTCATGAACATATCTCAACGTGCCCCGCATTTCCAAGCAGATGCTCTAATGTGTGAAGGGATGCCTTAATATTTCAGGGAGCACTCGGAGACAGCCACATGCCAGGACCAGAGCAACAAGCTTCAGCTGCTGCCCTGAAACATCCAACTAAAAGAAGTTTCTAATTCCTTGTCAGTGTCTTACCATGCCCTGGTGACTTGTTAGGTGAGAAGATGAGAACCAATGGCTGAGATGTTTGATATCATAGCAGGCAACGTACAACCCACTTCATAGTCTGGAGCAGCCACAGCAGGGAATTACTGGGTGGATGGTCCAGAATCTGTTGCATTGGGTGCCACAGCTCAAGACAACCTGCAGACTTCTCTAGAGGAAGCTCTGCTGTGGCCTTCATCGTCGTTCATAGATAGCGGTGGGTGGCTCAGAGAGGGTCCCGTTTCCAGACAGAGGTGCTTTCCCCTGTAATCCCCGTTGTGTTTTCTCTGCAGAGCTTCATGCTGCAATGCAGAACGTCCCATCAGCTGCTACTGAGGAAGAGAGCGAAATAATCGCGCCATCCGAGCCTTTCCCAACCTACCAGACCTACGCCTTCCAAACAGAGATCAAAAGGTAATGAATCCAACTGAGCACTCAACCAGCCAGAAGGAAACACCACATATGGCTGGAGTGTAGAAAAGTCACTTCTATAAATGCACTGCTCACCTACTGTCATGGTGTTTTGTTGAAAACGCCTCCACAGCAATACATATAAACCTGAGATCACTGGCTGAGCCATCTTCATCTTGGTTTGGTAGGATTCAGGTGTGGATTTTCTGGGAGAGCAAAAGAGTCTGTACTGGGCACTGGGACAGCCCCTGAGTATATCGTGAAGTGGGCCCGGGGCTAACGAAGGCTCCTCTCCTTGCTGCATCAACCTTTGCAGCTATCGGTTTCAGACATGGGGTTGGGATTCAACTTTCTCTGCCTAGAAGATAGGCACCAGCTTGTGTTGCCAACAGAAAGAGGCAGCTGCCTACAGGGGATAGTTCTCTTGCTTGAGACATAATGAGCCACCTTCTCTCCTCCAGAGGAGTTAAGCTCTCACTCCTGCAATTTAAAGTGACTGTACAATTTAGAGACACAGGAGGGTGTGCAAACTCTGACAATAGATGCAGTAACTCAACACTGGGCATGGATGAAAAACACAGCATGAGATCCTGGTGGTTTTAGAGAACAGAAGCTCTTGGCTCTTCCAGGAGTAGCAGAGAAGCTTAAATTGCCTTTGTGTTCCTTTGTACCAGGGGGCGTTTCAGCATCGTCCGACAGTGCAGGGAAAAAGTAAGCGGCAAGACTTTAGCTGCGAAAATCATCCCTTACTGGCAAGAGGACAAGCAGACTGTGCTCCTCGAGTACCAAGTCCTGAGGAAGCTTCATCACACAAACATAGCTCAGCTGAAGGGAGCCTACGTCAGCCCACGGCACTTAGTGTTGATCCAGGAGATGTGTGTGGGACCAGAGCTACTCCACTCTTTGGCGTTACGGTAAGAACAAAAGGAGGGAAGGGTTTTCCAGTCAGGGCTGGTGTAGGGAGCAACACCTATTGCTTTCCCCTGACAAACTGAACCACCTCCCTCCATCTGTTCCAGCATGTTGTCATTGCACATGGGATATGTGATGCATTTGTTCTGCAACTTCTTGTGACATAAAAAAATGATTAAGTTCCCTGTAAAGTTGGGGTCAGGACAATTCAGAGCCACCCAGTTGAGTTGTTGAAAGCAGTTTACACTAGTTGATATGAAAACCCCTCTCCCATAACAAGGAGATTGTTGTGGCTCAGGAAGCCTCATTTCTCCTCCATGTTGTTTCTCACAATGGCAAAAAATGGACCTGCTGAAACCCACTGATTAAAGGGGAGGGAATGGTGGGCATCAAATCTGCGTTTTGATTTCTGCACAACCATTGCGTTCTCTGACATGCAGCTCTACAACCTCCTGAACTTCTTGCTGACTCACAGTCTGGACCTGCCTCTTCATATACAACAGATTTGCTAATGAGTAGAATTGTTTCTTCTTGACTGTCAAGGGCCTCATGGCGTTAAGACATCCAGGGGAGGACAATAGTGGGTGTAGAATGGTGCTCTTGGGCATGCAGGTAGGACACCTCTGGTTTCTATCCCCCTTCTTCTACTAGGACATCGTACTCAGAAGTGGAGGTCCGAGACTACCTGTGGCAGATCCTCAGTGCCATTGAGTATCTCCATGCACACAGCATCCTCCACTTGGATCTCAGATCTGAAAACATGATCATCACTGAGCCCAACCTGCTGAAACTCCTGGATTTTGGCAATGCACAGTTCTACACCCAAGACAAAGTTATTACCATGGACAAGTGCATGGACTATGTTGAAACTATGGGTGAGTACAAAGTTCAGCCACAGCAAACTTTGACTTCCATGCAATCTGTGGTAAACAGAGAGACAGCAGCAGTTCACCCCAGCAAGCAAAGTCTCCCAGGTGCTGCCCTCCAGTACCAGCGTGGTTGCAGACCACAGAAGGGCAAAGTCAGAGGTCACAGCCAACACCCCTCTGACTGGCATCCATGTGTCCAGAGCTCAGGGGTTTAGTATTGCTGCCATTTGGCCTGATGTTCTCAAGGTTTCATTGCAGTCAGGATACACGAGGGTGTCTTACCTCAGTCAGCTCCCTGTACTAGAAGCTTGTTCTTCTTCACTCTTGGGAATCTAGCAAAGCACAAAAAGTTCCCACTGGTTTTGTTCTGGAGCCCGACTCACACCGGTTTGCTTTTCTAGCTCCAGAACTGCTGACAGAGCAAGGAGCCCTCCCGCAGACTGATATCTGGTCCATAGGAATCACAGCCTTCATCATGTAAGTCAGTCTGTCTTTCCCTGCCCTATGAGCAGCTTTAAAAGTGCAGTTTCACGGTCGTCAACCAGGGTAGATGCATTGACTCAGAGAGTGAACCTCAGTTGTGCCCCCGCTCCCTGGCAATGACACAGAAGTCTGTGTGGTGGGGAGTATGGAGCTGGGCTGCACCATGCAAGGATGCCCAATCCCAGTGATGTCTCCAAGCAGAGTAAGGCTCTTTTACAACACCGCAGCTGCTGGTGTTTCTCACTCAGCCTCATCTGAAAAGCCCCAACTTCAACAAGAAAATTCAAATTATGGCAAGTGGAAAAGCAGTGAAAGCCATGCCCACAGAAGAACAGTGGCCCTTGGCATTTTGTTTGGCATATAATGTTTCTGTGCATCATCATGACCCTCCTCTCACTGCTGGGTGGGAATTCCTGTGAGAAGGGGCATCCTGAGCAATGCCCTTCATGCTGATCAATTCTCTTCTTTTGAGGCAGGTTGAGTGCCAACTACCCTGTCAGCTCTGATGTAGCCTGTGAGTTTCTGAGAACGACCAGGAAGGGTAAAGTGAAGCTCACGCGATGCTACGCGGGCCTCTCTGGGGGAGCGGTGTCGTTTCTCCAGAGCACGCTGTGTGCAAATCCCTGGTAAGATGGTGTCTGCTCTCCCAACAGGGCAGTTGGTGCTGATCCTGGTTATTTCCCCTTCTTTCTCTCCACTTCCAAGGAGCCTCCTCACCCAGCATGGATCCCCAACTGACCTTCTCACCTTTGTCTGTTCTAGGGGAAGGCCATCAGCCTTGGAGTGCCTTCAGAGCCCATGGCTCCAGGAGACAGGCTTGGACAACAGGCAGCAAGCACCAGTTACCTTCCCTACCACCAAACTGAGGAATTTCCTCACTGAACGGGAAAAGAAAAGGGGCCTGCTGTGCTCCAAGTATGGCCTCATGATTGCACAGTGACGTGGGTGCGGCCGCAGACGTGAATCGTCTCCCTCTCCCCTTCTGCACTTAGGGTTTGGTACCAACGAGTCCTGCCAAGTTGCTGTGCATCAGCTGAGCTGGGGTAACTGCTCTCCGTGAATGCGATTTAGCATAACTGTGCAAATTAATCCGTATCACGTGCATTGCCACACAGTAAGAACAGAAATATAGACCTAGCGTGGCTCAGCTGACTAACGGTAACTTGGCAGTATGTGTGTCACTTGGCTGCACACTTCCTGGAATAGCCAGGATCAGGTTTGGATTTGAGATTTGCGTAGCCCTTTCTGAATGGGACTCACCACCAGCCCCAAGCAGCTTTGCAAATCCTTTCCCGAGATCAGGAAGGCTCCATGCGTGCAAATGCTGGGCACTGACTTCTGCCCCTGGCCCCAGGACGCGATGACCCAATGTGCTTTCAGATGTTACTGCACCGCTCATCCCACAGCAACTACCGCAGCAAGGTCTGAGTGACCAGTGGGTTTCTCACCTGCCTCCAACCCAAAAGAATTCAATGACGAGTTAAGATGGAAAAATAGGGAAGGGTGAAGCACTTTTTTTGGGCTGATGTTAGGCAACCACGTATCTTCAGGCTTTGGATGTAGAGATCCAATCTGATAAAGCACTGAGCAACGTAGCCTGAGTTGACAGCTGACCCTGCTTTGGGGAGAAGGCTGGTCTACAGATGTCCTGAGCTCCTTCCCAACCTGACTCGTCCTGTGATCCCACGTCTTTGCCAAGTGCCAGGCACAAGGCTGGAGTGGTGGGACTCTGCTAGCATCCATCGGCAGCCAGGCTCAGCATGTCACCCACCTGGCCAAGTTCTCCACCACCTCTATGGGGCCTGGCAAGGGATTAAACATGGGCTTAGAGGAGAACTCTTCTAGCTGTGCAGCAACTGGATGCTGCAAAGGGAGGAGGTATATGTGTTACGTGTGACAGTGGTACCACCGAGGAGATTGTAACCAGGGCTTTTCCATACTCTGTGATGGAACCCTTTCCTCCCCAAGTCACAAGAAACAAGAAGAGCCAGTCCCCATGAAAGCAGCCTCGTAGCTCGACCCTGTAGCACAAGGTGTGTACAGGGAAGGCAACAGCAATGGGGCTTTCCAGTAACTGACAAATTGCACATCTTCCTCATCCTGCACCGTGGCTTGCTTGGCTCTGGGAAGAGCTACCGTTCTCCCTGGGGCCCAGGTTGACCCTTTGTATGCCGCTCCGCTTGGGTGGCCCAGCTCCTGCTGTCTTACAGCCCAGTCTGCTGCTCAGTGAGCTGTGTGGCTCCATGGAAGGTCACCAGCTCTCCATGGAAGGTCACCAGCTCTCCATGGGCACAGACACTCTTGCATCTGCAGAGCTGACCGAGCTCCTCAAAGGTTTCAAGGTTTGCAAACACCACAAAACTTGGTTTTGGGGGCATGTGCTTGAAGTCTCCCAACTGACCTATGTGGCAGACCTACCTATCATGTAGGATCTGACAGTAACCCCCACCTGCCTGACTGCATCTCCATCATCTTAAAAACTTGTTAAAGACAAAACATATAGAAAACTCTTGAAGAAAGCAAGCTGTGACTTGGTGTATGGGCATCTTTGGGAACAATGTTCCCCATGGCCGGGATGCCAGCACATGGAGCATTTGGTTGTGCAGGGCTGTAGTCACAAGCAGACCTAAAATGGGCTTGTGCCGAAAGCCTTTTCTGAGCCCATCCGAGGCTGGCAGGCAGCGAGTGGTGCGAGTGGTTCACTGCAGCCTTGCTTTGCTCCCCACCAAAAATGCTCCCTCATCTTGCCCGGCTTCATTGTGTTTGGATCAGGGCATCCTGCCTGCCACGGGGTATTTTGGCATATGCTGTCACTTGCTGGGAATAACTTGGCCAGCCGAGAGTAAAGGCAGCAAACGCAACGGTGACCATGTCCTCGTTACATGCAGATATTGTACCACGGAGGGACTTTGCCACTTGGAAGCCTGGCTGTTCTTCTCTGGGGAGTGCTTCTACCAGGAGACACAGTAGCAGTAGTGTCATCTGCAAATGCTGCGTGTTTTAATTATTAAAAAAAAAAAATCCTGACCTTCCATGTTCCTCTTTCTCCTTCAAAACCTGTTTTCCTTTGCAATGGATGGTGTTAGCTGTGTCATCGCTTTGTACTTATATCCTCAGCGTCCCTTTGAGTTTCTCTGAAGTGAATGATGTATCTATCGGTGCTGTTGAGTTTCTTCAAATTTTCATTGCAAGCAGCAGTAGGCAGAGGCTTTCTCAGAGCCGTACCTAGCTGTGTTTAGAGGAACGAGGATGGGAAAACAGTCCCTAATGCATTACAGTTTAATACTAGTAGTGATGCTGTTTAACCAGGGGTGGTCTTTTTCCAACACGTTTAACTCGCATTGTTCCAAATCTGAAGCGTGCAGCACGGTGACTCCATCCTTTGCATGGTGTGCACAGGAGAAGCAGAGCAGAGAAGCCTTCACTGTGCTGTGGAGAGCAGACACCAACTCGGTAGACTGTAAAGCCTTGAATGTCAAAGTAATAATGTCTTCACTATGCACTGCAGAAGAGGAAAACCAAGATTTTAGGGCCAGACTCCACACTCAGTTCTCTTGGGGGACAGAGGAGTTATATGAGACAGACACTGCCATGAGGTCTGCCCCCCTCCAAACTTTTCAAGACCCTGGATTCCTTCCCATTTAACCTCTTTTACAAATCCAGTAAGGTTTCTGTTGGCACAGGCGAGTTCTTCACTATTCCTGGTACACTTTGGGATGGAAAGCTCAGTGCTAGGGGACAACCCATCTAAGCGTAAGACGTGATTGCAGATTAACTCATTTGGAGCTTTCACACTCTTCCGTATATGACTCAAATGAAGTGATTTATTTTCTTTTGCTTCTCACAACTGCATGCATTTGAGCATGTCTGAAGTCTTTTATAGACTCAATAAACCATTCTGACAAGGAAGTAAAGCCAGATTTTTCTCCTGAAACATTGTCATCATCCTTATTTTTATATTCCTTTCCTAAACCCAGCCCATGTTTGTGCAGCACCCGTCCCTCATCCCTCAACTCTGACCTGGGGGCCCCTACAAGTGAGAACTACAAACATACACTGTGCTTTAGCAGTGAACAACCTTCATGCAAACCATCCACGCAAAAAAATCCTCGCCTTGGAGTGAGGACATCACTTGGCCAGGATGTCACTACGGCTTGGACCTGCCCAGCTATCCCAAGGCATTCCTGGGCATGGGATGGAGCTTGCAAAGATCAAAACATTGGCCGGGACATGGGAAGAGCTCCAGCTTAATTCTTGGTAGCAGAGCAAAAAAAGGAACCCACAGGTGAGAAAAAAAAGAGGTGAGAGCCGTAGAGGGAACACGGAAGTCATGAAAAGGTACTGGAACTGTTAATGGGAATACGAACTGTCACTGTCGGGCCCTGTGCAGTCACAGGTAGTTTTTGTTTTCCTTGGCTCCGCCACAGCAGCTTGACAGTGTCTGCCTGAATTTCACCACCGCAAGGTCTGGGTCAATGCCCAGTCTGGCATTACGGGATCGTTTGCTCTCAACATGCAACATAAGCCTGTCTTTTGCAGAGCAAAGCAGAATCTGGCTTTGATGTTTGGACACACATGCAAACATTCTGAGTTGCATTCCTTGGTCAGACATAATCTCCAAAGTCCAAGGTTAGCCTCAGCATTGAATTCAACCTACTGTCCTCTGCACAGGTAAGGCTGTGATTTAAATTCTGCAAGGACTGATGTTGTCAGAGCCCTCATTATTGAAGGAAAGAATAAGAAAAACAAACCAAGAAAACCAGAGCAGAGCTTGTAGAGCAAAGTTTCATCCTGCATTGGATCCAGTGGATAAAACAGAGATATTTGGGGGCTCATAAGGTCACAGTAGCTGTAGCCTGTAAAGGACGGAGGTTGTTTTCTCATGCCCCGCTTTGGTTTTCTAGCCCCTTCCCATCACCCCATCCCATTCCTTTTAGCTTCCTTGGGCATTTGCAGAGGATGGGGTCTAAATTTGGAGGGGGGTTGGCACTTTTCAATATGTATCTTCTGGGAACACCATCAGCCCATGGGGTTGAGGAGAGGGTGGAGAACCATCAAGACGCTAGGAGCTCACCCCCCACCAAGGCTCAGGCACTGCCCCCCAGCCAGCCGGAGAGCAGACCTGTCCCAGCCACCAGGCAGCATCCAAAATCTCGGGGCTTGTGCAATGATTTGGGTTAAAGCAGGTTGCTGGTTTTCTGGCTCAGCTGTGTTACAGTTGGCAGGATGAATCCAGACACACACACACCCACACCCACACCCACACCCCACACAGAAACAGCTTCTTTTATCCCCAGAAACTGTACACAAGACACAGGGTTTGAATGCACAACCGCCTGCAGCCCGGGGAAGGCAGGTGACCACATGCATTCCTAACTCACATAGGTAGAATCACAGAATCGTTCAGGTTGGAAAAGCCCTTTAAGATCACCAAGCCCAACTGTTCCCCTACCCCTGCCATCCCACCCCCAAACCCTGGCCCTCAGCACCTCGTCTGCCCGGCTGTTAAATCCCCCCAGGGATGGGGACTCAACCCCTTCCCTGGGCAGCCCCTTCCAGTGCCTGATAGGGAAGGAATTTTTCCTAACATCTAACATAAATCGTACATGAAAGGTACATGGACAGGGTACTGTAGGCTGTTAGTGATGTTTGCAACTCCCTTCTCCTCCCACCGACGTGGTGAATGAGATTGGCAAGCTCTGCCCTTTTCTTAAACGTGAAATGGGAAGGAGCTGTTGCCATGTCCTTGCTCGGTACATCCCACCCCTGCTCCCTTTGGGGATCTCATCAGCTCCAAGAACGAGACTATAGACAGGACAATTTGAAAAACCCGAGGAAATTCTTACGTCTCTGGAGAGGATATTTGTTGTTCTCTGACCTTACAGGGGTTTACTACGAGCTGATGCCATCCTGCCAATGATGCGGAAAATAAACGTGTCAGTAAGGAGCTGGTAACAAAATAATGCGGTTGCAATGCTGGCGTGCAGCCGGGCTCGCTCCCAGCCCACTTTTGCCAGCTCACCTGGCCCGATCTTTGCTTGCACACCCGCTCACGCACTAGTGCCAGCTGCCAGCACCACAGACACACGCTCTTGAATTTGAGGAAGGGAATTTAATAAGACAGGAGGACAGACTGTGCTGATCAGGTGCAGGGTGTGACCGGACAAGTATACGGACCAGCCTCCTATTTACACACAACCAGCCCTTTTTATCCCCTTACCCCTCTATTTTCCTCCCCAAATCACCTAAATCCCTCCTTTTCCCCACCTTTGGTTCCTACCATAAATCCTGCGCAATCCCAAAATGCTCTTCCCCTGCATGCCGTAAGATGTCCTCCCTTGTCAGGGATCCCCCTTAGTCCAGATGGTGATCTGGAGAGCTGCTGCAATGAGACATCTCGACGGGTCTCAGACTGGGACCATGGGGCTGGTGGCTCTGCTGGGACAGTCCTGGGAGGGACCTGGACAAAATACTCATTCCTTGGTGGTCCTTAATTTGGGTTCCCACCTGCCAATATGCCCCTGTGCTCCTCTGGGCTTGTACAGGTGGGCTTTTGATGGGCTGATGGCCCCCATGATGGGGCTGGGAGTAGCCTGGCAGGGTACTATTTGTCTCCCTGTGCTCCTTTGTGGATGTGCAGATGAGTTTTTATCACATAACCCAACACCACAATAGCCAGAGATGCAGAGCAGCGATACCTGTGAAGGAGGTAAAGAGCAAAGCCATGATAACCATTAAGCAAACAAAATCATGTCAGTGTTGGTGCCACACAGATCTGGTGATAACCATGGGACCACGCAATTTATTTCACAGATAACACCAGAATAAACAGCGCAACAAGGACTTCCCAAATTAAAAGCGTAGCCGGTATCTGAACCGAACGTCGCGAACAGGCTGCATCGTCCCAACCCCCCAGCGGCTGATGTCTATCCCTGGGATCTCCTCTTCTCTGTTGACCAGCTCCAGGTCATAGTGACTCAGCACGAAGAACACAAACAGTTTCATTTCAGCAGTGGCAAAGAACCGCCCGGGACAGATGGATACTCCTGCCCCCCAAGGCATGTTGAAGTATTTCAGCCTCTTCCCATTTTTGTAGAAATCTTTCTTGCTGCCATCTGGGTTTATGAAGCGGTCGTACTTAAATTTGTGAGGGTCAGGGTGAATGTCTGGGTTCATCTGCACAGAGACGTGGGGGAACAGAGCCAGCCTGTCTCCTTTGCGGATAGTGTACTCTGTCCCGCTGCTCGTCTTCAGGCTGGTGTCCTGGAGGACAGCTCTGACCAGCACTGGGGCTGCAACCAGCCTCAGGGTCTCCTCCAGAGCACTGTCCAGAAGAGGGGTCTGGTTTAACATGTCCCTCGTGATGTTAATTGGTGGGCTCCCTGGCTTCACTTCCTGGCCGTTCTCCCTTAAGACTTTATCTATCTCATCCTTCACAGCCTTCATAGCTTCTGGATTTTTCATTAGATACAAGAGGAGCCAGAAGGAAGTTGGGCCCGTATTGCCTTGGGATGCCCAGAGAAGCATAAACATGAAACGATTCCGCATGTACTCGGGGACACCGTTTTCTGCCAGAAGCTGGTCTTGATCACTTATCCACCCACTGACATTGTCCTTCTGCCAGGTCTTCTTCACAGACAGCATGCTCCAGAAGAGTGTCTTCAGCCGTTCAGCTTCTATTTTGTCCTTGGGAGGCAACACAGCATAGGCCAGGCGTGGGAAGAGGCGGTCGTACTTCCGAAACTCATGGTACAGCTGGTTGGAGAGGACGCGATCTTGCTCGTGAGCTTTCTCCTTGTTCTCTGCCCCTTGGTAGGGCTCAGTGCCATACAGAGCCAGGTACCCAGCTCTGAAGACAATGTTGTAGCAGTAGTGGAAGAGGCTATCCTCTTGCCACACTCGCTTCTCCTTTCCTGAGCTCAGATTGAAAAGCATCAGCTTCTGAAAGTTCTCCATGGTGGCTTGTATCATGACAGTGAGTCCATCTCCCATCAGATGCTTCGTGCTCGATGCATGAATTATGCTATGGTTGGCGTCGATGGGCTTGTAGCCAAAAACCTGCAGGACCAGTTTAGATGCAAAAGCCCTAAAGTCTAGTTTAGCTCGTGATTCCTTCACGATGGCTCCAAAGCAAAACGGGTCCATCACGAAGGTGAAGTAATAGCCCCCGATCAGCACCGTGAACACATCCCCGTGTTTTCTCTGCATCCTTTTTAGAAACTCTGAACCGTCCTTTCTGAAATCCAGCATGTAACCCAGCCATGGAATGGTACCTTTGTCCAGAGGCGGCTCATCAGGTCTCCGTCTCCGAAACACACCCAGGAGGTAGAGCCCACCGAGCAGCGATGCTATCAAGGTAGAGAGGAGAATCACCCAGAGCGCCATGACAGCTCTGCACCCATCCAGGGGCTCGGACTAGAGCTAGGCTGGGGCAGGAGAGGGATTTTTATTCCCACCCAGCAGCTGATAAGCAGATACACAGCTGACAAACTCTGTCCCCATTGGCAGCAAGTGTTTGCCTTTCCCCTGTGGAGTCCTCCAGTGTGTGCTTCTCCCTTGATGAACAGAGAAGAGATTTTTTTAAGGTGGAAGGTACGTTATAATCAAGTTGGGGTTACTGGGCTGCCACGTGAGGTGGGGTTTGGCGTCCACTTTGCAGCAGCTTAAGCAAATTCCCTTTTCTAGACCGCATGGAACCCCGTTTTTGAAAAAGAGGGTTGAGAGTGTTTCAGTCTGTGATTGCTGCCTTTATATCAGGCTATGGACTTGCACTGCAGGCTGGAAAAAAAAAAAAAAAAAAAAGAGGAAGAGTGGATGTTGGAAATGCTACTGGAAATGAGCTCAGGACTGAGGGGGTGATTTGGTGTCAGAATCCAAGAGCAGAAAGGGAAAGTCTCCAACCTTTTGACGTTCTCCAATGCACAGTGCACTCTGCCAGTGAGCGAAGCATTGCTAACCTGTACGGGGGCAAGGTCCCCTTTTCTCACGGGTGATGAGGGCTTGAATCAGTTGCATTTGCTTCATGTCAGATGAGTCCAACATCTGCATGTGGCCAAGCCCACCTCCTGGCTGGAGAGCAGCAGCACCCAGACCGGTGACAGCACTTTCTGCTGGGCACAGGCACACCCGATGCTCAGCGGCTGCAAATCAGTCGTGTCCCCTCCAGCCAGCGGAGAACCCTCTGCTCTCCTGCTCCCACCCCTGGGGCTGGCTTTTTTCCCCATTTTTCCCTTCTGCTTCTCGGTCTCTCCTGCTCCCCGCTCTCTGGATGGGTTTTGGGGATGATGCCAGGGACACAGAATCACAGAATCACAAGGGTTGGAAGGGACCTCAGGAGATCACCCAGTCCAACCCCCCTGCTAAAGCAGGTTCTCCTAGAGCATGTTACACAGGACTTCGTCCAGGCAGGGGGTTGAATGATCTCCAGAGAAGGAGACTCCACAGCCCCCCTGGGCAGCCTGGGCCAGGGCTCGGTCACCCTCAAAGTCAAGAAGTTCTTCCTCACATTCAACTGAAACCTCTTATGTTTCAGTTTGTGCCCATTGCCCCTTGTCCTGGCACTGGGCACCACTGAGAAGAGTCTGGCTCTGTCCTCATGACATCCACCCTTGAGATATTTGTACATGTTGATGAGGTCCCCTCTCAGTCTTCTCTTCTCCAGGCTGAACAAGCCCAGCTCCCTCAGCTGTCCCTTGTAGGGGAGGTGCTCCAGTCCCTTTATCATCCTAGTTGCTCTCCTCTGGACTCTTTCTAGGAGTTCCTCATCCTTCTTGAACTGGGGAGCCCAGAACTGGACGCCATGCCCCACCCAGCACTACGCCTCCGGGTGCTGCCACCCTGATCTACGCAGCCCCAGCCGCTGGCGCTCGGACCTCGCAGCACCCTCACGTGGGATAGAGAGTGACATTATATGGAAAAAGAGTTAAGAAGAAGTATTTAATAAGGCAACAGGCCAGACTGCTGTCGGCAGGTGCGGGGCATGCTGCTTACACGCAACCAGCCCCTTTTATAGCCGCCCTTCCCCTGAGTGT
Organism: Gorsachius magnificus; assembly: GCA_034008185.1. NCBI lineage: Eukaryota > Metazoa > Chordata > Aves > Pelecaniformes > Ardeidae > Gorsachius > Gorsachius magnificus. Next base: position 155,766,174 of record CM067082.1, on the reverse strand, counting down.
CCCATCATAAGTTTTGCACGGTCCCATGAGCCCTCCGCTGCCCGGGATCACAATCTCCATCTCAGTTTTTGCTTCCCAGCTGCTCTCCCAGTGCTCTCCTGCTCTTCCACATTCCCTCCCAGTGACCTGACCCATGGAGTGAAGGCCACATCACAGCATCAGATAAATATTTATTCTGGTATTTATGTCTTTTTTATTTTGGAAACACATTGTAGCAACATTGGCAAGAAAAATAACAGCAGTGACAACAAATTCACTTTTCTAGATTAACTCAACCCCCTTCTCAGTCCTACCAGTAACCTTGTCTAGCAGTAAAATTAAAGTGATGAGTGTTTTCTCTTAAATTATTCATTTTATTTATACAACTCTAGGCAACTCCCATGCTCAATAGGTTTCCAGGCTGGAAAGGGCCCATTTAAGGTCCAAGAGTATTTGAGGTGAACAGTACTTTTAAATAAAGGCCAGCAAACAAATAACCTTGAACTTTCAAACTACACTGGGTAATGAGGATTGGCTGTCAGCTTTCTGTGCTCTCCTCTTTGAGGCCACACTTTCGCTCTGGGGTGTTGCAAAGCCAATATTTATGTTAAAGATGGTATCCATGGATCTTTTTTATCTTGCCAAAATTGATCTTCAGGAAGGCAAATACCTCCACCGCTGTTCTGCTGAGCCCTTTTTTTTTTTTCTGTTTCTCACTGCTTGTTACTGGTTTGAACTTCGTGGCTGATTGAACTGATCTCAAATCAGCTGGTGATCAAATGGATCTCTAACCAAGGATCCATCCCTCGGAAAGATGCAGTCTCCTGCTCAGCAGACACGAGTGTGGCACAGCTCATGGTAACAGAGAAACCCATCATTGGTCAGACGACCCAGCTGAAAGGTGCCTAATTCCTCCCGTTGTCTCTCCTGGTAGACAAAGGGATGAGCCCAGTTGAACACATCTACCTGGCAGATGGCAAAAGCCAGGAGAAGCGAAAGCCATCCCCCAGGCTGGGCTTCTGGCCACCCGTATCTGGCCTGATGGATGAGCGTGGCAAATCCATTCCCCAGCTCACACCATGAGCTGGAGGGATAATGGGATTGCTCTCCTCCGTCAGACCCTTTGGCATCTATGGGGGAGAAGTTCTGCACACCCAGTTTGCATTTTTAAGGGCACAACCCCTAGATAAGTTGCTCCTTCATTCACCAATGCCTCACATACTCCAGACAGGAGCTGGGCTTCTTCCACGAGCATAAACCTAGGGCAATCCTTTTATAATTATTCCAGTTATAACAGAAACAAATCCCATATAGTTTTCCAATCCCGACGTGGAAAATCTTCATCTAGATGCTGGCGCTAGGATGAAATACCCGGTTACCCAGTGCTGTGAGCTCACACCAACTCCATTGCATGGCCAGGACCAGTAAAATACAGCGTACAGGGCATACATGTAACGTAAATAATGTAAATGTTGATCATGCATTTGTGATACTCAACATTTCTATCTCAGCTGCGTATCTGCTACAAGACTGGCTTGTCTCTGAGGGCTGGACATCAAAGAAAGCTCTTCTCTTGCAAAGGGCCTGAGGGTTCTTCCATAAATATAACCTGAATCGTTTTTTTACAAAAGCATAGAGCAAGGGGTTGAGACAGCAGTGGACAAAGGACAAACTCTCCGTGATCTGCATGGCATAGTCCAATTGCCTACTGCTTTCACAGCTCCTGATCACACCAACATCTTGCAGGGAGTGAAGGATGAGGGTGATGTTGTAAGGCGACCACAGGACAAAGAAGACACCCACCAGAGTGAAGACTAAGCAGAGTGCTCTCCTTGAGCCAGGCATCTGCGACTTGGTGAGGGCACACGCTATGCGGGAATAGCAGAACACCATGAAGAGGAAGGGAAAAAGAAAACCCAGGAAGTTTTGAATGACCCGAAAGACAACTTTCCAAAACAAGTGTCTCTGGCCATAATCATAGGTGCACGTGATGGGTTTGTTGTGGATTTTCCTTGTGATGGAGAAGAGGCCATCAGGAATGGAAAGAAGTATGGAAAGTACCCATACCACCACCAAGACAAGGATGGACTTCCTCTGTGTCATGGAGCTGTGAGGAGAGTAAGCATGAACTATCTGCAGATACATGTCCAGGCTCATGCAGCTCACAAGAAAGATACCACTGTAAAAATTCACAGTGAACATGACATTTAAGACTGGGCACAATATGTCCCAGGTCACCCACTGAGAAATGTACAGAGCCCAAAAAGGAAGGGTTAGTAGCAATAAGAAGTCTGAAACCACCAGGTTCAGCAGATACACCTCGGTCATCTTCTTTTTCTTCTTGATGTACATAATGAGGACAATAAACAGGAGGACATTCCCGGCCAACCCGACCAGGAAGACCACGATGTAAAAAGATGGCAAGAACACTCTGCTAAAGGAGAGTACCTCTTCTTTTGTGCAGAGGCCATACTGCATGTAATCCGCCTCATCCAAGTACTCGTACGGGTAGTCGCTTGAATTGGCAGCATCCAGCAAGGTGGCAGCGGTTGTTGTTGCCACCTTTGAAGCTGTGTTTGACAAGTGGCTGCCTAGGAGCAAAAGACAAGTGAAGGGGATAAAAACGTTGTTCCAATCTACTCAAGAAAGACCAACATCACATCATGGAGGGTTTTCCTCTAGTTCATAGGTTTAAATTTCTGCCACCTTCTGAAAAGTATTTTGTGTCCTGCTCTCCTTGGCCTTTGCCTATGGCATGGGGACAGCTGTCTACACATATATAATTTTGAGGAAGTTCCTGCTCTAGATTATGGGAAATCTACCACCACACCTTGCTGTGAGCTGCTTTAGATTCACTTGGGTTGCTACTGAGAAAGCGGCATCTCAATTCTTGGTGAAGCAGAACCTGCCACCAGCACCTTTATGTTGGTGGGGCTGCTCCCAAAGGTGAAATGCTGAACATCTCACTGCTCCTGGTAGGACACTGACCTCTCTCCATGCCAACTCTAGGATGCAAAGCCATGGATTCTTGTAAAAGATAGTAGAAAGTGGAAAATACAGATTCATAGAATCATAGGATGGTTTGGGTTGGAAGGGACCTTAAAGACCACCTAGTTCCAAGCCCCTTCCACTTGAGCAACCTTCCACTAGATCAGGTTGCTGAAAGCCTCATCCAAGGCAAGGACATGTAGGCAACAGAATCAGCTCCTGAATCAAGGTTAGAGGTAGAGGTTAGATTTAGCTGGAAGGATGTTGCTGGAGTTGATCCTGCGTGAGATGAGGCATGGCTTGGAACCATCCTGACCAAGAAGGGAGAGGGCCATGGGATCAGCCACTCCCCAGGACTGCAGGCTGGCCGTCAGTGTTTAAGCAGCTGCAGCCCAGATTTCAGGAAACGGTGACTGATTTGGAGAGCTTCCTATTTTTGGAGTCTGATTATCAGGAAAAAAAAAAACAAAAACATGCACAAGAATGCTACAAGGGTTTTGTCTTCTGAAAGCCACCCAAACTGAGCAACGACCATCGCTGAAGAGCCCGTTGCCTGTGGTGTGAGATGGAATCTGCCTGAGCCACCTCCCATCAGTATCACGAAGGCTACTGTGGGTTTTAAAAATTAAGACTAATGTCACAGGGAAAAACAGCACAAATACTCCTCCACCCCTAAAATACATTGGTTGTCAGCCATGGCCAAAGCTGCCCACCATTCCACACACCCCCCGGCCTCATTCTTCCAGCAATCCCTAAACAGTTGTGGTTGTGTTGTTCCCTGCTTCAGCCACTCCAGCCTTGCTCTCCTCGAGGACCTGTTTCTTCCATTGCCCAAGAGACCTTCAATGAAACTGCTGGTCCCTGGTTGTGCTACCCGTCCCAAGGAGGACATCCCCCATGCTGGCTCTGCAGCTTCTAGGGGCAGCTCCCTCCCCACAAACACTCCAGGAAAGGGGAGCCCCTCCACCCCAAGCAGGCTAAGCAAAGCACCCAAGGGTTTGGAGTGGGGTGCTGAGGGTGCCTGTGGATGTGCAGCCATAAAGGGTGAAGATCTGGACGTACCTGTTGCGGTCCCGTGCCTAAAATTGCTTAAATACCCATCCCAGGCAATTCCAGCTGGCTGAAAGGAAAAGAAAATGTGGGTTGGGCTGGACTGAAATGTTTTCTTGGTGTCTCAGCATTCTTTGGCAAGTGCTGCAGGGCACTTCAGACAGAGCAGCCACGGAGAGAAGAAATCTGCCACAGGAGAGTGACAGAAAAAGACTTTTCTGAGAATGAGCTGGGATTTTTTTTTTTTTTCTGTTTCATATTTTGGAGAAAGTTCATCCACAGCCATACACAGTTCTGACTGTACCCCTTGGAGAGGAAACCAAAGCCGCCCACCCTTCTGATCACAGCAACACCCAGCAAGATTCCTAAACACCTTCCCCCCAAACACACACCCTCTGCACCCACATCAGGGCAAGCCATCCCCAAAATTTCCATTTCTGGGTCTCTCCCAGCCCACCGAGCTGCCTTTTCTCCCTCTGCCGTGTCTTCTCCCCTCTGTATCACACTGGCACTGACATTCACATCCCGGTCCTGTAGCTCATAGCAGAGAACTGACGAATGCAATGTGGGCTGAGCTCAGAAATTAATCCCAACCGTGACGGAGCACTGGCTAACTTTCAAGAATAAAAGAGAACCTCTCCAGGTTTCTTGTGAAGCTTTGTCTACAAGCGAGAAGCAGAAAATGCACTTACGGGAGCTTCTTCTCCACTGCAGGCAGTGCCCATCCCGCCAAAGGCTCGAGTCAGACTTTTAGGAACTTCTTTTACTTGCACAAGAGCACGGGCAGGAAATGTGAGCTCAGTGTGACCTCCCTGTTTTGTTTTGCCTTTCCTGGTGTCACTCTGGGTGAGAGCACTGGAGAAATCATCTCCGTGCCATGTCCGAGCACGTGTCCCTCTACAACATCTACAACTGGTGCCTGCACCCAGGGCTGGGCTTTGCCACCTGAGACACCCATCAGGACCGCGGCGCCTCCTGCCACGGGTGCTGTGGGGACCCCAGCACCCCTTCTTGAGAAATACAACCTGCTTTTTGGATAGCTCAAGTCAGGCACCATGCTAGGAACAGCCAGAGCCACTGGGACCGAAGACCCATGTCAGCATGATGTGAAGATTGCTGGTGGATCCTGTGCATCCATGCACAGGCTGGACGGTGAGACTGCCCACAGAATAGTCTGAAGTAGGTTTTTCTGGGATTTACTAGACCAGGGTCACCCAGACAAGCACACAGACCAGCCACTTGCTTAAACACAACCAGTTCCTTTTGCCCTCTTCTCTCCATTTTTCCCGCTTTTCCCCCGTCCATCTTGATTCTTCCCTGTTCTCTACCCCATCTCCTCCCAAACAAGCAATACATCCCTAATTCCTTTTTCCTTGTTGGTCCTGGGTTTACTGCACCTCAACTCCAGATGCAGCAACAAGCTCCCTCTTGTTATTTTGTTTTCTAAAGGCTTTCATTAGTGGAAACATCTGACGTTGCCTGACAGATGGATATTAAGATGACGTTCACCCTGCCCACCTCCCAGCTCCCCCAGGCAGGATTGGACCTGCTTGCTCTCTGTACTGAAAGGCTCCTGGGCATGAGACCCCAGTGTAGAAATCTGCATTTTTTCCAGGAAACCTGAATAAGCCAAGTGCTACTTGAATGCCGCAGGGTCCTCATCCCCTGCAAGAACAGAAACAGCTACTGGTAGGGACACAGCTGGGGCTGGCAGGCACTGGTGGCTCTGTGGGGACAACCTCATGTCTTTGTGGGCAGCGGCGAAGCATTGAAAGTGGTGGCAGTGTTAGGTTAATGGTTGGACTTGATGATCTTAAAGGTCTTTCCAACCTAAATGATTCTATGGTACCAGGATAAGGAGCCGTGGTTGAACCTGCAGAGATTGACCACAGCAGAGATGCGCCAGGCTCCTGGTGCTGCCACAGCAGTGTTTTGGGGACAGCTTCATGGCACGACCCTTGGCTTGCCTATCAAATATCCCTCTGATAAAGTGATTTATTGGAGAGGTTTCAGAACACCATCAGTGCGTGGTCACCTTCCAGCTCATTTCCAAACGGGGCCATGGGGAACACCCCAACTGTGCCAAGGCCATCCCTTGTACCAACCCTGGTTGAGCTTTTTAAACCTCAAACTGCCCTGGTAAAAAGGGGAGAACAGAGCAGCAGTGATGGCCGCAGCTCCGCACCCGACCTGCCCCGTGGCAGGTGGATCCACAGAGATGTTATTTTGACCCATTTCCATATTTGCCACCATCAGCCAGCATACACTTGTGCTTGCGTTTAGAAGATATAATAAATATATAGGTAACACACATGTTAGGAGAATGCAAGAAGCCACTCGCAAAGCCAAGGTGCCAAACCCACGCACGGCGAGTGTACAGGTGACAGCAGTTTCATTTGCCCAGCAATTAAAATGAAGTAAGTTTTTGGTTGTAACTGAGTTTCTCCCCTGAAGCACGTATCAGGCAGAGCTGCAGGGAATTAAATGTGCCTCCAAGAGTCACTGGAGAAAGCAGCCTTCACTGTAATTTATTACAAGATTTTAACTCAATTTGGGAGCTGGTAATTGCATAATTATTTTTTTTTCTTCCTTTCAGACTCTGCAGAGCCCTAATGGCTTTGGCAATTAAAATAACCAGATTACCCATGATGGGAAGCACATTTAGAGAGGTACAGCGGTACTAGCAAACAGTTCTTGGCGCCGCTTTCCTTCATGCTGCTGAAAACGCCGCACGTCAGCGGCCGAGTCGGCCCCATGGGAGCAGCAGCTCCGCTTCCCCCCATGCTCGGAGTTGGGGTGTCGCAAACGCCGCCCTGGAGAGCTGCAAAACGGGCCAGAGTTTTGGGGGAAAAGGCCTTTTTTTCTTTTTTGGCTGTTTCGCCCTGAAGAGCTGCTCCCGGGCTTAGGGGAGGGTTTTAAGCATCTTCAAGATCGCAGGGGATTTCTCCTCCTGCTCCAGAGTTCAGTTTGGTTAAACCCAAAGCCATGTCTTGGTTGTCTTTGGGCTCTGAGACCCACCGCCCAGCGCACAGCGGGGCAGAGCGAGCTCTGCTTGCAAGCCAAACTAAGCCCATTCGGCACCCTGCCCAGAGGGACTTGGGGGCACTGATGGATGAAAAGCTGGCCATGAGCCGGCCATGGGCGCTGGCAGCCCAGAAGCCAACCCTACCCTGGGCTGCATCAGGAGAAGCGTGGCCAGCGTCGAGGGAGGGGATTGTGCCCCTCTGCTCTGCTCTGGGGAGACCTCCCCTGGAGCCCTGCGTCCAGCTCGGGAGCCCTCGGCACAAGAATCATAGAATGTTTTGGGTTGGAAGGGACCCCTAGAAGGACATGGACCTGTTGGAGCGGGGCCAGAGGAGGGCTACTAAAATGCTCCGAGGGCTGGAGCCCCTCTCCTACGAGGCCAGGCTGGGAGAGTTGGGGGTGTTCAGCCTGGAGCAGAGGAGGCTGCGGGCAGAGCTGAGTGCGGCCGGTCAGGGCTTCAAGGGGGCCCAGAGGAAAGGGGGGGACAAGCTTTTTAGCAGGGCCAGCTGGGACAGGACAAGGGGGGATGGTTTTAAACTAAACCAGGGTAGGGTTAGGCTGGATCTAAGGAAGAAATTCTTTCCAGTGAGGGTGGTGAAACCCTGGCAGGGGTTGCCCAGAGAGGGGGTGGAGGCCCCATCCCTGGGAACATTCCAGGCCAGGTTGGCCGGGGCTGTGAGCAACCTGATGTGGTTCAAGGTGTCCCTGCTCCTGCAGGGGGGTTGGGCTGGGTGACCTCTGGGGGTCCCTTCCCACCCAAACCATTCCGTGACTCTATGACTGGTCGGAAGCGGGAAATGAGGCCGAGTCAAAGCCGGGCTCTGCCTCGCGCTGCGCTGGAGCGCGGCCGTTGGATGCTTACGCTGACGCCAGAGGCTTTCGGCGGGAAGAGCCGCAGAAGCCGCCGCGGCCCGGCCCTGCCCCGCGCCCGGAGCCCGGCGCCCCCGGCCCCCCGACCCGAAGCAGCGCCCCCCCCCCGTGACGCCGCACGCGCCGCAATGCGGAAACGCACACACGCCCCGCCCCGCGCGGTGACGTCACGCTGTGCCCCACAGGTAAAGACGCGGCGTCAGCGGCCGCGCTCCGGATTGGCTGGCGGCGGGCAGGCTTGCCGCGGGGCACGCTGGGAGCTGTAGTTCCCGGAAGGGGCGGGGCGAAGCCGGCCAATAAGAGGCGGGGCGGGGGGCGGGGGTCGAGGCGGGGGCGGGGCCGGCTCGACGCCGGCCGGCGGGCGCCGGGTGGGGCCGGGGGGGGGGGGGGGGGGGCGGGGGGGCGGGCACGGGGCAGAGGCCCTGGTGGGTTGGGGTGCCCGGGCCGCCCCCTTGCCATGGCGGGGGGGGGGGGCGCTGGGACCCGTCGCTTCCCCACGCGTGTCAGAGCCGCCCCCCGTGGGACCCGCGCCTCCCCGCTGCGGGCGTCGGCAAGGTCAGGGCAGCGGGGGCGCCTGTTTCCCCCGGCTTCCTCTGCCCCAGGCCCACCCCGGGCTGAAGGTCGAGGAAACATCTTACAGCGGGCAAATTGATTCTCTTCTCGGTATCTTTTGCATGTGTAAATCTCACTTCTGGCTGTCTCCACTTCGCGTTTCCCTCTCCGAATGAGTCGGGCTAAAACATAACATATTTAGCAAATACGGGTAATTGTCGCAGGTGGGAGAGTCCCAGTCCTTTGGCCTGCAGCGGGGAAGGTTTCCACATTTAGTTTTAAAACCCCCTCAGTCTGCTGAAACGGGTGTGCACAAAATGCTGCGTAACCGGGGAGCGCGGCCGCGTTTGAAACGCGCCTTTCGCGCCTGTTTACTACCCCGTGCTTAAATTAAATTCTTGTTGGCTTTATTTCAAGAGCTGGGAGTGCTTCCGCGCGAGGCCAAGCTGTGTTTCGCTGCTGAGCGTGTTGATGGCAAACCCGGAATAATTCCAGTCGAGAGTTTTTTTCTAGCAGAGCCCTCGGTGATGCTGCTGAGCTAATTGTGCTAACGGAAGTGGGTGCTAATTGAGGAGCGATGCTTATGCCGGGTCCTGAAGAAGGCGCAGGTCGTGGTGTAATCCGTGACGGGGACAGCACGACAAGCGGGCGAGTTCCTCACACGTGTTGGCGGTTGGTCCCGCTGGCTGCGTGATGATGGTGGCTCAGCAGGTAGAGCCCTTCTTGCTGCTTTTTTTGTATTATTTTTCTTGGAGGCAGGTGAGGAATCGCCTGCGCCACCATGGAAACTGCTCATCTTCCCAATGCGTCCCCACATCAGTCCCTGCCTATCGAGGGCTTCAGGACCAGCTCCTCAGCAGCTGCCATTTTCTGCACCCCTGTTCTCCAGCAGGAGTTTGAAACCCCCCTGAAGTGGGGAACGGGGGGGGGGGATAGGCCACAGCAGCGACTGACGAGCTGCCGGGCAGGGCTGACCTTCTGCAGCGGCTCGCACTTTCTGACCTGAGCGCTTCCCTTGCTGCACTTGGCAGGGAGTGAAAGAGGAGGGATGAACTTCCCTGAGGTCAGAGCTGCTATTAAGGAATTGCCTGTGAAAGGAAACGGGTGTGGTGGAGGGTGGAAGTCTACAGGGAAACACAGGCAGCGACCAAAGCTTTCAGTGGCTTCTCACCGTGTGTGTGGGGCCGCTAGGATCTGTAACGGTGTGAAAAGGGATGGCAGGAATTAGTTGCTCTGCTACTTTTTCTTTTTTCTTCCCCCCCCCCCCCATCCTTACCCATTCCCAAATCTTGTTTCCCAAGACTTCACTCAAATTAAATCACCTGTATAGAGCTCATCAGTGCGAGTCTAGCTCCTGTGCTTCTGCCTGATGGCTTGGACATTTGTGACTGGTAGAATATGCAAGGGATTTCCTTTTTCTAAAAGTTCTCTTAACTTGGTGTTTCTCAAACCTGAAGGGAGACTTTTTGTCTTCGCAGCCACCATGTCATCTGGTCAGGAATCAGTTTTCTCGGAGTATGAGACCGACACCAGCCAGACATCGAAGCTGTTAAGGAAATTTAAAGAAACGCCATTTGTACCCATTGGTGAGTTTAAAGATGAGGAAATGTGGTTATGTCGATCTCTCTCTTCGTGAGCAATCAACAGAGTAAACACTGGCGCTGACCACATTTTTCCTGTGAACGGGGAATTACTTTGAAATTAATTCATAGAACGTTTTGGGTGGGAAGGGACCCCTAGAGGTCACCCAGCCCAACCTCCCTGCAGGAGCAGGGACACCTTGAACCACATCAGGTTGCTCACAGCCCCATCCAACCTGGCCTGGAATGTTCCCAGGGATGGGGCCTCCACCCCCTCTCTGGGCAACCCCTGCCAGGGTTTCACCACCCTCACTGGAAAGAATTTCTTCCTTAGACCCAGACTAAACCCACCCTGGTTTAGTTTAAAGCCATCCCCCCTTGTCCTGTCCCAGCTGGCCCTGCTAAAAAGCTTGTCCCCCCCTTTCCTCTGGGCCCCCTTGAAGCCCTGACCGGCCGCACTCAGCTCTGCCCGCAGCCTCCTCTGCTCCAGGCTGAACACCCCCAACTCTCCCAGCCTGGCCTCAGAGCAGAGGGGCTCCAGCCCTCGGAGCATTTTAGTAGCCCTCCTGTGGCCCCGCTCCAACAGGTCCATGTCCTTCTAGGGGTCCCTTCCAACCCAAAACATTCTATGATTCTTGTGCCGAGGGCTCCCGAGCTGGACGCAGGGCTCCAGGGGAGGTCTCCCCAGAGCAGAGCAGAGGGGCACAATCCCCTCCCTCGATGCTGGCCACGCTTCTCCTGATGCAGCCCAGGGTAGGGTTGGCTTCTGGGCTGCCAGCGCCCATGGCCGGCTCATGGCCAGCTTTTCATCCATCAGTGCCCCCAAGTCCCTCTGGGCAGGGTGCCGAATGGGCTTAGTTTGGCTTGCAAGCAGAGCTCGCTCTGCCCCCACTGTGTAAAGAATTTCTTCCTTAGATCCAGTCTAAACCTACCCTGCTTCAGTTTAAAAACATCACCTCTATTCCTGTCACAGCTGGCCCTGTTAAAAAGCTTGTCCCCCCCTTTCCTCTGGGCCCCCTTGAAGCCCTGACCGGCCGCACTCAGCTCTGCCCGCAGCCTCCTCTGCTCCAGGCTGAACACCCCCAACTCTCCCAGCCTGGCCTCGTAGGAGAGGGGCTCCAGCCCTCGGAGCATTTTTGTAGCCCTCCTCTGGCCCTGCTCCAACAGTTCCATGTCCTTAATTCCTCGCATAGGCTTTTTGTGTGCTGACAGCAGTACTCCTCCTGCCGGGAGTGGTATTTGTTCTGCAAGAAACAGGGAAATTAGTCAGGTCTGTTATCTTAAATAGAAACCCAGAACCTATGATTACAAAAAACAAGCCAAAAAAAACCCCCCAAAACCAACAAACCCCGAAACTGTTTAGGCGAGCTTAGCAAGCATGCTTAGGTGATCCTGGTTTTGGTAAGGAGTGCGTTTTGCAGCTGTTCCGGAGGACAGTTACTGGGAACTGTGTGATCGCTACGGAGTGACTTTCAAGCTAAAAAAACACAAACCAGAATCTAAAATACAGCCCACCTGCTAAATGTTTTGCCCTTCTCTGCTGCCATCCCATAGTTTAAAATGCATTTTCTTAGCAGGTTTTGAGGTACCCCAGCTTGAGGAGGTTGTTACAAGTTCTCAGCCTCGCTGCCAAGACCCCAAAAAAGCCTCTGAGGGGAGAGAGGATCAGTCGCGTTCATCCAGAGAGCTTTCCTCTGATCAGGAACTGCCTCTGACACCAGACACATTTTGATTTCCAGCCACCTTAAGCGGAGAGCAGTCAGGTCACTCGGGGTGAACTGTTCCGAGCGTTTGCCAACACGTATCCGTCACTGGTTTCTCTGGTCACAGGACTTTGCTCTCCAGCTTGCTGAAGTGTACTATGGACTCTGTGAGTCCAGGCTCGCCCAAGCAGATTGGCAGAACTTATCTTCAACCTGTGTCAAAGCTAGTGTGAAGGCTGTAAAACTCTTAATTGATATTTAATGAAGCTGCCATGTGGATTGTGTGCTGGTGAAGTAAGGGTTTATAGCTTCACAGGTGGAACCGCTAATACTCATGTTCAGGGAGACAAGCTGTCCAGGCTCTTGGGAATAAAATATACACAGCCCTTAAAACTTGGTAGCTTCCTTGGAACTATGTAAATAACCATCCTAAATATGGAATACAGTGGATGGAATTGGGAAGTCTTGTGCATTGTTGCTCTGTATTCTGTGAGAGCATCAGCGTAGGGAGGTTGGAGTTGGCACTTCCGGGGCTGCGTTTGGTCTGTTGGAGGACTGAAAATGAACTCCTGCCCTGTGACAAGACCTTGCTGGACATCTCTCCCTGCAGCATGGGACAAGTAACGTGTGACTTCTCCTGTCCTACAGGCCAAATGTGACAATGCCCAAAATAGCAACCTCAGCAGGCTGGTGGGCATGGCAGGGTGCATCCACACACCGTGTGTCCCAGCTGCAGCTGAGTGGTGTTCTTGGGTGTGAGCTTCCTCCCAGGAAAGAGGGTGCAAACTCTGACACCTTAGAATCACAGAATCATTTAGGTTAGGAAAAGCCCTTTAAGATCACCAAGCCCAACTGTTCCCCTAACCCTGCCATCCCACCACTAAACCCTGGCCCGAAGCACCTTGTCTGCCAGGTTGTTAAATCCCCCCAGGGATGGGGACTCAGCCCCTTCCAGTGCTTGACAACCCTTTTGGTGAAGAAATTTTCCTAATGTCCAACCTAAACCTCCCCTGGCACAACTTGAGGCTGTTTCCCCTCGTCCCATCACCCGTTACTTGGGGGCAGAGACTGACTCCCCCTGGTTCCCCGCTCCTGTCTCCCCTCAGCCTCCTCTTCTCCAGGCTGAACACCCCAGGTCCCTCAGCCGCTCCCCATCAGACTCATGTTCTACACACTTGACTTACTGCTGTTGCATTTTAACGCTGGTGGAAATCTCTCGCTGTTCTCTGCCCTGCCTGGTGCATTGAATGAGACGCCACTTGAGTGAAAACAGTAGACAGGCCAGGACTTGCCATCTCTACAAAACCAGAGGGATTAGATCAAAACATGATTATTTTTTTTTTCCCCAAGATACCTTGTTTAGGTCAGTTGACCCATCTCAATGACTTGGATCTCAACTCACAAGGACGCTTTCCTTGCCTTGCAGGGATGGCTGGCTTCGCCATGGTGGTTGGCTACGGGCTGTACAGACTGAAGCACAGAGGTGACATGAAAATGTCACTTCACCTGATTCACATGCGCGTGGCAGCCCAGGGCTTCGTCGTGGGAGCGATAACGTGTGGTAGGTAACGAATGGGAGGCGCTGGCAAACCACAGAGAACCTCTGGCGTCTCTTCTCCTGGTGGATAATACGGTGTGCATGAAATATCCTCAGGGTGTAAGTGTCCCTGCCGTTATATTTGAGGATGTTTATGCTCAGCCTTTCTAGAGTAACGTGATGTTTAGGTACATACATTTAATATTACACTGCACTACCTTTGAGCATAGAAGTTTTGACTACTTCTAGATGTATGTGGGGTTCTGCGGGTGTTGAAATTGGAGGCAAAGACAAAAAAAACCCTATCTGATGTTAATATTTTCCCTTGTAAATACGTTGCTGTTTCTGAATTTGATGCATCAGAACATCAGCTTGTGTAGTATTATTTTCAGGACTGGAATTATGTCCCTGAACGTACTTGATTTGTACATCCCCGGTCTCATCTAAGCATTGCAGCTGTGTATGTGTGTCCGTGTGTATCCCATGAAACACCGTTGTCTTCTGCATTCCCGGGAGGTACAACAGAAGAGCTTGACTTTGGCTGCAAAGCCTACTACAATTGGCCGGGGATCCGCATTTTCATGTACAGTGTATTTTCCTATCTGCTTTCTCCCTTTATGAAGAATTTTGTAGCATTTATCACCGCTATTAAAAAAAAAAAAAAAATACAGCAGAAGAGGAAGGGAAACGTTATTTCTATTGCTGACAATATCTCTTACTGTTCAGATTTTGAAACTCATTATCTCCTATTTAACCCAGCTTTTTTAATTGTGCTTGTCTCTGTGTCTTGTAGGCGTGCTGTATTCCATGTTTCGGGAGTACGTGGTGAAGCCCAAGGACTAACGGGAAGATGACTGAAATCTCTCTCCAGGTGGTGGCCTGTGTACTGCAGCTACAAACCTCATATCCAGGGGTTCTTGAGGAGGAAAAAAAAAAAAATTAGTACATGGTATTAGAGAATTGCCCTGTATCTGTTTTGTGTATGGTACACTGTCTCAAAGCTGGCAGCCTAAATGATTGCGCACCGGGGGAGCGGGTATCAGGGTCTGGTTCTTTCTGATTGACGCTACCATATCCCGGTTTTTAAGGGATATAGTAGAGTACAATCCCTTTATCTTCCCCTCGACTGTCAACTCAGTTCTAAAATCAGTGACTTCTTTTTGCTGCTGTTCCCAAAATGACAAAGTCTGAACTAGCTGCTGTTCAGCCTCGGGCAGAACGCGGAGGCCGTGTCTGTGAGAGAGTGTCGTGAATGCTTTGCTGTCATTTTCTATCCTGTATATTTGTCAGCCTCCAGCTTTGTAATTTAGAAGCCTTTAGTAGCACTAAATGACTCCTAAAATATTGAGAGAGATTTAAACATCTATTTTTTTATTTAAGGCATGAAATAAGTATTTGGTATGTTGCAGCTATTTAAATGTTATATTTATTCATTGTTAATGAAGACACGGGCTCCTTATTTTTACTATAGATTTTCAGACTCTTGGATTACTATATTTTGTAACTTTATTTACAGTGTTCTTCTGAATAACATTTAAATGTAACATTTAAAATACATATTGTGAAACCTAAACCTTGATTTGGTGTTCTAATGCTTTTAAAGTATATGATCTAGCTCCAATTTCTGCAGTATCATTCCCTATAGAAATTTTAAAACATTTAAATCTGGAAAGCTCCCATCATCCTCGATGAGGTGTTAAAACCCTTCTCTGTAAATTGCCGATGCTGTTTTACACTCAAACCCCTTGTATCTCCAACAGCAGTCACAACAATAAATGTGTTGATAAAGCCAATTTGTAAAAACCTTGTTTTCTCCTATTTGCTTACATTCCATGGTGGCAGTATGATGTCTCTTTGTAATAAATACAGCAAGGTACATACTGCAAATCATAGAATCACAGAATGTTTTGGGTTGGAAGGGACCCCTAGAGGTCACCCAGCCCAACCCCCCTGCAGGAGCAGGGACACCTTGAACCACATCAGGTTGCTCACAGCCCCGCCAACCTGGCCTGGAATGTTCCCAGGGACGGGGCCTCCACCCCCTCTCTGGGCAACCCCTGCCAGGGTTTCACCACCCTCACTGGAAAGAATTTCTTCCTTAGACCCAGTCTAAACCTCCCCTGCTTCAGTTTAAAGCCATCCCCCCTTGTCCTGTCCAGCTGCCCTGCTAAAAAGCTTGCCCCCCCCCTGGCCCCCCCTAGGTTGGAAAAGACCTGTAAGATCATCGAGTTTAAGTACTGAAAGGCCACAATCAGCTCTGCCCGCAGCCTTCTCTTCTCCAGGCTGAACACCCCCAACTCTCCCAGCCTGGCCTCAAGCAGAGGGGCTCCAGCCCTCGGATCATTTTTGTAGCCCTCCTCTGGCCCTGCTCCAACAGGTCCATGTCCTTCTGGTGCTGAGGGCTCCAGAGCTGGATGCAATACTCCAGCTTCTCGGTCTGCGACGTGCTGTACAGAGCCGTGGGAGATGAAACACGATAAATGCCTCAGCGCTGGAGATAACGAGTGTTTGGCCGTGGATTTGTTGGGGGAGGGCTGCCCCCTGTGCGTGCAGCCTCCTGCGGAGGGATGGGCTTATACACCGGAATAAAAATCACTTGAGAGGGGGCGATGTTGCTGGAAGGGGCGCTCCCGCGGCTGCTTGCTCTGACGGGTCTCCCTCAGCGGGGTGGAGCGGGGGGGGGGCCGCAGGGCCCTTCATGGCGGCCGGGCTGAGGGGAAGGGGTGGGCCTGTCATGGCGGCGGCGCTCGGCGCATGCGCGGCCCCGCCCTTGCCCGGGCGGCGGGGGGGGGGGGAGCGGGGGGCCCGGCCCGGGCGGCCGGCGGGAGAGGGCGGCCCGGGGGGACCCCCCGCCCGGGGCCGGGGGGGGCGGGCCCCCGGGGTGGGGGAGGCAGCGCGGCCCTGTCGGGCCCTGTCAGGCCGCAGGACAAGGCGGGCGTCGGGCGGGGAGGAGAGGGAACCCCCGCTCCTCACACGGCAGCCCTGTGGCAAATCCCCCCTGTGCCAGGTACCCAGGTGGGCTGGAGGGCTAACGGTTGCCCACAGGCTCGTACCCAGGGGGCCTGGGGGCTGTGCGGGAGGCAGCGGCTCCGCTCTTGGCACTTGTCAGTCCTTAACGCGCCGTAAAGCTGCTTGCAATGCGTCGCTGCCCATACAGTACACACAGGGACATCGCGTGTATTTTGGCACTTTTATCAAGATGATTGCTGCCTTAGCGTGAGGTAAAGGGCCTCCGTTACTTACTCAGCGCAGGGCGTGCCTTTGGAAGCTTTTACTGATTGTTTTTACTAGACCAAAGGTGCACCGGATTTTTTGCTGACTGTAAATGTCAAACAGAAGGAGAGGGGGCAGAAAACTGCTCGTCTTTACTCAGACTAAGTGAAGGTCTAGATGTTTAAATGGGTAGCGATATCGCTTTGATGTTATCACTTGATGCTTCGAAATTTGGGGGATAGATGAAAGCCACGCTCTTGGTGTCTAGTACCCACAGGCAGCTTTAGGAGAAACAGCGATCTCCCTTCCTGTCAGCCCCACATTAACCCAAAAATGGGGGGATCTGCACCTTTCTTTGAAACGTGGGAAGGATGGCTGGATGGACCTGGGTCGCAAAGAGCCAACGTTCCCTTTAATCAGTATAGTATGGTTGCCACATTCGCTTGGATTTGACCCCAATGTGCTCTTCTGTAAAAATGTTTATTTAAACAGACCTGTTTAAAAACATCTTAAAACATTGCTTTTTGAAGGCTAGAGTGAAAAAGACCCGGAAACCTTTTTGAAGACTGTTTAAAAGCCGTTTTGTGGGAAAAGGCACTTGAGGCAAGGCAGTGGGGCTGAAGAGCGCTGTGGCTGACAGGAGGAGGCAGCAGGGAGACTGCAGAGGTCAATGAGGAAAAACCGTGAAGCAGCTGCTAGAAGAGGGTGTTTATCAAAGCGATGTTGATCCCTGCTCTCTGTCGCTCTTTATTTTCTTCTTGTTATGCTTTTAGTAAACAATGGAGTCAGACATAGAAGTGAATGAACATTTTAAAAGCCAGTTTAAGGCTTACCAAGAGCAACAGCAAAGGCGGCTGCAAAACCTAATGGAGAGGAAGAAGGAAAAGCAGAGCTGTCAGAAGGGTGATAACAGCAACGCAAAGGAGACTTTCAGAGTCCCGAATGATCTAAACCTGTTTGAAACAGGACAACCTGTCAATGAAGACAACAGCAAAAGGTAAAGGTGTAGCAGCACTGTTCCTTCAAGGAAGACACAGAAGTGTATTTTGCACGTGATCTTATGAAACTCCTATTAAGTTAACGGTGCACTTTCTTCCTCCACATATTGGGCTTTCATTATCCTGAGAAGGCTCTCGCCATCCCTAACGTGTTTATACTCAGAGCGTTGTGATGTGCTCTTTATTATCAGTGTTTCACAAACGGAGAGTGGCATTACAGAGGGGTTAAGGGTGACATGCCAGGGGTCGCTAGGTGCTACCTGGAAAAATCCAGTCACTCAGGATCACTGACATCCTCTGAACTGTTGGTTAGTTCCTGCCTAGCCTTGTAAACAAACATGTTCTAGGGCCAGTCTTGTTTAATATCTTTATCAATGACCTGGATGAGGGGATTGAGTGTGCCCTCAGTAAATTTGCAGATGACACCAAACTGGGTGGGAGTGTTGATCTGCTGGAGGGGAGGAGGGCTCTGCAGAGGGACCTGGACAGGCTGGATCGATGGGCCGAGGCCAACTGTATGGGATTCAATAAGGCCAAGGGCCGGGTCCTGCACTGGGGTCACAACAACCCCATGCAGCGCTACAGGCTTGGGGAAGAGTGGCTGGAAAGCTGCCTGGTGGAAAAAGACCTGGGGATACTGGTTGACAGCTGACTGAACATGAGCCAGCAGTGTGCCCAGGTGGCCAAGAAGGCCAATGGCATCCTGGCTTGTATCAGGAATAGTGTGGCCAGCAGGAGCAGGGCAGTGATTGTGCCCCTGTACTCGGTGCTGGTGAGGCCGCACCTCGAATACTGTGTTCAGTTTTGGGCCCCTCACTACAAGAAAGATGTTGCATTGCTGGAACATGTCCAGAGGAGAGCCACAAATCTGGGGAGGGGTCTGGAACACAAGTCATACGAGGAACTGCTGGGGGAACTGGGGTTGTTTAGTCTGGAGAAGAAGAGGCTGAGGGGAGACCTGATCGCCCTCTACAACTGCCTGAGAGGAGGCTGTAGTGAGGTGGGGGTCGGCCTCTTCTCCCTAGTAATGGACGATAGGAGGAGGGGAAATGGCTTGAAGCTGCACCAGGGCAGGTTTAGGCTGGACATTAGGAAAAACTTCTTCACCGAGAGGGTTGTCAGGCTCTGGAATGGGCTGCCCAGGGAGGTGGTGGAGTCCCCATCCCTGGGGGTATTTAAAAGAAGGAGAGATGAGGTGCTTAGGGACAGGGTTTAGTGGTGGGATGGCAGGGTTAGGTTAAAGGTTGGAGTCGATGATCTTAAAGGTCTTTTCTAACTAAAGTGACTCTGTGATTCTGTGTTCCCTAGATGAGTAATTTCCAAAGAGAAGTAAGGGCAAAGCTACTAATGGGTGCAAGCCAAAGGCCTGCAGCGCAGAAAAGTGTTTCCCCGGCTCACTTTGAAATATAACCTGGTTTAGTAAATCAAAAGTCAGCAGCACTACAGGGTGGTCTCATAGACAGAGTTGCCTCCTGGTTAAGACACTTGACAGCATTATACAAGGTAGGGTTTTAAATCTTACTGGGGACAGGGGTTTGAGCCACTCGGGTTGTGTCTGGATTACTAGGATACTGGATGTTCTGGTGTGGATCTCCCTTAATCTTGTTTTTGGAGCCGAGTGCATAATTCAATTTACTGGAGCAGAGACTTGAAACCCCAGCTCAGATGATTCATCTTCCTCTTAGGATATATTCAGTCGTACTTTCCGACCCAATTAATTTTTTTTTTTTTTTTTTCAAACTAGTCTAAAGTTGGACACATCCCAAAGATGTCTGCTGTTACTACAGTGTTGGCTGTTCAGGGGTTTGCTCCCTGTTTGTGGTGAAGCCAGCTGCAGAAATTCCTGCTTCTGCTCCCCACTTGCAACTGTGCTGATGTGGCCATTTGCTGGACACTGGATTCACTTTCTGGGGGAAGGGTACTTTTATTCTCAAGTCATTTCAGTGATCCAATTTACAGCTTTAGCCCCACAGATTGCTTAATTGGCACCGTGATGGGGTGGCATACTGTGATACAGGGGCAGGAAGGAGGAGCTGGCTGCTCTGCCAAAACCAGCTGATCACGGGTGGAAAAACACAGGCAGGCATATACCTTTGAGACATTTTCCCTCCCAGATTCCGGAGTGGGGAAGGGCACCCCTACCGAAGTTTATCAAGCCACTAACCTTGGTTTATTAGGCCCTAAATGCTGATCTTCTCTCTGCGTTACTCTGGGCAACTCCCTGCTCAGCTTATTTCTGAAGACTGCTTCCTTAAACGCCCAAGTGCATAAGCTGCAGCAGAGCTTCAAGGTGCAGGGAACCCAGGTGTGAACCATGGAAACTTTCAGGTGTTTCTGGGAATGTGGTGTTCATGCTGCAAAGGAAACCTGTGTGGAAACAGGGAGCTGACCTTCTAGAAACTAATGCTTTCACCGTTGCATCCCATATTGTCTTTTTCACACATAGGTCCCTCCCCACGGCTGTCTGATCTGCCAGGGTATGCTTCTGACCTCTACCAGCTGTCCTCTTCCCTTTGACATTTTGTTCTGATAGTACATAGAAGGTTATTATGGAGAGCTGATTTTTTTTTTTTTTTTTTTAATGGAGAGGGAGACTGATTCCCACAGTTCAAATGTGGATTTTTCTGGTGGAGGAGAGGGGCTTAGGTGTTCTCCTAGCGCATCCTGGTGCAGGGTGGATGCGCAGAGATGCAGAGTACTGGAGAGTCCCCGCAGTTCTCTGCCATTTATGGTTGAGTAGTTTAGGACTGAGTGATTCAAGAGCTATTGCTTACCTCTGTTTTCAGTGGCACTGACTGTTAAAAGTCCCCATTTGACATGGCAGGTGTAGCAGATTTATCCGGACTGTCCTTTGCTTATGTACTTCTGCGCTCAGCAAAAGAGTGGTCATGAGTGTATCAAATCCGGGCAGGGTTTGCTTCTGGAAGGGATTCACCAGGATGTACTTTGCAGTATTCCCATGACAACATGTTAGAAACTTGTTCCAGAATAACAGGGCTCCATATGGTCTGCAGTGGCAGTGATTTCAGCACGTCAGTGTTGTTTATAGCAGCCCTTGGAAAACATTCTCCTCTCAGAAGTCTCCCTTCCTCTGAGCCTTGGGAGTTCGTTTCTCCTTCCTCACATCCTACGCCCAAACTTTGTTTAGGCGAGCATTTAGCTGACATTTTTGGTTTTCTGGTTTGTTCTTTCTGTAACTTTATCCTCCCTGCTCTGGTGTTGTATTTAAGTGATTCTCCCCATCACATGGAGAATCTGTCACAGAGCTGGGAAAGACACTTAGCTGGATTTCAGTCATAGGCCCTGCTCATAAGCTTCACCTGGCTCTGTTTCCCTGAACTAGAGTGAAAATGGTTATCTTTCTGCAGCCTGTTTCTTTTAGCTGACTTTCCGTAGCCGAGCCACTTGGGTGGAACCTGCTAGCTCCTTTGTAACATGTAGAGTCATTTGGGGATGGGATGGGATGGGATGGGATGGAGAAGTTTCTCAGAGGAGACTCCAGCTCTGTGCAGTTGGGATTTCTGTCCATCCTACTGTAAGTGCTTTTTGTCAAGACTTGGAAGCCAGCTCTGAGGAAGACATCGCTGATCAGGTGTGTTAAGAGCTTAGAACCTTTTTTCATGTTAATTCCCTAACTGTTAAAAGTCTTTTTGTCAATGTGTCTCTAATTAGATCTGCACAGTTTTGTTGCTCACTTCTATGAGTGGTGCATGTGGGAATAACTTACTTTTGCCTTTCCTCTGCTCAGATTGATGCTTGCTTTCTTCTCCTCTGTAAACAGCTGCCTTTGATCTCCCTTTGATTTGCAGCTTTGAAACAGAAGTGCATTTCTTAATTATGGATTGTGAATCATCTCATAAATTGACTGCGCTGTTTATGGCAGTGCTTTAAGGGGTCATTTATTTTGACATGCACACACAGAGTGTGCATTTAAAAGCTCCAAAGTCCAGCTGGAGCAAAAAGCTTGCTAAAACTTTTGAATAGAAAAGATTTAGGTGACTATTGAGGTAGCCGACTTGTCTGGCTGTGGATATGTCTACAGCCACAGGTATATACTGTAACAACTGGGCTTTATCCAAATCTCTGTGATCATCTACTTCTGTTGCACTCTGGAGCAATCACTCTATAGGCCAAAGGGGTGGGGCACTATTCCAGATTAAGTTTAGGGTCACGCTGTAGATGATAAGGATCTAGAAGTCAATTCATCCGGCTGGCTTAGGTGTCTAATGATATCTGAGATGCTGTAGGGTATCAGGAACTTCCACCTGGGAATGATAGATGGGACACAGGAGACCTGCACCCTTCAGCAGCAGCAGCTGGGGGAAGGGTGGGCAGACCAAATAGCGCCCATGTGTGGGTAACTGAATTGAGTCCCCTCGTCAGAACACTTAGTGGCAGTTAGAGAGCGATTCAGGTCACCCTACAGTGGCAGCTAGTCTGTAGGCAGTGCTGGTTGCTTTGACTAAACCTCCTTTGACTTTTGCGTGCGTTTTGGCTTGCTGCTCGCCGAGAGACACCCGTGTCTTGGTATGGAGTGGGACCCTACCCGGACACTCAGGTGGGAAGATAGAGGCAGGCAGAACGGGAACCACTGACTTGAGCCAGCAGGGTCTCTGCCACAAATGTATTTACCAAAGGCAGTGTCAGTACAGCTCCTCTTAGCATGCTGGGTTTCGTCTCTGGGGAATGGAGACAGGTTCATTTCTATTCTGAAATGCTGCTGTCTGGGGAATCTGCCTAACAAGTATGTCTAAAGTTGGAGGCTGTTAGTAATTCTTGGGGTTGGCTCATATGTCCACACATGGGTGGCAAGTGCTCTCCAAGATGCTCTCAGTTCTCTGACCAGGCCCAAGAACCCTGTGTCACGGCTGCTGGCCTCACGGAGGGAGCTCAGATAATCCTGGCGCATCTCAAATAGATGCCTGAGTGCCCACAATTGAATGGAGCCCCTGAGGCCTTAGCTTCTAGTTTTTACACTTGGAAGAACCATCGTGTAAGGACAGCAAAGAGATTAAAGTTATTCATTCTCTGGATGTCTTAAAGAGATGAAACCCATAAATGTTTCTAAACGTACCAAAAAATAGGAGAAGCAAGGCTATCTCCTCCCGTTCGGAGGGCTTTTTGATATTCTTTGTTTCTAAATGAATTCCAAAAAGCAACATTAACAATACAACCTGATGCCAGTCTGGCCTGGTGGGGTTCCAAGAAAATCAGATGAGGACATAGGAAATTGGTCTTTTGTGAATTGTTATGAAGCATTCATTTTAAAAGAAAGAACCTCAGTAGCAGCTTTTGTAGTTGATGCTCTGTTGGCTTCGGTAAGTACAGAAAGTAAAGCCTGAATGTCACGGATGCTGAATTGCCTGGTTTCCTCTGAAGAATCAGATAAGTAGGACTGAGTGAGATGAGACTATTCAGTAACCTCAAGAGCACTGAAAAGATACCTGTTCTGTGATGCTTTGCCCCAGACAACACAAGGAAGTGCAGAATTTTTGAAGAAGAAATAAGTTAACTGAATAGATCAGGTCATCAGCTTGTCTTCTGATCTGAGGTTTAGGATATTTTACTTAATTCAGTAAACTCACCCCTGGTAAGCTCAGCTCATCTAGCATACAGTCGTTTCGTTACTTTATTTCTGGAAGCATCTATTTGAAGCACGTTACAATGGCATTTGCCATTATGGCTTATTTTTTTCACAGGTTGCTTGAGGTTGAGAACGAGCAGCTCCAGGATCAGCTTCGAGAGGTGCGAGATGAGAACTGCAGACTATACAAACTGGTGACAGAGAAAGATTTTGAAATAAAGCAACTCCAGAAAAAAATACAGGAGGACAGATTGGCTTTGTCGGGTAAACACAGTAACTTTGTATTCTCACTGTGTTAGTTCCAGTGTTTGCTGGATGCTGATGACAACAGAGGGAGGACAACAGATTCATTGTGAGCTCGTGGCAGTGAAGTATTCATGTGACATCTCTTTACCTGCTTTATGCTAAAAAAGAGTATTTCAGTCATCTTGTGGTCGCCTCCACTTCCACTCCTGTAAAACTTCTGCGAGGAAGAGCCAAAGTTCAGCTCTCAGCTGAGAGAGACTTGTTCTCTGTTGAGCTCGCAGTAATTTGCAATAGCACTGAAACCACTTGGCTCTGAACTTTGAAAATACTGAGACACCTGGGTATAGATTCAGTCAGCACTTAGAGCTGCTACCTAAACTTGCAAGGGTCTAAGTTGACACTGGTTTGCATTTGCAGAGTTTGCTTAACCAGCGGTGTCTCTCCCATGGAAGAAGTCTCATTGCTTTATTTGCAGAGGGAAGTTCCTTGCAGTGGTTTGACAGGATAGCACTTACAGGTGGAACACCATGTGCACTTAAAGATCTGTGCCTTATTCTCTCCTTCAGTTTCATGAGCTGCAAAGTATGAACACCACTACTTCCCATTTTAGAGCGCTATTGAAAGGGCCAAATGACATCTGAGGTAGTCAGGTCAGACCTAAGGTGCAAAATACTGTTACTGATAATTGTATGTCCCTTAATATAAGTATAGTGCTCTTTCAGGGTACGCAGTGATCTCTGTTCCTCACAGATCTTCTGCAAACTTGCTCTTATTGGCACAAAAAATGATGACTCATAGAAATCATACTTTAGAAAACTTGCTGTTAGTGAGCAGTGTTGCAGCTTTCTCTCCTTCGTAGTGTTAAATTCCTTATTCTGGCTCTTTTTTGTTTGAATGCCTGAATAGGGCACATGCAGGCTGCTGGCTGAATGCAAAGTCCAGCTTCTAAAGTGGCTTGGGTGTCCTTTGAAAATTGAACTGTGCAGCCTGCATCTCCTCCACTGGGTGCCACTGTTGTTCAGGACAGCACCAGGCTAGTAGAGAAGGGGGAAACCAGCAATAAACAGAACTAAACAACACTTAAATTACACCTTCATTCTTAAAAACTATCTGTAGCTTGTACGTAGGAGAAATTATAAGCTGTTACTGGTCAAGACCAGGGAGCACTGGTGAGGGGTCTGGATCACAAGTCTTACAGGGAGCAGCTGAGGGAACTGGGGGTGTTCAGTCTGGAGGAGGCTGAGGGGAGACCTGATCGCCCTCTACAACTACCTGAGAGGAGGCTGTAGTGAGGTGGGGGTCGGTCTCTTCTCCCTGGTAATGGGTGTGATAGGAGGAGGGGAAATGGTCTGAGGTTGTGCCAGGGCAAGTTTAGGTTAGATATTAGGAAAAATTTCTTTACAGAAAGGGTTGTCAAGCACTGGAACGGGCTGCCCAGGGAAGAGGTTGAGTCCCCATCCCTGGAGGTATTTAAAAGCCAGGCAGACAAGGTGCTTAAGGACAGGGTTTAGTGGTGGGATGGCAGGGTTAGGTTAACAGTTAGAGTTGATGATCTTAAAGGTCTTTTCCAACCCAAATGATTCTATGATTCTATGTGCTGCTGCAGCTGCTTTGGCTGACTCACGTACCAGCCTGTGGCAGTTTGCCCCAGGCCTCTTGCCTTCCCTTCCTACACTGTGGCAAGAGACTTGCCCACATTGCATGGGAATTAAAAGCTTTGATTAAATGTGTGAAAAGCCTGGCTTTTGGTTCGTTTAGCAGTGATCCTTAGCAGCCATTGCTTATTATGAAAATTAAGGAAAGAATAGCTTCTAGATGAGATCAGATAAAGGAGTAAGAACAGCAGAAATGCTTTAAAAAAAATGAATTTATTATTTTCTCTACAACATTTTTAAATAGTGATGTGGGGTCATATTCTGTGCTCACCTGTATTCCGCGTAGCCTCTGTAATGTCTCTAGGGGTTTTATGGGACTCAGAATTCACTTGAGTGATCTGTCACCCTTGCATGTCACTGGTTCTTGAATATAACCTTCACAGTAGAAAAGTCATTACTTCAGATCTCTCAAAGAGAGTGAAAAAGTTAAAAAGGATGACAGCAGCTGAGTTCAATCTTCATATATCCCACCAAGGATTTGTTATTGCAAGCTGATATTCACTGCTGAGCTAGAGGTTTCCGTGGACATTGTATGCAATTATACTGATTTTGCACTTGTGCGAGAACTTTTCTTCACCTATCTGGTGTTAACAAAAGCCAAGTGACACACGAGCCAGTCCTGGGGATTATTTTATTCGTGACACTAATCAAACCCTCTCTGATGAGGAGGTGAGTGAGGTATCTGCTTAAAAGAGCAATTAGAAGAGTAATACAGTAAGGCTCCATGTATAATCACAAGGGGCGTATAAATAGGCACAATGAAGTTTCCTGGACATTATCCAGGACCCAACTGTAACAGCGCGCCCGACCTTTTAGGACAGATGTCTAGAAAAGTTCGCACCTCTGTTTCAGCAACTCCTCAGGTAGTAAACAACCAGTGCAAAATAGTGTTGTCTTTTTCTGTAATATGCCGCAAAAGCCTGTTCATAACTGTCCTTCACAGCGGTGAGCAGAAAACACCTCTACCCTTTCTGCATAGAAACTTTGCTCCAACCACTGTTGTGGCCTTCCGACATGTGGCTTTGCGAGCCACAATGAGATTCTGACTCAAAGGACCAAGAAATCCAGTTGGAATCACTGATGCCTCTTTTCCCTCACTTGTTCATCTAAGTGCCTGGCACGGCTCTGAGAGAAATGGGTTAGACAATAAAAGTACACTGTGCACTGAACAGAGAACAAAAGCATCATCTATTCTGAATCTTGCCTGTAAAATATGTCCCTTGCTTTTGTGTGTACTTTCCAGGGGCGTCTGGACTAGCTGGAGATGTTGCAGCTACTAAAATAGTTGAATTGGCAAAAAAGAATCGCGAGATAACTGCCGAGACTGAGAGTGAAAAAGCCAAAGTGAAGCAACTGAGTAACAAAGTCAAAGAGCTGGAGAAAGAAGTGAGGCGTTTTTCTTGTTCTCTTATTGCATGCTAAAACATAGAAATCCAGCTTGTGGGATAGAGCAGCTGCAGAAATTGGGTTTAATTCATGTTCCCTTTTTGAATTTGCTCTTTCATCCATGCTTGCTTTGAGTTCTTATAATTTCTGTCCATGATAGGAGAGAGGGATGTGTGCCCTCAGCTGTTTCCACCTTTGCAGAAACGAGGAGATAAGAAAGGAGATCAGTAAGTTATAATGACAGAAAGATTTATGAAATACCAGTTTGGAATGTTCACTTGTGTTTGAAGCACAGAGGCCTTTCTAGCAGTATGGCAATGACATTTTTCTGATTTTGTTTTGTGTGTGTGTGTGAGGAGGAGCAAATTTCATACCATTATGTCTTACATTCCCACTCATGAATTAGTACTCTGTTCTTCTAAGCTTTATAATCAAAGCTGTTTTCTGGTACAAGTACTTCCAGAACTGAGACAGTAAAAAACTATATCGCTTAAGAAACCAAACCTTCACTCAGTCAAATTTATTTTTGTGATTTAGTACGAATTTTTTACATATGCTAACCTTTCACAGGAATAATTTTACTCAGGTGACTGCTGAAATGAAAATTAGATGCTCTGGTGTCAGTTTACTTTGTTCATTGGCTACTACTGCACTCCCTTACACAATACTGGTGAAATTCTGGATAATATTTAATGCTTTGCTTCCTTAGGAGACATTATTTATATGGCTCAGTAATGTCTGTCATGCTAACAAATGCGTTTTGACTCCATCTTTCACAATCCCGTATCACCATGAATCATGCATCTGTCTGAATTGTACCCTACTTACCTGAAAGATCAAGAAATGGTAGATTAAATCTTTGAAAACTCCTGCATAAATCCAGAGCGATCTGGTCAGAGGGGCCTTGTCAAAGAGTTGGGAGGCTGGCCAAGAAATATCAGGTGTAGTTGTGGACCTACAAAATCATACAAGTAGGGGAGCAAGCAGTGAATAATTTCAAGAAAAATCAACTTGGTTATAATCCCCTATTGTAGAAGTGTAATGACTATTATTCAAATAGAAACTTAAAAAATTGTCAGATATTAACCCAAAAGAAAGAACCACAGACATTTCAGGAAAAGAAATCAAACCCAAAGCAAACAGAAATTTTCCAGAAACAATAATTTCTGGTCAAAGCAGAGATGGACACTTTAGATATGAACTAATCTGGCCTTAGAGACCAGCACCATCAAAACCAAACGCAGCAACCTGGCTCATCTAAAGTAAAGATGAGCCACAGCCCGAACCCCACTGAAACCGTACCCTGGTCAAGGGTCTGTAATTTTCTCACAGCCTCATTTGAGATGGCTTTTCTCTAAACTAATGGTCACTGGAGGAGTTTGTGGATGGTACTTGTTCAGTAGAACTACATGAAGATGCAAAAGATGGGTAAAATTAAAGCAATGTTTGACAGCGGGTGGTATCTATGAGAAATGTTGAGTGATGAAAGAGCTGTCAGAGATAGGAACTATCCCTTTGGTAACTCTTAAGCTATGCTGAATCACTGTCTAGACACGCTCATCTTTTTCCACTGATTTTAGAAAGAACCAAGACAACTGAAGTGCAATTCAGTTGCCCACGCATAAGTGTAAAAGTACAATCTGAGATGCCACTTGCCCTCTTGGCCATCCCTGCAGGGCTTGTTAGACATGACAGGACTGGCAGTCCTGGTGGAAGGGCTTCTGGGTACCCGTGGATGGCTCGAATGGGACCTGACAGCTGTGGATGGGCAACAAAGCCGAGTCCGCACTCAGTGCATCCACTTGATGTACTGTAGGTGTCTACTGTAAAGACTAGGCCTCCCTGGCTGTATTGACTAGACTCCATTCTTTATAGAGACACCCACACTGCAAACAAGGAATATGTTCATTTGTGAGTTGAGTTTCATCCCTCTCTACGTGCCTTAAACTCTGCAAAATGAATTGTGGTGGTACCTTACAAATGCATCACAATATGTACTTTCACCAGGGGAAAATGCTGTTATTTTACATAATTGTTAGCTCTTTGCTTGTATGAAAACTGAAAAATACATAAATCATAAGTCTTTTAACATTACTATGTTTCCACAAACAAAAAGGAAGGTGTGGCCATTGAGCAATCGCTTAGGAAAGGGTGGTACGTGTAAACGACAACTGCAAACAGATGTTTGCAGAAAATTTCCTTAGAATTTGACCTAGAAGCTGCCAACACTAGCTGCAATTTCTCACTCAGTCTATTGACTAAAAGAGTTTATGAACTGGGTAGAAGGGGTGGCCTAACCATTGATTCACTTGCAAAGAAGGGGTGACATTAGAGCTGGCTCTGAGTTACACTCTGTGTTTCCCCAGATATCACCCTCATGAAGGAGCTATTCCTTAGAGCCTTCTTTTATTCAGGCAAATTATTAAGATTTTCCACCCACCTCAAAGAATGAAGTCTCAGCCCTTTAAAGCAACGTTCCCTGGCCTTCAAATTCACTGTGCTCCCATCCAGTAAGAAGTCTTTGCAACCTCAATGTAGGACATGGTTCAGAGCAGGAAGGGCTGTATGTCTGCCTGCCTTTGCTGTGGCAAGCAACAGGATATATTCTTCACAAGTTGAGAAACACTGCCTTAGAGCTACCAGCTAAAGAGAAAGACCCTTAATCCCATTACTAAATTGAGCTATAGGGTATTAGGTAGTCATTTCTCCTTTTAAATTCCTCTGGTGAGTAGAACTGTGTGCTTTTTATGAAATAGCCTGTGATATTCTTGAAAAATGAGTAAACTGGCATCCAGAATCCAGAGACAACATCCTGATCTGTACTGTACTGGATTTGCATTTATGTATATAAACAATTTATGAACCTGTGGTGATGAAATCCCCCATAAGTATCCATACTTGATAACTGATCCCATCTCAGCAAGTCAGAGACATTTTCACTGAAGTGATCCCACAGTAAAATAGTACATGCTTCTTTGGGAAGCATTTCAGGGAAAAAATGTATGATTTTCTACAGATTGCGTTTAAAAAATAAGGGAAAATGAAGTAATTTTTTATTTTTTGAGTAAATAAACATCCATGTTGTACTTTTTTGCTAATTAATATTCCATGGAGGTATGCTCTTCACTGTATTCATTCTATAATAACAATTCATTTTTTTTCTAGCTACAGACAGCCATAGAAAAAGTACATTCTCTTGGTGGTGGTGATGCAGGAATCAAGCAATCAACTCTGAAGATGACAGAAGGAAACTTGGTACGAATTGTAATTAAAGAGAGGAAATCAAAAGCCAATACTTAGTTCTCTCCTATTGTGCAGTCCTTTCCTTATGACAAGGATGTATGCCTGTCACCAGTTTTGTGACCAGATTGCTCTATTTGTACCTTCTCTAAGACCCCAAAAATTAGGGAAGGGGAGAAACAGATTGTGTGATCCTGCTGGATCTGTGGATCTTGATCATGTCAGTTTTTCCCCGAGATTCTGTTCTTACCTGAGTATATTCTTCTCTCCAAAGGCTGAAAGTCCAGAAGTGAAAGCATTGCAAGAAAAATTAACCACAGCCAACTTTAAAGTGATGGAGTATCGTAATCAACTCCAATCTGCAAAACAGGAACTGAAGATGACCCAAAAGGTACTGTTGCAGGATGCAGTCTCTGGCTGGGATCCTGTGAAAGAGGTATATTCTTGTGAAACCAGCAGGAGGCTTCTTTTGAGCTTTGATTATCCTCTATGAAGTATTTCAGTGAACTGTAAGGGGATAAGAAAAGACAGAGGTGTAGTGGCTGTGTTGGAAGGGTATGCACATGGACACACAGGTTTCCCACTCTGCCACCACAGCTGGATGACTGTAGCCATTATTTCTGTTGCTATGGTGGGCACAGATTCCGTAAGGTTTGGAAGTCCCAGTTCAGCAAAATAGGTTTGTGATTGATTTGAAGCATACGTTCAGGTCCATTCCTCCTTTCCAAACCGTTTCATTATGTATTTACTTTTAATGTAGGCTTCAGTCCCATGGAAGTCAATGGAATTAAAGACCATGCTTTAAACTAAAGCACATGTTTAAACAGTTTGGTGGAGTGACATCCAGAGTAACCTTTTCCTCTTTGATTCATGATGGATTTTAATGCGTTACTATGTGCTCTGTTTCCTTTGGTTTCATTACTTTGCATAAGAGACCTGCAATGCAGATCAGACTAGAGAATATAGTCCTAAAAATAGAAGTCTGCTGACCTTTTTATAAATAATTTAAACGCTCTTCATACTAATTTTAGCTCTTGTTAATGTGGCTGTGTCGGAATTGTGCAAGAGAGATTGGCTCAATTCCTGATTGCAAGGGTGTGTATTAAGACAATATCTTTACTCTGTTCCTGTTTAGTTCTGGTTAAGTACTCATTATATCAAAAATAATTGTGTATATTGAAAACTGTTAGCAATGCTCAGTAAACCTTGGTGATGAATTTGAAATCCTCTTTTCACAAAAGTAGCCCGGTTTGGCACCCAGCTATACAGCTAGACAGTACAATTTGACACTCTCCATAGGCAGGCAGCAAAACACAGATTCACATTTTTAAAAAATCAAAGAATATTGCTCAAACATCAAAATACTGAGTTACCCACCTCACAAAGTGAAATAATTCATGTTAGCCAAACCCCTGCTAAGCACCAACACTCTGTATTGTGATAATGATCTGAAAGAGCTTATGGGGATACAGAATATCACATACAGGCAGTAAAGGCCACTGAGTATAGATAGAGTGTTTTGTGTTTATTTCTGGAGAGTAGCTTTTCCTCCCCTCTTCCCAACACATGTATTTAAGCCTAGCCTTCTTGTTGATGTTAATCCCTTTTTAATAGCTTTTAGCAAATGAAGTTGGTGAAGATGTAAATATTCAAAGTCTCTTGACCAATTCTGGCAGCTGGCGTGGACGAGCCCAGCAAATTCTTGTTCTCCAAAGCAAGGTGAGTTGAGACCCTGCATGGTGCCATGTAAACTGGGTGCTGGGATGCTCTCTCTAAATACAGATATTACCTCAGTTTAAAGTAAAGATACTTTTAGTTCTTCATTAAGAAT
Organism: Gorsachius magnificus; assembly: GCA_034008185.1. Taxonomy (NCBI): domain Eukaryota; kingdom Metazoa; phylum Chordata; class Aves; order Pelecaniformes; family Ardeidae; genus Gorsachius; species Gorsachius magnificus. The sequence continues at coordinate 155,734,738 of CM067082.1, read as the reverse complement.
TTTTTAACACCTATACTTGCTTATAAGGTGTGTCCCAGTACAGTGTTTACTGCAAGTACACAACCAGTCTTTTCTATGTTGAAGAAAGCAACTGTTAGAATAAAACACTTTATGGTAACTTTTGGAATAGTTTTTTGGTATGCTTGTGTGTATGCGTATGCACGTGCATGGGGCGGGGTGGTGGATGTTAAACATTAAATATGTGTTGATGTGTGCAGGGTCTTTCAGAGTTCCTGCAAACAATGTTAATTAGTCTATTGCAAACACGCAAGTTTCAGTATTTAAGCTAGGAACCTTTCACATCTGTGTTGAAGGAGAGAGTCCAGTGACCTTGGAGAGCTATGGCAGCCTAGTTAAAATCCCAGGATGTTCTGAAGGTGCCTCTCTCCACTGAGTACAGAAGGAACCCTGTCAGTGTCTGTGCTCTTACTTAGATACCTTTGTTCAGTGCCTAAAGCCAGAATTGAGGCCAGATAAGATTTTAAAGTTATTCCCCCAGGAACTTCAGTAAAATCTTTAACTCTTGAATCTTCTGAAGGGCACGGTCTAGCTGAAATGTCAGCTTGAGACAGGGAGGCAGTTTTATCTGCATCTTAAATAAAACTTCTCTTGGGCAATTTGATACATATTTTTCCTATTTTTCTGCTGTTTATTTATATGCCAACACACTGTGATTTTTGCACTCTGTTTGACTGAAATTGTTAACCTCTACTTTCCTTTGAGCGAATTACGTTTTCCTTCTGTTAGACCTCTGGCTGGGATTCCTCTGAGGACTGTACATACTGTACTTTACTGTAATGTAGAAATTCCTTTTCTGAGCCAGCCTCCTCGGGCCCCTTCTGTAGTCAGTGGGGATCTTATAAATCCAGTCACTGGATCAAAAGTGAGGTAGGTGCATCTTATCTTAGAAGACACCTCCAGAACAGGGCAGAGGAGCTGTGCTGCAGCAGTGCCCATTTCCTTCTGTTGACTGTAAAAGAAATCTGTAGTGAATAGCTGAGGTGCAGGGGCTGAGTTCACTTGACCACACGTAGGTGTGTAATGCCAGATGAGATGCTGTAGGGTGTCCTTCTGACCTCTGGTCATCTCTGCAGAGGAGTATGCATGTCTTGCAGATCCTGAATCATATGTGTCTCCAATATCCCAGGGCATCTCAAACAGTTCTAGGTACCTATGTTCAGGCTAGTGAGCTGTGCCTTAGGTGTTTACTTTGTGGACATCCTGGATGGTGAGTCTGCTAAAGACCAAGATGCATAAATATATATAGGTGAGTGGGTGTTTGCCCTTTTAGAGGAGATCTAAGGTATTATTATGTTGCCCACACTTGTGTTTGGTGACATTCAAGATGGTTTGGAAGTGTCTGCCTGGTCTCCACGTGTGGCTCCAATAAGGTACAGATTTCCCATGTGTCTTGCATCTCCTGTAGGTCTTGTGTCATATCTCCTCCCTGCACAGATGCCCTAGACACCTGCATATTCATTAGCAGCTAACAAATTTCAATTTGAAGGAAGAGATACTGCTCTGTCTTAGTTAACCATGATAATATCAAGTAAGTAATACAATGCTACAGCCTGAGTTCCCTTAGGTTATGTGATCTTTGATGCTGGACCACTGTAAGGGCTCTAGATGAGTTGTCATTATTGTCCCCTAGGTTCGAGAGCTGGAGAATCAGTTGGGTCAAAACAAGACCAGAACATCACTGAGTGAGATTGATGAAGAATTGCTGGCCCTTACTGATCCAAGGAAGTTGTCAGCCCAAGAGAAAAACTTGCTGAAGATTCGCAGCTTGGAAAAAGAAAAGAAAGAAACTTTGGAGGTAAAAACCTGTGAGCTGGCAGAGTCTTGTTTGGGTATATAGCGTGTGGAAATTTGCCTTACCTTCAGGGTCTCTGTTACACCATGCCCAGAGACCATTTCAGAAACCCACCTGATCTCCTGGAGGAAGTTCTGCCACATTTCACAGACTGAGCAAAAGGCTTCCACGCTTGCTGTCGGTATTGCACTCTCGCGTGGCCAGGCATACCTCTGCAGTACAAGATTTGGTCTTCCCCTCTGCTTCATAATTTGTGTGTGGGATGCATCCACTTGGCCTGAAATGTGGCCACCTGACAACTGCGCCTGATGTTAGAAAGAGGGAGAGAGGCCCTGGGTTACAATTGCAGCTGGTGCTGGCTTTACATTGAAGACATATGTAGAAAGAAACCCTGCTACAGCTGCATCCAAGCTCTATAGCATCCCCCTCACCCTTTGGCCAGATGTGCATCCTTCATGCACTGTTAAATACAAGCATCCCCCTCACATTCATGTATCTGTATGGCTGTGGGCTTCTACATTTGCATAGAATAAAGTTGAGTATTACACCAGACATCCTATAAGAGGCATCCTGAAAATGGGTCTTACCCTCCATCTATCACATGTAGTTGCTACAAAAATAAGGAGGCATCCAGCATTTAAGGGTTGAGAGAGGCTATAGCTAGTGGCACATGTAGTAAACCCTGAGGTGGAAGGGATACCTAGGCCAGAAATGTGGGGAGTGGGAGTCAGCTGCACATATTTAGGTTAGCAAGGCACATTTCCCGGTGCTCCTTTCCTATATTGGTGTCTGTAAAGGCCATCTGGCACCATCCCAGAGCTTGATTAGCTGCTGCTTTTCTCACCACAATTTAATCGTGCAACAGAATGAGCAATGGGGTGATGCACGTCTTTCTCTCGTGGCCATGAGAATGAAAGAGAAGATTTATAGCTACGGGCACACAGCACAGGGAGGACATTCCTCAATAACTGTAACCTGTGTGGTTCCACTTCTGCCTTTGTGTTTCAGGCTCCATTCACAAAAACTTCCCCTGTACTTGTCCATTACTACTTAAATGCTAGCCTGCTCCCTGGACGGTTTCATCTAGGTAAAGAAATGGCACAGGGAGGCAGTGTATGCCAAGGACAGCTTCTAGTAGTTGGTGTGGCATCACCACCCTGTATCTGAAAGGAAGAGAGTTTCCCCATGGGGAGTGGTGAGGCAAATGAAAAAGCAGGACTTTAGAGAATTAGGTTTTAACAGAAAGGTATCATTTGCTTCCTGGCACATACTGAGTCACCCTGGTCCACTTGTACTCCTGAGCAGATAGACCTTTTTTGATGCTGCCAAGCAAGCAGCGAGCAGTAGCATTTATAATTTCTACTTACTTAGGGATGATGTGGTATGCCAGTTCCATTTTTTTTAGATTCTACCAGGTGATGTGTGATTCCTTTAGCTCGCCAAAGCACCCAGGGCTTGGTGATAGGCTATAACTGTAATTTCCTATGATGTGTTTGCATCACTGCAGAAACTCACCGGGGACCGTGATGCTCTCCAAAAAAGTCATGAGGAAGTGAAAAAAAAGCTTGATGCGTCAAAAGCCAGGAACAAAGTACTGTGCTGTGAAGTGAAAACCCTGAAGGGACAGATCGTAACCTTGCTGGAGAAGGGAAAACACGACGATGAGCTCATAGACGCCTTACTGGTACAGTCTGAGTATTACTGTCGGTCCCAGCCCCCGCAGAGCCAGCCTTCTTTCTATAAGTGATGAAACATGATGTCATGTAATGACACGATGACACGGAGAACCTTAGGGTATGCCGGGGCCTGATGAATCAAACTGTGACAGCCAGAGGTTTTGTAGTCAGCTAAAGCCCTTCTGCATTTTGGATCAGATCATGTAAAGAGTGCAAGACAGCGCCAGGCGTGACACAGTTGCAGGCAAGTGACTCTAAACTGCAAACGTTGTAAGAAACATTTTGCAGAAGGATTGAAATAGGATTCTCTAGTAGGTAGAGGAAGGGCTTCATTCCTGACCCATGAAGCTGGACTGTATTCTCTGTTCTGCGTTCAGCTCCATTGGTAGATTATTTTATTTTTTCTTCTGAGAATGCCTGCAGTCTTGCACTTTAATTTTTTGTGTGGCACAGCCCAGAACACATGAGCTGAACCATGAATGCTAAACCATGTGGACGTTCACTTGCAATAGGCTGGAGCTGAGAGGACATGGCCTGGCTTTTTCGGCTGAGAGGACTTAGCTTGGCTTTTTTGAAGAAAACCAAGAGTATTAGCAGAAACTCAAGATGGCAGTTATGCTGAAATAAATGGCTGCTCTCGTGGTCTTGCAGAACCCTTTTGTCCTGCCATGATTCTAGTCTCCTCCCCCCCCCAAAAAAAAAAAAAAATTAGACAATATGCCACTTCTTAGTAAGATGAGTTCTGTGTTTTCTGACCCAGCTCCTCACAAGTTTCAGATCACTTACATTTCCTTGCTTCTGTACATAGGTTTTAGCTAAGACCTGCTTATGACTAAGCTGGCATTCACCTTTCTGCACACCAGGCAGCTGTGGGGAATTCGGGTACTGACCAGCAGATTAGGCAGATTACAGAAGAGCCAAGTAACAGTTGTCACTTTTGCTAAGTGTGAGCATTCTCACCAGAATTATTACAGAAAGACACGGATTTACTTGGGAAGGAATGGTTAACCTGTTTTATCCTTTACACCAAAGAAGCACCTTGCTTGCAGTTTGTTGGTCTGACAGAACAAACTGCCTGACAAATATTAGATTTGTCAGTATAAGGAAAAACTCCAAAACCCACTGATAAAACAGCCTAGCCTCATAGCTGTCATGTCATACTACCCTCGTCTTTTAATGTCACTATCACGCAATCTGATCATGTTCTAATTTCAGAAAAAGTACATTGAAATCTTTGCTTTTATCTGATTTATGAAAGTCACCTTCTTTGTCAAAGGCCAGCCTTTCTTGCTCTCTTTTCTGCGACACTGAGTAGCAAAGCTGCCAGCAAACTGAATTTCTTGGTTGCTCAGGTCTTTTCTACTTGCACTGTCCAGTCACTAAAGTCTTGATATGACCAGCAGGGGCCAGTGGGGACAGACTGTCCTTACCCCGCCGCGTGTGTCTGGGCATTCCTAGATGTGCTGTGCAATCTTTTCAAGGGATCGATGCAAGGTGATCTCATGCTTAAAACATAATGGTCCAAATTCTTGGAGTAGCACTTGTGACATCCGTGTGCTTACACCAACGAATGGGTTTGGCAGGGCAGTGGCTTGCCCTAGCATTCCTAAACAGGTATCTGTCTCGGAGGGTGTAAAACACTCCAGGGGTTTTTATAATCATTGTGTACAAAAGTTAATATCTTGCTCATTGTTTCTATTTTATCAGAGCCAGCAGAAGCAAATGCAGGAGATCTTAAAGCACCTGAGCCAACAGGACGAGAAGAACAAGGAGTCCCAGCAGATGCTGGGGCAGCACTTGAACAGTGAGGTTCAGAAACAAAACTGCCTTATAGAGCAGCTCAGACAGATGGTGGCTGAACGAGAAGCAAAGGTTAAAGAGCTGGAAGAGGAGATCGGGCACCTCACACTTCAGGTAGGCAGCCAGAAAAGATTAACTAGAGGAGGACACTTTGTAATCATGTTAGATCTGTTCTTCCACTTCCTTCTCCCTTGTTATCTGAGATGGTTGCTAGCTCGAGACACTAATACCTGTCCTGCTGACAGCCTCTCCTGATGGAATGATAAGGCAGGAATTCTCTCTTGTAACTCTTAAGTTTCTTTCCTGTTTGTATGTAACTTTTCTTCGAGCTGTTTAAGCAACAGAAAACACAGGAATACCAATCACATCCACGTGTGGCTTCGTGCCAAGACTGTGCCCCATGACTGACAGCAAGGGTTGGGCTGCAATAGGGACTTCTCAGCATCCTTGGCTGCTGAAGGAAGCAAGCAAACGAACATAGGTGAGGCCCACATCAGCAGGCTGCCAGGGTACCCAGCTACATCCCCCCATGGAGTGATAGGACCCCTAATAAGTTATTTTCATGTCCCACTGTAAATCACTTCAGAAAATTCCTCTCCCTCAGATCTCCAAGCCATTGATATAAGTCTGATGGGTCTCAGGCATATGGAAATTTCATTGTACAGATTAAAGAATTGGGAAGGTTGGCCCCTTACGGACTAGTGTGTTAAAAAGGTTTTCAACTTTTATGGTCTAGTGCTGCAAACTATCATGAGCAAAGTGGTACTATAGCCAGAGCACAGGCATAGGAATTGAGAAGCCGTCCAGTAACCTGCCAAAGGCTTCTCCTGTGGTTTGGTATCTTACAGTGAGGTTTTGTTAGAGTATTTAGATACCTAATTCCCACTGATACAAAACCCTCACAGGGCTATGGTGAGATTATGAATCTGCCAGATACCTTAGTAATGGGGACTAGAGCACAGAACCCCAGGTAAAACTTGGGCTAGGGACACAAACCAACCATGCTGGCACTGGTAGTGGTGCGCTGTGGGTTCTCTAGTGACACGCTGCACCCTATGATTTCGTATGAAACTGTGCTTTTTACTGACTTTTGCTTTGTTTCCATCCTGCAATGGTTAGAAACTAAAGAAAAGTTTCTGAGGAGGTCCTGTAAATCAAAAGTTCTGGCATGCTTGTAGCAATAATCGTAAGCTGCTGACTAGGCATTGGTGCAGCTATTTGAACTGTGTAATTGGTTTTATAACCTGCTCCAACATTAACAGAAGAAATCTGCCCATCAAGGGGACGGTTCAGGAGCTGCTGATGCGCCACCTTCGGAGCACTCTGAAGATCCAGGTTTTACTCTGCTTAAGCCTCTGGCATCAGGCAGCACTCAGGTTGGAAGGATTGGATCTGCTCGGTAAGAGGACCCTAATATCAACGTTTAAAATTGTTGTGAGTTATTCAGAAGCGTGGTTTGCCCAGACAATTGTATCAAACCACAAGTGCTGTGTGCCAACAGCTGTGGCAGCCTGTTTACAGTATATGGGAATCTCTAATTGCATTATCTCTTAGACTTTCATCCTGGACCACAGAAAGATATACACACTTGCAGACATTACTACATTTGGCATGATGGTGGTGCAGCTAATTCTCTTTCTCCAGCTTAGATAATGTTTATGTGGTTAGCTTAAGTGCCTGTGATTCTTCTCTCTTATGAGAAACGGGGCTTCTAATGAGCAGACTTCTGAGAGCAGGGTGGCGAATTAATACAAAATGCCATTTTAGGTAAGCACTAAATCACCAGTGCATTATTTAAATCGATAAATATGTTTTGATCAGGATTTCCTTGCAGAAATGTTGAAAACACCACATAACTTGTTCTTAACAAACACCCTTTGTAAAGCCTCACTGCACTGAAGACCATTTAAATTACACTAATCTTAATACAGTGGTAAATCTGATTTTTGTTTACACTGGTGTGACGCTGGGTCACCATGGCTGTGTAAGGGGATCATAACACCAAAGCAAGTTATATCCTTTCCCATTAAGATGCTGGTTTTGTTGCTAAAGAGTTCATGGTCTAATTGAGAATGAGGATTTGAGACTGGTCTTCTGAGGAGGGAGGAAATCTTTCATCAAGTTAAAAGCTACAACTGACTACTTCTGTGTAATTTTAACTTGCCTACCACATTACTTTAAGCAGTGAATTTGTCTTTAAAATTGCCAGATGTATCCCTGAGTCTAAGTAGAGCATTGCTTACAAATTTAAGAAGTTCTCTGTGTTTTCAAGTTAGCATTAAAACATCCTTAATTTGGAAGTTCCCACATCCCCTTTGTTTTACCCTTCTGACTGACTTTATTCTCCCACTTCTAACTCTGCAGAAGGTGTGCTCTCATGGAGCAAATCTATATTTTATCCACTTTTTTACTTCATATGTCTGCAGATTGTAAGCAGGAGTGCAAGCAGGAAAATGAGGCTGGGTAATGGCTTTATAGAAGCCATTAAATGCAGTGCATAAATTATTGCTTGTGTACGTGACTAACATAGCTCTGTCATGAAAAGAGCTGACATGTCAGGTGGGCAATGAGTGGGTCTGAAAACTGCAAGAGCCATTAATAACTTGGTCAGCAGGGCTCACTCATTTCATTAACTTTAATATGCTGATGAACTCTCTATTCCGTGTTACTTTAGCGAATCATCTTTTCCTATCAGGAAAGATTAAATGAAAAATGCTATAAATAGGAACTAAAGCCCCTTGGAGATGTCAAAGTAAAAATCTGCATTATTAGACTGGGCCACTTCTGTCATTATCAACCTTAACTTGATTTTAGGATTAACCACCCCCAGCCTAGAAGGCAGCTCTGCCTATTCCACAATATTAAGGCTTTATCCTCTGTTAGCTGCAGCCTAAAGACAAGGAAACATGGGCTAAGTCTACAGGGACTTGCCTTTAGGCAGCTGAGCCCAAGTTTGGAAGACAAACACACACTTGAATTTTATGTCCCAAGTACATGTATCATTATGCATAAAACTCGTCCAGACTGGAAGTGATACTCTAGTGTTATCAGTTGACTCTTCCTCTTATAACAGTAAGCCTTCCTGAGGGTGTCCACAAAGAAGAAGGGTTCAGAAAACTATATAAAGCATGTTTTTAAAGAGCATTTGGAAATAAAAGTTGTGCGCCTTTTTGCAGAGCAGGGGTTCATTTGGCTGTGAAAGCATGCAACATGCAAACACCATCAGACAAGTGCAGTAACCCTGTGCCTGTCTCTCACCTCAGCGGGTGAAGGTGTAAGATGAGAGTGCTCTGTGCAGGGGTCCAAGGCAGTGCCTGCGAGGAAACAGGACAGCAGTGGCTGCTTGTGTGGCTGCATCCTCAGCTGGAGCCAAGCAGGGTCGAGAGCTATTCCTGCTTACGAGCTGCTGCGTGGCTGCTGTGTGACGTGGAGCGCCACAATGCTGGAGTGCCAGCAAAACATCCCCAAAAGCACAGAGATCAAGCACTGAGCTGTAGTTTTTGCAGAATGGAGACACAAGGTGGTTTTGCAACATGTTTTGGAGTCGGGGAGCAAACTGAGCTATTGTGTATGCAGGGCCTGTGCGCTTACCCACTGAAGAGGCTCTGGGAGTCTTTTCCCCTACAAGGCAGCAATAAACACAGACATTAGAAAGCAACCCAAGTTCTTGGAGGACTGCCCTCTGTGGAGCTCAGTGCTTAACAAAGGTTTCTTCCTCTCAGCGCAGTGTCCAAGATGGGCCATACGCTTGTAGAGTCGGCAGCTACTAAGTCGTCCCTTCTCAGTAATACCATCACACCTGGAAGGTATGTATATAAACTTCATCATAAACAAGGGAGGTTTCCTGCCATGCTCCGCAAGCTGCTGGCAAGCCTTATCCTTGTCTGCCTTGTTTCTGTAACCATCCTTTCTACCTGATGCTGCCAAAGAGCTCTGACACAGGCTCTAGCGCCTTCTTGCTATCTTAATTTTTTAGTTGATTGCTAGTTTTATGCCCCAGAAATCCCATTTTTCCCTTTTCACCTCTAACCACTAAGATTTCTCCAGCTTTTCGCTCTGAAGGAGATATTCCTGAATATTCCTGTGCGGAGAGGTCGGAGAAGTAATGAAGTTGTAATAATGGGATACATGGGAAAACTGTGCCCCTTCCTTTCATCACATAGTAGGCACAAGAGCAGCCGTTGTACTAATGCTGCCTGAAGCCTTTCAGAGGGAGAAAATCAATAGCGTGCCATTTAATAGCTTAGCGTGGCACTTTGGAGAATCCACGTGTAGGCTTCTTTTACTTTGGCAGTAGCAATGGGAGGAGAGTCAGTGATAGTGAATTGATCGGAGGTAGAAGTTTGTTTTCAGGGGTGATGGGAAGGGAAAGCATCCTTGCGAAGGAAAAGACCTTTCTAATGAAACTCCCAGGGGCTTTATTTCCAAATAATTTCTATTCCGTTTATTGCAGTACGGAGATTGATGCTGGGGGGAGGTAGTGAGCCTGGCTCTGCATTCTGGCTTAGTCTTCAGACAAGTGTATTTTGATACATTTTTCAAATCCTGTCTTTGTTTCATTTCTTTCATTTGTGAAATGGGAAACAGACTCTCTACGCTTCTGCTGCTTTTAGGCTTGCTGGCACTGACAGCCTGGATTTGAAAGTGCTGCAGACACAGATCACAGAGCACAAGGCTCTCTGCCAGGCTGCTGAAGTGGAAAGAGACAGGCTCCTGGAACTGGTCACTGTGCTGCAGAAAAGGTAGCGGCTGATTCTGCCAGTATCCTTTGTGGGATGCTGCGATTAAGGAGCGCTTGAGACGTGTGAGAGTCTATAGCATGCAGTACAGTAGGCCATACGCTGCCAGTGTGATCCTTTCCTTAAATAGGGGCTTTTAATTCTTTTCTGCTCAATTTCCTTGCCTAGTCGATGATTCATTTTTATTATTATTATTTTAGAACAAAGGGCAGAAAAAATGGAGTCATCTTCAAGCTTGCTGCACCTAGATAAAACTAGAATTCGTGTATTTATACATGTGTGGTGTTATTTAGGCAGCAATATTATTCATCAGTAGTAAATACTGTAATTATAGTTATAATCTGACTTCTGTTCCAAAAGCTTTTCACATTCTTTTAAGTTTTACTGTATCCTCTCCTAAATGAATTTCTTCTGGTTTAACTGAAGCATAGCGGTGATTTTTTTTCCCCTATTATTCAGCTCAATGTAAGATGATGTTAAAAGCCAACTATGTTTTAGGAAGGCAGGGAAAGCAAAGTCTTTTCTCTTTGGACACCTTTTAGCTACTGCTATTATTCCCAGTTAGAGAATGTGTATTATCTGATTCCCAAATATTCCAGCTTGTGGGAAGATACCCTTTTGTCTGTGTGCTTTTGAACACAATAGGCACTATTTGCTTGCTTGCTTTATTTTACACTAGTTATCATTTCTTACTTTTGTCCCATACAATTAATCGCAGTCAGAAAAATACATTTTTTTGTAACTGTGTAAAGGTGTCATCCCCTGTGTTTTTAAGGGCTGAGTCCTGGAAATATACACAGGGAGAATTTTATTCACGTTTGTATGCCCAGCGACTTTAATAGAGCTATGTGATTAGATAAGGGTGGAGGTGTGAGTGATAGCTGAAACGGGGCCATCGCGAATATGGGATAATGAAGAACACGGCGTCAATGAAATGCACAGTTGCGAGTAAAATGTACCATAGACTGATAATTCAGCAGCTCTGCAGTTATCACACATTTATCAAGAGCTCCTGCAGGTAAAGTAAATTTTGTGAGATTGTGTGCAATAACTCTTGGAAGACCTCAGGATAACATAGCATCCAGTCATATTTCAACGTGACTATATGTAAAAAAAATCAGGCATTCCTCCTCTTCCCTTCCCCTCTTGGAGAGTGGGTCAGCAAAGCTCAAGGAACCCATATAATGCTTAAGTCAAGAGAAGAGCCCTGGGAATGGTTACACGAGTGGGATTTTCCTACAGCAGCTGCCAGAATTTAGGACTATGTTCCACAGTCACTTACTGCGGAGCAGAATATTCTGTCAGAAGATGCTCTGTTGTAAACGGTTTGTAGGGTTGGGCCTGGCTGGGGGAAGGGAAAGAGCTTGAGGAACATTTTAGTTTAAGTTATTCATATTGGCAGAAGATTTAATAAAAACCAACTCATCCTGTCATTTATTCTCTGCTGTTTGTCTAATGTGGATGCTAGGGGAACACCTGGTCAAATGAAAGTTTAGTGAATTCAGAACCACCGAGAGAAATGTAATTTCTCATAGCGTGTCACCAGCCTGGTAATTCACTGCCACAGGAGGTCAGAGTCTTGCCTGTAGCTAGATTTTTAAGACAGTGATATAATTTTATTATAGTTTGTAGTATTTTTTAGTTACACCAGCTAGGAGGGAAATAAGACAAATCTGAAGTCTCGATTCAGGGAGTAATCAGCTATCACCTGTGGGGTCAAGAAGGAAATTCTTTTATCCTGCGCTATAGAATAGAGGGAGTCAATTCAGGTTTCTCTCTAGCTTTAAAATCCTTTAAATCATTCAATATCAGGTGCTGCCCCACACAAGACGCACCACTGATTGCATCTGTGGGTGCACATCAAATTTTTTATACTTAATTTTCTCAGATGTTGTGCAGGGTGAATAGAGAGGCAATTTGCTCTTCCATACCATACTGCAAAATGAACCACCACTTTCTTTTCCACTCACTAATGGCCAAGTTTATTAAAAGCAACATCAAGTTCCTTTTCTTACTTGCAGATAACTGACGCAAAACAGCCAAATGCTAGACAGTGTTTTTATAAACTATTTTCCTTCCAGATTTTCCCAGTGTGTTTAAAAAATACATTTTATTATTCTTGTAATAAAAGATCTGTCCTCAGCAATCTGCAGCTTGCCTAAGTGGTAAATTCACACAAGTAGCCAGCATTAAGGGATCTAGGCAACCTCCATTAATGAACCCATTATTTCCAACAGTACTCATTAGCTAATTCTGTTTTGCAAATTTGGAGGATGTCATCTGGAACAATTGCACTGGGACTTCTGTCTTTGGATGCATGGAAAATTCTCCGTTTCCCTCTGTTGGGAGCTATGCAGCATGAAGCAGGATTCAGTATCAAGACTGACTGATCCTTAATAGTCATGACATAAATAAGCTTTTTTTGCCTGTCAGGGTGGAGGAAGGCAGCAATAAAGTCTTGGAAGCTGAGAAGAGGCTTCAGGAAGAGCGGCGGCGATGTGTCATTTTGGAACAGCAGCTTGAAAAACTGCAGATGGATCCAGGGAGGAACACAAGTGCACAGAAACCTCTCCTGAGGAGCAAAACAGGTGAGGTTATCTACAGCGCTTATCTACAACTAAATCCTCCATCCCACCTCTGGGGTTCATAGGCATCAACAACGTTTGGACTCTTATCTATCAAACCTACGCAAGTGCTTGACCTTACACACAGCGATTGGGACCTACTCAGACCAGTGGACCAACACAGAAGGTGAAATCCTGGCCCCACTTAATTCAGAGGACTTTGCCACAGATTTAAGTGGGACCAGGACTTTTGCAGTACATTGTTTTCTTGGGGTGACAGCCTACAGAAAAAACTTGACGCTGCCACTGTGCCCACTGCTGTGTGTCACTTCTGCTTGAGAGATTCATCTGAAGGTTAAGAGCAGAATTAAAGGACGCATCCCAGTTTAAGGCCTGTCAGTGTCTATGAAAAACTATTGCTGGTGATGAAGTAATTAGATCTGGTGTAATTTATTATCCCATGAACATGATAATCTCCTGCTATAAATATGAAAGCCTCACTAGCATAGTTAAAGGAGAAGAATTCATGGTGGATGTTAAATTTTTATTTCCCTGATCAGATCCTTTTATTGCTTAAGGACTCTGATTCTGTAAAGTGTCTAAACCAATAAAATGGCACATATTCTTAAGGAAACTTTTCCAGTGGTTTCCCTTTTTATACATATTTTCATGAAGTAAAAAGATTTTAAATGCCAGGATATGAAGAGTAGGAATGGGATTTTCAATTTGGCAAATCCTAGGATGCCGTCAGGCTGAGTTACAGTGATTAGAGAGGTCACAAGCCTCATCAGGGACCTTGTACAAGCTCTTGGCCTGCCTCACACTGAAACACATCATCTTGGGCCGTAGGGGGGCTGCCATGCAGCTCAGCAGACACATGGCAAGGCTTTCCATCATGACTCTATCCAGCACTATGGTGTGTGCTAACACTACCTCATCACCTTAGAGCTGACGTGTACTGAGCACTATGACCTGTATAAGCAGCCACCTCCTTCTACACCTGCACTGGTTGTGCCAGGGCAGGTTTAGGTTGGACATTAGGAAAAATTTTTTCAAAAGGGTTGTCAAGCACTGGAATGGGCTGCCCAGGGAAAGGGTTGAGTCCCCATCCCTGGAGGGATTTAAAAGCCAGGCAGATGAGGTGCTTAGGGACAGGGTTTAGTGGTGGGATGGCAGGGTTAAGGGGAACAGTTGGGCTTGGTGATCTTAAAGGTCTTTTCCAACCTGAACGATTCTGTGATTCTATGATTCTATGGTGTCTTTTTTCTCCTTTGGGTGGGTCAGGCTGAGGTAAGAAATGCTACTGTAGCTGCATTGCATTTCTTTACATCTCCTATCGTAGCGCTCTTGGTCATACGCATGTTTGACAATAAGTTCTCTCTGGAGCAGGACCGTGATGCAAGAAATCATGTGGTGTTGTTCACTATGATCCCGCTTCATACAGAACAGCTTGGGTCTCCAGGGTAACATCTCCACAGTGGTCAGGACCTCAAGGGAAGGACTGCCATTCACCCATCCACCATTTAGAGAGAGTATGGGAACAGGGTTCAGAGAAGCCTTTATCCTGAATGAGGACTGAGCGATTGCTTAAACCTACTCCTCTCTGTAAAATATGGATCCGTTCCTTAGAGCAGAACCCTTGTGTCCTTAGAAAGGGCTCCAGCCAACACTGACTCATTCTCACCTGCTTTTCTGTGAGCACTGATTTTTAGAGCCATCTTACCTGTATTAACCAAGAGTCTGACAGCAGAAAAAGCAGTGCAGAAAAACTTAGATCCTAGTAGAAACCTAGTGCTTAGAAACAAAGGGCTGCAGCCTTTGGCCTTTAGGATATAGAACGTTGATCTTGATAAGAGAGTAGTGCTGAGCCTCACAAGTGGTGTCATGGGATGCCCCTTGTGATTCCCAGGAGGGTTTGGAGGTGAAAGGCTTTGGAGCCCTCATATGGTTCTGCAGGTGCCCAGAGGAAGAAATTGGGGGGGGTGTAGGGACAGATAGTAGCCAGGTGAGATTTGTGGGAATATAGCTCTTGATGGTATACTTTTTACTGACTCCACGCCTTAAATAGTATGGGAACATTTTGGTGCTGTCTTCTAGAGGGTAATTTAATAGAATTTTTGAGTGCTTAGACTTCCCTACGATCTGGGAGTGTGGATGTGTTGTTCTGTTATCATACACGTGCTCTGCTTAGATTTCCCTTGCAGCCTCAAAGAGATACAGCGATCAACTCCCCAGGTCCTGAGCCATTTTGGTCAAGTTGTTGTGCTGCAGTAACGATTTGGTAACTCACCTCTGGGAGACTGGCATTTCATAGCCAGAGGAAGCAAGCTGTTATCCATGTGACACGTTCCTTCTTATTAAATATTTAGTTCATTAGTCTTGTCTGCTTAAGGACTAAAAGCAAATGTAGAAAAGGATTGGCAGTAAGACTAATAAGAAGAAATTCTCTCCAAGTCCATAAGATGAGTAGGTAACAATCTATTTCACCACCCTTTGAAGAGAGCTCAGCCCCTTGTGATGTGCCAAAACTCTGGAGTTTGTACAAGAAATGAGTCTACGAGTCTATAATATACCTCTTCAGCAGAGCATGTAGGTTATCTAAACGCTTTCATGCCAGATAGTTGAGGAAATAAGAAGGAATGAAAAGCTTGAATATAAAATAGAGACTAGAGAACCCGCTAATTAACATAATATTTTCTTTTCTTTCTGAAAGTGCAAAATTGGAGAGAGCTGATCTAATTGCTAATCTAATGTTTCTAGTCTCTTCAATTCAAGGGAAGTAGATAATGATGCTGAGTAGCTAGAAACAACCCTGTTGTGTTTTAAAATTATTCATGCTTTTGCGGTTTTTTACTGTCTTATCCAAATTTCTAATTAGCAAAGAATAATCCCAGAGGAGAATAGGTAAGTAGCAGCAGGTTTTCCTAAGCCTGCAAAACACCAGATCAAAAGCATTTCTTGCTTATACAACATAGCCTCTTCTTCTCAAATGTTGTTGTCAGAGTCCAACACTCTCTAACCAGGTTCTTTTAGATATTCCACGTGAAGAGGAATAGCTGAAGTGTTTTAATACCAAGTTTACTTATTTGAAGATATTTGACATTATGTGGGATTTTAATTAGGAGAAGTGATACAGCAATGTTGTGGAATCGCATGATTCCCATTACCATGCTGGGTGTCCCCAGTTGCCGGAAAGGACTACATGGGTTGAAGCCAAGTCAAACCTGTTTCCTTCAAAGTTCATTTTGCTGGTGGTTTGATTTTTATACTCAATGTTGGGCTGAACCACATACTCCCTTCCCTCATGTTGGTCTAGCCAATTCAAGGCAGGCAGTACTTTCTACTGATGATTTTAGAGAAGTCCATTCACATTTGCTCAACTGATTCAGCCGTTTATCTACAGCAAAGACCACCCTCCTCTCCCCTTGGTGTTGGGATAAGTTCAGCATCCTCTACGATAGCTGTGGTCACTTCCTACATTCCCCTATGAGGAAAGGCTGAGAGAGTTGGGCTTGTTCAGCCTGAAGAAGAGAAGACTGAGAGGGGATCTCATCAACACGTACAAATATCTCAAGGGTGGGTGTCACGAGGACGGAGCCAGACTCTTTGCAGTGGTGCTCAGCGACAGGACAAGGGGCAATGGGCACAAACTGAAGCAGAAGAGGTTCCAGTTGAATGGGAGGAAGAACAACTTTACTTTGAGGGGACAGGGCACTGGAACAGGCTGCCCAGGGGGCTGTGGAGTCTCCTTCTCTGGAGATATTCAAAGCCCACCTGGACGAAGTCCTGTGTAACATGCTCTAGGAGAACCTGCTTTAGCAGGGGGGTTGAACTGGGTGATCTCCTGAGGTCCCTTCCAACCCTTGCGATTCTGTGATTCCTTTCTGAGTTTCTTGAGCACATCCTCCTTGCCTGTATTCTCTCAGCCTTCTTCCATCGTAGGGATTCACCAGTCGGTCACAGGTTTTTGTTTTTCCAATCTCAGTAGTATATTTGAGTTACATTTTCTCTATAACCCTGAAAAAAAGGTTTTGTGTCCCCTTGAAATGACAGGAGCAATGCTGCATGTTTTGGGTAGGTCTTTATTTAGGAAAGCATTCCTGATTCAGAACCTTCGTTTGAAGGATACATTTAAGTACTTTACTGCGTTTAACCTATGCCGTGGTTACGCTGAGGATCAAAGTGCTTTACAAAAGCTGTTGCAGTGTGTGCCACACGCAAACTTTATCAGAGGCGTTCAGGAAGCAAGAGTTGTCATAATCTAAAGTGAAGCACAATGACAAGATAAACATCGAAATAATCCTTTTCAACTGTTTCTCTCGCCTATTGTTTTGGCCACTTAAATATTTTGGATGATTTTTTTTCTTCTCTAAATAGGTAGGCACACACATTTGGCCCTGAAATGAAAACTCGTCATGTTTTCATTTTGCTGAAAGGAGATTAAAATAAAAGTCTGTCCTATATATTTGCAGTATCATCACGGATATACGTAGAACTTAACAGATCCCTTAGTATTTGTTCACTGTCTCCTGAGATTTACTCAGTGCGCTACAGAGTGAAAATGGTTGCTTGTTTTACTAAAACTCCCTTTTGTGATTAAATCTACAGGCCAGTCTGTGAGTCACTCAAGACTCACCTTGAACGTGAGCGATAGGAGGAAGGTCTCTGCAGCCCAGCTTTCCAGGTTGCCTCTAGAATCACAGATAGAGGAGCTGAGCACAAGGTATTTTTCCCCTCCTCCACACCGTTACTGGCAATGGCTAAAATTCATCGCTGTCCTCTTAGCAGTGGTATTACCTGCACCTGCTCCTCAGAAAATAAAACCTAGCAAACTAAAGATCACAGATCCTCTGGTTTGGCTTGTCTATGTCATTCTTACACAAATTTCCTAATAATTATAGATACCCAGAAATGTTAAACTAATGTAAATGTTAAGCAACACAAATCACGTGCAAGGAAGACACCTTTTTTTTTCTTCTGTTTCTTTCCTTATGCGTTGATTGCAAGCTTATTAGTGAAAATAAAATTATAAGATGTAACAAAACACATCTTGGTCATCTAATACTCTTTTTTTTATCTCAAAGAGAGAAGGAACAAGTGTTAAGTCTGCTCTTTCTCACGCCTGTCATAAAATCACCAGCGAGCATGTGTTGCAGTGTTTTCTTCCCCTGAGCTGAAGCACTGTTCTAATTTCCTTTGAAGCTCCACAGCTCACATGAAAGTTTTCCTTTTGTTTCCTCATAGGCTTGTGATCCAGCTGGATGAGAACGAAGCTCTGAAGACCGCTTTGGAGACTACTGTGAGAAAGAAAGAGGAAGACTTTAAACTGTATCAAGACACAATGGACCAAGTGAAGGATATCTTTTTGCAGGCCATTCGGCAGCAGAAACAAGAGATGAGCTAAGCAAGATATTCAGAGCCCTTCGGACTGCAAAGCAGGGAGAGAGCCCAGGCATCATGCCCATGAATTGAAATGCAGCGGCAGTGTAGTTTTGCAGCCTTGGATCACGTCATTTCTTTAGCGTTTGCAGAAGAGGATGAGAAATGCAGATGAAATACAAAAAGAGTGAAGGTTTTGCGTGTCAGCAAATTCTGTCTGTAAGAGTTAGCAAGCAGCTGGCTCTCAGACTGCACATGCCGTAAGTTGGTGCTGTTTAGGAAGCTGCAATTCTGCAGTGTGATTTTGGGCAAAAGCTGCGTAGTTTCAACAGAATTTTTCTCGAGAGGGCTCGATATTCAATATGCTGCTGCCTTTATCAGCTCATGAAGGAATTTGCTGTACAAAAGTTACGCCAGCCCCCTTCCAAAGTCATGCCAGGAACAAACCCAGTTCTGTTTTTATCAGGGCACTGATACCTGTCTGCCTCAGGCTTTCTGTAGTACTTAAGTGCTGAGGGAGTGGATTAGCCTGGCCTGTGAATATCTGCAAGTGAACTTTGTGGGGCAGGGGCAGGGGGGGGGGCTCCACTCGCCATTCCAACCTGTTTCTTTGCTTGAACATAGTGGCAGCAGAGTTTTCTGAAACTCAGTGGAGTTTCCACTGAGAAGGTAGACTGTGCAGATTACCCCTGCAGTCACTCAGACCTACCTTAAATTCAGCTCATTCCGTACAAAATTTGCCATTCGCATTATGAATTCCCTATTTCTGGGTCTCTGCATTCATCCATCAGGCAGGTCTTGTTCTTGCTAGGAAGAAACGCTGACAAAACACAGGCAGGTCCTCACCGCAGTAGCGGGGGTGGACTTTTGGAGGTGCTGAAAACCCTTGCATCTCTGTCCTTTTCTCTTGCAGCGTGGTGAGAACACCAAGTGCAAGCTAATAAGGCATTACCATGCAGCCTGCCAGCAGCGAGCTAGCCTGAGGGATTACAAGCAAATGGAAAGCTCGTCATTTCTGTATAGTGCTGCTTTGTTTCTTGGTTGGAAGTCTTGAAAGCTTTTCTTTCTCTGCTTTGCTTTGTCAGCCTCTTTTTTGCGAGTGTGAAGTCTGTCAGAGTTTAACCCCAGCCAGCGCCAGTGTGGAGTGGATTTGTGGACAGGCAAGGTGCTGCTCCCTTCCCCAGCACGGGGATCGCGTCCTGACTCCACTTGCGCCGCGATACGGCAGAGTGAAAAAGAGAGCAAGAGCGGGAGTTACTCCACATGCGGTGAGGGTGGTGTCATCCCTGTCTTTTTCCTTGCTTAGGTTCAGAGACATCTCTCTTCAAACAGTTCAAGGAGTTCCTGATGGAATCATAGAATCACAGAATGTTTTGGGTTGGAAGGGACCCCTAGAGGTCACCCAGCCCAACCCCCCTGCAGGGAGCAGGGACACCTTGAACCAGATCAGGTTGCTCACAGCCCCATCCAACCTGGCCTGGAATGTTCCCAGGGATGGGGCCTCCACTACCTCTCTGGGCAACCCGTTCCAGTGCCTCACCACCCTTATTGTGAAGAATTTCCTCCTTAGATCCAGTCTAAACCTACCCTGGTTTAGTTTAAAGCCATTACCCCTTGTCCTGTCACAGCTGGCCCTACTGAAAAGCTTGTCCCCATCTTTCCTATGGGCCCCCTTTAGGGACTGAAAGGCCGCAATCAGGTCTCCCCGCAGCCTTCTCTTCTCCAGGCTGAACACCCCCAACTCTCCCAGCCTGGCCTCAGAGCAGAGGGGCTCCAGCCCTCGGAGCATTTTAGTAGCCCTCCTCTGGCCCTGCTCCAACAATTCCATGTCCTTCTGGTGCTGAGGGCTCCAGAGCTGGACGCAGGGCTCCAAGGAGGAGGTTATGGAGCTGAGGATAAGCTCAGCACCTGAGAGTTAACCCTCCCTGTACGTGAGAGCCCTGCTCAGCTCCCCCAGCGCTGGCCTGTGGCTCAGCAGAGCTGTCGGGTGTCTGTCTGGCAAAAAGCGGGACCAAACCGGCTCATTGCCAGATTCCTCCTGCTCACCCTGCCGGTAGCATCAGAGGAGAAAAGGCATCTTGCAGCCTGCAATCCTCCCGACAACTCGAGGAATCGTAAATCCCACATCGAGAGACAGACAAGAATCTCACTGCGGTTTGTTTCTGTTCACCTCCATCCTGATGATGAAGTACCTTGGGGGTGAGCGAGCAGACCAGCCTGAGCTGTGGCAGAAGTGCGGGGATTTTCCTAGGCAGTGACGGCTAAATTCAGACTGGTAGCTTGCAGCTGGAGATTCTGATTTCACTTTACACAGACGTGTGAATCAATAATACTTTCACCTAAGTACAGGAGGGGCAATCTGCCATCCTTCCTAATTGCACGGTCAGCGTTTGTCTCCTGACCTGTGATGAAGCAGTGAAGATCCTACCACACTCTGGCAAAATTCTTCCTGGGGTGGCTATGAATCAACCCATGATACGCAGATGAAAAACCAAGTGCTATATGTTACAGAACACATATGGCTCGCTAGCACATGGTGCAAACCTCTTCTCAAGTGCTGCAACACTCATTTCTTTAAACATATGCTTGCTTGGGGTTGCACAGAAGCATTTTCTCCTTTTTTTTTTTTTTTTTTCCCCTACACAAACACACACACAGCACCACCAGACTCCTTGACAGAAAAGGAACTAAGACGCTGAGCTTGTACCTGCCAGTAACTGTTTCTCGTGGAAATGTGCAGTCTGTCTCCCATCACGGAGTAGTGGGAGGGTCTGAACACAGGCCAAATTGTCCAGGTCTTTTCCATTTTCATCTTAATTTTGAAATAAATTCCCTCTGCACTTCCACAGGGTCACCTGCCTTTGAATTCTCCCCCGTGCTGACTCTTGCAGCAACCACTTCCCACTTTTCAAGGTGTATGGGACACGATTTTCTTGCCGTGCATGCCATTTTGTTGCTGAATGTAAGAAACCCTGACAGATCTTGGAAGCAGCAGCCCCACATCCCCCAGTCCATCACTCAGAGAATGAAGCCAATGAAAATATTTTTCCTGCTCCCTGTGAAAACCCATACTGCTGGTCCTCAGCCGCAGAATCTCTCCCACACGCTTGATGTGTTCTTTGAGCTGCAACATTTCTTTTAGGGAGGTAGATGGGCTTGATCTGAAACCTCCACAACCCCCTGCTTCCCTTGGAAGTTTGGAAATTATCCATTTCCTCTTGGATAATTACCAGCCCGTTAAAACCCTGGGTTTCAATTCTCATTTGAGTTTCTCTGGCTTCAGTTTGCAGCCAGTCGTCGTTACGCCTTTCTTCACGGTGTAAGCACCCAGCATTTCCTCGCTGGGACAGCCTTCACCCAGTGTAAAGTCATGTCCAGGCCGCTTTTTGATAAGCTCTGAGTTTTTTTCTCCCTCACATTGTTGTTCATGGTGGTGACAAGCTGGCGGTGACAAGGCTCGGCGTTGCTGGCACCGGCTGGTGGATACAGTTAAGCTGCGAAGAACGGCGCAAGGTTAATTTTGCTGCAAGGATTTGAGGCTGTGGACACTCCTTGTTAGGATTTTGCCAGCTTTTAGCCGATGTATGCTAAGAATACGAGTCCTCCGAACACTCAGGCTGAGCCGAAGGTTGTCTGCTACCCTGGAGCTGGGCAGAGCACGGCCACGAAGCAGCCAGGAAGCGCCTGAGGGATGCCTCCGATTTTAAAAGTACAACTGAACCGCTGGGAGTAAATGACCTTCGATGAATTGCCATCGTTTTCCTTTCAGCCTGTTGCGAGGCGTCTACCTGTGAAGAGCGGGCATCGCGAGAGCGCGGCTTTCCGAACTGGCCCTAACATGAGTTGAGTTGCATTAGTGTGGTTAAATATAGACAGTATCGAGGCAGGCGAGCTCTCCCTGCCCCGGGCTCTGCTCGGCCAAGTGGCAGAGGATCAGCTGGCAGGTCAAAGCCGATCCTGCTCTCACGGCTCCAATTTAGAGCCGCAGATTGGGGCTGCGGGCGGCTCGTGCCCTCCCCGAGGCTCCAAAGCAAGACAGAGGTGCGAGGAGGGAGACAGATTTCAGTCCTTCACGTGGGTGAAGTGGGGAAGGAGCTGGTGGCGAAGGGCAACTAAGCTGGAAACTGCTTTGCCAACCCCTGCCGCAGCCAGCAGCTGCTACTGCCCTGCAAGCCGCCGGGCCCTCGCCCCGTGCACGACAAAAGGAACGAGGTTCGGCTTTAAATGGAAAAACACTCTCACAGAGCCCCGGTGCTCTAAATTAAGCCACGACCCAGCCAAGAGGGGTATTGGGTTTCTCCCCTCATCCTCTCCCCTCCGAGCCCAGCTCTGAAACGGCTGCTCCCGTGGGACCGGGCGGCCTCTCTTAGCAAATGCCACCTCAATCCCCACGCGTCTCCGCTTACAGCTCCAAAACCCATCTGCAGGCTGGGGGTGAAGCCCCGGGCTTTAGAGCAGCTCGTTTGTCAGCAGGAACAGTTATCTGCGAGAGGAGAGGAGGGCGTCCCCGCCTGTCCTTGAACTCATTGGGGCATTTTTGTGAGAATGGGAAGGGATGGTAAGGAGAGGAGCGGTGGGCTTTGACCTGATGCTGGGTTGTCCCTGCCAGGTCGTGGGACCCTTCTTTGGAACCCAGTGGGGCAACCTGAGGCAGTACAACCTAAGGCTGTGTGGGTTATGATCCTTAGAATCACAGAATCATTCAGGTTGGGAAAGCCCTTTAAGCTCCCCCAGCCCAAGCGTTCCCCACCCCCCCCAAACCCCCCCCTCCCCCCCCGGGCCCCTGACAGCCCTTTGGGGAAGGAATTGTTCCCCAGGGCCAACCCACCCTGCCCGGCCACTGGCGGTGCCCCCGTCCCACGCCCCTCCAGGCAACCCCCCGCCCCCCAGCCCCCCAGCCTGGGGCTCCAGACCCCTCCCCAGCTCCGCTGCCCTTCTCTGGACACGCTCCAGCCCCCCCAGGTCCTTCTGGGAGGGAGGGGCCCAACCCTGACCCCAGCATTTGAGGGGCGGCCCCCCCAGTGCCCAGCACAGGGGCACGGTCCCTGCCCTGCTCCTGCTGGCCACACCACTCCTGATACAAGCCAGGATGCCCTTGGGCCGCTCTCCTTCCCCCTCACCCCCTAAAGAGCTGCTCCAGCAGCGTAAGGCAGGAGCAAGCAGCCAGGAGGAGGCTCCTTTGCTGTCCCCATCAAACATCTCCAATTTGTGCCGTGCCTCGCTGGGAGGGAGCTGAGCACCTTTGGTTGATCCCCACCTCCTTCCCATTCGCTTTCTCAGAGGCTAAAGAGAGGCCTGGCCTCAGCTCATGAGCCACAACTTCCAGCAACCCGCCAGATGTTTGAAAAAAAAACCAAACCAACCCAACTATCATTAAAATCAGCTCGAAGCCATAAAGAGCCCCTCGTCATAAAGCAGCAGCATTGGGGCAATAAAACACAGGGGCGTCCCCTGTGCCGAGGAAGGCGCTCTGGTCACATTAAAAATAAATCTTATTATATTAGAAATGGAGACGGGGGGGGGGGGTGTTCTAATTTTTTTATAATATCTATAAATTAAAGCTAAATTATTTTTATCACTGCAGTTCCCATAGCCTGATGAAAAACCGCCACTCAGCCCTCCACCTATATTGCATTTTCAAGCCAGCAAGCTCAAAAATTGCTCAGGATAAAAAAAAAAGAAAATAAAAATCTATCATCGGCCCAAAACTCTCTGGATGCCAATGCCCAGGGAAAGCAGCACGATGGGGCCAGGACCCCTCTGCCCTCCCTGGAGCGCCCCCCCGGCATCCCTCGCATCCCCAAAAGTGAGTTCCCCGCCGCCTCCGGCCCCGTGGCCACACACTGGGGCCTCTTGTGTCCCCAACACAGCTTGGAGAGGAGGATTTGGGGGCAGGTTCTGGTTTCTGCATGGGGCAGGCTGGAGCGTGAGTGGGTTCGGGAGCCAGGGGGGGTGACAGGGACCTGTCAGACCCCCGGTGCCCCTTTGCTCGCTGCCCTCCTGTGCCGTCTGTCCTGCTGCCGCAGCCAGCCAACGTCCGTCTGCACCCACCGGCGGGGGGGACGGACACGCTTTTGCCTCCTGCTGAAGCTCCTTGAGGTATGGCCATGGCGCTGGCTGTAAATCCCTGCCCTCCACAGGCACAGGGAGCCTGATGAATTGTGTCACTGTGCTTATCCGCGCCGATCTCTTAATTACTTCGCCTCTAAGCACCCAGTCAATTATGCCAAGGTCTGAAGAGCCCAAGGCCCAAAGTCCCTGGGCAGGGACGGAGCTGCGGCAGCAGGACGAAGGCTGGGGCTCCAGGGCATCCGAGGGGCAGGCAGCCAAATCCCACCCCAGCTGCTGCAAATTAAAGTGGCTCCTTAGGTGCTGGAAGTGGTGGCCGTACAGCCATCGCCAAGGCTCGGGGACGTCGGCCCCAGTGTGAGCTCTCCCCGAATCTCATAGGGGTTTGGTAGAAAAGGCTTGGCACAGGACACGGAGATGGGCCTGACACTAAGTTGACTTCTTCTTGGCTGATTTGTATTTGCGTACCCCATAATAACGGAGACCACAACCCAACCCAGCCCCTTCCTATCCCCTGTTCTGGTTGCAGATGCCTAAATCTGAGGAGGAGACCCCAAAGTTGGAGATGGTGCAACTTCTGAGCCCCACACCGATTTAACACTGCCCAAGCTGGGGAGGATCTCCACCTTTTGGCTCCGTGCCTCAGTTTCCCCATCCCCATGCAGTGATAGCTGCCTCCCCTCCTGCACAAAGTGATGGGGGCTATCCCCTTCCTTTGCAGGGCTCAAAGAGGGGCACCAGGACACCCCTGGGAGGGAACCAGTCTCTGCGTGGGGGCTGCCGTGTCCCGGGGCTCCCATGGCCACCCCCAGGCCGTGCTCCCTGGCCCGGGGTGAGCTTTGGCAGCCAGCACGGGTCCTCTCCAGCAGCTGCCGTGACAGACAGCTCCTGAACCAGCCCCCCTCTGCAGTGCTGCTCTAAAATAAAAATACCTCCCGCCTGCTCCACTCCACTCCTGGCCAAACTTCCTCCAGGGGCAAGGTGGGGGGACGGCAGCCCAAAAATACACCCGGCTGCCCTTCCCAAGCTGGGCAGAAAGATGCTGTAGGGCAGGCCAACGGCCCCCCAAAAACCCTCCTGTTGCTTTTTTTCTCCCCCCACTTTCTCTCCCTCCCCCCCCCCGGACTCTGGACCCCCTCACCCTCGCCTGCCTCCACCCGCGGCCCCGGGGCTCAAGGTCAGTAATGGGGAGGGGGGGGGGGGCTGGGGGGGATGAGAGGGGGGCTGGGGCTCACACCGGGGGTGGTGACACCCTGCTCCCGCAGCTTCAGGGCTTTTTGTCACCTCTGCCTGGCCCCCACTGCCCGGCCGGGGGTCCCCAGGGGGAGCAGGGGGATGAGGATGCTGCTGCCCCGCGGAGGCTCGGAGCTTGGGGGGGGGGGGGAGCCTGTGCTGGAGGTCCCCGGCCCCCCCCCCCCCCCCCCCATGCACCTGACTCGGCAGCCCGGGAGCAATCAGAACTAAAATTGCCCGAGGGGTCCCCCGGCAGCACCCCTCGCCCACCGCAGGGTCCCCAGCGGCAACCGGGGGCCGTTAACCGCCCCCCGCCCGGCTCATTTGCGAGCTGCCCTTGCCCCCCCCCCCCAAAAAAAAAAAAACCTTGAAAAGCAGAAAAAAAGAAGTGGTTTTGCAAGCCCCCTCCGCTCGCTCCCTCCCGCCGCAGGGCGGTGGCACCGCGCCCGCCCGCAGCGGCCCCGCACCGGGAGCGGCCGGGGGGGGGGGCGACCCCCGCCCCCGGGGCTGGCCCGCCCGGGAGAGGGCCCTTCCCGCCGGGAAAAGCGCTGGGGAAGGTGGAGGGAACGGGGGGGATCACCCCCAGCGACACCCCCCCCCCCCCCGCACCCGCCCCATCCACCTCTTAAAAAAATTCAGTGACCAGAAAAAAAAAAACCAAAACCCAAACCAAAAAACCAAACAAAAAAAAAAAACACCCCAAAAATAGAAATTAAATAAGCACGCACGGCAAAAGCTTTGCGATGCGAGGGGTCGCCTTTTAGTGCTGCCCCAAAAGCAGAGTTTTTCGCACCTTTATTCCCTTTCGAAGCGCCCCGCGGGCTGCTCCCCGCTGCTTTCGGGGGTGTCCCCCCCACCCGTGGGGTCCTTCGGGGGTGGGGCCGGGCCGGGGGAGGGGGGTGTCCGCCCCAGCCCTGAATTTGCTTTTTTCGCCGCTTGCTGGTCCGAGCAGTCGGAAGACTGCGGGGCTCGGGGCGGGGTTAATTAGCCTTAGCTGAAGTAATTAGCCCAGGGCTAATTGAGGGGCTGAACTGGGGGGGGGCTCAGCCGTGCCTGCGGGGTCCCACAGCTACTGGCTGGGAGTAGTTTGGGACCGCGGGGCTTCAGGAGCTCCCCCCCCTCCCGCCCCCCCTGCCGAGAGCTGGAGTTTGGGCAAAGCCCCAGCAGAGAGTGAGCAGCAGCCAGGGTGGGGGGGACAACCGCCCCCCATCGCATCCCCTCCAGCACGGGGGTCTTCAGGCTCTACCCCGGATCCCCTCCAAGGATCTGATTAGGAATTGGGAGGGGGACACACACATCAGAGACGCGCTGGAGGAAGCCCATCCTGGGTGGCTGGCGTTCTGGAGCATCTCTGAATATTGGGATGGATGCAGCTTGCTGGGATGAGCCCTTTACCAGGACTACCCAGCTAAGCTGCTCCCAAATCCCAGCTCTGGGGTGGGTTTTGCAGCAGGGCCCAGCAGCAACCTCTCTCCCCGCCCTTTGTGTCCCGGGGTTCAGCCCTAGGCACTATCGTCTTCTCCTTCTCTTCAGCTACCGGCCTTCGAGGAAGCCCCCAAAGCAGAGCTGCTGAGGACCAGCAGCAATTTAAGGTGTTTGAGGGGTAGGGAGAGCAGGTGAGCTCTCACCCCTGCTTTTCTTCCCTCTCCTCCTTCCCTTTCCCAGCTCTGGACCCCCCCACACTAGCTGGGGGGAGTAACCTGCCGCCATGGGGGTTAAAACGATGCTCCCCAGCCACGAGCTGGGTTTTTACGCTCTCACCGTGACCTGTGCTGTGCTGTACAGCGGCAGCGGGATCTTCGAAGCATCCCGAGGTAACGCTCCCCATCGCATCCTTCAGAGGGGGCCCTGGGAGGGAGGGTGGGTGCAAGGTGGCTGCTTTTACAGCTGCTGATGCCAGCAGTAGATCCCTGGCTCTAATTTTTGTAGAGAGCAGCTTGGGGATCTTCGCAGGGAGCCAAAAGGATCTTTGCCTTTTCCCTGGTTACCCCCTTGCCCCCATTTCCATGGCTCAGAGCAAGAGGCTGTGGCACATCACAGCCAGTGCCCAAACCAGGCAACCACCCTGCCTACACAGGTCCAGTTCCCAGATTTTTTTTGTCTGGAAGCCCCAAAAATTGAAAATTGCATGGGATTGGCTGGGGGAGGGGAGGGGGGACAGGGGGCACGGTCCCTGGGATGTGGCACTGCACAAAGGCTTTGCTGGGAAGTCATGCTGAAGCAGTTGAGGTTCCCAATTCCTATGGTTGTCCATGGGAATTGGGCACTTTGGGCACAGGCTGTTTGAGCCCTGACGGCTCATCATCGCCGCGAGGAAGGCTCCCTGCCTTGCCGAAACCCGGGCCCCATTTCCCAGAGCTGTTTCTCTCCCCGTAACTCTGGTTCTTTTGCAGACAGCATGAACAGAAAGGCTTTTCGGGAGGGCATCAAGCCGGGCTGGCACTACTTCGGCAGGAAGATGGTAAGCGGAGGACGGACTCGGTCTTTTCTAGCTGCCGGCAACACAGTCGGTGCTGACCACTGGAGAAGCAGAGCTGTTTTTTCTGCTGCTGACATACTTTTGCAAAGTCCATGTGACTCGTGTTTTTCTCCCTAAAGAATGAGTTGGGAAAGTATCTGCCCTGCAGCGCCGTGGATGCTCTGCTTTGTGTGCGCCGAGACAAGCAACCTCTGCACAGCTCTCCTGGGGTTTTGTGACCGAGCTAAAGTGCTTGGGAGCCCTTGGGTGGCAAATGGGAAGAAAAGGCTTTGAAAGTTGTGTGGTTTCCCCTTCAGGCAGGTGTTGGGGTGGGGTGCGAGGGCTGGGGGCAATAAGGTGCCCGGTACTGCTCCCGCAGGACGTGGCCGATTTCGAGTGGGTGATGTGGTTCACCTCGTTCAGGAACGTCATCATCTTCGCCCTCTCGGGACATGTCCTCTTCGGCAAGATATGCTCCATGACGGTGCCACAGGTGAGCCAGGGACATGGTGGGATGGATTTGAAAGCACCAGGGTGACCTGGGGCTTGGGGAGTCCTAGGAGGGGGGATGTCCTAGGATGGGGGGAGCAGAGCTGAGGCTTTCACCAAGGTGACCATGGGTCGGGGCCGCTCTCTTCTCACAGCACCGGGCTGTGGTGTACATGCTGTATGGGGTCCTGGCCGTGCTGGGCAGCATGGGGCTCGTCTACCTGATGATCATCCTCTCCCACTGCCTTGTCCTCTACTCCGTCGCGCTGGCCAAGCAGAAGTGGCTCTGCTATGTGGCCGGGCTTTGCTGTCTCGCCTCCTTCAAGGTGGAGCCGTTCAGCTCCTGGCAGGTAGGTGCTGTCTCAGACCATCCATTTGCCTCATTTCCATCCCACTTCTGTCCCTCTCCTTGGGTTTATCTCCAAGGAGGGCTCTCCCAAACCCTGGGCACTTCTCCTGCTACGCCAGAGCTCCCACAGCGTTTGAGAGGGCGGGAACTGTTGTGCCACTGAGCTTGGGAATAATCCCACAGGGGCTATGTTGTGTTTTGGTGGCTTCATGCTGGGCCAGACCTCAGGACACCTGAGTCCTTGCTGCTCAGGCAACAGCTTGTCAGCTGGGCAAGACGTGTTCCTGCCCCGTGCCTCAGTTTCCCCACCTGTAACACAGTGCTGGGATGGGTTCAGTGACACCTATGCCCATCTTTTAGGTCTCTGCCCTGTTAGGATATTCTCTGACTGGTGGGTGGAGAGAAGCCCAGGAAGGACCTTCTAAAGTTATTCAGTCCCTTGGAAGGACAGTGCTGCCTGTCCTTGCCTGTTGCTGACCTCCTGAAACGCGTTCCCCCCTCTCCATCAGGCTTGTGCTGGCTTTCCTTCATCTCCTGGGGAGGGTGATGTCCCTGTGACAGGCTGACATTCCCACCCCAGACCAACGCCTGCATGGCCCACAGCTGCTTGGTGAAGGCACGGCCAAGAGGATCTACCACTTCCCGGCTCCTCTGGGATGCAGGAGCCAGCCAGGAAATCGAGCCCCAGTTTTCTCCTTCTGACAGCAAGGCTCATTAACTCCAGAAAACAATTGGGTTTGGAGCGTAATTAGAGGCTTTGCCCTGGGAGCGATGTCCTCCACAAAGCGAGGGAGCACAGAAGTGACACCACATTCCTGGTGGTAACTCTTTGTTTCTCATCCAGAGTGGGTTTGTAACGGGAGCTTTTGATCTTCAAGATGTCCTCTTCTATGGAGGAAGCGGCTTCACCATCATGCGCTGCATGAGCTTTGCACTCGAGAGCTCTGAGAGGAAAGAGGGCATCTATTCCATCTTCGACCTCCTCAAGTACAACTTCTACCTCCCCTTCTTCTTCTTTGGGCCTGTCATGACATTTGACCAGTTCCATGCCCAGGTGAGCGCTCCTGAGGCTGGGCTGGAGGAGGACCTCTCCCCATGTTTATTTGCTTGGGTTTAATGCCTACAAAAAATCCACTGTGACTGTGCAAATAGCTGTGGAGCTTCTCGTGGTCACATAGAGTCTGTGGCCATAGTCTGGGCTGTGCAACCATGCCATGATTGAGGGGGGGGGGGGGTACGGACACGCGACACATTAACTGATGGCTTTTAAACCTTCACCTTTGGGTTTTTGTGTTTTTAACCTTTCCCTTTTGGGATCGTTTCCACTGGTCAATACAGGAGGGAAGACATTGCTGTGGTGAAAATGCCATGCTGGGATGAGGAGGGGAGGGTTCAGCTCATGTCCTTGCTCGCTGGGCACCTGCACTGCTCAGTGCCTTGGTTTCCATGCACTGTCACCCCAGCAGCTCCATCCTGCCCTGCTGTGCGGTGCTGGGAGGCCACGGTGAGAGCCAGACCTGTGGTGCCCATCCATGGGACCTCTGCGTGCTGGTGGCTGTGAGATCAAGGGATGTGTCTTGTTTCCATCCAGCTGGTTTGCCCAAGGAGCATGAATTTCTGGAGATGGTCTGTGTTTCTTAAGATGAAGTTATCTCTCTAGAAATAAGTACGATTGGCTGGAAGGCTGTGTTTCAGCAACCAGGGGCTTCCTCTGCTCCCCATGAAATACCCTGGTGCCCTGAGTCTTTGCCTGTATCACGCGCAACCAAGGGGACCTTTTGAAGAGCAGACTCCAAACAGCACTGGAAAACATCAGCAGAAGCCTAGGCTGGGACCAGCTGGGGCTGTTTCACATCCAAAGATGAAGCAAAATGGCAGTGTTCTCTCCCTCCTCACTCTTGCCATCACAACGTCCTTTGACACCAATTATCAACCTTGGTCATCAAAGCAAACTGGTACTGCTTGCTAAGGGAGGGACCTCTTGCTTGGCCAGCAATGGTGCTGGAAAGGATCACCACCACCCCTTTGTTTCCTTTTAAAGAACAGCTACATTGAATTTTTGGACCCCAGTTGAAGTCTGGGTGCAAGACCATTTCAGAAACACATTTGTGAATTCAGAAGAAAAACCAGCCCAGGGCAGGGGAGAGCAGCCAGAGCCGCCCTGGTGAGGAGCAGACCAAAGAGACACCCTGCCCAGCACCTTCTCTCCAATGATGGGCTGGCAGTGGTTATCCAAGAAACTGGTCTTGTTTCCTCCAGTGAGCAGGGTGAGCCCTGATCCAAGTCATGCTCATTGCTACTTCACTCACCTGGGGCATGAACAAACTCGTGCTCCATCTGAAAGGATGAGAGTGCAGGATTGTGACCCCTTGGGTCTTTCAGGATCTATTTAAAAGAACTTTTATAGCATTTGACCTTGAATATCATCAGGTCAGCTCTGGTGTTCCCCATGAGGGATGCTCACTGTGCATTAAGTCCATCAACAGCCCATTCTCAGCAGAGAAGCACCAGGGATGACCAGGCCCCAGCCAGGCTCTTCTCCCCAGGCTGCTGGAAGAAATGTTTCACCTTAAGGCTTCATCTTTCCAGTTGCATCTTATCTGTTGGGTTGAAGTCCAGGCGAGCATGGTTCCAGCAGTTCCGCTGTCTAAGCCCCTCCAGAGGGGGTGCAATGCCCTGGGGTTCCCTCCTCACCCCATGTTCCTCTTCCTTCCTCAGTTTCCATCAGTTTTTCCTATGAGATGGGCAGTCCTGACTTCTTCTAACACTGCAGGGCATTAAACTGCTGGTGTCTCCAAGACCTGAACTCCCACCACCCCTACAAGGCTTGATCTGGAGCGCCCCATTCCTTTCGCATAGCCCCAAACCATGATGTTTGTAGCCACTTAATGAGCAATCCCCACCTCGGTTGCTTAAAACTCTTACACCAAAGGCACAGGGAATAAGTCCCCGACCCCTTTCCCATGCCCCAGCCAGGGGTCCTATCTTGGCCTGGCCACCACTGCCATCTCCTGGCTAGATGGCCCCTTGCACTGCTGGAGCTACAGCTAATTGCAGAGGTGAATTCCTAATTGCCCAATAGCAATTATGGGGACAGGCAGATGGAGTCCCTTCCCCAGGGTGGGGTGTATGGCCCAGTTAGGGAACAGATCCAATTTTTGCCTCCTACTGGTGCTATGTCCTGGTGGAGCCCTTGCGTCCCGATGTGTGATGGGAACTCACCTGTACCAGGGCTTGGCCAGCCCTATTTGAACTGAAAAGCATCTTCCTTACTAGGATCAAGGGGACAAATTCACTTCTGTAGGGCTGGCAGTGGGGGGGACGCAGCCCTGATCCCAAGGGGGCGGGTCTTGTTGGGAACAAGAGGCAACAGCTTCAAGTTGCACCAGGCCAGGTTTAGTTTGGACATCGGGAAAAATTCCTTCCCTGAAAGGGTTGCCAAGCACTGGAAGGGGCTGCCCAGGGAAGGGGTCGATTCCCCATCCCTGGGGGGATTTAACAGCCGGACAGACGAGGTGCTTAGGGCTAGGGTTTAGTGGTGGGATGGCAGGGTTAGGGGAACGGTTGGGCTTGATGATCTTAAAGGTCTTTCCCAACCCAAACGATTCTGTTATTCTATGAAAGGGGGATTCTGTGTCCTCCCACATGTCTCCATGCCAGAGCTTGTCCTCCCTCGGCTTCTCCTCCAGTTCAGGATCCAGCAGCCTCTTTGTATCCTTAAAGCACTTGGCATATAACAGACATGAAAAAATCTGGCAAAGGCTTTAATTCTCAGGAATCATCTGGATTTGACGACAGGGCTGGTGCGGCAGCCTGCGGATTACGTCGGGAGAGCTCCCACCTCTTGCAGGGAATAAAGGGAAAGTAATAAACATAAGAGGATTTTGAATACAGCAGCAATTTTTACGGCGATGTGGGGAAGAGAGGGCATCAGTCTGCCCAGTGTAATCCTGAAAGTTTGCTCTAATGACTTTTATATTACAATGGCCAGAGACATGACAGCTTCTGGAGGCAAAGCCCGGCCTCTGTTTGTACAAGACACACTGGAGATGAAATCCCCATCGATCAGGTCCCAACCAATGCAGGATGGTCCCGAGCAGCTCTCCCTCTTGTTTACAGCAGGTGTCTTCAGTAGAAGCTCCAGAGACCATCAGTCATCCTCCTCATCATCATCCCAAATGACCCTGGCCAAAAATATGCACCTGACCCTGGCAGAGCTGTCAGGTGGGATTCCAGCCCTGCTCCCAACCTCTTCTGGGTGTGCAGATGTCCTTCCCTTCAGGCTGTGGCATCCTGTAGATGTGAAGGGTATGGGCATTTGCTCCCCCTTAGTGACCTGTGCAAGGGGCCACCCTTAAGCAAAGTTGACTTTTCTGAACATGTCCCTGCAGAAAGAGCATAAACCCCCGCTCCCTGGTTGGTGTGGTTCTCACCCCACCTAGGGTGCCTTAGGTACAGCCAGACCTGTCACCACCGTGTGACACTGCGTGCCTGCTCTGCTGGAAACCCCAGTGATGGGAACAGCCTTTGCTAGGAGGGTGATCCGTTGCTGCCATCCTCAGCACTGAGGTGGGTTTGTTGGAGGAATGCTGTGGGTGGGACATGTCCTGCTCTCTGTGGATGTGTTCATGTGTGATAGTCCCTTGGGTCTTCCTGAATCAATGGAGATTTCAGCCATGTGTTCCATGGTGTGATTCCTAAAGGACAACGTTGAATTTGGATCTTGAACGTTTCTCCAGCTGGAGGAACATGCTGCCCATCCTGTCTCTCAGCTCGGCCCTTTCCTGGTTTGCCATCCCGGCAGGTGAGCACCCGAGAGCTGAGACGCAAAGATGACGAGATGAGGAATATCCGGGTCCATGCCCTCCTCCATGTGGGGGCCATCATCGCTGTGGATATCTTCTTCCACTTCTTCTACATCCTCACCCTCCCTTCTGACCTGAAGTTCATGAACCGCCTCTCGGACTGGTCCTTGGGTGAGTGGCCATGCTCGGACATGCTCACACCTGTAGTCAGCTTCAAGGCAGTGGTGAGTGGTGCAGATCTCCATCCATCTCCATTGAGAGGCTTCATCAATGCCTATCTTGGACAGGTTTGGGTAGAGCCCCCCCGTGCTCCTTCCCATTGACAACGCACAGAGTTGGGGTCTATCAGGTGGCATTGGTTTGACACCCTCATAGGGTCCTGGAGTAAATTGTTTTGCTCGGGGGTTTAAGAGGCTGAATACCAAGCTGTTCCCATTGCCTTTGTTTGGACTGGAAGGGAACTCAGAACCTCCAAAAATCAACCCCATGCTGTTGCAAGAGGGATATTGGTATCTCAGATACCTTCACAGGTGGCCACTAACTATGGGTGATTGTGAGCCACTGAAACATAGGTTGTATGGAGAGCAGCTCAGGGGATTTGTAGCTGCTGTCTTCAACCACCTAAAGGAGGGTTGTAGAGAAGGTGAACTCTTCTTGGAGGCTGACAGGGAAGAAGCAGGACGCAGCAAACAAGGTGCAGCAAGGCAAAGTTGGATTGCATGTATGGATTTTTTTTTTTTTAGAGTGGTCAAACATTGAAACGGGGGTCCAGATTGGTTACACATTCTCCAAAAATAGAGATATTCAGTGCCTAAATGGACAAGGTCCAGAGCAACCTGATCTCCATTTGACATTGGCTGTACTCTGAGCAGGGCTGGACTAGGGACTGCCAGAAGCCAAACTTCCGGGATAAGTAGTGGTAGTAGCACTGGCATTGAGCTGGCAGCTGGATGGAGGATTTCAGCTGTCCAAATACACATCTGATGGCAGCATTTGAGATGCCATAGGGTATCTGGCATCCACATGAGGCTGGCACAGGGCAAACGGGGGCTGGAGAAGCCCCACGTCTCTCCGGAGTGGCAGCTGGAGGTCAGGAGAAAATCCTAATGCAGCTAGAACGGCACTGGCATTGATTTAGGGTGTCCTAAGAGACCTGGGTGGATTCAACAAGCATGTGGGAGCTGAGCTCCTCTGCAGGCTCTACTGACTGTATCGACCAGATCTGCCTTGTCCACGGTGGGAGCTCAGGCATGGCTCACATTGAGGCACTGTGAAGCCTTTAATCCATGAGCTGAATCCTACCAGGATTCCGCCCAGGAGCTGAACCCCACCAGATCCCATCCCACAGGGGCATTTTAAATTCTTTTTGCATAGGAATTTGAAATCTTTGGTGTTTTTTTCCTGCAAGGGTTGTTTCCAGTGTCAGATATCTCTCCAAAGCCAGAGGTTCTGGCCCTGGCTCTGTCGTAGCATCAATGTTATATCTATGGCCACAAGGAGCTGGGATGGGATGCGTTCAATGAAGGTGTCAATAAAACCTCAGAGGTCAGAGTCAAGAACTGTGATGAGTTTGTCATAGGTTAGCAAGCATCAGAGGGAGGAGAGATTTTGTGCTGGAAGAAATGAGATCTGTATGAGTTTCTCAGACTACCAAGACCGATCAACAGTTTGTGCCCAAATACCCCAAGAACATATTGTCCTTTGGTTCAAGCTTCTTACACAGCTACTTAGTTTTAAAAGCTTTGCTGGTCCAAGACAGCATTAAACTGTCTTCTTGACGTTATGTTTGTGGCAATAGACTACATGCTCCCATGGCACATGATGTCCCCCATAGTCCTGAACGCGATACATCCCGTGCTCCTCTTCACATGTTTGACTCTCATTTTTGCTCCAGCTGGCTTGGCTTACTCTAATCTGGTGTATGACTGGGTGAAAGCTGCTGTCATGTTTGGGGTCATCAACACCATTGCCAGACTGGACCACTTGGACCCACCCCAGCCCCCGAAATGCATCACCATGCTCTACGTCTTTGCAGAAACGTGAGTACCCTACGTGCATCGATGAAGAGAGGCAGCATGTTTGACCTGAATGAAATGTGCATGGTGGGGAGGAGGTCTGGGCTGTGCTTCTGAGCAGCTGCCCTGTAAGGTGGAGACTACCTACACTGAACAGTCTATACTGAACCTACGGTCTAGACCCGGCTATAGCGCAGGGAAATATTCTTGAGGAGGAAGCGATGGATAAGATAGGTTACAACCACATTGGTAGTGGGACCTTTTCAAGGAAGGAGCATGGAGAACTCCTGTGAAGAAGGTTCAAGAAACACCTCACCAGGGGACCAGGTGACTTCTCTGGCCGATTGCTGCACAGAAGGGTGTCATTACACTGTGTGTTTTGACATGTTTTTTATCATCTGCATTTTAGGCACTTTGACAGAGGGATTAATGACTGGCTATGCAAGTAAGTGTCCAATCAACCATCTCTAGTCTGGTTCAGGGTCTTCTCTTTCATCACAGAGCAATGAAGCATTAAATGCTCTTCATCCCAAAGATGAGGTGTCCTCTCTTCTGGGTGAATCCCTCTATGGCATGAAGTCATATTTGGCCTGTTTATCATAAGACCATTGAATTAATCACCGCAAAGTGCAACAGCTTCCCCACGGGAATAAGAGAGTTCTGCCCCAGAAATCCCTTTAATTCTGGTGGGTTTAGTGTTCCCTCAAGGGAGGAAGAGTCAGGTTCATGTTCCACCAGGGTGAAAGGGGAATTGAGCCCAGGTCTCCCATATCCTGGGTAACAAGGGTGGCCTGATCTCCACCTCAACCTTCCTCAGCCCTTCAGCTCTCTTCAGCCATGAGTACGCACCAGCAGACCTGCGCTGAAGCTGGTGGCTGCTCCATCATGAAATCCTGTGCACCAGCAAGTCTGAGAGAGCCTGCAGCTCTACAGATCCCCATGTTTTGTCAACCCTTTATCTGCAAGAGGGGGAAAGGGTGGTATTTTGTCCTTTAGGAGCTATAGGTTTGTGAGGAACACAAGCCTCAAGCAGCTGGACTGTAGCGAAAATCAGGTTATTCCTAGAACGTGACAGCCAAAACAACCTTCCTTTCTCACTGGGGTGGTCTAGATTGACCTGCCTGTGAGGAGCTTGTGGTGGGTGAGTGTGGGAGAAGGGACTCCAGAGGGATCTCCTTGGTGATGAGGATCACTGACCACTTTCCTTGGCCGATAGGTACGTGTATGACCACATTGGAGAGAACCATGACAACATCATGAAGGAGCTCGTGGCCACCATTGCCACCTTTGCCGTCACCACCCTGTGGCTGGGGCCCTGTGAGATCGTTTACATCTGGTCTGTCTTCAACTGCTTTGGCCTCAACTTTGAACTCTGGGTGCAGAAGTTCTTCCAGCAGGAGCCTTTTGCCAAACTGGAGGTGAGGAGCTGGGCTGCAAGTGGATGGGGGAAGATCAATGGGTCTGGGGCCAAACTCTGCTGCTGGAAAACATTCCTGACTTGTATGGACCATGAGCTTTTATAAACAAGTCAGATCCATTTTCAGCTGAGACTGAAGATCAACATCCCTGATGATGCCATGCAGCTCCATGTCCAAGCCTGGAGACCTGAAGTTCTCTCCTGTGGCCTTTAGCATCCTTCTGATCGGCTACTCAGCTGTGCAAGGGAAGCACAGCCCTGGTGCTCTGTATCCCCTTATTTTATGCACTGTGTCACCCACCCAGAGCAAATTCCCACCTGCCCCTATGATGCTTCATGAGAAATTATGGGGGGGAGCTTTCAGGGGGCAAATAGAGGTCCAAGCGAACAAGGAATGCAGCCCCAGCAAGGCACCAAAGTACCACAGATGGACACAAAATCTGAAGTCTGTACATGGGGAAATGTTTATACATTTCCATACAGAAATAATTTATTCTTCTTGTTCTGCAAAACACCTTGGCATTCTGAGTGGTTTTGATCCGATTTCTGATAAAGCAAATGTTTAGGCACCAGAATGAATTATTTTCCAACCGTTCCAAAGCTTAGTGCCCTGCCTCTGTTTGGGACCAAAGTCCTTTGGGAATATGTTGGAATTAAAGTTTAGGAAGCTCCATCCTGGAAACAATTATGCTCCTTATTTGTTTTGCCCAACCTGAAGTCTGGAGGACCTAAACCGGTTCAGTGAAGACCCCTTTTGAGTTAAAACTTTGGAGAGCAATCCTCCCGTTTGCTCTCCTTGTTGAACTTCTAATCAGATTATAACCCCCACAGGCAGAGAGATCTCCTTCCCCACGGCACCACACTTCTCAGCGCTAAGTGGCCTGGGGATTCATCGTGCTCTTTGAAGATGGCTGTAACCCACTTCCCTGCTCCTCTCGCAGCGGCTGCTCCTGAGGATTATGTCCCAGTGACAATTTCATTCTGCTGCTGTCATTAATTTTTGGCTCTTTTTTTTTTTTTTTTCTTTAATTCCTAAGGAACAATTTCTACCAGGAGCTGGGAGTGATGTGCACACAGGGCTAATAATAATCCTGATATACAACAGCATTCATCTGCCTTGAGGAATGGCTTACCCAAGGCAACGGATGAAGAAAAGCAGTACTCAGCCTTCACAATTAGCATGAAACGACGTGAAACGTCTTGCCCCTACCCATGGGACCTTGAAACACCAGTCCAGAGCCCCAAATGCATCCAAGTCCAGCAGCAGAGCAGAAGTTTTACCTTGTCCTTACATTTTTTCACCCCAGAGACACTAAAGGCTGCTCTAATTTTTGCCTACCCCCAGCTGGAGTTTGGCTGGAGTTGGACCAGTGCCTCCCCTTTTTCCTTACAGCCCCTTTCTTCCTCACACTCTGCTCCTCTCCCTTCCACAGGCCAAAATGTCAGAGGCCATGTCTCGGAGGATTAGGGCAGTTTTTGGGGCGGCAAATTTCTGGGCCATCGTCCTCTACAACATCCTAGCCCTCAACAGCCTGGAGTTTGCACTGCTGGTCACCAAGAGACTCCTTCTGACGGGTAAGATGCTACCAGCCTTCCCCATCAAGGCACCCTTGTCTTGCTGGGGGGACACTGGTAGGGGAGCTGACGACTGGGACTTCTGAGTCCTCTTGGTGGCCTGGCCCTTGGCTTGTTACCTGGCTGCTCCCAATGTGCTTAATTGTCGTTCAAAAGGTGCAGGAAGCTGTTTGTCAGCTCCCACCCTGCTCGTGTGAACTCTCTGGGGTATGGGCTGCCCTCCAGGTGTGTTTGTACAGCTCCTAGCACAGCCCGACGTTGTCATTGAGACTCCTTGCAGCAACGCAAAGGTGACATTAACCCCACCTCTCTCCCCTTGCTGGAGAGAGGGATTTACATGTCCTACCTCCTCTCCTTTTGCTTCAGCAGTTACTCCTGCGTCAACCTGAAGGTAACAGGTACAAATCCTCATCCTGGGTTCCCAATGAATAGTCTCATCTCTACATTTCTAATCAGTGGATGGTGGCACTATTTTGAAGTCTTCCTGAGCAGTCCAGGGTATAAATAGCCATCGGGAGCCCGTGTCCTCCAGCCCTCTCTGAGACGGGGCTGGCGTGGGAAGTGGATAATGTGACGCTCTGGGCTCAGTGCGCCAGAAGTGCCTGCCCGCTGAGCTTTCTGGCTTTTGCTGGTTGCATTATTCATTTCAGAGGTCCTGTTTTAGCAGGTACAAAGCCTGTGTCTCCCCTCTGCTGTGGATACCGGACTCGTGGTTACAAATACTGTCAGACCCTTCCTAAGTGGAGGGATAGCTTGTGACTCTCAGTCATTGGCATAGGTGACAAAACCATGTGGTTCCTGGGCGCACATTGTGTCCCCACTCTGTACGGGACAAGGCTGGGGTTGATCCTCAGCATCAGCAGGGCACAAAGCTTCCAGAAGGTCACAGTGCTGAACAGCAATGGACATAGGCAGGTTGCATGGGCAGAAAGTCAACCACTATGTCTGACCCTGGGGGGAAGAAGGAGTTTTGGAGGTAGGGGAGTGCTCAGCGCCACCCCAGCATGTTCCCACAT
Source organism: Gorsachius magnificus (assembly GCA_034008185.1). Taxonomy (NCBI): domain Eukaryota; kingdom Metazoa; phylum Chordata; class Aves; order Pelecaniformes; family Ardeidae; genus Gorsachius; species Gorsachius magnificus. Next base: position 155,695,341 of record CM067082.1, on the reverse strand, counting down.
TAGCTGCAGTCCATGACGCCTTGGTGGGCTCAGGCACCGCTTCGTCTAAAATCTGATCCTGGGAATTTCTCTCTTCTCTCAGTGAAGCTGTAGGGCTGGATCCACAATGGAAAATGTCATTGGCCATCATGAACTTGTGGGACCTCCCAAACCCACCTGAGAGGCAGCAGCGCTGGAGAAGAGCTGGCCCCAGTAGGCAAGCATCTACACCCAGATGACCATGTCTCCCTCCATCTTCTAGGTTTCCCTGTCAGCACCTTGTCCATCTGGTTCATCACGTACTGTGGAGTGCAGCTGATCAAAGAGCGTGAGCGCGTCCTGGCCATCGAGGAGGAGAAGTCTGCCAAAGCAAAGGTGGAGTAGAGGGAGGCATTGGCAGGCTTGTCCCAAAGCCTCCTCTTCCTTCCCGCCACCACTGCCAGGCCAACCACTGGCAGGGGCTCTCCAAGCACTTCTGACAATCGGACTGCTGTAGCTCATCCATGTAGAAGTCACCTGGAAGGCGCAGGTCACCCCCTTGCTGCAGGCAAGATTCTCTATAAGATGCAGTGGGCGTTTCTCAGGCTCCCCGTGTGTGGCAGACTGCTGAGGTAGGCTCCCAGGACATTTCTTTAATGCCAGCAAGAGCCAGCCCCATCAGTTTTCTGACCCTCTGACACTGCGCGGGCCTAAAGATTTCACCCCCTTCTTCCCATAACACTTGGTCCACCAGCACTTGGCTTTCCCACAGGACCTCTATCCCACATCTCCCAGAGGAGACTGTCCAAGTCCCACGGCTGGAGGTGGGACACACAGACACACAACTATGAGAAAGGGATTAGCTGGAGCTGAGCCTGCTCTGAGCAGACCATCTCCAGGTCACTTCCAGCCCAAACAATCCCATATTTTTTTCTCTACGAGAAATGGGCAGCATCCCCTGTCAAGTGTTGAGCATCTACGGTTGTGCAGTAAGGACTGTGAAATGGCTCAGCACGATCTATACCTACCAAGAGGCTAATAAATAAATAGTGCAGTCTTTACAGCAAAGGGAAGGAGGACCAGGAACGGCACATTGAAGGGTAATTATCTCCCCTCCATTGTCAGTGGTGCAGAGTGATAGCTGTTATGGTCTCTGCAAAACAGGTCCCTTCGGTGCTAAATGTCTTCTAAAAAATGATTTAGTGCCAACATCAGCCATAGTCAATGAGAGTGTGGGAGCCATACCTGCTTCATGGCCATTGCACATCATGTAGGGGTTGCCTGGGGAGCAGGTGTGCCAAACACCACACATGGCTCACAACTGCTTGGTCCCCAGGCCCCAACTCAGACCCAAAGGGCCCTCCACTGCTGGGTCTGAGACTGACGTGGTCACCACAATCGTTCTGCCGTGATACGTGTCCTGGCACTCAAACCAAATCCCACTTGCGTTTTTTACATGCCATGGACAAAGGTTTAAGTTCACCTTCCTGCCCATGGCTGAGGAACAGAAGATGCTGTAGCCAACTCTTGCTCATCTCCAGCCATCCATCCCTTTACTCAGCTGACCTCGGTGCACACAGCCTAAGCCCACGACTGCATGGCTGAATGAGCACACGCACCTATGTACAACCAAAGGAGGAAGACCCTGAATGATGGGCAGTGATGTGGGACTCAGTGGCAGAGGGGAAGCCCATGATAGACTCCTTGGAGAAGTAGACTTTGGGACACTGCATAGCGAGTGCGTGGAATAAATGTACGTATGTGAAACCCAGTGCCTTGGGGAAAAAGTGGGTTAATAATTGAAAAATAGCTCCATCTCTCTTACACTTTAGAGTAACTTTCAGTGGCCTTAGGTCTGAGTTCTGCTGATGTTGGGTGAGGGCAGAATCTGGACGACTTTGCAACATGGGTGGAGATGCTTGGCGCTGGTGTGTTCTGGCTTCCCTGTGGGTGGAACGGTATCAGTTCCTAGCCAGCTTTCAGCTCTGCCAAAGTAATTTGTGAAGTCCCTGATAAATGTAATTTATTTATGTAGCAAATAAATGTTGGAAATCTGTGGCGCCTGTTACGCTGCTGTAATGCAGGTGACACCCTGGGTGATGCGCTGCCATCAGAGCTGAGAGACACAAGGATCTGTTTGCAAGTCCTCACCTCCCACCCCTAATTGTGACACAAGACAAGATGTTGTTGAGTTTGCTAGAAACCCACCTTAGCAGCATCACCAGATTGGAGGTTTGGCTGCAGCTTGATTCATATTCATATTTTGACTCCACCTTCATACTGGTGAAATACCACGAGCCTACTGCCATCAAACTTTCATCCATGTAGTTTTTATATCTGGGAGCCTGACCCAAAATGTTGGAAGTAGCGGCAGGTACTGTGCCTTGCTGGCATCTCTGGGTATCCCCAAAACCCTTTCGGCTACCAGGCATGTCCCTTTTTAACACAGATCTGCTGCTAGACCTTTGGTAGATGTTTCTTGGCATCTCCATGATTTCACATTCACTCTTTACCACCAAAACAGCCATGGCATGATGTGCTTCCTTCCAGCATAATGGTCAGCTCTCCTCCTCCATACAGGTGTCCTCGCATGGCTGAAGCCACCTTGAGCTGCCGCGACCAAGGGCTCTGTCTCTGCTGGTGGCTGAGGTCAAGGTCCCTGGCTGCCTGGGATGACAGAGTCACCCACCTCCCAGTGTCCAAGTGGGTGACTCACATGGCAAAGCCCAGTGACTCTGCACTGCTCTCCTGACTTGGATACTCCGGGAGAGAAAATAACTCATTCACTAAGGATCTAAATTTACCCAGCAGCTGCATCTGCTGGAGCTGCCAGAAGGAGCTAATCTTAGACACCGAGTGAACGATCTGTTAGAGAGGCAGTTCATGGGAGAATTTGGGCTTTTCCCCCCGCTTTGCCTAAAGTTATCCCCTCATTTATCACTGCTGTTAGAAGCCCAGGGCGGTCTGGTGGGCCAGGAGCACCCAAGTGGTGCTATCATCTCAACCATGTCTCACTATCTCAACCATGTCTCACTCTTCAGCATTGTACAGAAGACCCTCACCCTCAGCATAGGCCTCCGTGGAGAGGGGTTTATCAACTGCGCATCTCTCTCCTAGAGAAGAGTATTTTGTCTAATCTGGTCATGGCCTGCCTGTTAGTAAAACCTGCCTGAGAAGCCAAGAAAAGCAATTATTTATTGCAACTACAAATCCAAATTAACAGCCCTACACTGGACACTTTCTTGTTCAGCCTGGCATGGCTGTAATTCTTGCATTCACTTCTCGTGTTCTAAAATTTTGTATGGGAGGTAGTGACCCCGCTACATTGCATCCCCCATGGATGCTTTCCATGGATGCTCACCCACTCCCACGTTATGGGGGGACAATTGCCCAATTAGAGGTACACTTAATAACTGACTTAGTCCATTGGTCACTGGAAATCACTAGCTGTAGTCCTGTTAGGCCTGGGGCCAGTTGGCTGAGGGCTATTTCAGAACAGCCCACCTCATTCAGGGCTGTGCTGGCTGTCCTACAGCAGTCGGCACTCCCGGGGCCGTACCCTGGGGAGAGTCAGTTCATCCATTCATGTGTTCACGGAGATAACCGAACGGTAACGATCATCACTGCTCACCCTTATCGCATCCACAGGTGCCATCTCATCTGCTTTTAGATGCTAAATCCCTCTGGGCTTGGCTTGGAGACCAGCTTACCTTAGTGGTGACACGTTGGGCCCAGCAAATGGAAGACAGATGGTACAAGTCTACTGTGACCAAAGCCTCCATAAGAGCTAATGGTTGCAGAGGGCTCAGAATTGGTGATTGCCTCAAATTCCACTGCTATCATCTGAGAAAAGTCTCCTGTAGCAATCGTTGTGACCTTGGCTCTCCAGTTCAGCAAGGCTGAGACCAAGCCCCCCCTTCCCAAATCCTATTGAATTCCCTGAGCATAAACAGGTTGTAAAATGGCAACGGCCAACCAGTGTGAACAAATGAAAACCAGGAATGAGGGAAGACACACAAGTGAGAAAGCAATACTGTGCCTGAGATCCAGACTGGAAGCGTGTAACCTAAAATGTAAGAAGGAAAATAATCTGAACAATACAAAACAATCTGAACCAATACCTGGTGGGTGAGAGGATGTGAAGCTTGTGGATCTGAGCTGCACGGAGCACTGCTGGCTTGTCACACCCAGCCCCAGGAGGGGTCAAGAGAGGCACACGGTGGCTCTGAGAGCACCCCTGGGTCTCCCCACAGCACAGAACTGCTCGGAGGGGTTGGGTCCACCAGATCGACCCTCTGTACCACCAGGCTGTGGAAGAAACTTGTCTGGGGAGGGATCAGCCTTATCTAAGCTGAGTGCAGCTCAGGAGCCAGGGAGGTTTACAGACCATGTGAGGTCAGGGTTAACACATAGGACAGAGCCTGTATGTCCAGCCTGGGCTGTATATGCTACCTACATCCATTTGGATGACAGGGCTTGGGATGAGTGCTGCTATGATGGAACTGATAGCAAAAGAATGGTGGAAACATAAGGCAGGGGATCACAGGTGTGACTGTTGCCCCAGGCCATGATGAGGATAGCATCCCAGCACTGCTGGTGTTAGGGGGCACGGGGAACAGTTGAGGGCGTCTAGTCTGAATCTGTGATTTAAACTCTCTGTAGAGCAAATGGGGACAGATGGGCATCACTGCTGTCCTCTCATCTCAGGCAAGGGTCTAACTTGGGTGCAATGAACCAGCTCCTGGAGATACCTGTATCTCCCCATGCCTGTAGGGAGCCTAAATGACATGGTGTACCGAGGAGATAGTGCTCCGGAAAAAACAGGCCTGCTTCCCCAAGCCTTGGAGCTGGTCTAGCCGCTGTGCAAAGCCACTGAAGCTGATGAGGAGCCCGGAGCAGGTTTGTGACTGGCACGGTGCTCTTCCCCTGGGTGGACCACAAACCTGGGAGAAGCCGCAGACCCACCGATCAGTCAGGAGCGTCTCCGGGAAGGGATGGGCTGCAGCTGCATTTTAGCAGTGGCACCTTGTGACATGGGGCATGTGGAAGCAAACCTTGGGTGGCAGCACACACTGAGCAGCACAGGGAGAAGGAAAGCAAGGGCTCAAGGGAGATTAAAGGCAAAGGGGGGCGGGGTGGTGGTGGAAATCCCAGCCGGCAGCACGACAAGGCAGGGTTAAATTTGGGGAAATGCAGTGCTCATGCAGAGGGAAGAGAGAGGGGAGGATGGGGTTGTCCAGCCCCAGATGTCTGGGAGCAGAGGAACGTTTCTGAAGTTCGACCCAGCTCAAAGATCAGTGCTCATCTGATCCTGTCACAGATGAGCAGCACAGCAGAAAAGCTTATGATGTGAGCTCCGAAAACAGCTTGTGATTATTTCCCTGCTATACTGGTACCTCCAAGATGCTGCTGGAACCTCACCAGTACAGAGGCGTCATACCAGTATAGCTTCCTCCCTCTTCCCACTTATGTCGATAACCATCACGGCACAAACCACTTTTATAAATACATCCATGCCAGGGTAAGGGGTTGTGTGCCTTTAAATACACCAAGAAGAATGGCTAATTGAATCATTAATTAAATCTGTGCCATTTCTGAGTGTTGGCCAGCCCAGAGGGTCCATAGTAACGGAGATAAAATAAAACAGATTAATGTATAAGTTTTACCATAGGTATATATAACTATAGCTACTCTGCTCATCCATGTCTGTTAGAACTAATTGGCTTCTTCATGAGCTCCATGGGAAGAGCTGGACCTGGAGTGGCCATCTGAGGCCCCACGGGACTTCCTAGACATCCATGGGCATGCAAGCAGGACACAAGACCTGCTGGAGACTTCAGCCTTTCTGGAGCATCAGCTCAAGGCCAGGCAACTTGTCCTGCTGCACCTCTGGACTTCAGCATGGGGATGTTGAATCTCAGTAGACCTTAGCAGGAGACCCCTCAACTCACAAGAAGATACCTGTGTTTAGATGGCCTAACCCGTGAGTTGAAGCCCACCATTGTGCTCTCTCCTGTTCCACCTCAGACCCTCTCTCTGCCACCAAGAGGTGGAGGAGATGGATTTATTAATGACTAGGTGTTCAGAAACTGTGCCAGTGGGGCCCATGCAGGTATTGCTGAGAAAGCAGAGCCATCCATCTCCCAATCTCCTCGAGTCTCCTCCTTTAGTGAGACTTTTTAAGTAACTTCCCACATAGGTCTCATACCCCATACAGGGGTGTAAAAAAATAGCTCTATCTTCACCTTCCACCCCCTCCCAGACCTCTGAAAACTGACTCCAGAGGAGAATAAAGGACAAACCTGTGCAGAAAAGCAGCCCTGGGAGTAAGCTGGCTGGAGTCGGGGATGCCACAAAGCCCACATAAGACGCTCCCTTATTGCATCTTTCCAGCTTTGACTTCACAGTCTATTTCTAGCCCAGCAAAAGGTTTAGCAGTTTTGGAGCGGTGGGCTTAGGGGTGTGGGGAGAAGGTCCCAGCCCAGCCCATTGGTGACCCAGAAGGCAGATTCGGGTGTTTGATTCATCTGGAGATTGTTTCCCAAGCGCGACGGCTGAGACGCTGGGTCGCGCGCGTCTCCCGTCATGGGACGGCAGCAAAATCTCCGGTTTCCCCCCACGGTGACGCACAGGCTGACAGAGCCTTCCTGAAGCATCGAGGCTGGAAGTACAGCTGTTCCCCCGTCCCCCTCCCTTCCTAGTTGTCCAATGTGTCATATTAAAGGGTGATCGGCTTACACATGCTCCAGTATGGATTCCTTAAGCTTTGTAACGCTGTGGCTATATATAAAGCCCTACGCTGGAAACTGAAGTACCCAGACAGCTGCGACAGTAGCAGGCGTTTCACATTCCCAGTGTGCTGACAGTCTGGAAGCAAGGGAGACGTGCTTGGAGTAAGTTCCTTTACCAGGGGCTCAGGTATAGATATATTCATAAATATATATACATAAAAGAAGGACTGGGGAAAAAAGGAGCGGTTACTCTTCACCATGGGTTTGCCTTTTGATCAAGTGGAAGAACTGCGTCTCTACCAGCAAACTCTCCTCCAGGATGGACTCAAAGACATGTTGGACCACAATAAGTTTCTGGACTGTGTCTTGAAAGTCAAGGGGAAGGAGTTTCCCTGCCATCGGCTGGTGCTGGCAGCTTGCAGCCCATATTTCCGAGCGATGTTCCTCTCGGACAAGGAAGAGAGCAAGAAGAGGGAGGTCAGTTTGGAAGATGTTGATCCAGATGTCATGGGCAAGATCCTCCATTATATCTACACCTCCGAGCTGGAGATCACAGAGCAGAATGTGCAGGACATCTTCTCTGTGGCCAACATGTTCCAGATCCCTTCCATCTTCACTGTCTGTGTGTCCTTCTTGCAGAAGCGGCTCTGCCTCAGCAACTGCTTGGCTATCTTCAGGCTGGGCTTGATGCTGGATTGTGCCCGGCTGGCCGTGGCAGCTCGGGATTTCATTTGCGATCGCTTTGCGCTGGTCTCTCGGGACGAGGAGTTCTACCAGCTTTCACCTGATGAGCTTATCGCAATCATCTCCAGTGACTCCCTCAACATCGAGAAAGAGGAGACTGTCTTCGAAGTAGTGATGAAGTGGGTGGGGACCAAGGACCATGAGAGCCGGCAGAAGGCCTTGCCTGTCATCTTTGAAAGCATCCGCTTCCGCCTCATGCCCAACGACTACATCAAGGACCACGTGGAGAAGCACACCATGGTGAAGTCCAGCCCGGAGCTGCTCAAGAAGCTGCAGATGGTGAAGGATGCCCAGAAAGGTAAATTCACCGTGGTGAAGAAGAAGAAAGCGAAGAAAAGCAGTGAAAAGCAAGAGAAAGACAATGTTGTCAATGGAGCAGTAGATGAGGAGGAAGATACAGAGGACGCTCTCCCAGGGATCTTAAATGACACAATGCGCTTTGGGATGTTCCTCCAGGACCTTATCTTCATGGTGAGCGACAGTGGAGCAGTGGCCTATGATCCCACTGCCAACGAGTGCTATTTTGCCTCCCTGTCTACTCAAATCCCAAAGAACCACATCAGTCTGGTGACCAAAGAGAATCAGATTTTCATTGTCGGGGGACTGTACTACAACGAGGACAGCAAAGAGGATCCCATGAGTTCCTACTTCCTACAGGTACTACCTTTATCTTTCTGTTGTTTCTTTGACCACTTGGGAGCATCACCAGTCTTTAGGTTCCATGTAATGCCAGTAATACGCATTGTCATATGATGTTAAAAAGGAGGTTGTAAATGAAGGTGCAACATCTGAGTTGTTTCACTAGAGATTCTTCCCCCTATATTTTTAAGGCAGATCCCCCTGGGGGGGCAGGGGAGTTTCTAGTCATTGAGGAAGGAAGCTTGAAGGGGTAGGTAATAGGAATAACCCTCTCCTGATTCCAGTCATGAATAGGGAATGATGTTGAACCGTGTATTTGGTCCAGCCCTGGCTGCCATAGGGCACATTAACTGGAAGCTTAGTGGCGTCAGGTCTGGGTTCAGCTTTGCATCTTTTATCATAGAATCATAGAATCATAGAATGTTTTGGGTTGGAAGGGACCCCTAGAGGTCATCTAGTCCAACCCCCCTGCAGGGAGCAGGGACACTGCTAACTAGATCAGGTTGCTCAGAGCCCCATACAACCTGGTCTTGAATGTTCCCAGGGATGGGGCCTCCACCACCTCTCTGGGCAACTCCTTCCAGTGTTTCACCACCCTCGTTGTAAAGAATTTCCTCCTTATATCCAGTCTAAATCTACCCTGGTTTAGTTTAAAACCATTACCCCTTGTCCTGACACAGCTGGCCCTACTAAAAAGCTTGTCCCCACCTTTCCTATGGGCCCCCTTTAGGTACTGAAAGGCCGTAATCAGGTCTCCCCGCAGCCTTCTCTTCTCCAGGCTGAACAACCCCAACTCCCTCAGCCTGTCCTCATAAGAGAGGGGCTCCAGCCCTCGGATCATTTTAGTAGCCCCCAGAAAAACCTCCAGCGGAGGGAACAGCAGCAGCTACAGCCACAGAGCTAACACTCCAAGGACACAGGGTATGTGCCCCTACCAATACGTGCCCCATTTCCAATGCTGTTCTTGCCCCTGGAGGTGTGATAGGTCCAGCTCAGACTCTCTGGCCATTTCTCTCATGTGCAGGGGAAACCATGGTGTGACATGGGATCCTCCACGAGAAAAGTGGCTGTTCTAACTCAGCAGTAACCAAAGCTGTCATCAGATCGAGCTGTGCATAGGCAATCTGAGCCCCGGCCTGAGCTGTAATCCCAGAGCACTTTCCCTGTAGACAGCCAACACAAGGCACCTACCCTTCTTGCTGATCCTCCAGGAATCCAGTAACTCCTCTGTCCTTCCCCCCATCCCCAGAAATCCTTTTGTTCTTCTCCCATGGCTCACATATCATCTGGGAGGAAACAATAACACGTCCAGGCAGAAAAGATAAAGTAAGGGTTGTTCCCAAGCCAGGACACGCAGCCTTTATCCCCCTGTTGCCTGATTGCATGGGTAGGTCCTCACCTGGAAAGGGTCAGGTTTGGAGCCTATGCAGCTCACGTAAATCCCATGAAACGAGAAGTCAGCAGGATGAAACCACAGCCCTAGAAAGCAGGACGGAGGGGGAAGGCAGTGGGAGTGCCGGGGGAAATGCTCTTTGAGATACAGACCTTCACACTGGACAACGGGTGACAACCAGCGGCTGTGGCCAGCTGTCACTTAACCTGGAGGTAGACAGGCTGCTTTGTGTTCAGACAAAACCTATGTCTAAAGATCAGTGCTCCACCAGTCTGGTCAGGCAAGGTAATTCCATGAGTGGCACTGAAGGTCCACCATGTCCTGGGCTGTTTCAGCACGACTGCAGCAAGCAGCTCAAGGGAAGTAGATTTTTCTTTTTTCCCTTTGATCATACACTTGTGAGACCACATCTGGATGCTGTGTCCAGTCTGGGGCTCCCCAGTACAAGGGAGACATTGAGGTACTGGAATGAGCCTAGCAGAGGCCACCAAAATGGTCAGGGCTGGAGAAAAGGAGGTACAAGGAGAGGCAGAGCTGGATCTGATCAGCCTGGAGAAGGGGAAGGGAAGACCTCATTGTTGTCTGCAACTCCCTAACAGGAGGACACACAGAAGAGGGATCCAGACTCTTCTTGGATTTGCACAAAGGTGGGAGAAGAAGCAATGGCCAGGAGTTGCAGTAAAGGAAATTTCAGTTAGCTGTGAGGAAAACTTTCCCAACAGAGGTGGTAGAGTAGTGGAGCAGGGGTCCAGAGAGGTCACAAAACCTCCATCCTTGGAGACATTTAATATTTGACTGCACAAAGCCCCGGCAAGCTGCTCTAACTCCAAAGCTGCACCTGCTTGAGCATAGGAGCTGGATGAAAGAACTTTGGAGGTTCCTTCAACCTAAATTATTCTGTGATTCTATGCTGCAAATAGCAAGATTTCTATATTCAGCTCCCAATTTTCCACTGACTCAGTAGCAAATGCCTTGGGCATCGTGTGGCCATCTTTGGCTTCTTCCCCACAAGAAGGGGACAGTGGTCCCTTCACAGCTTGCTGGGGCACTCGTGCATGGGAGGTGCAGAGAAGTCCCAGGGCTGGAGGGTGCCATTTGTTTGCAAAGGTGTCATTTATTGCCATCAGTGCCATCACATAGCTCATGGTTTCTATATGAGTAAGAGAGCCTTTCGAGCCTTTTTTCAGCTGAAACTTCACACAGATGTAGACAGGCAGCTGTGTGATGGACCATTCTAACACCGCGTCAGTGCAGCAGCATTTTACACCCTCTGACTCTGGTTTTGGCCTCCCTGATTTCACATTCCTCTTGCTGAAGCTAGGAGAGTTAGGTCAGGGATAGTTTAGATTTAAGGATGGGCACCAAAATACAAAAATGCTGAAAAATCCCAGAAGCCTTGCAAATTTTGACAGGAATAAAATGATTCCATTGACATTTCAGATGGAAAAGGGTATCCTTTATTTGTCACTTCCAAGATTTACGACTTGAAAACAATGCTGCATCCATCAAGAAGCAGGAACTATCCTGGTGACTGGGCTGCTCAGGCTTGCACTATAAATAACTCCTATGTGGACCACAGCTTACAAAGAGACAATAACCACAGGCACCCAGCTGAGGCCAAGTCTTCGGAGGCAACTCAGCAAGCTGAAGCTCTTTGGCCTGAGCCCATAGCAAACAGTACTTCAGGCAGCGATGCGTCACAGCTCCATCTTGCAGAGTCCCACCAAACTGGCTGCAAGATGTCACTCCAGCCTTAACCCATGAAGTCCCTCCTCTGATACCAAGCTACATTAAAAGTTTTTGCCCCAGTTTACAGTCCCCATCAAGCCATGGTGCCCAGAGAGCCCCCAGCCTCATAACCTTCCACATCTTTTTTTTTTTCTTGTGGGAGATGAGGCAAAGCCTCGATCTACAGACATCCAAGAATCACAGAAACACAGAATGGCAAGGGTTGGAAGGGATCTCCAGAGATCATCCAGTCCAACCCCCCTGCTCAAGCAGGTTCTCCTAGAGCATGTTACACAGGACTTCATCCGGCGGGGGTTGAATATCTCCAGAGAAGGAGACTCCACAGCCCCCCTGGGCAGCCTGGGCCAGGGCTCCGTCACCCTCAGAGTAAAGAAGTTTTTCCTCATATTCAACTGAAACCTCTTCTGCTTCAGTTTGTGCCCATTGCCCCTTGTCCTGTCGCTGGATGCCACTGCAAAGAGTCTGGCTCCATCCTCGTGACTTCCACCCTTAAGATATTTGTATGTATGTAAGAATCCACAAGGATTTGGCAATCTGATCTAGTAGTTTCCCCACCTATCAGATGGGTCTGGCACAATTCGGTCATCAGGAAGAGCTCTGGGCTTTGCAGCACCGTCTCCGTTGTGTTGTACCGTATTGAGCAGATAGGTATTGTGTCAACAGCCTTTGTGCAGAGGGACACACACAGGTTTCATCTCATGAATGCTCACAGCCGCTGAGGTGATATGGGACAATGTCTGTATCTTGAGAAGCAGAGAAGGGACAGGATAGCTGATCATTCGCTAGAAAGAAGGAGAATTGGTGGGAGAAGAAGGGGCTCAGGGGAGTGAGCTGTGCAGCCAACATTGCCAACACCACACTGGTACCTGGCAGAGATGGAAAATATCAGGATGAAATTCTGTGGCATGCGCTACAGCTGAAGAGGTTCAGGCAAAATTTCTAAGATTGAAGTGCTTCAGCTCCTCCAGTCCCATGATCCATCTGTTATAGGTCCAACATGGGACTGTCTCATCCAAAGATGACCAAGCTTGTTCCAAATCAAGGCTTTGATGCACAGAGCAGGACATGTTCCTGCTGGTGCAGCTCTGCTCTTATGTCTTGTCATAAAACATATGCCATATGATATATGACTTGGATTTGCACTGAGATACCCTACCCTGCCCCAGATGGCAAGGCACAGGCACAGACCAACATTGCAGAGAGTGCCTACTGGGGTGACCAAGCTGCACGTGGGAATGGATTTTGCCCTCAGCCCCTGGACCCTAATTTTTGCGGGTGTACGCACACTAATGACCATGTGTTCCCTTTCAGTATGACCATCTGGATGCAGACTGGCTGGGGATGCCCCCCCTGCCGTCCCCTCGCTGCCTCTTCGGCCTGGGAGAGGCAGAAAACTCCATTTTTGTGGTTGGAGGGAAAGAATTGAAAGAGGGAGAAAAGACCTTGGATTCCGTCCTGTGCTACGACCGGCTGTAAGTGTTCATGTGCAAGCGCAGGGCGGGAGGTGGTTGACAGGAGAAGAGAAAGCAGCTTCCATGAAAAATGACTCCAGTCCTCCAGGAACCAAAAGGTTTTGGAGACAGGGCTCGAACCCTGCATCGAGATGCTGGGACCACTGGGACTGTCTCAGGCTGAACCCTGGGGCTCTGAGCTGTCTCTCTCCAGCTGCTTCATTTATTGTAATTGAACCTCCGGGAGATGGAAGCCATAACGGGGACATTATGTTATCAGGGACCAAACCTAGCAGATGCTCACATGGGACTTATACAGAGGAGCGAGGGGAGTTTTTCCTTCTGCTCTGGCCCATTGGTTTGGAGGTCCAGCGACTTTCACCATGGTCTCACTAGGAGTGGCTTTGGACAGGAAAGTTTGTTTCGAAAGTATTCAGGTGTGGTGCTGAATGGTCTGCTCTGAGAGATATCAGGCTTAATATACAAGTATTTTTGCACAATGGGCTCTGACCCATGTTATGTCCTGAGCTTTATTAAAAGGCACCACCCTGTTCTGCTCACAGGAGGCAGAAACACCCACAGACTGCTCCTCTCTGCCCCGAAGAGGCAGAACAGTAGACATTAACAAGACTTTGCTTGGTCTATATTTAAATGTGTGTGCTTCAAAGTCTGGTTTATAGGCAGAGATTTGAAACTGGTTTCATTCCCACAGAACAGGGCATTTATCTGCCCCTGGAGACTCTGGGAAAGGATGTGTCTGCCCCTGCTAAGTGCTCAGGGGGTGCTCTGAATACCGACTTGAAGCTGGTAGAGATGTGATCAGCACCACCTCTATTTCTAGTATTATTTAGGTCAAAACTTCAACTGTAACAAACCTGGAGAGGGCAAACTGCTGGTCTATAGGAGCAAATACTATGCCAGAGTGGTGGACATTTAGAAAGCATTCAGAGCCCAGGCATCTCAGTTCTTAGGTAAAATAAAGTGCAGATCTTGGGGGCCTCAACCTACAACTACTGGGGACAAGTCTAAGATACGTGGACTTGAACAGACATCTCTTGAGAAATTGGTCAGCCCTATTTGAGTACCAGTTGGGGGTTTGCAAAGCCTTATAGCTACATCCTCTGCTCAGCTTCCCTGGAGCTAGCTCAGAGCCTTCAACACAGCCTTGCCCTACAAAATGTGGGCATACCCACGGTGGGTGGGTGTTGGCCAACCATTGCACCTCAAAGTGGGAGGTGATGGACAAAAAGGAAATTTTTCCTTGTGACTTTGCACCCCTAAGTCACATTGGTATGAATTTTTTCCATAATGCAGAAATCTCTGTCTCGTCTGTGTCTAGCTGGTAATGCTTGTAAATGAGTTGAGGTCCTGGGAGAAGAGGGGCTGCGTATGCACAAAGCCCAAAAGTAGAGGGTGCTGAAGATAAGAATGAGCATTAGCATAAGCATCCTCCATATCTTGTCTTCCCTTTTTTTTTTTTTTTAGGATCACAAAATTTACTGGTTGAGCACTATCTCATTGGAAACCTCATATTTTTGAGATTGCATTTTCTGTTTGTTTGGATCTGTGCTCACCTCTAGGTCTGGAAAGTGCCACGTACTCTGGGCCTCACCCAGCCAGCTACAAAACCTTTCACTTCCCATCTTCCCCTGATCCAGGTCCTTCAAGTGGGGTGAAGCCGATTCCCTTCCCTACGCAGTCTATGGCCACGTGGTGGTATCGCACAAGGACCTCATCTACGTCATTGGCGGCAAAGGAAGCGACAAGTAAGTCAAAAAGGAAGAGAAATGGAGGGAGTCATCCCCCAAACTAGTGGGAGTGAAGAGCATGAGTTGGTACCTGCCCAACCTGGATGCTGTGGGTTACGGAGGGTTGGATGGGGTGTGAGACGTGGATCCTTCCCTCTCGCTCACCTCTGTGACTGCAGCCCTTCCCAAGCCGTTAGGAGTCCTATAGGGACACCAGGGAGATGGCACTGTCCTCGTAGGAGAGGGAACATAGCATCCCCTCTACTCACAATAAATAAATATGGCACAGATTGGGAGTGGCACTGAAAAGGAACATGCCCCTGCACATTAAGGGTCTCCTGTCTTGGACTTGCAGAGTGGTATGGTCCTAGTAGTCAAACCCAGATGGGGATTTGCAATAGGGGTGAAGAACTTCATCAAAACTGACCCCCATCCTGCCCTCCTGCAGGAGATGGGCTCAGCAGTAAAAGCCTCTCTTGGGGAGCATTGCAGCAATTTATTTGCAAGGCTGAAGCGTGACTGCAGACCAAACATGTCATAATCCAGCAAAGACAGGTCCTGCTCTGAAAGGATTATGGCCTGAAAAGTGTGAGCATGCATACATTCACGCACCTTACATTGCCATCCCGGGGAACAGGGCCGTTACTGATGATATTTCACAGTTTCAAGGTGGATCAGCAGCACTGAAACCCTGTGTGATGGCTATGGGTGAGGTCCTGCGAGGCAGTTAGCTACATGGGCCCCTGTCCAGCTGTGTGAATGCAATGTCGAGCTTTTAGGACGCCTATCCAAAGCGAGTACACCAGGAGGGGTTGTGTTATACACACAAATGATGTCTCCAGGCATGGGCATAGAATCATAGAATCATAGAATGCTTTGGGTTGGAAGGGACCCCTAGAGGTCATCTAGTCCAACCCCCCTGCAGTGAGCAGGGACACCGCTAACTAGATCAGGTTGCTCAGAGCCCCATCCAACCCGGCCTTGAATGTTTCCTTATGTTGAATTGAATGTTAAATGTGCCCAGGGATGGGGCCTCCACCCTTAGGTGCACACCCAAGCAAAGGCATTCATGTCGATGTGGGGGAGCAAAATCCTTTCTGGAGACCCCATGTTCTTCCCAGCAGATGTTCACCACCTCCTGCAGAGCAAAGCTGCCCCTCAGTCAGGCAATTGAGGCTCCTTCTCTCTCTCATCTTTCTCTAGGAAGTGCCTGAAGATGATGTGTGTCTACAACCCATCCAAGTTTGAGTGGAAGGAGCTGGCACCCATGAAAACTGCCCGGTCCCTGTTTGGAGCCACTGTGCACAAGGACAAAATCTATGTGGCTGCTGGTGTGACCGACTCTGGCTTGACCAACTCGGTGGAAGTGTATGACATTGCCACCAACAAGTACGTACCTGAGCACACCTTCGGGGCGTAGTTACACAGGGAGCATCTGTAAGTGTACATTAAGCAACTTCCAACCATTCTGGAGTTTGCTTGCAACTTCTGATACCAGTTCCCCCCAGTCTGTATTCCTCAGACAGCTGGGCATCACTGAGACCACTGCAGTTGGGCTGTGGGTCATCTCAGGCTCACCTTCAAAGCAGTTCCACCAACTGGGTTCCCTGCAGGGCTGTAGCTTTATCTTGGCAGCTTCACCCAAAACAGTAGACTCTAAGACTTTGGGTGGGCCTTGCAGCTGCAGTCGCCCTGCTGAGACCTTCTGGTCCATGCCAGCTGTGCTTCACAGCTCATCTGCTCAATGCAAAATGAAGTCGAACTATAACGATGGAAACAGATATCTCTAACAACAGCCAATGTATGGTCCCACCCCACGTAGACCTACACAAGTTAATCTGTCACTAGCTAATTCGGTTGTTGGTTCCTGATTCAAGGCCGTCCTCAGTGCAAAGGTAGGCAGGGTGCCCTAACATGTCCCCTCTCTCGATGTGGCAGGTGGGACACTTTCACTGAGTTCCCGCAGGAGCGCAGCTCGGTCAGCCTGGTGAGCTTGGCTGGGGTGCTCTACCTGCTTGGAGGGTTCGCCACGGTGGAGACAGAGTCAGGAGAGTTGGTGCCAACGGAGCTGAACGATGTTTGGAGGTGACGATCTTCCCCGGGCTGCCCAAGGGAGCATGGGAGGGATGGTAGTGAGAGCCACTGAGGGAACAGAGAGTTTCTGTCTTTCTTGACCCCCTCCATGTAAGATGGGTGTTGTTACCCCAGCACAAGGCTGCGGGTTCAGCACAGGGTATCTGGGCGAGAAGTTCGCCCTGCGCTGTGCTGGAGGGCACGTTAGGTGATTCAGTGACTTCTCCCAGCCTCTTATAGTGACGTACCAGGGAAAATCTGCTCCTTTAGCTTTGTTGCTGCGTTGACATTTTGCCTGGAGCTGGTTCCAGACCTCCCCTTTGGCATGAAGCCGTCGGTGTTTGTGCAATGCGTGCTCTCCCTGGGAAACGCCAGTGCTCAGGCTGGAAATCGGAGAGTCTTACGTGCGGGCAGAAAGCACTTTCTGACAGCTGCTAAGACAGCATTAGCTGCTCCTGTCCTTCACATCAGTGGCTCTAGAGCACCCTCAGCAGGCACCTGCTGGCCTTCACCATGGGTGTTCAGTCTTGGTGCCATCAACCTGTTTTCCAGTGGAAAAATACACCCTCCCCTGCGAGACCATGTGCTGATATCCATGTCCCCCAGCCCAGCGCTGCAAAACAGAGCACACCAGGGCTGAAAGTCCCCTTGCAGCTCCCACAGATATCTTGTGGCCAAATAATGTCTGTGGACATCCCACTATGCACCAGGGCTCCCACCACTATGGACAGTGTCTGAAGTGAGGGAGAGGAGATGCTTTCCTCACCATAACTGTCTCTCTGTCTCTCCCCAGATATGATGAAGAACAGAAGAAGTGGGAAGGGGTCCTCCGGGAGATCCAGTACGCCTCCGGTGCCACTTTCCTTCCCGTGCGCCTCAATGTTTTGCGCCTAACAAAGATGTAGTGATTTATTTTTTTTCCATGGGGGTCTGGGGCAAGGAGGGATGGGAAGAGGTGAAGCCACGCTTATCAGTGCAGGGATGTGGCATCTGGATACTGTGTAGGACATTGCATCTGTGATTGGTACCATTTTACTTAGTCAAATTATCTTGAAGCCCTATGGGAACTTGACGATGCTCACAAGATAACTAGAGGTGGGATCTGGAGCCTGCAAGGAGCCGGGGTTGACCGAGAAGCCTGGAGCAAGGAGCTGTTCCAGTTTCAGTAGACAGGACAAAAAGATCATATTCTTCTTCCACTTCTTTCTCCATGTTTTTCCCCATCTTCTCAACTGCTGTTGAACCTTCCCAACCGCCGTTGAACCTTCCCAACCAACAGTGGAGGCAGAAAGTGAGTCCCAAGGGACTAAGCTAATGTTCCCCAGGGAAGGAGGTCTATAAAGTATTTCCCTGCCTAAGGTAGTTGTGAGCATGGTGCTAGAGCCCACCTTGGAGAGAAGAAGGAAGGGTCAAAGTCAAGTGGTACAGGAGAGACCTGGGGGCACTTTGTTGAGTTCTTGGGTGATGAAGGTTGTTGGGATGCGACAGTAAAAAGAAAAAAGCATGTGAGCATGGGCAGCAGAAGCACTTTGGAAGTTGCAATGAAAAGAAAATAGTCTTATTTCTTTGCCTCCACCTTGACTTTGGACTGAAAGGATGCCAGGAGCTAAGGTCTGCGGGAGGGGAAGAGTCATGTGAGTAGCAGGGTAGGAAAGGGGGGGAGGAACAGGCAGGGGCGTAAGGGCACTCATCTCCAGTCTTTTGGTCTCCTCATCTTCAATCACAGATCACAATGTCCTCACCTATGGTTGGACAAGTGCTGTTTTTCAGGGAAAGGTTTTATATTTATGCTGTTTCTCTAATTTTTAATGTTCTGGCCTGGGTTTTTTTTAAAGAGTATTCTAGTTCGCTAAGTACATGGAGATCTCAGATGCATTTGGCTCAAAGAGAGCTTCCTACTGAGGAAAAAGGCATCTTTTTTTTTTAAAGTTATCCATAAGGATGTTTTGATAGAAACACAACTGTACGGGCAGCAGGACAAAGATCTGCTAGAGCAAAAATCTCCTGATGCCCACACCATCTGACCAGTGGTTGATTTAAAAATAAATTATTATGCTATTTCAAAAGAAATCTCCCGGGTTTTCATGGTGATAGAGCTGTAACTGAACGTCCACCTCAACCAAACACAAGGAGCAAGCAAAAGCTGCAATGAACTCACACGGCAAACCAGCCCAAGCACAGCCCCAGCTTTTATCCCTCTTATTTTACTCCATTTGGGAGCTGAAATTTTAGCATTCGTATCCTTACAGCTATTCTCCACGGATATGAGGACTAGGTTACCTATGACTAGAAGGAAGCTGGATGTCTACATGATCTCATATACCATGAAGAGTGGTGATCATCAATAATAAAAAAGAACAAAACCAAACCTTGCAAGACAATACTCTCAAAGTGCCATGAAAATTACGGTATTAAGACTCACATATGGCTGATTCACCCAGCTCAAAACGCAGTCATGGGGAAACTAAAATGTTTTTGGAAGGAAGGACAATTTGGCATGGGTAAAGGAAATGGAGTCCTGGTTTCATTTTAAGGATTTAAAAAGTTACAGGATAATCTGCTTAGAGGACAATCATACCAGAACAGTAATGAAACATTTTCACAAGAAAAATAAATCCAAGGTGACTGGCTGGCACAAAATAGGTTAAAAAAAAAAAAAAAAGGCAACAAAAATCTTTGAAACAATCAAATGTGTGAAAAATGCACTGAAAAAAAAAAATATCTTCTACCCAGTTCTGCAGAAATTCCTGTGGACAACTCCCAAGCTAATGGAAGATGAATCATCAAATGTAGAATAGCTCATGGCAGAAAAGAAAAAAAATTTAAAAAGAAAAAAATAATCCATGCATAAAATAATAATTTTTTTTAAGTCATTTATTGTAGTGGCAGGATACCACCTCCTGCCCAGGATGGGAAACCAACACTTGGTTCAGCTCTTCTTGCCAAACACAGAATGGAAAGCTGTTGGCACTTGGTCTGAACAGAGGGTTAATCCCCATATACCCGCTGCCACATTGCTTGGCTGTTCTGGGGGAAATCCGGGTCCTTTGGTGTCAACAGGAATGTTGCTGAGCCTCGATGAGTTGTTGTGGTGTGGTCCCTTGATAGTGGCTTGATAGGTGCCGATTAAAACTGGTCCCCATCCGTGGTCACTCACCTCACAACTGTCCATCAGGAACACAGTTAATCGGACCTTGGTGCTTCTATGTGGTTCATGTCCATTATAAAGCTGTGGGAAATGCCATCGCTGGTGCAGGGCAAGGAACCATAAAAGGAAAAATAGCTGTTGTATAAAAGGAACCAGAAGAGCTTGAAATATGCCATCACTTGAGCAACGAGGGCCAAATCTCAGTGCATGCAAGCCAGCATTGGCCCAAGGAAGGCAGCGAAGTTGCACATCGCCAAGAGAAAATCTTGTTGAGATGTTCACCACCACCTTGCCGAGAGGCTGCTTCAGTCCAAAGGCAATCACAGATAAGAAATGCCAACATGAATACTCAGCGAGGCATCACTCCTGGCTGCTGCCTGTCATTTTCCTGGCTCAGATGCACACAGTTCCAGTGGCCCAGGTTCCCTGCGGGTATCTTCTCCAGGAAATGCCAGCAGCAAAGGAGTAGGTACATCCCAAGGGTGCAGGAAAATCACCTCTTCTTCCATTAGCTTCCCAATATCAGTGCTGACATTAGCTGGCAAGGTTCCTACCACTCCATTTTACATCGATAAAGGCACTGGGTGCTTTTGGATAGGCTCCTTTATTTCTCCACTGCTTGCAGTTTTGCTCAGGGATCCCCAGCTCATAGCTCACACAAATCTCATGGAACCAGTAGGATCCAGGAGCTCAGCCCTCACCAAACCCCTTCATCTACCCACTCATCACTCTTCCCTGAAAAGCTATTTTTTGTTGGCCCCACAGCAGTCCAGTTGTCTCACACACATGCACACACCTCCCACCAAACCCAACACAAAGGCTACGTGTGAAGCGATGGCAGTGGTAAACATGCCATGGGAAGCCCATCCTGCCGGGCTCTGACTCCTCACACAATTGCCTGAAAAGAGACTTTTTAAAAAAAGAAAAAAGAAAGCAAAGCTAAGGTAACAAAGAAAGTGGTTGGAGCTTTAGGTTTTCTTTTATAAAAGACAAATCGTTTATTGATTCAGTCCTTCCACTTGCAACCTCTTTGGTAACAGTCATAACACTTCCAGACTAGGAGAACGCAGTGGAAAGGCCCAATTCTGACCCTTCCCTACCTTCAGAGCTCAGTGACCCCTGACATGCCTTGGTGAGAGGCCAAAAGCAGGTTTCAAAGCACGGCCAAGGACCTGGTCTCTAGGGATGACCCAAAACAGCCTACCATGACTCGTCTTGCTCATGGGTAGCCCAGAGCGCAGCCCCAGCACCCCCAGGAACAAGATGGCTCGGGATGGGGATGCATGTTGGGCCCTCGGTGCCAAGGCTGACCGTGAGCTGTGCCCTGGAAGGCAGCTTGGGTGCACCTCTTGGGACCTTCCACACATTGGTCAATGGGGCCATCAATGAAGCAAGATTCGCCCGTTCCTGTGGTAGGCAATGACTTGCCCCAGCTGGCCCAATGCTGAGGCACTAACCCGACCATCTCAGCCTCCCCCTCATCACACCGTCCCAAAGAGAGTAACTGCTGTACTTGGAGTTAAAGATAAACATATATTGATTACACATGGTCATAAAAAAAAAAAGTAATAATAATAATACATTTCCTAGAACATTACTTAAGACGCTTCCGAAAAGCATCCAAGCTTCCCCTCCCCGCCTTCCCTTATCTATACAGAATAAAGTGCTTCGTTTCGTTTGTTCACACTAGTAGAGCCACCGATACACTCTTAACTTGGCATGTTTGGGCAACCGATACTGAATGCCATAAAATAATACAGAGCCGAACACCAGGCATGAAAAACTAGTTTTGAGGCAAGTACTTGGGGTTTCATTTGCTTCCTTCAAGTTCCATGCTACTGAGGTTGTTCTTATTCCTATTTTTTTCATTTTTTTTATTATTATTATTTTCTTCCTTTGCAAGTTCGACCCATCTCCCATCGTGGTTGCGTGTCAGTAGGCAGGGCTGCGTGTGGGGAAGCTCTCTCCAGCCGTGTGAACAACGGGCGTCTGTCTGTCCATCCTTCCCTCTCGACTTCAGGCAAACCAAGAGTTTCATCAGTGGAATTGTCTAGCAGCGGATGCTCATCTCTATTGCACTGTCACAGCCGTTCCCCCCCGCCGGCTGTCCATCCATCCATCACCTTCCCACCGCGCTGGGGTTATGGCTGTGGTCCAAAGGGCCAGCCGTGCCTCACGGACATTGAGGCTAACTGGTCTGTGCTACCAGGCTCCTGGGATATATAAACCAAAAATGACCCTCCCCACATGGCTCCCTCCCTCCCTCCCCAGAGTTCAAATGAAGGGGGGGAAAAAAAAAATACTCAAACCCAGAGAGGTCTGGGGTTAGGCGTGTGGGCAGAGTTGTCAGCTGAACGTTGCATTGCGGCATATTCATGAACTGTGTAATGGAAATCAAGCCCCTCTCCACCCTCACGGTCTGTCGAAGAAGGGATGTGAGAGATTAAGGTGCAAGAGTTAAACAAAAAAAAATTTAAAAAAAAAAAAAAATATAAAAAAAAAGCTTGAAAACAACAGACCCAACTCCCCCGCCTCCTGCCCCATCTAACCCAATGGGTGCCAACCAGGATGGATGAGGGGCGAGACACTGTGGGAGTGACTCATTTGAGCTCGTAGTACATGAACGAAAACCAGACATGAAGAGACACATCAGGGCCAAGTAAGGGTGTAGACAAAAGGGCCAGAGGCCATGTGGCACTCCTGGGAACTGCCCAGGCCTTGGAGAGGGGAGGGAGCAGCAGGGATCTGGTTCTCCAAAGTGCTGTGTGCATGGTCACATCTCGACGTCTCCAAGTGGCTCTCCAGGCAGGCTCTCAAAGGGGATCGTACGCAGCAGGGATCAGTCACTGGGCTTTCTCCTGGGCTTCTAGCCTCAATGAGGAGCTCTCATCTTGCAGTGACGTCCAAGCGGGACAGGTCCTCACCGGGACAGGATGAACCGGGACAGGGACAGGGAAAACCACCTCCAGGTACAAGGGAGCACATGTTGGCATGGGGGTTTGCTTGCAGGGAGAAGTCCACCAGCCAGGCAGGCTGATAGGCTCCATCACAGAAGATCCTACAAGCAAAGTGAGTCCTCCTCGGGGTGCAGTACTCCCATCCCATGTCAAGGCTGTGTGAGGGGAAAGAAATGCAAGGGAGTGCAAGGGGATGGGGTCTGGGAGGCAGCAGAGGAGACAGAATGGACCATTCTTCTGAGGCCCTCCAACACCTGCAAGGGTATCACTGAAGGCTTCTCTAAAGCAATCGTCTTCCAGTCTGGCTCATGGTCCCTTTAGAAAGCCAATGGCCCCAAGAGCCGAGGGCCCACATCCCTCACAGGGTTGTGTTTGAGAAGGCTTTGCACCATCCCAGTAAGCCTCAGGGTCATGGAGGAAAGAGAGTGGAGAAGCCTTCGGTACCTAACTGAGAAGGTCAGTATGACGAGGCAGCTCTGCCATAGCATCCTCCCTTTGCTCAAAGCAGATGGAGATGAAGGTGAGCTGACTGGTACTGACTGCGGTGCTGGAGGTCCACAGGATCCCAACCAACACGAGGATGAAAAGCAATTTGTTGTTCCAACATGCTAACACCCACAAGAGCAGCCAGCTTTCCAAGAGACATCAAGCATGAGGGGCACCACTCAGCAGGAGAGGGCATCAGTCACCTAACCCACCACCTCAAACAGCACTCAGGAGAACAGTGGGTGGCTTCCCTGTCCCGCCCCTATCATGCTAACACTCCTACATGCCCCCAGTCAGCAAAGCTCCTGAGAAGGTGGCTGAATCTTCCCGGCTCTGCAAGGACAACCTCCACGCTGCCCAAGTGCTTTGCTGACTTGGTCCAGGAGACGAAGCACCAAGACTACTTGCAGAGCCAGATGCGACTCATCATCCCCAGCACCCCATAGCCACCCAGACAAGGTGCAAATGGGAAAGGGCTCCTGCAGCCTGCTAGGTGTCCTCTCTTCCTTCTTGCCTACCAACAGCCTTGCTCACCACCTCCTCTGTGACCTGCCCCATGTCCGCATGCATCCACTGCTGGCCTTGGGAGCAAGGCACCAACTGCAATGCACCCCACCTCTTGGCCAGCACCTCTCTGCCCGTGCTGGATGCTCTGTACTCCCTGCAGTGCTCCCAGCTCTCCCCGGTCCCAAAGGGGACACCTCCCTAGGCAGGGAGACCACACAGCCATGGTCAGGCCAACACCCTGGGGCAGAACACAGCAGCGAGAGACCCAGCTTGGACACCAGCGTCCAATGAAAAGGTAACGGCAAAGCCTTCCTCTTCTCCTCCTCCGCTGGCAAGAAGCCAGCCTGAATAAGTGAAGCCAAAGACCAGCTCAACTTCAACAAGCACAACACGGTTGGAGAAGCCCTAGCCAACACCACAGAACATCACCAAACCAACCACAGCCCTCACTGGTTCCCCTCTGGTCCCAGGGCAGGGCAACGGCTGCCAACCCCATGGAGAGAGGTAAAGCTTGGGAGAGCAACACCAGCAACAAGCTGGAGGATGGGACATCATTATCAGGCTTAATGCGGTCTTGCTTTAGCTCTAAACCGTGCGATGGGACCCAACCTGGAGCTCATGCATTGGCCAGGGGTTTATTCAAATTGTTAAGGCACTATTCTGGGCTGATCCTGCCGAGAAACGGCGGCGTCCTGCTCCTCCATCCCAGGTTGCCACAGAGCCACCCTCCCACTGGTCCCGAGGCCATCTGAGCTCTCCCGGGGACACCTCGCCAACTCCAGAACATCCCTAGGAGCGCAGCTCCTGCCAGGATTAGCAGAAAGGGCACCCCAGAGCCCGGCTCCCTTAGGGCACCCCAAAAATGAACGGGCAGCAAGCTGCCGATGCCCCGAGACGCAACACCGGTGTTTGTGCTTTCACCTATTGAGGAGGAAAACCTGTCACAGGGAAGGAAGACGTGGCGAGGGCTGCTAACGAGAGCGGGCTGATGGCTTTCCAACGGGGACATCTGCTCGCTCGCTGTGGGCCACCGGGGCCGACAGACGGGACTGGCAGGGGCTCCTCCGTGGTGCCCACCTCTCAACCAAAAGAGCCTGAATTGAAAAGACCAGCTTTACAGTACAGGGATTCAAGCACCACTAGCTAGATTTCGGCTTCTTATAAATATCGAAGCGCCAGCAGGCATTCATTCGGCTAGCGAGCGGGCAGGCGACACCGGCAAGCTCAGCCCCAGATGGCACGGTATCCTGCTCCTCCAAGCCCTGCCAGCATCCCGGCACAGGGATGAATCCTATGCGTGGAACGATGAAATGGAGAGCAACGCCTTTTACCTACACCCTTACGGACGGACGGCGGTTCTCCCCCACCCAACATCCATGCTCCTTGGGGAGGGAAGGCTTCCTCCTGCTCCCCCTCTCCACAGAGAATGATGGGTGAGAAAAAGGAAAAAAAAAAAAAAACCAAAACAACCCCAAAATGAGGAGGAAGGCGGGTAGAGAGCAAGCGAAGCCTTGGCTCCCCGGGGCGAGGCGTTCCCGAAGGGCAAAACAGTCCGTGCGGGCGCATGGCCGGGGTAGGGGGCACCTAGTTGTTGTTCGAATTTATCCTCCCCGCGGGAAACAGGGGAGGGGGTGGCGGTAGGTGAGGAGGAGGAGGGAGGGTCTGTGGAAGGGGATGAAGCAGCGGCAGGGGCAGGGGGGAGACGCCGGGGCCGGGGGGCAGCGGAGCTGGGCTGGCAGCCAGTTGAGGGGCAGCCGTGTCCGAAGCCAAGGGGTTGCTGACGCGGAAACATTTCTCCTTGTGGGCTTTGAGCATGTTGGAGAAGCGGAAGCGTTGGCCGCAGACGTCGCAGGGGTACGGCTTCTCGCCCGTGTGGGTCCGGCGATGCCGCTTCATGTTGGGGCGGCTGGTGAAGCTCTTCCCGCAGATCTCACAGATGTAGGGCTTCTCGCCTAAGGATGGGGGAAGACGGATGAGAAGCCGGCGGCTGGACCACCTCCCCCCAAAACCCCATCCTGCCATCCACCTGAAGACACTACCCCCATCCCATTGCTCCTTCCCCAAGGGCACCCATCCACAGGGGCTGGGGGCAAGGCGAGGAGCTCTCACCCGTGTGCGTCTTCATGTGCTCATCGAAGTACTGCTTCATGTTGAAGTCCTTGCCACACCACTGGCACATGAACTGCTTGTGGCCGATGTGGATGCTCATGTGGGAGCGCAGCTGGTACTTGTACTGGAAGCGCTCGTTGCAGTTCTGCGGGGGTGAGAGGGGGAAGAGCTGTTGACGAGTACCCAAAACACGCCCCCACCCCCCAAAACACCAACATGTCAGAGCAGTGCAAAAATCACTTTTCTCTCCCAAAAGGAACCCAAATAAATGGCTTTTTGGGACATGCTCAGCCAGGTTTGCAGGCTGGATGGGCTTGGGATGGGATGCAAGGTCCAGGCCCTGGACAGATTGATCCTGGCATTGGCCACCAGTTTCATCATAGGGTTGGTGGGACCCTCAAACCAGGAGGGGATGCAAAGTTTGGGAGAGGGGGGAGCATCTTTACAGATGCACTGGCAAAAAGCACAGGGGAAGCCCCAAGAATCACAGAATCCCAGAATGGCAGGGGTTGGAAGGGATCTCCAGAGATCATCCAGTCCAACCCCCCTGCTCAAGCAGGCTCACCCAGAGCAGGGGGCACAGGACATCGTCCAGGAGGGGGTTGAATATCTCCAGAGAAGGAGACTCCACAGCCCCCCTGGGCAGCCTAGGCCAGGGGCTGGGCACCCTCAAAGTCAAGAAGTTCTTCCTCATATTCAACTGGAACCTCTTCTGCTTCAGTTTCATAGAATCATAGAATCATAGAATCATAGAATGGTTTGGGTTGGAAGGGACCCCTAGAGGTTACCCAGCCCAACCCCCCTGCAGGAGCAGGGACACCTTGAACCACATCAGGTTGCTCACAGCCCCATCCAACCTGGTCTTGAATGTTCCCAGGGATGGGGCCTGCACCCTCTGTCTGGGAAACCCCTGCCAGTGTTTCACCACCCTCATTGGAAAGAATTTCTTCCTTAGAACCAGTCTAAATCTAGTTTGTGCCCATTGCCCCTTGTCCTGGCGCTGGGCACCACTGAGAAGACTCTGGCTCTGTCCTCGTGACATCCACCCTTAAAAAGTGGAAGATCTTTCCCAAATCAGTGTTTTTGTGCCCGTTAGAGAGGACGTGGGGTGGGGGGGAGACACAAGACCTTACCTCGCATTTAAAAGGCTTCTCCCCAGAGTGCTGGAGTGAATGGACCTTGAGGGACATGCTGCGCTTGAAGGACTTCCCACAGGTCTCACAGGTGAACGGCATGTCCTTGGTGTGAGCTGAAGTGGGGAGAGGTGGGGTCAGGCACCCTCCCCGCACCCCGAGCATCCACCTCCCCACGTCCTGACTGCCGCTCCCAACACCTGCACCCAACCCCAGCAAACCCAAAGCCAGCTCCGGAAGATGCGCGACAGCAACGTATCAGGTACTCCCCTAATTGCCTCCCAACCCCCCCCTTTTTTGGGTCTCTCTGGTGCCTGCAAGCCCCAGGGACTCAACCGCCGTTGCCATCTGCAATTTGCTTTTGAAAGCCCAGCGCTGGTGCAGTCTGGTCCTCTTCTACAAGGGAAGGACAGTTACACTTCAAACCCTCCTTTGATTGCTTCTGAGGTCTTTTTTTCTGGTTAAATAAAATAAATAAGTTTCCCCAGCACCGTGCCTGATTGCTCCAAACCCAGCACTGAGCAGATACACCTTCAGCATTAAATACCAGGCCAGATTTCAAGGCCCCAGTGTTGACATGAGAAAGCTTCCCCAAGCATAAGCCCAACCCTAAACTCCCAACAGGACAACAAGAAAAATACACCCTTCATTGCCAAAACGATGGACGAACACCCCTAACAAGATCTCCCCGTGGCACCAGCGCCTCCCGCACTCACCAACCATGTGTTTGCGCACGTGGGCCATGGTGTAGAACTTCTTCTCGCAGATCTCGCAGGAGAACTTCTTCTCGGCATAGCCATGGACGATCTTGTTGTGCTCGTGGAGGGACCAGAGCTTCTTGAACCCCTTCCCGCACGTCACGCACTGCAAGGAAAGAGAAAATGGGTAGGGCAGCTGGGGAACTTGTGCAGGCACCACCAGCATTTTCGTTTTACCAAACCATCAGCTTCACCCATTGAATGGGAACATCGGCTATGAAACCTACAGCTAAGATATCAAAAATCACAACAACCAGCAAGTCTGCTACAGACCTTGTCACTTCAAACCCTCCAAAACTCAAACTTCTATCCATCGGATGAGGAAGGGACAATGGCATTCCAGGGAAGGACGTGGCACTTCCATCAATGGATGTATTAGGACTTGCCTAAACAGCAGCTCACACACCGAGGCCCTTTTCCCAACTGGGGATTTTATTCTTGCACACAATGAAGCCACTACATACAAAAGAAAACCCAAACCCCAACCCTCTGTGCATTAGAAGGCTGCAAAGAATATAGGAACAAGGAGAATCCCAAGCCAGGGCAGTGCAGCTTCAGTCTTCAGCAGATATCATGGATACTTTGCCACTAAATGAATTTTCCAAACACATCCAAATGGACCAAAACAACCCCCCAAACCAGTCCATCAGCACAAGCAGAACTAAACGACGTGCAAAGTCTCCCCTGAGAAGTTACGGTAGAGATTTGTTTCAGCTCCACGTTCTGTGTTTCTTGGAAAGTCCCCAGAAAAAGCTCCAACTTCAGTGTGAGAGCAGTTCGGTGCTCGGGGAAAGATGGGAGAGTGAGGTCCTCATGGGAAACCATTGCTGGAGCATGGGTACAGCTGGCAGCACCCAGCCGAGGACCCTGCCAGGAGCCAAGGGATGCTCCTTCCCCTTCATCCCTCCATGACTCATCTTCCTCTTGGCCAACAGGGATAAAGCCATCCTTGCATTGAGAAAGTAATTCATGCCTTGGAGGCATCTAGCAACAGCACGGCTGAGTGGTACCAGTAAGCTCAGGGGGAATTTCCCAGCAGGGCCTGAAGCAGTGCTGGCAGCACAGCCTCCACCTTCTCCTGCCCAGAGGAACAGATGCTCGTTGATGGGCCTCAACCAAATTTTGCACTGAATAAGACTGTGATACCACGGAAAATACATCATTATGCCATGTAGTCAGAGTATCTTACTATATATATATTTGTATTTAGGTGCCTGGGAGGCAAAATTAGAATCAGAGAGGCATTCCCAACATTCGTCTTCCTCATCTTGCCATGCCTGAATATCAACATGAGCAGTCCTCTGAGTTTCACTGTTCCTAAGTAAATACTTCCACAGATCAGAACAGTTTTATTTCTGCTTTAAGAGACATTTCAGGACACATTCAGGACCAGAGCCTGTTATCAAAGACAAATCAATATCCATTTTCTCCACTTAAAATGAAAGAGGCTGCAGGGGAATTTTAAAATTAAAGGTAGAGGGAAAGCAGCAGATGTAGGAAAGGCCCCGGGCTGGGACCAAGCACCCTGGAGGGCTCAGCCCCATGTCCTCAGTTACCACAAAAAAGCATCACTCAAAAATGTGGAAGCAATGTCCAAGCAAGGGAAAAAAATGAGAAGATAAATTCTTGCAGGTTAAGAGGAAAACCATCCTGAAGCTGGCCAAAAAAAGAGTCTGAGAAAAACCTGACAAAGCGAAGGATGAATGGTTTTTGAGGCGGTGGAAGCAGGAGACCCACTACGGAGTCTGTGGGGCCACGGACGGTGATGGGAAACGATCACAGGGAGGGAGATGAAGCCTAACACCTAAAGCGTCGTGGGTGAAATCTAGGGACAAAGCAGCAAAAACAAGGAGCAGACCTGAATGGGGTAAGAGGGACGGTCCCTCCATGGATCTGGTTAAAAACCAAGCTATAAAGACTGTCCATTATAGGTGCAGAGTCGAAAAAAATTCCTTTTCCATCCAGTGATGATTCCATTGTATATTGATAACGTTATTCAATAGTATCAGAACCAATGGAGTGAATTTGGCTATTTGTAAAACTGAAAACGCTCAGCTAAGTGAGAGGTAGTGATCCACGTTTTCTGTGGAGGGAGGTCACCGCATGGGCGGTTCATCCTATTCAGAAATGACCTGGAAAAGGGATAAGAAGGGGGAAGGAAAAAAAAAAAAATCAAGAGGTGACAGCCCCATGTTATCCATCAGGAAAGCAGATGAGCCTGAAGAAATCTTCTGGGAAAACCCATTTTTCATTGCACAGCCTTTACGATAGGCTCCAAAACAGCCACCACCACAGAGGTATCGGAGCTACACTCATCTATTCCGGGAAAAAGCATCCAAAAAAAGCAACCTGAGGGCTGTCAGTTTTTCAGGAAGATGCACCAAAGGGACAGCATCGGCAGCAGCTCCTTCACCCGCTTGAGCCGAGACCACTCCTGCCTCCGTATTCCCCACATGCCCTAACGCTGAGATCTGCTTCATCGCCCATTTTATTTGGGGTGCCGTCAGCGAAGGGTCCCAGTAGCACTTGGGTTGCGTTACCTTCATCTAGAAGAGCTGCAAGATCATTTAAAATCCAGTCATGGTGGGAAGGACGACGGGCGAAGCTCTCCAGAAGTTGTCGTTTTGTTAATTAGTAGTGGCAGCGTCATGCGAAACAGCTCGTTGGGGGTTAGGAGATGGGTTGGAGGGGACTGCAGGAATGCACATGTTTGCTGCTCCAGTGGGGTGCCTACCTATCCCCCCAAAACTGCACTGAGTTTACTGGAATCGACTTGCAAATGCAGATGAGGACCTCGTTAGTGTTAGGCAAAGGACACATTGAGCCTGAGCCACACATGGATGTCAAATGGGTTCGGAAATTTGCTAATACGCAAGCTGAAGAGCACAAAAGGCAGATTAAAACCATTTTAACTCATGTCAGCAAACCTTTGAATTAAGCTAAACTGGTTTCAGCCTGGGTGGGAATGGCTGGAGTGTGTCTCCACCAGGGGCTCATGTTTTATCCAGATTAACTGTAGGAACTCAAAGAAAAATTACTCCACAAAAATTACTCCATGTTTCCACCCAGCTGGCCAAGGGGAAGCCACAGTCCCCTGGCACAAATCCACCGGTCCCACACCACCACGGGACCCTCCTGAGTCTGAATACAAGTCATGGGTGAAGCAAGGTTCCCTCCCATCTGCCATGTGCCACCCACAACATCAAAAATACCATTTAAGCATGAGCCCATCCCATGGTGCAGCTGGGTGCAATGTCCTCCCTGGTGGGTAGGATGTCCTCCCCCATTGGGATGTCCCATCATGGTGGGATGCTCCTCCTTTGGTGGGATGTCCCCACCTTGGTGGGATGTCCATCCTCAGTGGGATGCTCCACCCCTTGGTGGGACGTTCCCCTCTTGGTGGGATGTCCATCCCCTGGTGGGACGTCCCCGGGGCTGGCTCACCTGGATGTTCTTCTCGCAGTCAGTCTGGTGGTGCAGCAGCAGCTCACTCTCCAGCAGGAAGCGTTTGCCGCACTTGTCACAGATCTGCATGCGGCTGTGCGTGACGTTCATGTGCTTCTCCAGGTACCAGCGGTTGTTGAAGACCCGGGGGCACTTCTTGCACGGGTAGTGCTGCTTCTCCTCCAGCTTCACCTTCTGGCCCAAACCATCTTGCTCCTTTTTCCTCTTCCTGCCTCGCTGGCCTTCCTCTTCCTCCTCCTCTTCCTCTTCCACCTTGGCAATCTCCTGGGACCTGGTTGCCATGGCAGGTTTGATGGCTTTGGACGCCCGGCTGCCTCTGCGGGGCTGCCCACCCTTTTCCCTTTTCATCTCTGACGCATCTTCATCATCATCATCATCGTCTTCTTCTTCCGTCGTCTCCTCCAGGTCTTCCTCCTCGCTGTGCTCCTCCTCCTCCTCCTCACCCACCTCTGCTCCTCCTCCTCTTCTTCTTCCTCCTCCCCCCTCCGTGTCACGCCCATCACCATCAGGCCTCCCCATCACAGCTGCCTCACTGGCGGCCGCCTTCCCCTCCATGCCCTTGGAGACATTGAGGGTCTGGTTGTTGAGGTTCACCTCCACGATGATCTGCTCCCGGTTGTACGAGCCCTGGCTGTCCAAGTCCTCCTCGGACTCTTCGCCTTCCATCTTACAGACGGTGCCCGGATCACCATCCTTCTCCTCCTTGTAGTACTGCTTGGCTGGACCAGGGGGGAGCGTCCCACTGCCTGCTCCATCCTCCACCCGCACCGAGTAGGGGTCATTGCCCTCCCGGGCATAGATCTTGGGATGGGGGGCATCCACCTCCTGCTTGATCTCGCAGTAGTAGGGCGGGGGTCCGGCGCAGCCCTCAGCAGGCAGGGCCATGTCGGCGGCCAGGCTGAGCGAGCGGGTATCGAGGAGGTCCTGGCAGGAGGAGGCAATGTTGTTCATCTGCAGCACGGCAGCCGCGTTCAGCACATCCTGCACATTACAGGAGTTGACGAGGAGCTTGGAGGTGTAGATGAAGTTGAGGATCTGCTGGAGGCCCTGAGAGGTGAGGGCCTCCAACGAGAGCTCCACGCGCTGCAGCTGCTTGTTTTGGGTGAAGAGGGAGTGGAAGAACTGGCTGTAGGCTGCCAGGACCCCCTTGTGCGCCGGGAAGATGCTCTTGTGCTGCACCAGCACGATGTCCACGTCGCACAGGTCCGGCTGAAAGAGGCGCTGCTCGTTCAGTCTGTCCATCAAACACGTGAAGTGGAGGGCTACATCCTCCACCAGGGAGTACTCAGCCGAAGGGTAGTCAGTCGTTTTTTCGACTATCAGCTGTGGGGAGGAAGGAAATAAAACCACTCAGAAGGGCTCCTTCGCCAAGAGAACACCCACCTGGCCATGCCACCCATCCCTGTCCATGCATCCCAAGTTAGAGAAGCCAACTGAGAAGCTCCAGTGCCAGACCCAGCTTGGAGATGCCAACCAAGATGCTCCGCAACCAGAACCAGCTTGGAGATGCCAACAAAGAAGCTCCACTACCAGAGCCAGCTTCAAAACACCAAGAAGCTCTACCACTAGGCCCAGCTTGGAGACGCCAACCAAATAGCTCCACCATCAGGCCCAGCTTGGAGAAAGCAACCAAGAAGCTTCACCACCAACTTCAGTCCGGGAGACTCAACCAAGGAGGAGAAAGCCCAATGGAAGGACAAGCCAAGACCATATGAGCACCCACTGCCATCCCTCCAGGCTGTGTAGGAGGTACCATGGCCACCCAACCACCAAGGAGGTCCAAAGCATGGCTCAGCTGTCCACGCTCATGTGGAGGAGATGTCATGCAGGAGAAGGGATGCCTCGACCTCCTGAACCAGATGGAGACCCCGGGGGGACATTTGTCCCACGCAGGAAGCCAGTTTTAGGCACCAGCTGAGATTTAACCCCCTAACTAGAATCATAGAATCATAGGATGGTTTGGGTTGGAAGGGACCCCTAGAGGTCACCCAGCCCAATCCCCCTGCAGGAGCAGGGACACCTTGAACCACATCAGGTTGCTCACAGCCCCGGCCAACCTGGCCTGGAATGTTCCCAGGGATGGGGCCTCCACCCCCTCGCTGGGCAACCCCTGCCAGGGTTTCACCACCCTCATTGTAAAGAATTTCTTCCTTAGATCCAGTCTAGAAGGAGATTAGGATGTTAAACCTCCCTGCTTCCACAAGATAATTGCATAAAACGCCATATCCTCTACTATTTGCCAAATTACACCGCGTGCTCTGACTCACGTCAGCAGCGAGCTTGGGATGATTTACGCGCTTTTTTTAATGCCCATTGTAAATCGCCCGGGGAATGGGACTACCTGGAAAAATTCAAATGAGGGAGCAGCATCCCCAGGCTGGGAAATGCTGCCCACGCTCTCTAGGTTGCGTTTGCCGGAAATTTAATTTATTTCATGTATATTTTGCATGGTGCAGACCACCCCTGGACGTTCATCACCTCTCCTGGGGATACCGCAGCCCCGGGGTGGGTTTGTCACCTGTATCCCAAATGCAAGGGATACCCCACGCCCCAAATTCCGCACCCTGTATTCAAAGCAGGTGGGATATCCCCTTCCCCTCTGCTTCCCTTTGGCTTTCTGTGCTCAACACCCAATTCATGGATGGAGACGGAGCTGGCCACATTAATGCCCTCTCTCCCCACCGTGGCGGGACGTGACCAAGGACGCGATGCAGAACAGTGGCGGAGATGGAGGGTTCAACCTGCTGGGTTTATCCTGCACCTCCCGCTCCAAAAAGTTCCTCGGCTCCCATTTTTTCTGGGACAAATGGCAGCTCTTGATCAACAGATGAATTCCAGCAAGACATGTTTTGTTTGTCTTTTTTTTTTTTTTGTTTTTGTGAGCCAAAGGCAAAAGCGCACACAGACAAAAATGTTTAAATAATAAAAAAAAAGGGTGTTTGCTTCTCTGTTTTCTCAACGAGCAAAAAAAAAAACAACAAAAAAAACAAACCCTCTCCCCCCTCCCTGCCAAAATTTTTCATTTTCACTGAATTTCTGCTCTGCAACCAATCCGCCCAACCAACAGGGTCCTCAGCTTTGCGTGGCCCCGATGGCCCCGACCGCCTCAGCAAATGCTCGCACCGGGGGAAGACAGGGAAAAAAACCCAGCTCCTCTCCAAAGTCTTGGCTTTGCAGCCTGGAGTGGGGCAAAGAGGCAGCAAAAGGGGGGGATATACAGATTTTTTTATATATATATATAAAAATAATCTATTTTTAATATTTTATATATTAATTTTTATATAAACTATATAAACTCCTTATAAAAAATATATATATACACACATAAATATAGAAATAGACAAACACTTTTTTATATATATATATATTTTATAAAATGCTGCCTCTCAGCTGGAACATCCACCCCCTCCTCCAGCCCCCCCCCACCCCCACCCCCCCCCATTTTCTAAGCCTCGCGACTGCCAAGGACATTTTGCCAAGAGGAACTTGGATGGCTCAGCCCCCCTCAAGCGCCTCGAAAATAAATCATGATATAAGAAATATCGAACGGCGAAGAGACGGCAAGCTTGCAGCGGAGCGGTTCGCTGTTTGCCAGGGACCCTCCTGCTTCGCCTTTGCTACTAAAAAAAAAAAAAATTCAGGTTTTTCCTCCCGGGATCCACCTCGCCTCGGTCACAGCTGTGGGGAAATGGGTGCAAACGGGGGGGAATTGGGTCCACCTCTGCACAGCCTAGCCTGGAAAAGAAAAGCTGGGATTTTTGGGGTTTTTTTTTCGCTCCGGATCGAGGTTTTTTGGCAAAAGGGGCTGACCCCTCACCCAGCGCCGGGGCTTGCCAGGCGGCTCTAATCAGTCCCAGCAGCGGCGAGGACAATGCGTGTCTTGGCCGCGGCCCGCTGGTGACTTCAGCCCGGCTTGTCAGCGGGAGGGTTTTTTGCTCTTTATTGCTATCAGATGCTTTTCGTGAGCTCGCCTGGAGCCGGAGCCCCAGCCAAGACGAGAGGCGCCCGCCGGGGTGAGAGCCCAAGAAAAGACCCCAACTTGCCCCAAAAATACGCCTCCGGCAGGCTCCTGTCCCTGCAACCCCAGCGGAGCAGGGAAGTCTGATTAATCGGGGTTAATGGGAGGGTTAAATCCATCACCCTTCCCCCAGGAAAATGCAACTATTTTAAATACAGTCACATTAAAAAATTATTTTTCAAATGCATTTTTTAAGAAAATATTTTTCAAATACATTTTTTAAAAAGTATTTTTCAAATGCATTTTTTTAAAAAATATTTTTCAAATACATTTTTTTAAAATCTTTTTCAAATACATTTTTTAAAAAAATATTTTTCAAATACATTTTTTTAAAAAATATTTTTCAAACACATTTTTTTTAAAATCTTTTTCAAATACATTTTTTTAAAACTATTTTTCAAATACATTTTTAAAAAAAATATTTTTCAAATACATTTTTTTAAACCTTTTTCAAATACATTTTTTAAAAACTATTTTTCAAATACATTTTTAAAAAAATATTTTTAAAATACATTTTTTTAAAGAAATAAATCACAGTTTTGCTCTTCACCACCACCACCACCCCGGCCCTCTGGGTCGGTTTAGCCCCCCAAGCAGCCCAAGGCGGCACTGCAGGACCAGGTCACCCACCCCCATCCCTACCCCAAGCCTGGACTGGGGGTCTTTGCTGGGTGCATCAAACCGGGGCGAACCCCAAAACCGCCAGCCCCCTCCATTCACCCGCCGACCTCCGGGCAGGGCCCTGGCGTCGTCGGCACCGCGGAAAAACCCCGTAAAAATTATTCGAAAGCAGCGTGGCGGCAAAGTCCCCACCCCGAGGGGACGGCGGGGCCTCCAGACAGCCCTCCCCGCCCTGACGCTGCCCGCCGGCTCTATTTTAAGAACGTTTTCAAGCAGTGCTGCCAAAGCCCCATCCTGAGGCAGCCGGCGGGGCAGGAGGATGGCCGGAGGATGGGGAGGATGCTCGGGGGGAGAGGAGCGAGGGATGCGGGTCGGCCGAGCCCCGGCGGCGGGGATGCCAGGGAGGGAGAACAGCGATACGGGAACGGCGGCCGAAGGAGATGCTGATGCTTGCTGGACTGGGGCAGCCTCTCCCAGAGAAGCCAC
Organism: Gorsachius magnificus; assembly: GCA_034008185.1. Lineage (NCBI taxonomy): Eukaryota > Metazoa > Chordata > Aves > Pelecaniformes > Ardeidae > Gorsachius > Gorsachius magnificus. Next base: position 155,659,167 of record CM067082.1, on the reverse strand, counting down.
CGAAAATCCCACTACAGGAATCATAGAATGGTTTGGGTGGGAAGGGACCCCTAGAGGTCACCCAGCCCAACCCCCCTGCAGGAGCAGGGACACCTTGAACCACATCAGGTTGCTCACAGCCCCGGCCAACCTGGCCTGGAATGTTCCCAGGGATGGGGCCTCCACCCCCTCGCTGGGCAACCCCTGCCAGGGTTTCACCACCCTCATTGTAAAGAATTTCCTCCTTAGATCCAGTCTAAACCTACCCTGCTCCAGTTTAAAGCCATCCCCCCTTGTCCTGTCACAGCTGGCCCTGCTAAAAAGCTTGTCCCCCCCTTTCCTCGGGCCCCCTTGAAGCCGAGCGGCCGCACTCAGCTCTGCCCGCAGCCTCCTCTGCTCCAGGCTGAGCACCCCCAACTCTCCCAGCCTGGCCTCAGAGCAGAGGGGCTCCAGCCCTCGGAGCATTTTAGTAGCCCCTCGGAGCATTTTAGTAGCCCTCCCCTGGCCCCGCTCCAACAGGTCCATGTCCTCCTTGTGCCGAGGGCTCCAGAGCTGGACGCAGGGCTCCAGGGGAGGTCTCCCCAGAGCAGAGCAGAGGGGCACAATCCCCTCCCTCCACGCTGGCCACGCTTCTCCTGATGCAGCCCAGGGTAGGGTTGGCTTCTGGGCTGCCAGCGCCCATGGCCGGCTCATGTCCAGGAGATGGAGCTCAAGAACGGCCCCGCTCCCCTTCACAGAATCACAGAATGGCAAGGGTTGGAAGGGACCTCGTGAGATCATCCAGTCCAACCCCCCTGCTAAAGCAGGTTCTCCTAGAGCATGTTACCCAGGACTTCATCCAGGCGGGCTTTGAATATCTCCAGAGAAGGAGACTCCACAGCCCCCCTGGGCAACCTGTACAACCCCCTTGGGCAGCCTTCCACCCATGGGCCTCAGTTTCCCTAGACAGCCCCACCAACACCCGACCCCCTCCCGTGAAAGGAGGCGGCTGCCGGATTTAAATCCCTGCACTATGACAAAACGCTCTTTATCTTCGCAGGTATTAAGCGCCGGGTCCCTAAATGCCCCCGCACCAATAAACCCCACCAAGGGACCAGCAGGTTGGGTCACCCTGGGTATATTTGATGATCTTAAAGGTCTTTTCCAACCTAAACGATTCTATATTTAAATACTCAAATCCGCAGCCCCCTAGAAGCCCCCCTCTGACATTCCCTGGCCTCTCTTTATTTATTGCCACATCCATCGCCCTCATCACCGCCGCATCGAGGACCACGAATCCCTCTCTCCTGTAGCAGCACAGAGGGGGGGGGGTTCAGCATAAAAAGCAGATTTAAGACCCCGCTTCACGCCCGGCAGAGGGGTTCGACCAGCTGCCCGCAAACCAGCTTCCATTCAGCACAAAAATTGGGGGATTTCCTTAAAAATTTTCAACCCCCAAACTCCCATGGAAGCCAGCAAATCTGCTTTTCCATATCATTTACAGCCACGGAAACATCTACCGTTGACCTTCAGTATTAAATTGCATTAAGGCAAAGGTGCTTTAATAAGTAGCTGAATACGATGTTTGCACTTGCTCCTCTAGAAAAAAAAACAAAAAAACCCCACGTCCTATTCTCAATTCGAACACCGCTGCATTTCAGGGAGAAAGAACTTGGCGGCAACTATTTAATGCCACAGCTTGACTTTTGCCAGAGAAAGAATCCGTGTTAAAAAACTGGTTTTCCAGATTAATTCAAACGATACAAAGGAATAGCGTTAGAAATGCCCAAAACATCCGCGCTTTGGGTTTTAATCCTTAATCCCCTATAATTTGCCCTCTGCTTTCAAGGCCCTCGGATGAGACCTTCAGCCTTTTCTCTGTAGTTTTGAGGCCATGTAGGTGTTTTGGGTTTTTTTAAGGATGATGCTCTGCTCACCTCTTCCCACGCCTCCCCAAACCGGGATGCACTGGGATGAAGCCGTCCCAGAACCAGCAGCGCCGCCTGGACCGTATACATCCCATACATTGCCATAAGGGCAAGTGTCGGGTGCTGCACCTGAGGAGGTTGAACCCCATGCACCAGTACAGGCTGGGGGCTGACCTGCTGGTCAGCCCCTTCACCAAAAGGATTGTCAGGCTCTGGAAGGGGCTGCCCAGGGAGGTGGTTGAGTCCCCATCCCTGGAGGTATTTAAAAGAAGGAGAGATGTGCTTAGGGACAGGGTTTGGGGGTGGGATGGCAGGGTTAGGGGAACGGTTGGACTTGATGATCTTAAAGGTCTTTCCCAACCTGAATGATTCTGTGATTCTATGATTCTATTCTATGAAAGCAGCTCCGCCGAGAGGGACCTGGGAGTCCTGGTGGACAACAAGCTGACCATGAGCCAGCAGGGCGTCCTTGTTGCCCAGAAGGCCAATGGCATCCTGGGGTGCATCAAGAGGAGCGTGGCCAGCAGGGCGAGGGAGGTTCTCCTCCCCCTCTACTCTGCCCTGGTGAGACCCTGGGTCCAGTTCTGGGCTCCCCAGTTCAAGAAGGATGAGGAACTCCTAGAGAGAGTCCAGAGGAGGGCAACAAAGATGATGAGGGGACTGGAGCATCTCCCCTACAAGGAAAGGCCGAGAGAGTTGGGCTTGTTCAGCCTGGAGAAGACTGAGAGGGGATCTCATCAACACATACAAATATCTCGAGGGTGGGTGTCACGAGGACAGAGCCAGACTCTTCTCAGTGGTGCCCAGCGCCAGGACAAGGGGCAATGGGCACAAACTGAAGCAGAAGAGGTTCCAGTTGAACGAGAGGAAGAACTTCTTGACTTTGAGGGTGCCCGAGCCCTGGCCCAGGCTGCCCAGGGGGGCTGTGGAGTCTCCTTCTCTGGAGATATTCAACCCCCGCCTGGCCGCTGTCCTGTGCCCCCTGCTCTGGGTGAGCCTGCTTGGGCAGGGGGGTGGCACTGGGGGAGCTCCGGAGGTCCCTGCCAACCCCTGCCATGCTGGGATTCTGTGATTTTTGGCCCATGGCCATGCATGGAAACCCAGCAGCGGGGCAAAGCGCATCCCAACGCACCCGTCCCTTGCCCATCGCCCATCTTCACCGCTCTGCTTGCCCCTCGCCCCCCTCCCCAGGGACCTCTCCCATGGGCGCTTCGCCCTCCCACAACACGGGACCGTGCCTGGAGGCGGGGGGGCAGGGGGGAGGTGTTGTTCACTTCTCCAACGACGGGTGTTTTTATTTAATTAGGGGAGGGTTGTCCGGAAAAACAAGCAGGAAGGGAAAACAATAGCTCAGCTGCAGCCCCGCCTGGCGAGGCGCCGGCCACCACGGCCACTGCCGGCGTCCTGCCTGCCGGGATGCTGCCAGGGCTGGACCAGGCGCTGGCTGGGGATGGTCCCATCCCAGCTCTGGAGGAGGCCAGGGATGGCAACGTCCTTTAGGATGGCGGTGACGCTATCTCAAATGGGGATTTTTCCCTCTGTGCCATCTAAAAGGCTTGAGGCTGCCGAAAACAGAGCCATATACGGGATCCGGGGAGAGGAAGCAAGGGGAAGGGGGTGAGCAATGCTCCCAGAACCTGTCCCACCCTGGGGTGTCGGGCGCCCTGAAAAACACCTCCCAGCCTCTGCAAGAGGGAAGAAGAGCGTTAGCCCGGCTGGGGGACAGCCAGATGCTTCCCAGGCTTTTTTTTCCCCTCTCCTTTAGGTTGTGGGTTTGTTTGGTTTTTTTTTTAATAGCATCCAGCATTTCCAGGCTTGGGCTCAAAGATGCTTTTCCAGGGAGCAGCCTGGGAAGCTGGTGGCAGCGCCAGGCCCAGCAGGACCATCCTCAGCACAAGGGAACAGGGACAAATCCTTCCCCCATCCCCAGGAAAAGGTTCATTGGGGATTTTCTTGCAAGCGCCACAGCCACCCATGGCTTGGGGCGAGCAGGGGGATGAGGTGGGATCACAACACAAGGCTTCACCCCGCAGGGAGCGGGTGCTGGCTTCCCAGCAGAGGGTTAATGACTGGTTGCTTTCCTATTTATTTTATTTTATTTTTTTAATTTTTTAAACCCCCGTCAGCCGCTCTGAGCGTCTTCCTCCTTGTCTTCCGTGCACAGAGCTGCAAAGCCACAAGGATGCTATGTGAGGATGGATGGACGGACAGGCCGACCCTGCCATCACCCCCAAACCAGCAAAGCTGCTCCTGGGGGACGCCACCACCACCGTGACGGCATCAGGGACACCGTCCCTCTGTTCCACCAAGGGTGACATTGCCAAGCCCTGAGATCGGCTCGGTAACCTCAGCACCCAGCCCGCCAGCACCGTCCCCTGCGCAAACACAGCATCCCTGCTGCGAAAACACCGAGGCTCCAGCCCAGCGCCACGTTATCCGCAGCCCAGGACAAGCCCCAATCCCTTCGCTCCATCAGGAGAGCAGAGCCACCCAACCTGGGCTGGATGCACCCGTCCGCCTGTCCCTGTCCCCTCGGTCAGGGCCAAAAGGGGGTTCCTTTGGGTGCAGCTCAGCCAGACCTGGCAGGCGGTGCAAAAGCCCCCGTAGCGAGGTCTGGGGTTAAACCCCGAGCGGCTGCAGCTGGATTTCGGCAGAGCCGGCATCCTCCTGGCAAACGCCAAAGGCAGCCGGAGCAGCCAAGCCCCAGGGTCCCCGCCAGCGCCTGGCACAGCCCGCGACACCCGGCTGACGGAGATGTCCCCAGCCGCCACCCCGGCACGGGAGCGGGCAGCGGGATGGGATGCTGCTCTCCTCTCTGGGGGCTGTGGGACACCCCCCCCCGCCCCGTGGTGTCCCTGCCAGGGTGGAAGAGCTCGGGACAGACACACAGACACAGGGATGCAAAGCCACTGTCCCCCCGTCTCCCCTGCCCGAGGGAAAAAAAAAAAAAAAAACCAAAAAAAAAAAACCAAGAGGAGGGAGGGAAATGAGGACAAAACCCAACGCTGACCTCCCCAGCCGGGCCGTCGGCCAAGTGGCTGCACCAGGGGCCAGCTCCGGGCCGCTGCCCAGCCCGGCGCGAGCCACGCAAGGCTGGGGAGGAGGCGAGCATCGTGCCCTGGAGCCCCTATGGTTGACCCCAGTGCCACCAAGGGAGGGGATGGATGCAGTGGGGCAGGCGGTGCTCCGAGCCCCGCCGTGGCTCAGAGGACTCCCCAAGACCCCAAATTCAGCACAGGGAGCGTGGATGGGGGTAACGGGGCAGCCACCGCGCAGCTCGTACACAGCCTGAAGCCATCGTGTCCCCACGCCAACCCCACAGCCACGTTCTGCCACGCAGCGGCTGGGAAGAGGCCGAGATCCCCGAAAAGCGAGCGGATGGATGGATGCACGGAGCCTCCTCCCACCCGCTGCCGAGCCCATCCCCGGGGAAGCCGCCGGGACCTGCCAGGAGGGTCAAGAGCAAGACGGGATACACCACCTCCAAGGTTTGCCCCACGCCCAGGTGCCATCAGACCCTAAATCCACGTCGCTTTCTAACCCAACACCAGACCACAAAATTGCCGGAGAGGTCCAAGGCTGAGCCTCTCCCAGTGTCCTGGGCAGGGCTTTCCATCCCGGAGCATCCCTGGCACTGACGCCAGGGATGGTCCCCATCTCCAGGCTCCATCCTAAACCCAACCTTGACTGGGGCTCCTTGGGAAGCACCAGCTGTGCTCCTCTGTTCCAGCCATCCTTCCTGCCCAACACTTTTAACATTTTTATGACCATGCATTAAAATGGCTTATTTTTATCACAGCTGTCCAGCAAATTCAGCAGCTTGGGGAGCCGGGCTTTAACTCTGGGTGTTAGCAGCCCTGGCTCTGGGCAAAAGATATAATCGTTAAAAATAATAATAAAAAAAAGACAATTGATTGTAATTAAGGCCTCTACCCACCATATCTGTACCGCCACGGCCAGTCTTTCCCCATATCCAAAGTCATCCCAGGTTTCACCATCAGGAGAGGCAGCTGAAGCACCGAGGTTGGCTGAAGAGGGGACAGCAGCCCCAAAGGCCACGGGGGACAAGTCCTCAGGTGTCCCCACGCGGGAAACCCCACGGGGCCAGCCCTGCCCTGCCAACACTGCTCCAGCAACGCAACGCGTTTCCTTTAGAAATAAGAAGAGGAAAAATTAGGGGCAGGTGGCGCAGAGCCTAGCCCTGAGCTCGTCCTCCCCGCCGGCATCCGCTCCTCCGGCCCTTCAGGGACCGCAGATCCCACGGGATGCCGGGGGACATCTAGGATGCAAACCACGCGGGGAGACCCGGGGATCCCCTTTTTCGGGGCCACGCAAACGTGGTGGCAAAATAAAAACTTCAGCTCTCGCTCTTCCCGGACAGCAAGCACTTGGTCACGGCCCTTGCCACGTCCCCATCTACAAAGGCTTCAACGCAGCAGCGCGGGAGAGCCCGCAGTGCTCTCCTCCAGCCGGAGCGAGGAGGGAAGATGGGGAAATCAGTGATTCCTCCGAAACCTTCAAAGACCCTCTGATGTTTTGACACATTCAGTTTACCCGCAAAAGGTTTCTCCCTATTTTTCCTTAGGCGGAAAAAATCTGCATCTTAAAAATAACCAATATTTAATCGACTCGCAGGCGACCTCCCGCTTCTCCCCACCCCCCCCCCCCCTTTTCCAAAGGGGACATCTCCAAAGGCAGCAGCCTATTTTTATGAAGGGGGTGCCATGCCTCTCCTCCAGAGGCGAGGCAGAAATACAAGGCCATTTATCTCACCCGACTCCGGCGTTCGCCTGGTAATAACCTAACGCGCCGTTAATTCCTGGCGGGGAGAACAAAGCTCTGCCGTGAAGCCCAGCCGGGCGGCGGAGGGGACCCGGCAAAGCCCCCGGAGCGGCATTTAGCCCAGCCAGCATCCTCAGGGAAACTCCGTGGATGGGGCTGAAACCTTTGTGCCCAGCAAGGTTTCACCCCAGATCCAGAAAAAAAAAAAAAAAAAAAAAAAAAAAAAAAAAATTAAAAATTACTAAATCCCTTAATAGCTTTCCAAGGAGGATTTTGGCTCCGTAAAAGCAAATTTTCCCCTGGTTCTTGCTGAGGCTGGGCGTGGAGGAAAGGTTGAATTCCCAACTTTTCCCCTTTCTTCCTCGCAGGGCTGCCCGTTGGGGTGGGCTCAGGGTGTCTCCATCCCCACCTCGGCACACGAAAACGCTCCCAAAAGCCACCCCGGTGCCTCTCCTGCTCCAGCTCCGGGAGGGCTCCACCAGCATCTCCCTCCCTCCGGGGGGGGGGGATGCAGGGGCGGTTTCGGCAGCCGATTTAACGCCAGCAGGAATTTCGCAGGCCGAGCGTGGCCGGCCGGCACCAACCCAAATCGGGCTCCGGTCACCCCCGATACCGGAGGGTGCTGAGCCCCAGCCCCGCATCCCGGCCATCCCCTGGCACGCCCGGTCACTGTTGTTTCTTTTTTTTTTTTTAATTTTTTTTTTTTTTTTTTTTTTGCAAAGCTTGCACTTTCTTCCCCTTTCCGAAAAGCCGCTCGAACGCCTCCCGGGGTGTTATTACGGGCGCGGAGCCATCGCTGGGGCAATCACAACCCCACACTTTTAGGGATGGGGGAGGCAACCAAGGGATGGGGAACTGCAGTCCCTGGGCACGGCACATCCCAAAGGATTTCCCGTGCATCTTCCCAGCTCAGGCCTGCTCCCTGCAAGTCAAAACTAACCCCCCCCCCCCCCCCCAAAAAAAAGTCCACTGGCCGCTAAAATAGGTCAGTGCTGCAGGCGAGGGCCCCGGGCGGCTGCAAGGCTCCCGGTGCAACCGGCCTCCTGCCGTTATTATTATTAATTATTATTATTATTATTATTCCTTTTTAAGAGCATGCATGGAAAAATCCCTTTGCAAACCCGAAGCGGGGTGGGATGCAGCACCCTCCCCGCGCCACGCTCGTGGCCTCGCTCCTCCGGGATACGGGGGTGAGCCCAGCATCCCCCCAGCCGCCCCTTGGGGAAAAGGGGGGGCCCCATGGCAGGGCAGGAGCAAGCTGGGGAAGGTGGGGGGGGGGGTGGGAAAGAGGGGGGGGGGGTAAGGAATTAGCAAAATGAAGGAGTCATCCGGGGAACCAGAAGGGCCGAGGAAGCGGCGAGCTGCTCCTGCGCTCCGGCAACGCCAGCGAATCCTCCGGCCTTGGCGCCCAGGCAGCTCAAAAAGTTTCCCCCCTCCACCCCGTCCCCAAATTTTCCCAGGGACCCCCAAGCAGGAGCGCTGGGGGGGGTGGGGGGGCAGGGTGAGTTGCCCTTCTCCCCCCCCCCCCCCCCCACCTTGGGGGTGCTGGGCCGCAGGGCCCCCCTCGGGGGGTGTCAGGCCCCACTGCACGACCCCCGCACCCCAACCCCCCCCCCCCAGCAGCCCCATCACCCCCCCCAAGCCCCCCCCGGGGGCGAGCCCACCCCCGTCGCGCAGCCCCTCACCCCCTCCAAAGAGGGGCCTGTGCACGGAGCGGGGGGGGGGGAGAACATTTTTTTGGCTTTTTGCAATTTTTACCAAATGCAAACACCCCCCCCCCTGCACCACAAGGGGGGGGAATGCACCCACTCACACCCCCCCCCCCCCCCCCCCCAAAAAAAAAAGCGGGTTGCAACAGAAACACCCGGCCCATTGCACGGGTGGGTTGCGCTGTGTGTAACCCCCGCCCCCCCCCCCCTCAGCTCCCCGCAGCGCCCCCCCCCCCGTCCCCCGCCGCGCGCGCCCCCGGCCCCCCCCCCCCGCGCGCGGATGCAGCACGCGGCCCATGCACACACACACACACACACCCCCCCCGCACCTCCACCGCCCTTGCGAAGGATTTGGGCAAGTTTTCGGAGGCCGTTGCAAAGTCAGCAAAGCCCCGGGAGCGCGAGGAAGCGGGGGGGGAGGGCGGGGGGGAAGAAGGAGGGGGGGGGGAGAGAAGGAGAAAATAAAAAAAAAAAAAAAAAAAAAGACGAGGAAAGGGAAAAGGATGGGGGGGGGGGGGGTGGGGGTTGCAAGCTCTACCATTTTGATGCAAAGGTCTCCGCGCAAAGGAGTCCCGGTCCTCCTCCGCTTGCCTGGGGTTTTTGCTCTCCATGAAAAAAAAAGAAATGTTGGGTTGGGTGGTTTGCTGGGTTGGTTGCTTTTTTTTTTTTTTCCTTTTTTTTTTTTTTTGGCTGGCTTTTTTGCCTTTTTTTTTTTTTTTTTTTCCGTTGGGGTGGGGGGGGGGCAGGAAATTACCGCGCGGCCACCCGCTTGCATCCCCCTTTTTTTTTTTTTTTTTCCTCTTTTTTTTTTTTTCCCCGCTCCCCTTTTTTTTTTTTTTTTTTTTTTTTTTTTTTTGTTTTCTTTTCTTCCTCCTCTTTTTTTCCTCCTCTCCTCCTCCTCCTCCTCTTCACCTCATCCTGCCCATCGCCATGTTCGCCCCTTTTAGGAAGACGGAGGAATGCGGAGCGGCGGCGGCGGCGGCTCCGGCTGCCAAGCGCCGCGGGGCCGCTGATTGGAGCCGCCGCATCAGATGGGGCCGCGGCGGCCCCGTTAAAGGGACAGGCTCCCGCCGCCGCCGCCCCCCCCCCGCCCACGCGTGACCCCCCCCCCGCCACTCCCCACCCCGCTCCCCGCACCCCAATCCCCGGGTCACAGCCTCCCCCCGGGGGGTTATCCGCTGGATCCTGCGGGGGGGGGGGGGAAACTGAGGCACGGGGAAGCCACCCCACCCCCACCCCCCCCCCCAAAAAAAAAAAAAAACCACCAAAGGTTATTTTGAACATTTGGACATGAGTCGTGCGGTAACATCGGTTTTAGTAAAAAAAAAAAAGGGGGGGGATTTTTGCAGCGCTCTCCCGCCGTGGGGAAAAAACATGGATCCCCCACAGGCAGATGGGGGGGTAGGGGGTGTTTAAGGCACATTTGGGTTTAGGATTGGGGGGGGGGGGTGGCCATGCTGGGGTTCCCCCCCACCCCCCCTCAGGCCCACTGAGGCGTGGGGCACAGCCAGCCCCCACCCCCCAAAAAAATAAAGCAGGGCTTGATTATTTTGCACCCAGCGCTGCTTGGATCTCCCTGAGGCTGATCGGGGAGTGGGGTGGGGTGAGTTTTAGCACCCCAATGCCCCCCCAGCTTCAGCTGGGAGCTTCATCACCCCAAAACCCTCATGCTGGGGACAGAGGGGGCAAAGCTGGAGCAGCCCCAGGGTGTCCGGGGAGGCAGCACGCAGGGTCCCATGGTGCTCCCACACCTCCGACACCGGGCCAGGCTCTGCCCGTCAGCGCTGGGCTCCACCAGGGCAGGAGAAGATCCACCAGGCGCCCGACCAAGGCTCATTGGGATGGTGACCACCTCCAAGGTCCACTTCTGCCCCTACCATTCATCCAGACGCCATCCAAAATGCCAAGGGCGGATGAATTCCCTCCTACCACCCTAAAAGCAGAGGAACACAATGGCTCCGAAGGGCATCGGCCACGCGACAGCAGGGCCGGGGGCGTCCCCGGAGCCCCCAGGCTGCTCCATCTTCATCCCACCTTCCAGGCACTTTTCCTAACCACTCCCTTTTGCAGACATGAATGTGGTAACGTCTTGCACTTGTTTAGACTCTGCTTTGGTTGCCGTGCGCAGTAACTTCTTCCAGATGTGTACGGCTCTCTTTGCATAATGTCGCCGTAGCCACGTCCTGCCTGCCGTGGGTTGATTTTATGTATTTATTTTTTTGTAATGCCCTCCCTTGCTCTCAACCCTGCTCTGCTTGGTAAGAAAAAACTCCTGGCCAACGCCACCAGCACCTCTCCCCTATCAGAAAGCTTTTTGTGAGATGAGTGTTTGGCCCATCCGGCATGTCTTCTGCCCTGGAAACTTTTCCAAAAGCTACATAAGCTCCTGGAAAACACACGGCTGACATGCAGGCAGTGCCGGGGTGAGGGTGAGATGAGGCCGGAGGTGGGAGCCGGGGATTTAAGCTCTGCTCCGGAACCCAAATCCCTGTGGCACCTTCATGGATGTGGCAGAGGGGACCAGGGAGCTCCAGAGCCTGGAGCCCTCGAAGCTCGGAAGCTCACAGGGACAGGCAGGGATGGTCAAAGCCCTGATGCCGCTCTGGTGCCGGCTCACCATGAGGTCCTTGCCTTCTGGGGGATGCTGAGCCCACCCCTCACACGGAGACCTGGCCTTTGCCATCTGCAGTTTTTCCTTCCTGATGTGGGAGAAGCTGCTCCTATGGTGGCCGTTGCCACCAACGCAAGGGGAAATGTCCTGGAAGGAGCACAACCAGTGACACAGTTGGGTAAAACACTTTATTTGACCATGGTGACTACAGCAATGTTCCTAAGAGATGAAACACATGTGGTTTCGTTGGCCACAACTACCCACGGGCTCACGTGGAATTTGCCGAAACAACTTCCCGAAGCTCCCAGCAAAACTCACCCTGAACCAGTTTGGTGGGATCTCACCCAACCTGGTTTGGTGGCTTTGCTGTGTAGGACAGGCAAGTTGGTGTTGTGTGTGATGGATGCTGCGCAGGGGGTGTCCTAACCCCCTTAGGCCACCTCTTCTTCTGCTCCTCATCCCACCATGCAAGGGCCAGGCAGGGCAAGACGTGAGATGCTTCCGCGTAGGTTAAGGTTATTGGGGCACATGGGCAACTGATCTCCTGTGGGAGCTCTTTTCCTTCAACTGCTGGGGTTTCTGAGTGGGGCAACTCTCAGTTCTCAGTGCCTTCATGCAAAGATCGGGAAGGCCTGGAGTCTTCCTGGGAGATGGCTCTGCCGTATGTTGCATAGAGACATCACTGGGGAGAATGACCAATGAAAGGGTAATGGGGGTCCAGCTCACCACAGAGGGATCTGGGGGTCCAGAGTTCAGTTCAGGCACTGTTAGGGAACGGGTTCTCCAGCAAGAGGGAAGCTCGGGAGAAGCTGGTAAATGAGGAGCACATGGAGGGAGGTCCTGGTGACACTGGAGAAGTGTTAGGTCTCTCCCCCGCCTCTTTCCAGCAGTGTGGTGCCCACAAAAGGGACATCTCCTGCAGCTTTCCCTCTTCCTTTCTCCCGTGGGGCCATGAGATAGCAACCCAGTGACACCACAAGGTCATCAGGGTCATAAAATGAAGGACCAGCCACAATAATACAGGGGTTGGAAAACATTTAGGGAAAGCAGGAAAGGTTTATATTTTCTTGGTATAACGGATCCCTGATATTTCAATTTGCATTTCCATAGCTTTGGTCTTCTCCGAGAGAAGCATCAGCAAGGACAAGGGACAAGAAGAAAGCTGATACCCCGTAATAGCTCAGACAACTTTGAACTTGTGAGGACCCGCTCAAGAGCCTGGAGGTATTTAAAACATGTAGATGTGGCACTTAGGGACATGGTAGACTTGGTAGTGTTAGGTTAATGGTGATCTTATGGGTCTTTTCCAACCTAAATGATTCTATGAAGAACCAAGTGGACCTGGAAGGGTATCTCCGAAGTGGGACCATGTGTCCTCCCACGGGTTCTGCCTACATGGGCTGGATTCACTGCTTTAAGTGCAACAACCGTGCTCTGCTGAGCATCTTTTGTAGGCTGGAAGTCCCACGGATAGATGCTGCAGGAGATGGTGAGATGACCTTCCTTGGTGTCCACCCTTCCTGAGCCAGCGCTGGGCTCCCAGCCTGTGCATGCTTGGGTAGAGTGGGAGGTGGAAGAACCCTCCAGATTGCCTCGTGGGACATGGGATGCAGGCTGGGGACATGGCCAGCCCTTTGGGGATGTGTCATGGGCTTGGCAACTGGTTTCCACTTGGCAGCTGCTTTTCTGAGCAAGGCATACGGATGATGAAAAAGAAGGGATCAAATCAGGCCAAGAGAGAGAGAAACTGAAAAAAAAATTAAAAAATAGGGAAAGCAAGAACATTCCTGGAGGCTCTGATTTCTCTCCCTCCAACCTCCTGAGAGGAGGAGGAGGAGAGAGACAAAACAAAAGGCGTAAGAAAAGAATGAGCCAAAGCAGCCTTAACACCAGGGTTACAAGGGCCAAAGCAAGCAGCGGCATGATGCAACAGGGCAGGCCCCTTCCCAAAAGCCCGTCAGCTTTCAGCGGAGCCGGGGGTCCTGCAGAAAACGCTGCCCTTTTATGGCCAGGCGAGGAGGGCCGTGGCGCGGGAGCCTGCCCTACTAAGGGAAAACATCTTAGCGTTTGCGACGAGAACACCCACAGCGTGAGGATAGACAAGCTCTCAAAGGACGACTGAAGTACTGCTGCTTCTTGGTGACCCCAGTTCTTTTTTTTTTTTTTATTTTTATTTCCCCCCCCCTCTTTGATGTCTCACTTCTGTTTCCAAACTGGGAAAAAAACCCAATAAATTAAAAAGACCCAACCAACCAAACAAGAAAACCAACAGAAGAGGAAAGTGATCACTCAGGGCTGGCTGGTTTTAGGTGACTCCCTCACATCACGGTGTGGGGCATCAGGTTCAGAAAGGTCGCCCGAGGACACGGGTGAAGCCCCCGTGCGGGCAGACCTTCATGCGGAGGATGGTCCCCTTCCCGCAGGCAGCTGCCAGCAGGCGAGCAGCGGCCGTGCCGGTGTTTATCCTCCCCTGCGTGGTGGAAAGGCTGCGATCCAAGCCAGGGAAGACGTCGTTACTCTACTCTTAAACACAACGGCGCGTGCCAAGTTCACCCGTCCGCCGCTGCAAATCACAGCCCGGGCTGAGCCGGCATCTCGCTGCCCGAGAGCGAGCCACCGCCTCCCCAAAGCTCCAAAATACACCTTATCCCAGCTTGGATTTTTCTTTTGAGGAATTACAGCTCCACCGGGAGTAGCTTTTTCCCTTTGGTTGGAGGAGGCAGGGAGGGGAATCAACATTGCAAATAAGACCCTGACCCATCAGAAAGTCCAGTGAAGCTCCTGAATTTGTATTTTCCCTATTTTTCATGCACCTAGTAATTTGCCTACCCATGGGTATCCAGCAGCAGCCAGGTTTTAATTCTCAGAGGAATTCGTATTGGATTCCAGGTCCTATTTTCTACAAATTTTGTAGTAATCAGGTTTAATTTTATGTGTGGTAATGCCAGTAATAGGAACCTTACTTACAACCCTCGAATTATAGCACAGTGATGAGAAGATCCAAGTAGTAAAGAAAAATTGACTGGAGGAGGAAGGTGGAGACCCCCTCCATGCTTCCAGATTCCCTGCAAAACATTTAGCTTATTTTACCCCTAGAAAATAAATCATAGGATCGTGGATTTATGTTGGAAGGGCTCTCCAGAGCTCACGTGGTTTGATGTTTTGCTCAAAGCAGGGCGGTTCTCATCTTATTTCCTTGCTGCTCTTTTAGTGCTCGATCCAAGGATGTGGACCAAAGAGAGCCTTAACCCGTACCATTCACAGCCCAAACACCTGCCCTGCTGCTGAACATCAAGAAACACTTTATTTGGTACCAAAACCCGTAGCGAGGCGAGGCTGTGATGTGTCTCTTCACGCTGCCTGGCTCGACTGCATCCAGCTCGGGAGCCCTCAGCACAAGGAGGACATGGACCTGTTGGAGCGGGGCCAGAGGAGGGCTACTAAAATGCTCCGAGGGCTGGAGCCCCTCTGCTCTGAGGCCAGGCTGGGAGAGTTGGGGGTGTTCAGCCTGGAGCAGAGGAGGCTGCGGGCAGAGCTGAGTGCGGCCGGTCAGTACCTAAAGGGGGCCCATAGGAAAGGGGGGGACAATCTTCTTAGCAGGGCCAGCTGTGACAGGACAAGGGGGGATGGCTTTAAACTAAACCAGGGTAGGTTTAGACTGGGTCTAAGGAAGAAATTCTTTCCAGTGAGGGTGGTGAAACCCTGGCAGGGGTGGCCCAGAGGGGTGGTGGAGGCCGCATCCCTGGGAACATTCCAGGCCAGGTTGGACGGGGCTGTGAGCAACCTGATCTGGTTAAAGGTGTCCCTGGTCCCTGCAGGGGGGTTGGGCTGGGTGACCTCTAGGGGTCCCTTCCAACTCAACACATTCTGTGATTCTATGACATAGCTTCAGCGTCTTTGCGTCCCTTGCGCGGTGTCGGTGTTGACAGACATCAACTCATTAGCAAGGTCGACTCGTTAGAATTGGTGCTGCAAAAGCACAGCACCAAAACTGGTGCCGTGGGGTATTTTTTCCAGGTGGGTCACCTAGAAGTGTTATAAGAGAGGAGAGCGTGGTGCAGTTCACATGACCCTGCTTTTTGAGCTTGTCCTGCTTGTCCCTGGGATGAGTTACAGCAGAGGAACAGAGCATTGCTGGGTCTTCTTTTTGGGGGAAAAGGGCTTATTTTGAGTGTTACTTAACCACAAGTTTTAAGAACAAGGCCTCTGCACTGGATGCATCAAGGAAACCAAGCCAAGCAACCCCAGCCAAGTTGTCCTCACTGCTGTTGTGTTGGAGAAACAATCTCTATTAACAACTTGACTTGGCAGTTTCAACATTTTGGGGAAAGAAATATTTTTATTCTCCCACCAGGCCTTTCTGCTGCCATTATTGGCTACTGCTTTTCTGCCTGAACAACTTAACTCCTCTTATGTTCAGGGCACTGGACAAAAGTTAATTCAATAAAATTTAACCTTTCTCATGAAAAAGCATGTGGATTCTATGTTCTAGGTGGGAAAACCACAGGATTTTATAAATATATATATATATTTTTTTTTTTTTTTTAAAAGCCCTTGACAAGACCGTTAGAGAAACTAAGTTGCCACTGGAGAAAAGGTCCTTTTATTGCTCGAAAGCTAGTTAAAGGACAAGAAGTAAAAGGCAGGGTTTTAACGGTTGCTTTTCAGAATGGAAAAGACTCCACAGTGTGGTTCACCAGAGAGCAAGTCTGGGGTTTTTCAACATCCTCATCAGCAATCTGGAGGAGTAAGAGCAGACCCGCATCTCCGTGTTTGCAGGTGAGCTCTTCCAAGGTCATCAAGCGCCACACCCATGGAAAGCAATTCCAGAAGGCTCTCAAAAAAAAAAGAAAAAGTGGAGAAGTGTTTCAAATGAGCTTTGGTATAGGAATACCTAAGATCTGGAGGAGAAAGGTCTAAACCACACTTGCGCGATGCTGAGGTTGGAACCGGCAGCTAGAGCCGAGATCTTGGATTGCCACCAGCAGGTCTCTGAAACTGCCGGCTCAACGTGCAGCCAAGGTGGGTTCAAGGTGGCAGCCAAAAAAACCTGAGAAATTGTTATTTCTCTGCCTTCTCTGAGCATGTCCAACACTCAGGACATCACCTTGCTGCTGCAGAAAACCCTGGTGTATCCGCATTTTGAGTACTGCCTAGTCATAGAATCGTTGAATCGTTTAGGTTGGAAAAGACCTTTAAGATCATCAAGTCCAACCGCTAGTCCTGATCTCCAAGAGGAGTATGATAGTGTTGGAGAAGCAGCAAGAACAACTAAAATGACTATCGGGTTGGGGCAGCTGCTTTACAAGGTGAGAGGAAAAGGTCAGGACCCTTCAACCTGGAGAAGGGAATGCTGTTGGGAGCTTAGGAGCAAGGTGCAGCAAATCAGAACTCTTACCCAAAGGAGCAGGAGATCAGTTTAAGACAAATAATAAAGTCTTCCTTCAGTCAGCAGGTTGCCCCAGAGCCAAACACATTAGAATCATAGATTCACTTAGGTTGGAAAAACCCTTTAAGATCATCAAGTCCAACCATTCCCCTAACTCTGCCATCCCACCACTAAACCATGTCCCTAAGCACCTCGTCTGCCTGGGTTTTAAATATTATTTTAATATATTCATTATATTCATATATATTCATATATTATTTTAATATATTCATTATATTCATATATATTCATTAATAGGTTCAAAGAAGGGTTGAAGACATTCACGGGCAATAGGGCTGCCAACAGATACTAGAGGGAATGGGCAGGGTGGTGCCCCCCACACCCATGATGCTGATGCTGGGAGAGCAGAGGGGAATGAACTGAAGATATTTTGCCTCCTATGTTCCCCTGAAATCTCATCTCCTATGGCTGCTGGAAAAGACTATTGGGCCAGGTAAACTTACAGGAAAACGGGGCAGTTTACTGGACCAGATTCTCCCAAATCTAGTAAGATGTGCTTAGCTTACCATGTATCACCTCTAGACTTCATGAAGAACAAGCAGTAAGCTTCGGTCCTTATCCAATCCGTAGCCAAAACGTGGTTTCTGCATTGCATCCTGCAAACCGAAAGACCGCATCTCTGTGGTTTCCTTCGGTGTTGCCTACAAGTCACGTTCACAGCCCAGCGATGGGTTTGCTTGTTGACGAGCCAGGTGTGAAAGCTGCATGGGTCTTCCCAGCACGGGGCTGGCAGTTCAAAGGCATCTTTACATATCAAAGGATAGCGAGGTAAGAAACAGCATTTCATTAGTCAGGAAGTTATAAATTGATATCTTGATTGAAATAATTATCAAGAATTACAGGAAATACCTGGAGATGCATTTATATTCAAGAGAGTCTCCGGGGAGTAGGGGAATTTTGCCCCAGATAGGAGTTTCTGCTCAGGAGTGGGATGCAGCACGTCAAAATGAAGTCCCACCTCTTGGACCCACTACCTTGGTCCTGCCTGATGGCTTTGGTCCTCGTTTCTGAGAGCTCAGTGGGACACGGGGGAAGTCGAGACCAAGTTAAGTGCTGGATATTAACTCCTGCTTCTCTATCAGTGCCCAAGTTCACTCTAACTTTTACCTATTTTCTTAAAAACCCCACTTATTCTTACTTATTTCCTTAGATAATCTCGAGTCGGGAGTGATTTTTAAGACTGGTACTCGGTGGAGTGGCAAAGCAGAGCCATGTGAACTGCATTAATTTCAAAGCACCTCTGGCTTTGGCACCTCTGGAATCTATGGGGAACCTCTCCATCACGACAGGGGTATAAATTGGTAATGTGAAAGACAAGAAAGCATCTTATTCAGTAAATACTCATACACAGAAAAAACAAGTCCTCCCCTGCCTACGCCATGGAAAATAACCCCCCCAAGCAAAAACATTTTCAGGGTGAAGATCACATCGAAATATTCTGTGTTATATTAACGCTAAAGAAAAATATGAAATGCTGGTACCTGCACTGGTATCCTCGATTCAAGGAGGATGCAGAAAGATACTCAGTAGAGAAGGTCACAGGGCTGGAAAAGATCTCTTGGGGTGAAAAGCTCAGAGAACATGCCCTGCCACTCAGTTTTACAAAGATAAAATGACAAGGTGGATTAGAAAGACGGTCTTCGAGGGCGACTATGGAAAACAAGCAACGGGCACCCAACATGCGGAAGCTCAAGTCAGGCTGAAGTTCAAATTAAATTAAGATGCCAGCCCCGGCTGCGCCTGCGTGGCTGGAAGAGGAAAGATGGCAGGGAGAGAGGACACGAAGCCGGAGGAAAGCGGTGCTGGAAGAAGGGAATGTTGCTTGGAGGAGTTATTTATGATCCGCCGGGAAACCGAAGAGATACACAGCCTGGGAGTCCCTGGGGATCTGTCCCAGGCCTGGTACTGCTCAAAATATTTTTTTAATAATTACTTGCATGAATAGAAAATTTGCTTATTACAGCTGCAAATGATACCAAGCCGGGAGGGACTTCAAGTACTTTGGAGGATGGGCTGGAACTTCAAAACAATCTTGACACATTAGAGAAATAGCCTGGAAAAAAAAAAAAAATTAGGCTGCAATTTAGTAGAAACAAAGGGAAAACTTGCTGCTTGTGTAAGAATAGCTGAGGTGCAGAGCACAGCCCGGGCAGGGAGCGGGTGAGCCGGGATGCGGCAGCGCATCCCTGCCTGGACCAAGTGGCCCTCCTCGTGCTGCTAGGAGAGCAGCAAACGGCAGGCAGGGGTGTGCAGATGTTGCCTGGGGGACACGCAGAGCAATGCTTTAGATCTGGGGGTGTTCAGCCTGGAGCAGAGGAGGCTGAGGGGAGCCCTCATCACTCCCTACAACTGCCTGAGAGGAGGGGGGAGCCGGGGGGGTCGGGCTCTGCTCCCAGGGAAGGGGCGATGGGACGAGGGGCACCGGCCTCAAGTTGTGCCAGGGCAGGGTGAGGTTGGCCCTGGGGAACAATTCCTTCCCCAAAGGGCTGTCAGGCACTGGAAGGGGCTGCCCAGGGAAGGGGTCAAGTCCCCACCCCTGGGGGGGATTTAAAAGCCAGGTAGATGAGGTGCTGAGGGCCGGGGTTTGGGGGTGGGATGGCAGGGGTAGGGGAACGGCTGGGCTGGGGGAGCTTAAAGGGCTTTCCAAACCTAAATGATTCCATGATTCTAGATATGCATGGCACCCCAAAGCCTGGGCTGAAGTATGTTGTCCACTTGGGTATGGTGCTTTGGGGAGGTTATGGGCTGATGGTAGAGTCTAGGAGATGGTCAGATGTAGGAAGTTGCAAAAAAAAACCAAACCCAACAAAAAACCCAACACAAACCAACAAAAACCAAACCAAAAAAACCCAACCCAAAAACCTCAACACCCCCAAAACCACCCCCAAAAAACCAAAGGACCTCAAGCTATTTAGTCCAGAAAAGACCAGATTTGGGCAAGAGTGAATACAACGCTTCTACAAATATTTAATGTGGCCTTTTCCCTTCTACTTACACACTGAAGTAGAAGGAAAAAGGTCATTCTCCTCCTCTCTAACTACGAGAAGTAACAATGGGCTTAAGTGGCAGCAAAGGAGCTTTAGTTTAGCCATCAGAAAATTAATTTTTATTTTTTATTTTTTTTTTATACTGTGGACAGTTCAGGCAATTTTGCTTTCGGTGCTTCAACTGCTGAATCTTGGTGCTGGCAATTTTTTACAGACAGGTACAGATAAGAACTACTGCATTATATACAGATCTTGCCTCTGGGGAGGAGGAAACAGTGCCGAAAGGGCCCCTTTTTGCTCTGCTCTCTGGCACAAACCTTTTCTGAAAGGTGGGGGTTCAAAGCTATGGATAGAAACAAAAGACAATGGTGGAATCTGTGCAGTTTCCTGCAGGATGGCTGTAGGAACTCCATCACTAAAGCTGCACTTCACCATCCAGATGGGTTTTTTTTTTGCAGATAGAGCTGTTCCCATAAAAAATTTGTAATTTTTTGGATTTGTTTCCCCCCTAGTTTAATGGAAAACGAAGAAAGGTGTACAACGCACTGCATACTGCTACACTCATCTAAAAATCACACCATGTAGCAAAGGCACAGCCAGGCAGCCTCTGTTTTATGTTATTAGCTCACATCCCCAGATTCGCTGCTGTTGACCAAATTGCCCTGAAGAGAGCTCTCATTTCTCTAATAACCAACCCTGCCGAGCTCAGCAGGGAATCGCATCTTCGCAGCGTGCTTGCGAGCTCTCGAGAGCGCGGGATTGCCCCAGATGACACCAGAAGGCTTTGGTGGTACGGAGAAACCAACATCCATCTCAATGTCTTCGGTAACGCTCTGCTCTCCAGACCACCTTCCCTCCCCCTTGTTTTTTTGACTTCTTTAAATGAAGGACTGTTTGTCACAAGGAAGAGATTCAGCCTTTGAAGAAGGGAGAGCCAAGGTCCAAGGTCAAGAGAGCATGGGCTGAAGGCTGTTGCTATCCAGGCGGAGTGGCAGGTCCTAGCAAAGTCAGTGGAATATGAGATACCCAGCATGTTCCTCAAAATTATGTCTAAGCCTTGGTACCAAATAGCAATGCTCTTTGCAGAGGAGCTGCTGCTCTTCCCTTTCTGCCTGTGACTAGAGGTGACATTAGCAGCCAAGGCGGAGGAACCCTGGGCAGCCACTGGTCATGGGACACAATAAGGACTCATTGGTCCCTACACGGAAGACATGGAAAAGAAGTGAAATGAAGTGACCGGGGGACTGTTGCTCGTTATTCCTCTCAAAAAGAGATGCTAAGGACACTCAATGAAATTATATAATCATAGAATCATCTAGGTTGGAAAAGCCCTTTAAGATCATCAAGCCCAACCGTTCCCCCAACCCTGCGATCCCACCACTAAACCCTGGCCCTAAGCACCTCATCTGTCCAGCTTTTAAATCCCTCCAGGGATGGGGACTTGACCACTTCCCCAGGCAGCCCATTCCAGAGCCTGACAACCCTGTAGGTGAAGAAATTTTTCCTAATGTCCAACCTAACCCTGCCCTGGCGCAACTTCAGACCATTTCCCCTCATCCTATCGTCCATCACTAGGGAGAAGAGGCCGACCCCCCACCTCGCTACAGCCTCCTTTCAGGTCGTGTAGAGGGTGATAAGGTCTCCCCTCAGCCTCCTTATCAAACTGGACATCATGGTAGAAAAAAAAAAACAAACCACAAATTCCCCACCCCCAGTGTTATTTCTTTAAGAGGTAGAAGCCACCATGCTGCAGACCTCAGAAGCATAAAGGGATTAAAAAACACCACCACCAAAACACAACTGCTTCCTACAGCCATCATTAAACACAGTGGTTTGCACGCAGCTGTTGCAAAAGCCTGCTACGTTTACCAAGGAAGGATGATATATTTGTCCTCTTGCTTTTCCTTTCCTTCCTGCACCTGCAACTCTGTTATAACCACCGCTACGCCCCTTTTATTCTAGGACCTCACTTCTTTTATCCTAGAAAAGCTTTGCAGCTGGCTCTGCCCCAGCCTGGGGAGCACCCGCAACAAGAGCCCTTCTCCGTATTTGGGGCTACCCCTCCACCTGAGCCTCTTTTCTGATAGCAAGGCACATCAGGCAGGCAGTTGCTTTAATCTGAAAGGAGCAGCATCGGGTTTGGCCACGCTGAGGGGATGTTGAGGGTGGGCGTTTGCAGGGAAGCTCTCACCTCCCTTTCCTTCAAGTTCTGTGCCACCGAGTATAAATATATCAATTGACAAAGCTACACTGATTTAAAAAAAAAAAAAGCTTTCTTTATGCCAAATAACCAGCCTTCGCGACAGAATGGGTTTGCTTTTTCATTTTCCTTTAAACATACTTCTTCAACCAGCACTTGAAGACCCAAAAGCCTCTGTCAATTGATTCATCTCGCTGGCACGCTGCCGAAGAGTTGGGCGTTTCTCCTGGAAGCACAGTGATCAGCCCCTTACCCCCTCCCTGTCCTGAGGACCTTCCCAATCCTCCTCATGCTTTTCACGGCTCATTTTCCAAAACATGTTGGGGAGAAGTTACACAGATGCTGCCTGAGCAACGGGATGGGCAGGTAAGGCACTAGGAGTGGGGATGAACTCTTCCTCATCCTATCTTGCGGGATGAATCACAGAATCCCAGGTTGGAAGGGACCTCAAGGATCATCTGGTCCAACCTTTCTAGGCAAGAGCACAGTCTAGACAAGATGGCCCAGCACCCTGTCCAGCTGAGTCTTCAAAGTGCCCAACGTGGTGGAGTCAACCTGCAGAAATTATTCCAGTGGTTTACTGTTCTCATGGTGAAAAATTTTCCCCTCACGTTCAATCGGAATCTTCTCAGGATTAACTTGTACCCATTACCCCATCTCTTTTCCATGTGACCCCTTGTAAAAAGGGGTCTCCATCTTCTTTGTAGCCACCCTTTAAATGCTGGTATGTGGTGATGTCTCCCCTAAGCCTTTTCTCAGGGCTGAACAAACCCATCTCTCTCAGCCTTTCGTCATATGGCAGGCTTCTCAGTCCTTGGATCATCTTGGTGGCCCTTCTCTGGACCCCCTCCAGCCTGTCCACATCGTTTTGTATAGGGGGGATCAGAACTGTACACAGTATTCCAGGTGTGGCCTGACAAGCACTGAGCGGAGTGTGATAATGACTTCTTTATCTCTGCTGGTGATGCCCTTGTTGATGCCCCCAGCATCCCGTTGGTCGTCTTGGCCACAGCAGCGCACTGATCCCTCCTATGGAGCTTGTTGGCCACCAGGACCCCCAGGTCCCTTCCCACAGAGCTGCTCCCCAGCCAGGTACATCCCAGCCCGTGCTGCACTCCTGGACTGCGTTTTCCCAGGTGCAAGACCTTACATTTGTCTGTGTTGAACTTCATAAGGTTCTTGTCAGCCCACTCCTCCAGCCTATCCAGGTCTTCCTGCAGGGTGGCTCTCCCTTCTGGAGTGCAAGATGCATCGTTCCGGGTGCACGGTGAGCTGGAAGAAAAAGAAAGCCCAAGAGGCAAGGCAGCCTCTTCCTGGCTGAATTAAGGAACTGAATTAAGGAATTTTGCAGCCTAAGGCCAGGACTAGGACGTAATGCCAGGGTGGGAGCTACAAGTGTTGACAAGCTGCGTTGCGCTCGGCGCTCTCGTTAGACCATGCTTTGGGTAAGGGCGTTGGTTTTCTTGGGCTGCACCACACTCTTTCAAGGACAGACACACATCACAGCGGAAATATCAATTAATAGATACCAAATTGATGCCCACTCCCTCTTTTGTGCATCCGCTGTGAGTCTGAAATATTACCCTCATTACAAAAGAAACCAGAACTGCCACAGATCTTCTGATTTCACGCGTGCAATCCTATCTACTTCAGAGGGATTACACGGACGTTATCAAATTCAAGACTGGGTCCCTTTAATTGTTTGTATCATTTTTAAACAGTTTTAACTTACCACAGTTAAGCAACTACAGCGTTTTAAAACCAGGTGGAAAATCATTAGTTTCCCAACCATATTAAAAAAAAAAAAATCATTTATATGGATATGAAGTAGGGGTGGAGCATGCAAAGCTTTATCTTCTCATGATTTAAATCCCAGGCAGCGTTCAGTTCAGAAATTACACCAGATGGATTCCAGGGTGCAGCTCAAGGTCATCTAAATACCGCGTTCCCCTCCAAACTGTAAGCATGATCGTCATGAACCACACAAAGCCATCAACAGAAATTTAATACAGCGTCAGATACTTGGGTGATCTCCTGAAAGAGCACTTTAAACGCTTCTTGCCCTCGAGCGCGAGGACGCAAATAGCCCTTGTTTAAAAGCGAGAGAGTAGGAAGGAAACCTCTCTGCACGTCGGTATCGTAGGAAAAGTGCATTTACGCCGGTGCTCTGGAAATAGTTTCTTTTTAGGAACTAGTGGTTTGACAGCCAGATGGGTCATTTCAGCTTGCCTTTTGCTAGGTAAGTTAAGTCACCCACCTGCAACTGAAGAGAGAATGCCTGGTACCGCAGAGCGCCACCGCAGCAATGTTCTGTGTACTACGTAACGGATGATTGATTGCCAAAACAACCGAAGACGTTCAGACCTGACCTTATCTAGATCCCCCCCCCCCTTTTTTTTTATGAAACCACTTATACTTGAGTCATAATTTTACTAGATTACAGGAGTTAAGACTTAATAGAAGAACATCACTAATGAGCGATACATACCATAATACATACATGTCAGCCACTCTATTTTTTAACACTGCGTGCTCCAGCCTCCTCAAGGTGACGGTGGCTTGACCTCAACAGCAGCAGGTCCACAGCACCTGAGAGCAGCCCCGTGATCCCCATGTTCAACTTCTGCAGAAAATATGGCTTTTTAAGCACAAAAAAGCAACGTTATGCATTAGAAAGCAAGGTCCTTGACTAGCTCTCTTTAACAAGGAAGACCGAGACTGGTTTCACACTGCCGTGCAAGACGCAGGTTGTCCATTCACCCTTCCCCTACCTTACATTAACTATTTTTTTACCTCTTTCATCACTATTACATCAATCCCTGGAGTTTCTACTTTTCCTGCCCAGGATTTCTTGTGCCTCCTCCTCAAAGGCAGTGCTCTGAAATCTGGGAAACACCAGGTTAACCGGATCACGCTACAGACTAAATCGAACAACAAGGGAACACTTCCACTTGTCCTTTTTTACCTCAGACCACGACAATTAGCCTTTAAATTAGGACAGAGCCCGCATTTTCTAATGAAATCCAGTTTTTCTGGAACAGAAAGCCTAAAAGACTAATGGATTAGTCTGCTGAGCCATTACATCTGCTGACTTGAACTAGCACCACATTTCCAATATGCTTACGGAAACGATGTGGGAATGTGTATTTGGGAAAGAATATTTAGCAAAAGTAGTTGAACTCAGCCCGTTGAGAGATTTCCGTGTAGATCTGGTAAGTGCATCCTCGCACAAAGGATAAGAACCTTTTCTATATCTTAAGGAAATGGTGAGACCTCAAATCACTTGGAAATTTCAAAATATTTGTTCCTCCAACAACTATTATGTAAACCCGGTACAGAGCCTTGCTGAGGAATCATTCCCTAAGTAGGTCAGGAAAAGGAAAGGCAACTTGTCTGTAGTCCTGCGAGGGACAAAAGCGGATACAGAAATTTAAGTATATTTTTAATTTTCCTGCTTGTTTCCCTCCAGCAGCAAACAGAATTTTTCCAGATGTAGAGAAAACAGCATTTGCAGATATGTACAAAAGTTTATTTTACAAACAGCAAACTACTTTTGAATAACAAAATTGCAAAAACATAGACCAACATTAGAAAACCAGCTCAGGGGTACATTTTCTATCTAAAGCACAATTTAACAGACTTCACTAAGTAAAAATACTCCCCCCCCCCCCGTCCCCGTCCCCAACCATCTACCAGATGGAATTTTTTTATAAAGCTTTAATTCAAGATAGGAAATAGACATTAGTGACATTGCAGTCATTTTGGACAACTACAATTAATTGATCGACCTTATTTCTATTACCTTTTCCTGGCCTTAAAAATAAAAAGTCCACTCAGATCTGAAATATGACAAAGTCCAATTCTGGAGCATTTTTTTCCTCTAATAAGTGCTGAATGGCAATATTTATAGTTGTATATTTTGTTACACCACTACCCCACTAGTTCTATTTTCTCAGGAAGGGAAAAACCAAGTTACATTTGTACTTAAAACTATGAAACCGCAACAAACATTACCTTGACTTAGCAATGAAGTATTTGTCCAGGACCCCTGAAATGGCTGCTACTGTTAGAAACATGTCTGCAAATGTATATGGACTTGGGTAATAAATGTACTTAATGTTAAAGAGCATAAGCAGCTTACAAAATATCGATTGGAAAAGATAACGTGTGCACGCTTTTTCCTTGAACTACAAGAGTAGGAAGGGTGCAAGTCCAGAATTTTGGATTCTTCTAGGAATTGAAAAACCTAAGGGACAAGTTCAGTTTTAGGAACCTGCACACAAATGCCTTACTCAGCTGTTCACGGACAGAAATGGAGGGCATCGTTACAGTCTTCAAACTCCACTTTGAACTTTCTTTTCATGTTTCAGAAGGGTACCGAAACCTAATTTTGGATAGCTTAATTCAATCAAAGAGACAGTGTAAACTGACGTCTAAGCAAGAAATGACCACTTTTAATTTTCAAAGCTGCTGGGTCCTGATGAGATCTTAAAAAAAAAAAAAAAAATCATTTTCAATATTTGAAAACATTTGAGAAAATGAAAGCATCTGAAGATATTACAGAAAGTCAGTAATGAAAACTATTGTAATACAACAGTACTCATTAGCTGTAATAAAGCTATGTTAGTCTGTTTTTTCACTACAGACCCCACTTTCCAGGTTACATTATGCCATTAAAAAACTGTTTCTTAGTACACAACTTTCTAAACACTGAAAAAATTTACAAATTATTTTAAATCACCTCAATCAGAATATTGCAAAAATTACTCTATGCTCTTCAGCTTAAATCTATGGGGTTTTTTGCAAACCATTTACCTGTAACATGGAGTCATTTTTGATATTAAACTTTACTTTGAAAGTATTATCCATGCTTTTTATCAGCCATACCAGTACTTTCGTAGTCATATCACCTTAACAATACATAGTTCACTATCTGCAATATCAATATCCGATATTCCCTCTGGCGAATGGGATACATCTACAGATGTTTTATAAAGGGACCATTACGTTTTGTTTTCTCAAAAAATCATCATCACGCAAGTTTTTTTAAAAAGTGTTTTGACCAAATTCATGATCTACTCAGCAGATTACAACGTTCCGCTTCAGAACGTGTCGAAGTACGCCAAGCACTGTAATAGGAATTGAAATGGCATTCAAAAGTGTTCAGAAACACTTTTTTTTTTAGACTCTTTAAGAACATCGCTGTTTATCACAAAATTCACTTTTAAACACAGAAGTTTAGACAAGTTGGATATTAAGATCAAAACTCATTCATCCCACTTTTGCTCACTGCTTGTCAGTTCGACGGTTCCCGTTGTGCCGACTTCCGTAACAGCGCAGTACAGGAAGGATTAAGACAGAGTGGCAGTCTTTGTTTTCATCACCTAGCTGTTGGGTATATACGGTATATAATGCAATAATCAACAAGACAGCATGGAACCCATCTTCCAGCATTTAAAAAAAAAAAAAAGCATTTTAATAAACTAGAAATGGCAGCCTTTGTAAGAAGTTTTCTTCACAGTTTTATAGTTGCTAGCATATATTTCATAATAACAGGCAGAAAGTCCTGTATGTTTATAAACAGACTTGAAGACAGTACTGATTGCTGCACCCAGAAAAGTGGTGGCAACAAATTCACCGAAGTGTCGTTCATGGCTTGGAAAACCCAACTCAAGGAAATAAAACTTCCACCCCCCACCCCCCATTTTGTAAAAGTAGCATTTCACGTTAAAAAAAAAAAAAAAAAAAAAAAAAAAAAATCAGTTGAGTTGAGCTCAGTACTCCTCTCCATAAGTATACAGTCAGTCAAGTGAGTTCACTGTTAAACGGTAAAGTTTCAGCTAACTCAGGAAACGCCCTTCAACTTCACTTGTGACACTGTCAAAACAGGTTTTTTTTTGAACATAACACTGAAAAAAATTATTAAATACAGTTTCCATTGTCAAAGAAACGTTTTCAGCTGTATCTGCTGCTTTCACTGGGGCTTCGGTTGTTCGAGTAACTGCGATCACTTTCACTGTCAGAGCCATAAGATCTACAAAGAAAAGATTAAAATGCCTCAAAATTGTATTTTGAGCTCCAAATTCAAAACTGCACTATGTTAAAAAAAATTGTCAGGACAGACAGACACAAGACAAGGAGAAAACATGGAAGAAGTCTTTAACAGGAACGTATTTCATATAACTGAAGTATTCATTAAGGGACACTCAAAATTAAAACAATCATTAACTTTACACGATGAAACCCCTGTGTAACTCAAGCCAAACTGTGCTTGTAGCTACAAAGTCTCTTGCTTTCTCTTGTACAGCTAAGAAATCATCAAAAATAACTGGCTTTGTAAATGCTAATAGCTGACTGAGAAGTGTATTCTAACAGATATAGTTTCATATTGCAAGTGTTGCTCAACTAAGATAATTTCACAAATCCTTGCTTTATATATCGCAGTTTTTCATTCGAAGAAGGGTCTTAAGAATTAGGCCCCATAACAATAAGAGGAGTGTGTGAGTGTCTGCAGAATGGAAGTTGTAGATTAAAATGTTTTGGCTTATCCAGAAGAATTCCAAGCTCAGCACCTGGCCAAACGTCAAGACAGAGTCCAGATGGTTTCAGACAAGCCACAGGACATCTTCAAATTACACAGAATAAACTTTCATTAGAGATTTTCTAGCCTTGTGCCTGTAAGGAAAGCTTTCTAAATGAAAGATGAGCATATCCTAATCCAACATTGTTTCTCTGAAGCTTCCCAACATCCTAAACTGATGATTTTGTAAGTCTATTTCCACACTCTTTGTTAATCTCATTAATTTCCCCTCAAACACAAGATGAAAGTTGACTTACTGTCAGAACTAGGCGGGGAAATGGGTGAGAGCAAAGTCCATTACAGAGCTGGTACAAAGTTGTGAAAAAATGAGTATGCAGGACAGCAGAGGATGAAAATTTACAGCAGTCTTATAGATCTGCCTCATTTACTGCCTAATAGGGGACATACTAGAAGGTACAAAACAAACCATCACTGATGCTCACTAAATATACATATCCCGTTCCACTTCTGATCTTTGTGCAATGTGCTCGCTTACACCTATATAATTCCCCTGGACTGAGTAGAATAAAATTTATCCTAAATTCACCAGAAGCACACTGGAGTTGCAGGTAAAGTGTTCTTTCAAAAGATGTTCTAGGAAGTTAAAAATTAATTCGGGATAGCACTGCAATTTTTAATTTTCTTTCCAGATTTTTTTTAAATCCACTTTTGCAGTCTAACCAAAAAGAATTTACCATGCAGTGGAATTCTTTGCATACCAGGTAGCTTTTAATCCCTAACAGGGCACTTGATTTCAATCTTGAGAGCTAGTTCACTGTAGTTTTTAAGAAACATTTAGAATTATTAAAAAAACCCAAACGTGCTTATTTTGAATGCATACATCCAATGAACTGGAACCTTCTCAAATCTTTCTCATCCTAGTTTCTTCCCCATCCTCAAATTCAGCATGTCAGGAATTCTGACTTCCTCGCTCACACTCTTGCTCTGATTTTAATTGGTTTTGATTATTACTTTTGGTAACAATGCATTTCTTATGCTTGGGGGAAAAAACCTCCAAACATCAGCCTTGATGAATGTCATAAGTATTTATCAAATTATTTTGCATAAACAGGCAAAGTCATGCTAGCAACACCATACCTGGATCGCCTATCATAACTTCTAGATCTTCGATAGCTGTCACTCCTTTTACTTCTACTTCGACTTCTGCTATAGTAACTATCGTACGTGTATGACCTACTTTAAAGGGAAAAGAAAGTAATCATAAATTTAATTTTTAAAATTTTTTTAAATGCTTTAAAGACATTTGACTGGCTATATAGAAATTACTTTTGAAGGATGTGGCAAACAGAATCATTATACATTTCATAAAAGTTTAAATGGAAGAATATCTTCAAAACAACAGTGAAAATCTCAAATTTATTATCTAGAAAAGACTTACTAAGCATTTAAAAAGTTTTTGTGTTTTCTCTACAAATTGTAGACGCAGTAAAAGTCTTGTTTGCCAATACTTCTGAAAGCAAGCAACAAAGTGATTCCATTTATAACTCAATTTTATTCTAACAATAAAGGGAAATGTGTTCAGTATTCCTTATCTCATATCATCCCCTATAACTGCAATGCCAGGATGATTTGATTATTTTCAGCTTTTAAAAGTGTCCTATGTTGATTTTGCTTTAACTCAAGTTGCTATCATGATATTATACTTTTAAGTAGCAGAGATAAGGGGGTGTTCTTATACCAAGGTATTGTTATAGTAAGTACGTTTATTGCAGAGTTTGTATAAAACTATAATCCATACCTGGATCGACTGTGATGGCCATAAGAACTACTTCTGGATCTACTTCTACTATAGGTTCGACTGACAAAAACAAAAACACGGAGATATTTTAAGTTAATCAGAAGGAAGCACTGAAAAGAGTCGGGGGAGAGGGGGAACAAGAGGAGAGGAACCCGCTTTGCTCAGAATTCCTCATCCATACTATGAAACATAAAAGAGAATTATTTTTCAGTAACAGAATAGTCAGATTTCAAAATTCCCTAACTTGCATATTTCAAGTAGATACTTCAGACTGCAGTATGCATAGCTAAGCACATTTCCAGCTCGCTCAGAGGCTGACGCATCAGATGGCTGTGCCTAATTAACTGGTTTTGTAACACACCCCAGCACTAGCTCCAATCAGAGAAACTTACCTACGGCTCTTGTAACTGTGGTAAGAACTACTTCGACTTCTTGACCGATCTCTACTATACCATCCTCTGCTTCGGCTTCTTGTATAGCTTCTTGACCTACAATCAATGAACAACTTTGAAAAGCACAAAATAGAACGTAACTGAAGAAAAGGGCAGCAGAAAACAGGAAGCAAAAGCATTATAAAGCTTAATCTTGTAAGCTAAACGTTTATTCTATACCTAAATATTTATTCCATACTTGCTAAATGATACATTGTTTAAAAGAAACACGCCTTGAAAATAGCAGAACTTTCAAGTTAACACGGTAGGCTGTGGGAAGAGCACAAACTTCTTACCTGTATGAATATGTAGAACTTCGGGATCGACTTCTGGAGTGACTGTAAGATAGGGACCTTGTTCTGTGTCTGGATTTAGATTCGGATTTACTTCGTGACCTACTGATACTCCTGGAAGGGCTATTGTCACCTCTACTTGGAGATTCTTCCTCACTAGAACTTTCTTGGTTCCTTGGCCTCCGATTTAGCCGTGCTGTTTTTCTAACTTCATCAAACAGAGATCCAGGCCTTACTTTATTTTTAGCTTTTATTTCAATTCTTAAACCTGCTGGTTTAGGCTCCGGTGCTGAAACTACATTCTTAACTTCCGTGGCAGTACTAATTGTTGCTGGCTGTAAATTACCAACACCTTGCAAAGGCTTCCATTTATTATCTATCACATTGCTTTGTGTGCTTTCAGTAATTTCACTTTTTAAACTACAGTCTTTAGCACTAGACACAGGGACAGAGTTAATTTCTTGCTTTCCTGTTTCTTTTTCTTCTTTAATATTAATAAAGTCTGCAATATTGTTTCCTAGTTTGACAGCATCTTGTTCAGGGGTCTCAACCTGTAAATCTTTCTTTGTACTAGCACTTAAAGCCTGAGGTTTAGCAGTGAGAATGACAGGAGACAAAATGTCCACATCAACCTTCCCTGGCGAGTTACGATCTGGGGTACAAATCTCCATGTTGTCATCTGTCTGAATAACATCTTCCAATCCGTTCTGGTTACTTTCTTCAGCTTGTTTAATCTCATTCTTGCAAGCGGTCATATTTATTCCTGAGTTTAAAATCCTGGTTGAAGCATTTGTTTCAATGCTATCTTTATTAAGGTTACTGTGACCTGGTGAGGCATCACATGTAGTGTTTTTACCCAAAAGGTTTGCATCCGCACAAGACTTCTCACCATTTCCAATTTTATCTTTGGCTATTTCATCCTTTTCATAAACTTGGTTTTTATCCTTTACGTCCCTGGTAAGCTGCTTTTCCTTTTTATTGTCCTTGGTAACCAGCTTTTCATTTATCTCATCATCATCTTCTTCACCAAACTCCAGGGGGGGCTGCCAATGAAACATTTCTTTTCTTTTCTGAACTTTGTGTTTCTTCTCCTTTTTCCCTTTGGATTTTTCTTTTGCTTTTTTGGAATGTGATTTTTTAAGAGGTTTTTTTGATCCATGTTTGTGTTTTTTTGACTTTCCTCTGATGTTTGTTGAACTAGAACAGGAACTGTCCGATTCAGAAGATGACAACTGCTTGCTTGTCTTCCACGTACAATCAGAATCCAGAAAGCCTTCTGAAGAATTTGATTGTTTTTTTATCCTTTTGGTAACGCTAAGCTCTGTATCAGATCCTGATGTGGCCTCTCCTTCTTCTTTACTCGAGGAGGGTCTGGAATCTCCCTTATTATGCCTTACCTCTCCTCTTTCGGAATTTGATTCGGAGTCCCATTTACTACCTGAATAGGACTTTCGTTTAGTTTTTGCACCACCTCTAGGCTGCTCAGAGGATTTCTCCTTAGCTGCTTTCTTTTTCGCATGATCAGAATCCCGCTCACACTTGGATTTCTCCTCCCCTCTCTCAGAACTTAAGCTATTTTTATCCTGTTTCTGAGTATCTCCTTCTAATTGAAAACGTCCTTCTTTTTCTTGGGCTACTTTCATTCTGGCAGAACGCTCGCTGTCAGTAGAGAAGTCTGAAGATGATAAACTGTCGCTCTCTTTCAAGCCTTGAGAAGACTCATCATAGTCTTTTGCACACTTATAAGGGACAGTACTTTCAGAGCTCGTTTCTTGCCTCAGTTTAAGAGACCGAGCATTTTGATCATTTGATGCAGATTTTCTTTTGTTTCTATGTCTATTGTCATCACTAAGGGAATAATAAGATGTTGACTCGCTATAACCTGACCTGTCGCTGCGGTATTTACTCAGTGATGGTGATCTGCCAGAAGAATGAGATTTTGTCCTAGAGCTAGATGGACTTCTAGATCTCGTGTAAGATCTTGAGTACGACCTACTTCGAGAGGACCTGCTTCTTGATCTTAGCCAACTATCTGAGCTTCTGTCACTGTGATATTTGGAATAACCGCTTCGATCGCTATCTGAACTCCTTTGTCGCTTATGGTAGGAGGAAGAAGTGTTAGCCTCTTTAACAACTACTAAATTGTAATTAGTTGGTGTGGGTATTAAATGGGTTGTTTTGGCTTTCATTTCCTGAATTCGCTCATAAGATGGCTTCCACGGTTTCTGCCCAGGCTTCCACCTTGAAGGCGGTGGGCTATCACTTAAGGGTATAACAGGGAGGGTTTCTGGGACAACGGGTGGTACGACAACTTTATCACTCGGGAGTATAACTGCTCTTACAGGCTCAGCTGTCTTGTTCAACTTACTTTCATTTAATCGTGTTGAAATATTTCGTGGAGAACTGGAAACTGTCTTTTGATGCCTAGGGTTAGAACTTGACCTTGACCTACTTTGAGAACGCGATGATTTAGAGGCTGATCTTGATCTAGAACTTCTTCGGGAGTAAGATCTTGATTTAGACCTAGATCTGGACCTGTAGTATGATCGACTCCCTCTGCTTGATAAAGTTGATGAACTCTGGTCTTCCTTATCAGATTTAGACCAGTCTCTTCTGGATGAATGCCTAGATGATGATGATGATGAACGAGATTTCCTCTCACGATCACAAGATGATTTTGTTCTCCTGAGGAAGGAATGAGAGGATTCTACATCTGACGAGGCTGATGTTTTCTTTTTTTTCGTTTGTTTGTGCTTCTTGACATGCTTCTGCTTTTTAGATTTCTTTTTGTGTTTCACCTTCTTTTTCTCTTTTCTGTGCTTTTTGTGATGGCTGGAATATCTCACAGTGCTTAGATCAGAATAACCATTATGTGACCAAGATCTTGACCTCCGGGATGCACTTCTCTCATCCCATCTGCTTGTACATGGATCACTCAACCTTAAAAAGAAACAAACAAGACCCCACTAAGTAGAAAATATTTTAAAAAAATCTAAACTAAGAATTTCCCCTCCTCCAAGTCAACTAATGAAGTTTAAACCCCCCCGTCCTCTTTATTAACAGAAAACTGTGTTTTGAATGAGCTTGTTCACTCATTTTAAGGTATGGAATTACACCACTATCAAGAGAGCTACTTCTCTCTAAGAAGTTAATTAGCCAACATCAGCAATTTTTGCATACTTTAGAACCTGTGTAAAGAGATTTAATGTTTAATGTTAAGTCCATAGGACTTTGGGTAGTTACAGCTAACACTACAACTACGGGATCAGAAAATTTTAAATAAAATTTAAAAATTCATTTTTTTTTTTTGGACTGCAATGTATCAATAAACTGAAAAAAAAATTATCATAAACATTTGCAATTATTTAATAAAATTCATTCTTCAGTTTTGCTTTTAGGGTTTATCTACTGTAATTTGATACAAGCTGATATTTAGTATCAAGCAATCAGAAATTCTGGAGCTGGCTTCCATCGCAGAGTTTGTAACTGCAGAAAGAACATGTAACTAAAACAATACAGGATTGGTGGATTCGATTGCCTTATTTGATATCCAGAGAAACCACATAACCAAGCTTGAGGCTAAAGGAAGTCTGACACGACTAGCTCTATGGAAAGCAACAGGAAACTGGAGAGATCAATTAATTACTTCTTAAATAAGTATCCAAGATGGCCCCATCAGAAACAACTCTTCTGATCTTCTGATACTTTTCAGCATGTGTTCATCTGGTGTCACATTAGCAAAGCAGAAATGTTTTAAGAAAGTTTTCCACTTCTAATTTTCGGAATTTAAATGGAATGTGTTGACCACAAAGATATTTACATTTTTTATTCAAACATGAATGACATGGTACATCTACACAATTTATTAAAGCTTGTGCAAAAGAACCAAGACATTTTAAATTTGAAGTAAGGATCTTACTTATCGCCTTTACTCCACTTTTCTCCACTAGGTGGTCTATATGTTCGTAATCTCTGCATTTCCTCTTTCCAGTGAGGAGGGGTCTCACTGCTCTCATCATCATCGGATTCAGAACACGATCGTGATCGAGGTGGGGTGTGATATCGCTACGAAAACAAAGATAGATAGATGTAGAATATATTTTTCTTTAAAAAAGACTGGATAATATAGAAAATATACTGTGACTCTTACCAAGATTTTGCATGCATCTTCATAGCACAAGCCAGACAACATTATCCATACAAAGTCCAGGAAGATGACACAAATTCTAGATTTTCTGCCAAAAATACCCACTTTTGGCATGCATATATCCCACATGTGAGACAGGATTACACAGCTAACTTTTTTCATAGTCTGAGAACATTTCTCAAAGCTTGAGAGGGGCCAGCTAAGCCACTTTTC
The DNA here is from genome assembly GCA_034008185.1 of Gorsachius magnificus. NCBI lineage: Eukaryota > Metazoa > Chordata > Aves > Pelecaniformes > Ardeidae > Gorsachius > Gorsachius magnificus. The sequence continues at coordinate 155,624,120 of CM067082.1, read as the reverse complement.
CAAAACATAAAAGGAAGAATTGAGGAAAAGGTCATGGATTCCCTTTACATCATACCTTTTGAAATAACACAATTACTGCAGATAACCAACATTTTTTTTTCAGGATAGTAAAGCACAGACGCTTCACTTCAGTTTGCAGACACCTAACTGCTTATATGGGTAAAGACAAGTCCTATTTCAAAAGTTACTGCTGTTTACCCCTTCAGAAATGGGAATCCAGTTTAAGACACCTTCCAAGCAAAAAATAAATAAATAAAAATAATCTTTCACAAAAGTGTAATGAAGCTTCATACTTAAAAATTATGCTTAGGCGCAGCATTTAAGTAGGCAATAAGAGCTACTTGTGCAGCAGAGAAAAAACTCTAATATTGCTAGCTCATTATTTTCCATTACCCAGTTGGATACACACTTAGGTAAATCCTGTGAGGAAATTAGATGCTCCTTGACTCAATAAAGACAAACATCTGGATTTTACTCAATTATTTTAAGCCACTTATAAAAGCATGCAATATGTGAAAAAAATAAAGTATTACTCCCCAGAATGAAATCAGAAAGTTGCATATATTGGTTTATTCAGTTAATTACAGGCAGAAGTCTCGAAGGCATCCTGTTTATGTAAAAAAATAAAGATAACCTGCCATGAAGATTTGGAGGTTCCTATCCTTTGAGCTGAAGCAATGACTACTAAAAAAACCCCACTTTTACAGATGAATGGCACAGAATAGGTGACCAAGGTTTCACGGACCTCCCTAATTCTCTCATATTGTACTCAGGAGTCTCTCAGAACCTAAGAGGATTCAAAACTACAAATGCGTATCTTGAAAACATCAAACGTGTTCGCCCTGGGTAGGAACTGTTGCTAATCAGACTATTGGAGATCAGCAGAAAAATGTGTTTCTCCAACTAACTGCTAGCCCTAAATTATTTCTGGTATTATTCATTTTCATTTTTAATTTTGCCAAGAGGCTGCCCAAACTACAGAAACCAAGACACAGATACCCAAATCCCTTGTAAAAGCCAATTCCACTCAGCTTTACGCTATTTTTCTTGCAGTCTTTATTTACATAAATATTTCAAAACATTCCATTTAAAAGGCTTTCTTTAGTGGGTATCACAAGTGTCAAATACAAATGAAAGCTGTCAGATGCATCAAGAACAGCTATCAGATTTAATGTCAAGGCTGGCAAATAAGGCTCGGTTCTCAGGTGAGGCCCAAACACTACAATACCTTGTTAGGACCATCTAAGACGTTAATTTTGTGGCTTAAAATAATTGCATCACAGGGATCAGTAGAAAAGCACTTCTCAGATCCAGTGGCTATCACATAAGAAAATCATGCGCAGAGGAGTCTCAGTTAAGACCATTATAATGAAAAGTGTCTTCAGCTAAACAGATACTGATCTCTACATATAAACTTATTTTTTTTGAGGACTTCCACTTGCACAAAAATTTGGCAGGTCCAAGCCTTGGATTGGTTTATGGTTACCCAAATGTTGCCTGCTAAACTGATCCAGAAAAACCTTCTAAAGGGGAAGAATATGCTCAATTCTGGTATGCTACAATTTGAAATACACCAGAATCAAATGTAGAGTTACAAAAGCTTTTCTTACTTTCTCCTTCTTCTATTGCCTGAAAAACAAGTGTAGCTGTGGAGCATTTTGGACCCTGTATTGTGGGTTACAAAAGAGAGAAAAAAAATTTTGCTTGAGTACGATGGCACTAATGCAAAAGCAAAACTCTTCAGGATACCAGAGACTTGAAGGAGAAGTGAAATCTGCATAAACAGTGGCAGTCTTCAGAGGAAGGGAGAAAAAGAAAAATAAAATGGACTGAGTCTGTGCATCTGTAAAAATACTTCAGTACCAGCACTGCAAAAAAGTAACTTCTTGCCCATGCAAGTGTCATCTATGAAGTTACATAGACTTGATCTCAGCCAGGACAGATGACAAAATTTGACGAACTACATTAAGTAGCTAAAAAAAAAAAAAAAGGAAACAAAAGGTTGACTTAAAATGTCAAAAAGCAGATCAATGGGATTCTGCCGAAGTTGCCAACGGAACTGTTGTTTCTCAGAAAAGTACGCAGTCATCAGAAGATGCAAATACCAGAACTCGGGAAGACAAGCAATGTACATCACAAAGAGCTGTATACACTTAGGACACTGTAGAACAGCTTTGTCTACTGTTATGTGTTACAGTGCTAAGGCTTAACAGACACAGCAAGGAAATCCAGTGAGTTGAGAACAGTAAAAGCTCTTGTCACTTCTCATTACTTTCGATCTTGTGGCTTGTGTGGCATGAATCTGGCTGAATTCATTCCAGTCTTTAAGAAGAAATAATTTCATTCTAATGTTTGAAGATTTCTTGTAGTTGAGGAGCAGGCATTTGTTTCCCCAAACAATCTTTAGGTAAAAAGACATTAACAAGGATGGGGAAAAAAAGTGTTATAAAATAACTACCTGACAGCAGTATTTCAACCTTCTAAGCCAGAATCTACAACATCTCAACAACAGTTAAAGGTGTCATACAAAGCCTTCAAGGAAATTCAAAGCTCAAGGTCAGAGAAGATACTCTGGGTAAGATGAAAGAAAAAAGAAGAAGAATTGTCACATACTATTGTGCCTCTTCCTTTAATTTTTCGTCCGGATTTAGAGACTGATGGTTTCTGGTCAGTCAGAACTGGCGTAGCATCAAGAAGCTTCCTACATAAATTAATAAAATGTGAGCTTACATGGCAAACCCCCCAAAATAAACTGTTTTTAAGTTAATCATGCAAAATACTAATCTCATTCATTTGTTTTGAGATGGCAGAACTGAGAACTCAGTGAATTCGCCAAGAAATAAAGCAAGCCACGCACAGTTCTGCAAAGAAAGGCAAATCAACATATGCCTGTTTTCAACCAAATGTGTAGCCTATCTGACCTCTCTACGTGTAAATAAACACTAACAATGAACTTGAAAAGTCCTCCATTAGAGTGGTGCATGGCTTTTCTGAAGAGGTTAACTTGTGTTTGGTGGACAAATCATGAAGACAACATGGACAGAACAGTTTCGGCGTCTCAGGAGTTACACCACAATGTCTGAGCGTAGGGAATGGCCATTCATGATAGTGCACAGGATCTAAAGCCTTGCTTCTTGCCTAAGCAAGAAGTGGTAATGCAGCACTCTTTTTTTGCAGTTTGTGTAATTTCTTCAAAAGAAGTAGTTACTAAGGCTTTGGAAATGCGAGTAAAATAATGGTTCAAGAAAAGGCTTAGAGGACATTATACAATTAACTAAAATTTAAAAACAAAAAAACCAAACCAAATTGATTTTGGAGATACCTGGCAGTGTAATATATTAGCTCAACTGAGCCCAAAAGCAAAGAAATTTCATTGAAACAGAACCTAACTGCAATTTAGTAGAGATGCAAAACACAAATTGAAAATAACTTGTGAAGTCATGACTACTTTGTATCAAAAGAAGAGTATTTACTCTTCTTCTTAAAAACATAGATGGGTCATAAAATTCTGGTTGACCGATTTTGAACCAAAGTTTCTTCTTCAGTCTAAGAAAGATGAAAAATTACCTCTCCCAATCCCAAGTTTCCCTCGCAGTCAAATATTTGCTGTGGTTTACATTGTAAAATTTTTTCTGGAATTAAGACACTCATTTTTCTGCATCATTGTAATTGAATTTAAGGTTGCAACATGCATGAGCCTTAAGGACCAATTAAGCTAACTTGCTAGAATCATAGAATCGCTTGGTTGGAAAAAGACCTTTAAGATCATCGAGTCCAACCTTTAACCTAATCCTGACATCCCACCACTAAACCCTGTCCCTCAGCACCTCATCTCTCCTTCTTTTAAATACCTCCAGGGATGGGGACTCGACCACCTCCCTGGGCAGCCCATTCCAGAGTCTGACAGCCCTTTCTGTGATGAAGTTTTTTCTAATGTCTAGCCTAGACCTGCCCTGGTGCAGCTTCAAAACATTCCCCCTCTAGATTACACTGAAAAACCCTGACACAGGTTGTCAGGAATATTACCAGGAAACCTGTAAAAAAAAAAAGACAATTACATCACCTTATTTAGCAATTCTGACACTACAGCAATCATTTGCTATCAGTACTAGTAATACAACGTTATCAGGAAAATTTTATGCATAATTTCCATCAAGTCAACATAATAAGAAAGCTCAATGATTCTTACGGTTCAGGTTCTACACTGACAACAGGCACATCTCTTCTTAGCAAAAATCTGTTTTCAGGCACTGGGGGAATTTCTTCAGGACGTACCACAGGTTTGTCCCTCTTTGTGCTAACATCGACTGCTTTTTCTGTTATATCACTCTTGTCAGAAAGGCTGCTATGGGGAAAAATAAGTTGATCAATCAAAATTAACTGTCAACTGATAAAAATGCCACTTTTCAAAGCAAATTAAAAAAAAAAAAAAGCCCATATGATGCACTGAGCCTTAAGATGGCTTAATAACCGAAACGTAGTTCATTAATAACTCATTTTATCCTAAAGGAAGGATGGTGCACTGTTATTGGAAAGAATGTACAGCAAACAATCTTGCTTTTAATTTGCTGTTTGTCATGAAATATTTTTGAAATAAAATATAAATTAAAGATCTCTTATTTGCCTAATGTCTCCCTATAACACAGGCATAGTGAGTCCTATATACTTTAACATGCTGAGGCTTACTTCAAAGTCCCTCTAGCTTCTATCTACAAAGACCTTACACTTCCATAGAAAAATCTACCCAACAAGCTCAGCTTTTTTGTTTGATTGGGTCTGTTTGTTTGTAAAAGTTAACCAAAATCCAAATTTATAGAATAAAACCGCCTTCATATTCATTGCTTGAGTACTTAATGAAAAAAAGTAGAATTTTTCAGATTTCTCTGAAATTCTTAAATTTAAGAGACTAGTCACCGTCTTTGGCTTGAGATTCGCTTGCATCTTGGATCCTCTTTCTTCCTCTCTTCCTTTCTTCGTTTTCTTGATTGTTTGGTTTTAGCTCTTCTTTTACGCTTTCTTCTTCTGCTTCTTTCATTTTCAGCTTCACTTTCAGATGAAGTTTCTGAAGAGCTTGATGCACTGGAGGAGGAGTCTGAAGCATCAGATTCAGAACACACTTTCTTCTTCTTCTCCAAAGCTTAAAACAGACATTTTAAATTTACAGTGTGTTCATTTGCACGTATTTTTACTGTGTATACATACACAGCACAAAATATACAGTTTCATATATGTATAAATACACACACATACTGCTCCAGGGAACTCTGTGCATAAACTATGAACTTTAAAGTACAATAAAAAGTCACATAATTGTGTCCAGTCTAAACCCATATCCATAAAATGATACAAATATTTTCCAGCAAAGACATCTGTAAAAAAAATTCTTCAGTTGCTATGAATTGAACTGTAAGAACTTCCATGCACACGTTATGCCATATATGATGACATATCAATGCAAAGCCAAACCATTCCTAAGTCATACACAGTAATTTTATAACTGAAGTTGAACATTAACGTGTGCCAAGCTAATCTAAAGAAAGGCTGAGAAATAAGTATAACTTTAAGAAGGAGGGTTCCCCCACTTTTCTCCTTTGAAAATGTATTTTAGGTTATAACACTGAATTCACACCTTTGGGTTATAATAGAATACACAGATAAGCAAAGACCGCTCACAGTAAAAAAAAAAAAAAAATTCGTTTCCTTAGAAAGGCATGCACAGGTTACAAAACAAAGTTTCAGAAAGAGTTAAGTCTCAGGCTCAGTTGTGTATTTCTTATTTCTAAAACTTTGTCACTCCTTTCTGCATCCTCCTACTTTTACATTATCTATCCTCTTGACTTTCTCTAAAGGACATCATAACCATATTAGCCTTAAGGAAGTCAAAAGTGGAGGAGAAAACTTAAACTTCTAACACTCCACTACTTTACAGCAACTGTCTAAACATGTATTTCAGATCATTTATTTCCTATGAATTCTCCTGAAAAGGAAAATGACATTGACTACATACACTGTATATAGTAACATTACATGATCTTAAAATAAACCTTTGGGAACCGCACAAAATTCAACTTCAAGAAAAGCTTATGTTTGTGTCTCCTTCAAACTCAGAAAAAAATGAGCTCTAATTACTTTTTGAGTATGTCACATAAACCTCAAACATTAATTAAGGAGAACAGGAAGCAGGCATACCCTTTGCAAGTCACAAAGGTTTAGGTCAGAAAAACTTTTCCCTTGCTGTGCCTTCCTCACCTACACCAAGCTTTATGTTTTAAAGGCTTGTAAGAATTAAGATTCTAGAGATTCACTGTATTGATTTCTAGATGTTGGCATAATTTTTATTCTGTCTAAAAACAACGTCAATGTTCAATTCACTTCAGGTATACATATGCTTACCATCTTTTGCTGATTTTGTAACAAGCACCCCACAGTCAATAACTCGTACATCTGCATAGGGCCTACTTGCAGTATCAGTTTTCAGATTTTCTATTTGTTCTATTACTTCAAAACCAGAAATAACCAGTCCAAAGACAACATGTACACTGCAAAAATAAAATATTTGGAAAGTACAAACATTTATATATTGCTGTAATTATTTTCCAATGAATTTCAGATTTAAAAAGTCATTCTGAGATAGAAACATTTGGCTTCACTGTCATCATCTGGCTCTTAAAATGTATTAAACTTAAGATTATTACTTTCACATTTACAACAACGCTAAGATTTCATGCAACATGGAACAGAGGTCCATTCCAGTTCTAACTGAATTACTTGATGTCATTCTACTCTCTTCTACATGGGCAGAGCAAACAGATCATCATTTCTAATCTGCATTTCTGTTTTTGAAATTCTGGCAATAGAGAGATCGAGAGTCCATAAATAAAGATCACAAACTGCAGTTTTCCCCAGAGAAGCAGCATTTATAGGTCTGTACAAACTCAGCATTCAAGTTCCCACTGGCACTGCAGGGACAATTATAATTAAGGAATCCTCAGTTTTGTTCTACCATAGCACATTCCTCTGTCCTCCTTCCATTTGTCCCATAGCTTATACTTCGAGGAACTAATATATTTTGGGGGTAAAAACATGCCACAAAAAAGAGAGTACTACCCAAATATATTAAACCTGACATTTCAACTCACTGATTTATGGACTAAGGGCAGCAACCAGTTTTAAAGAAATGAATGTTAGGATTTTAAAAACCTTCCAAGTTTTTGACCAGCTTTAGGAAATAAGTTGCAACTTGAAATTTTTATAGAACTGAAACTTTTGTATTTCATCTTGTTTTACTGTATAATCTTTCACAGATTAAGAATATGTTTCCCCATTGTTGTCTATACTTCCAATATAACATGTGAAGACTTAGAACCTTCAAATTTTAGCCACCACTGGAGAAACTATAAAGGATTCTTACCCATCAAGATGAGGAGCAGGCTTTGTTGTTCTGTTTGACAAACAGCAAGATGGTAAGATGGTAAAAAAAAATAATCAGGGATTCAGATGAAGTAAAAGAGCAGAATGGCACAGAAAAAAAAAAAAGGTGAAGGTAAGACAAAAAAATAGTGAAAAAATCCAGTTACATACATGGAATTAAAAAAAACTTTACAGATTATACAGAGGCTTTTTTAAACTTCTACATGAAATTTGTTTGAAGTTTCACTAACTGTGCATACTTGAAAGTTGTACCAAGTATTATTTTATGCATGCAATAAACAACCTTCAAATAAGTGTCTTTAAATACACATTGAAATATAACTCACTAACAACTTTAATCACAGAGAAGATACAATTTGACAATAAATACTGGCTAACTAATGGAATTTAAATGTTTCTGAAATTGTTAGGTTCTTACATTACAAGTCCACTTTAAAGTCAGTTTATTTAAAAAAAAAAGAAGAGAGTTATCATATGTGATAGATTCTTTGCCTTTTTTTTTCCCCCGCCCTGCTACTTTCTTCCTGGGTTGGCCTCATGACTCGGAATACAAAGCAAGACTTCTATCTTTAACCATCGAGACTACAGCACTTCAGCTCATAAGCTCACAGGCTTCCCCAAAGCAACAGCAGTGCAATGCAAGCAGACATTATATGCTACCCTACAGCTTATTCTGCGATAAATGCAGACTTCCTCCCTATTTTTTTTTTTATTATTTTTTTTTTTAGCTTCCCACGTTTAGCTGTTTCTAGCCTGAAGGAGAAATGCAACCGCATTACATTTCATACCCTATCCTAAAATGCATTTGGAGTTACGCCAAATTTCTGGGTTGACTTCAAATTGGAATATTCAAGGCTGTGCATATCTAATTATATTTTAAGATTCACCTTTTCAATGATAATGCTATGACCTAGTATCTCCCTACATCCTTTTCCAAAAAGGAAAGAAAATTACTTCTACAAGTAAGCCTGCATTTAATGTCACGCAGGGAACCTTGCTACGCAGACAAATTCAGTAAAGAACATCAGGAGGTGCTTATATATTGGGGGAGAAAAAAAAAAGTAGGCAAGATAATTTGCGTTTCAAGTTATTCTAATATTTGAAAACATTCTTCCTCTCTCCTCCCCAGGCATTATTTTGCCTTTCTAGCTTTCTTTGAACAAAATCCCCTCTCTCAAAATAATCAACCACAGATGCTTTTTCTAAATTTACAGTAACACAGATGTGGTACAACGAAGTCAGTTTTTCACTGCTATAATAAAATAGTACTTTTTAAGCACATCTCTTCACTCAAGTTTTGAACTATTAGGTCACAAAACACTGCAGTGCTGGAACGCATGCCAAAAGATGGAACCGTGAATCAGGAGTGTTTACACTCTTGATTTTTTGTTAAGCTCCAAATGCCAACCAGTCTTTTCACTTCTGTAATACTAAGTAACACAGAAAACTTCTTTGGTTTGACACAGGGAAAAAAATGCTATCAAGGCAACATTTAAGTTCTCGATAGTAGGGGGTGTTCTTTGTTCTTCCCTTGCTAATACAGCATATTGCTACAAACAGAAAAACTCTTACAGCTGTTGAAGTTCTTTAAGCAAAAGTTAACCGCATTAACAACCTGCTGTTAAGCAAACATTTTAAGCAGGCTTAATTAAAAAGCTGATTTAAAGAAGTGAAAAAATAGAAGTGGGTTACTTCAAGGAAACCAATAATAAACAAAACTTAGTGCTTCGAATTAGCTAGAAACAGCAACAGGTTCAAACACACTTGATATGAATGCTGTAGTAATGTGCTCCTGCAATGCAGCAGCAGCACTGGAAGACCAATTGAGCAAATTACCTAAGCACATACTTTCTTTAGACTAGTTCTCAATGAGCAAAGAAAGGGAGAGTTTTACATTAAAACCTATGTAGAAGTTTCTTCCATTACACTGGCAATTTGATAGATAAAAATAATGGCAAGGATTTTTCTCATTTACTTGCTCATGAACTGAAAACACAAGGAAAAGAGTCATCCAAAAAGAAAACTTTTCAGATGCATGACAAGGAGTTAGGTGACTTAATGGACTTCCTACGGGAAGCAGAAACCCAGCTCCTCGTTGTGCTTTTGAAAGTTTTCTCATCTCAGTGTTAGGGTTGTAACATGGCATTTTGTCCTCGTTTCTGCAAACATGCACTTTAAAAGACCACTTCAAAGTTTTCTGCATACGTTCTGCCTTTCAATCCTTGAACATTTCCTTTGGTTTCAAAACTTAGCCAGGAGAAAACCTACTTACTGCCCTTGCACTATAGAAACCTAGAGTCATGATGAGTTCCTCCCCCAAAATAGTATTTTATTAAAACACTTCTATGCAGAACTCTCATAATTTAAAACATTCAAAATCTGCCTTATAATATATACTATTATCCAAGTTATTTACAGAAGGACAAATACCTTTCTTGACTCAAGTTTAAAGTAAATTGGTTTAAGATACTGCTGAAGAAAAAAAGCATCTTTTTGATAAAAGCATGTTATCGCCCACCCCCCCAAAGAACCTCAGTCCTAACAAAGGACTCAATGCACATAACAATATGATCAGAAAAACAAGATAGATAAAAACAGAAAGAAGAAAAGGAAAGGACACAGCCTTAGAGGAATGAGACATTACCTTTGGAGCGCACGATGTAACACTGTTTCTGTAAATTTTACACAAAAATGGCAGAAATAAATTGTAATACATTTTCAGACAAAACTGAGTCTATGTTTTATTAAATACAAGTTTAAAATTTAATATTAATCAAGTTGTATGCAGAACAAGGATGCCTAAAAGAGGGCTCTAAATTTTCTTTAGAATACGAGGTACTTTGAAAACTACAATAAGTTCTCCTTAAAAACACAAAGAAACCTACAGACATAACCTGCTTGCATACACTGTTACAAAGATAAACAGGTAGAAAAGAGAATCCTCCCACTCCCCTCTAAGTGACAGTCCAGCAAAAGTGTTGGAACACATGCACAACTTTAAGCAGATGAATAACCGAGTTCAATGGGTTTATTCACATGCTTGCAGTTACATAGGTGTTCAAATGAGCCACTGAATCCAGTCCTAAGTACAAACGTCATGGGATGGCACACCATAGCTTAAACGTTTTGATTTACAAAATGAAATGTGTTACGTCAGTTAAGTCTACAGCTTCATTCGTTTCATAATTAGCCGACACCTTCCTTGTATTGTGAAGCTTTTCTGAAACTAAGAAAAATAGGTGCTTTCCCTAAAATATGTGCACTGCTATTAGATTGCTTGTGTTCAGAATTATAGAAAACCAAACACATTGCAGATGCAAAAAAGACAAAACCTGCTCCAGCTAGTACTGTACTTTTGCCCTGGTGTAACTCTGAACAGCAGCAATGTTTCAAAACCGCATTATCAGTCGAGCTTATCCATAATTTTTCACCCCAAATAACCTATTAGTTCTTTATTATGTCTTTGCATATCCAAGCATTGAAATTATCTGTTTGTAAATTACTACATACAAAAGCATCCTGTGAATGCTTTCACAGGTGCTGTGCTTTTGCATCAACTTTTGATCAAGCCAGTGGGACCTACTTGTGGGATAAGTGCACATATACCACTTTCACTCAAAGATCGCACAACACCAGCCCCTTTCATTTGAAATTCTTTGATTTTTATATTGCTGCCAACTGTTCAAGAATTAGCTCAAAGGTCTTTCATTCACAGTAAAAAATTAACTGTTGATTAGAAAAATACCTGGTTTGGGACACCAAAAAGACTTAGAAACGAAGCACTTTTAATAAACTGGTAACATTCAGAAATAATTTGTAAAATCAAACCAAAAAAGTCCTTACAATTTATTTTATCCTTCATTTAGCAGATCAAAGTCATTAGTTTGTTTGAATTTAGTAACTAGGCATGACACCACACACTAAAAACATTTTTAAAAAGCTATTTAGTTTTGAGCAAGGAAGCAGAGCTGGAGAGACCCGCTGAACCAACAATACCCTCAATATGAAAAAAAAAATAAATACAAATCTAGCGGTAATAGCAAAACAGCCTCAAGTTTTAAATAGCTTTTGAACAGAGAGGCAAGAGCTCCAAGCATTTGAACTGGTTAGGAACAGAACCGAGGACTCCTCTTTCAATTGTAATAAGGACATATTGTAATGTTCTTGAATAAACTACAGGGCTAAATAACAAGGTAATAAATTAATTATTACACAAAATTTCCCCATGACAAAGAGGTTGGTTACTCTTTTTTTGCCTTCTATTATTTTCTTTATGCTTCGTTCTGCACAGTCACTTCTATTTTTCTAGTAAGTGTAGCTTGACAGATTTTGTATGACCACGGAAGCAAAGTTAAGCCCATGCAAGCATTTGTAGGATCACGAGTCTCATTGATTTTGTAGTGCTTTATATACTCATTTTCACAAGAGTTGCACTTATTTTGTGTTGCAGCTTCCCTGGCTAGCAGGTTGGGTATGGCCACAGGCACGATGGATTGCTCTAAAGAGACAAGATACCTTCATCAGATCAGCTCAACTGCGAAGCAGAATACATTGCTCAAGAAGAACATCACCCAACAAGCAATACAGTCACTGAGCTGGACCATCCAAGAACAGGCCAACTATCCCCCCCCAGCTCTAAATCAGGGACCTAAAGACATGAGCTATATTTGTGCATTGCTCTAGATGCACTCCCCCCATTACTACTAATAACAATAATCAACATCATCTTTTCAGCGGCTGTTCAAAAGAGATATTGGAGTACATAGAAAAAGATGATTCTAGAGTGGTTCCTGTCAACATCTACTCCCTCTTAGGAATTCCATATCTCAGTATCAACATGGAAACAGGACAATTAAAGAGGATGAACACACTGAGGTGGTGTTTCGAACACTAGCTAAATAACTGATGGTTCCAAATGAAATTATTCACAGAAAAGAAGCAAATTAAACAGTGGTGCTAACTGAAAATACAAATAGCTAATTTATAGACTGGTACCCTACAACGGCCTTCAACACAAGTCTGCAATAACAATGCTACGACAGATCCCTTTGGGTATAGAAAATTGAAATTCCAGTATTTCACAAATTCATACATTATAAAGGGATAGTCTCTGTATCCTTTCTGCTGGATTTCAACAAGATGCCTTTCTTCAGCCTAGGAAATGTTTCTTAGACACATGTGTGAATAGCCTTGGCCTATTTAAAGTACACATGCATGAAAAATAATCCTGCCTTAGCTAAGCACGCTCCTTTCAACCCAACTGTTACTCTTACTCAAGTAAGAAAAAAGGTAAGAAGTGGGGAAAATTAGTCAACGAGCATTAACATAGCTCTTCTAACATTTTATATATATACACACCCACACATTTCTGACTCTTTGTTCTACTTTCGCATCTTGCCAGTTTCTACCAGTGCTTTAATTCATATTCATTCTTTCTACACTGGCCTCACTAGAGCTTCCTAACTACTTACACTGGCTTTTCCATGCCACATTCTCTATCGTTGCTTATAAATACTTCAAATTCATTCATGCCAGAGAAATTCCTGATGAATCAAAGATAGCTGATGATACTTTAAGATTGGTCAGATACTCATTTATGTTAAGATTAGGCCGGAGCTTCTACTTCAAGTAAAACTGACCAGTGTAGCTCAACTTTTAACAATGTTAGTCTGTGACCAGTTTGTTAGTGCAGTCTGTCAGAGATATTTGTTGCCCGATTACTTCTTTAAAGACTGGTTATTCCAAATGACACTTATCTGTGGTAAGCAGGGAGAACACTTCTGATGAGCAAGCAAAACTGGTATAGTCAGAAATCTTGCTATTATTTTAGCCCTAATTGAATAAATACTTATATAAAAGAAAAGAGCTTATTTGCACTACTTACGGGCTACATTAGATGTGTATGATACAGAAATATAGAGTTCCCATCCCTGTTACCTAAATTATCTATGAACTCTAAAAAAACCCTCAAACAACAAAGGTCTAAAGAAGTTGAACGGAGATGAACTATTACGCTTTCTATAAAACTAATCAATGAAATTAAACATGTTCAAACCATTAAAAATCTAAAGACTGCCACTGAAGACTGCCCTTTCACACAATTTTCAGGTTACACACTTGAAGAACATTTTCCCTAATGATAAACTACTGAATAACTGAGCATTTATTTAAGAAATGGATTTGAATTTCAGCTTAAAGTGTATCACTGAAGGAAACAAACATATTTTATTAAAGAAAAGCTGTATAGATACACGGTACATTGCCTAAAGCAATCCGACAAATGTCACCCAGCCAGACTAACTGCTTTAACAGATTGCGTTTTACGGTTAAGTCAGAAACTGCCTGGTTAAAGTCTTGAGCAGTTGTTTCCTACTTTGACTCCTGAAATTCAAACTCTTCATGTTATGAAGGAGAAGTACTTAAAGGGGACCTATAGGAAAGATGGGGACAATCTTTTTAGCAGGGACAGCTGTGACAGGACAAGGGGTAATGGCTTTAAACTAAACCAGGGTAGGTTTAGACTGGATAGAAGGAAGAAATTCTTTACAATGAGGGTGGTGAAACCCTGGCAGGGGTTGCCCAGAGAGGTGGTGGAGGCCCCATCCCTGGGAACATTCAAGACCAGGTTGGATGGGGCTCTGAGCAACCTGATCTAGTTAGTGGTGTCCCTGCTCACTGCAGGGGGTTGGGCTGGGTGACCTCTAGGGGTCCCTTCCAACCCAAAACATTCTATCATTCTACGAAACCAAGTTCCACCACTGAAAAAGGACTATACAAACCCCACAGATTGAACTATGTGTTTCACCATCCATCCTTGCCTACATATAAACTGAGTTACGAAACATGAACCTGACTTTGCAACTGACTGTATACATACACACCTGCCTTTAGGAGCAGCCTCAGTGGCTTCTGTATGGATTCTGTAATTGTACATACTCACTCCCAGGATCAGCTGCAGTACTGGAGGCCAAAGGTGGGATTCAGCTTAAATACATGAACTTGAATATAGTAAAGGCATCCGCAAGCGAGCTAGGCATCTCAGCTGCTGGTCAGATCTAGGCAGAACGCTCAATTCCCAACATTTAGGCATCTTGAGCTGCCCTACTGTATCCTGCCTGGCTTCCAGCTGCTACTCCAGCACTGCAGGGTATCTTGCAGGTGCTACATCGAATTTGCACAGCCTGTCTGGGAGCTCCCAATGGTGTATCAAACAGCATTAGATGTCTGTACACAGTAAAAATGAAAAAAGCCCTGGTCAAGAGGGTCACTGGAGTCTAGAGCATTAGAGCATGCTTTAAAGACTTGGATGGCAGCCCACCTAAACCTCATCGGTTACACTGGGAGTTTACTCCTGGGCTTGATTCGCTTGCCTGAATCTGGGGCAAGCTGGTGCCATTTAAGACACTACAGGACTTCCAAGACATCTGCATGGGGCAGGCAGGTGAGAGACAAGACCTTCAGAACATCCACACCCTCCTCACCCAGCAGCTGAAGGCCAGGTAGGGTCCCCTAGGACCCTAAAAATGGCTTTAGATTCCTACGGGGAGCTGAGGTGAATCTAGCTTACATGGAGACGATTGTCTTTAGGTATCTTACGCTGCTTGAATTCCCAACAAACTAACACTTTCTCTTTACGGTGACTTTATGAAAAAACCCAGATTTTCTGAAGAAACCTGCATCTTTCAAAATACTTCTCTACTTGAGGAAAGTGCTCTTAAATACTGTTCATTTTATTGGACCGTATAATTTAGCGTCTAATCCACTTTAGGTTGTTATGGTGTGTGGAAAGAGACAAGGTGTTTATGTCTGTTAAATCTAATTGAACAGGTAAGCTGAGTCTACTAAGCATAAGGGAAAGAAGACGACTTCCGAATCAAATGCAGGAGAGAAAAGAAACTTTAGAGCCCTCAAATGATAGCTTCTTGACTGATGCGACATCGTTAAGTTTCATGTATATTGTTCAGATAAGCTTAAAAATGGAAAATTATGACAAGAGAACCAAAAGGTAAGTCACCAAGTAGCAAAGAGCAAACCAATGTCTTGCACAGAGCTTATTAAAGCACAGGGGGGGTTTATATAGAGATTGTTTTCCATGTTAATGTGTCTACATAGCCATTTAAATTTAATGTAAGGAAGCACATCATCTAAAATTTGGTTTGAAGGTAACAGAAAACAAGCTTTTGACACAACTTTATCCCTGTGGAAAGTCAGAACAGTGGTAACTCTAAGACTTCCTCTTAGGTTCATTTTCCATTTTTAGGGCATTCTTTAGGAAGAGACCTAAAAATGTCTCTTATCTGAACTTCATCATATCATACTGAAGATCTTTTTCAGGCAAAGAAGAAAAAAAAAAGTTCTTGAGGACAATTTACTCCTTTACTGAAGACAGTGAAGCGCCATTCATTCTTATCCCCCAAGAAAGATGGCAAAGAAAAGTTTTTCTTGTTAACTAACTACACTAAAATTTACTTTTGAAAACACCAGTGTTATTTCACAAAGTTCTATTCAGCACAAGCCCAAAGTTATAATTCAGATCTTTCCAAATACAAACTGTTAAACATTAATAGAAGGTTATTTTTAAAAGGGAGTTAACTGGAGAAATAATCACAAAAACTAGTAAGTTTAAAAATACTAGTACTGAACCTAGAATACAATTACTTTAACTAGAAGACCCTGACATATCAGACCTGAGTATTTATTGATGGTAAAGTCATGCGTTTTCTACAATTTAACGGAACACGGCTACATACTGAAATGGAATTTCTTTTCAAGGCAATGAAGGAAAAATCTGATTATCAGCACATAATTTTACACAGCATTGGTACCAAAGTAGTTGGTATATGCACAAGTAAATAGAATTATGCAGCAATATAGAAGAAAAACATGTCAGGAACAAACACTCCAAAATAAAAGAATTAAAAACAAAAAAATCTAAACCCAACAAACAAAATCCCCACTCATCCTCCTGCCCCCAAGAAAACCCTGCAAAACACCCCCACCCAAAACTAAATCATAAGTCATCGTATTTTAAAGAGCACATGCAAAACCAACCAAATCACCTCCGAACCTCACTCCCTTTTGCATACAATGCTCAACATTGTAATTTGCAGATAATCTGCTGAGATTTGGTTGGTGCACACACAAAGCCAAAGAATCTATTTCCTGGACACTAACAACTTACAGCATATGCCATATTTTTAGGGTAAAAGGCAACGAACAAGGAACATCCATGTAGTACCAGCTTCTAATCCAAACGAATGCCACAAGCAAATGGCAATAACTAATGTTTCCTATTATAGCTTACACTGCAGGTACCCACTCAACCCTATTTAAAATAAGGCGGATAACATTGTTATAGATAATTTAGCAATACCATCTTTCTCATGAACAGCGCTTCTCTGTTTAAGAAAAGCTCAACTGTCGTATTACATCTACTCACATGAAAAATTGGGAACCATTGGTATGTTTCCCTCGGTTTGCCATTGACAAAAGGAACGCTCTGTCATGTTTGAGAATAAAGTTTTCATCTGTTTGAAGAAAAAATATGTTTGTCAGATTTTCCCTGACAAGGAATGCAAATCTAATTTTCTTAGTAACTTATGGATGCTATAAGGAGAAATTCTGCTGCTGCTGAAGAAACACAAACAGGTTGGCAAAAACAAAAGTCAAATTTAAACAAGCCTCTCAAAAGTTACGGTAGAAGGAGTTATGAGACAGAATGCATTCTTTCTTAAAGTTTTAAATATAGTGCAAACATTTCTAATGAAAAAAATTTAAAGTCATTATTAGTGTCTTCAATAAACATTAGATTCTCATAGACTCAGATTCAAATCCAGCATTTTCTGAATAAGAACAAGGTTGGCAGACTTACTGACATCCTAAAACAAGACTTAACATACATGATACTGTTATTTACACAGCATGCACCTCAGATAGAAAGATCTGGAGAAAAAGCTATTTCCCTGGTATGGCATGTTAAAAGGTAGCCACCTATTAATTCAACACTGGAAGTACCAAAACATACAAGGGAAAAAAAACCCTAGATACCTAAAGAACATATTCCTCCTGCAACCTAAGTATAAAATCAATGAAGATGAAACTAAACATGCATTTTGTATTCCAGTGAATTAAAGAGGACTTCTGGTTGTACAGCATAATATAAAACCAGATCTTCTCAAGTTCATTTTCAAAGCTAAAAACAGCAACTTGAGTGTACAAAGCATTATTTTAAGTTTACATCTCATAACACAATGCTGCACGTTTAGCACTCACCGCCTCTAGAAACAAACCCTAGTAACTTCTTAGCAAATGGATCTATTCAAGACTTTCTTTTGACTAAAGGCTGTAATACTCCAACACCAAACTACATCTCTGTTTAAGACAAACTTAATGGCATGCACTTAACCAGGCAGAGCTACTTGCAAAACATACACAACAGGGGCTGTTACATAAATACATATAGTGCTTTCATTAACACTTGAATACCACAGTATCTACCTGTTTGTTTACAAGAAAGAATTGTAGGTCTTTAAACAAGTACTTTATAAACTCACCATTTTCCTTCCACCAACAGATTTTAAAAAGAGGTAAATGTACATTTATTTACAAATTCTTTGCAAGTGAAATAACTCGTGTAGCATAAAAACAAAGTCAAACACTTTTAGAAACGAACACTAAACATACAAACCTTGAATAGGGAAGGGGAGGAAAGGGACATTAACAAAAGAAGAAATAATTGTTCAGAGCTGGAAATTATGCCAGTATTCTTTCTCAGAATAAGTCATTAACCCTCAGAAAGGTTAGACACAGAACTCTTCATTTCTCCAAGCAACACAGATATCCATCTACAAACGGACGTATCAGTTGTCTATATATTTACTAGGGAGGGTACAAGGGAACAGAGTTTGAATTTGTGTTACTGAGCTTTTGTCTCTTACCTTTTCATTTTGCAAAAGACCACATTCTCTATAAACAAAAGAATATGTTGACAGTTTTAGGCAGGAAGATAGGAGTTTATTCATGAATAAAGTTGCCTAACCTCCATGCTGAAAGTCATGTCTAACCAATAATGTTAGCCTTAATTAATTGTCAGTTAAAGTTAAATATTACAAAAAAATTATCTGAAAGTCATGCATATAAAAATAATTCTCATGCAACATTAGTTTCATGCAAAAGGTGATCTATAAGTAGACCTGTTTTCATTAAGTAGCTTGGGAATCAAGACTTATCTCATAACTGAATAAAGAATCTGCAAAGACATATTTCCTCTTACCTTTAAAATAGCCACCATAAATAGATTCACCTCCTTTTCCATTACCTACGCATTAAAAAGCATGAATTAAACTTTTTGCTTCGTTTATGAAAAAAAGCTATATGCAACATTCCTCCAGTTTGTAACAAACCAGGATACTCTCGCCAGTTACTAATTAAGGAGCTTATGCTCCGATACTAAAAGCCACAGCTGTGCATTATCCTGCTGACACTCAAAATATTGAGAATGAAGATTGCCTTAGTGCCTCTGGATGCTGGGAAGTCTGAAGCAGGGCTCCAAAAGCTAATCCTCACTGGTATTTGCTAAAGCAATGGCAGACAGCAAAACGACAGCAGCAAGCAGGGAAAAAAGACAGTAGGTACGACCAACAACCAAAGCAGCTGAGAGCCCACTAGAATGAATGAGATAAGGAAGCAGCTAGCAGTTTTAAAGGCACTCATCCTTGACTCTCAAAACAAGATATTCCCTCACTGAACCCATTTTATCAGATACAAGAATTCAGGACACAGGGAAGAAGATACACGTTTTGTAAGGACGGGTATTCCAGAGAAGGACAACAGGCAAAACCATTATGTTGTACATGTACTGCAGGGAAGGAAACAAAGAAACTCCTGGAAAATGTCCTTTTGGAGACTTATCTGTTAAACACTTCTAGCTCATTTATTAAAGATAATTAAAAAAAGGAAACTTATTCAAATAGTTAGGTCCCTGTCTCAACAGAGCACAGTATTGCCTCTACTGCGGACACAAAAGTGAAAAGCAGCAAGACTACAGTTTGGATTTGAATTGTTTTAAGAAGATAGGTGTTAACTCCAGCAAGGGTTTAGGTTTTTTTTTTCTTAACACATTTTCTAAATAAATATTACTTCAGGTGAAACATTTTAGAATTTTAAAGATTAACATAAAGAAATGGGTGATCTGTGCAATACTTCACAGCAAATGAAATGTTTTTATGGCACCGTAATGCTTCGATTCCATTTTCTAAAGTTACATTATAACCATAGAAGTTATAACATTTCTGTTCTGCTTAAAACACCACAGCTTTAAAAATGTATTTTACCTTCACTGAAGTCCCCACCCTGAATCATGAAGTTTTTAACCACACGATGGAATGTAGTGCCTTTGTACCACAGCTTCTTTCCAGTTGTTTTGCCAGTTCCTTTTTCACCTGCAAGAAGATTAAACAAGAATCTACAGATTGTCACTGAACAAGTTCCAAGGGTTTTACCTCCTAAGACAGCCATCAGAATAACACAACTGTAAAAGGTAACAGTCCTGCCTCTTCACCGCCCATTAATAGCAGAAGGGACCCATTTACAAGGGGACTCTCAAATGAAAATGAGGTTTCTTCTTAAAAAACGTTTTCTTTCCTCCCAAGAAGGAGAATACCTATTAGCAATCCACTCAGAACAATTTATAAGAAAACAAGAGTTCATAATAATGATGGGTTAATTGTTTTCTGTGGTTACAGCTACACTGCTGTCTTAGCTGAAGCTTATACCCGAGTCCTTTTCAAACTGCTTATGCATCTGGATGCGCCAGCTGAATCCCAGGACAGAAATCTGAGCTCAGAACAGGCTTCAACTCAGCTTCGATGCGATTCACGCTTGGAAAAGTGAGACTGAGCTATCCAAGCATGTGTCACATCTTCACCAGTCCATGCACAGTGTCAGGCCAGCCCTTGATGCTAATCTGCCTGGCATCAACCCTTACCATCTCAGTATGAAACTCGCACGAAACTCCCATTTCTGAAAAGACTGACAGAAGAGGGGAAAAAAATTATGTATACAAGAACCATTCTAGGATGAGTTGAATGAGAATCATAATGGGGAGTGGGGAATATTCCCCAAACCCTGAAATGGTATCAGGGCCATTCTTACCCAGCAGCAGAAGCCAAGCCAGGCCACGGTACTTGTTAATCCTTTCTGAGCCTGAGATTTCCTAAGAAGTGGCACTCAGTGGACTCCCAGTGAGCTGCAGTTCAAGCCTGCTGGTGATTTTTGAGAAAGGCATCCCAGAACCTCAAGCTTCATTAACATTTCTTCCAAAATTCAGAAGAAAAACTGCACTGGGCATGTAGATGAGGGTACCAGCATAGTAGAGGTCCTGCATAATAGGTTCATGAGGGATTTGTACTGGTCCAGTCAGGGAACATACAAGAGACACCGACTTTAGCTTCCAAGAAGAGGGGAGCTGGCAGAACATGGCATTTAAGAGTAACGGCTATCTTATACCCTGTGCAAGATAAACCATATATGCAGGAGATATTCTGCAATAAGACAGGACAAATAACCCAACGTTCAGTTTCATCCCACCACTGGTTACGGAACAGGCATTTGACACTCAGTCAGAGGACGTTTAACCAGCATGTTCTGTACCATGTAGTGCCCTCAGATGTGTATGTGTACTTGATACCCGGAGCCAACACTCCCCTTCTGCGATCTATTGTTCCTCCACCCAAAATTAACTGAGGGCCAGATCATCCCAAATTTGCCATTCCAAACAGCCCACCACTGCCAGAATAAGGGCAAAGAGCAGTTTGTGGCACAAAACCCACTCATGGCATTGCTATTTATGGTACTTGTGGAAGCCTCCACTCAGAGAATACAACTTATTTTCCATTATCCTGACTCTCCATACCCATAACCCACACCACCTCCTACGCCATTTTTATTTTCCACAGAAGTTATCCAAGCAAAGCTATTTATTACAGGGATGGACACACCCCTTTTCCCCCCAAAACATGCCCCTCTTTGCTACAGCATTGGAAACCCCACATCAATCAATACCAAGGAGTATCTGCCTACATTTTTGGTCATGTTTCAGCATGTCCCTCAGGCTGTCCGGATAATCCCCTTACAACATGGGATCCTGCATTGCACTCGACCACGTAATTGAACTGGTACTTTAAGGCAAGAGGTGAGCTTCAGACCACGGCCAGAAGCTGTAGTCCCTTTTTTTACCCTCCTTTATGGCATCACCAAGACAGTATAGTCCCTATCATAATAAATGTCAATACTTGTGATCTTCCCTTCCTTCCATGCACGATACAACTGTGGGCAAAATCACAGAACTCTAAAACTTCTCCATAAGCCACAGACACTTCAAACAATGCACTTATGCTGCTGGCCATATGGTGGACGACTAAGTTCCTGCAAAAGCTATACTATGTCACTCTGATTTTTAAAACCAATCCTTGGATTTCCAATCCCAGTCAGGCAAAAGACAGAGACCAGTTGTTCCACTGGTTAAAGCTGCAGCACCTCCCTAAGCTCAGACACTTTTCTGCAACAGCCAGTACGAACCCCATGGGCTGGGCTTCTTTTTTCTTTATAGCCAAATGCTAGCCTTATTCTTTTTGCACTAAATATGCCTGAGTTTTGTCTGCAAAAGAAAAAAATTGTCCTTGAGCCCCTTCTTGCACCCTTCCCGCCTAAGCAGTTCTTTCCACGTGCTGCAAATCACTTGGAAATGGGATGGTAGAGGAGAACTTACCTAGTGATTGCAAGGGATAACCCATTAGCTGAGGAGGGCACAACACGAGGGCCTTTACCAAAGTGCCTTTCTCCCTTTGGCAGGTAAACTTTGCTCTCACGCCCTATTAACAACCTGCACTGCCAACCCAATCTGAGATATTTTGAATTAGGTGCCCAATAGTGGTCCCCATTTGAGATTATGAGAAGGGGAGCTCCTGACAAAGCGCCAAAGAGCAAGTGGGCTTGTGCTTACCCAATAGGTGGACTGACTGAAAGACCTGCAAGTGCCAGTTTGCAAGTCCAGATGTTTTAATTTCAATGCAAGAAGCCTCTTGCTGTCAAGGCAGACAGCATGCTTTTGCAGTATCCAGGTCTATTTCTGACAACGATGTCAGGCTACAGGAAGGCAGCCAGAATCACCCTGTCCTCCTCCATCTGTTTCTGACAAAATTATCACAGAGATTATGGAGGGAGCAGCAGGCATGATGATGGGCACAGCATTTCAAATGCTGGTCTCCAGTCTTCCTCTCGGGGCCTATCACCTTGCCTTGAGACAAGTGAAACCACTCTTGGCAATGACACAGTGGAAGTGCATAGCCTAAATCCAGTTGCTATGAGGTCCACAACAGCTTAAGTGAGGACAAGTGGTACTCTGCAGCTGCAATGCCTTTATCATAGAATCATAGAATGTTTTGGGTTGGAAGGGACCCCTAGAGGTCATCTAGTCCAACCCCCCTGCAGTGAGCAGGGACACCACTAACTAGATCAGGTTGCTCACAGCCCCATCCAACCTGGCCTGGAATGTTCCCAGGGATGGGGCCTCCACCACCTCTCTGGGCAACCCGTGCCAGTGTTTCACCACCCTCGTTGTAAAGAATTTCCTCCTTATATCCAGTCTAAACCTACCCTGTTTTAGTTTAAAACCATTACCCCTTGTCCTGACACAGCTGGCCCTACTAAAAAGATTATCCCCATTTTTCCTATGGGCCCCCTTTAGGTACTGAAAGGCCGTAATCAGGTCTGCCCGCAGCCTTCTCTTCTCCAGGCTGAACAAGCCCAACTCCCTCAGCCTGTCCTCATAAGAGAGGTGCTCCAGCCCTCAGATCATTTTAGTAGCCCTCAATCAGCTACAATGCAGGCAAGTACCCACACATGTCTAAGGAAAAAGAACATGCTCGAATGGCCTAGAATGCAGAATCCTGAATTTATGTAGTACAGAAGTGTACAATGATCACAGCCTGCTGCTAAGATATTCCATTATGTAGACTATACAGTCCAGAATAGGATAGCATCCTCTCTCTATCACACAGCTATAAACCTCCTTAGATAAGCATAGGCCTTGCATATGGCTACAAGATGTCAGTGCCAGAAAGTGATGCTGTAGTGAGTAAACCTGCAGTGATTGAAAGATTTCTTGCAAAGACCAAAAGGACAAAAGATATAACTGATAGGAACTCACACTTCCATGATGACTGAAGTTCTACCAAAGGATCTTGCTGTGAAAAGTGGTAGGAGTCAGGGGAGCCCAATTTCTGGAAGTAAATGACTTATCTGGGCTCTGAAGATAATATAGCAACTCACAACTCTAAAAATTCAAAGCAACCCTTCATATCTCAGTTCTGGTTGTCAGAGGTCAATGCAATCTCACCAGTACACCTTCATCTCCCATCACAGAACTGCTGCTCTTCTGAAGACAGGCTTTATAGGTCCTCTAACATAATCTAGGCCAACACAGAAGCAGTAGCCCAACTGGAATGCTACACATCAGTCCATGGGGACAGGGAGAAAGCATGTACCAGCAAACTGCCAAATCCTGCTGTGAAGAGTGTGGATAACCCTAAGGCTGGCCTGCTGCTCCTGGCCACAGTTCCCGTCCGTGGTACCATGCAGCAGACAGCATCCCTGTGTAGAGTGTTCAGTTCAGATGCTGAGGCAATCGAGGTTCTGACAGTACAAGGCAGGAGGGCAGGGAAAATAGCATGCATAATGCAGGTAAACTAGCAGTAACAAGTGCACTGGAAGAATTTGTCAAGGAGAAGCAGAAAGGCAGACGGAACAATTGATAGGAAAAAAAACCTCAGGCAAACTGAGCAGCAACACAGTTGTAACTGGTGCAAAGAAGGAAAGAATTAATGTTAGCCATACGACCCTAGCCTCCGAGCTCAGCCATCCTGAGTTCAAGTTTGAAAACTATCAGGGCAGAAAAGATATGGTTTCTACCAGCAAAAGAAGTGAATATAATTTCATTCTCTGACACATTACATTCACTAAAAGAAATGAAATTACTTCAGGTTCTTCTATATGCTTTTCTCTCCCCCACAGAATTTAACTGTCATGTATTTATTAACAAATTTTTAAAGATATCTGTCAAATCATCATTTTATCCTGTAAATACACAGTAGCAAACGCAATTTGCAAGAACGAAACAAATGTCTCAGGTAGCTTTTAAGTCTGCACGTCTGATCAAGAGCAGACCTCCTAACTTTGTGCTTACTTTCAAACGTTCTTCCAATTAAAGACAGGTTCCAGAGGAAGGCATCAGTGCAACCTATACAGCCAGGTATAGAACAGAATTCAAACAGTGATGCAATACAAAGAAGCCAGACTTTTTTTTTTTTTTCCCTTAAAGTTGTTCTTTCTTCTGCTTGTTTGTTTCATTCCCCATCATCTCCAACACCTTTTCCCTCCTTTGCCTCCACCTAACTTTTTTCTAGCAAAGCTGCTGTAAGAATTTAAACAATCCTACAGAGCTACAGAACATGAGGCTCAGACATTACGCTATTCGGTCTGCTACTGCGTTTTATTTCTTATCTTTTGTAACCTCTTCTGAGTAAGATAAACTTCAAACAAATTCCCATTTTTCTACAGCAGTTGTACCATTCTTTCCCCTTTTCAGTCCATCCCTAGCAATCTCTTTAACAAGCGTAATGATAAAAAAAAATCAGAAAGTAGAATAAAAAAGAGGGGGCATCACCACACAGATCTCAAAAAAGATCAGGTATGTACTTCCACAAGTTCATAGTATTATAAAGCTCTTCTAAATCTTCACAGAGATTATCTAGAACTCATCACATTCTGGGATTTGAGCTCTGACAAGATGAATTTTAAGAAGTTAACGCATAAGGATATCAACAAATTTGTTTCACATAACCAGTTAGCTAAAAGCTGTTTGCTACAGCCAGATGTTGAAATGCTGCCTGGGAAGTCTTGCTGGAGAGTTTTGATGATTTGGAAAAAGAGTTATTTCATACTCAAGGTAGAGGCTTCGCTGGTGCAGTTAATTCAAGGTATATTGTAAGTCGCTGAGCATTCAGGTATACAAGACCACGAGATCAGCAGGAGACACAGAATTAATTCTTCGCATATGTAACACACACCAATTCCTATAATAACCTAATCAAGATTAATCTTCAACTTACAGCTGAGAAATCCCTGAGGAACAGTGCAGACCAAAAAAAAAAACCCCACCAAACCCTTACTCCTCCAATCATTAGAAACCAATTTTAAAAAATTAAGTCCTGCTTAAAAAAAACGGGTTGGAAGGTGCTATGTTATACCCAGACATTCTTTTGCCAATGCTGTCCCTGTGATTTCACAGATCTCTTCTCTCCCACCAAACAATCCCTGGCTTTCTAAGGGACTATTGTCTTCCCTCTTAGTCCTTCATTTAGCTAAAAATGAAAAAGTCTCCTCAGATTTAATAGACGCTTCCGTCCTCTGATCCCTGTGTAGCACTTCTATGAACCTGAAATACACTCAAAATTTTATTACATATAATCAACATTTTATATAAGAAAAAAAAAAATAGTTAAAGTTTTATGCAGTGTCCCAAGTCAAACGTCACCATTATACTGTGCAGTGACATTAATACTTATGCCTCTCCTGATAAATCCTAAAGAATTGCTTGCCTTTATCACATTTTGTGTAACTTGAGTGTTCAATAACTCCATCATAGTCTTAGCCTTGTCAATCACATCCACCTACAGAAGCCTCACATTAGGGACAAAAAAAAAAAAGTGGGTTTGTTCCACAAATGTCACAGTTTTGCATTCTGTAATCATGCATTATCTCCGCCACTCCAACTCAGTCACAGCTATAGAATACCACGCTTTTTCCTGCTATGCATTATTCAAGTTCTCAGCGCTAACAAGTCTCAGCTTTGTTTTTACCAGGAAAAAATGATCAGCACTATTATTATGCTGTGGTTTATATCTGCATAAAAAAATAACAATTGTCAGAAACATTAAAAATCTGAAATAGAAGCATGCTACTTACCTGAGCACAAGCAAAGGAAGTTTTTGCAAGTCTTCGGACATATGTCTGAGAAGAGCTGAAACGTAATTCGACCAACTAGAGGATAAAAAAAAATTTAAGAGTTTTATAACCCTTTATAATGATATAAGAAAATCTGCATATAAATAAATCAGCATGTTTTAAAAATACAATTTTCTGAGAAAAAGTTATTGTCAAGCAGAATAAGACAGCATCTCAAATATGCATACATTAGAACAAGCAGCAGGAAAGAACAATATCTTAATTGTAAAAAAAAGAGAAGATTAAATAATATCATTGCATCTGATATTAAAAATCCTAACAATTCCATTTTGCTTTGAACCTGGAAAGCCAAACTGATTTACTAAAATAGTTTATCCTGTCATTTTGAAAAAGAAAAAGATTTTACATGAATACAGGTCCTCAGAGAGCTGGAGTAATTGCCTGTCGTCGTCCCCCCCCCCCACGCCCCCAAGTACTATGTTTATACGTATACCTTAATAACCACATTTCTACAGTTTTCCTTGTGATCATTACCTAAAAAGTCCAACTGACTTAGTCGCATACTGTGTTAAGGATTACAAGATGCCTAAAATCCTTTAGTTTAAAAAAAAAAAGTGATAGATGAACCAAACAGGAAAGGTGAAAGGCAGGCAGAACAACGTTGGCAATTTCAGGACTAATGCTCCACTTGCCAGGTACCCTGAACCAAATACTACTTTCTCTCCATGCAAAGTGAGCAGAGTAACTCTCACTCTCAGTACAGCAACCCCCATGCTATTGGTAGTAGTTATGCCACGTGCCTTGGAAAACTATTAAAGTACTGCTGAAGAGTGGTTTAATATAAAGAAAAATGTTTCTATAAATATATTAGCAATAAAAGGAGGGCTAAGGAGACTCTCCATCCCTTATTGGATATGGGGGGAAACAGTGAGAAGGTTGAGGAAAAAGCTGCAGTACTTAATGCTGTCTTTGCTTCAGTCCTTAATAGTCAGACCAGTTGTTTTTGGGGTACCCAGCCCCCTGAGCTGGAAGACAAGGAGCAGAATGAAGCCCCCATAATCCAAGGGGAAACGGTTCGTGACCTGCTACGCCACCTAGACACTGCCCCTAAGCCTTCATAGGTGTGGAAAACTCTAGGATGCGCGTGATACAAAGACTGTGTGAACCTGGGGACTCAGTGTCATAGTCAGATAGAAGAGGGGTACTGAGGGAGCTGGTGGAGGTGCTCACCAAGCCACCTTCCATCATCTATCAGAAGTCCAGGCTAACCAGGTAGGTCTCCATTGACTGGATGTTGGCAAATGTGACGCCCATCTACAAGAAGGGCCAGAGGGAGGATCCAGGGCACTACAGGCCTGTCAGCCTGACCTTGGTGCTAGGGAAGGTTATGGAGCAGCTCATCCTGAGTGCCATCATGCGGCATGTTCAGGACAACCAGGTGACCAGGCCTAGTCAGCACAGGTTCATGAAAGGCGGGTACTGCTTAGTCAACCTCATCTCCTCCTATGACAAGGTCACCTGCTTAATGGATGAGGGAAAGGCTATGGATGTCGTCTACCTGGACTTTAGTAAAGCCTTTGACACCATTTCCAGCATTCTCCTAGAGAAACTGGCTGCACACGGCTTGGATGGGCATACGCTTCGCTGAGTAACAAACTGTCTGGATGGCCAGGCCCAAAGAGTTGTGGTGAAGGGAGTTAAATCCAGCTGGTGACCAGTCACAAGCAGTGTTCCCCAGGGCTCAATTCTAGGGAGAATCTTGTTTAATATCTTTATCAATGATCTGGACAAAGGAATTGAGTGCACTCTCAGCCAGTCTGCAGATGACACCAAGTTGGGCAGGAGTGTCGATCTGCTGGGGGGAGGAGGGCTCTGCAGTGGGACTTGGACAGACTGGATCCATGGGCCGAGGCCAACTGTATGAGGTTCAACAAGGCCAAGTGCCGGGTCCTGCACTGGGGTCAAAACAGTCCCATGCAGCGCTACAGGCGTGGGGACGAGGGCCTGGAAAGCTGCCTGGCGGAAAAGGCCCTGGGGGTGTTGGTCGAGAGGCGGCTGAGTATGAGCCAGCAGGGTGCCCAGGTGGCCAAGAGGGCCAGCGGCATCCTGGCTTGTATCAGGAGTGGTGAGGCCAGCAGGAGCAGGGCAGGGACCATGCCCCTGTGCTGGGCACTGGGGGGGCCGCCCCTCGAATGCTGGGGTCAGGGTTGGGCCCCTCCCTCCCCGAAGGACCTGGGGGGGCTGGAGCGTGTCCAGAGAAGGGCAGCGGAGCTGGGGAGGGGTCTGGAGCCCCAGGCTGCTGGGGAGCGGCTGGGGGAGCTGGGGGGGTTCAGCCTGGAGCAGAGGAGGCTGAGGGGAGCCCTCATCCCTACAACGCCTGAGGGAGGGGGGAGCCGGGGGGGTCGGGCTCTGCTCCCAGGGAAGGGGCGATGGGACGAGGGGCACCGGCCTCAAGTTGTGCCAGGGCAGGGTGAGGTTGGCCCTGGGGAACAATTCCTTCCCCAAAGGGCTGTCAGGGGCTGGAAGGGGCTGCCCAGGGAAGGGGTTGAGTCCCCAGCCCTGGGGGGATTTAAAAGCTGGACAGATGAGGTGCTTAGGGCACGGTTTAGTGGTGGGATGGCAGGAGTAGGGGAACAGTTGGGCTTGATGATCTTAAAGGTCGTTTCCAACCTAAATTATTCTATGATAAAGCTATTTTAGAATTGATTCACATTTTCCATTTTATTTTCTAAGATACTGGGATGTATATTAATAAAGAAAAGCCAAAAAAACTCCCAAAGGTCTTTAAAAAAATACATAATTAGCAAAGAAAAAGTTAACTCTATAGGTTATGAAATATGCCATAAAAGCCACACTGCTGGCCAATGTTACAAAGAGACCAGTAATGATCTGTCAACGAGCACTACCCTCTAGTGGTATACACCGGTAAGTTTTCAAGGATAATTTAAAAAACTGCTCCAGGAATTAGTTCTCTTTTCCTTCCCTTAAAGAGAAAAAAAAAAAAATAATTGAGGTTCAAATGCATTTTATGCAATACTTCATCACCAAGAAAAATTCTGAGAGGCTTCTAAGAAACTGCTTTCAATTTTAGGGCTTTGTCCAAATCTATACAGTTGCCAGCAAAGTGAATTGTTGGTTCAAAAAGAGAAGGAAAAAAAAAACCACCACAGAAACAACCTATATTTTGTACTCTTACATAAAAATTCAAGATGCCTTCAGCTGTTGAAACGCCTGTATTTCACTAACTGCAGTAAGAATGTTCTCTGAACATTTGTCATTACAGCAGGAAAATCTAAAGAAAAGGGGTAGGGACAGTCTCCAAATAATGAAGAGACAGCAAGTATTCAAAGACCCCACATTAAACAGTGGTAGCTGTAACTACCACTATGAAAAGACAGC
Organism: Gorsachius magnificus; assembly: GCA_034008185.1. Classification (NCBI taxonomy): domain Eukaryota; kingdom Metazoa; phylum Chordata; class Aves; order Pelecaniformes; family Ardeidae; genus Gorsachius; species Gorsachius magnificus. The sequence continues at coordinate 155,594,267 of CM067082.1, read as the reverse complement.
CATTTGGAAGTGAAGAAACCATTATAAGCTATGTGGATTGACGATTCATACAGAGAACACAATAGAGAAGACAGTTTCATAAAGGAGTTATCAATTTTCATTATAAGCCCAGTAATTCAGGAGTGCCGAAGTCTCATTCCTCTGCTTGCAATAGCGGTGAACTGAACAGTGACCAAGTGCTTTGGAAAGCCACGTACAGATTTCCTCTTGCATTCGCCGTGTGAAATAACACATGACACCTTTAGAGAAAAAGTTGTCACTATCCCCATGCTACTAAGAGTAGAGAAATACAGCCCAGCTGCCCATTTACCAAGGTGACAGCTGCCAAATAACTAATAGGTGTTACTGCCTATGGGCTCCAGAAGGGACTTTTGCCCTCAGGCACAAACTGCAGAAGCCTTCTGCTTGAAAGTCTCTGTCCCACATACAAACCCTGCCATATTTAGCACCTTAAGCAGCACACACCACCACTTTTGTTTTCCGGTGGAAGAACGTCCAGTTCTTGAAGATGTCAAGGCAGAACATGGAAAAGGACATTGGTAACCAAGGTATCATGATTTCACAGAATCATAGAAAGTTTAGGGTTGGAAGGGACCCCTAGAGGTCACCCAGCCCAACCCCCCTGCAGGAGCAGGGACACCTTGAACCACATCAGGTTGCTCACAGCCCCGTCCAACCTGGCCTGGAATGGTCCCAGGGATGGGGCCTCCACCCCCTCTCTGGGCAACCCCTGCCAGTGTTTCACCACCCTCGTTGTAAAGGATTTCTTCCTTAGATCCAGTCTAAACCTACCTTGTTTTAGTTTAAAACCATTACCCCTTGTCCTGTCACAATTTCAATGGTATTTACACTAGTGCTTTGTCAATAACAACATCTGCTAGCTTCTCATGGCTTTCAGCTCCTTCAAACTGTAACGCACGTATCCAACAAAAAAAGACTATAGATCCAGTTTAAAAGATAAGGACATCTCTCTGCCATATAACCTAAAGTGCTGCTTACCTGGTTATATCCAACCATATAAAATGTTGCTGTGTGCTTATAAGACACAAACCACATACTGTGTATCCATCTGGTGGGTTACTATCTGTATTTTACCTAAACTGCATGAATACCATTATCACTGAAAGGTTATACTTTGCACTGACAAACAGTCAATTACATGTGCCAGAGAGAGATCAAACACATTTTCATACTTTGATCAGACAAGTATGTATGAAATAACAGCTGTTAAAAAATCTGTATAAAAAGTATGCTTAGAACCTAGAAATCTCCTACCTCTTCCCTCAAAAAAGGAAACACATCATCTTAAACTTGTAGCTGAGTTATATGCTGACACAACACATAAAGAAAGCATTTCAGATGCTACTAATTTCCTCAGATTTAGACACCTCTTCTCTGAAATGATCCACTTTCACTGTATAGAGAAAAATTCCAATACTTTCTCCAGCTTCGTTTCCCTGATACAAAGGTTAAGTTACCTGGGCAGGGAACAAGCTTTCTGTGACTAACTGCAAGACTTGAATAGCAAATTAAAACAAACAAAACTTGCTAAGAAGAGTTATTCAAATAGGTGAAGTCTGCTCACAAGCCTACCCGGACTGCTCAGTCAGCTTTAGCCAAGAAATGAGCCTGCAGAGATACCTTGCTCCTAAATTAAATGAAAAAACGCTGGGATTCTATTTCTAACAATGAAACTCTCACCTAACTTGAGATGCAAATCTCCTAGTACCACAAGGAAGTTACACAAGCTACTAAAGTCTTTATTTTAATGCAACAGCAGGCAATATACTTTTAATCTTAGTGTTGTTCTTAATAAAAGACTGATTCTTACCAGGTCATAGCTCTGCGGACACGTTTGCACCACAGTGTAGATTTTACAGTACGTGACTACTTTCTGTGCTAGTCAACACCACAGAATTTTATCCAACCATAACTTAACATTTGCCTCGTATTTGTGAACCAATATTTTGATAAAGTATTCTGAAATGTTAGCAGGCTTTTAACTTACTTTTTAAAGATATTTTTGATAGAAATTAGAGTAAGTTATGAAAGTAGTATTTAAGTTACTTGTAGTTACATACAGTAAGTGATGCATATATAAATTCTAAGATGCTTTGAAGTTTGGTTACATAAAACCATTTATCTGTAGCTAATGAGCTACACCAATTACAGAAACCAGAAGCCATAGTGGCCAGAAATAATTCAATTTCAGAACTGAAAGATTAAAACTTTTTTTCTTTTGTTTCTGAACCCATGAACAATGTATCAGCTGAGGAAGAACTAGTACTTGATTCAAATTAAGTGGTAAAAATTCAGGGTAGGAGTATCCATGCTACATTATAATAGGGGCTCCTGCTAGCAAAGTTTTGATTTCCTTCAGTTTAGGTGCTTAACTTTTTAGAAACAACCTTGGGAGCCAAACACATATTGCTTGAACGTATTTTCCATATAATACAAACTGTTTTGCTACCACATTATGTTACGTTTATGCCATAAAGGTGTCACTTTCAGATAGACACTTCCAAAATAAACCTAGTTATTCAAAATTAAATTTAAATATATTGGGTTTGTCTTTTCCCAATTTCTCAGAGCAAACCAAGTAAGAAGGCACTGCAGCACTTTTCCCAGTATATCAACAGGAATATCCTGTGTCGGTCTCTTCTCCCAAGTAACAAGTGACAGGATGAGAGTAAGCGGCCTCAAGTTGCACCAGAGGAGGTTTGGATTGGATATTAGGAAAAATTTCTTCACTGAAAGGGCTGTCAGGCACAGGAAGGAGCTGCCCAGGGAAGGGGTTGAGTCCCTATCCCTGGAGGTATTTAAAAGATGGGCAGATGAGGTGCTTAGGGACAGGGTTTAGTAGTGGAGAGGTAGGGTTGGGCTCAATGATCTTAAAGGTCTTTTCCAACCAAATGATTTTATGATCCTGCTGAAGGAGGAAGCAAGGATTACAATCATTAAGACAGTGATGCACATCCCTTACAGACCGATACCAGAGTGTCTGCCAGAGGCCCAAAAGCTTAGATAGATTTGCATACAAGTTTAAATAACAGTTCACTAAAATGACCATATTTTAATTTTATTACTTTATTTATCCCTAAATTTGTGAACACCAAGTCGTATACATTTTAAAAGACTGCTTTAAAGCAGAAATGTGGCTAGAGTTTTCAGAAAAATAAAAGCTTACTGTGGAAAAAGAACAGATTTTATTGAAAACATTAGTTAAAACAATGGATGCCCCAGTTCCCCGGAGCAGGAATCTACAGTCTTGATGCATCAACACTTTGTTAATGCCTCCTTACCCTGCCTTACACTTTGCAAGGAAAGCCTCCATAGACTTCTCCCTCCAGCTCTCTACTAAGTCCAGTCCTCCACAAACACTCCCTGAAACTCGCTCCATTCCAATCTTCTGTGATCTCCACAAAAGCAAAGGCATTTCACTACTGCACACCACAGAAGTTGCTTGCATTTCTCTGTGAAACTGAAGACAGTCAAGAGACTACACTTTGTCTTCTCCTAGCAGAAGAGGCTGATCAGTTTGGTCTTCCATTTACTAATCCAATTTGTTCTAGACTTCAAGGTAAGTCTCCAGGGTATTTCATTCTGCACCGACAACAAGAATTCTGTATAATGAACGGATTACAATTTTTATTACACCAGCTTCCCCTGAACCTACCTGTATCTTCTCTCCCTTACGCACCCTCTGAGAGGGGTTCCCCATATCCCTCTTGGCTCCTCTTGTACTGCACTCAACCGGGTTGCTGACCAGTTCATGGAAAGTCGAAGTGCTGATCTATTTTCTGCCAATCTACAGCTTTTTTTTTGCCTTCAAAGGGCTAAAGTTAATGAGAAGCCAATTGAGAACAGTTTTGGTCTTCAGGAAGGGTAACAACCCCCCCATAAGGCATCCTCCAGGCACAGTACTACAATGACTTGTGCAGGGGAACTTATGTCACATAAATTCACAGCAGCTGAAATCCCCAAATACACCAAACTTGAGGCAAGAGTGACTAGAAGGAGACAAGTAATGAAAGAACAGACTGACTGATAAGGGAAGGGGCATACCCCAGGAAGGAAAGAAACTGAAGTGGAAAGAAAAAGTGAGCAAGAGGTCAAACAATAACAGAAGACAGGAGAAAAAAAGTTAAAAAAAAAAGATAAGAAGGAAAATTCTTCTGTGAAAATGAAACAAAGCAAAAATGAATAAATAGAACATACAAAATAACATACAAAATCTTGGATAGCCACATGAACTGCTCCAGCCTATGTATCAAACATCCTAGTCAGACATCTGTTCTAATTATCACGGTACCTGAAAGACTGAAGCTCCACACACATTTGGCATCACAGAGTAAAGACAGAATTATTTAAATACACACCTGCTGCCATCCCAAAGTTCTTGGAATACTGTGAGTAGTTTACTCCTATGCATATGCTGTATGCGTCCAAATCCATTAGTAGGGGGGACCCAAAAGAAGGGAGAGGTGCTGTTTCCGCTAGTATCAAAATAAACGCTTATTCCTCTTTTATTCTCCATTTGATCTTTAAAAATTATGAACCATAATGTCCATTCATTAAAAAAAATGCTTAACAGGTAACTTATTAAAACCAGCCTAAATTTAGACTTAAAAAACACTGACACAAAGCCTACAAAGTTTGCCCCCGCTGCAAGAGGCACATACAAGCAGGCATCAAATTTTATTCCAAGATTCCGTAGCCAGAATTTAAAATACGGACACAAAAGCTGTAATAAAGCTTCTGAAAGCACAACGAAAGTTACACTATTCAATCCTGTATTTTCTAAGGGGTCTCTAGTTAAAGACTGAAACTAATTCAAACTCTGCAGTCCCCTCCCCTCTCACATATGCATACACACACACCAGCTTTTGCTGCTCCTTCTCATCTAGTCTGTGCACTGCTCTTGTTTTTTAATCGCTACAGGTATCATCGGGTAAGCAAAGTCTGTAAGGGGAAAGCTAAGAGTTGGCAGCTGCGTGGGGGAACATTTTTGGACTCCAAGTAACCTATGCTGTTAAAAATGACACAGTTTTGTATTCTGCAGGCAAAAGAGATGCCTGCAGTACTGCGAGAGGCATGTCCTCTTATTCTCTGCATTTCGTGGAGGGATGTTAGTTCAGCTTTCCAGTTTAGACAAGGCAAGGGCAACGTCTTATTTCTTGGCTAGCAAAAAAAAATGCAGGCTTCTTCTTTTCCCCAGTTCTTTCTCCCTACATCTAATAAAAATGAACAAGCAGACTGACTTACTGTGTTAAAGTCAAAATAAGCAAAATGTTAATTTGGAAATCTGCTGGCAGCTTAAAAGTTAAAATTAATACCTCGCTAGTATCAGCAGGAGAGTACATCTCTCTGAGTTAGTGCTTCATGTCATCTGGACGCACTGCTTTATCATTCACACTTGATTCAGCTTTTGAAGGTCATCTTACAGTTACAAGAGCAACGTTTAGGCTTTTTTAAATATAGCCTTAAATCCCAAGACACAGCTGCACTGCGAATTAATAAACAGACACCAGCATAAAGTGGTATAACCAGATTACGCACAAGTCCCGATACCAATATTTTACAAATTGGCACGTTTTCCTGCAAAGATACAAGTCATTAGTCAGGTGCAATAAAACCAGCAGGGCTCCAAATTTGATATACAGCTGCGAGATTCCTGTTCCTTTAAGGAATACAGCCAGCCACGAACAGAGCCAAAGCCCCTGTGTCTGCTCCAGGTAACGAAAGCTCTGCACCACCAAGAACACTAATGCTGCAATTCCTCTCTGACACCACTATCAGTCATCAAACCCAAGCAGATATGAGGGAAAACAAGGTAATCCACTTTCACTCATGATGCACAGCGCGAGGCTGAGGAGGGGACAAGGCAGGCAGCAAGAGGGATTATGAAATGGGAGCAGGAGCCCACAAATTAAAAAAGAGCAGAAGAAAACAGCGCAGGGAGAGATTCTTCAGATGAAGAGTCGAAACAAAAAAACCCTAACAAAGACCAAAAGCAAGTGAGATGAAGAATAAATTGTCTCAAACTACCATTCCTAAACTGGAAACCTACCCAACCTAAAACATTTTTAGTAGTCTCATTCTATAGTAAACCTGAATTTAAAGCAACAGAAAGTGTTAAAGCCCATTTACATTAACATTTGTCTCTTCGAAAAAAGTGTTTGGAAAAGGCACTGTTAATGACTCAAATAGGAGTTACAATAGCAACAGATTTATAGATATGCCCTATCAGGTCACTGAAGGTGCTGAGTCTGAAGGAATTGAATCTTTCAAGTTTTGGTGAAAATAAAAAACAAGCCAAATGGGTTACAGTTACATTTGAATGCAACTGGAATTTGAAAACGCAGAGATATAAACTCTTATTTCAAAGTCTTTCAGAGAAACACTGAAGCAGAAAATGAAAGTGAAAGCATAATGAAGCCATCACATTTATTCATTTTTCTGAGAGACAAAAAGGAGTGATATAAAGCACCGAGTATATGCGAGACAACTCATACGCATCGATTAATTCACGTTCTGAAAGATGGGTAACTAAATCTGTACGACCATTTCTACAGAGCGAGGAAAACAGAAGAGGGAATCAAGTAGCTATTCCACGATTAAAACTCAGAGTCTACCACTTACAGGCAATTACACTTCCCATAAGGAAAATGTGAGTCAAGAGACAGATTATTTTTTTATTGTTATCGTTTTTAAAACAGGCCACCTGGTCAATTCTTCATTTACATTCAGAAGACTCAATCTGAGGCGGAGGAAGAAAGGTTTAGACCAGATAATCTCCTCAGGTCCCTTTCCAATTTTAATTACTGCATGATTAAAAATACTTCCAGGAGTACCTCTCCAGTTTCCTCACAACTTGCCACAATTTTCCATACTTCATACGACTGTGAATGTGCAATACATAATCAGAGAGCACTTCTAATACAGGAGGTTTTTTATCTTCAGAATAGCATGCCTTAGCCTTACGGAACCTAGGCATGCAAATAAGAATCAGTTTCAAAGGAGAATAAAAAGCATCCAGCACCCCAGTAAACATGAAAAGTTAGTAAAAACTAACTCGGGGATAACACATCAATGGCCAATCTCATTGCTAACGGCTCGAGTCAATTATTAAGGCAAAAACGCGGTAAAAAAAAAAAAAAAAAAGAAAACCAAAACACACGCAGCACTTGAGAGGAATGTTTGTGTCGGAGACGCAAGCCTTACCTGGTTCCCGGTTGATTTCGATCTCGAAGAAGCACTGGGGCCGGTCCTGCACCCCCATGGCCGCGGCCGCCCCTCGCCACCTGGACACAAAGAAGAGGCGCCCTGGGGAGCCGCCGGGTCCCGGCCCCGCCGAGCTCCTCACGCCCGCTCTCCCCGCCCGGTGAGGGGAGGGGGGGAATCACCCCGCCGCTGCGCCGCCAGCAACTCCCGGCGACACCGCTTCCCCGGGAAGGCCGGCGGCGGGGCCGCAGGAGGCGGCCGGCGGGGAAAACGCACCCTGAGGAGAATTTATTCCTCTCACAAGCAGCCGGCATGGGGAGGAAAGGGGGGGGGGGGGGGGGGGGGGAAGGGGGGCCGCCCCGGCCCCCGCCGGAGCAGCCGGCCCCAAGCGCCAACCAGCGGCCCCAGGGCCCCCTCCCTCAGCCCCCACCCCGGCCCCCGCCGGAGCAGCCGGCCCCAAGCGCCATAACCAGCGGCTCCGCCCGCCCGCCCCGCCCCGGCCGGCGCGGCGCCGCCCCGCCCCCCCCGCGCCCCCCCCCCCCCCCCCCTCGCCTCAGGGTCGGCAGCTCCGCGCCCTCCCGGGTGCGGCGGGACGGAGGACGAACCTCCCCCGTCCCCCTACCGGTCCCCCCCCCCGCCGCGGCACGGGGAGGAGGACGGGGCTTTACGGAGTAAATCAGATCGTGAGCCCCCGTACGGGGGATCCCCCCTCACCGCCCTGACCCCCAGCCGTCGTGCCCCTGCGGGGACGTGGAGCTGAGAGGCCCCCGCCCCGCGGTGCTTCACCCCTTGAATCTGAGAAGCCAGAGCGGTTTTGCGGAGATGTCTCCCTCTGAAGGGAAAATATTTCTGCCAGCACAAATAAACCTCCGAAGATGCTGTCCGGGAAGACGTTCGCCGCAGCGCGTTCGCCAGGGCGCCGCTTCTCCCTCGCCATGAAAACAAGGCCGCGCCAGGGGCCAGCCTGGGATGATCCCGTCCCTTGCTGAGCCTCCGCCTTGCGTCAACTCACCCCGCCGTGGCTTGGGAGCCCGAGAAAATTTGAACCAAAGAAATTTCATAGAATCATGGAATCACTTTGGTTGGAAAGGACCTTTAAGATCATCGAGTCCAACCTTGAACCTAACCCTGCCATCCCACCACTAAACCCTGGCCCTAAGCACCTCATCTATCCTTCTTTTAAATCCCCCCAGGGCTGGGGACTCAACCCCTTCCCTGGGCAGCCCCTTCCAGCCCCTGACAGCCCTTTGGGGAAGGAATTGTTCCCCAGGGCCAACCTCACCCTGCCCTGGCACAACTTGAGGCCGGTGCCCCTCGTCCCATCGCCCCTTCCCTGGGAGCAGAGCCCGACCCCCCCGGCTCCCCCCTCCTCTCAGGCAGTTGTAGGGAGCCATGAGGGCTCCCCTCAGCCTCCTCTGCTCCAGGCTGAACCCCCCCAGCTCCCCCAGCCGCTCCCCAGCAGCCTGGGGCTCCAGACCCCTCCCCAGCTCCGTTGCCTCTCTGGACACGCTCCAGCAACGCCAACGTCTGTCTGGGAGTGAGGGGCCCAAAACCTGACCAGCTATTCAGGGGCGGCCCCTCACCAGGCCACCGTACAGGGGCACGTCCCTGCCCTGCTCCTGCTGGCCACACCACTCCTGATACAGCCAGGATGCCATTGGCCTTCTTGGCCACCTGGGCACCCTGCTGGCTCATACTCAGCTGCCTCTCGACCAACACCCCCAGGTCCTTTTCCGCCGGGCAGCTTTCCAGGCCCTCGTCCCCATGCCTGTAGCGCTGCATGGGGTTGTTGTGACCAAGTACGGGGTTGTTGTGACCAATGATTGCAGCAGGCCACCAGTTATTTTTTTCTGAGTTTGGGGTGTCGGGCCATCCCAGAGTGTGGAAATGGTAACTTTAGCAGTCGCTGAAGTGTCAAACTGTTCGGGAATGGGTATTGAACCTATAAATCCCCAGCCTACTGCATCCTTCAGGCCAAGTTACTTCATACTGAGGATGTCCAGCAGCTTAAAGCAGCTTTTCGAGTAACCTCTCAAATTCTTTTCATTTATGTAATTACTCCTCTACCAGTCACTTTGTTCTCACCCTTACAGAGATGGATTTTCTGAGAAGGCAGCACCTCTAGCATGGTGTACACCTTGCGTACGCTGTGCCACCCCTACAGCCCTTACGTAGCCGCCCAGCTGAACCACAGCCTCACCGCTTGGTGCCAAAAAATGTCTTTTATTACTTCCAGAAAGAAGTTTTGTCGCTCTCTAAGCAGCGAGGACACTCTTACTCAGTCCTTACCACCCGAGAAGCAAACCGTTTCCGAATGCCTTCCACAAGTTGTACAAACCAGAACTCACTGCAGTAATTTTACCTGGCAGCAGCACCTGCGGTTACTCCTTTCTGAAACCAAGGTTTATTAAAAAAAAAAAAAAAAAAAAAAAGCGCTGAGAATAAATAGTAGCACTGCTGAAATCAAAGGAGTTTTAGAAGTTAGGAATGCGGCAAAGTGGGATTGGTTTAGATGCAATTTATCTATAGCTTTAATGGCTGCTGTCACTACAGTATTTGAGCATCTGACGAAGTTTTAACAGCCAGATTCTGTCATTCTTTATTATTTCTCATGACACATGATTGTCCCTGAAGAAGCCTGTCTTTGGAGTTGTCACACAGGTTTGCTGGTCCTTTGGGGATATTTGCATGGTAAGCTATCACACAACCTGAAAAAAATGCAGCACCGTCCGGCCCTGAATTATTTACCTGTGAAATGCTCTTATAAAGTAGAAGGGTATTATTTGCCTCACTTTAAAACAGTGAGCTGAGAAACAAAGCTATGAGAAATTCAGTGAGTTACAGTAGCTCGAAAGGAATTCCTTTCCAAAATTACAATTTGAAAACACATCTCCTTGATTTCCTTAATCTTCCGAAACAATAAATACCATGTTTGTGGGCTTATGGGGTTTTGGTTTGTTGGGGTTTTTTTTCTCCTGAGCTGAAATAAATCCTTAATTCTCTTTTACTTGCAGTCTCTTGCTTTCCTGTTTTCAGAACATGAACTTGCTAAAGGCAGACGAGCAAAGAAGTAACCAAAAGACTCAAAAGAGACACAGAAATGTGCTATTTGCTCTTCATGCAGGCAGCAAAGATTGTGAGCCATGGGAAAAAAAAAAAAAAGTTAATTTCAAGCCCTGATCATTTCAATAAAGAACCAAATTAGAAAGAAATTCTGATCCCCTGGGAGATGAGCTCTTAAGATCATCTCCAGGACTAGAACTGATAAATATGCAGCTTGGTGGAAGAAAGACATCCCCACCCCACCCCACCCTACCCCCCCCCCAAAAAAAAAGTGTCCTAAGCACATCTAAGGCCAGTCCTTTGAAACATGAAACATTTAGTTAAAAACTAAGATTTTTCCCAGTGTTTCTACGTGGGAGCTGCTGCAGATGCTGCTCTGGTAACATCCTGTGCCCATTGAAACCAGTGACAAAGTCCCCATTGATTGCAGGGACCGTGGGTGTAGGCTGCTTGAGGGGGATTAAGGTCTGCGTGGCGAAGCAGCATAGTTATGAATAATTGCTTCTGTATAATACCAGTTTTTGATAAGCCATAAATTTGTGAAACACCCCCCTTTCATAGGCTAAAATTTACCCGGCTATGTTCCAATCCTATCGACAACTTCTGCATGCACCAAGGTCAGCGGACCCGGCTTGATTCTGCCTCAAATCAACTTCAGAGGTTTCTTAGTGGTACATTTTATGCCCAAGAATTCACGTTGACAAACCTTGGCTAAAAGCTGCGTTCTCTTCTGAGACAGAGCGTGCTTGGCTACAGGAGCTTGAAAAGCAGGAGGGTGCAAAAGCCGATGCTGAACAGTGAGGCAACCTACGCGCGCATCAGGGTAAAACCGCTTAAATTAGGACACAGTCTTTATTTTCCAAAGTGTCTTTGTTTGCCCTAATAATTAGTCTACGCGTGGCCATGAAAGCTTGAACTAGCCAGCTTTTGTTTAGGTATTTACAGAGGCTTTTCCTTATTTTTTTTCTTCTTTACAAATTCCATACATAGAACCCGAGTCTGAAATAAAAAAAAACGAGCTTTTTTTATGAGCAACAAGTCGGCGGTCCGTTCTTTCTCATGCTATTTTAGATGTTGCCGTCGCAGCTACATTTTATTTGTCAACGGCAGCACTATACAGGGCCTAGTGTTTGCCAATCCCCCCCTGTCTGCTCCTCGGGTGCTGAATGTTTTCTTCCGTAACGTGCGATTTCGCACGCACATCAGTTAGATAAGGAGGAGAAGGAATTTTCAACATCGCTTTTCGTTATCTGGGGCATTTCGGTCGGGGAGGGCGGTGCTGAAAATACTTCTGTGAGGCAAATTCGCGGCTGCTTATTCGAGATCTCGCTCTGCGGCCGCTCTGCGCAGATTCTCAGCTGGTGTGAATGGATGCAAAGTGTTGACACCAGGAGACGAAGTGACTCAGAGCTGCTCACGAGGGTCACTGAAGTTTCAAACATGGGGAGACGGTGGAAAAAAGAGCCAGAAGATTCTATAGTTAAATTTAAAAATCTTGAGTTTCTGGAGAACAGACGAGCACCTGAAGTGTTTCATAGAATCATAGAATCATAGAATCACTTTGGTTGGAAAAGACCTTTAAGATCATCGAGTCCAACCTTGAACCCTAACCCTGCCATCCCACCACTAAACCCTGTCCCTAAGCACCTCATCTCTCCTTCTTTTAAATACCTCCAGGGATGAGGACTCCACCACCTCCCTGGGCAGCCCATTCCAGAGCCTGACAACCCTCTCGGTGAAGAAGTTTTTCCTAATGTCCAACTTAAACCTGCCCTGGTGCAGCTTCAAGCCATTCCCCCTCGTCCTATCATCTGTTACCAGGGAGAAGAGGCCGACCCCCACCTCCTACAGCCTCCTGCCAGGCAGTTGTAGAGGGCGATCAGGTCTCCCCTCAGCCTCCTCTTCTCCAGGCTGAACACCCCCAGGTCCCTCAGCCGCTCCTCGATATGACTTGTGTTCCAGACCCCTCACCAGCTTGGTTGCTCTCCTCTGGACCTGTTCCTTCGATCATTCAGTCAGGCAAACCCATTTCTTTGGTATTTTTTCTGAAGAATAAATATTGCAGGCCAGAATAACTGAAAAAAGGGCTGCAATTATGAAAAGCCTCACTTGAGCAAATAAGAAGTTAACAGACGGTTATCTGTTAAGCAAACTTAAACAGCGAAAAGGTGCTTAATTAAAAAAATACCCATGTCGGCATTTGAGTGCAGAGTTTAATGTGTTAAAGGGAAGTAAATAGCATCAGGGTAAGTGATAAACTGTAAAATCTGTCAGCTCTAGGCTGCTGATCAAAATCCACACTGCGGCAGTAACGCTGGACATTTTTCCACCCGTTGACCACCAAGGCGTTGAAGATCTGTGCGTGGCTGGCAAGAAGCTCCTGTCCACATTACCAAACCCAGTAAAACTCCGGGCTTCCGTAGAGCCTTGGAAGCAGTTAATGGTTCCGATTTTGACAGGACTGAGTAAACTGGGAACTAAAGGACATAGAGAGGAGAAGGTTCCAGGCGCAGCAGGCGATTTGCAGGTAGACTATCACCCACGCCTGCCTTCGACGGCAGCTTTCCCGTTTGGCGCCGTGCGTTAGCGGCGACTCAGGGAGCCTGCGAAGGTTGCGTGAGAAACAATCGTCGCACTTCGGCTGCCCCAGCGGCCAGCGCGCCAGCGGTCCAGCAAGTCTGCCCGTAGAAATGGAACGCTGGAGCTTTTGAAATCACTCTTCCACTGAACGTGAACATTGGGTGAAGGTAAAGAAAGGCTATATTTACTATTACTAACATACTAACAGTGTCATTAATTACTTCGTGGAGACAGAGGCACGGCAGTAAAATAAAACCAGATTACAGCCACCCATATGCTGAGCCAGCTCCAATAAATTTCCCTCTTTTCCTCCCCGACAAACCTCTAGGATGCTTACACAGCTGTCCCATAGCTGAAACTCATGTCTCAAGCAAACCTTCTGTCACAGGACTTGCTTGTGCTGAAAAGGAGCATTGACGTGGGGACACAGGTATCCTCGGATGGGTTGTGGGGATATTTATAACCTCCCAAGTCCAAACACTCCCTGCAGCTCTCTCCATTCTCACTTCTCTTTCCCCAGGGATTTCTATAACCCAATTAATACCTGAACTGTTAACCCATTTCCTAAAGGATTCCTGAGCTTTCCCCCATCCTGCCCTAATCCTAGGACCAGAGGAAATGGCCTCAAGTTGCACCAGGGTAGGGTGAGGTTGGCCATGGGGAACAATTCCTTCCCCAAAAGGGTTGCAAACACTGGAAGGGGCTGCCCAGGGAAGGGGTCGAGTCCCCATCCCTGGGGGGATTTAAAAGCTGGGCAGACGCGGTGCTAGGGACAGGGTTTGGGGGTGGGATGGCAGGGGTAGGGGAACGGTTGGGCTTGATGATCTTAAAGGTCTTTCCCAACCTGAACGATTCTATGATTCTATGAAACCTTCAGGGGTGTTTCCATCCCTGGCATGAGCAGGTGAAGCCATCTGCTATCCAGGCAGTAAATGGAATTTGTTAATGACGGCCCCAGCATGATAAAAAATAAGCAAACCATCAATCCATTATGTGGTAAATTGCTTAATGGGGCAGGGTGTATTCCTGTACGTACAGCTTCTTTAGGCCCCGATGCCTGTATGTCCTGTGAACTAGTACATGGGACTTTAGATGAACATGGTGTATGCAGGTTATTACCAGCCGCTTGCTGAGACTGGAAATAAAGTCTGCCAGTTGCTGAGAGGCAGGTCAGTTTTGGGAGACTTGAAGTCTCCTCCTCCGGCTGCCTGGGCTCTCCCTGGATAAACACACAGCTTCAGTCTCTCTGGCTGATATGGCATAAACCTTGACAGGGCCAGCATCTCATCCAGAAAACGTTCAAAAGCAAATGCTGTCCAGAAACCTGAATATGAGTGAGTTCAGAAGCCAGAACATCATTTAATGTCATTTTCTGCTTAATCCTCCCAACTGCTCCAGACTGATTCCTACCGCCACAATCTACCTAGCTGCTTACTTGCTCCCCTTCATTAGTATCTGAGTTCTCCCCAAATAATTTTACAAAAATATCTCGTTTGCTCTTCTTTCACCTCTTGTAGAGAAAGAGGTTGATGCTTTTATATTTCCTTAAGCAGTAAATGCCAGATGTCTGATGTGTGGGTTGGTGTACTGTGTAGGTCTCAGGATCACATTTGGCCTGATCCAAACCCCAATGCAATTAATTATTTATTTTTTTTCCATTTACTTCAGGGGGTTATAACTCCGGGCTATTGAAAGAAAATGAAGCCTTGCTAGTAATCAAAACTGTTCTTTATCCAAAGGGTGAAGCCTACTTCATATCAGACTTGATTTACCCGTTCAATAATACTTAAGTAAGGGGAAAAAAAAAAAAAAAAAAAAGGTTCTGTTACACAGCATGTAATTAACCATGAAACATGGTGCCACCGGAAAGCGGCATTAACTCATCGTGAATGAGATGATGTCTGGTTTTGCACATGAAATCTTGCGTGGAAACCAATGAGTGGGCCACGCTATGTAACAGCAACATGAGTGAGTTTTTACCCTCACAATAAAATCAGACTGTTTGTGTTACCGTGTTCTCCCAACCTCCCTGTTGTCTCTTGTATTAAATTATGAGCTCTTGGAATGGATGACAACAAAGGTCTTTTGGTAGGTACTTTGACAGCCGATATCGGTCTTATGTCAGTAAAAGAAATAAGGCAATTTTGCTTAAAAGCCTACACTTCTTCAGAAGTGACACTGAGGTGGGGATTAGAAATAAAAAATGGTACTGAGCAAGTGGGAAAAAAAAGGAAAAAAAACATACATACTGCTGAAGGCAGTTAACCGACCCTGTAAGAAGCTTGGTATGAAATGTAATATCCCCAGGATCACTCTGATTCAAACTAATATTTAATTAATAGCTTTCTGAGGGGAAAATGGCACAATGATTCCTTTCCCCTAGTTTTTTTTTTTTCCTTTCTTTTTTTTCCTCTAAAGTCTAGTTTACCTTTTTACCTTTGCATTAAAGAGGGATAAACCCCAGCTCAATGTTCTCACTAAGCACCACCTGAGAACACTCCGTTACGCAGCCCAAGATGCTTGAAACTGAGTCAGCTCAGGTACTTCAGAGCTTGTTGGTTTTAGCTCAGACAGATTGGACGTTTCTGCACCATGGTTGCAGGAAGGTTTAATTCAGCTGCGATTGAAATGTACGCAGCCGGCAGAGGTTCAGGGCAGTGTCTGCGTTGGGGACCGTGGAGCAGAGACACCAAAATAGCTCTGCAGACCAGTCCACCACCCGTCGAGATTCATCGGGGACAACTTGCTGTGCTGAGCCAGAAATGACTTCATGTAGCGCTGGTGGGACACCTTGTCGCTGCCCTCCCAAAGTTACCGTTTCCAGGAGCGTGACACATGGCACGGAGATGCTTGACCTGGTTCCAGGCAAAACCAGCTGAGCTCTGGCAGGGGTTTTACTAGCCCAAGCTCAGCACCCTTTCAAGGTAACTGCATCGCTCCCAGACCCAAACTGGCCCCAGAAGAAGTACAGCTCCATTTGCATGCGCTGCCGTTCCTGAACCAGTAAATCATATTGAAGTCAAGCTGATTCCACGGAAAGCCATCTTGGGTACATCTAACTCCAGACAGCTGGTGGTGCCTTAAAAACAAAGAATTCAAGACACAGCGCAAAGGTAACTGGGTGAAATCACAGAATCACAGAATCATTCAGGTTGGAAAAGATGTTTAAGATCATCAAGCCCAACTGTTCCCCTACCCCTGCCGTCCCACCACTAAACCCTGGCCCTAAGCACCGCGTCTGCCTGGCTTTTAAATACCCCCAGGGATGGGGACTCGACCCCTTCCCTGGGCAGCCTGTTCCAGTGCTTGACAACCCTTTTGGGGAAGGAATTTTTCCTGATGTCCAGCCTAAACCTGCCCTGGCGCAGGCCATTTCCCCTCGTCCCATCTCCCGTTCCCCGGGAGAAGAGACTGACCCCCACCTCACTACCACCTCCTGTCAGTGGTCCCTGCGACCTAGGAGGTCAGGCTAATTGATACAGCACTTTGTTCTCGTGTTAAATATGTGAATCTGCAGCCGAGGCTCCAAAGCAGAGGGATGATAATATCAAGAACGGTGCCGATGAGGAAAAAAGCCGAGTGTTTGGCAGAGCCATGGCTGCAGCGAGGCGGGTAGTTCTCAGCAGGCCAAAGGGAACAGTTACCTGCTCTCTGGAACCAGGGGAAAAACAGAGAACCCTGGCAACAAAAGAGGAAACAGGGGAATTCTGGCTTGTGGATATGGGCAGAATCTCTGGGATGAGGGAGAGGGATGGATTCACGCAGGGAGCTCCTGCAAAGAAGCAGGAGGTTTCTATAGGAGGAACTTGCTGGGGAATGAAGGATTGCGAGAGGCCCAAGACTGGCACAGTCTGTTTAGAGAAGAATATTAATAAAACATGCAGTGCCTCCTGGTAAGAGCATTAGTAATAACCATCAAGATAAATGTTAACGCTGATATAAATAAAGCTATATGCAATTACCATCAGCTAAGGTCAGGAAGATATTATTTTTCTGGATTGAACAATTAAGTGCATTGTGGGCACTTATGGACAGAGAAGGTTGGAAGGGGAGGATTTATATTGTCTTCTGCAAGATTCAAAGCTGACCACTGTCAGAGGCAGGATACTGCATCGATCTGTTTGGGAATGACAATTTCTCTTTTCTGCAACAACCACAAAATACTTGTGCTGGGAGTTCAGAAGCTTTGGCCTCACTTAATTTGATACTAAAAGATCTCGGTGGACGGCGGTATATAAAACTGCCAGCGTGATCTAGTGAGAATCTTGTTTATGCCTCCGCATAGGAAGAATTTGTCTTACAATAAGGCAGGAGCTTAAAGTAAAATGTGAATGTAAACGTACAAATAAAATGGTTTGGTATTTACTTGAGAGTCTAAATTCGAGCTCCCCAAAATTTAAATAAAATGGCTTGCTGTTTACTCTCACTCCCACTCGAAATGCAGACATTTGTTCTAGTCTAGCAGCATGCTAATAATTGCAGCCACACCATCAATTGTGCCGGCATATTCGTTTAATGGATTGCAGTTGTTGCTATAAACAAATGGTAATTGCTTGGGATTTAAAATATACTGTAACTGCGCTTGTAACATTGAACCTCTCTGATATAAAGACGGTAATTGCAGCATCTTTCAGTTCGATCGGTTTAAAATACAGGGGCAAGGGCAGTTTTGCAATGAAGACCAAGAGAAATAGGAGAATGCTTCGAGTCCGGGAGCTGCTAGCCTCCAGTCCTGCTCCCCTTACAGTCTGCAACAAAACTTCCCTCCCAGTGCAAAGAGTGAGGACCAGCCACATGCGAAACCACGTAGAGATTTCCAAAACGGAGCCTTCAAGTTTCTGCACGTAAATCCGGACTTCACCCGTGCACGGAACTGAACTCTCATCTCATAGTAAGGTTTCTTCAAACAAGTGAGCCCCCCTATGGACTCTGCCTCCCCCAAAGCTTCTCCTGCTCTACCTGTGGCATTTATCTGACCCTGAATAAACAACCTAAACCAGCAGAAAACTGCCCCAACCAAAAAAAAAAAAAAAGAAAGAAAGAAACCCACAAACATAAAACCTGCTCCAAACAGATATTTTTTTTTGCTGATCTAACAAGCTGGGAGTGAAGGAGGAGAGAGCAGGAGCACCACTTTTGGCAGCTGGAGGCTCAGGAATTTCCCAAACCTTCACCTCCGGGTCCATCAGGCAGGTTAACCAGGCTGCACCCGAACCAGAGGTGTCACCTAGGTGAGAGATGCTCTACCTACAGCTTGACGAAGATATCCCCATCGACTTGTGTGCACCTGTCAGTCAAACAAAAATAAATGTTGCTGTTCCGATGGAGGATTATGGATCAGCTGGGAAATGAATTGTGTTACATTCTGCTACGCCCTATTAGTTTTAGTCCTGGGTGCTCATATCTGTCAAGTGTTTATCTGGGGTAACTGCCTGGCCTTTGCGAGAGTAATAAAGAATAACTAAGCTTTTTACTGTCACAGTAATGATGAAATATTAATGGTGAATTAAGGAACAGAATGAGAGAAAAACCCAGCCGTGCAGCCACTGCTGCCAGTTAGCGTCTAACCAGACAGCGAGATGTGGAAGCGTTAATGTAGCTGGGTAAATGCAGGAGCGATATAACCACACACTGCCTATACACGTAAATCAAGACCAATAAAAACACGGGCTGCATGGATTCTGAGGGTGGATTCAGCAGCTTTAAGACTACAAAACTTAATTTCCTGACCACCCCGTACCTTTAGCATCCTACTTGTACATCCTAAAAACGCTTCAGTATCTTTCTGTGCCAGTGGTTGCACTGAATTCCTGGAAGTACGTACATGTATTCTACGAGAAAAAACATTTAACTGCATCAAGGATAGAGTAGAAAAGAGAAAAAAAGAAGACTTTACAGGCAAGAAAGCCTCTAACTCAAAATTATCTAATTAATGTTCAATTTAAAATGGAAAGCTACAAAAAAAATCTATAAATCTAGTTGTTATAAGCTAATCTAGAAACAGCTATAAACCTGTATTCCTGGGCTTTTAGATTGTGGCTGCACTAGGAAACGTTTCTTTCACATTCTGTAACATTAAGCTTCAGTGCTGCTGGCCAACATCTGCAGAACTGGTCAAATCAAGGTCCACGAAGTAGAAAAAGGTTTTGGATATAATTTCTGACGCAAGCATTGGATACACTCAGGCCTGGTTAAAACATATGCACCAAGGAAAATCGTCGTAAAACTTCAATGGAGGGGATTTGACCACATCTTGCAAACACGGCCGCGTTTTCTCGTGCGTGCTCTTCTCGCATGGGCAAGATGCAGCTGAGTCAAATTCTCCTGGTGCTATGAATGGGAATAAATGGTGTCCCCTAATCCTCAGGTGAAAACAATTCATTTCTTGAAACAAAACTGTGTCTCTGCCTTCATTTGCTTCCTATTTCCCTCTCCCCTCCCCGCACCACAGCGCTACATCAATCGTTTTCCGTCACTAAAGACAACCTCTGCTGTTGACTTATCTCAAACAACTGTAGGATGAACTCGCTGCCAGAAAACACCTTCTGATGTCTGGCTTGACTGAAGTGTCACTGATCCACCATGCGAACTCACTCACACCCTCTCTCTACGCCGTTTTTTTGTTGTCCCGCTTACAGGGAAACGAAGAGGAAAACCATAAAAAGAAGAAGCGAGCACGTAAGCAACACCGCTGGGGAACAAACAGCTCAGAGGAAGAGCAGTGAGG
The DNA here is from genome assembly GCA_034008185.1 of Gorsachius magnificus. NCBI lineage: Eukaryota > Metazoa > Chordata > Aves > Pelecaniformes > Ardeidae > Gorsachius > Gorsachius magnificus. The sequence continues at coordinate 155,574,673 of CM067082.1, read as the reverse complement.
AATCAGACACAGCAGAGAAAGCCTCCCGAGATAAATGCAGAGATTTAGGGCAGCCAGACAGTAATTGCAGTGCTTGCAAAAGTCAGTGTGCATGCACTGCGTTATTTACAGCAAACAACGTGTGCGGTCAATGCAGCCCCTTCTCTGTTCCTTAGGCCGCTGATTTTTGTTTTCTTCTCTCCCTATTTGATCGGACTTTCCAAATAATTTTCCCACTGCTTTGGCATCTCATTTGCAGTTTTATAGGCTGTTACGAGCACTGTTGATACGCGATGTTCTAAAACTGAGACAAGTTAGTAAATTCGGATTAGTCATAGCAGGAGTGCTGTAGTTCCACGGTTGGATAAGCTTTACCCTAGAAGGCAGGTCTCTAGGACAAACTATTTATGAGCATGGGCTTTGTAGAATCATAGAATCATAGAATTGTTCAGGTTGGAAAAGACCTTTAAGATCATGAAGCCCAACCATTCCCCTAACCCTGCCATCCCACCACTAAACCGTGTCCCTAAGCACCTTGTCTGTCCAGCTTTTAAATACCCCCAGGAATGGGGACTCGACCTGATCATTTGCTGAGAGCAGTGAAATGTGGGCTTTTTGGAGGAAGACTGAGAAAACAAAATCGAAACCATTTCTGAGCCTGGCTCCTTGACTTCTGGGATTTGTATAAATGCGAGTGCGTCGTCATTTTCTACATTCTTCCCCACTTAATACCCCCAAAATATCCTCCCACTTGGCCAGTATTTAATCTGCAGCACGCAAACGATGTGGGCATCACTCAGCCCTCTTGCTCAGACTACACAGATGTCTTCACTGATGCTGAAGCAAGATGTGAAAGTTGCTCTCTCTGTTCACATTCAGACTTTGGGTTGCAGAAGCATCTGTTTGTGAGTGGTTTAACCCGTGTTATCTCGTTGTTTAGGGCAAATTTATCACGCGTTCTTTGTGTGTCTTTACTGAGACGGGTCACTCCGTAATCTTGATGCAAGGCTGCTCCTTTTCCCCATCAGCAAAGGTATTAACTGGGTGGCCAGTGACTACCTTCTCCTGATGCACCACTCCCAGCGTACATCTGTGATACCATCGTCGCCAGATGCTCATCTCCTCAGTCCAGCCCCAAATAATCCTAAAATTGAATTAAAGTCTATAAGATTTTCAAAGTAAAGAAGGTTGGGGCGCTTTTGTTTTATGCTTTTAAGGATTCCTATTTTTGCTCTACTTGCCCATTGTGAGATCTAGAAATTACCTTTTCTTTATGGGATTTCCCCAGGTTTCCCTCTATTCCAGAATTTCGAACCTTAAAACCTCATCTATTTCATACGTCATGGTAAAATTGATGAAGATGACCACAGTGCTCAAAATAAGCTATGTAAGCTCTTTTTTTGCTCTCTAAATACCGGATGAAGAACTGTCTAATTTTCAGACCACCTCTCATACAACTGGAAAGGAGAGGAAAAAAATCAAGTGGCTGTTTGACAGAATGGATCTTTCTGATAAGGACCGCCTGGGATTCAGGTTTTAGGGACTGAAATGGATTGGGCTGTGCAGGCAACATGCAGGTTGGGACGAGGGCTGGGCTGGCAGGGGATGCTGCTGGAGGGAAGGCAGTTTCTCCACCTCTCATCCCTGCCACCCCCATAAACTCTGCCTGGGGATGTATGTGCATACAGTAGCTCGCTAAATGCATCGCATTATCCTTCATGGTAAAATATACAGATGCTTCTTACAGGCCAGTGCTCTAGGGACACTCAGAAGCTGCTATTTTCTCTGTCTCATCAGCGAAGGCCTGTAGGTGCCTGCAAATGGATGAGTGCCCAAAACCTGTAGGCGTGCTTGGGACAGGTTTAGTCTAGCTAAGCAGGGTACAAGAGTGGTGGTGGGTGGTTTGGTGGCACAGCCTTTCGGTGCAATACGGCAACCGGAGAATACACCCAGAGTCCCTGGTGGATTTACGTGGTCTGGACCGAAGGCAACATTACTCTCTTCTGGTTGACAGCCGACTGAACATGAGCCAGCAGTGTGCCCAGGTGGCCAAGAAGGCCAATGGCATCCTGGCTTGTATCAGGAATAGTGTGACCAGCAGGAGCAGGGCAGTGATCATGCCCCTGTACTTGGTGCTGGTGAGGCCGCACCTTGAATGCTGGGGTCAGTTTTGGGCCCCTCACTACAAGAAAGAGTTGCATTGCTGGAACGTGTCCAGAGGAGAGCAACCAAGCTGGTGAGGGGTCTGGAACACAAGTCATACGAGGAACTGCTGGGGGACCTGGGGGTGTTTAGTCTGGAGAAGAGGAGGCTGAGGGGAGACCTGATCGCCCTCTACAACTGCCTGAGAGGAGGCTGTAGTGAGGTGGGGGTCGGCCTCTTCTCCCTGGTAACAGAGATAGGAGAGGGGGAATGGCTTGAAGCTGCGCCAGGGCAGGTTTAGGCTGGACATTAGGAAAAACTTCTTCACCGAGAGGGTTGTCAGGCTCTGGAATGGGCTGCCCAGGGAAGGGGTCGAGTCCCCATCCCTGGAGGTATTTAAAAGAAGGAGAGATGAGGTGCTTAGGGACAGGGTTTAGTGGTGGGATGGCAGGGTTTTAGGTTAACGGTTGGACTCGATGGTCTTAAAAGTCTTTTCCAACCAAAGCGATTCTATGATTCCCAGGGTAAACTAAAGCTGTGTTGGAAGACATACACTTCACCGATGCCTGTTGCAATCCGGCCTCTTCACTGCCGTGAACCCACGCTCCGGCGATGCGCCGAATGCCCCGACATGCTCTCAACGCTGGGAATCTGGTGACGTGGGCTATTTGACAGGAGGAAGGGGTGACATCTCAAGTGTGGCATCCCTCGGGACTGAATGCGGATGCACGGGCACGGAGCAGAGGTGGGGCGCACAGTGACAGCACTGTGCTCTCTGGCTGGATGTGCAGGACGCGCTACACCAGGTAGTATCGGCGTCGGTGCCACAGTCCCTCTTCCTGTGTTAAACCTGTCCCTAGGATTTATTAATGAAATAATTGATTTATTAGACAGTGGCATACAAAAAAGGATGTTAGCTCTGATGTTCCTAGCTGATGCTGTCAGACTTAAATTCCCCCTGTAATTATAACTGGCCACTTTTTATATGGTTTATTTTTTTATTATTATTTGCAGTTCACCATTCCTGTGCATTCAGCATGGCTGTGCTACAAGCAGGGGGTATTTCTGTGGTGGATGATGTTGTTTCTCTAAAGGGCTAATCCTAGAGATCCTCAGGGGAAAAAGGTTCTTTGAGCATTATAAAACTGCGTATTCGCCTACTGCCAATTAGGCAAATAGAACCTCCAGTTTGAATCTTCTTGGAGACTGGGAAGAAGCAAAATACCCTGGAAGCAGGTGGGAAAGGGTTAACAAAGGAAACACAGGCTGTGAAATTGAAATGTTCTTTCTGGCTTGGCAAAAGCATTCAGCAAGCACAGAGTCTCTTTATCTGCTATCTGACAGTGCCACAGGGGACAGCCAGACGCCTGCACACCAAGGTCATTGCCTCCCTCTTTGAAGTAATGCATTACTACATCCTGGCACAGAAGGAAAAGCTGGACCTCCAGCACGGCCAAACCCATGGAGCGACACAAGTCAGGCAAAAAAGGGTGGGAAAAGGCAGAAGTATCAGCACCCAAATCCTCAGATACTGAGAGCTAAAAGGGATGAGGAAATTATCCGGTCTGACCTCATTTGTGTTTGGATTTTTTTCTCCAGTTACTTCTCCATAGAGTCCCATAACCCGTCATTTAAAGGGGAACCAAAAGTCAGTAACCTATGGATGGTAGGTAAATTAAAACTCCCCCTTTTTAAGTTGGGAATCAGAGGAGAAAATTAAACATTTTTTTTAGGATCAAATCCTGCATGGAATTTTGCACATACTTACCCAATGGACTAGATGGACATGTACGAACCAGTACAGAGGGCCAGATGCTGGCGTGAACGCTTGCTCGTGGGTGTCCTATACTGTTCAGTTCTTGGCATTGCTCTTGTACAGTGTTGGCTTCTGCTGACTGACCCAGGCATGGTCTGAGAAGGTCACGGGCCAGCAGCTTGTCCTGGCCAGCAGAAGGAAGGAGCCACCCTGTCCTGGGGAGGACGAACAGGAGCAGAGCTCAGCTATAATCAACAGGAGTCCCGAAATGGCGTTTCATCTCAGGTCAGAGGATGAGCCCTAACCTTCTTTATTTACAGGTATAGATATAGTCAATTAGCTTATTTGTGAGCCAAAAAAATGCCTGAGCTTTTCAACTACCTCCTGTCAATGCTTTTTAGATGCCATGGCATCACTTGAGGAGGAGGAAGAACGAGGGGTCTTTGGATCAAGAACTGACATAACATTAGTTAGCTCCCAAGAAATAGCAAAGCTCTCCAATATTAAGCAGATGTCATCTTTTAAAGCCTGAAGATGCTGTCACTTACAACCAAGGGGGAGAGGGAACAGAGGGAGGGAGGCTCTGTGTTAAGGAACACAAAGCTGCAGCCAGCTCCCTTGCATTCTCCACTAACTCCCGGTCAGCTTGAGAGGCTCCTAGCCTAAATGTCTGGTCTTAAATGTTAATATAGCATGACAAGAGGATGTAAAGAACAAGAGGAGGCTTTCAACAGGGACTTGCATGCACCACGAAGCTCTACAACCTCCTCCCTTACCCTTGAGAAGGGGCTTTAGCTGCCTGGGCTGGAGGAAGCTCTGATAACGGTTCAGCCATAGTCTTGGGTCAGCCTGCTGTGACATGAACGTGTGTGAGGAGCGGGTGAAATACGGGAAGGAAATTCCTTCCCGTATTTCAGGAGCCACATTTAAGCTTGCACCCTGGCCTGAGTGATGCTCGAGGTTTCACAGAATCATAAAATGCTTTGGGTTGGAAGGCACCTTTAGAGGTCATCTAGTCCAACCCCCCTGCAATGAGCAGGGGCTGTGCCCTGCCTTGTCCTCGCTGATCCTCACCTGCTGACTTGGCTTCCTAGACCTGCCTGGATGCTATGGACTTGTCTGGAATCTGCTGGACTCTTGGCTGGACTTGGTCACTCTCATTGGCCCTGCTCTGCTCTCCTTGCTTGGAGACCAAGCTGACGTTGGGAGGCTGCTGCCACCCTCAGCTCTCGGCTTCCCTTCTGCTGCGGGGCAGCCCTGCTCCAGCTGCCTCTCCACAGCTCCTGGCTGGACTCCAAACCCTGCAGGGGACTCTGGCCAGCCTAGAGGCAGGTCTTGGCCCTGCAGGCTTCTCTGCAGCCACAGTGGTCCCCATCCCTTAACCCCTGAACTGCTCAATGGGGGCCTGGGGCAAGGCTATGGGGTTTACTGGCTAGATGGAACTAATCTGGGCCACCTATTCAGCAGATTTTAGTTGTTCAAAGAAAACAACATCCCAGATCTCAGAGAGGGCCCTGGATAGGGTCATGCTCTATACTGAATGCCATGACCTCATGCTAAAGGACCCTGAAACAGGTCACTGCTCTGGGTCATTTTTGAGGGATATCACAACCTATATGGCTGTGGCTAAGGCTGGAGCCCCACCTCACCAGTACCACTCACTATCACCCCATGGGTGTTATCACCCCACTGCTGCTCTGGTGGACCTGGGACGTCCCATAATTTTGTTGCCTCTGAGTTTGCCAAAAAGCCTGGACGACTACCCAGCTTAAAACCCTCTCACCATCCTCCTCCACCGCTCCTTTGATTGCACCGTGCCCATGGGGCTCTGCTCTGAGCTGGGGTGGAGAACTGACAGAGCTTTTGCAGAGAAGTAGGTGCATCACCTCTTTTTTCTTGCTCCGTTCTCTGATCTTTCTCATGGCTGTCCTCACCACCACCACCATGTCAGCGCAGGACAGGAATGAACAGCGGGGCACAGGAAGACTTCAAGCCAGTTGTGTCACTTTTACATCACATGGAACCTGGGCAGAAAGTTAAAAGCTACTGTGAGCTGCCTCAAGGATTAAGCTGCTTCCTTTGTCCTCGGAGTATTGGCTGGGGACTGAAAGAAGAGGGAGCACGGAGCGTACAGACTTGTACAGGGTAAAGCAGAACATGTTGCTGGAACAGGTCCAGAGGAGAGCAACCAAGCTGGTGAGGGGTCTGGAACACAAGTCATATGAGGAGCGGCTGAGGGACCTGGGGTTGTTTAGTCTGGAGAAGAGGAGGCTGAGGGGAGACCTGATCGCCCTCTACAACTGCCTGAGAGGAGGCTGTAGCGAGGTGGGGGTCGGCCTCTTCTCCCTGGTAACAGACGATAGGACGAGGGGGAATGGTTTGAAGCTGCACCAGGGCAGGTTTAGGCTAGACATTAGGAAAAACTTCTTCACCGAGAGGGTTGTCAGGCTCTGGAATGGGCTGCCCAGGGAGGTGGTAGAGTCCCCATCCCTGGAGGTATTTAAAAAAAGGAGAGATGAGGTGCTTAGGGACATGGTTTAGTGGTGGGATGGCAGGGTTAGGTTAAAGGTTGGACTCGATGATCTTAAAGGTCTTTTCCAACCAAAGTGATTCTATGATTCTATGGTGCTGAGACACTTTGTGCAGCTCGTGCCTTCACGTTGTAGCGTCCTCGTACCTCCCCCTGATGTGACATAGCCGGTTGTTGATGAAGACAGGTTGTTCCTCTGAATGGACTGAGCTGATCCTGTCTGATGACTCTGATATTTCTGAGTAACAAAGCAAGCTGTGAAGTGCGCAGTGAGAACTAATGGATTGCACTTGCTTGGTAAGACTCCAAGCTATGTTACACCCGGTCAGTATTTTCCATGAACCATTCCGTTTTAAACCATTGGTTTAAAATGTAATGATTGCATAGCTATTTATTTGATGTCTTTCCAAGTTCGCTGTATGTCACTTGGAACACTTTGCCACAAGCAATGTAAAAATGAGATGGGGCTGGATCTGCAGAATGGATTTATCTGGCAATTATTAAGCCTGAGGGAATAAAAATGACTTGTTAAATTGGGAAGTAGTTGTAGGCTACGTAGGAGCAATGGAAATAATCTGTATGTAAGTCATGATAACATCAGAAACACAAGTGGGAACTCAGGGTAAATCCATAATTAGAAAAAAAAAAACCAACCCCACCAAACATATGCAAGAAGGTCAGCATGTATTTACATATTTCAATATAAATACAGAGGAAGAAGAGGTCATTCTTCATTCTGAGGACAGCTCAACTGTAGAACTCCTTGCCAGAGGCTGAGGATGCAGAAAGTTTACCTGGGACAAAAGGGAAATTAAGACAGGATTTTAGAGAAAAGAGATCTGTTGAGGGTTGCCAAGCAGACCAACCACATCAGATTCAGGAAATTCTCTGAGATGAAAGTCGTTGGAGACTGTAGTTGGTGGGGGAAGCATCACTTACTCTTTCTTCGACATCTGCTCATGGAGACTTTTGGAAACAGGGCAGAGGACTGCTTGCACATTCGGTGTGAATCAGTATCCCCGTTCTTTGCCCTTATTATATCCTCATTTATTTATTAACACTAATCCATTAACATGACTATGACAAAGCTGAATAATCATTTTATTGACACTTCTCATAGTATGTTTAAAACAAACCCTCTATCCTGAGAATGCTTATGCAAACCAATGTTCCAGCTCTTAAATGTGTGTGATGGGGTGCATTTAGTTCAGTGAGAGCAGTCAAATAAACCTTTCGTGTGTTCTTCAAATGCTCACAAAACCGTGGATTTAGATTACAAATGATGACATGTTCTTCTACAATAACGTGAAGCAAACAGAAGGCTTTACCTCCTGCTACAGTACTAAATAAGCTATTCTAAAGTTAACAAATCGACTTTCCGAACTCACAGGAAATGAAAATTGAAGACTTTGCTTCTTATGTTCCTCCATCATGGATGTTTGTTTGGGGAAGTAATGAAATGAGCATTCCGGTGTGATTCAGAGACTGGCTTTACTATGTGTTTATACGTGTCTGAATGTAGTGCTCAGCCAGTGTCTTATGCTGATGTGTTGATAATGCAAAATGTTTAATATGTTTAATGTTTAATGTGACAGCCTGTCACCCTGCTGACAGTGTGGTGGAGAACTGTGGCAGCTACAGAAGAAACACTGGCTACAGACCAGTGTCTTGAGTGACCTTGCCTTGCCAGCCGCTATCAGAGGAGCATCATGAGCCACCATCTTGGGTAAGACATGCAATCTCTGCTCAGAAAATGACTAATCTCCTCAAATGTATTGTCACTGAGGCTGTGACTACTGGACACGTGTAAAACTGAGCATGCTGAGAAGGTTTAAATCTTACACAAACTTTCCCATTTTGCAAAAGGTTTGATTCACTATTTGCATATCTAAGATAGATATCTACTTGAAAGGAGGTTGTAGCGAGGTGGGGGTCGGGCTCTTTTCCCTGGTAACAGGTGATAGGATGAGGGGAAATGGCCTCAAGTTGTGCCAGGGGAGGTTTAGGTTGGATTTTAGGAAAAAATTCCTTCCCCGAAAGGGTTGTCAGGCACTGGAAGGGGCTGCCCAGGGAAGGGGTCGAGTCTCCATCCCTGGGGGGATTTAACAGCCGGGCAGACGAGGTGCTGAGGGACGGGGTTTGGGGGCGGGATGGCAAGGTTAGGGGAATGGTTGGGCTGGAGGAGCTTAAAGGGCTTTTCCAACCTAAACGATTCTGTGATTCGATACACAACAGTGGTTTAGCTCCACTATTCATACACACCCAAGGTGTACCCACATACCACAAATAAGTGGTTGTGAAAGGCCTAGAGACCGTAATAACCTTCTCTTTCAGATTAGGGTCTACCTTTCTTCCTAAGCAGAGCTGTGTGCTGCTATCAGTTGGATAATTCACAACTGTTTACCTTGGAACCAGCATTGTGGGCCTTCTAAAACCAGGATTTGTGTCCAGCACTTTTGCTCACTCAGGAAGTATTGGTGAAGACATTTGAGCTCTATTTTGTTTTTAATGTCACCGTCAAATGCCAACTTGTATTCATCCAGAAAGCTGTCAAGGGTTTTGCATGTCAGTGTGTTTTCTTCTATTTTAATTTAAACCTCTTAGTGAAAGTTTCAGTATTTGCCACGCTCTGTTCTTTCTCAGTCATGGCTAGGATCATTAAATCATAAGAAAATCCCAAAGGCAAGCAATCTAATAAAGCAGTCCTTTGTTTTGTGGCTGGCATGATAATTCAAACAGAAGGTCGGTCAAAAAATCACGCTTGTCTGAATGCTGTGGGGAAATGAGTGGATGAGTGCCCTGCCTCTTTCTAACCACCACGCCACAGCAATAAGAAGTGAATTTGCATTTAACGCAAGAGATGAAAGTGTAAAAACTCAGTCAGTGAAATAACAGTGAGTTATTTTCACAGCAAGGCGCTGCTCCTGTTGGCTGGCACTTCCACAGCTTCCTGGGGATTTAGGGACTACTGCATGATTTTGTATAATCCACTTGGCCGGGCTGCGTGACCCTGAATGTGCCATGTCTAATGTATGCTAACCCCACTCCACATCACTTAGTGGAAGGAAACCTTAAATTATATTCAATTTACCTGCATTGTCACCTCTTATCAACGTGACCATCTTCCATCACCTTGCATTCAGCATGGGTAAACTGGCCTGGCTACATGGCAAACTGGGAGCTGTTCTGATTTCAGACTGTGCCCTGGGTTTGGTTGGTTTGGGAGATTTTGCTGACGGTTTTTTTTTTTTTTTTTAAAGTATATTTAAGTTACTTCACACATGAAGTGGAAAAATTGAATAGTCTGAGTAGCAGTAAATGGTTTTCTGTCTGGTTTGGTTTTGCTAACCGTTGCTATCACCACCTCTCAGCCGGTAGGTAAAGCAGCTCTTCGACCACTGAGGTTCTCATGCATCGCCAGCATAGCGGTTAGCATGGAAAGATTCTTCAAACACTCTGATATTCAGTGGTGGAGGATTACTTTTTTTCCCTTGCCCCAAATACTCAGTCTCAGCACACTTTATAGTTTGATGTGCTGCTTCAAAATGGAAGCAAAGATTGGCTTCAAGTTCCCTGGCAAAGCTTCTCACGCGGGATACAGATCATCTCAGCTTTTCTGGTTCAAGCCTGTCTGCACGTAACGTTGTTTACGATGGAAGTTCAGTATTAATGCTCTGTGCTTCACTGTTCTCATTTCTTACAGCTGGAGCTTGGCAAAATAAAAACCAGCTTTTTGTTTCCTTTCTCCTCAGCACCAGTGGGTAAATCACTGCTGATGCAGACTGAGGCATTTTTTCCTTATGGTTGTTTGGACTCAGCCTTCAAACTTCTTGGCCCAGATCCACTGCCTACTGCAAGGAGGAACAATGTTGGGTGACTGGTAGCAGACTGGTGGAGCAACTGGAAAGATGCAGAGCATCTGGTGGTCAGTGAAGCCTTACTGATGGACTGGCAGCACTTTGGTGTTTTTACTTGCTGGGCTCCTCATTTTCTCCGACAGCAGATAGTGGGAAAGAACGGCAGTGGCTCTGCCTACGATAAGTTGCAAAGCGTTGCCTGGAGGAACCCCTATCTCCCAGTCTTCTGAGCCATTTTTGTGCTACAACTCGGTGTAGTCAGTGAGATGGAGCCCTGCAGAGCGCTGGCTGTCATTCATTGGGATGCTGCTAAGCTACAGTAACATAAGGAGTTCACTGCTGAACATACAAGGAATTTGTGGATCAAGCCTCCAGACTCTAAAGGACAGGAATGTTCCATTTTGCACTGCATTAGGAGAAATGGGTAGCAGGAAGATTTTTGTCGCTAAGTCACGATAAGCATTATAAAACATCATCCCTGCTGTGCAGCGCTCACCATCTGACACCATTTCTGTCTGCTTATCCCTCCTAGGCCAGCAGCAATTCAATTGCCGTTTAAGTGATATCTCCGCTCAGTCTTCTGGCTGCACGAGTATCTTGAAGAGCTGGAAAAGAGGGGAGTGAAGGCTGGAAACTCTATTGCTTTCAAAGGATGGCTGTCCTGGGGTAATGAATCCCCACACAGCCAGACTTTAGCCCGCTCCTCAAAAGAACTTGTGAGGCAAGCAAACAGATTGTGACACCCTGAGGTCCCGAACGGGCTCGCCCCTGCCTGCTAATAAAGTGCAGCTGCTGTCAACAGAGCATAACAGCAATGGTGCATAGGGTTTTGCCACTCGCAGGGGGAAGAACGCTGGCTTCAGGGGCAGGACAGCCCCCTCTGACACACCCGGGAGGATGGATGAGCCACTGCTGGGTAGTTGGTGCTACCTGCTGCGTTGTGGGCTTGCACGTGGGAGGGTCATCAGCTTCTTAACAAAGGTCTAAGAACTGGAAGAAGCAGCCTACCAGACAACACATCTATTTCTTTTGGTGGTGCTGGTGAGCAGAGACACCTTCCCTTTAAAGCGAACAAGAGCAAAATCCACCGCACTATGGGAAGTGGGCAAACAACTGCATGGATGAAAGGAAAGAAGTGTTTGGAATTAAGCTGGTCCCCAGAATCCCAAATACATCTTTTTCCCCTAAAGCATGGTACTTCATTTTGCTGACAGGAAGAATCCAAAGCAGCAACCCTCAGCGGGGATGAAATCAGACGGCGAAACAAGGCAGAGCTGCACCAGCGCGATGACGGGTTTTGATGAGGAGTGGAAGCTGTCGGAACAACAGCAGAACGTCGGTGGTTATTCACTGCACATGGCGCTAAGCAGCGCTGCTATTGCTTAGAAATAGCAACAACTTGATTACACTCAGGTAACGTCCCCCACGTTGAGATTTGTGAATTCGGAGCTACCATGTTGAGTAACTGTGGGTTTTTCTTATTTTACTCTTTTTATTCTGCTTTTTCACGTGACCATCCTGTGAGAAGGCAGTTTGCAGCGTGTTACTGACACGACGCCCGCAATGAAGCACAGGTATCATTCCCGATGCAGAGCGTCCTGCCTTTTTTCCTATGCCTGGCACCACCAGAGGGAAGGAAGAAGGTAATCTACTTTGAACCCCAGTTCATCTTCTGCAGCAGCTCTTAATTAAAAAGAAAAATCCATCTGTGGATGCCCAGCAGTAGAGTTCCTCTTGAAGCACCAGCACAAGGACTGGGCAAGACAGCTTAGTTTTATTTCAACCAATGGCTTCCAGAAGAGCCTGGTAAGGCTGCTTCATGTTCCACTCGCTGTCCAAGCCCATGTGCGCTGTGTCACAGAATCCCAGAACGGCAAGGGTTGGAAGGGACCTCCAGAGATCACCCAGTGCCACCCCCCTGCTCAAGCAGGCTCTCCCAGAGCGGGTTGCACAGGACATCATCCAGGAGGGCTTTGAGTATCTTCAGAGAAGGAGACTCCACAGCCCCCCTGGGCGGCCTGGGACAGGGCTCGGGCACCCTCACAGTCAAGAAGTTCTTCCTCCCGTTCAACTGGAACCTCTTCTGCTTCAGTTTGTGCCCATTGCCCCTTGTCCTGGCGCTGGGCGCCACTGAGAAGAGTCTGGCTCCGTCCTCGTGATATCCATCCTTAAGATATTTGTAAGTATTTATGAGATCCCCTCTCAGTCTTCTCTTCTTCAAGGTTCAACAAGGCCAGGCGCAAGGTCCTGCACCTGGGTCAGGGTAACCCCCACTATCAATACAGGGTGGGGGATGAAGGGATGGAGAGCAGCCCTGCTGAGAGGGACGTGGGAGTACTGATGGATGAAAAGCTGGACACGAGCTGGTCATGTGCGCTGGCAGCCCAGAAGCCAACCCTACCCTGGGCTGCGTCAGGAGAAGCGTGGCCAGCGTCGAGGGAGGGGATTCTGCCCCTCTGCTCTGCTCTGGGGAGACCTCCCCTGGAGCCCTGCGTCCAGCTCTGGAGCCCTCGGCACCAGAAGGACATGGACCTGTTGGAACGGGGCCAGAGGAGGGCTACTAAAATGATCCCAGGGCTGGAGCACCTCTGCTCTGAGGCCAGGCTGAGAGAGTTGGGGGTGTTCAGCCTGGAGAAGAGGAGGCTGCGGGCAGAGCTGAGTGCGGCCGGTCAGTCCCTAAAGGGGGCCCAGAGGAAAGATGGGGATAATCTTTTTAGTAGGGACAACTGTGACAGGACAAGGGGTAATGGTTTTAAACTAAACCAGGGTAGGTTTAGACTGGATCTAAGGAGGAAATTCTTTACAACGAGGGTGGTGAAACACTGGCATGGGTTGCCCAGAGAGGTGGTGGAGGCCCCATCCCTGGGAACATTCCAGGCCAGGTTGGACGGGGCTGTGAGCAACCTGATCTAGTTAGTGGTGTCCCTGCTCACTGCAGGGGGTTGGGCTGGGTGACCTCTGGGGGTCCCTTCCAACCAAAACCATTCTATGATTCTCCAGGCTGAACAAGCCCAGCTCCCTCAGCCTTTCCTCACAGGGGAGCTGCTCCAGTCCCCTCGTCATCTTTGTAGCCCTCCTCTGGACCCTCTCCAGGAGTTCCTCATCCTTCTTGAACCTGGGGGACACCCAGAGCTGGATGCAGGGCTCCAGGCGCGGGCACTGTGTCCCCCTGTGTCGCTGTGACAATCTCCCCCTCTCCCCTGGCTGCTGCCGTGGCTCCCACCACCTCAGCCAGATGAGTGCTCCCCTGCCAAGGCAGCGGCCCAAGTGGCGGCTGGGCCTCATCCTCAGGCCCCTGCCCGTCCTTCCCTGCTGCGGGGGGGCTGACCATGAGCCAGCAGGGCGCCCTTGTTGCCCAGAAGGCCAATGGCATCCTGGGGTACATTAAGAGGAGCATGGCCAGCAGGGTGAGGGAGGTTCTCCTCCCCCTCTACTCTGCCCTGGTGAGACCCCACCTGGAGCACTGGGTCCAGTTCTGGGCTCCCCGGTTCAAGGAGGATGAGGAACTCCTGGAGAGAGTCCAGAGGAGGGCAACAAGGATGATGGGGGGACTGGAGCATCTCCCCTACGAGGAAAGGCTGAGGGAGCTGGGCTTGTTCAGCCTGGAGAAGAGAAGATTGAGAAAGGGGGGGGGGGGGTTGTCTCATCAACACCTACAAATATCTCAAGGGTGGATGTCACGAGGATGGAGCCAGACTCTTCCCAGTGGTGCCCAGCGCCAGGACAAGGGGCCATGGGCACAAACTGAAGCAGAAGAGGTTCCAGTTAACGGGAGGAAGAACTTCTTGACTGTGAGGGTGCCCGAGCCCTGTCCCAGGCTGCCCAGGGGGGCTGTGGAGTCTCCTTCTCTGGAGATCTTCAACCCCCGCCTGGCCGCTGTCCTGTGCCCCCTGCTCTGGGGGCCCCCGGGGCGGGGTGCACTGGGGGCTCCGGAGGGCCCCCAACCCCGGGCCGGCCCCCCGGCCGGCCGCTGCCTCCGGGGTCTGACCGCGGCGTCCCCCGGGGGTCGCCACCCCTGGCCCAGGGGGCGGGTAACAGGGTCGGTGGGGTAGCCCCGGCCCCGAGCCCTCCCCCCCCCCCCCGGCCCCCCCGCCCGGCGGCCCCGGCCGCCGCCCCGCCCCCCCCCCCCCGAGGCCCGGGTCCGCGGCCAGGGGCGGGGGAAGGTGAGCGGTGGAGGGGTCCCGGGGGCGGAGGGGGGAGTCCCTCCTCCTCCGTCTCCGCCCCTTCCTGGGTCCCCGGGGATGGGGATGGGGATGGGGGTGGCGGGGGCCGTGCCGTGCGTGGTGCTTGAGGAGTGTGAGGGGAGGGATGGGCCCGGAGGGGCGGGGGTGAGCAGGGGTGATGTCCTCTGGCAGGGAAGTGGGGTTTGGGGTGCCGGAGGGGGCTGTGTTTGTGTGGGGGCGGGGATCCTGTCGTATGGCTGTAGAGTTTGGGGGTTCCTTGGAAGCGCTTGAGGGGTGTTGGGCGAGGAGGACTTGGGGCTGTGAGGGAGGGGGGCTTGGGTTGGGGGGGGATGTCGTGAGGTGAGCTGGGATAACGGGAGGGTTTGGGGCCTGGGGGATGGGAGTAAGATTTGGGGCTGTCTGGGTGCTTGAGGGGTGTATGGGGACACTTGGTGTCAGGGAGAAGAGAGGTGAGTAGAGGTGTTAGGCATGGGTAATGTGGGGGGTGGAACAGGAGCAGTATGGGAAGGGTCGTTAGGTAGGGGTGCTGGATGAGCTGGTGGGCTCTGAGGAGGATTCAGGGTACGCCTTGGTGGTGGTGGGTGCATATTGGGGAGCAGACAAGGTGGCTGATGTGTCTGAGAGGTTAATGAAGGGGGAGGGCTTCAGCGCCTTACAGAGTTGTTTTGGTATGGTTTAGGCAAGGCTTAGGAGGACTGTCCATTGAGGCAGCAGGGAGCTGAGTGTTGGGGTTTGAGTTTTGTGTACCGTGTTATTTCTGGTAGTTCACAGGAGTACATGTAGACAGGAAATTTGTGACGGGAAGGGTTTTCTACTCCCTTTAGGGATAAGAATAAAGCCTGTAGGGTTTGTAGGAGCCCATAGGCTCTTGATATCCACAAATCCTGTTTTAAAAGTTGAGACAGCATCATGCTTTCAAATTGTTTTTATTCACTGCTAAATCTGGAGAGTGGCTCTTGTTGCGCTGTAGGTCAGTGATACCAGTGGCTTGGTCAGGACTCCTGTGAGCATTGAGGGAGAGCCAGTTGGGAAGAAGCAGATGGATACAGTTACTGCAATCTTAGAAGATGAGGAATTTAACGGCATTTCAGATTTGCTTTTTTATGTATGTGAGAAGAGGATAAAATCCACCTCGTGATCCTGTGGAGAAGTAGTAACTCTCCCTCGTAAACCATGTCTCAATTCCTTTTCTTTTCTTGTTGGTTGAGACTGAAACCAGCGCTTGAGCTGCAGGTCTGTTAAGTGTTTTGTGTTCGATTGAGTCAACCTGAACCTCTTTCGTGTTGCGGCATCCCACCTGTATCTGTCTGCAACTCCCTCTGAAGGTTACCTGCCTGAGGAAAGATGCGTTAGGTGCAATAGTTAACAGGCATGTCTCAAGCTATCACATGTCCAAAAAAACTTTGCAGACTGCTCCAGGAGCCTCCTGGACTATGGTAACATTCACTAAAGCTTTCTGCTCTTCTTCAGTAGGAGAATCAGAACTTGACAAAATAGTTGGATGTTGCTGGGTTTGAAACTGTCCCATGTGCCACCTCTAGGAGGAAGGGAAATGTGACTCTGCACGGGGAGAGAAGACGAACGCTTGAGAGAGATCCTGGTAACGAGACCTTCCCTGTTAGTGTTATGCCATTCTTAGAAGGAAACTTCTGCTTTTGATGGTTAAATAAAATAATTTCTTGAAGAACAGTATTTAAAAATAATTCCCCCCATGAATGATGTACTGGTTTGCATTGGCTTTCATAGCCTTTTGAGTAGATTGTTTTCCAAGTGCAGGCAATAAGGTAGGAGTTTGTCTAGCATTCGGAGAAGTGTGGCACTTGTGAGTTGGGTCTAATCTTCTTATTTGAAGGAGCTTGCGTAACAGTGTGGTGAAGTGCAAGAGGTCTGATTAAGGCTGCCTTAATAATCCCCGCGTAGTCACTGGAGAGAGTTGGCTGCTACTTAGGAAGCGAGGGACGGAGGAACTGCACTTCAAGTAACTTCTTAGGTGCCTGCTGTGGGAATACCCTGAGGAATCTTGTATGGTATAAGACTGGTAAATATGTACTGATTATGTGAGTCTTAACGCTTCAGAAGAAAACTGTTTAGTGTGTTAGATGTACAGGTGCTTCAAACAATGAAAAAACCACCTTTGTTTATTTCAGTCAGAAATTATAACTTGTTCTTCTGAGATATTTCTTACGGTTTTGCCTGCTTTGTGCTAGTAAAATAGCTGGGCTGACATGATGTTGTTAATTCTGAATACTGCAAGATTTGATACCAGCTTAATCAAAAGACACAAGTACATTGTCAGAGTTCGGGATCTGAGTTCAAAGGCCTGCCACGTAAAGCCAGTTGCAAATACTTTGGGCTGCTGATCGTATGCAATTAGAAAGGCTGGAGGAGGAAAGGGTAGGTCGATGTGAAATAGTAAGATCATTGATTCATTTGGTTATGTGCGCACCTTGATCAGTCCAGTGAGTTGTGATAGTACGGGTTCACTTACAGGTGACGTGGCAAAATTGGCTCGCAAATAATTAAACTTTTGAGGGAGGAGGCACAGTAACTGTTACTTGCCAGGCGTGCGGAACACCTTCTGATGTGCAAGCGACAAGAGGCTTGTGAAAAAGAAGACCCAAAGCCTTACTGCGGTACAGTGCCAGAGCAGGTGGGCTGGGGGAACGTGGAAAAGGGAAGGAGAGGGCTGGATGGGTTTGAGTGGTAGGCAGTTGGTGATAGGAATTACACAGAAGGCAGGTGAACCGGTTGCCTGAATTTATTTTTAGGTTTTGCCCTCTAATGCGAGGTGATGTTGGCTCTCGCCTCTTTTAGCTGAGCCTGTGCTATGTTTCAGATAAACCCCTGAATTACAAAAAACTTATAGCTCCTCAGAAGTCTTTACAGGTACTGTTCTCAAATCTCACACCTTTTTGCTCTTTTGGGGAGTAGGGTGTTACTTACGTAAACGTTCCTTTAGACTGTGTAAATGGGAGCTCTGCAAGAAGCAGAACCAGCGAACGCATTTCCAGTTGTTTCACCCTGAAGTTTTAGTCACCTGTTCTCTGTTAAGGTTCGAGTCGCTGCATCAGCCTCTCTCTCTGTTGGGGTTGTACCTGCCCCTTATACACATTTGCCTATTTTCACAGAACCAAAAGGCACATAAGGTATCTATCCCACTTGCACTTACAGCTTGGTTGTGTAAGCCTTATTTCCTTGGGCAGCGAAACTAAAAATTCACAGGCAGGTAGATTTAATAAAAAAATAAAAATCAAGCCTGTTGGATGAATACAGCAGTGATAGTCTGATAGTGCGTTACAGCAGGTGGATTCTCCAAGGAAGGAGCATTGACTCATTTCACCAGTGAAGTCTGGCATTTAATTTGGAAGTCTGCCTGATGGTGACTGATACCAGATCTTTCCCAGGAGACCAGAGAATCCCTCTGATGGGCAGCTGATGTTTAGTGAAAGCCTTTTGCGCTGAAGCATGAAGGTTTGTATTTCTCAGAAAGTTGTATACCTTTATGTGTGCAGTTGATTAATGATAGATGATATTATCCCTCATGATGAATATATATATACATTATTATTTTTTTAATCTTAAACTCATGCTGTTAGTGGCATAGTGAGTTGAATAATTTCATAGGCTAGATACATTTTAGAAAATGTCTTTGGTTTCTGAGTTCGTTGCCTTTCTATTTTTCTGGTCATCTTCTGGCTGTTTCGGAAAGGTAAATGAGTGTGTTCAATGTATTGCCTCCGTGGCGTTTGCCAAATGGGATATTTCGGAGTTGTGCTTCATCAGCCTTACCAACCCTTGACCATAAAACTGTGCTGTCCTGAGCAACTGTACTTCACAGTTGACTGTGTTAAAGTTAGTATTTCTGAGTTGGCAATTTTCTTTTTTGTTTTCATTTCAGTTGTATGTTAAAGTTTAAGCAGCTCTCTGCACTGTCTCTTTTCTCAACACATTGAAGGCTGATGTGATGTTTCAAGTTGACATGTAATGATCTTGATTATTTGTTGAAATGCTTTTTGATGCATGCTGAAATGAAGTCAGTGAACTTAGTTTGATTTTACAACTCAAATGACTAGTGGAGAAGAACAGTGAGAGGGATAGTGAAAAAAGCAACATCTAATTCTTCTTTAATCTCTATTTTAAAAGTTCAAAATAACAATTTTCAAATGCTGTGTAATCTTCTGTAGTTTTAATTCCCTTTTCTAAGGAAACAAAGTTATGTGCAGTCTTTGCTTCCCATCAGTTCCTCTGACAATTGTTCACTGCTTTAACATGCTGGCAAATTGCAGCCACCTTTGACAAAGGGATAGGTCCTACAAGTTAAGTGGAAGTGATTCCCGTGGAGTAGAAAGGAGACTCTCTTAGTGCCGCTCGTGGCAAGAACTCAACCCTTATTAGACATAAGAGCAGCTCTACAAGCAAGAGAGTTTATGAGTGCCTGGACTAGAAGGGGCTTTGCTCTCTTACCTTCTTAGACAAGAAAAACACTTGATGATGAGACACGTGTTTCAAAGAAACTTTGAGCATCATAATGAATTGTTTGATACAGGGCTGTTTAAAGCAGTCAGTCCTTCTATCAAAAGTTTGAGTTCACAGTGTGATTGTTTTCCTTTCATTTTTTTTTTCCTAATGGTTCATTTATGTAGTTTGTTTGAAGCAGAGTAAATGCCTTTTTTTTCTTCTTTTTTTTTTTTTTCTTGACTTGTTTGTGATAATCACTTAAAGCCTGCTGATTTAGAGCTGCTCTTTTACAAAAAGCTAGGATAACTTA
Source organism: Gorsachius magnificus (assembly GCA_034008185.1). Classification (NCBI taxonomy): domain Eukaryota; kingdom Metazoa; phylum Chordata; class Aves; order Pelecaniformes; family Ardeidae; genus Gorsachius; species Gorsachius magnificus. The sequence goes on along the minus strand of CM067082.1, from coordinate 155,555,457 downwards.
AAAACAGTGACTGGGGCATCAGAAGTACTCTGCATATCATTTTGTAGTATCTTTGAATGTATCAAGGGATTGATGTATTGGAAAAAGAAATTAGTTGTGTGTTTTCCTTCAGGCAAAATACTTTGTAGGTTGTGTTCACCGACCACATGGGAGATCTTACATTGTAAATACGTGTATCTGTATGTATATATATATAGGTTGTTAGTTTTCTAAATCGTTCATTATGGTTATCTTTCAGAGACTGAGCTGCTGCATTAGTCTTCTAACATCTTGCACTGAATACTCATGGTATGTCTGAAGGACAGCTCTCGTGTGTGTTCTGAATGTACCAGGTAAATACCAGTAATCACTTGTCATGGGAGGTTGTGACCTGTTAAAGAGTAAGAAGTCAGGAGAGTGTAACTTTTACTCTATATAGTTGGCTCTGTAAAAAGAGCCCGACAGGCTGGAGCCTAAAATTTATTTTTGTGTTTGTGTTATACTAGAAATCAGACAACGGCAACACTAATGCAACTATTTGGAACAGAAGTAAAGATGCAGTGTGTCAGTGGGAGTTTGCCAGCTTCCATAAATACCTTTTAGAACTTTACTCAGTATTTCTGATGCTTGAGGTAAAGCAGAAGGAGGGGAAATAGTGACATTTTTCAGGTGGAGAATTCCCATCAAAACCCGTGCCTCACCTTTTTCTCTGAGAGAGGCAAAAATGGACTCAGCCATGACCTTTGAGAACTGTTTGATTGCCTTTCAGTGGCAGCGGTGTTACGAGAAGTACTGTTCAGTAGCAGTGGTGAATAAACTCTTACCTTGACGTATTTCAGGCTAGCATATTGGATTGTAATTAGCAGATATCACATCCATTAATGTGCCATTAACCTAATTGAATATTTGATACTCAGGTTGTCCTCATGAATACCTCAGTGGAGAATGTCCATGATCTTCTTTGCCTGTGTGGTGCGGGTGAGGGATGGACTTCCCCTCTCAGCCTCCACAGATTTTCATTTCAACCAGGACTTTCTGGAATGCAGAAAGAGATTAAAGGCGTTATCCTCAATTCTGGCGCAGTATCCAAGTCGAGGCACGGCAAAAGGACGTGACCTTAGCATACAGTAAGTCCCTGCTTTTGTTTGTTTGGGTTTTTGACTTTAATTTTTGAAATGGTTGTCCTGGGGATTAGTTGAACTTTAAGGATTAGGTATATTCTGTAGTGCTTAATTCCATCTGAAGTCCCACCGTGCACATCTAAATTATAACCTCCAAGCAGTATTTTGACCGCAGCTCCTACTCAGTTTAGTAAGTGTATGTTAAGAATTGCTTATTTTAGTTGTCATGTTTTGTAGCAAATGCTTTCTGCTTGACAGGCAGTACTTGTCACTATTAGCAATTGGAGTATCTTGGACTTCTACAAATACCTTCTAAGTCATCGTTCTAGTGCCTAGGAATTACTTTAGTGCAGTCTAACCCTCAGACCCTTTCCTTCAGTGACTGTCAAGTCTTGCTGATGCCTTCTTTCAGGCTCTTACAGCTCTGATTCTGGCTTGCACAGAGCTGCCCTGACTCCCTCCTACGTGCTGCCCACTTAATTTTCTAAAACACCAGCACGGTTCAAGTCTCCAGAAGCTCTGGCTGATTGTCTGTCTTGAGGAAGGCCTGAAGAGAACAAGGCTGATGGGGAGCAGCTGAGGGAACTGGGCGTGTTCAGCCTGGAGAAAAGGAGGCTGAGGGGAGACCTTATCACTCCCTACAACTGCCTGACAGGAGGGGGGGAGCTGGGGAGGTCGGTCTATGCTCCCAATTAAGAAGCTATAGGACAAGAGGAAATGCCCTCAAGTTGTGCCAGGGGAGGTTTGGATTGGATATTTGGAAAAATTTCTTCACTGAAAGAGCAGTCAGGCACTGGAATGGGCTGCACAGAGAGGTGCTGGAGTCACCATCCCTGGAGGTGTTCAAAAAACGTTTAGACGAGGCACTTTGGGACATGGTTTAGTAGGCCTGGTGGTGTTGGGTTGATGGTTGGACTTGATGATCTTGGAGGTCTTTTCCAACCTTTATGATTCTATGAAGCATAATGACAACAGCCAGCATGGAGAAATTACAAATCTTTGCTTTTATTTATTGGAGAAGAATCTGCTAGTCTTTATTTTAAGAAGCTAATGTTTCATTCAGAGATGAGAATTTTCATTTACTATTGATTTTAGTTTAGTTCTAAAAATGAGTTTTAGCTTGTGATCGCATTTCTGGTTAGCAAATATAATAAAATTTTAAAGTGACACTGAGCTAAAACTAAGTATCCCTTTTAGGGTAGGGATTGGAGAAAGGAGATCATAGAATCATAGAATGTTTGGGGTTGGAAGGGACCCCTAGAGGTCATCTAGTCCAACCCCCCTGCAGTGAGCAGGGACACCACTAACTAGATCAGGTTGCTCAGAGCCCCATCCAGCCTGGCCTTGAATGTTTCCAGGGATGGGGCCTCCACCACCTCTCTGGGCAACTCCTTCCAGTGTTTCACCACCCTCGTTGTAAAGAATTTCCTCCTTATATCCAGTCTAAACCTACCCTGCTTCACTTTAAAACCATTACCCCTTGTCCTGACACAGCTGGCCCTACTAAAAAGATTGTCCCCATCTTTCCTATAGGCCCCCTTTAGGCACTGAAAGGCCGTAATCAGGTCTCCCCGCAGCCTTCTCTTCTCCAGGCTGAACAAGCCCAACTCCCTCAGCCTGGCCTCATAAGAGAGGTGCTCCAGCCCTCGGATCATTTTAGTAGCCCTCCTCAGGCCCCACTCCAACAGTTCCATGTCCTTCTTGTGCTGAGGGCTCCAGAGCTGGACGCAGGGCTCCAGGTGAGGTCTCCCCCGAGCAGAGCAGAGGGGCACAATCCCCTCCCTCGACCTGCTGGCCACGCTTCTCCTGATGCAGCCCAGGGTACGGTTGGCCTTCTGGGCTGCCAGCGCCCATGGCCGGCTCATGTCCAGCTTTTCATCCACCAGCACCCCCAAGTCCCTCTCGGCAGGGCTGCTCTCCATCCTTTCTTCCCCCAGCCTGTACTGATACTGGGGGTTACCCCGACCCAGGTGCAGGACCTTGCACTTGGCCTTGTTGAACCTCATGAGGTTCACACAGGCCCACCTCTCCAGCCTGTCCAGGTCTCTCTGGATGACATCCCGTCCTTCTGGTGTGTCAACCGCACCACTCAGTTTGGTGTCATCCGCAAACTTGCTGAGGGTGCATTCGATCTCGCTGTCTAAGTCATTGATGAATATATTAAACAGCACCGGTCCCAGTACGGACCCCTGAGGGACACCACTCGTCACCGGTCTCCATCCGGACATCGAGCCATTGACCACTACCCTCTGGATGCGGCCATCCAGCCAGTTCCTTATCCACCGAACAGTCCACCTATCAAACCCATAGCTCTCCAATTTAGAGAGAAGGATGTTGTGGGGGACCGTGTCAAAGGCTTTGCAGAAGTCCAGATAGATGACATCTATTGGTTTTCCCTTGTCCACTGATGCTGTCACACCATCATAGAAAGTCACTAGGTTTGTCAGGCAGGACTTGCCCTTGGTGAAGCCATGCTGGCTATCTCGAATTATCTCCCTGGCCTCCATGTGCCTTAGCATAGCTTCTAGGAGGATCTGTTCCATGATCTTCCCAGGCACAGAGGTGAGGCTGACAGGTCGGTAGTTCCCAGGGTCTTCCTTTCTACCCTTTTTGAAAATGGGCACAATGTTTCCCTTTTTCCAGTCACCAGGGACTTCACCTGACTGCCATGACTTTTCAAATATCATGGAGAGTGGCTTGGCGACTACATTGGCCAATTCCCTCAGGACTCTGGGATGCATCTCATCAGGTCCCATGGACTTATGTGTGTTCAGGTTCCTCAGGTGGTCACGAACCTGATCTTCTCCTACAGCAGGAAGGGTTTTGCCCTCCCGGTCCCCCTCATGCCATCCAGCAACTCGGGTGGGGTGGGGAGTGAGGTTCCCAGTGAAGACTGAGGCAAAAAAGGTGTTGAGTACCTCAGCCTTCTCCTCATCTGCTGTTACCAGCTTGCCAGTCTCGCTCATCAGCGGGGGTACGCTTTCTTTAACCATCCTTTTCCGGCTGATATACCTGTAGAAACCCTTCTTGTTATTCTTTGCATCCCTAGCCAAGTTTAGCTCCAGCTGAGCCTTGGCTTTCCTGACCCCATTCCTACACAACCGGACCGCGTCCCTATACTCTTCCCAGGATGCCTGTCCCTGCTTCCACTGCCTGAGATGCGTGAACTTACAGCGAATCAATTGGAAAAGCAGAGATTAGCATTTTAATTCCTTTTCCCTCAAAGTGAACTTGTGCCCTTTAATGCTAACATGTTGTGCTGCGTTTAATCTTCTGTAGTCTCTACAGAAGTAGCTATGCGTCTGGCTCTGAAATGAGAAGAGTGCAAAGAGATATGTGGCATAAAGGCTATAAATTATTGACAACTGGGAAAAGGTAGTTTTACGCAGGCATGGTGTTGATCCTCAGCTGTGAGCTGGAGAGAAAAGGAATTTAGAGAACGTACCCAGTGTAACTAGGCTGCAATGAAGCTAATCGAAACCATAAATCCCAAGTACACAGTACAGTAAATAAATAAAAATGTGATAAAATAGACACCACAAGTATTTCTGATTAGAGGGATGAAACACATAAAGAGGAGAAAAGAGAGAAAATAGAGAAATTATTCAGCTTCAGAGCTTTGGTTTTATACTGAACTATTGCTAACAAATGGCTAACCTTAAGGGAGGATTTCCTCAGGCTTCTTTCAGAGACAGTTACGAATCCGTAATTACTGTGGGGGCTGTGGAAGTTTAGCTATCTACATTATGCATGCTGACATCTGAACTAGGTGCCCTGACTCCCATCTTATTTAACGAAGCCTTGACGAGAGTGATTTATTTCATCCTTCAGTACATGCCTACGGTTTGGTGAGATGAATCCCCTGTTAAGATTCCTAGAAGGTTTTTGGGCTGTCTGTAAGTGGAAACTTCTGCATAAATACAGCTTCAGTGTTAGGGGGACCCCTTTTGGAGTAGAATTTTTATTTTGCTGTTTCTGATACAAACTCATCTTTATTTGTTACAGATGACTTAGCAGTCACAGTGTTTGAATATCTTGGTTTGTGCAAGTTAATATCTCTTGCTGTTAATATCAAGTTGTCATATTCAAGGGGAGCAAGGAATACATCTGCTTGCTTCCTGTGAACAAGCTTGCTTGTTTTCACTTTTGTTTGTGGAGAGCCACTGTGTTTTCTTTCAAAATCTTCTTTGCCTGTGATGTTTTCTGGCCATCTCTTCTCTTATTAAGATGATTTAAAGCCAGCCTGAGAAAATAATGTCCTCAATTTTTACCGATCTAGCAATTTAATAAAAGCTGTATTGTGATCTTCAGTACTCTAAGGCATACCGAATGAGTTAAGAACAAGCGTTATGTCTGCAGGGGGTGCAGGACTATTACAGCAGTGCAAACAATGTATTTTTTGCCATCTGCTCTTTCAGCGCAGTCTGTACACTTTGTTTTGACAGAAAGCACACTTTAATTCTCATGTTCAGCATGACTCTTCTACCTTTTAATGTTGATGTTACTTTTTTTCTTCTTCCCCCCCTCTATTTCAGTTTCCTTTCCTCTGGGGATATTGCCTGCATGGCAATCTGTTCCAGCAATTACTCAACCATCATGGCGTTTTGCTTCCTGGAAGAGCTCCAGTGGGAGTTTGCTGCTTCTTATGATACAACAAGCATCAGTTTAGCTTCCAGACCGTATGCTTTTCTTGAATTTGGTTTGTAGCTTTGTTCTCTAATAGTAAGAATTCTTTATCTGCTACATTATGATGTTAAATAATGTCTCCTGGCCAAAGCCTGATCATAAAAACGTATCTCTGTGTGTGTGCCTCTGCATGCATGTGTGGGAGAAGATCTTGTAACCGCATTAAACTGTTAGATTATTGGTTTTGCAGTTCCTGAGAGCCCCTGTAATAGGTGAACAAAATGCTGTGTTGATTAATAAACAAGCACAGAAGAAAAAAGAAATCCACATCTCAAACACTTTCTAATTTAATTAAAAAGAAATCTGACGAGTGGAGACAGATGGGTACAGGGAAAAAAAAGGGAGACAGAATAGATTATTATGGGCAGCTTTACTTCTGGCATGACTTGGATTCACATAATACTTCATAATCATGCTTAGTGTTTCTTTTTTAACCTGATATAAATGGTTTTCTTGCCAAGTAGCAGCTGCTCTACTGAACCTCACAGCTTTGAAAAACAAATTCTTTTGCAGCGAGAAACTCTCTTCTGTGGAAGGATAAGATATTGTGGTGGGTTAGCACACCTCTATCCAGATTTTGGGAATAGTGTTAAGCTCAAGCTTAAAAGATTGAGAAATCCACGAGGAAATCGTGTTTTACAGCCATCTTGTATTTTGGTTGGATTTCCAGCAGGGCACATTCCAGGCATGATGTAATTATATACTGAGATCCAAATTACTCCTTTTTTTTTTTTAAAAAAAAAAAAAAAAACCAAACTTGATTAGGAATTTGGGAATCTCTAGCCTCTTTTAATTGCATAAGGTTCTTTTGAAAGAAAACAATGCTTTTTTATTTTTTCATTTTTAGTATTACACTGTATTTTGTTATTGAGTCTACCTAATGTTGCTGTGTGGTGGTTTTTTTGGGGGTTTCTTTGTTGGGGTTTTTTTTGGTGGTGGTTTGTTTGGTTTTTGTTTTTTCCCGTCTTTCCTGGTTTTGGATCTAAGATGCATTTGATGCATAAGACCTTTTGCCTGGTAGTTACAGGTAATTATAGCAGGCTGACTTAAGGTAAAATACAGGATTTTTCACTAAGGAATTTATGGGTCTGCGTATTCTAGCACAACATAAAGTCCTCCTGTGTGGTCTCAAAACTCATGCTTAAGCTGTTACATACGTATCATATCCAGTCGTAGCTGTGGTATCAACCTATGCAAATCTTCTAGCGTAACAATATCTTAAAGATATGGATTTTACTTACAGGATATCTTAGCAAAATAAATCTTTCTGCATTTTATTTCCCTAAGCATTTGAAATAGCTTGAATAAGCCAATATCTTTGCACAACTAAATAGGAAGTAGCAGTACCCACGGTGAGGTACTTCAGCTCTGGAGGTGTGAGCAATTCGTACTTGGACAAATTCTCTGCTTAGTCTCAGTGCAACTCCTGTCAAACCAGCAGCCACGTTTGTGGAAAGGGGTTTGCTTGCAAATGGTATTAATTTTGAAGTGTGAGAGATGAAGCAGGGTGATCTGTACGTAGATCTGTGGCTTGGATGTTGGTGGAGTCACTGTGGAATTGCCTCTGCCAGTCAGAGCTGCTTCATGACTCAATATAGGTTGAATTAATTTATCCCTGTGCTGGAAAAAAACTAATCCTTGACATTAGTCCTTGTTAAAACACGTTGTGGAGTTGCTTCATGGTAGTCCATGGGTAGTTTAAGATGCGTGTTACATCTACCCTGGAATATGAAAGCTCATTTTCGGTCCACCAGCAGGCAGGATGTTGAGATTTAAAGTATCCAGAAGGCAGTGGGTGTGATATAAAGTACCTGGGAAAGGTATTTTTGTTCCCTAACCATCTGTGGAGTCTTATACCTGAAACTAATAAGAAAAGAGATGAAGGAAGAAATGAAAATCAATAGAAAAAGGAATGCCATGATTTGATTAATAATTACCTAAAGCACTTAACTTTTGCAGAGCTAATTGAAACTTTTTTTTTCCCTATTGTTTCAGATAACATTATTCAGAAAGTGAAATGCCATTTTAACTGTGCAAGTGGCTCTCGGATGAAGGCCAACTGGGAGAAGATTGAGGAGGAGCTGAAGTTCTGGCCCCCAGTTCAGCTGAAACTGGAGGATACAGAGCTGATGAATGGGATGACTAACGGCGGGCATGCAGGCATTCATGTGGAGGTTGGTAAGTTACTACTACACACAGGTGACAGTAGACTTCCCGAACCTAACTTTGCAAATGACAGAAAAACACGTAGCAGCAGCGGTTCCTTTTGCACCGAGACATATGTATATATAATGTGTATGAAACTCCAGAAGAAAAGGCTGCCTTTCTATCATAGTAAACAACATATGGTCTTTAGATTATAGCAGGTATGCATCAGAGCCTTTAAGGATTCGTGGTAGTGTCTTTTTTTTCCCAGCCTTACATCAGCTTCTCTATATGGACAATTGGTTGTAAGTGGACTTGGCATTTTCCGTGTTAAATTCTCCTGCTTTAAAAGGAGTTGTTTGTTAAATTTTCTATGGCAAAAGAAGCTCCACTAATTCATTGCTTGTTGCAAACTCTAAGAGAAGATAATGTAATCACAGTCTCAATGAGTTGGCTCAGCCTTGAGGGAAGAAAAGATGAGAAGAATATGAGCTGAGGGTAGAACTCTCATTCCCAGACTGTCTGTCTTGGGTTGTTCTCTCTTTGCTTCCTCCTTCTACCTTATTCTTTCAAATTTAATGCATTTTGACTAAAATTCTGAAAGAGGGTGTGTATATCTGTGTAAACAACGCATAGAGGCTTGACAGGGGACCTTTTTGTAATAAATGCTGACATTTTACCTGCTTTTAGAAGTACTAACCTATTTATTTATTGTAAACTTGGTATCTTCCTATTTTTGTTTCAGCTGCATAGTCAAAGTCCTGCCGACTTCCTCAACAAAATGAAATGCCTTTAATCCTATTAGCATGGCGGTTTAAATGCAGCTGGAGTGCCATGAGCTTGTATTTCCTCTTTTTTTTGTTGTTGTTCTTGGCTTATGAAACACTAATAAAATTAAGTTCCAGTTGCTCAGTCTTATTGTTTCTGATGGATGAGCTGGAATGTAATTTGACATAGGTATTTTAAGATAAAATATAGAGGGGCAGTGGCCAGGAGGAAGAAAAAATAGAATTGAAAACATTTTATTTGTGGTCAGATTTGTGAGTGCTCCTCAGAGCTGAGCTTGAAGGTTAAATATTTTCATGATGTGACAACGCTTAGAAATTCTTTGTGCTGGTGTGAACAGTTTCAGTGCCAGTAAACATTTGCAAGCTAGTCTGTGTCCGCAGATCAGAAATACATTTTCAGTTCCCCCATATTCTTAATTGCTTTCATTTTCTTTCCATCTGGCTTTGTATTTCTGGCTGTTCTCTCTGGTCTAACCCAAACACTCTTACAGATTGTTCTGCCTTTATTTTAAGGATCATGTTTATGATCATCTGTTTCCCTCAGCTGGAGTCAGCTTTCCTGGCTTATGTCTCTCTCCTCTCATCATTACCTACCAGCTGAATCCCACTTTGCTGCTCTAAGTTTAGCTGTGTGGATCGTGTTTGTTCCCATATTAATGTTATTTATATTATGGCTCTGCTGTATAGGAGACCTCCTGAGCATACACTGAAGTGTTATGGTTGCAGGAGAGCAGAATTTAATTGTGTCTGCATTCTGTAGTGAAGATAGATCACTCAATGGATTGATCAGAACACCAGTCTCCTTATGTGGTTGTAGCTCGTTCCTGTCGTCTTTTAAGCTGTGTGATCACATCCCCTGGCTCTTCATTTTAGTGTGAAAGGAGTCTGAAAAGTCAGGGCAGTTTTGTCCTTGTTAGTATATATGGGAATAAGAGCTTTTCCTCCCCCCCTGCCTTCTTTTTCTTTTTTTTAAATTCTTTCTCCTGTTTGTTCGTTCCTTTGTTAACTAAACCCAGCCCAATTCTTGCTAGAAAGAGCCTAGCATTGTGTCCTTGATCAACACCTACACAACCTCAGCTGCTGTTGCAGAAGTCTCACCTTGTGTCTGGATGTGGGCACAGCTGATAAAGCTCTGGAGGACAATGAGGTATGTGTACAGAAGAGCTGTGAAGTGTAAGTAGCTTTCTGTGAAGAGGGAGAGTTTTCGCATCAGAACTGGCTCTATGAAGCAGAAGAACAACTTGTGCTATTCGTCTAGTAAGCACGCTGTTAAATTATGCAGCATTGTGCTCCCCCTGATGAATGTTCTTAGTCTTTTTCAGGCACACAGGGAGTCCTTCACAGAGTCCTTTTTAAGGTGTCTTTTGAAGATGTCTCACATCTCTGGCTTTTGTGCACTTGTATTTTATTGTAAAGTGTTTGAGTCTGATTTCATTTTTCACTCCCGGTGCTGTCTTTATCTGGAGCTTTGAGTATGTGATTCATTGTCAAACCCTTGTTGTGCTATGCCTTGAAGAGACAGAATGCAGTGTGGTACAGGCATTCATGTCAGTCTCTGGCTAAATAGCCAGGGGCCTCTGCTCAGAAAATCCTTTAGAGGCAGAAGTTTCAATTTCTTCATTATGTGAGGGTGTTCTCACAGATTGCTCTGTACATGTTCAAACCTGCAGCTGCGTTTTTCCTGGGTGCTGGATAAAACCACAGTCCCCGGAACTGTGTGCTTCTTGCACTCTGAAGTGCACAACTTTTCAAACTGATTTGACTCTTCAAGTAAAAACCCAATTAGCATTTAATTGCACTTGTGCGGAATTGTGCTAAGAGTGCTTGTACTCTCTTGTTCCCTTGATTAATGTGATAAGCAAGTCTAGTAAGAAATTCTGTTTATAAAAATATGATAGAATTCACACAAGGAAGTGTAATAATTTGTCCCTAGCAGTACTCATCTTGCTTGTTCTGTGCAATTTCAGTTTGTGAATTAAACCTCAGAATGATATAGCAGAAATAAAGCTCCACAGCAAACAGTTTCAAGATCAGTTTTCACAGAATCTGGACCCTGAGCAGCTGGATATTGTAATCTCATCTGCATCTGTGATAGCAATTCTTTGTATCCTACTGGACCAAAAAAAAAAAAAAAGTAACTTTTAAATAATATTCCATGCTGCAGAAGCAATGTATTGAGACTTGCAATGTTCTTCCCTGGGGACTCTTGACATGTATAGTTTGCAAGATCCTATAAAATGAGTGATACTTGTGCTTGATAATTTTTCTTTGAGAGACACTGCATGCCTCTGAAGTAAACCCTTAGAAACTGAGGAAGAAGAAACAGGAGTCTGTCTTAGGAAATATCCATGAGAGAGAGATACATAGCTACAACGTTATTTAATTTATCAAAAAATAATAGGAAACTGAATACTGAGGTCAGTGAATGAACAAACATGCTGATACAGCTTCTGTTCAGTGCGCCGATTGGACCTTAAATTCCACTTCACAGCAAAAAAGCGAAATTGCCTTTGAATGATAGGGTTACTTGCATCATTTATTTACATGAACATGTGTATGACAATAATATACAGTAATACTACATAATGTGACATATATCAAATGGAATTAACAGAGTTCCTTTTGCAGCCACTTTGGAGATGAAATTATGGATGTATGAATGCATGCCAGACAAATTAATTATATAGACACTTACAAAAGATACTTTATATCCCTATATTAATTTGGCATCTAACTTTTTTACATCCATCTATCAAAATCTCTCTTGAAGGAGAAGACACGAGTGTTTTCCTATCTTAAACCATGCAGTACTACAATATTTAAGCTGTTACGGTGTTTCATCTGTCACTGAAGCCAGAGGTGATGTCTGCTGTGTTGCTTGGTTTATAGTAGTCAGGAGCTGGTGTCGTGGTTTAACCCGGCTGGCAACTCAGCACCACGCAGCCGCTCGCTCACTCCCCCCCCCCCCCCCCCTCAGTGGGATGGGGGAGAGAATTGGGAAGGAGAAAAAGGTTAGAGCTGAGGACTGAGATAAAGACAGTTTAATAAGAGAAAATAATAATAATAGTAATAATGAGAATGATAACAAAATATACAGAATATACAAAACGAATGATGCACAATGCAATTGCTCACCACCCGCCGACCGATGCCCAGCCCGTCCCGAGCAGCGATCAGTACCCGAGCGACCGACCGACCCACCAACCCCCCCGAGCATGACGTTCTATGGTATGGAATAGCTCTTTGGACAGTTTGGGTCCTAGCTGTGCTGTACTCCCAGCTTGTTATGCACCTGGCCGAGCAGGAGAAGCTCAAAAAGTCCTTGAGCAGTCTGAGCACTGCTTGGCAACAACTAAAAACATCAGTGTGTTATCAACATTCTTCTAGCACTGAATCCAAAGCACAGCACTATGCTAGCTTCTGTGAAGAAAATTAACTCTATCCCAGCCGAAACCAGGACAGCTGGCTATGTCTGGGCAGGAGGCAGAAGATCCTGAGAGCTGGGAAGACTTCTTGAGGGCTCATTCATTCTCTTCTTATGGGTGTTGGTGCAGGAGAGGATCTGGATTTGGTATCTTGAGCTGCAAATTACCCTCCTTATTGTTATGCTGACAGTGTTCTACTTGTGGTGATCCAAGGGCAGGGATGAAATGTGGGTGAGTATCTAGGTGTGGTGTCTGTTGTTGGGCTAGCTAGTATAGCTAGGGGAAAAAAAATAGGTGAGCTTTTAGACAACCGAAAACCTGAATTACAAGTGGCAGATTCCAAAGTTAAATACACATTTATAACAATTGCTTTGACCTTAATTAGGTATGTATTAATTGGATTGTCCTGAAGAAATGGTATTTGGGTGTTCAGGAGTTGTAGTAGAGCAGGTGAGAGAGGAAGGAGACAGATAATTCACTACCTGCGAAACATGGGCAGGTTGGGAGAAAAGGAATTGTAATGCACTGTAAAATGTGGCTTAGAGGCCAAAACCTAGAGCATCCAGTTTAATTCCTGGGCCCCAGATTTGGCTGCATTTTGTCAGCCTGAGAGGCCCAGAGGTAAGAGCAAACAGTTCAGTGATGGATGTTTCCCCGCTGTGACTGGGTAGTATCATCCTGGCAACTCCTCCAGCAACTGCTCTAGCAGCAGAGCATCGAAGTCCTTGGCTCCTACAGCTGTGTTCTGGCAACGGCTTGATTAGGGCACCAAATGCTGTATGGAAACTATGCAGGTGAAACTAAATTGCTGTATGCTGGACTGTCAGTGGGAAGAGATACGTAATTACTGGTTGAGGAAGAGATGAATTGCTGTCTTGCTTCTGTGGGTGTCAGATATCTAAGCTCTTTCCCAGACCCTTGGGTGCTTAAAGCCTCTAGCTTTTCTACTGACCTGTGAAGAGGGTTAAGTATGCTAATCTGCTGAAATAAACAGTTGAAAAAAATCTGTGTGCGCCATAAAAGGAGACATTAATGCTAAATAGCTCAAGACCAAATTCTATTGCTTAATCTGATTAAAAAACACTCCGGAGCTCTTGCTGATTTCTGGATGTCTGAAGAACTGAATGGTGCACTGCAACAAAAAAAGGTGTTTCTATTCATAATTGGTCTTCTCTGGAGCAAACATGAAAGGTTTAGAAAATGTTTAAAATCCTGATCAGCTGATTTGAGTTGTTCTAAATTAAAAGGTTCAAAGGAATAGTGCTAACTTTCACTAATGGCGCTTTTTTTTTTTTTTTTTTTTAGTCCCCACTTACAGAATGCAGCGTGTGACTCCCCTGGGGATTCTGTCACTTGTTCTGAACATCATGTGTGGAGCTTTGAATCTCATTCGAGGAGTTCACCTAGCAGAGTATTCATTTCAGGTAACCCCTCTTGAATTGAAACTTGTAAAGAGAGTTGTTTGGGTAGCCAGATTAAAGGTTGGCTGTTCTGCTTTTTAGCAGAGCATTTATCTTTCTGTAAGAAGTGTTTTGTTTGTCCAGGGAATGTAGAATTGATTGCTCACCTGCTAGACCTCATGTGTTTTGTTGTATATCGCAGCACATCGCATTTCATTCTTTTCTAGCGAGATTAAAATTTGGACAAATATTTTACTCTTGCCAGGTTGGATGGATAATTTTTTTTTTTTTCATTCTTGTATTTTGTTCTAGATGCTTTTGTGTAATTTTTTTTAAACAAATGTGAAACTAAACAACCTTTAGAGAGGGGGGGAAAAAAAAAGTGTCTTGATTGTATGGTATCACAGTTTTATTTAGCAGGAATTGTCACATAAGCCTCAGTTCTTGGTATCTTGTTCAATGATATTGATCTTGCTATTTAGCACTGTACCAGTCAATCAACATAAACTAGGATGAGAGGTACTTGGTTAAATATAGTGTTCTAAAATATCAAGCAGCACTTGCTAAAAACTGTAGCTGACGTAGTTGTTTGTCACTTCTTTTAACCCAAACAGGAGGACCATGAAGGAATTGGAAATGTGATAGCTTTTTTTCTACCTTTCCTAGCCTGCGTTTTTCAGGTATGTTAACTGTAAATAAAATGCTTTTTGATTATTTTTGTATTACAATATCCAAGACAAAATAATTTTCAGCTAAGCAGAGCAACAGTTTGGTTTTTAGTATCCTATGTAGGTGATTCCATGGAGGTATTCTAGTGAAATGGCACAAATGCAGGGACACAATTTCACCCCTGGCAAATTGCAGTGGCAAGCTTTTTCAGTGCTTTCATATTTTGATGTGCCAAATGGGGCTATGATAAATAAGTGCTAGCCCAAGGGTAGTTTGATTCCCAAAGGGATGGACACAATGTCTTTCTGACAGTGGCGGACTTAGTGATGGGGCTTTGTAGCATGACCACCTTGAAAGACTAAGCAAATGCAGGATAGCAACACTATTGAAAATGTTCTGATTTGCATTAAAAATGACTTTTAATTCTTGAGACAAATGTGGTTCTTGACTTCCTTAGTGGTTTTTTTTTTTTCCCCCCTAATGGGTTGTTTTCTCTGACATTCTTATTCAGAACAGTTTGAATGAGGAAAAGATGATATCCTCCAAATGGGTGGTTCTTGAAAGGTTCCTTAAATGCCTGAAACATCAGTCTACAACCTTTAACTTGAGGGCAGTGTGTGGTTTGCAAAATCTTCAGTTTTTAGCCTGTCATGGCAGGAAGCTGTTGCAGTTTGGGTTGCTACCTGACAGAAGGAATAACATGATGCCTACAGTGTGTTCACTGCTTAGAGCTGCTGCATTTGGCTAATGGTTTGGGGACCACTGCCTGAAGGCTATTTAGCCTCTCTGCAAGTTTTAAATACCATAGATACTTCTTGTATCATAATAGATACAATTTAGTGTCTTTCAGCCTTCTTAGACCTCTGCTCACAGCAGAGTTTTAAGATGGAGATAATAATTTGGATCTAAATGCTTGATGCAACTCATTCTTCACAAAGAAAGGCTCTGTCCTGCTTTTTTCCCTTTAGCACCTGAAGCTAGAGAAGCTAAATAAGGAAGAGTTCTCCCTTATCCTTTTGATCTGTAGCAGTCATTTCCACAAAATGCTTGTGCATAAATTGAGCTCAAATGTGCAGCAGTGCTTTCTACGTGCTGATCTCTACTTGTGTCATGAGCACAGTTGGAAACTGTGACCTTAAGTGAGAAAGCATGATCTGTTACTGCCTGAGTTAAAAAAGTAACTCTTCTGCAAGCACTTTGTGAGTTTTCAGTTTTCTCCCCTTAGGGTTGTTGCTCTTCACACATGCTTAGCAAATGGGTTCCACCTGTTCTTGAATTTAACAAGAAAAAAAGCCCCAAACCCCAGCCAAAGCTGTTAGCAGAAATGGGCTTTCTATGAAGTCAAGTCTAGAGAATGAAGTCCTCTACTTATCCCAGGAACAAATACAGCAGAAGCAGATTTGGGTTTGCTGTTTTCCTGCTTCTGAAGCCTTTGTCTTGCAAAAATCATAGGTGGTTTCTGCAAGCTGGCTTGGCTTTCAGACTCATTTTAATCCAGGCTGAGGCAGACAGGAGGGACGCCGGTTGTGCTGACAGACTTCTGATATCTGTGCTTACCCAGTAGGGTCTGGATTGCGGCCACCTCTCCGGCTATTCTTGGAGGGCCTTTCAACATCGCAGTTGAAGGGGAGCTTTGAGCTTCTTAGCGATCACTGCAGTGGCAGGCACATGCAAGGGGCACGGATACGCCAGCAATTCCCAGCTGTGTCTCTCGTCTATATGTACATAGCTTAATGCTAACACTGTCTCTCTGGTCCTTTTCTAGTGTTACTTGTACCTCTTCTACAGCTCAGCAAGGAAGGTGAAGACGTTTGTACTCTTTTTCTCTGTTTGTTTATGCAACATTTACTTGTATGGATTACGGAACCTCTGGCAAATAGCCTTTCACATAGGAGTGGCATCTCTTTCTTCTTATCAGATACTGACAAGGCAACTTATGGAGAAACAGCCTGACTGCGGAGTATGAAAAAGGCTTTGGGTTTGCTACTCATATTTTTACAATTTTTTTTTTTTTTTTTTTTTTTTGGTATTAAACTGGCCAAAAATAGCTTGGAATATTTTTAAAGATTTGTGACCATGGTTATTGCAAGGAGGATATTTCGAAGCAACTTGAAATGAAGTAGGATACCATAATCATGTCAAACATACTGTGAGGAGCGTAGCTGTATTTAACGTGGCATGTGGTAATGGTGCATGGTAGATTTTGTCAGGTGTCATCAACAGATGGAGGTTCTCCTTACCACAAACAGGCTTTTACTCCTTGACTAACACCATCTAGACAGCATTTTGCCATTTATCTTACGGCCTTTGTAACAGTTTGGCAGGTCAGTGTCTTGCCCTGCTGATGCTTCCAAAAATATTAAAATTGTGTAGTAAAATGAAGGTAAAGTGGTGGGTAACATTTTTGTCTATAGAATTTGTCAAGCATTAAGATTCCTGGTAAATGTAAGTAAAGGAGTTGTTTGCCATAATTAGATGAGTTCAATATCAGTGGGGAAAATTATTAGGATGAGCTTCAGGGTAATTTTTCTACGTTTTGAAGGAAAGGAAAAGGCTGTGGCTCTTTTAAAAATCATAACAGCTATAAATATCTCCTAGCTAAACAGCGCATCGTAGTTAAGTATGTGCTCATTGGTTAATTGCAAATATGCTTGGGGCAGCATAAAATAAACCAAGTGAACATAAGTGATCTTTCAGCTCAAGTGGCCTTTATTTCCTTGGTTAAGGTCACTCTTAGTATAAGGGCAATTCCGTGTTTGTGTGGTCTGTATGGATAATAAATCTTATGACAGGCCACTGACTCCTTCACCTTTTTTAAAAAAAACGTATAGCTGGTGAGTAGAAAGCCATTTCCAGTAATGGAAAGCAAGAGCAGGTTCTCTTTATTATATAAAACACCTTTAGTTAATGATGTTGAGTTCTTACACTAAGATGAATTTCTGAGTGTGCACTTTTGAATATAGTACTTAAGAGCTGAAATTCTTAACCTCTGCTGCACTGGGTATTCTTGTGTGTAATGTATTGAGGTGCATATGGGCATTTTAGGACATAAATGAATAACTTAGGCTGTCTATTTAAAAAAAAAATGCGAAGCATTTTGATGCAGCTGTCCTTGAAGGGTTGTAGAGACTCAAACTGAGAAGATGTAGAGAGCTGTAGGTGTGTTGTCTTGGAAGTGTGGTCCTAGGTTTTCTTTTATTTTTCTTAAGAAACTGGTTTCTGGTCGACCGATTTCTTCCACCAGATATCTCTCACCAAAGATTTATTTTCCTCTCACATAGGCTTTACCTCTAATGGTTGCAAAGGGATTAACATGCTGCAGAGTTGTCTTCCTGAGTTTGCAGAAATGCTTAACAAAATTGCTTTCTTGCATCTCGATGAATTTTCCTGAAATCTTTTGATGCAAACACGAGTATCAGTGGATTGCTAGACCAGATACCTGTGGTGCTGTACCTTGGAAGCGCTTCTGTGATGCAGCTGACTGCACCAACACCACTGATAGGCAGCCCATTACAACCTGAACAGTTTCTAGGATATCAAGGGACTTGGTGCCAGAGCTTCTTCCAGTAGTAAAATGTAGGTATTTCTCTTCCATCCCATGTTAGCCCATTTACTGTAACAGTAATGTAATGAAATCCTTTCAGCTGTGAGGAATAGTCTAGTAGGAATGGTGGAGAAGTATTTTAGCCAGCCAGTTAAGAGCTAGAACTGTGTGCCATTAGGGAATACTTTTCTGTTATAAGGGAGTGGATTAAAATTGCTTGTCTGTCATTACCCCAGCTTTCTGCCAGAGTGTAAGTGGAGAAATGAAGCCAGAATTCAGCCATTGTCCTCAAGACACCCAGGTGACCCCACAGGTGGGAGGGTTTTAGAACTGACAAGATTTAAGTTTTCATGTTGTTTAGTCCCAGCTTTACTTGGTAAGGTACTCTTAAGAGATGGCAGGGAACTAAGCCACGAGTTTGGATCACAAGTTTAAAAAAAACCCCAAACCACACACAAAAAAAACCTGAAAAAAAGACACCCCCAAAAATCTGATACTAGAAACTTAATGCTTTCTTAAGGGTCCTGGATCTGATGACTGATTGTGTTTTCCAGGAGCATAAGCTGGGTATCAGCCTGCTGAGTTACCATGGGGAATCATCCTGTAGGGAAAGGATGAAGCATTTTGTACTAGGTAGACAAAACTTTGTGAAAAGGACCTCAGTGATGTGACTCAGCTCCCTGCTCCCTACCCTTGTAGCCTCAGTCTGGCTAAAGTGTCTGGAAGAGCTTTGCCGTTTCTCCATAGGCCGGGATAAAGCTAGCCTGCTATAGCTTAAGGCATGCAGAGCATTTCCAGCGGGGGCCTGGTGCCAGTGAACCATTACCTGCTTTTTATTCCTCGTCCTTATATTGAGCTGATTGGAAGAAACTGTGATGTTCCTGATGCTTCCCGAGCATCCGAGAGCTTTATCACAAACCAAATGCGTCCCTGAGCCAGGTGATGCTAGCAACAGCTCTGCAATAGGAGTGGTAGAACAAGGTGTATGGATAGCTTGTGTAACTAACAGAGTTGGAGTGGATAAAGATTAAATTCAGCTTTTGTTTAATATTTTCTTTTTCCTGAAAGTGTTTCGGTACAAGCAAACAAAACCAGTTGGTTCAGTTCTGCCTTTGTGAAATGTTTCTTTTTTTTTTTTTTTTTTTTAACGTTGTGGATTAGGTGGTGAATGCAACTAGATCTTTTTATAAATGAACAAAGCTCTGGTTTGCTGTTAGTCTTAATCCCTTTGCAACCTTTTTTTTTTTTCCCCCCCCTGTAATGTGTACAAACCGTATTAAGGAATGTACGTGGATTAATACATGTGCATTAGTATCTGTGTGCTTTGTAGGTTTGGATTGGGATTCAGGGGTGGGGCAGAGCGCGTATGGTTTGACCTATTTTCTTTTTTTTTTAATTTTAGTATTTTTAATGTCTTCTGCATCTGTGTGGTATTTATACAATTGAACTTTTTCTTCTGGTGAAACAGCAAGAGGAACAGAATAGTTTACATTGATCTCAGTGCTTTAAGATTTAATAAAAAGGAATGATTTGCAGTTTGAGTACGTGAAACCTGACTCATAACGTGGGATTATGCCTGTGTTGAATCAAATCCCCAAACAGGAATCCATCCCTTTTTGTTCGACTTTAAACTGTTTAATGTAGTTTGAATCGCATCCCCTTAGTTCTGTCAGTTTTCAAGATAAGTCTTTTGCAAACTGTTTTTTCCTCACCCAGCAGCTCAGCGCAAGAAAATTGGCAAAGAATAAACTTCGTTAATTTAAAGAATTGCAGTGCTTAGTCACTCTATGAAGCTGATCATTTTCGATGGGTTTTTTTTGTTCTGTATTCCTCCCAAAGACCTGTTAGGTTTGTAGAAGGTGGGCTGGTACCTTTTTAGACATTTTTGCACTGTATTAATAATTGAACCTGTGTAAATGTGTATAAAATCATTTTGCATGTATATGTATATATGTACATATATCTAATAAATGGCTTTTTTTGTAATGGTTGTCTTCACTTCTATTTTTGAAATAGCTGTGTATATTAGAAACAAGGTAGGTTATCCATTTCATTTTTGTGTGCATCTTTGGTGTTTCATGTGGCAGTGTCCAAAATATTTCAAAAGCCAAGCTCAGTTCTTCTCTTTAACAAATAGCATTAAAATGGGAGTGATTTCAAATGCTGTCATAGCACACGCTGGTCTCTTGCAGAAGGAGATACCTGTCTGAACTCAGGGTGGCTTTCTCTGGGACACCGTGCTCTCCGACACCTCATCTACCTGCGTGCACGCTGTCTCTTTTTGTTCAGGGGGATTTAGGTAGGATTTTTATTCAGTCAGTCTCTTCCCTGAAGAGCGACTGATTCATCAGTTGAACTATATCAATATATTTATAAATATGTATATAGAAACTTGCTTATCCAAGCAACAGATTGCCGTAGGCTGTGATACAGTCTTTGTAGCTTTAACAGTCTTGCTCTTTACTTTCAGAGACCATGTTATATGGCTTTTCCTGCAAAACTTGCATTTTGGAGTGTTGGAGTATGTGAAGTAAGATGTAACACAGTCCTGTAGGTCCTTTTCCAGCTGCCTGGCAGTGAGTAACGGAGATTTTGTGGATTACTGTTTGATTTTTCAGCCTAGTCTCTTAATGGAACTAGGCCTATTGGTTAGTCCTGCCACTCGGCCCCT
This sequence comes from Gorsachius magnificus, assembly GCA_034008185.1. Classification (NCBI taxonomy): domain Eukaryota; kingdom Metazoa; phylum Chordata; class Aves; order Pelecaniformes; family Ardeidae; genus Gorsachius; species Gorsachius magnificus. The sequence continues at coordinate 155,535,029 of CM067082.1, read as the reverse complement.
ACTAAGAGCTTGTGGACTTTTTTTGGCCGGTTTCAGCCCTTTGATAAAGGCTCTGAAAACACTGCTTTGTCAGGCTTTGTAGAAATGAACGGCTTCATGTGATAGAAAACGCAGTATTCCCCCCATCTGGAGGTGTCGGCTTTGGGAATCGACGAATGTGGTTTGGGAGAGCAATGCTTTGAACAGCAGGACTCCATAGAGGACCCTGCCTAATGAGGAACCACAGAATTGGGTAAAAATCAAAAAGCTGGAAGAAATCTGGCTTGTGGAACTGCTGGTGTCTTCCCATTTTTCTGCTCCCTGGTCCTCCACAGGGGCGATACCTAGATGCCTGCAGCAAAAGTAGAACGTGGTGGGGCAAGGGCTGGGTTCTTCCACGGGTTTCCAATGTATAAAAAGTGAAATCTTTCCTAATCTCCGAGGCTTATTCTTTATCAAGAAGGCAGTTGGGGGTAAAGAGGATCTGGGAGAACTGCAAATTCTTTAGCGTTCGTTGCCCCTGTGCTGGGCACTGGGGGGGCCGCCCCTCGAATGCTGGGGTCAGGGTTGGGCCCCTCCCTCCCAGAAGGACCGGGCGGGGGGGGGGGGCTGGAGCGTGTCCAGAGAAGGGCAGCGGGGCTGGGGAGGGGTCTGGAGCCCCAGGCTGCTGGGGAGCGGGGGGGGGGGGGGGCTCTGCTCCCAGGGAAGGGGCGATGGGACGAGGGGCACCGGCCTCAAGTTGTGCCAGGGCAGGGTGAGGTTGGCCCTGGGGAACAATTCCTTCCCCAAAGGGCTGTCAGGGGCTGGAAGGGGCTGCCCAGGGAAGGGGTCGAGTCCCCAGCCCTGGGGGGATTTAACAGCCGGGCAGAGGCGGTGCTGAGGGCTGGGGTTTGGGGGTGGGATGGCAGGGGTAGGGGAACGGTTGGGCTGGGGGAGCTTAAAGGGCTTTCCCAACCCAAATGATTCTATGATTCTGCTTTAAAGACCCACCCCGCCGTTTGCCTTGTGGCCTGTTAGCCTTGCAGCTTGCTCGGATGCTGGCTCGCGGCACGGCGGTATCAGTGGTTGGGTTGAGACAATCACAGCGCTGCGGCGCTCGTTGCCGGGCTCAAAAGAGAAGGGGCGCATCCTGCTGGCGCCCCTGGAGCGAGGAAGGAGGCAGAACGGGGCTGTGTGGGCGGTGGGGGGTAACAAGTAAAAGCTGATGGCAGGGGAGGGAGGAGAGCGCCGCCGCCTTCTGAACTGCTCTGCCCTTTGAAATCTAGACGTTATTTTTGTTCTGTAAATAAATGATTGCTCAAAGCGCGTTTCTTCTAAAGATGCCAATAGAGAAGAACAGCAGCCTTTCCTTCTTTTTTTTTTTTTTTCCTTTTCTCAGGCAAGGGGAGAAAGCAATTATACCTCCCTTCTTCTTTTGAAGATGCTGATAAAAGGAGGTGGGAGGATCAGAGGGTCCCTGTGCCAAAAGAGGAACAACTCCTAAGGTGACAGAAATACATATTTTTGTTTTAAACAAAGTAACTCAACTTGCTGCTGTGTGCTGGCTTTCAAAGGCGACCTAATTGCGTGTAAGAACTGTTTGGGGGTGTGGGTGGGGGAAGGAAACAGTGGCCACAAGAGAAAAAAATAATAAAAATAAAGCAGCTCTTGTCTTCAAATGCGTTACCTATCTTAGTGCCGGCTGTCTTGGCTGCTCCTGGAGCAAGCCCAAAACCAGGGGCAGGCAGGAGGTGGGGACGGTCGAACGGTCCCCCTCAAGTGGTGGTTGCTTTTAAAAGCCATTGACCACGCGTCTCGGCCTCCTCGGTGAGGTGCCTCTGCTGAGGATGCAGGCTGAAGGGGTTCCCAGGCTTTATTCCACGCCTGTTGGCTTTTACCGGGGCCTCCTGCCTGTCTGCAAATCGATCTCTGCTGGAGGGTCGACCTTTTGGAGAACGTTTTGCAAAGCAGCAATACCATGGTGGTGGGAAATGAAGGTGCATTTGAGCTCCCCGGGGAGGGGTGGTGGTGGGAATGAATCCTCTTCCCCTCAGTCTTTCTTTTCCAAAAGGCTTAGCAAAGTGATATTTTTAAACGTGACCGACTGCTGTGCACGCTTTTTTTTTTTTTTCCCTCTTTCGTGTCGTTCTGGCAAAAAGGAAGACTTTGGCGTGGGAGAGAATAGTATCTGCTGCGTTTTCCCATGCTGTAGGTGTGTGATACCACGCGACTGCCTTCAGCAGGCGCTTCAGGAAGGGCTGTTCAAGGAGAGAAGTGGTGAACCTCTGCGGGTGGGCGGACAGATGAAAGGTAATACCCCTTCCCTTGGGCCTGCCCCCCACCAGATATGGTAGCAGCTCTTTTTTTTTTTTTTTTTTTTTTTTTGCCAAATTATGGTCGTGAATAACAGCTTGCGCTTGAGCTCGTGTGTGTCTTAAATTGATGCTCATCGTTAATCAGGAAGATGCAGCTGAAAGGGGAGGGGTGTCCCCATCCCCGAGGCTGCAGGTCTTTCCCTTGAGTCATTTTTTTTCTAGTGCCAGGAAGGCTGATCCAGGCTGCTTGGAGGAACCATTTTCAAAGTAATTAAATGGTAACTCAAAACAAAGAACCCTTAAAAGTCTTTGCTTTCTGTCCCCACTTAAAGTATATGATAAGCGAAACGCAGAAATGTATAAAATTCCCTTTGGTGGAATAAATGTCATTCGATAGAAGAACAATAAGAAAGGCTTGAAATAATGACCATTAAAATGTAAAGCACCAGTCAGTATAGCCTGACGTACGGCTGCGGAGGACTGTGATTTATCCTTTCATTATGCAAGGAAAGGCATTAACATACAGAATCCCTTATTTCATGGGCTCTTGTAGGGAAACACTAAAAAGCAATTAGGCGGAAAGTTCAGCTCTGAAATACGTTAGCGCCCATCGGTATGCACCACGCAAAACAAACAGGAGGCCTTCTCCTGGGAGGTGCCACCTTCTCCTCCCCACTGTGGCCTTGAGCGAGAGCTACGGCACAGACCTCCTGGCACGACCGGCCCCAAACTATTTGTATTTGCCTACTGGATGAGGCCAAAAAACCCAAGTCAAGCAGCAGGGAAGGCGCCAGGCGTGCTGAATGCGCCCGTGCGTGTCACATCAGGCTTTCAACAGCAGAGCGCCCTGCGTTGGATGGGGTACGGTGTGCCCTGGCCAAAGGGGGATAAATGCTGTGCTGGGAAGATGTGGCAGCTCAACTACAGCTGCTGAGCGTGGTTCTGGGTGGCAGGGATCTGCCTCAGCCTGGGTTTTGCTGCCTTCGTGTATTAGGTGTGACTCGACTGTATGGACAGCATTGGGCTTCCCTGCAGGACAAGGCAGAAGTTGGGCGTATCTGCCATGAGCACAGCCAGGAACCGAGAAAACCTTCCAGAGGATGGGTCTCCTCCCAAAATAGTGCCTTTCACCTGCACACAGGTCTCACTTAACACTGTTGAGGAACAGACAGATGACACGGAGCAGAAACCTCTGACGCTTGATGCATCTCAAGAGCTGGCAGCATGTAGTCAAGCTGGGGTGCTAGTTTTGGCCTCAAAATTCCCACAATGTGTCTCATGTTGGAACTGAAGCTTCTGCCTCGTGTCTAGCCCATACGTACCAAAGTCATAGTGTCATTTTTCTCCTCGTTCTTTGAAGCTTCTCACTGAGGCTGGCTTGCTCTGTGGATGCTGGTGCTGTGATGGGTCACAACAACCCCACGCAACGCTAAAGGCGTGGGTAGGAGTGGCTGGAGAGCTTCTTGGTAGAGAGGGACTTGGGGGTGTTGGTTGAGAGCCAGCTGAATATAAGCCAGCAGGGTGCCCAGATGGCCAAGAGGGCCAGTGGCATCCTGGCTTGTGTCAGGAGTGGTGTGGCCAGCAGGAGCAGGGCAGGGACCGTGCCCCTGTGCTGGGCACTGGGGGGGCCGCCCCTCGAATGCTGGGGTCAGGGTTGGGCCCCTCCCTCCCAGAAGGACCTGGAGGGGCTGGAGCGTGTCCAGAGAAGGGCAGCAGAGCTGGGGAGGGGTCTGGAGCCCCAGGCTGCTGGGGAGCGGCTGGGGGAGCTGGGGGGGTTCAGCCTGGAGCAGAGGAGGCTGAGGGGAGCCCTCATCGCTCCCTACAACTGCCTGAGAGGAGGGGGGAGCCGGGGGGTCGGGCTCTGCTCCCAGGGAAGGGGCGATGGGACGAGGGGCACCGGCCTCAAGTTGTGCCAGGGCAGGGTGAGGTTGGCCCTGGGGAACAATTCCTTCCCCAAGGGCTGTCAGGGGCTGGAAGGGGCTGCCCAGGGAAGGGGTCGAGTCCCCACCCTGGGGGGATTTAACAGCCGGGCAGAGGCGGTGCTGAGGGCCAGGGTTTGGGGGTGGGATGGCAGGGGTAGGGGAACGGTGGGCTGGGGGAGCTTAAAGGGCTTTCCCAACCTGAATGATTCCATGATTCTGTGCTGGGGTCGGGGGGAGCAGGCGAGAGAAGCAGCAGTGCTTTGTGGTCTCATGGTTAATGCACTAAACCGAGCATGGAGAAGCCTCGCTGCCTTCATTCCCAGGACCTGCGTATCCTTGGCTGTTCCCTATGCTCACACAGGATTTCCCGATTCCCCCAGACATGAGCAGGTACATAGCAAGGAGTATTTGGAATTAAAATAAAAAAAATTGAAAGAATCTTCAATATTATTTCTTGAGTTTCTGCTTCTCTCTCCTGCAGGCACTGGGAGGCACCAGTGTACAAGCTAATGCTGCATGCCCAGGGGGGAAGCCAAGAAGCTGACTCAGGGAACCTGCCAATTTTTTTTACCTGCTTGTATGAATGCTAAGGTTCTCCCAGTAGATTTTGCTGTGGGATTCATGAAATGGAGATAAAACACCCTGGAGATAGACGGAGGATCACTTCAGGGCTGCAAATCCCCTTACCGAGCTAGGCTGGAACCAATTTGTCAAAAGCAAAATCACTGCAGCTTGTTTTTTTTTTTTTTTGTCTGGCTAGTCTTTAAGGAACAAAGCATCATTCTTTGTGCAAAATATTGGCGCTCTTGTTTTGAGCACCAGGGCTTTGTTGTTGGCCTGAGGGATTCAGGAAGGGACCCGAGGGTTTCCGAGAGAAGAAAGCAGTGGCTTAATTAGCAAGAAGTCTGGAGGCATGCATACATACATTTCTGGTGTTTAATCTGTGGTAACTGCGTGGAAAGTTAAGTCGGATGGAAAGGGATTTGAGGCAGGACCTGGTTTCTGAAACTTGGCTAATAAATGGGCAAAGGATGCTGCTGCCCTTTACTGGAAGAGAAGTAGGAAGGGGGGGACCTGGATGGCAGCAGGCAGCTCTCGTGGTGCTGGGGGTAGAGGACACATAGGGGCCCCTCCAGGCAGGACCTCAAACCTTGCTGTCCAACCTGGGCTGTATCCCCTAAGCCAGTGCTGGGCAGGGAGGCCTGAGCTGGAGCTGACTCGAGGTCACCAGGCTGCTTCCAGTGAACAAGCTGGGTTTGAGAGATGCTTTGCTGGTGCTGAAAGGGACCTCACAGGACGGCATTAGTTCTTCCTCCTTCTCAGCAGCAGATGCTCTCTGATTAAATTGTTTTTATAACAACCATGTCTTCCTCCTGCCTTTTTTGCTGGCGGCAGTGCTGATTTCTGTATTCCCTCCTCCACAGCAGCAGGGGAAATCAGATGGGTGTGAAGAAGGAACTGGACCTACCTCACCGCAAGCCTACACGTACCAGCACGCTGGAGAGGGCAGCCTGGAGACGTAAAGGATAAATGGGAGGAAAAGGAGGCAGAGAAGAGCAGGAACCAGGACACGTGGGACTGCAGGCTAGACTGCGCCCGGGTTGTGTCTGCTCCAACGCCATCCTAATCTCCAGGATGCCTGAGCTCCCCAGGGTCCATGGAGGGAGAGGTGACACTGGGTGCTTCTTCGTAGAATCATAGAATGGTTTGGGTTGGAAGGGACCCCTAGAGGTCACCCAGCCCAACCCCCCTGCAGGAGCAGGGACACCTTGAACCACATCAGGTTGCTCACAGCCCCGGCCAACCTGGCCTGGAATGTTCCCAGGGACGGGGCCTCCACCCCCTCTCTGGGCAACCTGTTTCAGTGCCTCACCACCCTCATGGTAAAGAATTTCTTCCTTAGATCCAGTCTGTTCTTCCTGGAGAAACCTGTGCATTGGCAAGGGGAGGTGACGCAGCTCAGTTCCAAGGCTGGGCCAGGCAAACAGGATGGAATTTGCCTGGCTTAATCCCACAGTAAATTCGCTGCCGTTGAGAGGTGAAAGGGAGCTGCCTGGGAGGAGAGACGTGTTGGTATCTACCAGAAGTTACCTACTTCTGGTTATCACTGTGTGGCCAGGAACAAAATGCTTTCCCAGCCAAACATACGAGGCCTTTTCAGCAATTTCTTCTCCTGTAGGTTGGGTTTTTTTTAAAAAGCCTCTTTCTGATCATTGCGTGGCGAGTGACCGGCTGTCACGCACCAAGTCTTCACTGGCAAAGAGGGGGGTGGTTCTCAGATGGCAGCTGGTACCCGGTATCGTCCTCCTGCAAAGGGGACAGCTGCAGTTTTAACACTTATTAGAAAAATCCCAAACTCCCAAATGCGCTCACGCACCGTGAGGATTATGGAGGTTTGCCTGCCAGCTTGCTCTGGAAGGTCTGCGGCCGTAATTGGGATTGCTGGCTGGAGCAATGGCAAGTCGGGCAATAGTAGAGACATGTCTCCTGCCTGGATGAGGAGCAATGAAGGTGTCTGAATTCCCTATGGGAATTACTCCCTTTGGGAACAGCCATGGGGGGCCAGGAATATCAGCTGTACCACCCGACATCCTCTGCCGTGGCTTAGACACAAGCAGAACCAAACTCCCAGGTCACTGCCCGTACAAAACCATTTTCCATCGTGATGCAGCTCGGACAGCTCCCAGGTGTTTGCTCACGTTGTTTAACCAGGAACAATAAAACCTATAATTGCCAGCTGATGTCTAAACAAAAACTCAGCCCTGGCAGCGAATTCATTGCAAACTGGACCGAAAGCCCTGCACACCACCATCACCTCCCAAAGGCGTTTCAGAGGGGGATGCTTTCTGCTCACCTGGACAGACACCTCCATCCTTTGGAGGAACAAGTTAGCTGGAGGGCTGCCAAGCAAACCGCCTCCTGTGCTGCTGTTTGGAAGCTGCGTTCTCCACCGTTAGAGGCTGATTTTAACCTCTTCTGCATTGGTTTTGTGGCAGGGTTTTTTGGTATCAGCTTTAGCACTGATAATTCTCTCCTGTTCCTGGCATTTTTTCTTCGCAGCAGTGATTTGTGCCGTGTCCCTTGGAAATGGTCTGACGGGACATGGTCATTGCATGATCAATGGGGGACCCAGATACTGCCCTTCACCCCTACTTGGTGCTGTTGAGATTACACCTAAAATATGGAGTCTGGGTGGGGCTCTTCAGTCCAAAAGGAATGGGGAGAAATTGGAGAAGGCCTGGTGAAAGGACATCAGGATGGCCAGGAGCAAAAGCTGGGATCTACAAGGAGAGGTCAGGGAGCTGAGTTTGTTGAGCGTTGAGAAGAGGGTGAGGGACAATCTGATGGTAGCCTGCAACTACCCGTGCAGGAACTACAGAGATATGGATCTAAATTCTTCTGAGGAGCAAAAAGTATACGTGAAGCAACACATTGCAGCTTGGGAGGCTCAGGTTGGACACCAGATAAAAATCCCATGAGGAGGGAAGTGCAGGTCTGGAACAGGTCACATAGGTTGGGGTTTCTCCATCCCCAGAGGTTGCTGGCCAAAACCATAACTGATATGAGCTAGTGTTGGTGTCAGTCCCACCTTGAGCAAAAGGTTAGACTGGATTTTAGGGCCAGCTGTGACAGGACAAGGGGTAATGGCTTTAAACTAAAACAGGGTAGGTTTAGACTGGATCTAAGGAAGAAATTCTTTACCATGAGGGTGGTGAGGCACTGAAACAGGTTGCCCAGAGAGGGGGTGGAGGCCCCATCCCTTGGAACATTCCAGGCCAGGTTGGCCGGGGCTGTGAGCAACCTGATGTGGTTCAAGGTGTCCCTGCTCCTGCAGGGGGGTTGGGCTGGGTGACCTCTGGGGGTCCCTTCCAACCCAAAGCATTCTATGATTCTATGTCCCTTCAAACCACCATCTCTGTGATTTAGGGTTCTGGGTGCTGCTTATCTACTTCATAACGGTTGGGTCTTAAATTAGCAAAATATTAAAAAAACCACACCCCCAACAACCCTAAATCAAATTGACCTCCCTGAAGGCTCCCTCGCTCCAAATCCAACATTAACGTAATTTAGAAAGAGCGGGAAGGCTTCACAGAGTAATTTGAGGACATTTTCATCATTTCACATCGGCGTTGCCTGGCTGTCCTGTGGCTGTGAAACCCAGGGCCTTATGCATGCAGAGCAGCCGGCGCTGTGGCGGTGGGGAGCGAATTAACCTTGTGCCGGAGCGCCGCTGACTTGCTGCACGCCAGATTTATGACTTGCGATACGATCTGAGGGGATTGCTTCTGCTTTAATGATCCTGCTTCCCGTTTAGAAAGGTGACCTTAGGGCCTGCTGGTAATGAGACAGCATAGTTACACATAGATTATTATTTAAAGTTGCCTCAACTATTTTAAAAGAAAAAAGACTTTTTTTTTTTTTTTTTGGGTGTTGTCCCTACATATAATTTTCCCCAGTTATCAGGAATCTGACTTAACAGACTTCCAATTTATATGTTTGTAATATGTCTATAGGAGAATTACAATAACCTGACGACACCAGTGCCTTCCCCAAGTGGGAGTCAAGGTTGTTATGGTTTAGGCATGGGAGAAATGCGGTGTTGTTCCTATACCTTAAGGTCATTCTTTTTCTCTGATGGTTGAGACACGTCAGCCTCCAGAAAAGACCCAGTTGTGCTTTCTAGCAGACACCTACATGACTGTATGGGTGTGTATGGGCATGACACACAGCTAGAAGCACTGGCCTGCCCTGGATGCTGTCAGCCCTACTTTCACTCCTACTCTTGGGAGCTCCTACTCTGGTGGACTTCCAGCTACTTTTACGTATTAATTGTGACAGCAAAAAGCGAGCCTCTGTCTCCTTGACTAAAGGTGGCCTGTGTGGTGGGGACTGTGTTGGGAAGCCCCAGTTTTATTGGGAGACTTTTCATTTGAGCTAAGAGGATGGTGCTCACCTCTCCGCCTTGCACTGGCGCTTCTCCCAGCCACGTACCGCTGTAGTTGCCATCTCTCTGCCCATTGAGCTCTTGCCCAGCCCCGTGTCACCACCAGCAACTGCTGCTTCATTACAGTGCTTCTGACGCTGCATGATTATATGATTTCAGGTTATTCTTTAAACCCTGCTGCTTCCCGGCTTGTGCTGAGTCTTGCTCACCTGTTGCCACGCTGGTTGGTGCTTGGCAAACATCCACGCAGATCTTCCCGTCTTTTCATTACCTAGGAGTTGGGTGAGGCAGATTAGTACAGAAATGGGGTTTTGATTTGATCACCTCTGGTCATCTGAAAGCTTGATTGATCATTTTTGACTGCTGGCACGTTACTGAGCTGATCTGATGGCTGGGAATGATGCTCATTAGAGAGGGGACTGATAAATGCAGGAATATCTGTCAACCGTAATGCCTGTTGTGTTGAATTTGGACAATCCTTAATTCACTCTCGCTCTTCCCGCTGATAAATATTTTAGAATGTATCAGAACCAAGCACAATATTATTTCTGGGTATTTTACTCAAAAGAAAAAAAGGAGATTTTCAAACACGAACTGAACTCATTCGTTGTTTCCATCACAAACAGAAAAAATCCAAAGTTGGTTTTTTTTTTACACTTGAAGTGCTTCAGTTTTCACACAAAGTGATACTTCACTGTCAGCTACAATCTCAATAAAAGGCAAAAGGGAAACATCCTGAAAATGAAATATTTTGTTTAATTCAGGAGAATTTTCACCTGGGAAGGCCTAGAAACAGCAACAGTAAGCTGTTTGATCACATAAGGAATTTAAAGACAGGAATATAACGAGCCTCGGCCCCTGTTTTGACAGTCTGAAGTAGCTAGAATTCAGTGTTCGGTCTTGTTTGGACCCCATTGCCTTTTAAGACCTACTTAAAAATTTAAATACTTAATAAAGTAATGGTTGCAACTTCAGTCATCCATTAGTGGCCGGTCATCTGTCTAGTACTCAAATCCACTGATGTGCTGAGTAATTACGGGCTTCAGTTGGTAAATCGTGGCACCTACTGCTGCTTTAGACACACTTGGGTATGTGGGCAAAAAAGGAAAAAGGCTTTGAGGATATCTTTGACCCAGGAAAATTAGCAGCTCTTCCCCCTGGATCGTGTCTATCCATCCGTCACTGCCGGGGAGGAAAATCCTTTTTATAGCAATGAGCATACTCAATAATGCAAAAGGTCATGGCATTATACACAACGCGGTGGTGTCTTAAATGAGTGATGGGCTACGGCTTTGCCTTTTAAAACCTACACATTTGTATTTCAATGTGTTGCCAGCAGCCAAGGCATCTCCTGGAAACACACCCACCTCAGAATGTTGTGCTGTCCAGGAAACCTCCCTTCCCATTGGAGTCATAGAATCACAGAATCCTTTAGGTTGGAAAAGCCCTTTAAGATCACCAAGCCCAACCATTCCCCTACCCCTGCCATCCCACCCCCAAACCCCGGCCCTCAGCACCGCCTCTGCCCGGCTGTTAAATCCCCCCAGGGGTGGGGACTCGACCCCTTCCCTGGGCAGCCCCTTCCAGGGCCAGCCCGGGAACCCCGGAACCCCCCCCTTGGCCCCCCCTCAGCCTCCTCTGCTCCAGGCTGAACACCCCCAGCTCCCCCAGCCGCTCCCCAGCAGCCTGGGGCTCCAGACCCCTCCCCAGCCCCGCTGCCCTTCTCTGGACACGCTCCAGCCCCCCCAGGTCCTTCTGGGAGGGAGGGGCCCAACCCTGACCCCAGCATTCGAGGGGCGGCCCCCCCAGTGCCCAGCACAGGGGCACGGTCCCTGCCCTGCTCCTGCTGGCCTCACCACTCCTGATACAAGCCAGGATGCCGTTAGCCCTCTTGGCCACCTGTGCAGTCCACTCTATTCACATGGAGAACAGCCTTGGCCAGGTGGGACTGATTTTCCAGCTAGCAGAGTATTGTTTGGTGCTTGCAGTGGAACAGGCATTAACCTCTGTCATTAGCAGAAGTAGATCTTCAAGGGACATCTTCTCTGAGAGTCTTGGCACCATTTTGGGCACAAGATAGATGGCCACAGTGTTTGCAAAGATAACTATATATGTTTGTTTTGTGAGGGCTGTATGGTCTCCAGGTTTTGTGGCAATGCAGGTCACATTTGTACCAGAGGGTACTAGATGGGGGGTTTATTTCCACTTTGGTTCATGTAGGCACACCTGCAGTGGGGTATAACCTAGCTAGCTTAGTGCTGTGGTGGCATTGAACTGAAGGCCACTGCATGATCTTCTCGGATATTTGGGAAGTAACGTCAAGGCCAGCTCTATATTGAGTTCCAAACCTGAGTTCCACACCAGCTGGCTGGGGAGCAGCTCTGCAGAAGACGACCTGTTTATTTTAGCGGACAAGTTGAATGTGCATCAGCAATGAGTCCTCACAGTGATGAGGGCCAACAGCATCCTGGGCTGTATCAGCGAGAGCGTAGCCAGCAGATGAAGAGAAGGGATGGTTCCCTTCCAGCTGGCATTCGTGAGGCTGCATCTGGAGTGTTGTGTTCAGTTTTGGACAGCCCAGTAAAGACATTAAGATACTGAAGCGAGTCCAGTTGAGACTGGATTATGGGGCTGGAGCACATGGTGTAGGAGGACAGGCTGAGAGAACTGGATTTGTTCAGCCTGAATAAGGGGTAGCTCAGGGGAATCTAATTGTTATCTTCAACTGACTAGTGAGTGGTTAAGGAGAAGACAAAACCTTCTTGGAGATGCCCAGCAAAAGTATGAGAAGCAAGAGACAAAAGTTGCAACAAAGGAGATTCCAATGATAGACAAGGAAACATTTTTCACCATGAGAGTGGTCAAACACTGCGATGGGGATCTGAAGAGGCTATGTAATCTCCATCCTTGAAGACAGTCTGGACTGGACAATACTGGGCATCCTGGTAAATGTTGAAGTTGGCCCTGCATTGAGTGGGGGAGTTGGACTAGAGGTGTCCTGAGATTCCTTCTGTTACTTCAGTAGTTACTCTAGAGTGGCAGAAATCTAAACCTACTTTATGACAGAGTCAAGACTGAATATGGGGGGAAGAGAGGCAAAAATAGGAGCTGTGGTGTGATGGATGCAGAGATTTATGCACCACTGAAAGACCAAAGGGTTGTTTGGAGTCCCTGAGAGCAGCTGCTTAGATTCCAGGTCCTCCTGATAGCTATGAATGGCTCAACAGAAAGGATCTCAGCTGTAAAACTGTGATATTATATGAGGTTAGAAACAAAGGAAAATGGGAAAGCCAAGCAAGTCCCAAAGATTTTAATTCGCCTGTGGATGCTGAATGCAACAGACTGGATTTAGAAGCAGCAGTAACTTTGGAGTATAAAACATTTACACCCAGGATCAGTAAGAATTTGAGAGCTCAATAAAGGGTCATAAAGGTAAGGGAAATGCCAGGTCCCATGTGGCCTTTGGCTCGTGAGAGCATTGGTCACCGTTTGCAACACTAGAAGAAAACTGAGGATTTAAGCGTAGTGAAGATGGAAGGAACGCTGAAGCTTGAGGGACACAAAAAGAGGACCTGGAGTCAGGTTATGAGATGTATATTGAGGAACCTGAGCAGCAGGACTGATTTGAAGGGCACTTTTCAGAATTCAACAGCTTTTTTTAGGTGCATAGGTTGGATTTGGGGACAGATTTTCAAGACTCATCTTACTGAACCCAGCTTACAACATTACTCAATTTGATAACTTTTTTTCAATTTGAAGACTTCCCATTTTGGAGTGACCAACCTAGGTCTCAACAGAGAATCCCATAAGCCAAAGATATTGACAGGATTTGACACAGTTGTGGAGCTGAAAGGGCCTGCATACAGTTCCTCCTCTCCAAGGATTCCCTGTTTGACTCTGGGCAGTGCTCAGGAGCTGTCAGACAGGCACAGAAGTGAGTTGCCATGGCTAGCAGACTGGTAAGCTCAGCAAAGTGAATTAGAATCATAGAATCATAGAATTTTTTGGGTTGGAAGGGACCCCTAGAGGTTATCTAGTCCAACCCCCCTGCAGTGAGCAGGGACACTGCTAACTAGATCAGGTTGCTCAGAGCCCCGTCCAACCTGGTCTTGAATGTTTCCAGGGATGGGGCCTCCACCACCTCTCTGGGCAACCTGTTCCAGTGCCTCATCACCCTCATTGTAAAGAATTTCTTCCTTAGAAATTAGAGCATCTGCTCGCCAGGGTCAGGTACCCTTGAGACCCAGAGGTCTGACACCAACGTGAGTCTCCTGTGGCCCATGAGCAGGGTATGGGGATCCCTTGCTTTCTCAGTGTCTTGCTTCCTCCTACAGTGGCAGAATTTTTTCATTGAACTCTTCTCTGCTACAGAAAAGTTCAGTGGGAACGTGCCTATTCTGATGAAATTTCACTCAAACCCATGAGACATAGCATTTTGGAACTTCCAGTCTGGCAATCAAAGAAAAGAGAAGTTGAAGTCTTGATACAACATTCCCTTTTATTGCTGTTGGAACATTTGAATGACCCTGAGTAGGATTTATTTAAAAAAAGAACAAACCCCAAATACCTTAGCTTTTTTTTTGCTTCTGTTGTGGAATAGCAATATTTTTTGCAGACATATTTAAACAGACAGGAATAATCTGATCTCCAAGCAGCTATTCTTTTATCTTATACTTTGTTTCTTCTTTACTTAAACACAGTATTTTCAGGAATGCCTTTGAACTGTATGAACTTAGGTTGGGAAGGTTTTTATTACGTGTACCATATTTGCCCAGAGAGAGGCCACAATTTATGACGGCAGCTTGCAATCTGCGGAGTAGACAGGCATAGTTTCAGTGCCCAAATGCTTGAGGGCAACATCCAGAGCACCTTGCCCTCTTTTTGGCATAACTTCCAGTTGCTGCTGTATTAAAGTGACTGTTACGTCCACCAGCAACTTACTCCCATAAAGAGAAATCATAGCAGCAACAGCGCATGTTGATCCACTGGAGGAAATTCTCTATGTGGCCAAAGGAGCTGTTTCCTCATTTCCACCAGGTTAGGACCTGAAAAGCGGTTTCCTTTAACCCGTAAGAATCAAGTTAAGCTGGAATTTCTGGAGAAAAGCCTCCTTGTTTAATTTCTCCTCTCCCTTTTTTATTGTTTCATATAAAAAGTTGCTCGGCTGCATTTGCCACAACCCTTGCCAGCAGAGGAGTAATTACATTTATTGGAAATGCTTCCTGATCACATATTCATTTACCAGCTGCTAAAGTAAAATGAACTGGGCAAAGTGCCACTGGAGAGTTGGATTCATAAGCTGGAGAAAGCAAATGAAATAACTGCTCAGTGTGCAGTTGCTTTCCCTCTTCAGCAATTCATTATCCTCCTGTTCAGCTGATTTAGGAAGTTAAAAAGGCAGTCGGGATGATGGCAGCATGAGATACGTTTTTAGCATGAGCTTAGCTTTGGGGTTGCCCAATTTACCCTTGACTCCACTATATAGGGCGCAACAAATGCCCCAACTTCATCTCTTAAATGTGATGTAATAAATAATAACCGCAACGAGACACTTTGTTCTTATTTCTTGGTTACTCTTGGTCACTCTCATTTGTGTTGAGTTGTCACTGACTTATTTTCATCCTCCCTGTCCTCCTTCTCCCTCCCACTACCCCAGTATCTGCTTTCTGGATCCCACAATCAGTGTGACAAACAACCAGCTCCAAATTACCATATGCAGAAAACCCCCATAGCATATAAAGGTACCAATGACACCTTCAAACCCACCAATCACCCAAAACCCATTGAAGTGCTGTGAAATACTGCTTTCATTGTACAGAGATGACTTGTGAGACCCACCTTGCTGGTCTGCAAAGGACCTTCACTCAACTGCTTGTCTGGGGGAATAGATCTCACCTTCAAAATGCACGGTCTGAATATCCAACCAACCTTCGCTGCAATGCAAAGCAAGAAGACCCAGCAGCAGTAGACTCTAAGATGTCTGTGTGTATGTCTGTGCTTTAGCCTATCAAACTATGCCAGAGCTGTGGCAGAAAAGCCTTAAGGAATTATCCTTGCAGAAGAACATACCCTAGAAGACGATTTCACTGAATGATCTCCTAGAAGTCTCCAGATGTCTCCTCCATCCCTCCTTGCACAGTTTAGAGTGCTGACTCAGGAGCCTAGTGGTGGTGAGGAACCAAATGCAAAGCTTATCTGTACATATCCATCAGCACCCTGAGAAACGCACCCATACAGGGCTGCCAAAATCCACCAAGTACTGCACAGGAACACACCAGAAAGGGATAGGTTTCATTCGGAGCACCAAGTACTGCCAGAGACCCCGTGAAGATGAGACACTCTGCTCTGGTGAGACCTCACCTAGAGTACTGCGTCCAGCTCTGGAGCCCTCAGCACAAGAAGGACATGGAACTGTTGGAGTGGGGCCAGAGGAGAGCTACTAAAATGATCCGAGGGCTGGAGCACCTCTCTTATGAGGCCAGGCTGAGGGAGTTGGGGTTGTTCAGCCTGGAGAAAAGAAGGCTGAGGGGAGACCTGATTATGGCCTTTCAGTACCTAAAGGGGGCCTATAGGAAAGATGGGGATAATCTTTTTAGTAGGGCCAGCTGTGACAGGACAAGGGGTAATGGTTTTAAACTAAACCAGGGTAGATTTAGACTGGATCTAAGGAGGAAATTCTTTACAATGAGGGTGGTGAAACACTGGAAGGAGTTGCCCAGAGAGGTGGTGGAGGTCCCATCCCTGGAACCATTCCAGGCCAGGTTGGACGGGACTCTGAGCAACCTGATCTGGTTAGTGGTGTCCCTGCTCCCTGCAGGGGGGTTGGACTAGATGACCTCTAGGGGTCCCTTCCAACCCAAAACATTCTATGATTCTATGATTCTATGAAGATGAAAAAAACAGCCAGAATGAGCCAGATGGACAAAATAGCACAGGCAGAAACCCTCCAATGCCCACGAGAGAGTATTTTTCAAGGCACGACCCTTTTGTCTCTGATCACTCAATCTTCATCCCCCAGGGAAGACCCATAAAATGGGTTGAAATAGGAGCCTGTCAAGTCAAATATATAAATCTACAAGATGTGAAAAATCAATAGACAATGGTTTTATCGTATATTATTTTCCCCCCCTACTGTATCTCATTCCCCCTGGCAGGGCAGTCAAGAAATAAATAATTAATTAAATTGCTACCCTCTCCCTCCCCATCCCATCATTTTGTGTCGCATGAAGGCTAATAAGCTTACAGCCTTACCTGAGATCTGCAGGTGCTAACTCTTCTTTCAACTTGCCTAAAAGTCCAACGTAATTAGAGTGGGAGCATTTCCTCTCATCTTATATTTAGCTTCAATATTTTTGTTTTGATTTCAGTCTGAAGAAGGAACTGTATGTTCAGAAGTTTCTCTTCTTTTCAGGTGTGATGGGTAGTCTAATAAAAGGTACGAGCTTACCCTCTTTGGTCCTGTTTAAGAGATGAAGGGAATGAGCTGGGTAGTGTAGCTCTGAAGTCTAAAGGAGACTTCTCTTTAAATTTAAAAGCTTCTTGATCGTCTTTCTATCACCTCACATCTTGAGCACTCTTTGACGATGTGGACGTGTTGCTTTTTATCCAGAAGCGTAGCCAATACCTGTCAGTATGAAGATTGCTTATTAAACTCATAAAATTCAAACAGACTGTGATAGTACACATCCTAGACAAGCAGACACTGGAACTGGGCTGATAAACGCTTGAATTACTTGAAGAGAGCTTAACATAATTGCTGGTTTTCTTCTGCAAAGAGATTTCTACAAAGCGTATAAAAGCAACGCTTAAAAAGAAATTATTTGTGGCATAAGTGGTGTGATAAACAGCTGAATATTAATGTGGTTTTGGTAAAGAGCTGTGTAAATTTGTGTCTCTGAGAGTTTGCTTTCCCTAACTTAGGCACAC
The DNA here is from genome assembly GCA_034008185.1 of Gorsachius magnificus. Taxonomy (NCBI): domain Eukaryota; kingdom Metazoa; phylum Chordata; class Aves; order Pelecaniformes; family Ardeidae; genus Gorsachius; species Gorsachius magnificus. The sequence continues at coordinate 155,517,963 of CM067082.1, read as the reverse complement.
CGAGATTCGGTTGCTTGTATATCAGCGTTCAATGCCATTTAAGGGTTTCCTATGTGGTCCCGTGCTGCCAGCCCAGGAGGGTTTGGGTCTCCTGTAGGTTGTCTTCCAGACCTGTGTGGACATCTCAGATGTCCCAGCATTGCTCAGATGTCATTAGATATCTGTGTTTAGGCAAATGAGTTGTGCCCCGTGTATCAGAATTTAAATCATCTCTGTTCTAAAGTTTGGCCTTTTAAAAACATCGCCAAGAGAAGATTTCTATGGAGATCCCAGATCTTCTGTCCCGGGGCAGTGGATGGGGAAAGAAGCCATCTCAGCTGGGTCAGGTAGAGTCACTGCTTCTTTTCTGGATGGGACAGAAGGGACATTTCGAACTCCAGGTGGTCGCTGTGTCCTCAAAGCTGTTTGTGACCCTCAGGCAGGGCCCTTTTGAACATCCCAGATGTCTGGTGATTTGGTTGATGCTTGGGCTCACAGAGATCACAGCAGTAACTTGGTTACAATGTCCACTCCATTCCTGTGGCAAAACAGGAATCTTCTCCTGTGGTGTTGTGGATAATTTACCTAGATCAATTTAGAATCATAGAATCATAGAATGTTTTGGGTTGGAAGGGACCCCTAGAGGTCATCTAGTCCAACCCCCCTGCAGGGAGCAGGGACACCACTAACTAGATCAGGTTGCTCAGAGCCTCATCCAACCTGGCCTTGAATGTTTCCAGGGATGGGGCCTCCACCACCTCTCTGGGCAACCCGTTCCAGTGTTTCACCACCCTCGTTGTAAAGAATTTCCTCCTTATATCCAGTCTAAACCTACCCTGCTTCAGTTTAAAACCATTACCCCTTGTCCTGTCACAGCTGGCCCTACTAAAAAGATTTTCCCCATCTTTCCTATGGGCCCCCTTTAGATACTGAAAGGCCGCAATCAGGTCTCCCCTCAGCCTTCTCTTCTCCAGGCTGAACAAGCCCAACTCCCTCAGCCTGTCCTGGGGAGAGAGGTGCTCCAGCCCTCGGATCATTTTAGTAGCCCTCCTCTGGACCCGCTCCAACAGTTCCATGTCCTTCTTGTGCTGAGGGCTCCAGAGCTGGTAATTTGCAAGGATTTTTAAACTTTATCCTTTATTCTTCACTTGGTTTGTGGCAACTATGGTCTGTGTGGTGCATGTAAGTCCAAGACACCGATGACAGTAGCAACTCCAACAGTGAGACTTTCTGCTTGTTCCTACAGATGCTCACTTTTTTTTTCCCCCCCCATATTGAAGTCTTTTGATATAGATTCCTGTGGCCGTCCCCATCAGCACTTTGAAGGTGTACATTCATCTCCTCTGCTTGGACAGCTGCTTTATTGCAAGATGCTCTGTAGCTGGACTGTGTTTAGCAGACCTCTGTGGGGTATGGAGGGAGCCCAGGGTGACACAAAGACACACGCAGAGGCATATATGTATTGTGTAGATAGGCAAAGGTACAGAGGTACATATCCGTCAGGGTGTGCTTGTGTGCATGTGTGGAAGAAGAGCTTGTGCGCGTCCATATTTCACAGGTCCGTCATCTTGCAAACCTGGCATGGCCGACACAAACTTGCACTTCGTAGCCAAGAAAATATCTTCAGTCTCATTCACATCTTGGCAGTAGCCGGGCATGTGATTTTATTGGGGGAAGCTAATTCACCTCTGCCTTTTCTGTGGAGCTGGAGCCAACTTGGTCATGTTTATTTGAAAACCTCCTCTCTTGAAGTCTGGTTATTTTTCCAGCACCCTCTGTTAACCTTTCACTTCTCTGTAAGTGTTGTAGCTCAGGTCCCCTCCTGTTTTCATGCATCTAAGTTAAAAATAAAGGGCTGGATTCTCAGCTGGGATAAACCAGTGACACATGCTTACAGTGACGGGGCTGCTGGGATTCACACCTGCAGGAAGTGAGAAATCCAGATGAACGGGGCCAGCTTTGCAAAGGGCTGTGACAGATGAAGGCTCTATATCCAGAGTTTCCCAGCAGCAGCAGCTCAGCACCAAAGTCATTCGAAAGTAGCACCATCACTTTTCATCGCTGAGCGACTGCACAGCCGGAGAGGACGGGCTGCAATGTGCTGTCCCCAGCCAGGGACTCCTATGGCTTCATCTGGTGCCTCGGAGGATCACCACACTGCTCTTAGGGATCTTGCCCTCTGCAAGAGCAGGTGATGCTCCAGGTGTGGTGGCAGGAAGGTAGGTAGTCAGATAAGCCTTTTCTCCCTCCATCCCTCCTAGTAATTTGTGCTTCAGCCAGGAAAACCAAACCGTCACTCCGTTAAAAGCTAACCTCTGTGTTGTGAAACTTTGCTCCTTTCCTTATTGAGTCTGCTGCCCTGTGTTTCCTTTTTCCTTTAGGACCACAGCCAAAACTTGTGTGAATTTCCCAGAATAACTCCTGCTTTTAGCCCCATCATCTCCTGGAACATTTCCCCTAACCAAAGCCAAGCTGACTGTCCCCATGCCAAGCTGAGCTGCTGCAAAGCCAACTGTGAAGGGCTTTTGTGTGTGAAGATGCTCTCTTTTCCCATAGCCCGTGCTTCTAGCAGGTGTGGATGGAAGGACGAGCTAATGCGCTGAGCTAAACCTGCCTGTATTGTCTGGTTGAGATAACAGCGATATTATACCCAGATAAGTCTGCTCTGTGCTAGTAGAAATGCCCCTTTTTCTCACAGGTGCATGGCAGTAAGTGTCTCGCAGAGGTCTGATTTCCTCCAAGGTTTCCTATAGTAACATTAAAAATCATTTCCCAAAGGTCTTCATCACAGCAGCACCAGCATGAAAAATCCCACATCCTTCACGGCCTTGTGTTGGCCTCATCTGCTTGTCTGCGTGACTCTGGCAATGTTTGGCTTCTGCTGAGAAATTCAGAAGAGCAATTAGTCAATGCTGAGAGGCCACCACGGATGAGACAATCCATGAGTCAACAGATTAAGAACCTCAAACAGTTATTATTAAAGGAAATATCAAAAATTTACAAAACAAAATGCTCTTTCTCTGGCTTTTATAGGTACATCAAACCCAGCGGATAGCTAATGGTGTAACTGGCAGCTTGCATTGCTCTGTGTAATGTGGAGAACATCTGGAGCAGAAGGCATTCAGTCAGCAATTCACCCTCTCATCTCAAATCACTGCGTGCAAAAATGCATCTCCCTGAAAATACAAGGCTTTCACATAAGTGCTCCAAAGAGGTCACCAATCACCCCCACACCTGGTGGGATTGGCAATGGGGTTAATGCTGCCCAGTTCCTCTGGGATCTGCTGAATGGGGCTGTTACATTCAACTGGTTTCCTATTTTATACCGAGTTTTTTAGTCTAGTCTGTCAACATGGCCTAAAGCCAGTCCAGCCCAGTCGTGGCTTGTGCTCTCTAAGTGAAGTTATTTAGAATCATAGAATCGTATAGGTTGGGAAAGACCCTTAAGCTCATCGAGTCCAACCATTCCCCTAACCCTGCCATCCCATCACTAAACCCTGTCCCTAAGCACCGCCTCTGCCCGGCTGTTAAATCCCCCCAGGGTGGGGACTCGACCCCTTCCCTGGGCAGCCCCTTCCAGTGCCTGACAGCCCTTTGGGGAAGGAATTGTTCCCCAGGGCCAACCTCACCCTGCCCTGGCACAACTTGAGGCCGGTGCCCCTCGTCCCATCGCCCCTTCCCTGGGAGCAGAGCCCGACCCCCCCCCGGCTCCCCCCTCCTCTCAGGCAGTTGTAGGGAGCCATGAGGGCTCCCCTCAGCCTTCTTTTCTCCAGGAAAAAGCTATTCTTTAGGTGTTTCTTATCACTACTGTTGGGCCTTACTTCTGAGTTTGTTTTACTAGGACCAAGTTACCATTTTGTAAGTCACATCACTTGAGGCAGCTGTAGCCTGGTTTGAATGGGAGGACTGGGCAAAAGTGGGACTACTTCTCATGCCATCAGTTATCCCAGACAGAAATCACAGGAGGGGATAAAGCTTCAATGGCCTCGGCTTGCTGAGTCTGCATCTACTTACGCTCTTGCACAATTTCAAGATCTGAAGCTTTAGAAAAACTGCAGGTACCGCAAGACTGGCACATGTTCACGAACTGGCAGCAGTGTGAAGCTGTATCCTATGATACAGTAATTCTTTGCTTCTCTGGGTTTGTAGTGGGAGATGTCACAGAGTCACAGAATGGTTGGGGATAGAAGGGACCTCTGGAGGTCTACTGGTCCAACCTCCCCTGCTCAGGTGGGGCCACCTAGAGCAGGTTGCCCAGGTCCATGTCCCCTTTAAACAAGTTGAATTTTCTTTCAAGCTACAAATTTTACCTCTAGAACTTGGATGAATCCTTTAAAAATAGCAATGAAACCCATTTATCTTTCCAAAGGGAGGTTTGCCAAGAATATTATTGCACTGTCTTTCACATGGGATATTTGCTTTGGTTTGATTTATGTTATATCTATTATCATTTAAAAGATTGCAAATTGGCTGTAGGTAACAAAGCAGTCGGTTTGTAATGAAGTATCTTCCATTCTGGAGAAATTGTGTTCAGTTTGAAGTATCCCTCTCATCTATTAAGTATTGATTTGAGGGGAGAACATTTAACAAATTTGCCAACTGGTTCCGATCTGTTTGACCAGTGTAAATCCAGAGCGACTCCTTAGGAATCGATGAAATCATATTGATTCAGAAATTCTGCGATTAAATGAGCTAATGGATGAGAGAAAGCTAAATGAGAGTGATCTGATCAAACTGGGAAGCTGGCAAAAGCAGTGGACTCAGCAACTTCACATTTCTTGGGTGGACCAAGAGGGTGTTTGGGCACAGATTTGTTTGGTTGTGTTTGCTTTTTGCTTACTGAAGCTGCTTTGAGGGTGGCTGTATGTGCCAGAGGCACATGCATGTGTGTACCGTGGGGGTGGGTGGGCACCCAGGAGGTAGATTGCTATATTAAAAGGAAACAGTGAGATGAGTTGGTCTGTAAATCACAGAATTCCAGAATGGCAGGGGTTGGAAGGGACCTCCGGAGCTCACCCAGTCCCACCCCCCTGCCCAAGCAGGGTCACCCAGAGCACGTTACACAGGACTTCATCCAGGCGGGCTTTGAATATCTCCAGAGAAGGAGACTCCACAGCCCCCCTGGGCAGCCCGGGCCAGGGCTCAGGCACCCTCAAAGTCAAGAAGTTCTTCCTCATATTCAACTGAAACCTCTTCTGCTTCAGTTTGTGCCCATTGCCCCTTGTCCTGGCACTGGGCGCCACTGAGAAGAGTCTGGCTCCATCCTCGAGACAATCGAGACATCCACCCTTAAAGTATTTGTAAGTGTTAATGAGACACACACACACACACACACACACACCCCAGTCTTCTCTTCTTCAGGCTAAACAAGCCCAGCTCCGTCAGCCTTTCCGCACAGGGGAGATGCTCCAGTCCCCTCATCATCCTTGTTGCCCTCCTCTGGACTCTTCTAGGAGTTCCTCATCCCCGGGGCCCAGAACTGGACCCAGTGCTCCAGGTGGGGTCTCACCAGGGCAGAGCAGAGGGGGAGGAGAACCTCCCTCGCCCTGCTGGCCACGCTCCTCTTGATGCACCCCAGGATGCCATTGGCCTTCTTGGCAACAAGGGCACCCTGCTGGCTCATGGTCAGCTTGTCCCCCACCAGGACTCCCAGGTCCCTCTCAGCAGAGCTGCTTTCCAGCAGGTCAGCCCCCAGCCTGTACTGGTGCATGGGGTTCAACCTCCCCAGGTGCAGCACTCAACACTTGCCCATATTGAACTTCATCAGGTTCCTCTCCACCCAACTCTCCAGCCTGTCTAGGTCCTGCTGAATGGCAGCACAGCCTTCTGACGTATCAGCCACTCCTTCCAGTTTTGTATCATCCGTAAAAAACTTTCCATCATGGTAAACAAAATGATGCTTCCAGACAGCAAAATAAAAGGACCAGGAGTTAAGCACAAGTGCCAGAGGCTGGATTTTCCTCGCTTCTTAACTGCTTGCTCACTCTTGGGCTGTGCTTTGGATGCCTCCAGCTATGCCTTTCCCAGATCAAGGCATGATTTTTGGAATAATTCACTGCAGTGGCTATTTCCCACCATAGTCTCTCTCTCCTTGCACTGTTTTCCAGTGCTACCCAAGCAGACTTAGATGCTCCAACACCCTTTCATGTCTCTGCATCCCACCCCAGGGCATGCACCTCAACCCACAGTATCACAGAATCACGGAATTGCAAGGGTTGGAAGGGACCTCAAGTCAACGCAAATGCCGCTCTGCTGGGCTGCAGCCCAGCCCACTGCTTTACTTTATATGAATTGAACTGAAGAAGCAAACAAAAATAATAGCAACAACCATATTTTTGGGGCCACAGGAAACTGAAAATCAGTTGCTCTGCAGTGTGGAGGCAGATTGAGGGAGCTGGCCCTGAAGAAAACAAAATTGATTCCCTATAAAGCTTTGCTTATATATCCTGTGCTTTGGGATCAGCCCTGAACTGTGCCCGGGAACCGTCTGGCCTCAGCCAAATCCCTGCCAGCAGGGGCACTTGTACCCATCCATGGTACAGCCAAGTTTCAGTTCTTGGAAATGTTCTCCAATGCTGTTTAATTCACTGGTGTGGATGTAGCTCTAGAAGTCCCACTCGGAGCTGCCAGAGAAACCATATCTGAACAGCTGAGGAGCCCTTGACTTTGAGGGGTACCTCTTACCATGTAAAACTGGCAAACCTGGCAGTAAATCATTCCCTTTGGATCTACTGGATATCCTGTAAGGATGGCTGAAGGACTCCCAGATTCTCCTGGATCTGTGAAATGACTTTCTCAGTGATACTGCTTGTGACAGCTGAAGCACAAAGGATTTGGTGTTTGAAACCTCTGGAAGATGTCTGTCGTCTTGTTCTCCTCCATGTCCCTGGAGAAGGGCATTGTTCATCCTGAGGATTCGCAATGTGAGAGCAGCCGAGGAACAGATATTTAAGGAACAGGGGAGTCAAGAAAAGGTCTTATGAACGAGGCCAAATAAGATGAAGGACGTTTTTTGAGATCTGGTGGAAATGAGAGTGTCAGAGCACTGTATGACCTATTGACATATAGAAGAAATGGGCTTGTTCAGTGTTGGGAGAGAGAGTTGAGGGGACGTTACTGTCTTCAGGAAGGTAATAGGGACTTGTAAGCGAAGGGAATAAACTCTTTTCCATATCCAAAGGGAAAAGGATAGGCTTAGGCAGGGGAGTTTTAGTTAAACGTTAGGAAAAGCTCCTGATGGTGAGGGTAGTTCCAAACGTGAAGGGATTTTAGGGAAGGGCTTCCATTCCTGGAGGAAGAAGGTAACAAACACATTATCAGACACATTAAACATTATCAGGATGGTTTAGGTAGAACTAACAAAGCCTGGAAGCAGAAGGTGGACAAGAGGCTTCTTGATGTCCTTTCCCATCACGTTGCAGTCTCCAGTCTTTAGGGTGATGAGTACATCCTTGAGCATGTTGTGGTTTAACCCCACAGGCAGCTGAACACCACCCAGCCGCTCGCTCACTGCCCCCTGCCCTGGCTCAGTGGGATGGGGCAGGGCATCAGAAAGAAAAAGTAAAATCTGTGGGTTGAGACAAAGACAGTTTAATAAAACAGTAGAGGAAAAGAGTAATAATAATAATAATAAATAATAATAATAATAGAATATACAGAATATACTAAATAAGTGATGTACAATGCAATTGCTCACCACCTGCTGACTGATGCCCAGACTGTCTCGAGCAGCGATTGCCACCCATGGGCCACCTCCCCACAGTTTCTATACTGAGCATGATGCCCTATGGTCTGGAATAGCCCTTGGGCCAGTTGGGGTCAGCTGGCCTGGCTGTGCCCCCTCCCAGCTTCTTGTGCCCCTGGCAGAGCAGGGGAAGCTGAGAAGTCCTTGACTAGTCTAGGGACTACTTAGCAACAACTAAACCATCAGTGTGTTATCAACATTCTTCTAGTACTAAATCCAAAACAGCGCATTACGCCAGCTACTAGGAAGAAAATTAACTCTATCCCAACCGAAACTAGGAGAGAGCATCACCGAGTCTTGCACCCATCCTTCCCTTTAACATCAAAGATATCTAAAACCAACCTGAGGGAAGGCAAGGCAATAGGAAAGGGTGATCAAAGCAGTGGCAGAGCCAGCACCACCTCTCTCCTGCTCTCCAGAAGGTCCTTCTGCTGGGAGTTGCTTGTTGACTTGAGGCGCCATGTCGCTTTGAGGAAAGAGCTGTTCAGGTCAGACACCATGATCCACATCTCAGCCCATTGCCCAGACCACAGAAGCCCAGTGCAGAGAAAGTCAGGTGTAATCAGCTGATCCTTGGCCCCCAGGGTGGAATTCTCCTCCTTGCTTTGTACTATGAATTTGGGACAGATCTTTGATAGAGCGTCCTGTAATCAAAAATTGTTCTGTGTGTTTTCTAGTGGGGACAAAGCCTCCTGCTGCATGCAGCTGGGCAAAGCCATTGCTCTGTTGATACCAGCACTGGCCTATTCAGTCCTTTCTTCATGGGAGAAGGAAGGAAGGGGGAGGATTTTATCTGGCAGCTCCTAGAAGGGGAGAGAGGATCAGAGAGAAATCCTGTTTCTAAGAGGTGTGCAGGAGAAGGTGAACTTTAACAAAGGTCAGGAGACCTGGGATTACTTCCTTGCCCTGCTATAGACTTCCTGAGTTTCCTCCACAAGCTGTTCCTTGCTTTGGCTTCCCACCCATAGGAAAGGTTTTGTAGGCTCCTAGAGTGCAGTAAAGATGTACTTGTTAAACGAGCTCAGACACAAGAACATGAGGGCATCAAGATACTACACTCTAGGATGGTGACATTGTTCCTGCTGTTCCAAAAGAACATGCATGAAGTCTCATGCACCGTCCAGAAGAAAGTTTGTGTCTAGCACTGAACACTTTGAGACTTGGAGAAAAGAGTTGAATAAACACCTTTCTAGGTATGATGCTTTTTCTTTATCTTACCCAGCTGCACAAATGTTCTGGGTTTCTCACACCCTTCTGGTCTGCTGCTCACATTTTCTGTAGTCATGTTCTTTGCTTCATCATTAACAGTGGGCAGAGAAGACCTAATGAATAAGGAAGACCACAGGGGGCTTCAGAGCACTCTGGGTTTTTTGGTTTAGTTTAAGTAGACTGTCAAAGAGGCACTGAGCTGTTCTTCAGCTAGGACTTGCATTACACTTTATTTGTCTTGAGTCTGACCTCTTTCTTCATGTGAAATTATGTCAGATAGAGTTGGAGGACTTTGGACACTTGCCTGAGATCCCTGGCCATGCCCTAGGAATGACAGGGACATGCAGAATCGCAGGATAGCTGAGCTGGGAGGGATCTCTGGAGGTCTCTAGTCCCTCCCCCTGCTGAAACCAGGGTCAACGAGAGCAGGCTGTGCATGGTCAGGTTTTGAATATCTCCAAGGATGGAAACTCCATGACCTTTCTGGGCAGCCTGCTCAAGGGCTTGACCATTCTCACAGTGAAAAGGTTTTTTCTTATGTTCAAGTGGAATTTCCATGTTTTGGTTTGTGCCTCCTGGTTCTTGTTCTGTCAATGGGCACCACCAAGAGCCTGGTTCTGTCTGCTTTCCTCCCACCCCATCAGGTATTTGTACCCATTAACAAGATCCCCCAGAGCTTTCTTTTATTGAGGCTAAACAACCCCAGAATTCTCAGCAGAGGATTAATCTTACCTAACATGTAAAAATTAAACTTCCAGTCTAAACCAGTCACCGTGGACTCCTTTTACAAGAGAGAAACAGACACCAGTGGCACTTACTTCAGCTCCCTTATCCTGCAGATCTCAGGTGTGATTCAATTGCCCATACATAGCTGCCAAATACCATCTGAGATGCTATCTAAGACATTTGCATGGGACTGGCAGGCATGACACAGAATTTACAAGAGACCAACACCCTTCTGAAAAGGCAGCTGGAGGCCAGGAGGAATGTCTGAGAAGTCCAAAATGGATTTACATCGGAGTGAAAGCCACTGACTCCACTTTAAAGGTGGGAGCCACTTGGCAGATTGAGACAGCTTCATCTGGATGTGCACATGAAGGTGTCTGCATATGAGCTAGAGGCAGGATTTAGCTGCTCAGTATTTGCAATTGGAGCTGTTTGAGAGTGATGACCTTGGGCTGGCAGGTCATGCTGAAGCCAGGGTTAAAGCTGACCTCTGAATGCAATCCTAGGTGTCAGGAGCGTTCTGCGAGTATATGAAGACAGCAGTGACAGAGACAGGGAAAATTAAAATGCTGGTTATGAGAACTGAACTTCTGCATGGGAAAAATATTATCCAGTTTTACTACTTGGGACAATAGGACTTCTGTTAAAGTTGTGTTCCAGAAAGGGCTTTATCTCTAGGGGTTAACTGGTATCACTATCAGTGGTTATCCCAACAATAAAATCAGTCTCTCTGCCCCCTCAGAAATGAATGAGAAAGAGGAGGAAGGAAACTCGAGTGGGGCACCTTCTGTCTGCCTCCTGATGTTGGATTTAGGAGAACACAGCCTGCCCTAGACTCAAGGTTCATAAGGTTTATGTTGAGGGAGGGGATAGCAATGTGTGCTCAGCTGGATTTTATGTGTAGGGCTGGCTGAGCCATGGGTGGAGGAGGACTCTCAAAGCTGGTGTGAGGATCCCTGTGTCACTGGGGAGAGCAGGAGCTGCCAGATAAAATCCTCACCTCGTCCATCACAACATCTGTTTCTCATCCCCAAGCCTGGCTGTTAGGGCTATGCTGAACTCCAAACCCCTCCCAAGCCCCAGCAGCCCCTTTGGGGAGCTTTGCAGGCATCTAAAACCCAGAACAGCCTATAAACTATCTTAAATTATGCCAGGGGCTCCACCAGCCCCATGCAACTTTTGGTAATGGGTGTGTAAATTTACACTTTAACACTGCAGAGCTGAGCTCAGGAATACCGGGTCCTGAGGTGACAGAAGTTTGTATGCCGTTATCCAAGGGAAAGCGAGGGATTGCACTTGTATTTTCACTATTGGTTATGTCTGTACAAAGTGAATATAAAAGGCACCAGGGCGCTGGTGCTTTCCCTTCTCTTTGCTCTGTAGTAGCAGGAGAGAACTGGGCTGGTTTTTATTTGGCCAAGGTAAATGTGTTGCTTGGGTTTTTTTCTGTGTTCCTAACAAGCGAGGAGCAAATACCCATGTCAGACATGACTGGACAGGGAAAACCTGCTCCTTCCTTGCCTGTGAAGCACAGCAATCTGTAATTTGAAGTCCTTATGAAAAGGCAACTAGAACTGTGAGACTGAGTGCTAGGAGAAAGCAAATTTCCACCCTGTTTGTGGGCGGTGGAACAGACACCTCTGCATTAGCAAGTATGATGCAAAGTGCCGTAAATATTTTTAATGAATAAACAAGGGAAGATTTATCTTGCTGGAGATGTAGAGAGGATGGAGTAGAAGCAGGTGGCTTCCCTTGAAGGAATGTTGTATGAAGCCACGTATGTCCTCAAACATTGCTGGTTTCTTCCTCCTGGAGCATCATCATCAGCTGGGGATCCTGAACAGGAGCAGAACTGTAATGGGAGCATATTGACCCCGGTGCTAACAGCACTCATCACCATGTCTCATCAGGACCTTTCTACAGTCATGGTCAATACCATGAGATTCAAAGAGGGGAAACTGAGGCATGGGTGAGAAACCACAGTCACAGGTTTGTGCAGTAGTGGAGGCTGGGCTGGTCCTTGAACTGCCTAGTAGTAGACCCAGTCTCCCTAGTCTGTCTTTGCTCCCCTTTAGCCAGGGATATGGCATCATCAAAACCCTGACCAACATGGGCAGCAGAAAAGAGGTGGTTTGAGTCACATTTGAGTTCAGGATACTACCCTTGTGCCCCCAATTCCTCAAACCCTTCCCTGTGCCCCAAACTAGGAGCCCTGATTCCTTCTCATGACTCTTTCCTTCCATTCTTCTTCCAGCATCTCTGAGATCACGACATCTGACTGGGACTGGAGGGCAGTGGAGCAGCACACTGAGTTTCCATTGCCCATGTGTAATGGAGTTGGGCCCTCGAGGACGGATGATTTCCCTCTTTGGAGGCCTGGGATGAGGCTTAGCTGTAGCAAAGCAAGCTCTCTCCTTGTGTTTCACCCTTCAAGGGACAAGGCATTCTCGACATGCCACATAGCCTGATTTTTTTCTTTATGTTGCTGGTGGCTTTCAGCTCTGGCAGAGCTGTCGGCGTCTCTTTTTATTGTGCCTGTCAGTGCCAAGCGACGTTTTTGTTTTTAATCCAGGGAAATGTTTAGAGTGGGTGATCTCTGGAGGGGAGATGCTCTAATTAACTGCTGTGCATGTTGGGAAGGAAGGCAGTGTTTCTTTACCTCCCAAAAGAGCAAATCTGAGCTGCCCATCAGCCAGGCACATCTCTCCTTGTGCCTGCCAGAGGATGGTTTCTGTCTGGGGATGCTGAGGAGCACCCCAACAAAGTGTTGCTGTCCGGGCAGATGGTGACTGGTCCTGCACGGGCTGACACCCAGACCGGGGAGACAAATATCCACCTTTCTGGGCAAGGTGTGTGGTTGTGTTGGGTTAGAGGGTGCCAATGATCAGGAGTGCCGGGACACAGCCTTGTCTGCCTACAGCTTTGTTTTTTTGGTAAGGGAGATGGGTCACCCCTGAAGTAGGTTTAACTTCCATTGCTAAAAAAATGCATTCTTACACCATTTTGCATGGAGGAAGGGCCAAGACAGATAACTTCTGCCTCTGTATTTCTCAGTGACACAAGTACTGTCCTTTCTGGAGATAAATCTCAAAATGTTTGGGGTTTCATTGCTAACCTAAGCAGGCTTCTTGTGTCTTACATCCCTTAAGTTTCTTATTAAAGAATTGTCTTAGAGCACTAAATACCTCCTGGCACTAAAAATCCCTGCTGAACCAAAGTGTGGGCTTTACTGCCATGTTGCATGTTGGAGACAACATAAACCATAGAGCATCACATCTGTCTGCAGGAATATGCCAGGAAAATTATATTTTGAATGGTTTTTGAGTGGGACATTCAGAATGAGGATAGAAGTAATGCAAATGGGAGGAATATTTTGGGGAAAAAAAAGGTGAAGCAGCTCAAGCTCAAGCTCAAGCCTTGCTTGTGGGCAGGTGAGGGCAGATAAGATGACTCCTTGTGATTCTCCCCAAAGGCATAAGGTGAAGACCTCTATAAGAGGACCTTATGACTGGTGGCTTTGCCTTGGTGTAAGGGGGACGCAGAAGGTCCTTTCCTGATGCCATTTAATGTCTGTACAAATCTCCTTTGGAGGACTTGGCTCTACTCCTACTTGGCCAGTCCTGGACTGGCACTGAACATCCGTGTAAGCAGGTACCTACACACACACACGGAGCAGGGAAGGAGCTCTGTATGATTCTTTAGCGATGATGGAGCTGAGTTATTTCCCTGTGCTTCACTGCCCCCACCCTTTGATCATTTTGTGTTCCCTACAGTAAAACAGGAACAATAATTTTTTAGTGTCTGATTTGGTTTCCCAGGAGAGTCTGCCCTGTGGCGGTGGACTGGTGGGGGCAGGACTAATTTTGGCTCTTCTGGCAGGGGTATGTGCATGGGCACTGGTCCCTTGAGCAAATCCGCGGGGACAGAGCTGCACACAAAGTCCTGTAGATGCCTCTGTGGGAATGTGCTTTTATAACACCAGTTATACAGAATTTAGCAGGATCTAAATGCTGTTTTCTAGCATGCCATTAGGTGGTGATGGAGGAAGCAGGACAGACACAATCCAGAGTTTCAAGCCAAAAAATAATCAGAAAATTCCTTAAACTTCTCAGGAAGGAAATATTCTTTTGTTGGCTGCTCAAATAAATGATAAATGGATAGGGGAGGGTGATGCCACATGTGTGTGAAAGAAGAAGAGCTGGGGAGGGGGGAGCAGACCGGCAAACCGAGTCACTGATCATCTGCTCTTGAAGAGGACAGTGAGCATCCAAGGAGGAGGACACAAAACTCAGGCTTTTGGTAGGGGAATTACAGTGGTAGGAGCAGGAGAAGAGCAGAGAGATGAAGCTCTGTAGATTTTCTCCTCAGCTCTGCTGACATTGGTGGGGAATGAGGGTGGGAAGGAGTGGGAGGCACCATTAGGGTGACATGAAAGGAGGCGTGTGAACCAAGCAGGGCCATGGTGGCTTGACCTTGGGAATAAAACCTTGCTTGAGGGTTGATGTGTGAAAACTCAGAGCTTTAGAGGAATGGGACGGGGGATAAAAAAAAGCTAACTCAGAAAAAGCAAACAACCACACACAAAATCTCAGCACTGCTTTGCTCTCCATGGCTTTAACTGACTGTGACAGGCTGGTTTGGAAAATAAGTCTTGTCTTCATGGGCCTTGTGGTGTCACATCACCAGCCAAAGAGACCTGTTGGGTACCATGAACACCCTGCAGGAACTTCATCTTGCAGCGTATAACATTTATCAGAGAGTCATAGAATGGTTTGGGTTGGAAGGGACCTTTAGAGGTCATCTTAGTCCAACCCCCCTGCAGCGAGTAGGGACATCTTCAACTAGAGCATGTTGCTCTGAGCCTCATCCAACCTGACCTTGAATGTTTCTAGGGACAGGGCATCTACCACCTCTCTGGGCAACCCCTGCCAGTGTTTCATCACTCTCATTTTCTTCCTCATATCCAATCTGAATCTCTCCTCTCTTAGTTTAAAACCATTACCCCTTGTCCTATCACAACGGGCCCTATTAAAAAGTTTGTTCCCATCTTTCTTATAAGCCCCCTTTAAGTACTGAAAGGGTAACGTCCTCCTCAGTGCCAGTAATGAGGCACTAGAGCCTGAACTCCTTCCTCTTTGCCACTAATCCCATTCCAATGCAGGAGTTAATATTTTTGCTGTTTTTCACCTCTGTTATTTTTTCCCATATATGCCCTGTATTATCCAACAAGGTTAGATTTCACTGTCTTGCTAAATGAAGCACATGGAGAGGGGCCGAAAAGACTTACAAGGATTAGGAGCTCCAAATCTATGGCATTTGACACCTGTTCCTGCAAAACCCTAGCCTCAAATAGTGCTTTCCGTGCTAAGCCAGTGATGGGTGGGATCAGCAGTGGGATCAAGCCGGTGTCACACCAGTGCAGGAGCTCTTTGCCTCCAAGAAAAAGCCTCCAAGAAAAGCCAGCACCAGGGCTGGAGGGTAAGAAACCACCACGACCAGTTTTGCTGTAGCATGTCCTGCACCTTTGCCCGAGCCTTTAGTAAGGAGAAATCAATGAATTAAAGCCTGAAAAGTTAAAATGCATTAATATTAAAATCTACTGGTCCTTCAGAGGAGAATAGTGGCTCTTCTCAGCATCCAGAAGGAAATATTCAGTGGTGTATCTCTTGTGTCTTGGATGCCAACATGCTGCGTTCTTTCCTTTCTTCCCCTGCTCAGAGCTTTTATTTCTTGGTGAGGGAATAACAGCCCTTGTTGTCTGGAGGAGTCTGTTTGGTTTCAAACTTGCATCTCACAGTGTTTGAGGCTGCTCTGTATAAAAGAGAAGTGCCCTTAGAGATAGACGATGATACTTGAATCCTGAGACCAAACCCAGCTGGTGAATGGAACACAGGAGAATTGTAAGGAATAAAAGACATTGCCTGGGGATGAGGTGTTGAAAACGGTGGTGATGGACACTGGGTGCCCAGACTGGAGAAGCTGGTGATTTTGGCTAGTCTGAACCCAGGAACTGCCCATATTTCATTTAACCTGCTACTCTCTCACAGGGTAACGTGTAATAGCAAGGCCTCTTGGATCAAACCCAGCTCTTGGTTTTCAGAGACATGGACGTTTCTTCTTGGGCGAGGCTGGGTCTTTCTCCCTGAGAGTTACAAAAACCATTTGGAGAGCAGCAGGAGCAATAGATGTTGCACCAAATTGCGCCAGCACTCAGGCAACCTCAGGTCTGTCATTATTTCATTTTTGATGCGGTTTTCTTGAGTTGCCTCAGAGAAAGGGTGGATGGATGGATGCCTTTAAGAGACCTACTGTAGGCAGAGTCAGAAGTGCACTGGTACGTGCGTGAGTGTGCATATTCATGTGCACTGCAGCCTTTGAGAGCCTGGAATAAATATTTGTCTCAGCAGGGATTTAGCAGTGCCTGTATTAGCTGACCTTGAAGCTGACACTAAGCCGTGGCCATCGCCCCATTTTCCTGATTACTTCTAGAAGTCTCCATGGGTCAGTGGGCAGAAATGGTGTTGCCGGCACATGTCAGTGATAAATACCGTCCCCGTGCTGCTCTGGTGGCAGGAGAAAGCCCAGGCTTTACTGGTTGCCACTGGGTTAATTGGGATTTGTTCACATCTTGAACACTGGGGCCGGTTTATCGTGCTTCTCCCCAGAGAAAGGACATAAGGAAGCGATGCATCACGTGCGGCACTGCTGCACTAAGTGTGTTCGCCACCGGGTTTCTTTTTTGTTTTGTTTTTTTTTTTCTGTTTTGTAGGCAATCTCTGCAGCATGAAACACAATTGACCTGGTTTCTCTTGAAAGGAATAAAATAGCAATGCAGGCTACCTGGAGTCGTTAAAAAGCCACTTTGTTGTTGTTATAACATGAGCGACACTGCTCGAGCTCAGTTTGCATCCTGCTATGGATGTTCTTCGTGACTAGGAACAAAGCTGCTCCACCTAAGGGTTGGTTGTTTAAAGAAAAGCAAATGCTCAGATGGTCTAGCGATGACACCCACATAAATATTTGGATAGGCAGAAGTCTCCCGTGGCAGGGGGACTATGCGAAGAATGCTGAATACTCAGCGAAGGATATAAAAGGATGGTGGAGCCGTTCACCAGGTTATTCCTGATGTAAACACAGCAAAGTGTTTATAACCCAGCAAACCATGAAAAGGCTCTCAATATTTCAGAGGAGTTTGATCCCAATGCTCTGGTGCCTCTTTCACGAGCTGAAGGCAGGTCTGGTACGGTGCCAGTGCCGGTGCCACATCTGGACTGTACGAAGCAGGTGGCTCTTTTTCACCTTCTTACTTCTGCTTAAACTGTATTTAGCTACCCCCTAACCCGTGCATATTTGCTTGGTAGTTGCCTGTCTGCATCTGAAGCTCTCAGAAGGGAAGAACCTGCCATTTCGGGGGTTGGACTAGATGACCTCTAGGGGTCCCTTCCAATCCAAAACATTCTATGATTTTATGATTTCACTAAGCCCAGCTCCGTTCCCCTTATGTTTTTCTGATTTCCAGATTAAATTTGTCCAGTTTTAGATTCCACTTGTTAATTGTTGTCCTGCTAACGAGCCCACCGGTACCCAGGGTTACCTCCCCACGAGGCTTTTGCACACCTCGGTCAAGCCTCCTTTAACTTTTCCTTCTGTTAACTGAACAGATTCAGTTCTTAAGTCTGTAAGGAATTTTCTCACATCTATGAATCATCCTCGTGGTTATCGCCTGTATCTTCTCCATTTTTATTTCCCAGCAGTCTTCTAAAAATAGCTGCATCACTGTCCTTTGGCTTCAAATTATGACCTTTGGGCCATGAAAATGACTTCTTAGAGAGATCCATGTTTCCATTTGCATCTGCTTCTCGTATTTTTTTTCCTCTTTCAAGCAAAATAGAAATTGGCCAAGACTGCCGATAATGTCCCTATGATTACTGGCATCGTCCTGACTGAGGTGGGACCTCTTAAACATCCAGGCTGTGCCACACTGATTAGAAAAGCTCTGGATTTTGGATTAGAAAGGCTCTGGAGGTGCTGGAGAGCTGAAACAAACTTGTTTTCCCTCTGCCTCAGCTGGGATACAGCTCCTGAGGTGCATGATCATCTCTGCAGATCTAATCCCTTCCTCTTAATGACCTGGGAGCGCTGGTCTTGACTTCCCTGGGGGCTGCTCTGAGTTTCATCCATGAGTGGGACTAATAACAAACAACTGCATTTTCACTTAGGAGGAAACTCAGAAGTTCCCCTTGGTCTTTCTGTTGCTCTCTGGAGCAAAACCAGCCCAAAAGAAGATATCTAGTGATTTCACAGACCTGAAGTACATTGAAAATGCCCAGTTATTTATAATCTAAATGAAGAACAACTGTCATTTTTCTTTGCTCTGTTACCATGGTCTGCAAAAGCCCATCTGGTAGGTATGTGAGAGCAAAGCAATTTATTAATGGAATATGTGAAGGAAGGGAATTGTATCAAACTCCAGCCTGAAGAGGAGCTGCATGTGCCTCGCTGGTTAGCGTGTTTGCCCTCGGCAAAACCAGAGTTGTCACTTCTACGCAGCCTGCGAGGGGGGGAAAAAAGGAGAATGAGGTCTCTAAGACCTCATGTTAATCGAACATAGCTTATAGCTTACGTCCAGGGTATCACGGCTTGGAGGTGCTTATTGCTGTAGGGAAAAAGCAATTGTCCTCAGCATTTTTGGGTCTGGAAATGATTTAGCCTGTCAGACTTTGCTGGGAAACTGGATGAGCTGCTCTTGTGCCGAGGAGGGTTTGCCTAGCTTTGTAGCCCTGGAGTGAAGCCTGGATTTAGTGTTTCGTGGTTGGGAATGCCAAAGAAAGGCAAACGGCTGATGAACATCTCTCTGCAGGGCTCTGCTAATGATATTAAATGGCTGTGGCCAAGAGATAAATCTTCATTTCTTTGCTTTCTGGAAAACCTTGCGACCTACATCACGACCAGGAGCAGCACAAAGGCTTGGTGCCAAGTTTCTTCACTGGGATAAAGGGATGTGGTGGCATAGAGCCAGTGCCAGAAATTTTATCTGTTGTCTCCTTGGCGATCCTTTATATCTCTTCCCTGTGGGTTTTGGATGGTATACTTTATACCTACACTGTGCAGAGGGATTTGGCAAGGGACAGGATTGTGGTGGTGTTGGATGACAGTGAGATTTCTCCTACTGCAACCATGGCTTTGGCCCCTGGCCACCTGCATCTTTGGGGCACGCTTCCTCCTGAGCTGTGCTCTGTGCAGAAGTAAATCCCTAAGGGCCACAGATCATTTAACTTGGGATATCACCACTTATCCTCTTATTAGACTGCATTTCCCAGGGACTAGAGGTGGCCTGAGAGGACTGGTGGTGTCTCTTCTGAATTGCCCACTAATCCCTAGGAAACGTTGTTGCTTGGATCCCAGCCATGTGGCTGTGTGGTGGCATGGGGGGAGATGCTCAATGTTTCTCCAGCCCTTTGTCTGCAGGACAAGGGCGAGCGTGGCTCAGTGCAGGTATCTTGGTCAAAGCATCAAGGGTTGTCTGGAGTTTTGCCATGTACAAACCTGAGCCAGGCTGCTGCCATGTCAGGACAAGGAAGGAGAGGAGCAGGCTGTGGCATGAAGCTGCCTGCTCCTTCTGCTCCCAGAGCTAGTCCTCCTTCTAGCATTGGGAGAGAAATCATATAATCACAGAATCCTTTAGGTTGGAAAAGACCTTTAAGATCACCAAGCCCAACGCCCGGGGACTCGACCCCTTCCCTGGGCAGCCCCTTCCAGCCCCTGACAGCCCTTTGGGGAAGGAATTGTTCCCCAGGGCCAACCTCACCCTGCCCTGGCACAACTTGAGGCCGGTGCCCCTCGTCCCATCGCCCCTTCCCTGGGAGCAGAGCCCGACCCCCCCGGCTCCCCCCTCCTCTCAGGCAGTTGTAGGGAGACATGAGGGCTCCCCTCAGCCTCCTCTGCTCCAGGCTGAACCCCCCCAGCTCCCCCAGCCGCTCCTCATCAAACTTGTGAAGACTTGATAAGACTCCAGAATGTCCCTACTGATATGGTCAGGAGGGGGACTGAGTGCTGTTGAGGTTTTCCTCAGCAGGAAGGAGCGATGGTAAGGAGGGTTTGCCCTGACCCCAGGACTCAGGACCTCTTGATTTACATCCCTGTGACACCACAGTTTTCAGAAGCTGTGAGTATCTCTTCCAGCTAAAGTGTACATCAAGGAGGGGTGAGTAAATGCTGCAGGCACCTGAAAGCCCTGATGCTGAACTCAGCTCTTGCACTTGGAGGCTGTAGGATCAAACAAGGGGCATCCTTCCAGGGGGCTGCTGAAGAGGAGGTGTTTTCGAGCGCAGGGCACGGCCAGCCTCAGTACCCCTCAGGGAAAAGGGTAGGCGGGTTTCTCTGAGGTTTCTATCAGTTTTAGGAGCAATGAGACAAGCTGGAGCTTTGTCAGCACAGTCAGCATTCGCAAGCTGCTTCATATCTCGGGCAGCATCACTTGTGGTCAGCTGCCTTTTTCCTCTTAAGTGGGCTATTTCTTCCTTCCACCCCCGCTCCCCCCCAATCTTCACAGTTACAGTCACTTTTCCCGCAAGAGTTTGTCTGGTTTCTATTTAAAAGCTGTTGTCAGAAAACAAAGCCAGAGGAAACAGCTTGACGACTGCTCTGAAATAGTGTGGTTATGTCATCTGACGGTTGTGCTTGCGTCTTGGTTACCTCTTTACTCCCAGCGTTGCAGCCGCCGCGGCCGGGGAGCTGCCTGTTGCACAGCCCTAGCAGGTGACCCCAACATCGACAAAGCGTCTGGGGACATCTTGCTTACCTCAGAGTGAAAAACAAAGGCATTTAGATAAGCAGAGAAGTGTGGGGGCGTTTGGAGCTTTTATTGCACTCGTGCACTTGTAGTCCGAAGCCAGGATGCTCAAATGCAGGACATACCCTTGCAGTGAGCTTGCTCAGGGCTTTCCGAGAGGCAACACAAGCTGATGTCTCTGGGAAGGACCAGGCTGTCTGGTCGTTGTCATCTTTGCTGTTCTCCTTCATTTTGAAGATCTGTCCCTGCAGTTCCCCATGTGTCATCAAATAATCTCTTAAAACAACTCTACCGAGCACAAGACCACGCTGACAGTGGATCCCTGGAAAGTGCTCGTGCCTTGACTTTATTTTTTTACCAGTATAGAAATGTTCTATTTCATTGGAGAGGTCACGTAAGCTCAGTTTTTTACCTGAATACCATACTGCTTTTAGAGAGGCCTTGTGAAAATAGAGGTCTGGACTTGGTGAAGGGGGTTATGAGGACTGTAAGGACCTGAAGTGCCTCTCACTGTCATTTGTCAGCTTTGGTCAAGATTTTGAGACCATTCTGTTTTCCAACACCTCCTCCGCCAGGGTCTCCGTTACTCCTGCTACATTGCAGCCTGGGGCCCAAGAGCACCAAGAGGTTTCTTGACTTGAGGTTTCTTGAATCTTGTGAAATGACTAAGACGCATATGGGAAATGCAACAGCATAAGACTGTGACCGCAACACATTGGTGAGGATTTCCTCTCAAAGACTGGTCTTCAGTAAGAAAAGATGTTTTCAGAAAGGAGAAAAATACTTTGCACAGACAAGAACAAGTTTGGGAAAGAAAATTCAACCATGTAGGAAACCCAGCCTGTGCAGGTGCGTGTTACACGCTGTTCTGATGAGAGTCAGATTTGATTTTTGCAGCAAACAGACACACTGACTCAGACCACCAAACTGACCCTTCTGTAAAAGGGAACTGTGGATGAGCATTCCCTCCCGGCCCCCCCCAGGGCAACGGAATAGCCACTCTCCTACCTGCTTTATTTCACCGTGACAGATTGTGGAGGCTGCTCCAGCTTAGCAGTGCATTTTCCTTGAACTCCCTACTAAATCAATTTAGCTGAGCTCGTTCTTCTGATTGTGCCCGCAGCGACTTGGGAGGGTTCATGCAGGCAACTTGGCCAGCCAAGTGGACTCACCCAAAGTGGGGGAGGAAAGATGATCATAGAATCATAGAATGTTTTGGGTTGGAAGGGACCCCTAGAGGTCATCTAGTCCAACCCCCCTGCAGGGAGCAGGGACACTGCTAACTAGATCAGGTTGCTCAGAGCCCCATCCAACCTGGCCTTGAATGTTCCCAGGGATGGGGCCTCCACCACCTCTCTGGGCAACCCCTGCCAGGGTTTCACCACCCTCATTGTAAAGAATTTCTTCCTTAGATCCAGTCTAAACCTACCCTGGTTTAGTTTAAAGCCATTACCCCTTGTCCTGTCACAGCTGGCCCTACTAAAAAGATTGTCCCCACCTTTCCTATGGGCCCCCTTTAGGTACTTCTCTTCTCCAGGCTGAACACCCCCAACTCTCCCAGCCTGGCCTCAGAGCAGAGGGGCTCCAGCCCTCGGAGCATTTTAGTAGCCCTCCCCTGGCCCCGCTCCAACAGTTCCATGTCCTCCTTGTGCTGAGGGCTCCCGAGCTGGACGCAGGGCTCCAGGGGAGGTCTCCCCAGAGCAGAGCAGAGGGGCACAATCCCCTCCCTCGATGCTGGCCACGCTTCTCCTGATGCAGCCCAGGGTAGGGTTGGCTTCTGGGCTGCCAGCGCCCATGGCCGGCTCATGTCCAGCTTTTCATCCATCAGTGCCCCCAAGTCCCTCTCGGCAGGGCTGATGATGGGGTGGTTTGCGTTGTCTCTCACCAGCACAGCTGGATCTGGAAGAGTTTTTCTTTTTGCCATATACATTTCTTTTTCTCATTTGCCTATAGCCCAAGGTCTTATGTTTCATCACTGGTGCTCGATGCACACAGCAGAGACTGTGTAATTACAGCACTGTAATTGCAACCACACTAGGGGCTATACTGGTGCAACGGTGCTGGTGTATTGCAAGCATAGTGCATGACCAAAAGGGGTATACCCAGCAGCTCAAGTGGCTTGTTGTAGATGTTTATACCGCACTGGCCCTTCTCAAGGTGCCAAACTAGCTATGCTGGTCAAGCTGGCACCATACTGGCCCTTTTCACAATGTGGGACTCTGGAGGACAAAATTGCACAGAAGACATGTCCACTTCCGTCCCTGGTTACGCTGGTACAGCCACTGCATTCCCCAGGCCTCATAATACATTCCAATCTTTTTTTTTTTTTTTTTTTTAATTTTCTTTGTCCCATCTGAAGGACACTTCAACGACCTTTCTTTAACAGGTTCTACAAACTGGATTGACATAACCACTCCCCTTGGTGCCCTTTGAACATTTTTCATTACTCTGCCTCCCCCGCCCCCCCCCCCCCCCCCAATTTGTTACAGAGAAAGGGATGAGGGATGAAGTCAAAAAAGACACTGAAAGTCCTGATTTTTGCATCATCCTAATCTTTAATAATTCCTGGCAATATTTCAATTATATAGCACCTTTTATCCTGAAGCGTATTACAAATTCCATAAATAAATGCAGTACTGTGTTAATGAGGTCTTAGATCTGTCAAGGATGCGGCCTGAGGCTATGCAACTGCAGGTATTTCTCATCAAAATCACTCTGGTCTTTCTCTAACCTTTCTCATGTAACAAAGTGCTTACGAGGCTGTCTTTGAGCAGAGGTGGACCTCTGGCTGGCATCGACAGGAAGGATGCTCGCTGGAGCATGAGGCTGGAGGAAAAAGGCTTAGTTGAACTGAGGGGTTGAGGAAAGATGTTGCAGTGAGAAAGAAATGCCCCAGTCAACCCTTGTGATTAAGCCTTTGCCTCTGGTGGAAGCAAAAGGGACCTATAAATCAGAGCTGGCCTGCACCAACAAGGAGGCAATGAGAAGATGGGGGGTTCTGAGAAGGTGAGGGTTGTGAGTGGAGGGTCATGAGGGTACTCGTGTGAGGGGTGGGCAGAAATGTTAACCTCTTCTATGTGTCTGTAAGTCTGTCAGCCTCAGAGCCAGAGAACAGGAGCTAGCAGACATAACTATCATCTGGGAAGTGGGCATTTCCCTCGCTCCCTGGGTCCTTATAAGGATCAGTGCACAATAACCTGTGGACTATCACATACCCCAGTGCTGGAGCCACCTGCGAATTGCCATCAAGTAAAGGGCAATGTGACAAAGGGATGCTAGTGGCTGACTTCTTGCTTTGAGAGTTTCTCATCTGAAATAAGGGTGGATTAGAAATTGAAATGTTATCGCTGCCATAAAGTCAACTGAGCTGATACGGCTCCCTTGCAGTTTACACCCTCCATTTAGAGGTGCTTAGACTAACATTTGTAGAGGCTGTAGTGATAATAGCAGCAGCTTCTCGGTTATTAGGAGCTCTCAGAAGGATCTTTGTGTGTCAAGCAACCGTGCTTTTTATTAGCATTGATGGTATGTGTCAGTGGTTGGCCTCTGTTTATGCCGACATTAACAAGCCTTGGGAAGACAACTGTGTTGTCAAGCGCAAGTCAAGCAGAAATAATGGCATTTGAATTCTTTCTCTGCATCCATGAAGTGGTAGCATTTCTGGTCTTTAACATCTATTTTATGTTTATGTGTGTGAGAGCAAAATTCTTGCCTTACAATATCACACTTTTCCTGGGATGAGTTTAATTTTGTCTTCTGTAAAGATGTTCTTGGTTTGGGGGTTAAAAGCTGATTTTTTGCAGCCTTCACTTCCCCTCTGAATGCAGTCTCTTTCCCAACAAGTAAAATCTGGCCTCCAAGCCACATCTGGACTGCAGAGCTCCAACGCCAGCTTCTGCTACCCTGCTCTTCCAGGGAAGTCCCATCATGCTAAGAGAAACGCAGCTGATGTGCAGCTGCGTTTTCAAAGCATGGATAGCTGTCCATGTTTCATGTTGGTGCTATGTCTGGAAAGAAGGATCTGCTCGAGATTTCAGTCATTCAGCACATTTCAGGAGATGTGGATTTACTCCTGTGTTCTGCTACTGACTCCCCAGGTGACCCTGGGGGAGTCCTACACCCCATCCGTGCTTCCCTTTCCTGTCTGTAAAAGAAAAGCATGCTCCTCTCATTTTTTTTTTGTCTTATATTTGGATTAAAGGAATTTTGCAGCAGGAACTGCCTGTTAACTTGTGCAGTTTATGCCTGGACCGATGAGGCTTGGGTCTGTGTTGATCTTCAGGCAAGTATCAACACATCGGTATTCTCTCTAGATGACCATGGCAGTCTGTGCTGGCTTTCAGCAAGGAATATGTGGCTTTGAGGCACATTCCTGATGAAAGGACAGCGTAGCAGCAGCCCTGCAGCTGGTAATGCTGTGGTGACTTACAGGGAAACATCTTTCAGGTTGAAATTGCTGTGGCCACAGTCAACTTCTTCCCCTAACGAATAACCCTAAGAAGCACATCATTTTCAATTCCTTTAATTTGTCTTGGCTCTTTATTTCACCTGAAAAGCCAAGATGTATCCAAAGCTCTCCTCAGTTATTCACCCCTTGTTGTTATCCTCCGGAGAGTGAACACTAGTATATCCCTCACTTCAGCTCTGAATATATGTTGGAAATCCATCACAAGCAAGCTCTGCAACCCCTTTTTCTTTTTCATTCAGCTGCCTGCCCATGCGTATGCCCAGACAACATCTACCTCCTAATGCATTTGCTTGGTAAGTTTAAAAGAACTCAGAGTAATTGATTTTTCACTGCCAGCATTAGTCCAGAAAATCAGAGCTCCCATCCATCCTGCCAAATGAGGAGGATTTATCACTGAGGCAGAAGCTGTGCTGCCTGGCATCAGGTCATTCCTGACTTTGGTTGTTTCTCCGCGGCAATGTCGGCACGCTCAATTTCTTTGCCAGATGGGAATGCTGAGCCCTGGGGTGTCCTTGTGGGTATCTCTGGAGCGATAGGGAGGTGCGTTCAAATCCTGATGTGTGCTGAACCCAGCGGGGAGGGAGGCCAGGGGCATCTGCATAGCATGGTCCTCCTTGGGAGGAAGAGTGTGTGTGTCCTTCACACAAGGCTCTGTGCTCAGGGCTGGTCTGTGCACACCAGGAGATGTCCTGGCCTTGTCAATGTCTGGTTAGACTGCCCTGGCCCTGTGAAGACCCTCCTCCATCACCACATGGAGTTGTGCAGGGGAATCACCTCCTCCATCCAGGAACGGTGGGACACGTGAACTTTAAACCGGGTCCTCACATAGCATTTTTCACCTGTAAAACCACTTGGGTTAGTAGGTAATGTTTTCTTAAACATGACAGCATTAGAGCACCCGAAGCAAAGGCTGATGTGCTGGCAGGAAGACACCCTATCCCCTTTTCTCTCTCCCAGTCTATTAGTAGCTGCAGTCTTTCCAAATCATTGCATACCCATGGCCTGGTATTTAACATCAACTCCTTGTGCAGCATCCAGGGACCAGTGATGTTTAAGATGCCTCACCCAAGCTCAGTGCTGCACTAAGACAGTCCATCTCCTAGGAGCATCCAGCCTCTAGGATGGCCAAGGCAGAACATCACGGCAATATAGTCTGTTTTATTTTCCCTACAGAAATAGGTTTAAATGCTGTCCCAATCCCAGGTTCCAGCTTTGCTAAGACATGTATGCTTCTGTAACCAGTGTTGCCCAGTGGCACCATGCCTCTAGAATGATTTTTGAGTCTTTCCCAACCAATGGATCAAAGATTCACTTACACCTCAGTCAACAGTCTAAGACGTAGGAGAGGAGTGACATTCAGATTTGCTCTTCTGGATTTAGAATGATTCGTCTCAATCATGTTACCATCATTAAGGCTTATAAGAACAAGCTGTTTTGACATGCTTACTCCTGCATTCCTACAGCCCTACGAATGTTTAATAGCTTTAATTGTAGTGATCTGAACAGCGCAACCTTTGGGCTGGACCTGTGGACAACCTGCCATCTATCAGCTGAGTGATGGGGACTTGTCACAAGTGAGCTTTCAGCAAGGAGCAAATGTGAAGCAAGGGAAGAGATTAAGACAACTCACATTGACACAAGCCAAGAACGCATTGATTAACGGGGGACTGATAGCTTGTTCCATAACTTGTCACTCGCTAAAATATTGTATTTATATTCACTCTGATGTACTGCCAGTTGCGTTAAAAATAGACCAAGTGTGTAGCTTGTAGTCCACCAGAAGAATACATACTTTTTCATACATTTCAAAATGTATTTCAATTTCATGCATTTCAAAACCTTCACCATGGCTGTCCTTGCTTGTCTTTTACGTCCCTCCAGGCAGTGTGTTTTGCCAGAAGTGTCCAGCACACCCTGAAAGTATCCTCCACAAAATAAAACAAGAGGGAGATGCGGTGTTCATCAAAGCCCCATGATATGCAGCCCAGCAAGTCCCAGTGGGGGGAAAGCAGGCTGTTAAGACACTGACAGCTGACGTGGATGCTGGGGAGCTGCGGGAGAACAAGTGTTATGAGAAGCGGTGGAGGGAACTGGGGTTGTTTAGTTTGGAGAGGAGGAGGCTGAGGGGAGCCCTCATCACTCCCTACAACTGCCTGAGAGGAGGCTGTAGTGAGGTGGGGGTCAGCCTCTTCTCCCTGGTAATGGGCAATGGGACGAGGGGAAACAGCCTCAAATTGTGCCAGGGCAGGTTTAGATTGGACATTAGGAAAAATTTCTTCACCTAAAGGGTTGTCAAGCACTGGAAGGGGCTGCCCAGGGAAGGGGTTGAGTTCCCACCCTTGGGGGGATTTAAAAGCTGGGCAGATGAGGTGTTGAGGGATATGGTTTAGTAGTGGGATGGTAGGGGTAGGAGAACGGTAGGACTTGATGATCTTAAAGGTCTTTTCCAATGTAAATGATTCTATGATTCTATGACCATTGTGGGCTGCTCTGTTGGCTCTGCGTGGGTGGCACAGGCTGGCAGATGGCAGAAGGCGAGTGCAAGGGATTGCAGAGTCCTCCCCCCTGTGCAATTAGCAGCTTGAGCAGCTGGAGTTGATGTGGTGCCTGCTGTGAAGGTTTAGGCTGGGGAAAAGGTGATTTTCAGCCTCCTTTGGATCCTGTTTGTCAGGAAACTCGAGGCAAAGAAGGGGAGCAGGGGGCTGCTGACACGGTCGTGCTCTGGAGAAGAGTGGTTTCATCAGTCCTTCTGCAAACAGGCAGGAGAGGGAAGAGCTGTCTGATGAGGGAAGACTTTACCGAGTGTAGATTCTGAAGCTAAGTCTCTACCATTTCATTAAAACAAAAATAAATACAAAGAAAGTCAGTTAGAAAATCAGTAGGATACTCAGACTCCTAAGCTGAGGCAGTTCAAGTAACCTCTGTAACAGAGCCATCCTTCCACTGCCTATCCTATCTTTCCTAATGAAACAACAGGGCAAGAACATTTCATCCGATGTTACATTTCATCTAACGTCAGATGTTTAAAAGATAGCTGCTAATTTTAAATTTGTCATCCAGGCTCTTCCTATATCAGTCAAGAGAAGCAGATACTTCCAGAGGGGAGTTTGTTCTCTCATGACGTTTTTTAGGCAGTTGGGTGAGACTCAACCACATATCAGCAGGTTTATGACCTTCAGATAAAATGTAGGAGTTGGACCCATGGACTGCACATGTTTTACAGGTCTCTGGCCAGGTACTCTACAATCCTTATCTTCTTTTCTCTTTTTCTTTCTTTTTTTTTTTTTTTTTTTTTTTTTTTTCCCACCAAGCACAAAATCTTCCCCCCCTGTGCACTGCTAAACTGTGCTCTGATGTATCGCATGAGCGAATTCCCCTGACTCTGCCTCACAAATCTCTGTTTGTCTTGTTCATTAACATAATTACTTCCCTGCATTAGCTGATGCCTGTAATAAAAGTCTCTGTTCCTCCTGCTGAAAGCTGTAGAGGTTGATAGCACGGTAATAAAAGTCAACAGTATGGGTGACTTAACAAATGACTTCCCCTTCAACTATTTGGCTGGTTGAGCAGAGCTCCCTTTCCCCAGTGGCCTTGGCATCAAGGGAGCTCAGGAGTTCATGTGCTAACAGTTCTGCTCAGTGTAGAAGGCACTAGAAACTCCTTTAAAGAGCTCACCTTGACAGTTTGCCTCATGATAGCTAAGAGAAGATGTGGGGTAAGAGGAAACTCCTTTCGTTGCATGGAAAAAGATCCATTCCTGCATGCAAGAATGACACTCAGTGCTCGAAATGATGCTATGAAGAAGCAGAAATTGGTTTTTAAGAGGACTTTATTGTACATTTGCAATTCTGGGTGCTGTGAATTATGTTCATTGACTGGGAAGTAATTCTCTTTAAGAACCAGCTTCCATTCAAAGATTATTTTTGCCCTACTTTGCCTATTTCTGCCCCCTCTGGAAATTACTTCAGAACTGGAAAACATATCTTACAGTAAGGCCTCACAATCTCTATCATCTACCCTGCTGCAGTCAATCGGGCAATTGATTGCTGTCTTTAAAAGTACATCTCTGAGAGGAAAATATTGGATGCTAATGGGCTTTTTAATCTAGACAAGAACACAACACAGTAAGGAGAAAAATATTAATGGTGAGGGTGATTCACTTACTAGAGGAAACTCCCAAGGGAATTATTGTTTTCTCTGTCTCTTGAAGTTTGTGATCAACTCTGTTCAGTTGACTGAACATATGTGATTAGTGTCTTTTCCCATGATCTGGGGTAGCTGAGACATCTCTACGGGGCTGGCAGGACCTACAAGGTACTCAAGATTTTCTGAAGTTGCAGCTAGAGGCGCAGTGGGAGAGCCCTGTGGGTCTCAGCTGGCACTAGAAGCCTGCTTTTAGGCAACTAAATTATATCCCTGGGCTCTGACTATGGATTTCAGGGGAGAAGTTGGTACTTTTAAGGAGCAAGATTTTTAATCTACTTATACATCCTCTTTAGGATGAGATGAATTGCCCCCTTGACTGGTTGCATATGGGTTGAGGAGCTCAGATAAAGCCATCTATGCCTGCTGAGATGGATGCCACCCAGAAAGCCTAAGGGAGGAGCTGGAATTGAACCCTGGTTCTCATGTCCATCTCCATTGCCTGTCTCACAAGAGCAATCTTTACAGAATTTCATGCTGCATTTATCCTGGTCAGAAAGTCATGGTGACCTGTGTGCTTCAGCTCTGACTCCTGGGCCATTCAATAGTTCCTGCACTAAGCAGGCCAATTGCCCTGCCGCTGCAATTAGAAGTAATTAGGGAAAGCGATGTTTTGAGCTACTGGCAACTCTAAGAATAAAACATTTCATTTGAATCAGAGTGCTCCGATCAAAGTTTGAGCATTAAGATAACAATAGAGCAATTAAGGAAATTTTCAAAATGAAAATCTTGTGTGGGTGGGAATAGTTTCTTTCAAAAAATGTCATCAAAACATCTGAACTCTTTAAGAAAGCTCCTTTTCCTTTTGTTTTGAAATTGCTCATTTAGGAGAGCAACACAGTAACATGGGTGTATCACAGGTTGGTATTGCCTGTTCTTCTCCACCTTTCTTCTCCATTCCCAAACCCAAATGTTCCAGATCCCAGTACAATGCAGGCAGGTCTGTTTCCCAGATGTGGGACTGCGATCAAGATCTGACTGCTGAATTTTCCACCAGCCTACATAGAGAAGGGCCTAGAGCACATCTAGGGACAAATGCAAACAAAAAGTTGTCCAGCAAAGGTTATTTTCTTAGGCTCTCATTCCTCTCTGAAGATTAAAAAAGAATTGTGGAAAGACTCACAGGGGCTGAAAACTTATCTAATGGGCTCCAACTGAGTGTGAATTGTCCCAGTCTGCAGCACTGCTTCGTGAAAGAAAGAACCTGAGGGTGGAAAACAAAGGAAATCATGCTTGGAAAATAGCGCAGATTGCACCTTGCTGCAGGCAGCAAGGTATTTACTGTGAGACTCCCTGTCTTAGGGTGATCAAAAAAGCTCTGTCTCGCTGACAAGTGAAGTGATTTTCCTGGTACTGGGAAAAGACAGGAACTTGTAGTCAATGCCTCTGAGCATAACCGAATGCGGAGCGCGGGAGTCGCTCTGACTCTGCGATGAGTCCGGCTCATCGCACGGCACGGAGCAGGGTTCAGCCTTGCCGCCCTTGCAATCGTGCAGTAAGCAACAGCTCTCCCTTCCATGTGATTCAGCCAAGGTCAGCTTCTTAATGCAATTGAGATGATCTTATAAACCTATTCCCGAGGGAAGGTAGAAAAAAACCCCCAACAACCAAGCTGTCTAGGAAACACTGGATTTCATTATACGTTCTGTGAGTGAGGGCTCTGGAGGTAATCCAAACACACATGGCCTTAACTTGTGAAGCCCCAGTTTCTTTCGTGGAGTGATCTGGTGGGATAATCAGGCTCAGATTTTCCAGGGAGGTAATTTGCTTCCCATCAACCTTCAATTTGTGCTTCTCTTGCTGTAGCTGATCCCCCACCCAACCTCAGCACAGAGATGTGGGTTGCTTCCTTAACACCAAGCACAGAGAGTGGGAAAGAGTCTGATATTGCCTTCAGAGATTAAGAAGGATGGTACCTCTTCACCCATCCCAGCCCTGTGGTGTGGGCTCACAGCCACATGGAAGAGGGAGGTCTGGTCCCTTTGTCTGATATGATAGGGAGGGACAGGGAGGGGAGGCACAGTGAGAATTGTATCTTTTCATTTTAGGCTTTTAAAAGTCAGATGACCTTATATGAGTTCCTCATGCTGGGGTCCCCCTATCTGTAAGGAAGCCCTTACAAAAGACCCTGTTCAGTCTGTCCTTAGACTCTTATTTTAGGCACCTCTGGATGTGCCCATTTCTCTGTATTGATTACAGAAGGAGACTGGATTGAGAAGCTCAAGCTTAAATATCTGCATGTCAGACCCAGAAGGAGGTACCCACCCTCATCTTCCCAACTGCAGCCAGAGCTGCACGTACCCCTGGGTCTTCAGAAGAGCGATAGTTGCAGAGAATCTGGCCCATAACCACATCACAGGATCCAAAATATCCATGGTGTCTTTAAGCCTTTGGATGCTGTATGTTTGTACATGTCTAAACAAATCATGCCAGCTTCTAATAGGGGAGAGCTGTACTGATGAAAACGTGATGAATACTAGCCTAACTTTCAATCTCTCTCTTATAGGAGGACACTAAAGGGGGTATTTATGGACAAACCCGCAATTAGTGTGAACTGGGCTGGCACACAGAGAGGTGGCAGAAGATGGAGATGATCCCTCTGTGCTTATTTTAGAGGTGCTGTTAAGGCTGCTCTGGACATGCTCACTGCATGATCTCTATTATCATTTTATCTGCAGGAGGTTGGCATACCCAGCAGTCATAAGCAAAATTTTATCACTTCAGGCTTGAATACAGAAAAAGATCTATGTGATAGTACCAATGCAGTAAAGATATCAGGAGGAGAGATCTTTGTGACTTTTAATTTTGCAGATAATCAATGGAGAAGAAATTAACTGTCCAGTGAGTAGACCAAGATGCTACTGGATGTGACAGCTGGAAGATTTTTTCACCAAATGTATGCGGAATCCTGAAGTCTGAGAAACAGAACCTGAACCCAGCAAAAAATAAGTGACTCATGGGAAGGGACTGGCCATCTGACTGCCTGAATACCCACTTCTGAAAGAATCATAGAATCGTCTAGGTTGGAAAAGACCTTCAAGATCATCACGTCCAACTGTTAACCTAGCGCTGCCATCCCACCACTAAGCCATGGCCCTAAGCACCTCATCTACCCAGATGTTAAATACCTCCAGGGATTGGGACTCGACCACCTCCCTGGGCAGCCCATTCCAGAGCCTGACAACCTTTTCTATGAAGAAATTTTTCCTAATGTCTAGCCTAAACCTGCTCTGGTGCAACTTCAGACCATATAGAATCATACAATCATCCAGGTTGGAAAAGACCTTCAAGATCAAAGGTTAATGGACTGCCTTAACCTTGGATACAGAGAACAGGAATGGGGGTCGGTGACTCAGGACAGGATGACCCATTAGCTGAATCTTAGTATCTAAATGGCAAGGAGCAAGGTGCATGTGAGTCCAGCTGAGAGGACACTTGACCATTTCCCACCTTGGGGAGAACATCAGCTTGTGCTTTCTTCCTAAGTGAGACCTGGAGCTAACAGGGGAAGCCTTCCTCCTGCTTCTTCTATTAGGTCAAGCTTGGTGGCCAAAATGTCATCACGATGCCTGTAGCTGTCACCTTGTGGTTTGGCAGATATGAAGTATCACCTGCTTTGGGATGGAGCTAGTGGAGGATCCCCAGCATAGTCAACCAGATTGCAGGTGAGCTTATGCTGAGAAGATCAGTTTTCTGGCTGATCATTTGAAATATTGAAGATTACCTGAGTAACAGTGAAGAGTATTTTATTTTGTGGTGGAAGGTTGCTTGGATTTTCAACCCCAGGCATTCAACTTGACAAAAGAAGAGACCCCTGGATTAGGCTGGGGACTCATCTCACTGGACAGACCCCTCCACCGTGATAAGGTCCACCCCTAAGTACATCAGTCTAGGTCTACACTGCAGCCATGGCAGCCATGCAGCTCAGCCTGTTTTAAAGGAGGCATCCAAAATAGGTGAGAAGAACCACTTGTTAAAAGTGCTCGCTTGTCTCTGCTGACTGGGACCTGCAGTGCTTTGCCCAGCTGGAGATGTCCACACCAGAGATAGAATCATAAAACCATTTAGGTGGTAAACGACCCTTAAAATCATCAAGTCCAACCATAAACTTAACACTGCCGAGTCCACCAATGTTGGGTGAACTGGGTCCTACCTGGTATAACCTGTGGACCTCTCCCAGGCAGGGCGCACCTCAGAAATAGGGCAGATGATCTCAAATGCTGACATCACAATGCTGGGCTTTGTACTGCTAAAATGACATCAGATGACAGGTATCAGCTGCTGTCTCTTTCTCTCCTCTCACCTGTGAACTCTGAATTCTAGTGATCACATCTGTGGAGCGTTTCCTTCCTGTGCCTATTTTGAGTGAAGGATCTCTCTAGCACCCCTGCTAATATGGGCCATACCTTACTGCTCAAGAAGGGTACATTCCCTCTAGACCCAATCAGTAATTCTTTGAATTAATCATGTATTTCAGCTATGTCATGACATAAGTCAATTCCTTTCAGAACTTGCACTGCCTATCGCCAAAGGTCAATAAATTGCACTGGTTTACACTGCAAAAGCTTTGTTGAGAGATATATGTATACACATGAGGTATTTTGGAGCACAGTTTTAGACAACAAAGGATCTTGTTCTTACTGTATCTGCTTAAACGTGGCACTTGGCTCAGGCTGGATCATTATCCAGACACAGGAGAAGGGTAGCTCTTTGAACGTTCACATTTAGCTTGACAAAAGCAAGATGCAGCTTCCACTAATGATGATAAGTGGTTCCTGTGAAAGAGGGAGTGTCTCTTGCTCGCTCATTTTCCTTCATCATCGATTGCATACATATATGTTCAACAGCCACAAAACGCAAAAGTCAAGCAACCAAATCCTGATGAATGCCACAATGAAGGTTGCCTGCCCATCCTGGCGTGGAGGTTGAGGGTTTGTATTCTTTCTGCCCTTTTCTCCTATTTTCCTTATTTTCCCACTAGTCATGATAAAACTGGAAAAGGAAGAAGTAAACACCGGAGAGAGGTAATCAAACTTCCTAAGTACTGAATAACCAGTTCCCTTCTGAGACCTGTAATCAGAAAAGGGTTTAAATAGCCTCCATCCAGTCCTCTCCTCGCCTGCTGCTTGTCTCTGTTTGAAGTGCATTTCGCTACATGGTGGAAGTTGTGATTATACCACCAGAGGCACATCTAACAGTGATGCATATCAATCCTAAAATGCCTTTTTTCTGCTGGGAATATGAAACAGGCTTATCCATCTTAATCAAAATAAATCAAGAGCCTTTGTAAAAAAAGATTTCCAGCCATAGGTCACTAAGTTGCCTTGAAGCTGCAATTTGGGAAGAAAAATGTGATTGAACTTCTGGCAGTTTCTGATAGGGGGGTATGTGGAATAGTGTTGAAGCCTGTGGAATTACACATGGGCTCAACAGGCCTTGAGGCATTTTCCTATGTCCCCAGTGGAGACACAAAAAAGCTGATTCAGTTACTCCCCTGTTAATTGCATTAGAATTTGGGCCTTGCTGAACCAACGTTATTAACAGTGATCAGAGACTCTTCAGCAGTGGTACCCAGGAGCTAGGCAAACATCCTGTGCTTTTTCTTTGATTGCATCAGGCCGAGATGACAGGAAACTTGGGGCGAATAGGGAGCTGAAGGGGTGGTAGACGTCGCAGCTCTGATACATTATTCAGATGTTACGATATTGGAGCTGAAGTTACACAGAGAAAATGAGAATTCCTTCTAGTAGGGCATCTGTTTGTAGCAGCTGTTTGAGCACCACTGAGAGAAAAATAACAAGCTCCTGTAGGCCACTGCAGAGACTGAGACCGAGCCAGGGAAAACCTCTTGATGTGCTTGCTGGGAAAAAGAGTGAGAGTCTGGGTATCAACTCTTCACCAAGAAGAAGCATCCGACTGATACCCAGCTGGTTCCTAAAGACATCCAGTGATGGAGAGATACTGAAAAAAAATGGATATCTGCTAATTCCAGGGGGGCTCAGGACGTATTTGAGACTGAAGCTGAAAAGCACCAGGAGGATTTGGTCCCTCTGTGTATAGTGGGGCAGATGGGGAGAGGCAGAGACATCAGCCTTCAGCCTGAGAGGATGGAAGAGGAGGTGGAGAAGTCACTCCCTTCACCAAGCATGAGCACATCTGGGAGAGGAAACCATGATAGCAGGGCCTGGAGCTACGTGGGAGTTGTTTCAAAAGCTGTTCAAGGTTTTGAGGCCCCAGCACTGGTGACCCTGGATGGTAATGCCAGAGCATCCTCTGGCAACAGGTTCCTGCCTTCCACTCTTCTTTGTGGCTGACAAGCTCTGCTTAAAGCCTGTTTTGAAGCTACATTTGATAAAACTCTAAAACTTGTGTGGCAGTGCTGGCTCAAGTCAGTTGTGCTGATGCTTGGCAGGTGGTGGTTGACTTTTTTTCCTTCCAGCTTACCCTGGGCAACCAGATGGGGATGAGTTTTCTGCTCAGTTTTCTCAGGGTGGAAGAGAAAATGCAAATACCTCTTCCCTTATCATAGTCTCAACTTGACAAAGGCTGTCTTTCTTGTAGATGCTCTCCCTCTCCCAGACAGAGAGGGAAAAGTTTCCCTATAAACAGACGGAGCTACCTGCTCTGCCTCCCCTGGTAACAGAAGAGGAGATGGGGTCCTGGATGGGGAGGAACCCTTTCAGCTTCTGTGACGATATTTTGGGATTCTATGGTGCAGGATTCACAAATTCAGAATTGCCCCAGTGTAGAAGTTGCTATGGATTAGATGAGTACCTGTTCATAAAAGTTAGGAGGGGACCATGCAATGAAAGGAGGCTGTAGCGAGGTGGGTGTTGGTCACTTTTCCCAGGTAACGGGCGATGGGACGAGGGGAAATGGCCTCAAGTTACACCAGGGCAGGTTTAGGTTGGACATTAGGAAACATTTCTTCACTGAAAGGTCTGTCAAGCACTGGAAGTGGCTGCCCAGGGAAGGGGTCAAGTCCCCATCCCTGGAGGGATTTAAAATCTGGGTAGATGAGGTGCTTAGGGCCATGGTTTAGTGGTGGGATGGCAGGGTTAGGGGAACGATTGGGCTTAATGATCTTAAAGGTCTTTTCCAACCTAAACAATTCTATGATTCTATGTTTCTAATTTAGGATGGGTTCAACAAATTTTATTGCTGCCAAATAGGAGTCAAATTAGCACACCTTTGCTACAGCACGCACATGGAGAGTCCTTGCTGCTCAGCAGTTACGTGGTAGCTTTCGGCGGTGCCATGTCTCTGTCACTGTCTCCAGGGATGAACTCCCTGCTGCTAGTGGAGGCCAGTGGGTGTCATTGGGAAGAACACAAAGGCCCCTGAAGAGCATCCAACTGTGGAGGAAGGACCGGTGCCATCCTTCAGTACATCATTCCTCCCTCCCGCTCATGGGTCTAGCACCATGAATGGTGGAGATGGCCTATTTTCACCCTCTTGAACCAAGGCATTTGCATGTAATTTAGTTCCAGGGCTGATTTGCTGTTTGAATAGCTGGTTTCTGCCTCCCTCACTGCCCAACACCCCAGTTTCCTTTGAATTGTGCATTTATCTCTATTTCTCAGAGAGGGCTTAGGCTGATGTGTAGATACCAGGCTGAGAAGCCTACTGCAAATTCTGGGGACAGTTACTATGGTAAATGCATAAAGCTTCCTCAGGTGAAAAGTGCTGTCTGTATAGATACTGCCATGATGATGGATGAGTGCCTTGCTTTATTCTCTTTCCCATTTGTTGCTGAGGGCCAGGCCCAGAAGGGATTCCCAGTGCAGACAGAATATGCTTTCAATCTCATGTCTTTGGCTCTGCTAATATTTTTCCATATCAGTCACCTTTTTTTGTCTAGATTGGCAATCCTGGAGTGCCTCCAAGTTTGCACACATTTCCAGTAGTCATTAAAACTCAAAACCTCAGTGCCATTTCACCTGTGATTTTGGGAGCGGCTGAATCACAGAATGGCAGGGGTTGGAAGGGGCCTCTGGAGATCATCCAGTCCAACCCCCCTGCTAAAGCAGGTTCACCCAGAGCAGGTTGCACAGGACATCATTCAGGTGGGCTTTGTATATCTCCAAAGAAGGAAAGCAGTCATGAAAACTTAATGTGTTAGACGACACCAGAGAGGCAACCTGATGTCCTACCCACCTCCCTGGAAGTTGGTTGTTTAAGAAAATAATACTGTATTAGCTATTTTATCATTAGGTATTAGGAGAACCCCCACAGCTGGAGGAGAATGGACTTTTTGTAGGAGCAAGGGTTGGTCATGCTGGGCCAGCGGACAGTCACCATGCACCAGAGGTGAAGGAGCTCACTTCCCTCTCCTGGGACAACCTACACACAGCCATTTTGCATTGCATCAGCAAGTTGCATTGGCACGTTTACTTTTTTCTTCATTTCCACTTGGTTCCAGCATGTTGGAGCTGTTTAGCACAGATGATCACAGTACTTATCGCTCTTCAGAGTCCACTCTGAGATCGTCTGAGGTGGTGCCTTCTTGATTGTCCCGAGCTGATCTAAGTGGCTGATTGCAGGTCGCGCTATAACGTGCTTGAAGAGATGGTGAAACTGCAGCCCAAGTCCAAACATTGCTGTTGAAAACACCAGGGAAGCAGCAGACGCAGTGGTAGATTTTTAAGACTGCTGGGTCTTGCTGTACCCCCCAGACTCGCTACAGCAACACAGAGAGTTCAAGCAACCCCCAAAGAAAGCAGTCTCAAGCAAATAGGAAAGAAAGGAACGTTTGCTTAAAATGTTAAACATATCCTAATTAGTAAATAAGTGTAATTCAAATAAGGCCCAAAGAATTCCTACATGGCAGTATTATGCCACTTGTGAAATTGCTATGTGTAGTAGGAGAAGAGAAAAAACACCAAATAAATGCAAACAGATGCCAAAGGAAATAAAGCTTTAGATCAAAAATGGAGATTGAGATGAAAATCGTTCTTTGAAGGTCATTTAGCATCAGCAGAGGAGAAATCTTCCTGAGTGTACTCAAATTCAGAGACTGTTTCCAAAGAGTTCCAGAGCATCTTTGCAGGTAGGCGCTTAAGCGTGGACATGGGCTCCACGCCACAGCGAAGGCACCTCTTTTATTATCACAGATACAAACCGACATTGATCTATTGAAGACAACAGGTTGTTACTAACACTAAGCAACCTTCGCCTCTGCAACATACATCCATAAAACTCTTGATAGCACCAAGTTATCGTATTTTATGTAAGTCAAGCTGTTAATAATTTATTTGATTCCACTTTCTCATCTTCGATCGAGGGAAGTCCCTGTCTCAGTTTTCACTCCTGAACCTTTAACTCCTTGCAGACTGTTTTCTGTTGGCGTGATTAGAGCTGAGGGGGGGTGTCTATTATATCTTCCATTTATTTGTGCTCTGCTAAGGCACTGTGTATGTTGCTATCTGAAGCTGTGCTGTACTAGTAAAAATATTACCAATACTAACATACCCCATGCTGGTTATGGAGGAGAGCGTAGCCTTGTGAGATGTCCTCCTCCACGGGCAGCGTGAAGCCAGCCTATATTTCTCCAGGTAATTTTTTGCCTGTCATTACAGTGAGGAAAATCAGAATCCAGTTGGTTTGTAGAAAAAGGCCATGCTGGAAGAAGTGAGGTGTTTTGGCTAGGGACAGAGACTGAAGATCTCAAAGGTCTATGTACTCCTTATATCCAAGGGTTGCCAGATGTGGTGGGGACTTCTGGAAGTTTCTTCCACACCTATACTTTTCAACCTATGTATAACAAATTGCTTTGTACTGACATCATCCTAAGAGCATGGCATTTGTTCGTTGACACACAACGTGAGCTAGCACAGAGTTTGGAGGCCATCACAAGCTTTGCAAGATAGGCAATACACAAGTGATGGGTACGCCTACACATGGATTTGCATTGCAGCTGGGCAGTATAGCTGGGAAAAGCCTATAGGTGTAATTTTGGTCACCTCTTCTTTCCAGGGGGTCACTCAGGTGGTGCTCGAGGCTGGGTGGTTAATGCTGTGTGCAAGTAGCAGGCGGCGGTGGGAAGGGCATGGAGGGACGCAGAGCACTGAGCAAGCAGTGGGGGCTTCTAAATTAACTTCTCCCACATAATATTCACAGATTTTTCTCTTACTGTGTCTGACACTGAAAAAGTCTTTCCACTTTGGACTCCACATCTAATAGCTTTATTATTTATGAGTCTCTATCAGCTGAAGAGAAGCAAATCATGTTTTATTGATGTTGTTCTTTCAGATTAATCACCGGCTATGTGGCACTTGGAGCATTTCCATTCCTCTGCTTTGTCAGGGATTGCAAGGCTTGTAACAGCCCTCCCCACAGCAAAAAATGCTGCAGGTTTCCACAGGGGTTTAGTTGAGAGACACTATCAAGACATTTTCTTTTTAAGAAAGAAGGCAAAGACATTGTTTCCTCTTTTTTTTTTGGGTTCTTATCATGACTGGGAAGAAACAGAAAAATACACACACACAAAAGGAAGGAAAAAAAAGAAGAAAATAAGTGAACTCACTTTGACACAGATCCCTTTTCCTGCTCAATGTATGTGCATGCGATCTTTGATCTTATATGTCTAATGAGATACTCCTCTACCTTTAACCAAGCGAGTGATTGGTAGAATCAGTGGAAAATGGCACTGGGAGGTGCCCCAGGGCATTCGGGGATTTAAAAACATCTTGTAAAAGCAGTTGTAAACTCAGGCCTGCCTTGTACCTGGTCCTCATAAAAGTGGGGCTGCTGCCCTGGCTGTGTTGGGTGTTAAATGGTGAAGCGTGTGAGAAATCACAGCTCTGTGTTCAAAGTGCTTCAGTTCCATAAAGACTGCTGCACACCCAACACACAGAATCCTATGCATATTATATGCATATGTATTGTGCTTATTAATATGCAGAAAGCAACAGCTTATGTTTTTTTTCTCTAGAGTCGTGTTCTCAAAAAAAGGGCAAACTGCTCATGACTGCGGTGGGTAGCTCCAGGCACCCAACAACCATGGGCAAGAGCAGCAAGATCTGGTGGCACATGGGGTGTTCCTGTGCTGCAGTGTCCTCGGGTACAGGCACTGCCTGCAAGCCCGCAGTCACAAGAAAGAAATAGGTCCACCTCATTTTCCTGGGAAATTAGCAGCACTGGGAACTTGTCTTTTTGATATTTCTCTGCAGGCTGACATCAGAAGTCGTGCACACAGATAACGTGCTTGTAGCTGCCCTGGTTTTTGGCAGCATCAGAAACATCTGGACAAGAGAGGGGCAGTAGTCTGCTGTACCTCATCTGCACCCTGCTCGTTACCCAGGCAAGGGGGATGGGGTTGAGGGTGGGGTTGCTTAGCATCAGTTGAGCTGTAGTGAGGGTCCCTGTGGTGTATGGTGTGGAGAAGAAGTTTCTGCTCCAGGTGATTCACAGAGGAAGGTGCCAAATCCATGGCAGGTCCCGTCACCCTTTAGCAGCTGCTGGGCTGCAGGTCAGGGTTGGAGGGTGAGTGGAGAGGTGGTGGTACCTACAAGGAGCCCCGGTGGTATGGGTGCAGCCAGACACCAAACATTCTTGCTGAGGCTCTGCCTGACCTGATAACATCAGCTTTGACCCTTGCTGTTGCAAAGCAGATAGAGAGGGTCTCCATCCAGAGCCTAGTCATGAGCTCCATGGACACTGCTCCAGCTGTCTTAAGAACTGGGCATATCTCTCATGAGGGCTGGTATATCTAATCCTCATCTGCCCCTCTTTTCTCCTGCAGGACAAAGTGTTCTGGTCCCTTCTGCTCCAGCCTGTTAGAGCTGTCTAACAAGGCTCTCCAATGCTCATCGCTGATCTGTGGCCAATACTTGCAGGCCTATCAAGTCTCAGATGTTGAATGTGAGCTGACTCTACACTGGCCCACAACGAGGGTGGTGCATCATACTGTCCAGTGGAGGCCCCTTGCCTGGTCCCTGGCCCGTGAACCATAGGTAACTGAGCTGCATCTGCTGCCAGCAGTGTTGGAGGGGATGGAGCGGTTCAAGAAGGCAGGACTGAAGCTGTGGCATGGTACACAGGCCCTATGGCCACTGGTGTCTCTCCCTGTGCTTCATCCCAAATAGTCCATTTAAAAGATATATCCCATGAGAGCTGTGGTGTAGAGATCTTTACGCCTCGGGTCAGAAGCAATGAGTGTGGAGGGTTTCAGTGCTATTCACTGCCAAGGCACTAGGTCTGTCAGAGCTGCCTGCTGGTCTGAGATCAGGAAAATAACCAACCTGAACAACTCCCAGATTATTTCTGTTGTTGTCTAGGCTCTGTGTGCCTCTAGGAGGTCCCCTTATAGAAGGACTTTGCAGTTCTGACCCAACACTCCTTTCCACCCCCCCAGTTTAGGGAAGGTTGTTTCCTCTGGAGGGGCACCTGCCTTTGTGCTGAGCTGTGGGGAAAATCCCAGTGGATCCTTTGCTTTGTTAGAAGTAGGAGTGTGTATGAAAAGAACCTGGCTCTGGGATTTTCCCAGATTCACCCAGCACCCGCTCTGACTTTGATCAGCAAACAGTAGTCATTTTAGAAGGGTGTTTGTTTATTTTATTTTGGGCTGGGGCTGGAATGTCTTTGGTGGGCATCTTCAAAAGCTGCACTAACCCCAACTGCTGTGCAGATAATGATGAGTTGCTCTTTGAAGTTGGGATCTGTGTGCCTGGTGTGTCAAGCCTTCATAGCATTGAAGATCCTTGCTTTGGGATCAAGGGCTCCTCTGTCTCCGGTGAATTATATGCCAGGCACAAAGCTCCATCCCTCTTAGACTGGCAACAATAAAGACTGCAACAATCCTGCCTGAGCAGCTTGGACAAGGCAAGTCCACAAAACTAAAGAGGAGAGGGGGTCTGACTGTTATGTGGGTCATACTCTTGTCCAACCAGAAGTATTATCTCAGAAGAATAAAAGAGGGAACCCTTTTTGCACAAGGTGCTTTGGTGTACCCCTGGGATGGGATGAATGGCCAAGCTTCCCAACTGAATGATTTTAGGGTTCTGCAGAGCTATTACCAGGAGGAGATGCTCCGTATGTACATATTTTAAACTCATTTGTTTTTTTCTCCACAGATGGAGATGGCTTAAGAAAAAGCATCTCATGAAAAAACCCTTAATTAATTCATGATTGTACAGACCATCTCCTTCTTGCTGAACTCATCCAACCCATCCTGTAGTAGTGCTGCAGCAGAGAAAGTTAGTGGGGTAGCACCATGTAGGATTTTTAGCTGAGTTCTCATGGATCTTTTGTATCTGGAAAGAAGGAAAAGTGTCAGCATCATGTGAGTAACCATGTTTTCAAGCATGGCCAACAGAAATGTCCATTATCCCAATCTGAAAATACTCCAACTCTGAGAATCCGTGTCTAAACTCCTGGAGACAGACTAGCACAGCTCTACAGGCTTTGGCAGGGCAACACCAGCTGCAGTCACTGATTTTCACTAATTAGGATCTTTGCTTGCAGAGGAAATACATCCATTTATACCAGTGGAAACCCAAGGTGACTTCCATTGAGCTCCTCTGGCATACGCCACTGTGACACTTTTGTGTGCAGGTGCTGAGCTGTGTTATCTCAGGATCTGGCTGTACCCTTCCCAGCTTGCCACGGTTTAATTAACTGTTGCAGGGCTCACCCTCAGCTCTGAGCTGCTGAGAGGATTCACACCCTTCAGGCTGTGCAAGTGCTGACGCTGCAGCCCAGCACCTTGTCCACACCAGCTGCCAGCGCGGGTTAGGCTTACTGTTGTTATTTTGATGGTCTCTGTGCTAAGTAGAGGCAACGCTGCAAATACCTTGCTGCAGAAATGTGAAGATCTTAATGACGCCACCAGATGTTCACTAAAGGAGGTGCTTCGATTTTGGGTTTGGAGAAGATGAAGGGTGTGAAGAGGGGATGCGTGTGGCAGAGGAAAGGCATGCTGACTGTATGAAGTTAATAACATATCTGCCATCCTTCAGCCTGATGGTTTTTCTATAAGGGCAGAAATTATTTTTATACCAGTCGTATATTGGTAGCTTTTGTAAAAATCCTCATAAATCTTTAATGCTAGTAAAGAGCTCTCGTCAAGCATCCTTAAAGAAGTCGAGCTGCAAGTAACTGTGCTGGGTCCTCCTTTACTGTGAAATTCTCCGTTCTTCCTCCAACAGAGCTGCAGGCAAAACCACAGTGCTTCGGTTATTCTGAGCATCGGTGTTTGTGACCCAATTACTGTACTGTATCTGTCAGTTGAGCGCAGCGGATAATACAGACCTGCCTGATGCTGGAAGCTAATTACTATTTCCTTTGTAACTTAGGAGGGGGATGATGATGAGGAGGAGGTGGGAAGAGGGGGATATGTTGAAGAAAATATTTCAGGAGTTTGCGGTGGTTTCATTTCAAGTGTGACGAGGGTCATTTCTGCCCGCAGTTTGATGCCAAACTTAAAAAAAAAAAAAGATACACATGTGTGTATCTATCTCTCTACAAACCCATGTGTGTGCATATAAAATGAAAGAAATCTATCTGGCGAATCTGTGGAGTTTGGAGTGACAGCATATAATTAAAGAAACAATCAATCTGTAGCATAATTGGCTAAGCTG
This sequence comes from Gorsachius magnificus, assembly GCA_034008185.1. Taxonomy (NCBI): domain Eukaryota; kingdom Metazoa; phylum Chordata; class Aves; order Pelecaniformes; family Ardeidae; genus Gorsachius; species Gorsachius magnificus. The sequence continues at coordinate 155,474,263 of CM067082.1, read as the reverse complement.
CTCTTACTGTCAGGGAAGAAAGCTGCTTAACCTTTTCTGGACCAGAAGAGTAACAGCAGTGGAAATCTTCACCGTCTAGCTAATTTGGACTAACTAGGGAATGACTTTTAATCCCAGGCTTGAGAAACCAGTCCTGGGAAGAGCCAACACCTGGGCGTTCCCATAATTTCATTTAATTTAATAAAATCCCTGCTCACTGCAGGGGGGTTGGACTAGATGACCTCTAGGGGTCCCTTCCAACCCAAAACATTCTATGAGTCTATGATTCTATGATAATTTCAGTGGCAATGCCACGTGCAGCTGGTTCGGCAGCCTGGAGGATATGGAGCACCCTTCCCACATTTTGTCCTCAAACTCCTGCTGACCAAGCGTGTCTTAATCCTGGCAATCCCCAGGACCAGGGGTGCACTGTGAAGTAGCATTTGTAGATCTGCTGTGTGAGCGGCTCTGAAAACAGGAGGGTTAGTGGATTATATACCAACCCTCTGTATTACAAAATCGATTCACACATGCCCAGCAAAGGCAGCACATCCTGGAGGACCAGACCCACTCCCCATGTTGTATGGACCATGCGCTGCATGGACAATGAATCCCACATGTTCAGGATGCACAGGATTTACCATGCATGTAGTATAGACACAACATACATCTGATAAAGTACCATTTATCCAGGACTGTGCAGCCTGGGTTCATGGGTGACCCACGGTGGAGGAGCTGGTTGGTCTGTATTTGCAGGGGATGTGTTAATTAATTGGTGGCCTCTCTGGAGAGATCAAAAAAGACCCAACACGATGCAAGGGAGCACAGGCTAGGAGAGGTGTTGCCTCTCAGACCAGACATCAGTCCAAGGCTTTGATGTCTAATGGCCATTAAAATGAACAAGCCACTTCTCCAGAGGATAATGGCCATTTGGCTGAGTCCTCACGCAGGTAATGGCACCGAGGAGCACTGGAGTCTTGACACAGATTTCTGGCTGATGGAACATTTACTGTGGTTTTGAAATTCTCTCTGCTAAATAGAGACAGTACGGCAAACACCTTATTGTGGAAATGTCGAGATTTTAGTGATTCCATGATACATTTCTCTGAAGTATATTTCCAGTTCCGAAATTCCCAGTTCCGAGTCATTCTGTTTGCTAAGAAAAGCTGATCTCCTGAAGCCCTGGCTGCTGTACGGTTAGCAAACGGTGTCTTCTCCAAAAATATTCCTAGGCAGGGAACAGTGTAGTGAAAAACTGGGCAAGATTTTTTATGGCTAAAACTTTGCTCCGGGGGAGATGTTCAGATTTAGAGGCACCGGAATGCTAATTGCTGGTATTGTCAATTTATTTGTGTAGAAATCAGACAAACAGCAATTTTGAAAAGCACTTAAATTGCCCTTTTCTTTGCTTTCCAGAATTAAATCTTTCAGCTTTTTGGTTCAAATGGAATTTTGAATTTTAACACTGCCATTTAAGCAAAAAGTCCTTTCCTAAAGAATCCTTTAAAGAAAACATTTGAAGCTGAGACCGAAAGCGTTGTTTACCTCAAACCAATGCTTTTGAACCATTTATTACCTTTAATTTTTTTTTAAAAGGTGGAATTTGTTTTATCCTGAAAGGATTTTTTTTTCTGTTCGAATTATGCGCAAGCCGAGAAAGCGATGCTCTTGGAGATCTGTTAATAAATGTTATGAGAGGCTGTGGGCTGCGGCTGCTGAAATGCTACTGTATAAATAGAACTTCATATTATTCTATATACTTACAAAATATAAGTATTTTTCTCCCTCTTTTATTTGTGCTACTGCATTTATATGGGAAAGCGGCATATTTTACTTTAGGTGCTCGAAATTTCTATTTGAAGATGCAACTATAAACTTGTTTTTTCCTGCTGTTGAAATTATGAGGGGAAAAGAAAAAAGTCTGTGGGGTTTTTTGCCTGTCCAGGCAGGTCTGCCTGGCTTGGCAGAGATCTCTGCAAACCCTTTTGGAGGTTTTGTGTTCCCTGGAGTCTCCAGGCTGAGGGGACTCCAGACCTTAAAATGTGATTTTGCTGACATCACTGGCTGAGTTTATAATTGGGTCTGGAATGGGTTTTTAGCCATGATGCCAGTATGGACACAGATCCTTGTTCAGGCAGCTGGGTGCGTTCATTTTCCAGATGGGCACAAGGGATGTCCCTTAGTAAAAGAGCAAATGGTCCCTGACACATGGTGACTCCTAACTGTGCCTGGACAATGACTGGGAAAGAGCTGGCTGGTAGGTTGCCCTCGGCCAAAACTGTTACAAGAGCCTTTCTAAGGGTTTAAAAGTATATGAGCGCTCGAGCCCATGCTAGCGTCTGGTTGCTGGTGAAGAAGTTGCTGGAGAGTTTCTCCTGTTTTTTTTCTCAGATCAAACTTCTCCAGTGCACCAACCTGCTCTGAAGGGGTTTATCTTTGCAGCTTTGAGAGGAAAGAAGGGTTTGCTTCTAGTGGCAGCACACAACACGATCTAGAGAGATCGGGTGTTAATACCTACCTCCTTCAGGGCCAACATTTAATGCAATTGCCAGATTACATCATTAGTCATTCCTTCTTCTGTAAATTATGAGAATAATAATTTTGTTTTCTCATCTTCTTTGAGACTTTCAGAACAGGTTTGTGGAGGCATCCAAAGCACCCATAAGAGGATGGAAGTTATGATGCAGATGCAATGAGAGACCTGTGTTCTTCTGGAACAGTATTTGGAGCCTGGTGAGATACCCTGAAGCATCTCAAATGGCACTAGACAATTCTCTGTGGGCAGCTGAACTATGTCTGTTTCTCAAAAGCAGCGATCATGTCCGCAACAGCGCTGCCTACAGGTGAGATTCGTGAGATGAGTGGTGGGGTGGCAGGGTTAGGGTAACGGCTGGACTTGATGATCTTAAAGGGCTTTTCCAACCTAAACAACAACTTCTATGATTCTATGGGATTCACGTATGTATTAAGATACTTCAAGGTTTTCCAAGGCTTGGAAGGCTGGGCTGTCAAACCATCAGTGGATTAACTCGGTGGGCTTTTTTTTTTTTTTTTTAGTATGGCCGTTCCCCTGAATACAAGAACCAAGAGATTGCTCTTCATCTCTTTCTCTGACAAAGGAGCCACTTGCAAAATTCAGCTTAATTCCAGAGCAGCTCAGATTGATGATTTCATCACAAAATAGTCATGACAACGCATAATCATGGACTTGGGTGTATTTACAAATGCACAAAAGATGAGACCTTTTCCAGTGAATAATAAAGGGCATGGAGACATTCAAAATTATTCTGCCTTTCTTTAGATGTGTACTTAAAAGAATCAACTTTTTCCCAGCTCCTTTAGCATTCCTTTTTTTTTTTTTTTAATAGGAAAATCAGGGTTTTGCCCAGGTTGCTTGAATAAAGAGCTGTTTCTAACGCTTGCATATTGATGCCTAGAGCATTGCGAATTTAATGTATGCACCTCATTCATATGAATCATTTAAGAGCACAGATTCATAGGGGAACATAGAAAGATTAGCCTCTATATTTCATCCAAATCCTAATGAGGCCAATGGAGATACTCATCAGGCATTCCTCCTAGACCATTTCTGTCTTTTAACTGGAAAGGCTACTGCCTAGTGGCTACCAAGGTTGGATTAGGGTGCAGAAGGGGCAGTTTTTCTTTCTAACTTTGACCACTTGGTAGCCTTCAACTGGTTGTGCTACAACTTTATGACTCCAATTTCTCTATCTGATAAAGGAAGGAAATGTTCATGAGTTCCTTGGAAAATCACTTGGGGTGCATTCCCAACGGATCACGTTGGTTAACTTATCCTTAAACTGAGGTCATCAAAATTAATGCTTAACCCCTGATGGGTATGCTCACATGCTGGCAAAACTCAAAGCCATTCCAGGCAGAGGTGCTTTAGCTGCCTCATTCAAAATTAACTTTCTTACCTGCAGGATATGGTATTTTGCTGTAGAATCTTACTGCAAATTCCACAAAGAAAGTCTTTGTAAAAGCACTTGCTTTTCTGCTCATGGCAACCTGTACAACCTCACAAGCCAACATAGCCCTTCTGGATTCCGGTTTTCAATTATCTCCCATTCTTGCACAGCCTGATTAATTACACATGCTGGGAAACCATCTGCTGGCTTGGGGTTCATGTAAAAATACACCCAGGAAGGAGGCTGGGCAGTGTCCCTGTGGGTAAAGCTCTCAAGCTATGTGAGGCTAAAAGCTCAATCCCAGGCTAAAAGCTGCAGGTCAGCAACCTGAATGCCCTTGTGTGGCTTAGCTACCAGGCTTTCAGCTGGGTGCTTGACAATCAGATGGAAGTTGATTCATTATTATAAATATTGGAGTAAAAAATATCAAGGGAGGTTTTAGACTTTTTTTTTTTTTTTTTTTTTTTTTTTTTTGAGGGAGCACTTTTATATGCTCTCTCTTGCTGAGAGCTCACTAATCACCCAAGGAAAAAGTGAGTGCTGTTAATTCAATGCATGAAACTATAATCAGAGGAGGAAATGTCAGTGCTAAATTTCATATCTGTATTATCTTCCAAAGCATGACTTCTGCTAATTGAGCTAGATGAGAGTTCTCACTCTCTGACAACAACAGCAGAGATAATGTTCTCTGAGGCCCATTCAAGGGGACGAGAAAAATTCAGGGCACAGCAAGGTACAATACTACAAGACAAAGTTCATGAAGAGATGTTAGAATTAAGGGTGCATCCAAACCAGGAAGCCCACAGAGGACGTTGCAGCACCACGTAGATTGACCAGGATAGGACGGTTGGCCACACAGACTAGTTTTCCATTAACAGCATGTTTGAGAGGAGGAACTTGGACTTGGATGGAGAGCTCTATATCTCATTAGGTGAGTCACACCAGATAGACCCATCTGTTGGGCGTGATCTTTCTATCCAGACAGATCTGTGGTAATATTGTGTGATAGGGCTCCCTGTTGTGACCGTGCTTGAATCAAAACAAAGCGTGAGTAGTCTACTGAGAGCTTTTAAGCTTCCACATGGCCAAAATGTTCTTTTGAGGTGCCAGTGCCACCATTGCCAACTTCAGGCTGCCATGCCTGCAGCTGACCTGCATGAACTGTCTGTTTTTATTAAAAATCATCAATGATGAGTAATTGGAAGGCTTAAAATAAGGAAATTACAGGAAAAAGATGCCAGGTATGTAACCATGTAGCCCTGTAAGACAGTGTTGCCATTGCTACTAAAAGGTCATAAGCCTTGCACTGAATTTGCAAGGCCTCAGGAGTGAGGCTTGGCAGGCTTGCCCTGTCTGAATTTTTCTTGACCTGCCTGCCACTTTGTTTCACTCTGTTTAGCTGTGACAGCAGTTTCTCTAACTGGTGCCTATGGCTAATTTATTTTACTTTTGTAACCACAAGTTTGTATAGACAGCAGTTACAAGGAGAAAAACAAAGCCAAGAAACATTTAAATGACACTCAATTAAAGATCCTTCTCAGGAAACCTATGCTTCACTTCCTGAAACCTTGCTGCACAGCTCAGATGCAGGAGACTGGGAAACAGCTGATAAAAGCATCTTTGGTTTCCTGAACTGTATCCCACAGGGCTGAATCCTCAGTCTGGGATGCAAATCAAACAGTGCATTCCAGGACTAGATGGAGCAAGCAGAACAGCTTGATGATTTTGGGTGGGATTCATCTATATCTGTTAAAATGACCTTGTTGTCTAGCCCAACCTAACCTGCTAGAGCTCTAAGCTCTTGTTAGAGTCAACAGAAGGAGGTAGATGCCTCTGGAGAACTGCTCAACCACCCCAGCTGAGACCTGGTAGAGTTTATTGTGAGCTGGTGGGTAGGCAGCTCTCTCCTCTGGTCCAGAGGTGGCCTATGGAGTCGGTAGAGTTAATGTCTGTATTTCAGAGCTGTGCAGTTAGGTGAAATGAATCCCAGGTTTCAGGAACTCAACCTCTTGAGCTGGACTTCTCACCTTCTCATTGCTTGTCCCTGGGGTAATCATGGATTGAGAGCTAACCAGCTAAATGCAACATCAAGGTAGGCCATTTCAGCAGCAAAGTAGGCTTTGCTTTGCACTGAGTCTGCTAGAAGAGGTCTGGGACATGGCTGCACCACTTGGAGGATGGAGTCCCATCAGTGAATGAGCTCCTGAACTGAGGAGCCAGTGCTTGGGCCAGAGATGAGGGTCTAAGCAGGCTGTCACCACTTTCAGCACTCAGACATTTGGTGTTGCTTGAATTTGCTAATGCAGCAGATGAAGAGAGAGTTTTAGTGTGGTTACTGATGTCAAAGCATTTTACTGAAGCACTGAAGTGCTTTGTGAGGTCTCAGCTCCACACAGAACCAGGCCCATGCCCAAAAAACCACCTGGCCTCCCTTGGGAGTGAGCACATTTGATTTCCCATTGTCTGTAAAAGCTGTCCTGTGGATAATCTCATTCACATTCCTGCCCTTCATGAAATCCCCATGCCTTGCGACGGTTGCGACTGGCTGAAGGAGCAATAACCATTTCTGCTGCTCAAATAGAAGCAAAGAGGATTTCCAAACTCAGCAATAAAAGCACAATTACCTTGGCTTCAGGTCTGCCCGTGAATGAGTGGTAAAGATGCAGCTGCTTCAAAATTTTATCAACAGCACAGAAAAAAAGTCGTCAGTGGCCTTTTCAACGTGCTCAGTGATAGCGGGGAAGAAATGAATGAACAAATCTGCTTTTGTGGTAGTCCTTATCCAAAGCAAGGCAGGTATGTCAAAGCTGGGAGATCTCCTGAAGGATGGTCAGGTGGAATTTTGGGATGCTGGTGTTACACCATAATCCTTCTGTGTGTTCCTTGGAAATGAAGGAAGCTGCTGGATCCTAAAATAAAGTTATCGGGTACAAAGGATAATCTAGTCTTTGGTTGAAGCCAGCTTGATCTGTTTAGCCTAAGGATAGACTGCATAGCCAATTTGCCCATGACTTTTCCGAAGAGTTGACTTCTCAGTAGGAATCAGAGTAGGGGCTAAATCCCAAGTGGCAGAAATAAGCCAGGGGTCCCTAGATCAACCACCGATTTAGTATATAATCTTGGAAAAATTTTTACCTTTTAGCAAAAGTGCTTCCTTGCCAAATACAGTGACCTGAAATCTTTCAATGATGGCTCAGATGCCATATTTGTGAGGTAGCCATGGGAGGTGAGAAGGAGATAAGCGCTGGGGGCCTTCATTGCCTTTGTGGGCCATTTTTCAGTTGCAAAGGTGGCACCTGGAGAATTTTTTGCCAACTTGAAGCGTCAGATATGTTCTCTGGCTGTGGTGCATGTTGCACACTATTCTGCCGGGCCAAGGCTGTGTTTGAGCTTTTGTGCTCGGGGGCATCCACCGAGGTGATCTCCTGGTGGATTGCACGGCACATCGCCCTTTCCACACAATAGAAATTAAAAGCACATTGGGAGAGGCACGTCCTCACCACAGCCTGGCTCATCTGGAAGCTGTAAGACATTACTATGCAGAAGAGGCTACTCTCTCCTTGCTGAAGAGGTGCAGTGCCTTGGCTGAGCGCCCAAAAGGAGAAGGAGGGCCTGGCAGCTGTTAGAGGCACTTGAAAAAGAGATCAAAGCATATTAATTCATTGTCCTTCTCTCATTCTGTATTTCCACAGCATCCCGGAATGAAGAAAAAACTCCCCCCCACCCCCCGAACTGTACAGCAAGCAGCTGTTGGTAAGTGCAAGAATTGCTCTTTCACTTGGAGGAGTGAGCCATGCTGGGGACACAGCACGATGAACAGGTTTGGACATGACTCAGGTGACCTGAGGGGCCTCATATCTTGCTCTTCCACTTGTTCCTTTAGCTTTTTCCATGTGTCTGCTCATGCCTCAGTTTCCCTATGTGTAAAAGAACGGGCTGCAGTCTTGACCTCCCTCAAAGAGCACTTTGCAACCTCTGGTTTGGAAGCTCTGTGCTGCCTTTCTGTATTAAACCTGACGAGCATCTTAGCATTGGTAGAGAAGCAGCATAGAGTGAATTGAGGACTTTGATTGAAGCTCTGCAACTCCTTCTCCAAAACATGTCATGCCACTCCAGCAAGAGGACTCTCTGTCTGTCCAAGCACATTGTTCTGGACTTTTGTCTCCATTTATCTGGACACATTCACACTGCAAAGACCACAACGGCAGTGATACATTGACCTGTGATCCTGCTACAGGAAAATCAAGTTTGCAGGTAGGATTTAACCACCTACATAGTCCTGCTAATATTTGAGGTTATGTCTACAAAGTGCCAGGGGACATTCCCAGACACTAGAACTGATCATCTATATTGTGAAAACGTTATGGTGCTCCTCGGTGTGCCCTGTGTCTGGGCGAAATACCACTTTCCCAAAGAATTTCTGGGGATGTCTCTGGGGGGAACTGGTGTGGCTCATTCCTATGGAGCCTCATATTTTGGAAAGCAGGAGAGTTCAATAAAGCATCAGCGGGCCGTTCCAAGCAAGCTGGTCTCAGTACCAGAGAAGGATCCTGAAGCAATTTCACTCATTGCAATACCTGTAGCCTTATTGCTTATTCCAAGTGCTTTCTGGGCCCCCTTTGCACCATCAGACCACACAGGGCATAATGGTATGCAGCATATTGCTCAGGCCGCTGGATGGCATGAACAACATCCCTGAGCTGTCTTTATGGTGTCTGCAGTGCCACCAGAATATGTCATGACGAAGTCATGGTTTAAGTTTTTTTTATTCTCTACCCAAAGTTTTCAGAAATGGGCAGCAAAATTTGTGTATTGTTACATGTAGGACTGAAGAACTGACTCCTGGATCTCCTCCTGGTACAGCTTTGAATCTATATGATTGTAGAATCACAGAATCGTTTAGGTTGGAAAAGCCCTTTAAGATCACCAAGCCCAACTGTTCCCCTACCCCTGTCATCCCACCACTAAACCCTGGCCCTAAGCACCTCGTCTGCCCGGCTTTTAAATCCCCCCAGGGGTGCAGACTCGATCCCTTCTGTGGGCAGCCCCTTCCAGTGCTTGACAATCCTTTAGGTGAAGAAATTTTTCCTAATGTCCAACCTAACCCTGCCCTGTCACAACTTGAGGCTGTTTCCCCTCGTCCCATTGCCCATTACCAGGGAGAAGATACTGACCCCCACCTCGCTACAGCCTCCTGTCAAGCAGTTGTAGATGTAGAGGGTGATAAGGTCTCCCCTCAGCCTCCTCTTCTCCAGGCAATATTTATATTTATATGATTTATTTATATTTAAATATTTATATTTATTTATATTTATGCTTATTTTATATTTGTATATATTTATATTTATATACTTTTAGCAGCAAATAGTTCACAGACCCAGGGATCTCAGCTTCGTTCAGCCTTGCAGGCAGTGCAGTGACTCATTCCAATGTTCTGCAATGCCTCCTTAGGCTCTCCTCAAGGCAGAAAAAGCCTGTAAATGAATTGGTCTGGTTTGTAGTTTGGTTATTCAGTTTTCACCTTGGAGGCAGCATGAGCACTCAGATGTGGGAGTATTTGTTCCTTATCCTTCTTCTTGGGATTTTCAGACTCTCATTTTTTAACTCAGGGTTAAATCCAGCAAAGCAGGCTGGAAGAAAGAGGTGAAATGTTTATTCAGGTCCTGCGGGTAATATCATAGAATCATAGAATCGTTTAGGTTGGAAAAGACCTTTAAGATCACCAAGCCCAACCATTCCCCTAACCCTGCCATGCCACCCCCAAACCCTGGCCCTCAGCACCGCCTCTGCCCGGCTGTTAAATCCCCCCAGGGCTGGGGACTCGACCCCTTCCCTGGGCAGCCCCTTCCAGGGCCTGACAGCCCTTTGGGGAAGGAATTGTTCCCCAGGGCCAACCTCACCCTGCCCTGGCACAACTTGAGGCCGGTGCCCCTCGTCCCATCGCCCCTTCCCTGGGAGCAGAGCCCGACCCCCCCGGCTCCCCCCTCCCCGGCGTGGGGAGCTGAGGGCTCCCCTCAGCCTCCCGTCCCTGAACCCCCCCAGCCCCCCAGCCGCTCCCCAGCAGCCGGGCCCAGACCCCCCCCTGCCCTTCCGGACGCTCCAGCCCCCCAGGTCCTTCGGGAGGGAGGGGCCCAACCCCCCCGTGCCCAGCACAGGGGCACGGTCCCTGCCCTGCTCCTGCTGGCCACACCACTCCTGATACAAGCCAGGATGCCGTTGGCCTTCTTGGCCACCTGGGCACCCTGCTGGCTCATATTCAGCCGGCTGTCGACCAACACCCCCAGGTCCTTTTCCGCCAGGCAACTCTCCAGCCACTCTTCCCTAAGCCTGTGTCCTTTAAGGTGACTCATTTCATGTCCTTGAGTTTGGAAATATGGGCCTTAACTCTTCCGACCTCCACTTTCTTCTCTTCCTGCACATACCTGGTTCAGTGCATGGACAGATTGTGCTTCCAGCATCACTCCTCAAATGCCTGTCTCCTTTTCATCCATGCAAATATGCAGCCCCTGCTCTTATTTATTGCATATTGACCCAACACAGACAGGTATCCTTCATATTCTGGCATTGCCTAGCTTTTGTGGGTTTGGCTTTGCAACTTGACGAGTGATTTTGAAATGCAATAATTTCAGTGGGTAATAGCTTAGCCTGTAAAAAGGAGATGGAAAGAACAGAACTGCCATGCTGCGGCATCAATCACCCTTCAGGCTCTAATTCCTCTTCTGCAGCAGGGCTAGGAATCCCTCAAAGAAACAGACTGCAAGATTAAGGAAGAAAAAGCTGCCCTCAGTATTGGGACTTGCTCAACCATTCTAGAAACACTTTCTCCCCACAAACGTTAGTCTCAAGAGGAAAACTAGGTCTGAAAATAATGTCTAGCCCAAATTGTTAAATTTGTGAGCAAAAGGGGAGAATGAGGTGAGCACAGTGTTAACTAATGATACCTGTTGCATATTTATGAAAAGATTTGGGATATATTTATAGGCTTAAATTTAGGCAGCTTTATAGGGCAAGTATGTTAAGAGAAGAGTTTCTTAGCTCCATCTGTATTCAGGGGAGAGAAAAAGAGCCGTGCCCAGGTAGTGGTTCAGAACAGGAGTAATTTAGGATCTCTGTGGCACTTCTTGGTTCTGTCCCTTTTCTGCTCTCAGCCAGACTTTCATGGCCAAAAGAATTTTTGGTGGGGGTGGGGGTGAAGAAATGGGATAGCACACCGTGATGGTGAATGTGGCCTAGGGATAGAGGCTGGGAAGGCTTATTTTCTCCCGTGCTTTAAAAACTGCTCAGGCTTGACAGTCTCTACTCCTGCTAAATACTGCTGTGCCCAGTGAATGGATCTGTAGATGAGATTCTCAGGTGGGTTAGGTGCCAATCAATAACGAAGTAGCATTAAACTGGCAATATTAGTTTTTATGAAACTACACGTCTCTCATATATATACCTTAAAGCTTGTGTTACCACCGTGACAGCTTAATCCAGTAGTCAGAGAAGACTGGATCTAAGGAAGAAATTCTTTACGCTGAGGGTGGTGAAACCCTGGCAGGGGTTGCCCAGAGAGGGGGTGGAGGCCCCATCCCTGGGAACATTCCCGGCCAGGTTGGACGGGGCTGTGAGCAACCTGATGTGGTTCAAGGTGTCCCTGCTCCCTGCAGGGGGGTTGGGCTGGGTGACCTCTAGGGGTCCCTTCCAACCCAAAACTTTCTATGATTCTATGATGCTATGATAAATGGAAACACTTGTTTTAACCTCAGGAGGAGGTGTAGAAAGCTGGATAAGGTGAAGCCTGGCACAAGCGGAGACAACACTCATACCAGTGTCACACAAAATGAGAAAGATCTTCATGGAGTCTCTATGTCTTCCTTCAGTGCTGGCAAATCCTTTGTCACTTCACCAGGCCACCTCAGAATTTCATTGATTTAACCACAAAGCATTAAACTAGGTTAGTCACAGCTGTAGAGTCATCTGTAACAGTGACCTTTGGGCTGTCACCAGGAGATGCTTTCTAAGGCATAAAAAGCCTTTCCTCCTGAGGTGGTGGAGAATCTAGTCCAAAGTCATTGGAGGAAATTTGCTGCTCTTTGCTGTCACCAGTAAGTGCTGGAACGTGGCCCAAAATGTTTGGTTTGTCCAGTAGCTGACCTTGGAGGGTTAGGATAACTTGTGTCTTGGGGATTGGCATTTTCATTGAGATTCACTTCACTTAATTTCAGAGTTGACAGTGCTGGTGACCACATCAGGGCTAATTACTTCAGGCTACCTTTATAGTCACTGAGAGGCATAGGCCATATTAGCACATAGCTTATTGACCTTAAACTGAGATTAATTGCTCTCTAGAACTTCTTATTTCTCTCCACTGTCTGTGAAGGCAGCTTTGAGTGACTTGCTCTGATGTAGATCTTACCCTTTATTGATATTTGATCAATGATGGTCAGTGATGAGTGTCATCTTCTGATTTCAATGACCTTTATTGCTCTTCCTCCATTCCTGCCCAGAAGTCCTCATACCCTCTTCCTGCACAGTCACCCAACTTGCCTCGGACCGGTGGCTTCAATCCTCATGGATGTTGTCACCAAGCTTGGCTTCCAGCTGCCTGTCCCTTGAGGAGCAACCCAAGTCCCTGTAAGTCTCAGATAACCTAGATCATGATACCTATGCATTGGACCAGAATGATGCCAAGAATATTGAAATCTTTCAATCTCCACCAACTGTGGACTTAAAGAAGTGTTACAGTGAAACTGTGGGGTCTGACACTCTGTGATGGTTCAGAGAGGGTGAAGAAAGTGTTGGCATGAAGATTCTTGTGGGACATTTGCTTAACTGTTGCAGTATCAGAGCCTGGACAGACTTCTTGGAGAGAAAACTCTTCCCAGAACTGGGCCTGCATTCCCAAATCGCTTGATGTACCTACTCTCATTAAATCTTTCATGTGCATAGTTGATGTGTCCTGATTGCATGCTACAGTTTGGAAGTTAGGAAAAAATGTTTCCCCCAGGTCAGACTGGCAGAGATCACTGCAATTTCTGTCTCTTCTTGTGGTGTGGGGTATGACTGGCTTCCTAGGGTCATCAGGAAGTTTTTAAAAATGATTTCCCTGCTATTGTAAAGACCTCTGTATTGGGTTGTTGCATGTATTAGGAAAGGAGGAAACTTCCTAGCGTTAGAGGAAAGCTTAGACTTTAACAGCCTTCAACCAGAAAAGGACAAAAGAAAACGTACATGTGTCATTATGGGCTTTTTTTTTTTTCTTTTTCTGTTAAAAGTTTCTACACTGTAGCTTATACATTCTAAAGGATTTTATAAAAATGTAGAATCATTCTGCCACTTGCTGTCGGGCTCTCATTTGTCTCCCAGATGAAAGATATCACAAAAAGTTGATGGTTCCCCTACAGCTGAAAGATCTTTGACTTGCTGGAATAGCTGATGCCCAGGAATACCAGTCCACAGAGTTTTGTCCAAAGTGACTGAAGGTTGGAGAAAATTCCCGAAAGGAAAATAATTTTTTTATTATTATTATTTTTTTAATTTATATTTGCTATTATTGCTGGGGTTTGTAAATCGGGGAATCCTGACTTTGAGGCTAGGTGAGGATGATGGTTATCCAGCCTAGTAAGAAGCTAGAGGCACCATATAAACAAATAGGTATACAAAAAAGTAAATGTGGAAAAAATACTTATTGTCCATTGTGCCTGCTTACCTGATAAAAGAGGAAAATTAACAAGAATGATGGATCTAATTCTATTAGCATTTTACTACAGAAATAACACTCTGATGGGGTGGTACCAACATGAAAGGTACCTCTCTCTGCTTTAGAAAACAGGCTAAAACTGTTTCTGCCAGGACTATTGACAGTCAAGAAGAGCTAGAAAGGAGTGTCATGTGCAAGAAACTTAAATAGGATACGGGTAGAATTGGGGCATCCTTTCATAGGACAAGGGATTGATCTCAACTCAACTTACATATCTCAAAGTTACAGAAAAAGCAAAATTACAGAGATAAGAGTGAGAATGACTCCTCCATTGAGAAGGAGTAGGTGAATTTCAATAATAAAGTTTTTAGATCCCAAAAGGTCAACCTATTCTGAGGTGTTGAAGAACAGGAGGAGTTGTATGTTTCTAATGTTGCTTTCTGGAACCCATAAGAAATTGGTGCATCTTCTTCCTCTGAGAAAGTAACTCTGGCATGCATATCTTTGGGAAACTCAGGAATCAGCATGTTGAGGTGTACATGCTGCTTAAAATGGATGCTACAGTCGTATAGAGGCCTAACACAACAGACACACCCGTGTGTGGAGTGAAAACTCCTTGTGATGAAGTGCTATAAAATCATATTGGAGTGGTAGGACTCATTGCAACAGAGCTCCTTCTGTTCTTGTCAAGACCTTCTTTCTCCACCTTAATTCACCTTCTAGTCAGAGGAAAAAATCACCATTGAATGCTTTTATTTCAATAAAACTCATTCATTTAGTCCATTTCACTGAAATAAAAAAAGATGGCTTTGCATGTCTTGTTCCATTAGATTTCAAACTTAGCACTATTAGCAGCCATGATTCAGCCACTGCTTGCTACCACTACGTCAAGACTTTAACAGCGACGCTCTTTGAGTTTCTGCATGATCTAGAAGTTGCTCTAAATGCTACCAGACACTGGGAAACTGGGAAATATCTAAATTTCAAGTGTCTGACTTCCAGTTGGCTTTATTTAAGGGTGTGTTTGTAGAAATGTTCCTGGAAGGTGATATGGAAAATTTAACTTCTTCCTGCAGAATCAGAAAGTTTATGTGTAAGGATAAAAGCTGTCCTAGGTCATTTCTCTCAGGGGCAGGGGATGAGCCATGACCCTTCTATTTAGTAGCACAGACATAAGCGTGTCGATGAGGGCACTGGTTGCACAGTCAGCTTCTTCCTCAGCAGGAGCACCTTTCCCCATCTGTGCTTCTGTCTTTGACTTCCCATAGCTTTGTGGTCACCATGCAGTTACATCCTGTGATGTTTTTTGTGAGTCCAGAGCTGGTTTGGAGAAGCATCATCAGCACCAACGTCGGCTGCTGTGAGGAGAAGGGGCAGCAGGGAAAGGCAAAGCAGGATTATGGCCATTTTTGCTGCAAAAACACATCTGCTGCTTAAGGTGGCTGATCCTTTTGCCTACTATGTTTCTAGATACTATGAGGACCTGAGCTAGGAGAGAAGCTCCGAGCAACAAATCCTTCTTCTCTTGCATGAAGTCCTCATCTGGCTTCAGTGTTTTGAGTGTGATGACTTGACTATGCAAGGTTATCATATCTAAGAGCAGCCAATTCCCTTTCCCTCTCTCTTGTGGTTATGGACAGTGATGTAATGTGCAAGAGTGTTTACATCATCCTTAAGAGTAACAGTCTACTGAAAATGAAAGATGGGAAAAAAATGCAATTCTAGCACTGTCACTTAAGCTCTTTGATAACAATAAGCAAGGAAATAAAATTAATATATTCCCAGGTTACTCACCAGCTGCAGTTCAGCCTGAACTGGGAGGATGAGAGGGGCTCTGAAAACCACCTTGAAAATACAGGTGGTAGTGGCTAACCATTCCCTGACCCATCAGGAGCAAGCGACACTTGTTATTAGTTGGCTTTTCCAGACAGTCATTCAGAAGGTGCAGGAACAAATGGTTTGAGCCTTAGTGAAGAAGCTAAGGGCAGTACCTTCATGTCCAGGAAGATGGAGGCAGTGGAGAAGGTGGAGGAAATCAGTAGGTGTGTGAACATCCTAAAAGCTATAGATCTTGGCTATACCTTCAGCTATGGTCCTGTTTCTCCCACAGTGGCAGCTTTATCCAGAGTTTGAGGTAAGTCTGTTCTGTTTAGGAGCTTGGAAACCATAGTGTTGCCCTTGCACTGTACTGATTTGTCCCTTGTCACTACCAGTAAATTATAATTCAGATCAATATATTCTGTACCCACAGAAAAAAGACTCCTTGCTATGCAGCTCTTACAGTCACAAGAAATCAAGATATGGAACAGCGGGTGAATTGCCCTGGCCTAGCATTAGACATGGCCACTGCTGACATCTCCAGTTGAGACAGTCCCAGTAAACCCTTTGTATTCAAGGCAAGAATTAGGCACTTCAGGTGAGATTTTCAGCCTCCTAAACATAGGCTTGAAGAGTCATTATAGATGCTGTGGGGTTTTCTTCCAGGAGTACAGTTGTTCTTACAAAGTGATGTGTATGGGATGTAAGTCTGGTGCTACACCTTCTGCTCCCATGTAGACGTCTACACCACTTTGAGGGTCTCATGTAGCATGAGACACAACGGAGTCCTACTAATGTGTAATTAATCGGTGTATTTTAGCTGTCTACTTGAGATGAAATGATTATATTGCTGGTGCATTACTTATATTGGCCAAATCTCCAGTGACTATAAAGAGAGCTTCGCTAAAAAAGCATAATCCAGGAAATCAAAACAATGTTATTTCGGCTTCAATAGATTAATAGTAAAGTTGAAATTTGGGTCTGGGAAGTTTGCCCTTCTTAGCCAGTTTCACAAACCCTCAGCTACATTACTTCAGTTTTTGGTGGCCATGAAATTCATATCTGAAAAAGCGCCCCCCAATATAATTCCGCATTAGACAGTAAGTGGAGAGAAATACACATTTCTTGCCACAGAAGGAAAAATGGAGCAAGCAAAGGTCTGGTTTGTTGTTGCTCCCATCTGGAGGGTAAACCTGACATTTCTGTCTGCCAATAGCAGATTGTGAAGCAGACCCGCAGGGAAGGTTTCTCCGTGTTAAATCAACCAGCAAAAGAAATGAACCTTGTGTTACAATCAAATAAGAAACTTAATCACAGTCTACATGTCTGGGTCCATAAATAATTTAAATCTATGCAGCTGTAATTTCAATATATTAAACCAAAACCTCCCAAACAGCCCCATGAAAAACAAAAATTAATATTCTGTTTGTAAAGAAACTGAATATATGTAAGTGCAGGCTTGTTCTCATTTGATCTTTGGGGAGAGAAAGAACTTTTTATGACCTAGAAGGAAAATTACTGTGTTAATGATCATGTGGTGGGTGTTCCATCCCAGCTAATATCTCTTTACTGGAGCCATGGTCAAGTTGACCAAAAAAATTGTTCTAAAGAGTACTGTCAATGAGCCAAGGTCGGAAGTTTTAGGTACATTGTTGAAGGTAGCAAATGTTTTCCCTACTTTTTTAAAAAGTTCTGGATTTATATTTTACTTACCTTCACTAAGTGTTAATGTGCTAAGCGTAAAAATGTTCTTAACAACAGCAATGTTCTTTCTGGTCATAAGTGTATTTTTATATTATAATACTCAAGGTTTCCCTATGCAGTGGTCACCAAAAGATTCTTATTACAAGAATTTGTATTCAATATTAATATCAGAACAATTACATATATTTTTAAGGAAAGAATATTGGATATGCTATGAGGCCTGCAGGCATGTATTTCAAGCAAAACCATAATTGTTGCTGCTTTTCTTCCCCAGCAGAACTGAAATGACATTGTGTAGCATCTTCCTCTTCATCATCATATCTTCTTATTGGCATTTCCTCCCACAATACATGTTTTTGTTCACAAGAGCTTGTTATTAATTTTTGTCTTCACTGATCTGACAGGGGCCAGGGTAGCTGTGTCTCAGAAGGTCAAGGACAGCTTTGGGTGCTGGTGATCCATCCATTCATTGAATGTCCAGGTTCCCCTTGGCAATGCCGCTGTAGTCATCACCTTAGATCTTTGCAGAGCAGTTCACATCCATCAGGCATCTCTAAATCCCTTCTTTACAGTCTGCATGCAATGCCTTCTGGGAGGGGAGGTCTCTGCATGGTGGACATTTTACCCCTTTCAAACAGAAGAATTGATAATTTCAGTGTCTGCTCTGTCTTTTAGTTTCCAAAGTCCTAAATCAGTCTGGGGTTATTGGAGTGTATTCTGTCTTTCAGTTGCCTCAGTTTATCTGCTGCACCTGGACAAATGAATTTCCCCTTAAACAGCATTGCCTACATTGACAAGAGCTCCTTAGAACGGAGTTCAAATGAGTGGCTCTGACATTAACTACTAGCATAATAGATACATAAAACTGGGTGAGAGGAATTTCACCCCGCAAGTCAATGCTACAATAGCAATTGCTCTTTGCTTTCTGTTTACAAAGCTGACAATAGCTTTTCACACTCTGGCCCACTTAACAGAGAGAAACCAGTGATGCTCTATGTGCAATGAAATGCGGTTTTTCAACTTCTTGTCTCTGCAGAGAGACAACGGCTTTATGGAGAGAGACGTTGTGTGGAGGGTTTTTCCACATTTGATGGCTAAACCCAACCTGGGGTTGAATGAGGTCTATCAGATGCATTCTCCTGGCTGATACCAAGGAATTGTACCTGCTCTGTTAAGTTTATATGAAGAAAGCAAACCTATTTAACAGAATTGCTCACATCTGAGAAGGTCAGAAGAGGTTTACATGGGATTTCAGAATAAACGGGAGTTAGAATAATGGGAATCTGCATTGTTCACCTCACCAAGTTGCACTGTATTATTTTTAATTTGTTTTTTGTTCGGTTCACGAAGAGAAAAAACTTTAGTAATGAGTTTCTGCAGCCGGATTCTCTGTACAATAGTGAGGGCTCTGTCATGTATCTTCATTGCTAAAGTGCTTCATACCTGCGTGTCATGCTACACTTTACCAGCACTTTGCAAATCCTTTGCTTTTTCAAGTACTTGTTCTTCTGACAAGAGATATGTTCGACCTGTGTGTATGTGAGATCCACTTGGAACCCATCTCAAATGCTCCCTAGAAATTTCGCCCTTGCTGGAGTAATTGCTACTTTGCTCTTTGACTTAATAACACCTAAAAAGCTTTTTCATTGTAAACAGGTCGTAGCACTTCAGATAATATTGAATCTGAAGAATTTCACTCTTGTTCAAGGCTTGGGCAACTTCCAGAACTGGAATATTACTGTGGATCTGAGCAGCTCTCAAAAGAATGTTCCATTAATTTACATTCTGCAGTGTAATTAGATTGGCATTTGACTAATGAGACTTGCTGAATTATATCTATCTTTTGTTGATGTTAGGAAAGGTGCCCATTGACTCTTACCACCACTTAGCTCCACAGATGCAAACCTTATGCTTCTAAGCTGCCACAAAAATTATGTGTATTATAAACTATATGCAAATTAATCATCGTGTACATAGAAGTGAGCTGATGTAGTAGGACATTGCAGCAACCAGAATTAATTTTGATCACCATTTTGGAAACAATACCCACTTAGAAAGTTTATTGTAGATGAACTAACTCTGCTAAGCCTCCCAGTAAGTTTAATTTTACTTAAAAGTTGCCACCTTAGCCAGCAGAGGTTACTAACCTGGCCCACACAATATTCTGAGTGAGTGGCCCAGACCCCAGCTCTTTGGCTTGTGCTGTTCTGTATAACGTTATGCTTTGTTTCAATAGCTTAAATCTTCCGTAGCTTGAATAAATGTCTAATTTCAGTTGTGAATTAGACACACCTGTGAAGTCCTACACAAGGAAAGAAGACTGGGCATCTAAAAGAGGTACGTCTGCAAAATCTACTGAAACAGAGCCAACTCCCCAGGCTGGTGATAAGAACTCACCAGGTTGGGAAAGGTTTGGGAGAGCATGAGCATGTGAGCCCCAGTTTCTTCCAGTTATAGAAAGTCATAACAGTGCAACTGGAAAGAGCTGAGGGATTTCAAATCCTTCTATTTAATACCCTAGTAAATAAATTGGTCTCATTCAACTCTGCACAAAGTAAAATGACGCTATCTTGAAGATCCAAGTTGTTGCTCTCACCCTACTTAGTAGCTCTTGCTGTAAGGTGAGTTAGTGGAAGGGAGGCAGTGCTGTCTTTTCTTCCTTTCTTGTGAATGCATTTGAGTTTATCTTGACCTTTTTTCTTCTTTTTTTTTTTAATAATTTCAAATGGCAGAAGTGAAATGGTCCATTCCATACCAGTTTATTTTTTTTTTTCAAGTGGTATTTTTATGTTTCTCCTTTAAGAGGAAAAAAAACCCATTACATGTCTGTTTTAACATTTTGTTCAAAATAAACCATGGATTTTCTTTTTTTTTCCTTTTCTTCACTCCTCAGCAGCCAAACAAAAGCAATCAGTTGTTCACACAAGTCCTAATAGCCAGTCCGGCTGATGAAAGCCAAAGCTTTCCTCTCAGATGGGGGAGCTGGAGAGAGCCCAGGAGTGAGGTCTACTCTATAATTTTGATTCTAAGCTCTATCCTTGTCCAGCTCTGGCCACAGTGGCAGTAATCCTCTCAGAAACTGCTGGTGCCTGGCCAGTAATGGAAGCAGGAAAGGAGAAAACCATCCAGTCTTCTTCCCCAGATCAGATAAATGACTGTGATTATAAACAACCTTCTAATTTACAAACAGATCCTTGGAAATGTGACCATCATGAACCAAGCAAGGGGTGAGTTCAGACTCCACCAAGAGGACAAGGTCAGGTGGGCTTTGGCAGCAGGAGAACTAGGCTGAGTAACTTGTGCTTGAGCTTACAGCTGTCTCAGGGAGAGCTCTGGGAGCTGTGTGATGTGCACGAACCTTCTCCCAACACAGACCAATGTTTGGCATTTTCTCAAAAGCTGGAATAGCTCCCAAGGAGCCCTATGTTTAGACTCCTATCCACGAACTAAATTGGACACAAGGAGAGAGGGCTGGAGTTTAGTGGAGATAGATCACACAGGCACTGACTTGGTGGGAAATACTTGGTGAGATGCAATGCAATGCTGCGCCTAGTCCAAACCAGAAATCACATTACGTGCATAAATGTATTGCACATAATAAATTCCTTCGTCACTGCAGGCTGAAGTCATGTTTCCGTCAGATCCCCATATTTTTTAGCTGGGAGCCGATAGGATGTAATGAAATATTATGGTTTCTAACTGCTTTATGCCAAAGAGCTCAGAGTTAAGTGGTTGATAAGAAACAGGCATTGATTAGGTACCCCAGTGAAGTAAATCTGTAAGGACTGGGGGAGACAGATTTTTGGCAGCAGCGGCCAACTCAGTATTGGGATCTTGCTGACGGTAATTTCCTTCCTTTGTAAAATAAGATTCGCACGTGGATTCAGGTAAAAAAGTGACAACGGAGTGCAACCAGTTGTCAGGACCTGCCAGAAGGAAGGGAAAGTTATACAAATATGTGGGTATTGGTGTGACATGGTTCTACCCTAGTTTTCTTCACATCCCATACAAGCATCATAGAATCATAGAACATTTCGGGTTGAAAGGGACCCCTAGAGGTCATCTGGTCCAACCCCATCACTGTTTTAAAAGCCACTGCCCAGCTCCCACCCACACCTCTCAGTTTCTAAGGGCTTTTTTGTCACTTGCTGGAAAAGCGGAGAACTCGCCAGAGCTAATGATGTGCTTGCAGTGCTCACTCATGTGACATCTCGGTTAGAGAACCTGCCTCGAATCTCCTTTCTCCTTGATATGGAGCTGATATTAAGTGACAGGACTCCTGATTGTCACCCAGGATGTCTAGCCATCAAGGTACCGAGGTTCTGAGTTGAAGTAATTGTCCTCTTAATGTCTGGACAATGAAGAGTGCTTTAGAGTGTTTTTGGCCTTGGTTCCCCCAAAAGTACACCAATGCTCAGGCTTTTTTTTTCCTTTCTTTCCCTCCCTCTGTCCCAGTCAATGTACAATAATTATGTAGAGTTGCTCTGAAAATGAAGAGCAGGAGTGCGGTGGGCTGGTTTCAGCATGCTTACTTAGTGCCTGTACTCTTAGGCTGTAAGAGTTCAAGATAAGGGTTCAAGGCTTTGATCTGGCATGGGCAGAGTGGAGATATTTCCAAGGGGAGAGGTTCAGTCAGTAGAGTGATGGCACAGGGATGGACTCTCGGTGAGGATTCATCACTGAGCACCGTAAGGGGGGACCTAATGCCATATACATAAAACTCTTGCCTTCTCTGGTCTTGGGCTGCAAGGCCAGTTTGGTTCTGAGAATACCACTATGTGGGAAATGGCTATTTTGAGATGGCATTTCAACTTACCTGGCTTGAACCAAAAAAATGTTAAATGCATGGGGAGTTATACCAGCAGAAATTATTCCTCTGCATGCACGTGTCAGCATTGGAAGAGGTTTTAAGGCTTTCAGAGTATATGCTATTAGAGCAGTGACGCAGTGCCTGGCTCTTTGTGCCACGCTCTCTCGCGATGCTTGGACAATCTAGAGTCTTTCTGAACTTGTCTGAGGGCAGCCGGACTCTTTCTGCAGACTGCATTGAGTCACAGTTCAAACTTTATCTCCCCAGTGGGAGGGAATGAATGCAACTGGTTGCATGTGGAGTGAAGATAATTTAACCACTAAAATTGACTCAGTACTGGGGAAATTGCTCTAATGTCATGGAGATCACAAAAGTCCTCATCCTGGTATTTTGCCATGGAAACCACAGGGGGATCAAAGGAAAAGGATGCTGTTGCCCATTTTAAATCATGGCTCTTTCTTATAGAGAGGGATGTTTTTGCAGTCATGAAAAGCCACTTCACCACTGAACTTACACAAAGCAGCTCTAAAATCCAAGCTCAGAAATTTCCAGATATATGTGATTGCATGTTCTATCAAGTTCAGAATAAAGGTGCATGTCTAAGGAAAGCAATGCTATGCTCATTGTAAACCAGGTAGGATAGCTCTTACACAGGAGGGATAGGAGATGACTGGGTTGATTTTTCCCTCAGACTTCTTAGGTGACCTTCATCAAAGCCACTTACACTAATTAATTTCTGGGCAGCGATTGGAGTTCCTCATATGGAAGACGTTTTTTGGCAGTATGTGATTATCATCACCTCTATAGACATGGAATAAATGCAAGTGGCTGATCTTCCCTTTCCCCAGCCTTTGTAACCTGTTTTTCTGATTTCTGATTTAATCCACAGGAGGGATCCAGTGAAAGTCAGTATGCACCAGCTTTGCTTCTCAGAACGGCCCAGAGCATTAGACCCTTTGCTTTTAAATGAAATTGGTTAATCCACGCAGAACGGAGGGGCATATACAGCAAAGACTTGTCATCCCTGGTTGTAGATTTGGCCTTTATTAGCAGTGTGAACAGTGGGTGTAAATCAGCTCAAAAATGGGGTGAGCTGTGGAACTGGCCCTATGGACAAGGAAAGGCTCACTGATCTCTCACCGCGATCTATTTTCACTGCCACATATTCATGTGCATTAAATAATGTGTCTTTTATATGAATAATTACTGTTCACTTGTAGTTGCCTGCTGGGCATTTCTCCAACACAGAGGAAGGCTCTTGCACTGTTCTGAGCAATAAAGACCCGAAAAGACAGAGCTACTGAACTGGGCACATAGCAAGGATGAAACACAGACATGATGCAGTGGCAGCACCCTTGGAAAAGCTGGAGGAAGCTGCAAAGCTAAGGTCACCATACAAGGCTCAGGAGGTATCTGGGTGGCATGGTGGGAAAGCTGCCAGGGATGAGCACCCGGTCCCCACAGGCTGAGCACTACTGCTGGGGCTGCTGCTCCAGGGATCATTGTATAATTTGCCAGTGTGTCAAGGAGGCAGAGAGAGATCCGAGCTTTGCAGTACCACCAGCTCCATGCAGGGGCAGTGGAAATGGAAAGGAGGAGTCTTAAGTCTCGTTACCCTACTGGGTAGTTCTGTGCCTGAAAGAAGTGTTAATTTAAATGGCTTGCTAGTGATTTTGAGTCAACTAGCAGAGATTTGGAGGCTTTGCAAAATCTGTCTTTAAACATCAGGCCATGGAGAAACCTACTTTGAGCCCAGAGAGTATGTGAAGGGATTTAAGTTGATAAATTTGTACTCCACATTGGAAAGATCCAATGAGCTCTGCATTTCCAAAAATCAAGGCATTCCTTTTGAGGTGGATAAACAACACATTCAGAGGACTAAGCCCTATATTCCAAAGGCAAATTAAAGTAACAACCAAGCAGCAGGTTCCTTAACCCCAGACCCAGATGTTCTGCCTCCTTTTAGACCTGCAAGTTATTAATTATGCACTTGTGTAATTATTGCTACAGTCAGATGTATTGTGTTTGTATATGCATGTACAATCCTGATGTGGACGGGTCAAGGGTCTAGTTGTAAGAGCTGCAGGCAGGATGTTCTCATGGTGCTCAGCTTATGAATTTACACCACCAGCACTGTGGAATCACCTGGTTGTGACAAGCCCAAGTCAAACCACCGCCTTGAGCTGGAAAATGCACTATAAGAGGACCTTGGTCATCGTATATGCCAAATGTTGCGGAAAGCACTGGATGGAAGCTCTCTTGTGCATCTCATGGACAAAGCATTTTGATTTCTCACAGCGGTGTGGGATTTCTGCAGGTGGAATGGATGGCTCTTGAAAAACTGCTCACAGGTTCTCCTACCATGTGGCCTGGATGACTGGCAGTCTGATGTGTTCAGTCCTGAAGGGAATGAGAACAAACATGTTTTTTCACATATTTTTGGGTTTTCCTATTCTTGGAGGGTGGCTATGAGCTATTACAGTCTGCCAAGGTACTGGGGGGATTCTCATAGGGATGAATTTGAGCAGCACAGTATAGTGAGACAGTTGGAGGATATTCCAGCATCCAACCCTACACCTGTAGCAACACAATGTGTATGTGTGTGCATGGATGTATGTACCAAGAAATATGGGAATCACGTAACATCTCTTGACTGTGGCAAAAGAACCATAGTGTGTTTGTAATTGCAGGATTATTACCTCCGTGCATGACTCCTACTGCCAAAAGACATTGCATCCAGCCACCTAGCTCATGCAGTGGGCTTGCCTTCATTGTGGCGGTTTTGGGGATCACTGGTGCTGGAGCTGGAACTGATTCTTCTGCTGGCACAGATGTTCTCAAAGAAGGTCTCCCATTTTGAGAGTGATTTGGTCGATTTGGCTAACCTTACAAAGTATGAGATATGCCTAACTCTAGGCAACCACCGTACCAGCTCACTACATCCTTCTTAGCCTTTTCTCCTCTGTCTGTGTCTTCTTCAGGACTGAGAAAAATAAATTAAAGCATCAGGTGGAACATCTTAGACACCATGTCTTCACAATGGTTTTATTGCTTGTTTTCAGCAGTGTCAACCACAGAGAAGAACCTCCTCTGAAGCAAGGAGATGAACCAAATACAAAGGAAAAAAAAATAGCCAATTCATTGCATATGTACAGAGTCAGAACAAAATAGATAACATCGGGCAAAAGGCCATGAAACAAGGTGGAAATCTCACCTGTGCTGAGCAAGCAGGCCTGTTCTCACTGGCATGAAGAATACATCACAAGCACCTAGGTACATAAAAGTCCACAGAGGCAGTGAATCTCTGCCAGTTTTCATCAGTCTTTGCTGTCAAAGCCTATTTACAGGAGAGCAGAGCAGCGGTGCTTACAGTTTGAGTCAGAAGAGTCAGTTGGCACCGGCTACTGAACAACAGCTTGAGGTGTTTGAAACAGAGTCTGAAAAATGCACTTTTGAATTCAAAAGTGCCTTTTTGAACTTAATTTATCATCAGAGTATCAAAAATGTGTTTTAGGTTTGTTTTTTTTTTTTTTTTTTAAATGAGCTGTTCAGATTTCCTCTATGTACAAATTTACAATATCCACAAAACTGGGGTATAAAACACTGGTGCTCTGCTGATGCCAATTTGCGTGTCCTAAAGGCTGGCCCTCAGAACCCAAATGGGCGTTATTTCCCTTACAGACCTGTTATGTAGTTTCCAGTCCCGGTATTTGTCTTCTTCCCTGTGATTTCACAGAATGCTAGAAATAACCAGGGTTTCAAACCCAGGGCTCTTCAGTATATAGCACAACACCATGCAAGCAAACAAGGAGTTAGGACGTCCAGACAGTAGGAGATGGAAGAGACGGTCCGGGGGCCCAGGAAACTCCTAATTCTTAAAAGCCATAGTTTGCAACTGTACAGATCTCCAGGGGAAATAACAAAATCAGTCATTGCAATTATACCTCATCAGACTGGTACGTAAATACTGGGTTTGGAGGTGGTGTGAAAAGTTGACTGACGGAAAGAAAATGAAGTGAAATCCATGCTGTTCTGGACTTTGGGACAACTGACTCCATGTACCTGTCTGGGACTTAATTCCTTTCCCTGTTACACCAGTTC
Organism: Gorsachius magnificus; assembly: GCA_034008185.1. NCBI lineage: Eukaryota > Metazoa > Chordata > Aves > Pelecaniformes > Ardeidae > Gorsachius > Gorsachius magnificus. The sequence goes on along the minus strand of CM067082.1, from coordinate 155,448,240 downwards.
AGTTCCAGAATGATATCAGCAGAGTCATTCCAGATTGATATGGGTATATATGGGGACAAGAGCTTGGCCTCCTGCTCTTTGAGGGTCATCTGCAATCAAAGAAGAATTATGGTCCTTGCCACCATAAGCATCCGTGCGTGAAAAGTGCAAAGTTGCATTGTGAGTCAGGGAGCTCAGGACCGCAGTCCTTGTCTCCAAGAGTTTGGCACACTCATTGGCACAGAGATGCCTTGGGAGGAAGCACAGGGCTGTGCCTGGGCTGTGTCAACACCCCAGACAAGGTCCTTTCTTCAGCTCAACACCCTACCTGAAAGCTGAGAGGCTGGGACACAGGGGGGAGGAAGCATGTTTTACATGGGCTTTGGTGTCAAGCCTAGATTCACCTTGAAGAGAATCATAGAATCATAGAATGGTTTGGGTTGGAAGAGACCCCTAGAGGTCACCCAGCCCAACCCCCTGCAGGAGCAGGGACACCTTTAACCAGCTCAGGTTGCTCAGAGCCCCGTCCAACCTGGCCTTGAATGTTCCCAGGGATGGGGCCTCCACCACCTCTCTGGGCAACCCCTGCCAGGGTTTCACCACCCTCAGCGTAAAGAATTTCTTCCTTAGATCCAGTCTAAACCTACCCTGTTTTAGTTTAAAACCATTACCCCTTGTCCTGTCACAGCTGGCCCTGCTAAAAGAAACATCGGAAGAAGAAACATTGCTTCTTGTTCTCCTCTCTTCTGATACCACATGGATTTCCATAGGCTATTTATCAAACCGAGTGGAACTTGTGCGGACAGAATAAAATAAGCTTCACAAAGACACATATTGGCATTTCCAAGTTTGAAAGATTCCCTTTTAGTCTGAAAATATTTCATATTTCCTCCAGAAACCCATGGGGTTTTGCCTTGTTTAAATGCTGTGGTGAAAGTGGAAGAAACAGAGACAAAATAATCCCAGCAAACCCCTTTAATCCCTGCCATGGAGCCAAGCGAGGTTCACTCCTGAGCTTTCTTTGGAACTTCATTTTGCTTTCTAGAAACCACTGGCAGTCTTTTGCTAATCAGCAGGTGCATCTCTCTCTGAAAGTATTTCCATCAGATGGGAGCAGTGATTTGGTTTTAATCCCTCTGCTGGCATAGCCCTGCGACACAGCCACCACCCTGCCTCATTGCTTCTGAGGGGAACCAAGCATGACATTGAGAAAGAAGTAAATCTGCTGATTAGTTAATGTACAAAACTTTTTTTCTTCAGTAACACCTTCCTTGAGAAAACTGTAACTCCTTCCTAGGCAAATAAAACCCCGCCCCGCCCCCCTTCCCCCCCCCCCCAAAAAAAATCAAACTCCCACCAAAATATTTAGGTGTTTCATCTCCTGGGCTTTCATGGGATCCCTTTTTCATTCCGTAATTGCAGTAATGATGCTGCTGCATATATTTTAAAAACTAGTTTCAAGTTAGTGCCCTGAAATTCTGCAACAGCCTAGAATTTCTTTACTGCTCTTGTTTAAACCCTAAACGTGGTCCTATTCTCATTTCTTGCTGCTTACAAGAGGGCCACAGAGCAACATAGGTCCCAGCGGAACAGAAATATCTACAGTTAGCATTGAACCTTGTACCGCTAGACATTCAGACTACAATTTAATTTTTATATTTTAATTGTTCCATACTTATTAATAATTGCTTAATAAATTAATCACTGAAATATAGAGTGACTAATTAACAGGAGGGGCTTGATCTCTCACTGGTATAAAAAAGGAGTGAAGAGTTCCAGACTGGAGATAAAGGAATCATTCCAAAGGCAAATTCCAGTTTAATGCTGGTGTAATTCAGGACTCACTGTAGTGAACTGACTGGTGGAAGTGGGATCAGAATTTGGCCTGATAACTGTAAAGAGTTTTGGAGTCCAAATTCACGATCCTCAAACACACCTGAAAGCCTGGCACATCCAGGTATGCCTCTTAATCTGATTTTGCAGCAAATTAATGCCCTGACTGGAGACATTCCTGTCTTACAGCAGAGTTAACGGGGTCAGACTGGTGCTTTGTGAGCAACAGCAGCAGCCCGGAGCGCTGCATCATGTGTTCTGCATGGGTTCAGGACAACTCAGTTTGGGGTTGCAGTGAGGTCCTTGAGCTCCATTTTATTGATGAGTTGGATGAAAAACAGAGCAGAAGAGGCCAAGTTATCAGGCCAAATTCCTGCACTAAGCCACTTAAATAAGGGCCTGATCCGACTGTCATCGTTCGTTTGATTGCTCATATCCCCAGAGTGAAAAGCTCTGATTTCACCACCGACTCCTCTGTTCCCCTGAAATACGAGGCCAGCACAGCTGGGCTGGCACCTCTGCGCTGCCTGCGACGCTGAGATCGCCATGCCTGTCACAGCAGGTATATTCCACACATCCATTTAATCTCTCAAACACCCTTGACAGCGTAATGGTGATGCGGCTGGGTGTTTGGTGATGAAATAATTGCAAGTGGGATGCCTGGGGGCACTGTTCCTGGCATGTGAACGTAGTCAACATTTTTTGAAGGAGACCCTCAGTTTAAGTTACATTCTATCTTCAGGCTCCCGTGCAGAATAAGCTGGTGGTGCAGCTCAAGGGCCAAAGGAAGGTAAATAATCAGCCAAATTTTTCCCTGTCGTGTGTCTGAAAGGCAAGGCCGTTCCTGCTGCCTTTGGCATACGGTTGATGCTGGCACAGGGCTGAAATGGAAGAGAAGCTGTAAATACAGAGCAGAAGGCCCTCCTGCAAGTGGAGTTGCAAGCACAGGGAGAGGAAAAGGAAGGTGAAGAACAACGGAGTGAAATTGCACAAGGTGTCTCACTGCTCATGGCTCACAGACATGGACCTTCTGCCCCGGCAAGGCTGCCTAAAACAGAAGGGAAAGGTTTCCCTCTCATCTCACAAAGGAGGCTGCTGGTAATGGTGCATCCCTTATGCTCAGCAGCTCTGTGCTCCAACTCCTCCTCTGCTCGCCTGGGACCTGGGATTCAGACTCACACCTTAGGCACCTCCGTGGATGCATTAACAAGGTCAGGCGATGCTTCTCTGCAGCCCACCAATTCTGCTGGCTATAAATGGCTACCATGACAGACGATGAGGGTGAATGGCATTGCAGCTTGATGAATCAGATCTTTCCCAGACTGAGGTTGATTCCAAATTGTGAACCAGTGAGAGGAAGCATTTTATACTGAGTGGAACAACTTGGAAGCTGAGAAAGCGCTTCCCCTTGCTTCTTCTGGGCTTACTGGCAGCTAGCCATTCACCTGGTGAAATGCAGAGCTGGGTCAAATCCTTGCTTTCAACCAGGCACAGGAGAAGATACTGGTGGGAATTCTCCAGCATCGTCTGTGCGAGTCCTAATTCAGGCCTGAAACCATTCACCAGAGCAGCACGAGCACCAAACACAGAGAGGGTCCTTGCCTCTGAGAACCTCATGAGGGCTTCAATGGGGACTTTGCTCCTGCCATGTCAGGGCACAAAGGCTTCAGTGCAAGAAACATGGGGAAATTTTAAGCATCCTCTTGGTTTCTCTGGATTTTGGGAATTAAGAGAGCTGCTAAGAGAGGATTTTGATGATCTTACGGCATGTCATGTTGGATTCTAACAGCTAATGATACAGTTTCAGCATAACGTGGCCATAAGAAAGATGGCTTGCACCTGGCTAGCCTGGGGTCTCGTCAGCACTTTAATTCCAGGACCACAGAGCTCATTATGACTACATTCACAAATACCTACCTACCCTCTTCGGTCTTGCAGGCTGGGTAGCCATGGCTACGCCGTGACAGCATCTGAGCTAGTTCACTGGCAACTCATGAGCGCATGCCTACCCTGCAGGGCAGCGCTATCAGAGTATCTCATGCCCCTTACTGACTTCAGCCCTCTACACTTTTCTCTGTCCCACGTGTGGAGAAATACTTTGGAAGCATCGAGCTCCGACGATAACAGGTATAGCTCTGGGGAGGATCACATCGTGGAACCACCGTCCTCTCAGAATGGAGAAAGGAACTGGATGTCTGGATCTGCAACTCTCCTCCTGGGCTCAGTGCAGTTTGTGGGCAGTGAATCACAGATGCTTACAGTAAGCAAACAAGCAAGGAAAACCAACCCCAAACCCACCAAGTCAGAGATGCTTCCCTTCAATGAGCTACTCTTCATTTTGAAGAAAAAGAAGTCCAGGTGCTGTTGGTAGATAAGTCAAGACCTCTGAACTCTGAAAGAGGAGCCCACCTTCCGTTCCATGTTCATGCATTGGTGACCCAGACTCTCCTTCACAAGGACAGTGCCATGACATATTAGCGCCCAGTTACTAAGTGTACACATGAGCTGGGCAGGGATTTCCCACCCCCAGTGTAAAACGGGTGCAACCCCATTTGATGCAGTTGGGTGGGACACACACACGAGCATCCACATCCTTGTGTTCTCCATCTTCTGAGTTTGGGATTGCGGAGATTGTCCCAAATGTAGTGCCCGGGAGGGTTAGCTGCATGTGATGCCCTGCGAGCCGCCAGTCTGGCATGTCAGAGCAGGATTTGGCTTCACCCCCTCTCCTTTGCACCTCCACTAAGAAAAGAAAAGAAAAAAAAAACTATTCCCTTGTTTTTAGCAGGATCTATGTGCATTCTTCAAATAGGGATTGCTCCTATATGGAAACTAATAGGCCTTCAGAGATGAGGTAAAATACACACGCACATCTTAAAGATCTAACAATGCCTTCATCAAAGCTCCCCGTAAAAACTGAAGAAGAAATCAATTTAATAGCTCCTTCACTCCTTCCTGACTCCTGGAGTGCCAGTTACGTGCTGAGACAACCTTGTTCTGATGAAAGCAATTTTGCTTGCTGCTGTGATGTTAATTTTTTCATCTGGAGAGCGGCTCCTTATGGCGGGTCTGATTCAATTAAGGATTACAGGGTTCTACATCTCCCTTTCCTGGCAGTGTGTGCTAAGCAAGTGCAAACGAATTACAGACCAATTGTTTTCCCCTGATCCCTAATGATCCCGGGTGCGTTAATGCACCAAGATCTACGGGCGAACTTAAAAAATGAAAACCGCAGCCGTGCTCTGCTTTTGGCATCTGTACCTGGTTTTTATACATGCAAATCGAGTTCCCTGCTCATTGAAAACAACCGAACAAAACACGAGGTCATGAACATAGCGCAGAAAAGGGCATTCACGCTGTTCCTTCTCAGTGACCTGCTTTTCCAGAAGGCACCCAAGGGTGCTTGGAAAGCTTTTGCTAATGGGGATGGTGGGCAATTAGCAGAACACACTGCAGCACTGGGGCATCCTCCCAGGGGCTTTCCTGGGGCTGCAGATTCACCTTCACACGTGTAAAACGCAGAGGCGGGGCCCATGTGCTGGCCTCTCCCCTTCCTGATCACATTCCTCCTGTCCCCTCCCCCTGTGTCCCTGACTCTGTCTTCGTGCCTTATCACCACCTCTTATCAACAGGACTTTTGGCACATTCATAAGTTTGGCATTCTCCCCCCCACCCCCACCCCCTCACTCTGCTTCTTGCCTCCCTCTCTCCTTTACCGGCTCATTTTTTTAAAAAGTGCAATTTATCTGTTTCAGAGATGCTGGTTCTGGTAAAGCCACCAAGGACTCAGGCTCTCCCATCCCTTATCCCCCCCCCCCCCCCCCCCCCCCCCGTACTTCATTATTTGTCACTCATCAGGATCTCCCAGGCTCTCCTCAAGTGACTGGGACCTTTACTCATAGTTATCAACCCCGAGGGCTTGAAACTTAAGAGTGAAAGGTCTGAAAAGAGGGAGAGGAAAAGTATTTCCCTGCCTCTTGTCTTGTTTGATATTGTTCTGGATGCCAGCGGCTTTTCCAGTTTTGTGTCATCTGTTGGCTCATGTGGAGCATGTCATTTCACAAGGCTTTGTCATCCTATGGCCGATTCCTGGGAATCCTTCTGTCTCTCAGTTTCTCTCTTGGATGCTCAATGCTCAGAGAGCCTCTCCCCATCACACTAGAGAGAATTCGGCCTGGAAGCCTGAGCACCGGCGTGTCTTTGGTGAGCACTTGGTCAGCATGGAGATCTGGGTGCTGAAGTTGGTGCCGTTGCTGCCTAAGGAAGGGTGGTGATACTTCATGTCTGAGCCCAGAAACCGCTCCAGGTGCCACCTCCGCCACTTTCGCTTGAGTTCAGCTTGGACCTAGGTGGTAGAAAGACAAGCAAATCAGCAGAGGGGAGCATCTTCCATTGCTCTGACTTGAGTAGCAATGGGTGAGCCACCTACCACAGGGCCAAGAATTATTATATAAAGGTCACTAAACTCAACCTCTCCAGAACTTTTAGCCATGCAGAAGAGCAGTCATGCTCCAGCCAGTGATCTACTAGAGCAGAAATCCCTGAGATTCAGCAGAAGGGTGAGCACAGGCAATTGCTTCATCTGATACAGCGAAGGCACCAACTACTTAACTTTAATGGCAATATATTCTGTGTTTTGTGAGTACAATTACGATTTTTTTTTTTGCTGCCCTGTTTTTGTCCAAATACAAATGATTTAACCATAGCTTGTTTGTAAATCTGTTAATACAGCTGTGCTTTTTTGATAGAAGCTACTTGTTCCGGCTCAGGGAGTTTACACACATCATCTGGTTTACACCATCCAGATTCAAATGCTGAACAAATCTGGCCGCTGTCCCTGTCCCCTCCTGCAGCCTTCCAGTGCAGATTTTTAGATAACAGTATGAATTAGATAAACCAGCTGTGTCTGAGGGGCTCTGGGATCAGCAAGCACAGGAATAGTACAACACCAGGATGCAAACCCCAGGACGGGGAACGTGGGAAAGGCAAGATCAATGCCTGTAAGGCACAAGCATGTTCACCTGGCACTGGTCTGTGCCTAGCAAGTCACATCAATGCCTGTTTTGGATCGGTTTTGGATCATTAATAAGTTTGTGGGGTTCTGTCATGCTCTGCGCAGGCTTATTGGCAAAGGTCTCTGTGGAGCTGGGCTGCCTGCCCTGCATGCCACTGTGTGATGGCCACATGGCATCAGCACGGCTGAAAGCAGCATCAGAGCTGTAAGAGAGCAAATTGTGATTCTGGACACTCTTTCTCTCCCCAGGAAGCTGGAACACAAGCCCAGATCACAGCTGCTTCTTTCTTGTCCATGCTCAGTTTATTGAGCTGAAAGTGCTCCAGCTGACAGCAGCTCCAAGTTTTTAGCTGCTCACACCTACTTGGTAGCCCTTCACGATACAGGTTTAATCAGTCTCTGCTGAATTTCTTATGGGCAGATGGAGCATGGTACAAAAATATCACTGCACTAACGAGCCTCCATCTTGGCACTGGGCCTGATTCTGTGGAGGATTCACTGAGACACTAAGCATGACGAGGGCTTAGAAGATGGGCTTTATCTTTTCCTGCTGAAGGTGGTCCCTTTGGATCAGGGTTTATGCAAGGTCATATGGAAGTTCTGTTGATGCTGTCTTATGAGTAAAGGAAGGACTCAGCAGAAATGGTACAGTCTGCACTAAAGTCCTAATAAGTTTATTAATTGTCCTGAAAACTGTCAGAAAAATGGTTGAGTCGCTTTTCTGGAGTGAGCAATCTGACATGGAAGCTTCCTGCCAATAGGGTAACATCAGGAAAGGGACATTTCTCAACCCACTCTCCACAAGCATTCAGTTTGCCTTAGCTGCAAACATTAAACAAACAATATTGTTGATCTTACCTCCCCATTGAGAAAACAGTACAGAACAGCCACCACAAATCCCTAGGGAAAAGGAGAGAACAGGCTTTTAGCACCTTATAGCTGATATTCCCCTAGATCCCAACCCAAACCCACTGCAGCCTTGGAGAAAGGGCGCACTGCTGGGGGACTGCTAAGGCGCCCCTTAGAAACCACTTGACTGCATCTTCCCTATAAAGGGGGCAGGGGAAGATTGGTTAAGGTACCTTGCAGCAGATGTATGGGTGTGAGCTCAAAGATTGCTCCCGACTGGTGTTTAAAGCCACCATAGAATCATAGAATGTTTTGGGTTGGAAGGGACCCATCAGTCAGCTCAGCTCTAAGAGGGGCACTTGGTCATTCAAACTTTGCTGCTTGCTCTCGTCAGCTGAAACTGGGGAGATTTAAACATGCTCACTAGAACATCATCAAGGTCAGAATGATCTTAGATGTGGTATGGGGCTAAACTGTTCCTTTTCCATCTCCCTTGCAGTGACACCTCATTTTTGTGAATCTCGGCTTTCACTGAAAAAATAAACCAAACTTATCTCTAGACCTTATGGTTGCAAACACTAAAGACAAGAAGTGAGTGTAGGTCCACTTATCTCTCAAAGGAGAGACGCCAGATGTGAAGCTATAATGATGTAGACAAAGACCTTAACTCATTCACCACTGAACAAAGCATGCCACTGACACGTGTACGGCACTTGGTGTCTAAGAGATCCTGCTTGCAGGCTCTGAGAAGACGAAGTGGCTAGAGGTGATTAATGGATGGATGCAATGGGTTGGAATACATAAATAAGTACTTCTTTTTATGCAGCAGCAGGGCCAAGGTTTAACAGCCCAACATGGGAATTGACTGAATTGAAGTGTGTAGGAGGGTCGAAGAAGCAAACTTCATCAGGGCTTCCTGAAGATTAATGCAGAGAACAGCCCCATTATCCACCTCGTGGTGAACCTGCCTCCTACGCCAATGAACTGGAATCCTGCTTGAGCAGGATCTACAGGCACGACTTGGTTTATTAACAAAGGAGAAAGTTGATGCAAGTCAACTGGTTGAAGACAGACTAGGCTTCTGTCAGTGGCCAGAAAGACACTCCTCCCAAAGGTGATTTATCTCATCTTACACCATGTAAAGGATATATAAATGGAACTGAGGTGCTAATTTTTCTCCCTTAAGTGCAAAAAACCTAGGGGGTCTAACTTATAGAGGTACATTTTCTTTTCAGGTGCCTAAAATGAGGAGGAAGAATCTCCTTCTGGAGTTCCATGAGGCAAAATATAAAATTATCTTCCATCTTGGCCAAGCTGAAGCAAGGAGTTTTTTCCCCAAAGGTACAAGAGCAGTATTGGGCATGTCCAGGAAAACCTCAGCTCACATGTTTGCTTGTTCCCTTGTCAAGCTTGTTACACTTCTTCCTGCCAACAGACCTGGTGACTGACTGGTGGCCCAAAGGGTGGCTTACCTGGAACGACCCAACCACGAGCTCAAAGACCAGCTTAACTTCTGCTTTGAAATTGTCAGGGAAGAAAGCAAACATGATGTAGTGAATGCCAAAGAGAGGGATCAGCAGCAAGGTGGACTTGGCCAGCCTCCTGTTGGAAAGACAAACATGAGTCATAAGGGGAGAGGGAAGAGGAGCTAAAGGGTAAGCCGATGAGAAATTCTGCAGCTGAGACCTATGCAACCCCAAAACTTTAATTTACTGCAGTACATATCTGTTGATTACCTGGATCATGATGGTGTAGCCTGTATCATGCATGTTAAGTGCCTTTGTTTGCCCTTAGGAGATGTGATATGGGCCTTACTTACCCCGAGGTCCTGGGAACATCCAGCCTTTCAACAGCAGCCTCAAGCGAGGCAGCATCAGGAGGCTGCCCTTGCCTAGAGGGGAAAAAGTGTCTGGGGTACAGCGAAATGGAGGGTTTTGAGATAGCTCCTCACATCCTAACCTCCCCAGGATCCCTCTGATGACTTGGGCTGGGATGCAATGGCATTGGAGGTGGACCCTCAGCTGGGCATAGCCAATGTATGGCAGTTCAAACTAACCAAGGACCATGCTGGGATCATTTCCACAGGCTTTCCTCCTTGTATAAATATATACATGCCTCCAGCTGAGGCAGAGTAATCAGCCCTAGATTATTTCTCCTTGGCCTGCAGACTGCAGATGGTTGGTGATTTCAGATGTGGTGACAACATAAAATGTGACATCTTTATTCCAAGTTACTTGAATGGAGGTATTTCTTTCTTCCTTCTCTCTTCTTCCCCTCCCACCGGAGCTTTTTTCATCTCTACAAGCTAAATCATCATCTAGCGCTGTCTTTGTTTGCTTGGGATTTCTGAAAATTACAGCTTCTGGGAGAGAAATGGTATGTTTAGCTCAGAATAATGACAGGCTATCGCACAATGAATGTCTCCAAAGGAGGGAGATGAACAGTATTAGTGCTTAATGGCATCAGGCTGGGTAATCAGAGGTCTAATTAAGAAGAGACGATAATTTATTAAATTTAATCATTATTAAAATATAGCTGATGGAAATAAAATGAAATCAAGGACCTAAGGATGCTTATGGCCATTTTGCCTCCCTTGGTCACCTACAGCCTCCTGTGTCCCCCTCTCCCAGAGGCTTCTGGAGGAACTGAAGCTAAGGCTGGGATGTTGGAAATACTTGTTCTATCATCTGCAAACCCTTCACCTCCAGAGTCCCATCAGGCTCGGTCCTCCCTGGACCATCTGCATTTGTTTGCCATCTGCATAAGCCCACTAGGAAGGCCGATGTACCAGCTTTATGCAGCTGATCCTCATCACTGTATCTCCCAGGAGACCTTTCCAGCTTTCCCTGGGCCTGACCCAAAGACAGGTGGGCATTAAGGTTGTGGCTGGAAGCTGTGGTTCCCCAGGGAACACCTGGTGGCTGAAAAGCAGCTGGCTGCCACTCATTCCAGGCAAAACGAGTGCCTGTAGGAAGCCGAGGAACGTTCCAGGAATTTGCCTTTCCTATCACATCCCTCGCTAGTGGGCACATCCCTGCTCATAGTAAGTAGATCCAAAATCTGAGTCCTCTTGGATGTCTTGCTCTGCCAGAGGACTGTCACTGCCATTGGTGACCATCAGGGTACCATGTTCCTTCCTGTCAGAAGCAGCTCTGGCCAGTGTGACCCACACTAGTATGACTCAGCCCTAATTCCCCAGGCTCCTGACATATGAGAAAGCAACTCATTTTCTAAGCAGATCACAGTTCATTGAATATTAATACTGGCTTTGCAGAGATCTCTCCCCTCTCCTCAGTCTTTCAGAAAAAAGTTGACCTGGAGAAGATCAATGTGATGCTACCTTCATATATCATACTCAGAGAGGGCTGTTTGCAACCTCCAAAGGATTAGAAAATTTTATCTTATTGTTGCAGACAACAGTGTGGCCTCAGTAATAGCATTTTTCATCCTGGAGGACCTATATGCGAAATCTTAGGAGACCCCTCTCCAGTTTGCACAACTCCCCAAACCAGTCTCTTGCCCCCCACATTGAGCTTCCCCAGAATATTGAGATGTTTTAGATCTCAGATTGTCTTCAAGGCAAGGCCCCTATGGTCTATCCGTGTGCTATTTAAAAGATCCCCCTGAATACCACAATGAGGAAAATCATCTTCCCCAGTTACGGTGTAATTTCTCCCAGGAGGCTAAAGCCTGGCTGTGCAGACAGCAGAACTGCTTGGGGGATTGTCCAAAGCTTTTTAAAGCTACCTGCTGGAAGCCATGGCTTCTCCAACAACTTATTACATCCACTCCCAGCACAGGGTGCACTTCTCAGACCCACCCTCTCTGACCAGATAATACATGGTGACACGTAATTTAGGGAAAACACATCTCCACTAGCCCGCCCTGAACCTAATCCTCTCCTTGGGAGTGGATAAGAGTGACCCAACACTTTAGTCATGCTCCTTGAACGCATAACGGAAAAGTTACCCAGAAAACTTTGATGATAATATTGATCTATGAACATGTACAGAATAGGAAGAGATGAATTTTGCTCAAGATTTCTGTTGCAGAAAACAACTTCCGTTTGCCTGAAATGTTGCTGTCCTATTCTTGCACATGTCTCTGTCATTTCCAGAAAACTGTTTTGGGAGACTTGTTTTCACAGTTTCCAATACATTAAAGCCCAGATCGCTGTCTGCAGCATTAATGAGTGAGTCAGCAACGCACCTGAACTTCCAGCCTGCAGCTAAACTGAAGCTGGTTGGAATGGAACAATACTGTCAACATGTCAACGTGTTATTTTTTTACAAAATAAACAATATAAAATAAACAAGAGAAGGAGGGAGAAATGCAAATGAGAGATCCCTGATGTTGCTAGTTTAAGACATATTTATTTCAGATTTGGCAGGAGGAACCCACACGTATCATTAGCAGCACTTTTTTGCTAAGATCTCTTGGGTCCTGCAGGCCAATCCCCTGAAGCTAGCAGCAGCATTTCAGGTAATAAGGGAACAACATGTAAAAGAATCCAGGCATGTACAATTGCAGGTCACATGCCTGATGGCATTTATAAAAGGGTCTGGACCCCAGATGTCCCTACAGCTAGCTGTCTACACATTGAAAATGTAGAATTGCACTGAGAACTCCCCTTGGTGAGATCCAGCCTTCAGATTGGGACACTTAATATTAATTCCCATAGGAATGCGTGGTATGTCACATCCCACTGCAGTCAATACAATCAATGGAGACTTCCAGAGGCCCTGGAGAATCTGGCTGGTGGCCAGCTGCCACTGTATAAGGGTACAAGTCTCCCACAGGTCTTGGGCCATATATGCCAGGTCTAAGCAAGTATCTTAAATGCCCTAAAGCATCTCATATGGATTGGACACCTATAAGTGAGCAACTGATTCATGCCCTAATGGAACTGAGATGTTTTTCCAGGCAGAGGAGGAAGGGGAGGAGCTGAAGATGTGAAGATTACTTCAGCACTGCCTCCTGTTTGGCAGGCCAGTGAGGGGAAGTCTGTGTTAGTGCCCTGATGCGCTACATTTGTCATTTGTGTTTACAAGGCAAAGCGAGCTTTCCTGGAAGCTCCTGCTTCATTGGAAAATGTGAAGTAAAAAGTCCTGAACCCAAAGCTCAGCATGACATCCGAGGTAATCTGGGCATAACCCTTCCAGTACATGTTGGCAGCACCTCCACTGAGATGAATGGGAGCCAACTGCTCCAGGCTGCTGCTTAGTACTAGAACATATTTCAATATGCTGATTTAATCTATGTACCTGGCCAAAGCTGTTGCAATCCTGGGGGTACAAAGATACAATGCCCAATTGGAAATACATAGAGGGGGGTGATAGAAAGCACGGGGTCTGGCCATGTTGTCGTGTTACGATGACAGAAAAAGAGGTAATTGGCTCTGGCTGCTGCAGGGAGAAGTTAAGGTCAAAACCTGGAATTTCCTATCATAAATCTGAGAATCTCTCGAGGCAGATGAAATGCATAATTTACCATCACCAGAGAGAAAGACTCAGTGTCATGGCTGGTCAGTATTTAAGGACCATATTGCTATTGTTTTCCATCTTGCAGAAAGATAACTAAGCTCAGATTCTTCAGGGTACCAAAGTGCACAGCTCCCTCCAAAGACAAGGATTTATGAGCAGCGACCATGTAGACACTGGACTTTTTTCCTTTTCAGTTCTTTTCTAGGAAACATTTAATAAATACCCAGGATAGTTGATATGCTGAGCCAGGACAGTGGCAAGATTCAAAAATAAGCTGGTCTGAACTTTTATTTTATTTGCATTAAAGCCAGAATAAATCCATGCAGATAGACAGATTTCTCGCACTCTTAAAATACTGCAACTAAGACCAGTCTTGGCCACTGCGACAGATGCTGATCTCACTTGCATGTTGTTCGTTGTAAAAAGCCTCATAAAGGTCAACCTTATGTCCCTGGAATAAAAGTATTATGTCAAGCAAAACTTCTGAGACAGTGCTACTTCTCAACAGTGAAGGGAAACGCATTGAATCAATCCAACCTAGTTTAGGGGGCTGCTCTAGGGTAAGGCAAATTTGCCATAGATTCTACTGAATGTACTGATTTTCTAGATCTCTGCTTCTTTGAAAAAGGGAGCTGAGTGCTAATTCACAAAAAAAAGCTCATATACTGTGGACAGCTACTCTTGGTTCTCCGTAAGGGTCCCTCTGCCTTTAGAATCCAATAAACATTAAATATACACAGAAAAATCCTATTTTCTTTCATGATTCTTACTGTTGCTCTCACTTCTTCATCTTTAATCCCAGGAGAAAGCCTTCTGGCCTGTCTGTTCAAAATGACATAAAACATGCCCAGCCGCTTTAGCAAATGCCCCATTTCCTGATTTCTGATCAGCTTTAATCAATTAACAAATACTTGATTCTGATCAGTGCAGACAGATGCAATAGTGAACTAACAGCCAAAGAGGTTTCCCTAAAACCATACAATATGGTTAAAAAAGTCTAGGACTTACGAATATTGGCTGGTTTCATTGTGTCCAACATCTGGAGAATGCAACTTTTGGACTAAGATACGGATGATGCAAATGAAGAGGATGAAGTTCACCTGTTGGGATGGGTAGAGAGGAAACAGAGAGAAATACAAAATCAGGATTTTTGTCCAGTGAAAAGAGCCGACAATTAGAGGGGAGTTCCTTTCACTGCAATATTTTTGCCATGGAGCAAGCTGTTGTTAAAAAGCCATGAGCAGAGAACCCCACTCTGGGACCACATAGTAAACCGACATAGGATGGCAGCCATCTTGGGCCTGACATCAGCCTGCTTGGGACTTTGTGTCATACATCCCAAGTATGATGATGTCAAACCCATAGAGCACAGCTATGCACGACGTCCTGCTGCGCGAGGGAGTGCCGACGACAGGGTGGGGAAGGAGCCTTGGGAGTTAGCAGAGCGACGGACGTCAAAGCCCTCAGGAGACGGTGACATGGGATCGGCTGCTGAGCATGTCAAAGACTGAGGCGGTGAGCCAAGGAAACCAAACCAAAACACAAAGCAGTATCCACTCAAGCGGACCTCTACTCAATGCTATTGGGCATGTCTTCTCTGGAGAGAAGCTGGAGACCTTGTATAGCAAGGGACAGACCTCAGTGACACAGCAGAAAACATTCTCTCCAAGGATGTTAGACCAGAGAAGTCTAGCTAATAGCTAGATTTTAGATGGTACTGCTAATAGCTAGATTTTAGATGGTACTTTTCACTCAAAAAATCTCAAAGTGCTCCACCAACATGCTCAAGCAACGTTAACCTTATTTAATAGCAAAGGTGTAGAGTTAGGAATGGCTATTTCCTGAAGGCACGTAGTAGATGGCACGAGTTGAATGCAAATCTTGCTTTTAAGGTCCTATCTGTTGAATCACGCTGTTATTCATGCAATATGTACAATAGAAGAGCGATGACAGATTTCTGTGGACTTAGTTTCAGTTTGGCACGCAATATCTTTGTTTATCCTTTCATGGTTAGTGAATGCACAAATGATTCTGATTTTTAGAGACTCAATGGCTGGAAGGGATTGTGTTAACCAGCCAATCTGATTTCTTGCAAAAATAGATTGTAAAACTTCCTCCAGCAATTCCAACACTTATCTCCACAACAGGTGAATAAAGTAGACTGAAGCACATCTCTCAACTAGACACTCACTCTTCTTTCAAAGGCAATGAGTGATTGGAAATTAATTGCATTTCTTGGTTATGATGCATTGCTTATTCCCTTTTTATCTATCCCATGCCATTTGTCATAGTTTCTGTTCATATTTATTTGCTTATAAAAATGGTTTGCGTCTGACTTGGTGGCAAGTCAAATTTATCAAACCAGCATTATCTAGTTCAATTACTCTAATGAGCATTGATAGCACACCAGCTGCAGCACTGAAGGTAAGACTGGAGCAGTTAAATACCAACCGTGTTGGCTCGAGTGGTCAAGCGCAAACATGGACACAGGGCAGTGATGAGTCAGGTGGAGTATGACTTAGAGGTGTAGTACAGACTTAGATTTTCATGGTAGAAGATATGGCTATCAGGCTACTGGAGGAGTTGTTTAGTTTATTTTTCAACCTAAAGTATTATCAGAGGCACTTGATCTGTTCCCAGTGCTTAATATCTTACATATCTTATATATTTCTTCCTTCCATTGAGATCTATGGTTTATTCCCACAGAGACAAAGAAAATGTTGCATTCCTCCCTGAAGAAACCTGCTGTTCATCAGATAGCAGTTATCATGCCCTTCCTCTGTGCCAGATTTATATGATATCTGCAGAAGGAAAATCAGAAATTGCTGGGAAAATTTCATTTGGCAATGAAAAAATAATTTATTGGCGAAAAGAAATTACAGACTCATCGATCTGAGGAGAACAGGGAGTATTTCTTCACCAAAAGGTTATCTTGGGAAAGGGAAACACTATCTATAGCTTTATATGATGATATAAATATTTTGAGATGTGCCATCTAAGTATTGTATTTCTTTCCAGTGAGGTGAATAGAGTAAGATGTAATTATTCAAACTGTTTCAGTTCGGAATCCCTGTATGACAAATGCTCCACAAAAAAGTCTTCTTGTAAAGGTCATAATGTACGTGGCATAATAAGAATGTATGCCTAAGAAAAGATTTCTGCTTAAAAGAGATACATTTTGTTTCATTTCTGTTGCATTATTTTTCTTCCTTTCCCACATACTTGCTTTCATTTAAGAAAACTCAAAGCTAAGTTTAACTCAAGTTCATTTAATTTCAAGTTTTGGCTTGATACCTGACAGAGGAAACACATAATATTCAACAAGGATGGAAGGACTCAGAATTCCTGAGACGTGTTGTGGTTTCTGTGGTCAGAACTGATCATATCCAGACAAGCAAGAAGTCAAGCACTTCTCTTGATTTATCTGGAAATTAGCCAAGCTTCTCAAGAACTTGCTTTAAAAACACATAGCTGGAATCCAACTTTGTACTGCACGCTATAACGAGAGGCAAATATCTGGGGGAATTTATCTAACCTCTTTGTATCTAGGTAGAAATTTATGTAGGACTCATCCCATTTTACTTTATAGTGTTGACATCCACAACTGAACAAGTCATCCTGGGCTCTGCATACGGCCAGCTCAGAGAAACAAAAACATTCATGATGCAATTTATCTGATCGAATTTAGACATCCAGTGAGTCATTAGGCAAGATGAGCCTTTCCTGGATCTCTAACCATGTTCCTCAACCTCCTCTGGCTACACACACCCACGGCTACTGCTCAAGAGTGCCCAGGGTGACTAGCTGAGATGGAGGTGGTCAGAGTTAAATCAAACGAGCTCCACCTTGGTTGTTTAGAAACTCAAGCTCTTCCCATGGTCAATGCTTAAAGGTAAAGATGTTTATCCAGAGGGTGAGCTTCCTCATCCTCAGACATTCAATATAGAGCAGGATTTTATCTGTTAATGCATTTTTCCATGGACATTGACAGAACACTCCGCAACACTCCTTCACCCCCCACACTTAGTATTAAAGATGGCTTTGCAGCCAGCAGAATGTGCTGATACTTTACCAAAATAGACACCAAAATAGGAGTTTTAATGATCCACCAGAATGAAGATTCCACTATTTCTTCCCAGCACCTAAAAAGAAACAAAATCAGACTTAAAACATCAAGCAAAGCAAGCAAGCAGCTATGTAACCTTCTCCAATACTTGGTTTCCCTAAATGCTAAAGATGGCTATGCTAGGTTATATGAAGAGGACTAAACCTGGTGTGCATGAACTGGGAAGGGCTGAAGACTTGTCCTTCAGTGGCTTTAAGTGCTGGTAGGTAGCAGTGGCCCCAGATATAATACTGTGAGCTCTTTTCCCCTTGGTAATGGAATAGGCTGGACGATGCTATCTCAGGGTTAATGTGGGGAAGGATGGTGATTCACTTTGTTTCTCCTACACTGAGGTCTCCTACAAGTAAATGCTATCAAACCCCACAGGCTCACGAAGCCTCCAATGCTTTCCACCATCACGGACAGGGGTTTTGTTAAGCACAGAGCAATTGGCACCATCAATAAAAAAACACATGCCCATCTGAAAAAGATGATGGCCAGTCTATGGTGGGGTTAGTCATGCTAAATCTAGCTAGCTGCATCCGAGCTATGGATCTAGTCAGACAAGTCCATAGCGTCCAGGGTGTGATTTATTTAATCCTGAATTCAGAAATGTCTGCACACCACTCACCTAGGTCATCTGGCACTATATTTTACAGCTAACAAGGAAATGACAGAATAGGAATGGCATGGAAACGACTAATATTGCTTGGGACACATTTATCTGCAGACCTCATATGAGTCAGGTGATTGGAGATGCGTTTTTAGGAGACCACTCATGAAAATCGGTCTCCATTCATGTTTGAAGTAGATTAGTGGAACCCATCGTAGACAGTTTCACCTGGATTCAGCTCATCTTGATCAAAATGTTGACAGTGCAAGAAATGGTAGATGAAGAGAAGCACTTTTAGGGCACAGTTCCTGAGACCTATTTTAGGCATCAACTTTAGGATGAAAAGAATTGCACTCCGTGGACTACACCGACTAAATGTCCACTAACCATAAAAGGAGACTGGAGCGAATTGCTCAGATACACATGCTTATACTTAGTCAGGTGCATGCTGCCCTTTCATTTAGAACTAAAGTGGCCCTAATTATGTCTAGTGCACTTCATTTTTAAAATAAATTCAGGCAGTCTGAATGAAGGTCACTTCAATTTGGAGTTAGAATGTTTAAATAGAAGCTTAATGTTGTTTAACCAATCTTACATAATTAGGTTTTATTTAATCTGGATTAATTTCCTGTAATTTTTCTCTGTAGGTAATTTTAGTATGCCAAAAAAATCTATGTTAAGTATTAGCATATCCTGTAAATTCACACTCTGTTTTACTTGGCACAAAAACGTAGAGCTTTAAAGCCTCCAGAAAATGCAAAGAAGTCTGTATTTTTATTAAGAATTGCTGGAGCTGAATGGGAATATGTAGTAAGAAGAATTGGTATCCAGACTGTTTAAATCCTTTGGTCTCTATCTCATTGTAGAGGCTATTTATTAACAGAGTAAATAAGGTCAGTTTTATGCAGATAGAATGAAACCATAAAAAAAAGTCCGCAGCCCTCAGGAAATGTGTTAGCATGACTATAAATCAAAAATGCAATGAGAAACCTGAGCTGCTTCTCTTACTGAAATGAGGACAAATCAGGACACATTGGGAGAGGGAGAGTGCACGGGAGAAAATGGAGTTTACCATATGCTGCAAATGCAAGAAGTGAGGGCATGCACAGGGAGTACATAATTAAGCACCCGATTCGGTAACTCTCTGGCGTGTTTTCTCATAAAAGCCTTTCCAATTACTATAGTTTGACTGCTTGAGTAAAAGCATGAAGGAGGATTGCAGGATCGGATCCTATTTACTTGCGTATATCCTTGGATAGCTCTGATATCTGCTTCATTTACTTAGCTGGATTCTATCTGCTTCTTATATAAGATATCAAAGGCTGCTGCTAGGTTAAAGAGGATGAAGAACAGATCCTAAGATCTGCCTGGGGAAAAAAAAAAAAAGAGTTTTTAGGCTTTTTCTGTGGGAGAGCTAACGGGTGTGTTTATTATCTGCTGCACAAGCATATTTAGGGTCAATTTTGCAGGATGCAAAGCTCTGCTCTGAGCACGGGGCAGCTCCTCAGCTGATATCTTTGTTATATACAGGATCACAGGGCCAAACACGACCAAACGCGACCACAAATTCCCTGCAAATATCCTGAGCAAGAGATTGGGAAACAAAGAAGGTGAGTGACTGGCCTAAGCTGACATAACCCGTGTGTCTTCAGGGAGCATTTCCTGGTTGATGGTGGCAGGGGAAAGCCTCCGCTCTTCTCTGACCCCCGTTAGGGTTAGGGCAGGATGGCTGGGTTACTGAAACCACAGGGCTTTCCTTGGCCTTCCTTGGAGATAAAGGAAGGAAGAATTATAAAGGAAAGGTAATTGAGTCCACAGGCTTACCCAACATCGAAAAAGTAAATCTTGACAATAGTCCAAGCAGTGATGAACACAGAGGGGGCACCTGACAAGAGAAGAGATGGTGTTACTGTCAGAAATCATCATCAGTGCTTTCAAGGCTGTTCTCCCCCACTCTCCATCTCTCCCAAGTGACTGAGGTGATGCCTTCCCTCAACAGTGGGCAAATGCTTCGCATTTTCAATGCTCACATGCCAAACAAGCAACATGTTGCCTTTCTCTTGCACCGGCCGTGTAAGATGAGTTTCCTGTAGCTGCTCCCTAGCAGATTTATCTTCTTGTTGCAGTGCCTACAAAAAACCTTCTGATGGGGAAATGCAAGGAATAGGAATCACTTTAGACATCTACAGTGTGGACACCTGTATCTAAGCCACAGGCTCTCTTTAGCATCAACGGGAAGAAATATGTCCTTCTAACACAAAGGTCACCTGAGCTACTTCAGATGTTTGCTTTAGGACAAGAAATATGTCCTTGGACTCCCTTGACTGTATTGTCTGGATCTCCACTGACTATAAAGGGAGCCTGGAGTGACAAGTTCACATGTAGATGGCTGTAGTTGGCCTCCTCACCTGGCCTCCTCACTCCATAATCTTCTGCCTGACTAGGATGGTCTTGTTCCATCCTTGTGGTGCCTCTTTTCTCTGTCTCTTGCCTTTGATTAGATTTAGATTGGAAATAACTCCAGGAAGGACATGTCGCCTGGTTCTGTGTTAGTCGCAGTATTGTGTCTTATTACCGGAGATTTCCGAGTGCAATGGTAATAAAACCAGTAATAACTGTAATGAGTGAGTCCAAACTAGCAATTCCTGCATGATCCGTTTCAGATCCGTCACTGATGCTCTTGCAAATGATGGATGACTGAAAGGCCACAAGATCCTTCAAGCACCTGTCATTTTCTGGAATTGCCCTTCCTCACCCAAGTGACCTCAGAATACATTGCAAGAGATTTCCTTTAATTTGAAATCATTAGCTTCATATATTTTTCTTTAAAACCTGCCAGCTCTTCTGCGCTGAAAGGAAGGGTGTCTATGCACAAGGCAGGTTTAAAGAAGGTCTGACCTGGTTAACTGCATCTGAAGCAAGGCCTGCTAACATCATCTCTTCTTACGCTTATAGCACAGAGAATCGTCTCTTCTGCAGCGTGAACCCAAGCGTAACTCCTGTCACTTTCGATGGAAGTTACCCTACAGTTAACTGATCAAATCATGAGTCCACGCGTACCCCTGTACATGACACCATTTTATTTTTTCTTTTCTTTTCAAGATTCTTCCCTGCTCTAATTATTTCTCAGCTTCAGCTATTCTGCTTACTTATCCATACAACTTCAGCTAAATGGCTTAAAGGGGAAAAGAGATCTCTGCTTCCTCTTTGGAGAAAGAAGAAAAGTTGATCTGATGGGATTAATTTGCATAAGTTTGCAATTCAGCTCTGAGTTACGTTGTGAAGAGTTTAATACTGTCTTCCTTGGCATTTTCTCCCTTTTTTTTTTGTTTTATTTTACTATTTTGTTTTATTTTACTTTATTTATTTTATTTTATTTTATTTATTTATTTTATGCGTTTGAAACTAGATTCCCATTAAAGCTGGAGAAACCACCAATGCAGTAAGCAGAAGGTTATCAGCATTAGTACACAGGCGATGGTCTCTCAGGATAGCTAGCTGGCCTGAATTCAGTAAAACAAGGAGAGAGTGACAGACTGCGGTGTCTGGTTCAGTCCAGGAGTCTTGCTTTGCTGGGATCCATCCTTACAATTTAAGGTCAATGCATGATACCAACTTTGGGATCCCAATCAGGATCAAAGGACTAAATGACTATAAAGGTGATGAAGGAGTTTCAGGCCCACAGTCCTTAAAGACACCGAGGTCATTAACTATCAATTAACTTAGCACAAACTACGCTCTTAAATACCTTTGAAGATTTATGCTAATGCTGTTAAACAGCTCTGGCCATCACTTGATCTTGCTCCTGGTTGCACTAACCATCCTTGGCAGCAAGGTAACATGTGCACTCTATCTCTGCCCTGTCTGAGCCCCCAGGTTTGTGGATTAAATTGCTGTTAAAAATGCCTGTCAGGGTCAGATCTTGGCATCCAGTTTTGAGAAGATACGTACCCCAGCCAATCAAGATGTACCACCAAAAGTACTTCCTCTCGGAAAAGAAGGAGATGACCAACAGGGTGTGAAGATACAGCCCCTCCACCAGGAGCCAGAAGAAATTTGCCATGACGCAGTACTGGAAGAAAACCATCATGGCTTTGCAGCCTACCTGGAAGAGAAGAAATGAAGAGTGGTGAACTGCAGCATGTTTCCATAGTAAACTGTATTGGGTTTGTGTGGCAAAGTTTTGGTAGACGGAGGAGGGGGAGGCTTACAGGTGTGGCTTCTGTGAGAAGCTGCCAGAAGCTTCCCCTGTGTCTGACAGAGCCAATGCCAGCCAGCTCCAAGATGGACCCACCGCTGGCCAAGGCCCAGCCCATCAGTGATGGTGGTAGCACCTCTGGGATAATGTATTTAAGAAGGGGGAAAAAAAAACCCTGTGCAATTGCAGCCAGGAGAGAAGTGAGAGTCTGTGAGAGGAGCAGCCCTGCAGACCCCCAGGCCAGTGCAGCAGGATGAGCTCCAGGCACCGGAGCAGAGATTCCCCTCAGCCCCGGGTGCCCCCGGGGGGGGCCCCCCCGGGCCCGGGGGAGCAGATCCCCTCCTGCAGCCTGGGGAAGACCCCACGCCGGAGCAGGAGGGTGCCCGAAGGAGGCTGTGATCCCATGGGAAGCCCACGCAGGAGCAGGGTCCCGGCAGGACCTGTGGCCCTGTGGGGAAGCCCAGGCTGGAGCAGGTTTGCTGGCCGGGCTGGTGACCCCAGGGGCCGTTGCTGGAGCAGTTGGTGAAGAACTGCAGCCCGTGGGAAGGACCCACACTGGAGGGGGGACTGTCTGCCGTGGGAGGGACCCCAGGCTGGAGCAGGGAGGAGTGTGAGGAGTCCTGCCCTGGGGAGGAAGGAGCGGCAGGGACAGCGTGGGATGGACTGACCCCAACCCCCATTCCCTGTAGCCCTGTGCTGCTGGAGGGGAGGAGGCGCAGAAAATTGGGAGTAAAGTTAAGCCTGGGAAGAAGGGAGGGGTGGGGGAAGATGATATAATATTTAGTTCTTATTTCTCATTATGCTACTGTGATTTCATTGGTAATAAATTAAACTGATTACCCCAAGTCAATTCTGGTTTGCCCATAATGGTAATTGCTGAGTGATCCCCCTGTCCTTACCTTGACCCACGAGCTTTTAGCTGTATTTTCTCTCCCCTGTCCAGCTGAGGAGGGGAGTGATAGAGTGGCTTTGGTGGGCACCTGGCGTCCAGCCAGGGTCAACCCACCACATAAACACACCAAATTACCACTAGTCTTTCCTCTGTGTGTATCTTTGGGATTGCTTTTTGCAGCACCTGAAGCCCTTATGGAATGAGCTCTATGGTAAAAAGCCAAAAGCCCTACCAAGTTTTTTTGGGGTGGATGTGCTTGACACACATTAATCCCCTGCATGGAGAGAGCAACATCCACCCTTGAGAGAGCCAGCTCAGGTCTGGACTCAGTTTGACTGCATGAGCCTGGAGATGCAGCCAAGCTTGGAAACCCCACTGAGCAGTGACAAACTGAGAGGCTGGACTGTGAGCCCTACCAGCATGGTGCTGCTCTTGGAAGGGTTTGGATGTACACCTGTGGGAAGCTGGCTTAGTGGCAGGGTAGATGCCCTAATGTGCAGTCACCAGCCTCTCTGCTCTGCCAGCATTTGTGGGGCTGAGCTGTGAAGCAAACCATTGCACAGGTTCAGGACAACGCCCCCCAAAAAAGGCTCTACTTTGAACGGAGACCAACTCAGTGACTGGTTTATGGTGCAGCCAACAAACACTTAGTTCAGCCTGATGGACATGGTCTGCGCTGGAGAGTAAACAAGAATGGGTGGGAATATCTTTTGCTATTTTTGGCACTAAAATCAGCCCCTTGAGGATGACTTGGGCATCATGGTTCGCCCCCATCAATCTCAGTGGGGCTGCCTGCTAGTATTACCTGGCTCCCTAAACCCAAAGAAATGAAACCTCTGACTCAAACAAACTGATTCTCCAGGATAAACCAAACAAACGAAACCCAAAGAAGAATCTGTGTTAATTAGCCCTTGAAAGCAAAGTCCAGTTGTAACCACTCCATGGCCTGCTAGGCACTGCAAAAACTGAAGGAGTTTGAGACATGGGTTTGAAGGAAGCCAAGTCTGCGAAGAATTGTCAATACTCAGTTAGGAAAAGAAGGACTGGGATACATATTTTTAAAATAAAGAAAAGGATAAGAAGGAGAAGCCGGGCGAACACTAATAGACATGGACAGATTTGATTGCATCAGAAGGGGAGAGATTGGAAAACGGAAGGAGGATTCTTTTTCTTCAGGAAATGAATAATTAAACACAGTAACTTGTGGTGTGAAGATTTTGCTGCAGCACAGGTAATGGGAACAGTCACCTTAGAAAAGAAAAAAAAAGTCAAAGGGAAATTTCTCTCTGGCACTAAGGGGCCAAACCCACTGCAAAACACCTGAAGGTAGAAATCAGCTGCCTGAAGAAGTATGTCAGCCCTGGCCACTGCCCCAGCACATGAGGCATCCACGTCCAGCTGTGGCTTTCCAGGAGATCACTGGTTGCATCATTACCTTACCATCATCCCTGAGATGTTGATTCGGGCAGTAGCCTCGTCGCCTTCAGTGAGTCTGCTTGGGTAACACCTTGCACTTGTTGGGGCAAGGGCACGAGGATCTGGCCGCTAGCACTCTCCGGTTAGCGACTGTTCCCTGGTGCTCTGCACATGCACTATGTTGAATTTACAGCAATAACTGATTTGCACCAGTGACAAGCTCACACTTCCCCCCCCTCCCTCCCCTCTCCTGCTGAAAACAGTTGCTATGAAACACACTGGTTAAAAAGAGAAGCGTGGAAAGTGTTTTCTCAATGCCACATGTTTTGGAGAGGGACTTGTCCCCACCGATCACTCAGAATTAATTCAACCCTCCCCTAGCACCTGCCGGTATGTCACACTGGGGACCCTCATGAGCTCCAGCTAATCAATTTTAGATGCACATCAGCTCCCTCCTGTGAGGCAGAAGCGGAGACTTGCTGTAGGGTGGCGATGGGGGAAGGTGGAGGTAGAGCAAGCAGTTAACTCCCAGGGAGGGAAGGTGACACAGAGCTGAGCTGACAAGCACTGGGGATCACAGAATCACAGAATCGTTTAGGTTGGAAAAGACCTTTAAGATCACCAAGCCCAACCGTTCCCCTAACCCTGCCATCCCACCACTAAACCTTGTCCCTCAGCACCGCGTCTGCCCGGCTGTTAAATCCCCCAGGGATGGGGACTCAACCCCTTCCCTGGGCAGCCCCTTCCAGTGCTTGATCACCCTTTTGGTGAAAAAAATTTTCCTAATGTCCAGCCTAAACCTCCCCTGGTGCAACTTGAGGCCACTTGGGGATGCATCAGCGCCTTCCCTATGGCAACCCTATGCTCTTTGCTTCTCCCTGCTATTGTATGCATATGGCTGTGTGACATTGGCACACCTCATTTCTTTTACCCAAAGCCTGAGTGCCTGCTTGGTGTGTCTGCAGCCAGTGGGGGTTTGCTGGTGTGAGTGTACTCAGCCCTACTGGGGCTACTGAATTCTTGTACAGTTTCACTCTATCAGTATTTGGCCCTAATTCAGCAGCTCACGGGTGAGACATGAGGTTTAAAGGAGCAGGATTGATGCATCTCAACCACACGCTCCTCAAACATGGATTTGCTTTGGGGATTGAACATTAGAGAATCCTTTCTGGATGGCTGCATTGAAGCTGTGGCAGAGGCATGAGGGCAGAACACGTCACAAGGAATTCCAATACTTTACGGGACCAGGAAAGGCTGCTCAGAAAAAGTGCACATGATTTTTGCCGAACAGAGACTCTCAGGTGGGGATCCCCAGCCTGAGTTTGCAGAGCTGTCACGGAGAGGACGCTCTGTTGAACACAGGCTGTGGTAGCAGAAGCCCCAGATCTGGGTGCCCAAATCCATCACCTCTTCTCCCAGTACTGGCAACCAGTGCTTTTGTGGTAGTCTCTGGCTCTACCTCCTTCCCTAACGTGGTGGTGGCTTGTCACAGACCTGAGGTGGATCATGCACATGGGCAGCAGCTGGGTTTTGGCAACTTCTTCTCTGAAGGACCTGTAGCAGGTCAAGTCTTTGCTCCATGCTGAGGGATATTTGGCTATTTAAGCAGTCGCTACCAGCCCAGGCATTTTTCGTTTTACTTGGAGGAAAGATATTTTTATGCATCGTTTTGAGCACATGGCAATAACATATTGCAGCCACTGTCCCATCTTACAAATTAAATCACGGTGTTTCCTCAGTGCCTGGGCTTCTTGCCACTATTGCCTACTCTGGGTAAGTTTAAACCAGACCAGATATTTCTATGAGAGATGCAGTTTCACTGTTGACTGCAATTTTGTTCTTCCATTGAATCCTCTTTGACAGCCAACTCAGCGACACATTTGGAAAACAGCCCTTTCTGGCTTTTAAGAGACCTTATTACATGCAGTGCTTAGTAATGGTCTCTACCTTCCTAATCGATAGAATTCAGCCTCAGAATGGCTGTTATAATGCTGGGAAATAAAATCCACATTTATGTAAGATGCTTTACCCTTTAGATGACAGACACTAGGCAGCGATGAGCTATTACATCTCACAGAAGACTTTTTCCTTAAAGAGCAGACCTCATGATGTGTCAGTGTTGAAAAACTAATACAGGCTATGTTTAGAAAAGACATTTTCAGCAGCAAAAGCAGCATTACAGCACTGCTTTTTCTATTCTCTCCCCTTCCACTATCTCATTTACAACAGCGTATTTGCCCGTCTTTCTCCAGGGATCTTGCCCTGCACATGTGCACGTGAGATGCCCTGAGATGGTCTTCCTTGGCTTTGCGGACCGCACATCTACCCAAGCGGCTCCTCTCTGCTTCCCCTTTTTGGGACTGCATTAGACATGGATCATTTGCCTTTCCCATGAAGGTCCCCTCCCTTTCCACATGTGCTGCCGGTGACTAACTGCTGAAATGTATTCTGCCTCCAGCCAATGAGGTGTAGAAACCTCTTTGACCCCAACAAACGCTTTTGTGCTTCTCTTTAAATTCCTCATTGTCAATAAGAAAATTTAAGATTGATTTATTGTAGAATGATGTAGAGGATGAAACAAAGCATGTCTCAGACCTATGGTATAGGACAACCCTCCCTTGCCTTAGTGTACCCAACCATCTATGCACCTACATTTACCACTGTTTAACTGAGGACTATCTGAATAGGAGACATTGTGTAAGAGTCAGATGATTAAAAGTAGACTGCTAGTGTCATTTTAGGCATTGCCAAGTATTGTGTTGCTCCAGAAGGGGCACAAAAATGATCTGAGGGCTGGAGCACCTTTTCTATGAGGACAGGTTGAGAGACCTGGGCTTGTTCAGCCTGGAGAAGAGGAGGCTGAGGGGAGACCTGATTGCGGCCTTTCAGTGCTTAAAGGGGGCCTATAGGAAAGATGGGGAAAATATTTTTAGAAAGGCCAGCTGTGACAGGACAAGGGGTGATGGCTTTAAACTAAACCAGGATAGGTTTACACTGGATATAAGGAAGAAATTTTTTATAGTGAGGGTTGTGAAACATTGGAAGCATTCAAGACCAGGTTGGACGGGGCTGTGAGCAACCTGACCTGGTTAAAGATGCCCCTGCTCCCTGCAGGGGGGTTGGGCTGGGTGACCTCTAGGGGTCCCTTCCAACCCAAACCATTCTATGATTCTATGATTCCAAGTTGGAAGATTTCCTGGGAAGACCCTTAGGAAATTCACAGGCATTTTGAGGGGTATGAGTTGCCCATGCTCAGATGGCCGAAGTCTGCCCTTTATGGAGAATCCTTGCTGAGATAGCAAGACATGGAAAAAATGTACATATTGCACTGTACTACTGTCCTGAAAGGTTGGCTTCCTCAAATGTAGACAAATCTTTGGAATAATTACTACTATTTTGCTTTTTAGATCAATACCCACACCAGTACGAAGTGCATACAAAATACTGTCTTTCTGGCCAAGGAGCGTTTAGCATTCCCCGAACATGGGTGTGAATGCCTACCTTCTGGATAGGAACCAGGCCTATGGCTCTCAAAGAAATGACTTCATTTCAAAATGAGGGGCATTTATTGCCCTCTGAGACAGCTGCCCTGAGAAAACACCTATTTATTGTCTAACAAGGCAATAGAGAAGGCAGAAGATACCACATTTGCTTTGAAAGAGAAGGAGACTTCTTACAGTCATTTTAGGGCAAATATTTAATGAGCTGTTGATAGGAATCTACACTGTCCTTCCAATAAGGAGATGGATGAGTAGGGACAAAACACGTGGTTGGTTAGAAAGCTGGTGTGATGTTGAAATGTGCTTAGTTAAGAAGCTGGGCAAAAATTTTAGGGTGTCAATAGTGGGTGAAGGTCAGAGCTATATGGAATGGTGGGAAAAGCAACAGAGCTACCCCCCAGCCAGCATGCAGAACGGCATACACATGCTACATGAAAAAGACAGCCCACTTTGTCAGATCATAGGAATAATGTGCTCAAGATGCAACCAGACTTTCTGAGAAAGAGGCAAAGAGAAGGGACATAAGGGTGGGAAAGATAAGACTGAGTAATAACCTTACCAGATTTCTTCCCTGTGCCTAGTAGCACTTTATACTTTCAAATCATGTTAGTCCCGAGAAAAAAAAAAATCTTTCTCCTACAACTGATGTAGTGACCAGCTGATCCACCCAGAAAAATGCAGTTCAGATGCTGGCAGCAGTAATTAACACAGAGCTGAATCTGTCATTGCATTAAATACACATATGTCATACACCTCAGTGATAATAACTCTGCATGAGGTACCCCTGCTCATTAATAACTGCTAAGGATTGTCAGTCTTGACCAGCTGCTGAATTTCTCTTATAGTTATAGTATACATATATAGTATATATATAGTATATATATAGTATAAGCAACTTAGTGGCTCTGAGGTTTTGAGGGAGGTACACACACAAAACCAACACACGTGCATGCATCAGCCTCCTGTGAATGCAACAAAATTCTACAAAAAAAGAAGGTCAATCAGCTCCACAGGAATGCTGCGGTGCATCAAAGAGCATCCCTACACTAAAACAAGTCTCCCTTCTCTTCTTCATTGGGGATATGGTGTGTTACAGGTTTAGGATTTGGGTCAAAGAAGGATTTAGATCAAAGACGTAAAAGGGCCACCTGCCTAATTGATCATACTCCTACCCAACCCATCGTAGCTGGCCTGGGAATACATTGTGACATGAACAGTCTGCCTGAGTCTCATTGCCCCAGTCATGGAAATCCCCATCATGAGACCTGACCTGTCCCTCCCCGTGTATGATCTCTCCTACACATGGATATGACCCCTGTGCAGACCCCGTGTTCCCTCCTCGTACCCTTAAATTCTGCAGCTTCCTATGGAGTGGCAGGTTTGTGGCAGGGCACCAGGACATATTTTAGTTAGCTTAAACATATATTTAAGACATCATATGCAATCCTGGGAAATGCTGCAGCTCCTGGCATTATGTATGAAGTTGGGACAGTTTCTTCAGCCCAGTCCCCGGTGCCTTCGGCAAAAGCGTGGGCTCAGATTTGCCTCAATCATGAAACATGGAGGCCTCAAAATCCCCTTTAAGGTACTCAGGTCCTTTTACCTGGGCTACCACCATTGATGCAGGAGGAAGAGATTTACACAGAGATTTCTGCAGGCTTCTTCGACAGAAGACAAATGAAAACTCATTTTCTCAGTGACAGATTTATCCAGCACTTTTCTTTTACGTTGTCCAGAAGACATGACCTATCTGAAGGGCTAGCTGCTGAGTGACTCACGCTGAACTTGCCCACAGCAACAGCTGCTCTTCTCCCCAGCCTGGTCAAGGAGGCTTCCTCGGTCTTATTTAAAAGCTTTTTATAGATCCCACTCGTGATGCTGTTGCTGGGGCACACCTGGAAGATGGGGTAGCACTGAGCAAGCACCGCCTGCTTTGGAGATGCTGAAATTAAGGTCTGAAAGCACAGGGACTGGCCTAACCCTACATCTCCATAACTATAGTGCCATTTTAGACACTCGTCTTATAACTAAATTCAGGAGCCTCAATTGTGAGCTGATTCCCACTTCATATGTCCCTAAATCAGATTGAATCCCGTCCCAGCTCTTCTGTTGAGATGCCCACCTTAGCCAAAGTATAATGTAATCTCCAATGATGATGCAATAACCAAAAAATTGCTCTGTTTGTAAGATATATGGTATGATTAATTCCCCATCTCACTATCATGGCACTGGAATTCATACAACTGACATATCCAAATAATTTATAACTTAAATATTGTACAGCACTGTTCATAGTTATGCATTGTCCATCAATTTCTGTGCATATTGCATGGAGCTGTCAGGATAGATTTAGCTTCCAAATACATGTTTTTGTTTTTCATGGGGTATTTATCTCTTCTTTTAATTTTACTTTTATTTTATAGAATCATAGAATCATTTAGGTTGGAAAAGACCTTTAAGATCATCGAGTCCAATCATAAACCTGACACTGCCAAGTCCACTACTAAACCATGTCCCTAAGCATCACATCTACCTTGCTTTTAAATACCTACAGGGATGGGGACTAAACCACTTCCCTGAGCAGCCTGTTCCAATGCTTGACAACCCTTTTGGTGAAGAAAAAGTTTTCTTTATATCCAATCCAAATCTCCCCTGGCACAACTTGAGGCTGTTTCCTCTCGTCCTATTACTTGTTACTTGGGAAAAGAGACTGACACCCACCTCGCTACAGCCTCCTTTCAGGTAGTTGTGGAGAGAGATAAGGTCTCCCCTCAGCCTCTTTTTCTCCAGACTAAAGAACCCCAGTTCCCTCAGCTGCTCCTCATAGGATTTGTTCTCTAGATCCTTCACCAGCTTTGTTGCTCTTCTTTGGACACTCTCCAGCATCTCAATGTCTTTCTTAAGACTAATTCTTATAAGAAATAAGACTTATTTCTTATAAGGTTGTTTATTCTCTGAGAGAAAAAACTGTTGATGGGAGGAATGAATACACTGTACTGGCCTAGGTATTACTGCCCCTGTAGTAGAAAGGACGGGTGAGGATATTCAATGAGCTTTGCCCTGGGAAGATGCTGCCCAAGCTGTATTGTTTATGGGAAACAAAAAGAAAACTTCTCTTGCCTGCTGAAGTAGGGATTTTCAGTCCAACTAGAGGCTACAGCAATCTTCTTTTACAAGTCACCTTCATAAAGAGAAGAGAGGTAGTTTTTCAGTAGTGACTGTCGATCCTGGCTTGGACCTCTCCTGAGGAGGTGGCTATGATGTGATTTTGTATCTTTATAGCCTCAGGCTTTTTCTTGTCTCATTCCCATGCTCAAGGCTATTGGCTTTTACATACCATCTTTTCACTACGTAGTTGGCTTTGACAGAAGAACAGAAAAGCATGCCACATCCACGCCCCTGCAAAAGAAACTCCAGTAGAGAAGACATTTCCAGAAGTTGACTAGGCAAATTGAAAATGTGAATATCAGTTTGTTACCTCAGATGCCTATTCTGCAGAGACAATTTGGCTACATGGGGTAATGATTTGACCCTACAGAGGCCAATGGCAAAGCCCCTGCCGTCTTCTACAGGGCTTCATGCTGGAGGCCTAATTTGCAGAAATTTGGCATTATGTCAATGGAAATTGTTGACAGAAAAAACAGCTTCTTCCTGGGTGATTCTGTTCCTCCAGAAATGAGCCCTTAGGTCAAATCAATTTGCTGAGCGCAAAAAAAAAAATAAAAGGAAAAGGAAAACAAAAATGTTAACTTACCCTTAGCACACCCAACCTTTTGTTTAACAACAGAAAAAACCAAATTAAAACAAACAAAATAAGGCTTCCTGACAAAAAGCCATCACTTTTATTTCTTCCCTCCTTTTAATTACAGTTGTAGACTAGATTGAAACAGGTTAGCAATAAAAAAGCCCAACAAGGTTTACGTTCTACTACAAAAGGGAATTGAGGTCTCTTCAAACAAGAAATCTCCTAAATCAACTGGGTGCCTTTGACTCCTTCCTTCCCTCCCTATCATGCAGTCTGACAAGGAAGTAATTTTAAATGATGAATTGCTACACTAGCGGGTGGGTCTGCAAATTTTCCTGGAAGATGCATGGAAATTTTGGGTGTTGAGGACTTAACACTATCTATGGATAAGGAAATTTGACTAAAGAAATTCTTAAAATACCATCGTGATAGAAACAAATTGGCTTCTGACTGAGGCACGTAGCCTTCAGTCTGTGAGGGCCTAAGCTGTCAAGTTCAAAGCCTCTGCTAAAGCAATTTCTCAACTATCAGGAATTATAACAAATAAAAGACCTTCATGGGAATAATCATCTTATGTCTTGATGATGGACCCTTCAGCTCCTGCTGCTCTTAATGGCTTCAACTGTAAATCAACCCTACCAAAAGTACAGCAGACAGCTCAACGTTACGGAATTCACGGTCACCATCTATCTCAGGCACAGGAGTAAGAGGCCTCAAACACACATTTTCCCTGTTAACATGCTGCTCTGCATCAACGGTGCCCCAGAAACATTATGCAAGAGTGCTCTTAAGCCTTGGCAATAGCAAATTAATTCAATTTATCTTAACCTGCTTTCCTCTAGGTCACAATACATTACATTTTCATGTGCCCATCATTGCCTAAAAGCACACACTGGAATACTTACTCTATGTCAGCTGTCACTGGGCAATTTATTAAGCCATTATAACCTGGATTTGTGTCTGAGCTCGTTGATTTGTTAGCGCTTTCATAAAGCAGAAATGCTGTTTCTAGACTGATGAGCCGTGCTGTACAGGCATACGCACACACACACACACACACACACACACACCACTTCAGCAAGCTACGTCTTGCCTGCTCCCATCAAGACTGTGGAAGGACGGAGACATTAGGAAGAAGTTGTGGGGCTCAATCTCGTTCTCTTTCTTGTGCCACCAATTCCACTTGCACCAGGGCCACTACACAACCAGGACAGACTATGATTTCTCTGGTTAGAGTGTCATTTCTCTAGCAATAGCTCAATCCATATGGACCCCAAACTCCTATGAGATAACCTTGGCCTTTCTTTGTGCTTTCACCTCTTTAATGCCGGCTGAAAGCCAGCTGAAAATGGCAAGGCATTTAAAAGTCTGTCTCTGCTAATGTGGAAGTTACATGAGACAACCTCTATTTTATGTGCTGGCAAAACAGCAAAGCATGGCAGGGTCAGATCCTGCACTTGCAGAAACCTTGCGAACTCTATTAAAATAAATGGAGCTGTACCAGCTTACACCAACAAAAAATGTGATTCACATGACTGCACTTTATGCTTTGCCCACTTCCCATGCAGGCTTCCTCAAATACAATGCTATCTGTTGAATTCAGTAGGAAGCTCTTACATCTGCTTTTCCTCACGTAAGAAGCAAGTTTAAGCCCCATGACTGTGATACTCAAAGCTATTTAAGCATTTCTCTTCCGCCGATTTTAACAGGGGTTATGTAACTGTCAGTCTTTGAGGGACTTGGCCTTTCTATTTTGTCTCGTAGGAATACTCGTTTGTTTTTGGGGGCAGTCCTGTGAGCATTTCTAAGATGGTGATTAGCTCTAGCTGGTTTAGCCTCTGCGTCAGATGACTCAGAGTTAAGTTTTAGACGTAAAAATAGAATTATCTCAGTAAATGGGGTAACTGTCCCTATTTTGTTCTCATCAGTTGCAGAATAATGGCACTTCTGAAGACATCTTCAGTAATAAGGCAAGTCAACCATCAGGCAGCAACTAAAGGGAGAAGGTGATCAGAGTTTTAATAATGCCCTTCTCTGCCCTTGTCACGTTTTCTCTCATTGTTTGCAATACTGTGTCACTTTAAGGTGCCAGCCCACGACTGGGGCACTGCTGTGTCAGGCACGATAAGGTCATTTATGCAAAGAAAGTTCCTGCTCTAGAGCTCTTCCACAGTCTAACCTTAAGCCTTCACTCCCGGTCTCATTGAACTCAGTGGATGTGGGACAATTCCAGAGCAACGGGCTGAGCTACTGAAAAGGTGTCAGCTGATGTACTTACACATTTTGGGGACTGACCCAACTCCAATTAAAGTCAAAGGAAAGATTCACAATGTCTTCAGACAGAGTTCAGCCAGGCTCGTCCCTCAAGCCAGTCAGCCAAAGATTAACAGATGCCCAGCTGTGCTGCTAAGAAGAGCTCACCCTCCTCTCTGTAGGTGGGAGTAGATGTCTTTCCCAGGGGACATAACCCAATGAAAGGGCTGAGTCTCTAATATTAATTTCATTTTTACACAAGTGCATAAAAAGGTTTATTTTCTTCCATCTCTCCAATAGCCTGCATATCGGGACAGTCCCACATGAGGAAGAGGATATGGATCTGAGTAGCCATGGATGGGGGTGCTCTCAAAAAGAAAATGTGCCTGTCTCCAACTTTCATATATGAAGTTCATTTAGGGGCCTGTAGCTATTATCAATTTGGCCTGAGGAAGCTCATGTGAAAAAAACCCCAATTTTTCACACTGAAAATACGAGATATGCGTATATGTCCACAATGGCTAAAAAGTTCCACTCGCCTTTGCAAAAAATTTTTTGTTGGAATTTGATTGTCTTATTGGAATACAAAAGGAAAAAGACAAATGATCTAGTCTCCCTTGGCTGAATCCTCAGCAAAGGCAAATTTGCAGAGCTCAGAAAAAGTCAGCCTGAACTCAATCTGTAGAACCTGATCTTTGTTTATATCAAACTGTCAGCTTTGTCCTCAGCTAGGCTGGAAATGTAAGTGGTTCATCATTAAACTAGGCAGATATTACAGTAATGGAACTATATCAAACCCTATCCATAAAACCACAAAAAAATCAAATGGAACAGCAATTGAAATGTTCAGTTCAATCCTTCTACCAGGTTTGCTGGTTTGGCTGCTGTGTTTTGCAGGGTATTCTCCAGGGAGAGAAGGAAAGATAAAGGCAAAGTGTGGGAAAGCCAAGATGGAAGGTCACTAGGCCTAAGAAAACTAACGTGAAAAACTAAAACTTGTAAGGATGCTTCTTGAGTCTGGCCGTGAAAAAACCCCAGAAGAACGAAGGCAAATACAGCCTGGGAAGTGGCACAATTTTTCATGCGGCATGAGTAATTGTTGGATGCAATAAAGCCACGTGCGGCAAGTTTGCCATCAGAAATGACCGATTACTGAGGTGGAATGTATTCTGAACGAATCAAAATGAACAGTTATTGAACAAGTTGGAGTGGGTGATTACACAGACTGCTCCTAGCCTGATCAACTCTACATCTGAGTGCTTAAAGCCCAGACTGACTAACACACTTGAGTATATGCCTATTTTTAAGCAATTTAAGCCAACAGGGTGATTCAGTTACACATAATTACAGACATACTTTATGACTGAAGATATGACAGAAAGAGAGAAAGTTATTTTGGTCTACTAATGACTGTTGGTACCTCAGGCAATATGCTGTGTGTACATGTGGCCACAAAACTCCTCTGCTGTTTTGACCCCCTCTAAAGATTCAAGGTCCCTGCAGTACTTTGTTTCCCAGTGGAAAATCCCACTGTGGACTTTTGGAAGGCCAGCCTTTTCTGAAGGTCAGTCTACATGAGCCAAGGGATCCCCATTGTGCCTAAGAACAAGCCTAATTGATTGGGGCAGCTCGGGAGAGGAGAAGGCCTGAGGGACGTTTGTAAAGCTACTGCTGCTGAGTTTCTTTGGTGAGGGAAAAATGGCCTGGGCCACCTTGTGGTGGTCCTGGGATCCATGATCATTTAAACCTGCTACATTTAGTCACGGAAACAAACCTTGCTTGCCAACTCGGGGTTTCTGCCCCATGAAAACAGG
Source organism: Gorsachius magnificus (assembly GCA_034008185.1). NCBI lineage: Eukaryota > Metazoa > Chordata > Aves > Pelecaniformes > Ardeidae > Gorsachius > Gorsachius magnificus. The sequence goes on along the minus strand of CM067082.1, from coordinate 155,412,546 downwards.
CTGATTTTTTCCCCCAAGCAGCAAGAATTTCCCCCAGGAGTGGGTTTATCAAGAAAGAAGGACCAAGGAATTCAAGGAGGCTATGGGTGCCCACACATCACTCTGTAAACATCACCCAGTGCATGGTGCGTGTTCTGGCTCACATGATGTCTTGGTGATGCTCATCACATGCATTTTGGTTGCATTGGCCCTGAAATGCTTATTGCTGCATTCTCAGGCTCTGTGACCCATAGAAATGCCCAACAAACTTCACTTCTCGGGGTGTTCATGTTGAACTCAACGGTAATCCAAAACTATTTGAGTTTAAAATGGCATAGAGTTAATACCGTAACTGAGCTTTTTGTGTGGCTGGTGCATAGAACATAACTTCAAGTCTTCTTACTGCAACAGGTAATGTCAAATTCAGGAATTGGATCCTTTCATCAGAAATGCTGGAAGAGGTCTTTGTTCGTTTGGATTTTATAGCCCTGAATCTGTTCTGGAAGGGGGGGTGCCTTTATCCTTTTTTCCTTAAAGGAACTAAGGCAGTACTTTCTCTTCTAATAAAACACTTATTGCTTTGGTTTCACCCTCTTCTAAAACAGCATAGTGGTGAGAGCATTCAGTATTGCTGAATTTAATTGTTCAAATCTCTCCTTAGACTGAATGAGCTCAAGGTCATATCTAGCCATTACACACAAAACCTTCAGTGAATTGCGTATTAGGCCCTGAGTGTATGAACTAGTACCCAGGTCTCCCAAGTCAAAATTTGATCCTGCAAGTTCAAAGCACAAACAAACCAGTTATTTAGCCTAAGTCAAGCCAATCTAACCCAACCAAACTCACATAAACACACTGGATTTTGTAACTATTTCTGCAAACAGACGAATATTAGGAGAGGCATTTTGACTGCATTTCACGTAGGTATTTTTTCCCTATGACCTAAAAGGTTGTCCAAAATGTTGGGTCAAGATGGGTGAAGATTTTGCAAAGGGTATGTTCAGCCTAGTGCAGTGAAGACTGATTTGTTCCACGTATTTTTATGGCCCTTGTGTAACATTCAGCCATTCCCCCTGAGCTGGCATTTAACATGAAAATCCTCTAATGGGGAGAAACACACACAATGGTGGCAGCCATGGGTCTGCCTGAAATTATGCTGGCTTCCAGGAGCTGTGGATTCTGCAGGACAAAGTCCTGTATTTATACAGGGAAGTGTTTCTGGATGGATGGCTGAAGCAAACACTTCTCACGCAGCTTTCTGCAGTCGTGGCTCAGTCACGACCCAGTGCAAACCCCCGCAGGGGTGAGAGGTTCGTTCAAACTCCATGGCTCATCGGGTTCTTGGCTCCTCTGCCAATTAGCATTGGCAGTTTTCTGTGGCAGGAGACACCAGGCAATTCTTTATTCCAGTTTATATGTCATTCTAGCCCTTCACGGACCTTCACAATAAAACCCCATTGCTAAAGAGTATAGATCCCAGTGAACCACACAGAGGAAAAAAATCCCCAGAGAATCACTGCAAAGGGAAGGCGTTGTGCTGCAGACAGTTCTTGGGGAAACGCTGGGAGCAGGCTGCTTTTTGGGATCAACTGAGAAATGCTGAAGCAGAAAGGTCATTATAACAGCAGGGACAGGACTCGGGGTAAGGATACAGAAAAGCCAGAAGGCAGAAATTGTGTGGATGGAAGAGAAAAGAGAATCTTTTTCTCATGCTGTATGACATAAAAAAAACCAGGTCCAGAAGGGATCTGCTGAACTGCTGTGCCCAATCCCCTGCTATTACCAGAAAGCAGCTCATCTAACATTATGAATTTATCACGGACGTTTTGGTTTTTTTTTCCAAAACTTCTGATCACATCTCTTTATTTTGGTAATTTTAATTTCCTGCCTAAATTTATTCATGACCAGTGTCCTCTTACATCAATATGGCCTTTAGATAAACAGCTCTTCTCCCTCCTTACCGTTTCATAGAATCATAGAATCATTTAGGTTGGAAAAGCCCTTTAAGATCATCAAGGCCAACCGTTCCCCTAACCCTGCCATCCCACCACTAAACCCTGTCCCTAAGCACTTTGACTACCTGTCTTTTAAAGTTGCTCCAGCTGATAACACTGAGTTTGAAAGCGAAAAGACTATCCCAACTCCTTTATTCCCCTCATTTATCATCCCAATGGGGAAAACTCACAGTTGCAGACAGCTAGCATGGGATACAGATCCAGATGAAAAATAGACAATAATGATTACACAGAGATTTCCTGCCTAAACTCCTGCAGAGAACTGGTCGGTGCAATCAGTGGAGCCCAGAGAGCCATCCAAATGCAGGTGCCTTCTTCAAAGCAAGGTGAACAGCTCTCCAGACTCCAGTAAGTATCTTAATTAGAGCTTGATGCTCATGCTTGCACTTTACACATGTACATATCTCATGTATAGGTACCTACCCTGCAGATACCTAGAGTTAGTAATATGAATGTGGGTCTGACTCCCACCCTCACTGAAGGGAAAGGTTTTATTGAAGCCCTAAACACAGGACTGCAAGTCTTCTTTGACCAGGATATCCAAGAAATTAGCACAGGACTGGGAGATGGACACAGGGCTGACTGGAGCCCCAAAATCTTGTAGAGCTCCAGTTGTGTGTTTGACCTCAGAAGAGACCAGATGCTTATAAACTTGTGACCCTGCTAATTTATTTTATGGCTTTTCCATACAAATTAAACCACAGAAATCATGTTTTTGTTTCTTTCAAATGAGAAGAAAAATTGCAATCCTCCCAAAGTACTGTCTCACATGCATTTGCAAGATTTTGGTGCATTGTTTAAGAGGGGCAACAGAATAAGGTGGAAACGTCAATGTGCACGGCTACTTACTGTACTCACAAAGCAGTGTTCAGATTCTCCGCTTTCAAATAGGATGACATCTTTTATGAAGACTGCGATGGCTCTCATTATGAAGGACATGAAGAGGTGCATATGAATATAATTTCGAGTACAGTGTAGTTTTCTGTTGGGAAGAGACGAAACAACATTTCTGAAGAGCAAGGCTTCTCAAAAGCATTATTTATCTATTTACATGTTTCTTCTGCCAAGACATAGACTTACAATTAAACATTAGAAACCCTGAGTCTATGGCCTGATGTAAATCACCGCAAATCCACTTAAACCTTTTTAAATCCACAAAACATGGGGCAATCCATATATGTGCAGCAGTGTTGCCACTCTTCCAATTCTCAGAAAAAAAGGACAAAATACAGAATGACAGAAAACAGGTCCATCACACTGCTCTTCACTGGAAAAGAAATGTTTCTGACCGAGCAAACTGTGCTCATGATAAAGGTCTGTTTTCTACAGAATGTTTGTACTGCAATAATTCGGTACGAAGTGAGATGTTTCTTCAGGAAGAGAAGTAAATTCTTAGCAGCTGCTGCCAAAATTAACAGATCTTACAGGTTTCTGGAGAAATACAAACTACATTTTCACTTAAAAATGACTAGTATAACTGATATTGAGAACACCACCAGTGGTTTTCTGTTCCTTGCCTGCTAATATTCTGAAGATGAATCCTCTGTCCCTTGTCCGCTAATGTTCTGAAGATGAATCCTAATCAAGTTAAGTCTTCCTTTTTTCAAGTGAGACTTTACATCAGCTGAAGTTAAAGGCCTAGTACTCTGAAATTGGGTACTTTGTACAGCCATCAGAACCACAACAGGCCTCACTCAGCAACATGATCAAATCACCACCCCTTAATGAGTCACTGTGCATTGGCTGAGTTTATGCTCTTAATCTCTGATGATGGGAAGATAATGTGACCAAGATGAGTCCTCTGTACTTGCAGGCAAAGGCAAGCCAAATTACACTGTTTCCCACAAATGAAGAGCGTGAACCCCACCAGATTGGCTGGCACCTTGTACTCTGTTGAGATAATTTCCATGTGTGTCTGATTCACTCTTCCCTTGTAAGAGGAGAGCAGGGAGCACCTGTGCTGAGAAGTGCAGAGACCTTGAAGGGTGAGGCCGGTCTTGGTATAAGTGTGAGAATTACCCTAAAATGTGTGTGGTTTCCTACAGCTTTCTTTGGGGACGATATCTGGACCAGACTGTCATAAATTGGGCAACCATATAAAGCATTTCAGGGAAGCTACTGGAGAAAGGCATGAGGAGATGGAATCACATCTACAAGGTTCTTCCACCTCACAGAGGTCTGCTTTTTGCTATTCTCCCTATAGGTAAACAACATTGTAATAGGAGATTACCTTATATGCAGACTTCTTCATTGGAGGCACCCAAATTTAGATGCCTGAATCTATTATAAACAATAGAGACAGAGGATTGATTCATTTGCTGCTGCAATCTAGGCATCTAATGCCATTTGATATGCTGTAGAGTATCTGCCCATAAATCCAGAAGGGCCTGGGTTTCCTGAAGGTCCTGCATCATATCTGCTACCTTTGTGCACATCTCAGAGGCTCCAGCATGTCTAAAATGGCTCTGGGTGTCTATGTCTTGCCATAGAGCTATAGCAAGAAGTGCTTCTGAAACAGACTTTGGGAGGTAGTTTTGGGGTATGATTCACCTGTACCATTCTGAATACCTCCTTTAGTAGAAATGCATCATTCCATAGTATCCGTATATACCATACTGACTATGTCTCTGTAGACTATAACAGGGTTATGAGATAATGGCCTCTAGTACAGAGATCCATCACATAACATTCTACGTTTAGTGAGATGGATCCCACCTAAATAATTGGATTGGGGTTGTAACTCTCACACAAAGACAACAAATTACATACCAGAAAACAGTGGTACTGAGAGATGGAGGAACTTTCCTCCCTGTCCAACTGAGACTTGACCGAAGTCTTTTGCATCCATCTGTAACACTCATAGCCTATAATGTAAACAGCCACTATGCCCTTTGAGTCATCCCCTTACCTATGGCTTTTCTGCTCGTAGTCTTACCTGAAGAGACATAAAATGATCATAGCAGCTGTGAGAGCAATGAGTGATAAGGTATGTCCAATGGTGTAGCCGGTCTTGACTGTGCCGTAGAATGCCGTTTGCTAATGTGAAGGAAAGAAACAAATCAGGTCTTTCAAAAAGCTGCCAACGTGCAATCCTAAATACACCATCACTGAGCGTTTACTGACTTTCTTGGTGAGACAAGGAAATTGCCCTACTCCATTCTCTTAAAAAAATCTCCAACTCCTTCCCCCTTTAAAATCACATCCAGTAGAGTACGTGACTCAAATACCACCAGTATGAATAAGATGAACATGTCCAGTTGCAGTAGAGCTTGGATCTCTCCAAAACCAGGGTACGCAAGGGAAAAGTTCATGCAGGAAGGAGTCTGATTTGACACTTTCAGAGACAGCTATGTGGTTATAATCTTGTGGAACAAGAATCACTAATGTTCAGTTAAACGGCGCACTGACACATTGCCTCTGAGGTGGTGAGTACAATGAGCTTCATCTTATTAAGGAAGTTTGAGGACAGAACTAGTCTGGAAATTGTTTTGCTTTTCTGGAAGCTAGACATTGTGTTTTGGCAAGTAAAAACTTAAAATGTCCTCACTGAAATCACAGATATGTTCATTCAGAAATATATATTAAGTTGGAAATTAGTTCATGGCTTTTCTTTGTGACAGCACACAGAGGGAATCTCTGAGCATGGGGCATCACAGGATGTAAATCCAACAGGGAATCCTGGTCTAAATAAAATGGGAAAGTAAGGCAACAAAACTCTAGCTCTCCTAAGGCTCTCCAGCAACGCTCTAAATCAGTATATTTTGATTTTAAACTTAAAAAAAGGACAAGAGAACAGTTAGTATTTGGACATTTGTTTTATCAATGAAAAATCTAAGTTTTTATGAGAATCTAACTCTGTGGAAAATCTTCTTTTTCCAGCCCTTGATTGACACTCCTCTGCCCTCCTTGTCACCATTTTCTATAAAAAACCCAAACAACCAGAACTTTAGACAGAAAATCTAAACCCAACTTTGTTTGAGAAAATGCTCTTTAATAACAGTGAGGGTTGACATTTTTACACGCTATTTTCATAGGCCTTGACAAGTACTACATACTTTACAGACCCCTGTGAGGCTGAGATAAGTAGTAATCCTCTAGCATTTGCACAAGCCAGCTTGGAGGGGTGTTAAAAGAAGCCAGAGCTTTCAGAGAGTGCAAAGGTTACGCTGGTCATATCTATGTTGCTTCTTAGATCACAGATCTCAGAGATGGCTAAAAGCACGGTGTCTTTACAGCCCCATTCAAAGAATCCACATCACTAAGAGCTTTGGGTGAGTAACTGAATACATAATTCATAGCAAGGGTTTCAGGCCAATTTATCTACCTGATCTTGCCCATATGATGCCAGGAAGCTGCTATGGTGGTGGAGTCACCCGATATGTTATGGTCATACCCAAGCCTCTCTCATCTACACTGCCTGGAGGGACTTGCACTGCAGTAAGGAACAGTGGAAGTTCCACCTTTCCACCCCACTGTCTTGCAGACTCCACCCAAAGCTAACTAGATAATAGTCTTGTTTCCAGTCTTGTTTGAGTTCAGGCTCCCAAAGGCAGCTGAGACTTTTCCAATAAAAGCAGCCAACTTCCTTCTTGTTTATCTCATCATTATCTCATTATCTAGTTTCCTTCTTGATGGCACCAGAGCAGAAATGTTCCAGGAAGGACCTGGCCAGCAGAAGGAGGGAGCTTGTGGTAGGGCACTGAGTTTGAGGAAGAGTTTGTCCCACACTATATTTAGAAGATCAGAGAAATGAGGGAAAGAAAATTAAGACATATCATAAAAGATGTCAGTAGTGGTGGATGGAAACTCTTCAGTGTGAATACAGGTATAGGCCTTTTGCTTCTTAGACTTATTCACAGGAGCAAGTTATGCACAGAAAGATCTTGGTGTTATTCAACAAGCAATTCCCTGCCCTTATATTTTATGATGACCAATCCTTCTTGTGTACAGAGAGATGGCTCTGCATTCAGCTTTAATGTAGCATGTGGGGTTATCTCTGTTCTGGAAACAGCACATAAGAACTTCTCACCCTTCATTCGTGCTTGCTAATGACAATCACTTCCCATTTTACAGATATCAAAGCAGAGAATTTAACCCGAGATCATAAATAGAATTGGAATTTCACTCAGAGCTCAGATTACTAAAATAAGAGGGATTTAGAGAAGTGAAGAAAACGCATGCCAGGATGCCTGGGTTCTAGCTGTAGACCTAGACTGATTTCCAGAATGAAATCAGGCAATTTCATCATTGTCTCTCATCATTCTCTCTCTGACTTCTAAAAGCCTCTGCTTAATTTCACAGTAACGTGATAAGAGCAATTAGTTAAGGTAGATGCTAAACTGTGATTGAGAATTAGCTTCCTCGGTTTCTGTTCAGTAAACTCTACATTTTTCCCTTGGTAACTTTGTAAGATTTGTAAGAGAAAAGGAACAGAAATGGTGCTATTGATTCTTTCAGTAGCCCTGCACCCAAACATGTTTTGGGTTCATGTCACCTAGCCTAAAGCCACCTGGGCTCCCTCTAGAGTAAATGCAAAGAGATCCCTTTGGAGAGAAATGTGGGGTGAACTGACCTCTATCTATCTTCTTCACCATCTTCAGAGAGAGCCTATGAGGACACCTGGGGTGGCCCCCTCTGACCAGATGGAGGCACACAAGGGACAAGTTGTGCATCACGTCTGACAATGGGATAGCAAAACACCCCCCCCCCCCCCCCCCCCCCATTTGCTACTACATGTTTTTTAAAGGTCAGCTTGGAGAAGGAATCATTATTGCTGCCAAGATCATAAGTGCACTACTTCGGTGCCTAGATCATCTGCTTCCTAGGGACTGACAGAATTCACACCTAAAATCTTACATGCAGCTCTTATATATTTTTCATATTTTTCTTATTGTTTCTGACTTGAGACCAGTAGGCGTTAAAAGTGCACAAAGTGTTTTAAGCATGGAAGGTTATCAGCCTGTTCTGGACCTCCTGTCCCATACAGCCTGCTGTTCTCCTTCTTTTTTTCTATTCCCTTTAATTCTTCCTCCCCAAATTGACAGCCAATTCAACAACAACAAAAATCTATTCTTCTTCACAGGCTAGTACTGCATGTTCACCCCCCTCAGCCACCTTTCACACAAATTAGACTAAAACAGCATGACAAAACTGCGGAAACCGAGAGAAAATAATTAAGAAAGAATTAAAAGAACACAATACGTGTTCTCTTGGTAACACGGCACTCTGGCAACGCTGCAATCCATTGGGTCGCCAAAGCATGTCCCAGGAATTCCCAAATCCCCTTTGCAGCAGGCACGTAAGCCAGAGCTCTCGATGGGAGGACCTTCCCAGAGCAGACCCGCCACAACGGCTTTCGCAGTGTGCAACTGGTGCTCAATCCGAGAAACGGGAGGCTTGAGGATGTGAAGTGGTGGCTGACCTCGAAGGCAGACTAAGGCTCTCTTCAGTAAGAGCCCTGAAATTCTTTGTGCAGCTTTCCCTGTGCTATTTTCTGTATTCTTGCACTGTTAAGGCTGGCTCAGTTCTGCTCAGATTCTCTGTTAACTCTTTGAGTGCCTTGGTCATGTGTGACCATACACAAAGACCTCTCACCATATATACTTATTCATTATTGAGATTTCTGTGCCCAACATTCACAAACACTGGCATATGTCATACGACAGAAAAAAAAAAAAAAAGCATGGGCATAGGTTTAATATAAACATATGGTTGCAGTGAAATATAATTCTTTTCTAGCATAAGCTTTTTCTTGTTGACTATGGGACAGAAATAGGTGTCTAGTTGATTAGATGTTGAACTTTTAGTTAGGTGAGGTGAATCTTGCTTCTAACAACACCTGTCATCCTCTTTAGACTTTCCCCTTCGTGTCTCAGCATGCAGCAAACCAATAACAAACTCCTTCCTGTGTAATGACAATATGCTATAAAGCTAAATATACCTGGCTCAGTGATTACTAATTTACATACAGGCAGTATCCCAGAGAGTCTGTGGATTTCCTTACAAAATTCAATAATATTGCATGAAAATTTGTGTGTTCCCTACAGTTTTCTAAATCTTTAGCTGTCTGGGATCAGCAGAGCAGCACTGACGACAAGTGAGTTATATCCTTTTATCCCTTTTGATCTTTTGATACTTATGTTGGCCTAGAAATACTGGAATCACCGTATCTACTTAAGAATAAATTTGGAGGGCTTGTTTCAAAGTTGAACATGGAAAATCAAGCACCTGAATTTATGTGTGGGCATCACAGAGACATTGGTCTGATCTTCTCAGGTGCTGATTTCCTACCACCCCCCTGGAAATTAAAGGGAGGATCTCTCTGCTTCCAGGATCCTTCCTACTTGAGGAATCAGAGTGGAAAGGTAAAAATTTGGCACAAGAAGATCATGTGATTCTGATACCGAACCCCGGTAATCATACTGTCTACCCATCCAGGTTTACAAACCTCTTCCCCTGGTGTGCTGTTGGAATCATATCCACAAGCTACGGTATATGGTGCAGGGTACACATCTGTCCAGCCCTGGCTTGTACAATTTCTGGTCACATTCCCTGGAAGAAAAGAGAAAAGGATGATTTAAAAATAAATGTTCAGCTCTCTGTTAAAGAAATGTCTGCCTTTCGCCTACAAGATGAGCCCCTATCGAACGTGATTCCTGGGAAATCTACTCTTCCTGGGAAATCAAACTCGTGTTTGAGAAAGAAACACTTCAAAATTTGGCTATGAGGGGAGAAAAACCAGATACTGACAACCTGTATTGCCTGTTTTAACATGTATACTCAAAAGGCAGGAAGATTTCCTGGACTCTTCAGCAAGTTGAGTGCCTAGGGCCTCCAACTGGCTAAAAAGAGCCTTAATTAACATAAGGATGTCTCTCTCCTTCAGCCCAAACTGCCAAAACTGTGAAGTTCCTCTCTGGTCCATCCGGGAATGTAAGGGGGCTGTCTGCTGCAAAGCACTTCTCACTTTGTAAGACATCTCTTGCTTCCTGTTCCAGCTGGACCTCAAATACATGTTGGCTAAGGGCTCTACAGACATTAATCAAGTAAAAGAAGGAGACACCAACAATCTGAGCAGGATAGGCCTTACCTTAAATGGTTCGTAGTCTACAAGGCCAAGATAGGTGTTTGTCAGACAGAAAAAACAAACACTACATTGCAAACTCCCCCAGCGCCCACTCTGACCACCGGTCCCTACCCTGTCCATCTCATGCAACTCACATCACTGTGCCATTCCTTTGGTGTCATTTATCACACAAAACTGTTTGCCATCCCCGACTGGAAAGCTGGTGCAATAAACCAGAATGAACAAACAGTAGTCAAAACTTGCTTCTTAGAGGAAGAATTACATCAGCGAAACTCAAGAGTTAGGCAAACATTCCCAACAATGGGGTTCCTTGCACACAGGAATAACAAAACTGCAAACAGGAGCAAATCAATTATGCAGCTATGAGTCATGAAAATATTCAAGCATCACCTCCAGGAATTTCTGACAATTCAGTCATCTGAACATCTTCCTAACCATAGACCTGTCCTGCACTGAAATCAGCAGCAGCCTATTCCCTGGCTTAATTCACTGCTGGAATCCCCATGGCAGGTGGATTTTGACACTAAAACTTGCCCCGGTAATTTGTATTTACAAGAGATCTAAACCCCATGAAGGCTCTGGTGCCTTTGTTCATTTTACAGCTGCTCCAAGAGAAGTTAACTTTAGCAGTCTGGTGGGTTGCTGTTCCCCATGCTTTTTCTGCACCATCATTGTTTGCATTTCTTTTTACCAGCGTTGATATCAGGATCATAAGAGATCTTGTGCAAACAAATCAAGGACACGACTGTTCAGTACTTTTTTTTTTTTTTTTTTAGGTGTTATATAGTATCTGTTATTTCTTCTTCATTACAATGGATCCCATTATCTGAACTTTTTTGCCTCCTATTTCCTGCTCAAAACTCCTCCTCTCTGTTTGGGGATGCCTTTAGCTTTCACGGTGGTTTTGATTCTTTGCTCCTTATTCTCAGTGAACTACGGGGTGCTACTTTCAGCTTAATTTTCTCCTATTTCTCCTATTTCTTCTTTTCAAGTGCAATTCCTCATAACTGTTTGATTCTTTTTGTAATTCTTCTCACTGCTTTCAAGAATACTTCCAAAAGTTGTCTTAATGCTTTAGCAGATGCGCCAAATCAGGCAGAGGGAAGCCCAATGATACAGCATCATTGGGAATAAAAAAGACTAATAAAAATGTCCCTGGTTTTAGGGAAACTCACTTCCCAGAGAAGGTTTTCTACCACCCTTTGCTGCTCATGTCACTTTTTGCTGCGCAAATTCACACACATGGTGTGATCCAACAAGCCTTTCTAATAACTCTCGTGTTCCATACTAGATGACTGGGAGGTGCAAAAAGTACAAGGTTAGAAGAGACAGGTTTTATCACACCACAGTTTTGGCTCAAGTGATGGATGATGCCTCCCCTCAGAGCAAACAAAATTTCTAATCACTACTACTTACCAGATGACTTTCTATACTGAAAATGAACATAAAATTTGGAAAAGTGCCTCACAAGCTTACCTCTTACTCTGAGGTTTACAGGCAGCAACCTTTAGACTGAGATTTTTATGTTACAAGATAGAATCTCAGCTCTGCCACAGACCAATGAAACTGCAAGCAGTCCTTGTGATCTCCCTGGGTCCCAGTTTCCCCACCAACAGTAGGACTTCGGTAATAACGTCTGATCTTCTAGCAGTGGGAAGGCAAAGTGTTCAAAGCACCAGAAGTTTTATACACTGTTTCCAGAACAGTTTCCCATTAGCTTGTGTTTCTCATTACTTTGTGTAACACGAATACTCTCTAGAATGATGCACGAATGAAGTACATTGAAGCTGCAAAATGTTAAGTGGCAGTATCAGAAAAGACAGAGCTTCTGGACTTGGAAATGGTATCTCCAGCGTCTGAAAGTTCACCAGGTTTCCAAAACTTTCCCATTTTCTATCAGAATGAAGCTAAATCTTTTTTAACTGTATTCCTGGAGAATTAATGAGAAAGGAGACCAGGGGTTTATAAGTCAGTAACATAATTAGCAACGCACAGTGGAGGAGATGCACTGAGAGCTGGAAAGCATCCTACTGCTAGTAGGTTTGTGCTCCAGGATCTCCTCTACGTTCTGGCAAAAGGAGGTTCAAGTGCCTGGTGTGAACAGAGTCCCTTCAGTAGGGTGATATTGGTTAACAGCTTTTTCCCTATCTCAGTCATGAAATAATCTGCCTTTTCTGGAGTTTGCATTTCATTTTGATCAGAAACATTACAACTGTCAAACCGCTCCATCTACTCCTAAAAGCCACATCCACTTTGATGAGATGAGGTTTTCCATTAAAAAAAAAAAAATCATTTGAAAAAGCCACAACTAACTCTCATCTACAGTAACAATAACCTCATAACATGTGTAACCAGAACTCAGCTTCCTGCTTTCACAGGATCACAGATTGTTTGAGGTTGGAAGGGACCTCTAGAGGTCATCTGATCCAACCCCTCTGCTCAAGCAGAGCCACCTAGAGCTGGTTGCTCAGAAGCATGTCCAGATGGCTTTTGGATAGCGTTGGAAACCTCTGAGGATGGAGACTTTACAACCTCTCTGGGCAACCTGCTGCAGTGCTTGGTCACCCTCACAGTAAAAAAGGGTTTCCTGATGCTCAGATGGAGCCACTTGTGTTTCAGTTTGGCCATGGTTAGAAAATGCAAAGGCAATTAGAAAGTCTCATTACTTCAGAAGCACACTTGTGAATGGGAGCCTTGTGCGTAAGAGAAGTCCTCTTCTGGGTGCTGCCACAAGCACAGGACAAAATCCCTAGTTCCCATTTCAGGGGTGCACAGCCACTGCAGAAGCACCAAGACTATGCTCCCATGAGGCTTGGAATACTGTTTATGAGATGTTGCTACTGACGCTGCAGTGATATACTGCTCTCCAGCTCATCCACAGTGACTCTGCATGTGGCAAAGAGGAGGTAACTGGGCTAAACTGTTTTCATTGTCATGCAAATTAAGTGAAATCCCTCCATGGCTGCCAAAGGTGTAAATCATGCACGTTGGGAGCTACCCTGGCTTGGCAGATGCACAATAATTGCTAAGATGCAATAACTCGACTGTGTATCTGAGTCCTGAGCAAAGCACCACAGGGAGACAATTAGAGGAATCTCAGCACCCCAGCTCTTTCACTGCTGTCTTCTCTTTTTGCAGATATCAGGACAAAGGAGTTTAAAGATGAGGTTTTAAAGAGAACAAGGTGATGACCTTTTCAGAAGGCTCCCTGCCAGGTAGGAGGGGATGAATGTACAAAGGGAGCAAAATAACAGTGGAGAAATGGAAAAAAAAAAAAAAAAAAGTTAGTTCTCCAGACCCAACAAATATAATGTGCAGAGGTAATCCTTATACAAGCTAAAGGAACTATAGCTACTGCTGGAGAGCCAGGGTGGGAAACCAACCAGTCAGCTTTCCAGAAGTATGCTGTGCTATAAAAGCCACTGCTTACAGAAGGAAATGACAAGTGCAAATATGAGGTCAGACCTTTGGCTTGTTTATATCATTGTTTCTGACAGTCAAGGCATAAAACACTATTGAGAGGCAAGGGGTGAAGCTGCAGGCCTGAATAACCAGTTTTCGGTAAGTTTTACTGCAACGGTGCCTTAAAGGCTCACGTGTAGCACGACAGACCACAACTGTTTAATCAAATCCCCCCATTTCTTGGTCCAGCCCAACATATGAGCTCTGCCTCTTTGCAGATATATTGACCACAGAATTGCAAATGCCTTAGTGGCTTCAGGTCAAGCCCCAGCGAGATCAGCAGGGTCTCTCCCAAGATCAATACCAGCTGATCTGCAGCACACTAAACCCTACCCAACCGCAAGGTTAAGCAGACGGGATGGGGCCACCCAAGTCAATGTGAACTGCTGTATATATAACATATGTAAGTCTAATAAAGCACGGCTCTTCCTCATGCATTACCTCTGCCTGCATTCCTTGAAAACCTGCTTGCAGTGTGCCACGGCAATTAATGAACACGTACGTGAAGCACGAGGAGAGACTGTACTTCCTCCATACACTTTTGCACCCTTCCAGTATCGTGTCTGCTGCAGGCCAGGGCTTCACCATCTGGCCCAGCAGCTGCTCCTCGTTTAAGCAAATGCTTCTTTAGAGTTCACAGAGCCCTCTCTAATTTCCTAATCTGCATGGTCTGATGGCATGCCTATTATGAAAATGGAATTGATGGTTGTAAGCAATTAGCTGAATGCTCCTATCTTTCTTTCTGATTAGCTTACGCAGTTGTACAAAATCCGGTACACGGCTCACACCTCTCCTAAGTGGCTTTTTCTTGCTTGCAGGGTGATTCAGAAACTCTCTGCTCTGGGTAGCAAAGACAGAGGGAAAGAAATCCTTCTCAACGAAAACAAGCAGGACCCGCTAAATTCTGAAACAAGTTTTGGTTAAAGACCCCCACATGTTTCTTTCTAGTATCAAAAAACCCCAGTAAAATTAAAAAAAAACACCAACACCTGTAAACTCATGATGGAAATGTCCAAGTATTCCTGGGTTTACTTCAGTTTTTGGATATTCAGATTTTACTCATTGTTTTAATTCAATTTCTTCTGGGGATAAAGGCATTCTTCTCTCCTCCTCCTCTCTCACACCACTCTTACCTATTGTAGTTGAATCTACAAATAACAATGAATTGACATGTCATGGTTTAACCCCGGCCAGCAACTCAGCACCATGCAGTCGCTCCTTCACTCCCCCACAATGGGACAGGGGAGAGAATCAGACGGGTAAAAGTGAGAAAACTCATGGGTTGAGATAAAGACAGTTTAATAGGGAAAGCAAAAGCTGCACATGCAAGCAAAGCAAAGCAAGGAATTCATTCACCACTTCCCATGGGCAGGCAGGTGCTCAGCCATCCCCAGAAAAGCAGGGCTCCATCACGTGTAATGGTGACTAGGGAAGACAAACACCATCACTCCAAATGTCCCCCCCTTCCTTCTTCTTCCCCCAGTTTCTATACCGAGCATGACGTCATATGGTGTGGAATAGCCCTTTGGCCAGTTGGGGTCAGCTGTCCTGGCTGTGCCCCCTCCCAGCTTCTTGTGCCCCTGGCAGAGCTGAGAGCTAAGAAGTCCTTGGCCAGTCTAAGCACTACCCAGCAACAACTGAACCATCAGTGAGTTATCAACATTCTTCTAATGCTAAATCCAAACCACAGCACTATGCAGCTACTAGGAAGAAAATTAACTCTATCCCAACTGAAACTAGGACAGACGTTATTGATACGGAACAGGAGAGAAATTTTTTTTTGTCTTTACCCCCCACTTTTTTCCCTGCTAATTGGGTGAAGAGCTGTTGTAGCTTCCTAGGAAGCAGGGCAAGTTAAGCAGCTAAATGACTTGATGGCTTTGCATCCTGCATATCCTGGTAATGGTGGAAATACCTTGTAATCTCCTTCAAATGGAAGTTACATATGAGCTAGTGTTCCACACACCTAACTACTGAATTTATCTTATTCCTATACTCTGAATTTTTCTTACCTCTTTCTAATAATTCTGATAGCTCTTTATATTTTTGACTTTCACTTGTACCTTCCAGGTCTATGACCCCTACCATTTCTTATATGTTGTGTGAAGACATACCTCCCTATGCTTATTTTAGACCTGCTGATGGGCAATTTCATTTAGTACCCCTTCTCTCATTCACACACCATGAAACAATCATTCCCCACCTACTTTCCCTACAACTATATTTACCTCTGACTTACACCCTTTCAAATCACATTTTCCTAGATGGAAGAGCATTAACCTAGCTACTTTACTTGTATAATGCCTATCCATACCTTTATTCATACATTGTTCCAATGATGGTGGCCCTATTCTCCCACTGTCACCTGATGGACCTCTCAGCTCTACCTTCCATGAGGTCTTCTGGCCTTGATCATGGTCCCTCTGCTGCCCACACAAACAGCCCAGAGGACCAATTAAAAGTCTTCTTCCTCTGCCTCCAGGATCCTCATAGCCCTATACAAGGGGTCTAACTCTGCTCTGCAGTATTTATTTTCATCACTGGTCCTTGGGAAAAATGGAAAGACATTGTTCTACAGCAAAACACTGCACACACAATTTATTAATTGGGATAGACTTTCTGGAACAGGAACAAACGCAAGCAAAACTTCTAATTCAATTTTCTGATTTATAAATGTATTTGGGAATGATGCGGAAGAGATATGAATCAAAATGACTTTGCAGATTGTATTATACCAACGAGTAAAGGGCCTGGTAGAGGAATGACATGATTTATTCATGACATATCAGAAAAGAAGCGAGGAGTTAGTGGAACCAAGATAAAACCAGAACATTTTCTTTATAAAAGGTGTTTGATCTGGGTAGGAGTTAAACACTGAACAGGTGAACTGAATAAATGCAGAGATAACTGTATTCCAAGCAATTTGTCGCCTATGTCTAGCTCTTACGGGTTTTCTCCTCCTTAATTTCTCTTCGCCCCTCATCCGTTTTAAATACACACTTCAGACTCAGAAACATGTCTGAAAGGTTGTGTCATAGGTGAGGTTTTACCTCTTTGATCTTAGTGGAAGAAAACCTCTTATTGGCTTTTAATGCGAGCCTGAATTCATACAAAGAGATATAAGGTCAGTCATTGCTAAGGGGTGTTCTCTTTTGTCTCCCTCGTGCTTCTCTTGCCCTTTGCTGTAATAGCTTCTAAAGGAGAGGGGAAGGTCTGCTCTGAGCAGCAATCTGTCCTGCTTCTCTATCATCATATTCCATGGTCAGGAATCGATTTTTTTTTCAAGCAGAAGCTATTAAAGCAATACCGGTTCTTATAATTTGCTCTTATTGAGATGCTGCTGAGCCCACTGGAACGTCTCTAGTTCCATTTTTATTATTGGTCTGTCCTACTGTTACTGGGAAACACCTGAGACTTTCAGACAGCTATAGCTTGCCCTTAACTGGATGCTGAAGTGGTTAGATATGGGAGAAAGTTGTGGGTAAGTCATGACAAGATATTTTCCAAACCTGCTTTATCTGCCTCAGTCGTGATCTCACAAGAGCATTCTTTCAGTACAAATTCTGCTTAGGATTTCAGGCTATTTCATAATTCCATGCCACAGTACAAACCATGGCACGATAGCAGCATGTCACGACAGACACAGCCTTCAGTTTCTTCATTTGTTCTTTTCACATCACTTGGTCTGCCGTTATTACTGCCACATCTCCGGTGCCCTGAAGCTTACTGAGCCCTGGATTTTGGGAAATCCTCAATTGTCCCTTATTTTCCTTTCCCTTTCCTGCACATTACATTTCTAAGTGTGAAGATCTCGATCCTTAATAAATACAGATAATTCCTCCCTTCTTAGCATCACATGTTCCCCTTCACTAGGCACCTTTTGTAAACTCTTGTTTTCTCACACTAAAAGCAGAGCTGTCAAACTCTAGGACAAATTTCTCATTAGATCTTTTGATATCACAATCATAGCACACCATGAAATACTGACAAGAAAAAGATGCACATTTCTGGATGAGTGGAGGTATAGCAACTCCACAAGCCATGGGCTGGCAGTGGGCTTTCGACCTAAGGACTTCAACACAGTGTGCACTGGTGCCACTGGACATCATGACTTGGGGTGCTCTGTAGGACGGTGGAGAGGTTCAGCTCTTGCTCACAAAACCCACCCAGCACCAATCCTTCAGAGGAGCGGGGCACATGCATTGTCACACCTCTGTTGCAGACAAATCTCAAAGGTCTAAAGCAAATGCAAGTTTTAAATAAGCCGTATATCTGGAAAGCCACCTATTTCCTTATTTACACCCATGCACATGCTAACGCGAAAGGCGCTCTCTTAAATGGGAATGTAAACTCAATACCGATCTGTGGAAATGGGATCAGTGCTGGTATTGTTTCAAAGCACTTGACCAACATTGAAGGATTTTGAGTTGAAGAATGGAAGTGCAGACACATGTTGGTGTGCTTAGCTCCACAGAGGGAAGCTGCCATGCCTGGCTGCTCTGGAAGTGGCACTGCTATGCTGCGGAGAGGCAGGATCTGGAGAGCTCTGTTCTAGATGGCTTGACAAGAGGAATATACCAGAATTGATGATGAATTGCAGTCTTTGCAGTCAGTAGGCCCACTAAACCCAAGGAAGAGGAGCAGGAAAGAGGAGTCAAACACGTTCATGAGGGAGGGGAAAGGAGAGCAGAAGTAAAGTTAGAGCACCAGGGGAAAAAAGGAGTTTGGCAATCCCAAAACCCAGAGGGATCTAACCCTCATTGAGTGAGATTCCAGAGCTTGGTTATTGCCATCCCCTCCTCCTTAACTCAATTAACCTTATAGTTGAAGCTTAAAAATTGTCAGGGCCAATTTTTACTGTTTAACCTGTGCATGATGGACAATTTGGTTTTAGAGAAACTGCAGAAAGAAATCCCTATTACAAATGTCATCTTCTGTGTATTGAAAGAAAGCTGGAACGTTCTGGTCAAGCGATGGCAAGCACTTTAATAATGAAAGGTGCCAAAAATAATTTCATCCATCTCCTTCACATGGTACTGACGAATGTCATGAAATAATGAAAATCTTCTGGATTTGTGAATGGCATAAAAATTTAATGTCAAATGACATCAGGACTATGATAGGCATTTTAAGGTTTCTAAATGCCATGAGATATTTTATCCTTTATTTACCATGAGAGAAGATATTAGTCATTTGAAGAGCATATTCTTTATTAGGCAGGAAAATCACATTAACTCTTTATTTCTCAGTATCTCACCCTTTCCCTGCTATAAATAAAGACTTTCTTTTGCTCACAACTTTGTCATAAGCTTTCATGTTCCTGCAAAGGGATCAAAGAGTGAGACATAAACATTAACCAGATGATTGATTTCCTTGAAAGCTATTCAATCATACTCACTGCTACAAAGGAAGAACGGCTTCACAAACTTTAATGGCATTAAATTTGCAACAAATCCTATAAAACAAGAGGCGATCTTCCCCTCCCTTTATTTAAGATGATATCTGCTTTCCACATTTGTATATGATTGTACAAAGTGGACAGCTCAGAGAAAATCAAAGC
Organism: Gorsachius magnificus; assembly: GCA_034008185.1. Taxonomy (NCBI): domain Eukaryota; kingdom Metazoa; phylum Chordata; class Aves; order Pelecaniformes; family Ardeidae; genus Gorsachius; species Gorsachius magnificus. The sequence continues at coordinate 155,393,444 of CM067082.1, read as the reverse complement.
TGTTGGGTTTACTTTGGAAATTACATTAGTTTCTCTGTTTATAGAGGGACATCCTAGCACCTACGATCTCCAGAGGTGGGATTCACCTGTATTGTAAGACTATCACATCTGCCAGTGCCACTCTACAATAATTTGATTGTGAATTGAGAGAAATGTGCCGTTTATCGATGCTACTCAACTCATCTTGAAGTTGAAGCCTAAAAGCCAGCTGAACTGTACAACTAAAGAGCCTATTTCTCACCACGGACTGTAAAACAAGCTCAGAGGTAGGTTTACATATGGAAAAATCTAAAATCAGTTGATATGGATGCCATTCCTGGTTAGAAATGAGTTCCCTAAACACAGGTAGGGCGTCAGTTGAGGCATCCTCATAGACTTCTTAGAAAGAAAGTATCTCAAATGTATATCCCAGAATATCTCAAATGGCACCAGATGCTTAAGTTTCGGAAACCGAATGGAGCCCTTAGTGTCTACAGCGTAGGTGCCTACCTGTGACCTTAGTGTCTGCACTTCTACTACACTCAACAGAAAATTTGTCAATGTGGCAAATGACATTTTAGATGTCATAGAGCTGTTCGGCTTCCTACATATGGTTGTCTGTTGACTGCACTGACTAGATTACTGTTGGTTGTAATGGGATCCCAGACACCTACCCTGGACAGACACATCTGCATTAGAAACAGCAGAAACTAAGGGTGTTGAATCTGCTTTCTCCAGAAAAGCAAGTCATTCTGTGTGTTACCATCCTAAATGAGGAGAAATAGGTGTTTTCACAGTGCTGCTCATCTGATCTCTTTAAGCGGCTAACCTACGACAAGCTGAATCATGCCCTAGCCACCACTGACCAAACCAGCCACCTCTCCAGTGACTGGAACCCCTGGATGAAAGTCAGACGCAGAAAACTGTATTTAACCAGAGGAAACACATCCAAAGCAATGTGAAATCCCCCTAGAAGGCTGCTGACTGTCAGCTGCAAGACTAGATGACATCTGCTGAGCTCACTGCCAACAAAACGGCACAAATGCCAGCAGCCCTGCTACAACATGGGTATGCAGCAGAGGGTTATGGGTTGGCTTTTGTTTGAGGTTCTTTCTTGGCCTGGCACATTGAGATAAGTGCACAGAGAGCCCAAGCGATGCCCTGACTGCTCTTGGTGAAGTCTGGACTTCTCCCAGAGTAGGAACCATCACTTGCCTAAGCACAAGTTTTTTGAGATACCCATAAGCACTTGAGATGTCCAATGACACATGAACTATGGCAGAACTGCACCTTTCTGCAGGGGAATCTGGAGACCTAGGACATTCCAGAGAGCAGCAGAGGCCCATGAACGGGCCAATTTATTGAGTCTCATAGGCCTATCCTAGCGCACAATTAAAGGCATCCCACTTTCATTATCTTGAGCATCTGATCACATATATAACACACAGTATAATATATATGTTATACTTTCCTCATAGCTCTGCTCTGGTGGGATGAAGTATTAGGAAAAACTTCTTAGAGAGCTTTTTTCTTCTTGTTTAACTAACTCTGCTGGGTCTCTAAAACCCAGTGAGCAAATGTTGTGCTCAAGGGAGGCGTGGGCACGAAGCATCAACAGCAGGCAATTATTCCACATGGCTGGACCAATACCCAGGGGTCTTGTCCTGCAAGATGTGATATTACAGCAGCTTCTGCCTGCTTTCCCTGGGTGTTGTCACAGCAGTGATGAACTATTGGGGAGTTTTGGAAACAGGGAGGTTACAGCACTAGGATAGGATTCCGGGGATTTTTCATTTCCCTTCTAGGTCTGAAAAGACTTTTGGTGTGGCCTTGGGCAAGCCAGGTAATCAGTGTGTACTGGTTAATCAGTGTAGTGCCCTGGCCTGTTAAACAGGGACGATATTGTATCCTTAATTCCATTCATAATCTATCATGTTTGTTTGGACTGCGTGGCTGTAAAAGTGAAGACTTATCAGCTCGGTGCATAACCTCCAGTGCAAAAGAGCTTAATTCTCCGTGGAGGCCTGCAGGACTACTATAATAAAAATAGTAAATAATGACTATAAACTACCAGGAGACAGAGAGTCCTGTTGCTGCATGGCTCTTGAGACCTGAATTTTAAATGAAAGCTTCCCAGAACACCCCAAACAGTGAGTTAAGCTGCTTCCTCCATTAACCTTCCCTGCCCATTATTTGTCAGGTTAATTTCTTGGCCTGTGGCCAAATTTGTCATTTTAGCAGAAAAAATACTTTATTACGCACAGTTTCAGCTTGTTTATTTTATGTCAGTGACTTAATTAATTAAACATACTATTACACAGGTTGATTCGATTTTCACTGCACAACATCCACATTATTGGATTTCACCAGGAGCCATTTTTGTATCCCTATGATCCAGAGTAGTACGTGGTGCTGCAAGAAGGAAAGGGAGGATGCTCTAATGGTCTGGGCATTCATGTATGGCTTGGAAACCTCCGTTACCTTCTGCAAAGAGCTTGTTTCTCTCTCTGATTATACCAGGAAGCTTCCCCTGTGATATGATGTGAAACCCCACAGGCAGTGAAGCCATAAAACCATTTCAGGGAGATGAGCTCTCTGGTTTTGCTTACCAAGGAAACTGGTGAGGAATCTGAAGTATTTTGGGCATGGCCGTACCACAACTTCTCCCACCTCTGCTGCAGGCCAGCATGTGATGTTGTCCCATTGCCTTCTGCAACCTGGGAAAAAGAGAAAAGCAGACAGTAGAACAAGGACGGGTGGTATCTGCTGGATGGAGCAGAGGAACCGGGGCAGAGCAGAGCAGCTGTGCAAAGGCGTGTGGAGCCTACCGCCTCGGTGCAGGTGGAAGGAAAGGCACAGAAATATTTTAATTAAACATGTGGCTTTCAGCTACCCCAGGCCCTGAAATTCACAGAATCCCAGAATGGCAGGGGTTGGAAGGGACTTTGGGAGTTCATCTAGTCCCACCCCCCTGCTCAAGAAGGTTCACCCAGACCAGGGGGCACAGGACATCATCCAGGCAGGGTTTGAATATCTCCAGAGAAGGAGACTCCACAGCCCCCTGGGCAGCCTGTTCCAGTGCCCTGTCCCCTCAAAGTAAAGTTGTTCTTCCTCCCATTCAACTGGAACCTCTTCTGCTTCAGTTTGTGCCCATTGCCCCTTGTCCTGTCACTGGGCACCACTGAGAAGAGTCTGGCTCCATCCTCATGACATCCACCCTTAAGATATTTGTATGTGTTGATGAGGTCCCCTCTCAGTCTTCTCTTCTCCAGGCTGAACAAGCCCAGCTCCCTCAGCCTTTCCTCATAGGGGAGATGCTCCAGTCCCCTCATCATCTTTGTTGCCCTCCTCTGGACTCTCTCTAGGAGTTCCTCATCCTCCTTGAACCGGGGAGCCCAGAACTGGACGCAGTGCTCCAGGTGGGGTCTCACCAGGGCAGAGTAGAGGGGGAGGAGAACCTCCCTCGCCCTGCTGGCCATGCTCCTCTTAATGTACCCCAGGATACCATTGGCCTTCTTGGCAACAAGGGCACCCTGCTGGCTCATGGTCAAACCACTGGTGGTGTCTGTAACTTTCCAGAAATGGGCACAGAAAGAACAGCAGAATGGTGCAAGAATTGGGCAAATCAGAGTTAACAGAGAACAGTGCCTTTTTGTAGATGAGAAAGGCAGAAATGCTTAATTAAAGATCTCTCTTCCTTGCTCTTATCTCTCCCTGTTGCATTAAAACACCTGGTCTAAACATGTGAGACATGCTCCCCTTCCTTCTCTGCTTCCCCCAAACTTCTGTCACCAACCTTTTCTTCTCCTTGAAATGAGATGATTGTGCAGGGGATGTGCTCAGCAGGAAGGGGAGACTGATGACAGTCGAGATCAGGAGCCAAATCCCTTCTCAGGAAGCAGTTTTTCTCCTTAAAAAGGGAGAAGGGACAAAACACTCCTGAAGGCTGGGGAGGGACAGTGCTGTCACCAGGAGATGCTCTCTATGGAAGGGTGGTGTGAGGTGGTACCGAGGCGCTACCTACCCAAGCAAGGAATGAAGGTACAATTAATGGAGCTAGCTTCAGGGAGAAAACATAGGAATTTTTTTAAATTAAGCATTTCTGAAGATTTTATGGATAGAATAAAAACTTTCTTGGAGAAAAAAAAATCGCATGTCCTTCCTACAGAGTTATTATGTGTTGTTCTGATTTTGCCCTTTTCCTTCTGCTTTCTCAAAAGATATTAATGATATCACATACATGCTGCACTGTTGAAGAATGCAGTATTAGCACTAAAGCCAAAAGGAGTTGGCAGACCTGAATTAAAAAAAAAAAAAAAAAATCAGATGTGTTTTTGCCTCAACAAGTTACATATTTTAGGGTTCGCACTAGAATTTTGAAAACATTTTTTTTCCCCTTTAAATTTCCAACAGACAGGCACTTTGGTTGCTGCCTGGGTTAGATAGATGGGTTGTCAACAGATCTCATTTTTTTTTATAGCACCTCTGCTCTCGGTTATCTGTCATGCCCCATTAGATTGCAACACTTTCCCAAATGTGACTAAAGTTGTTGCTGTTGAGGTCAACAGCCTAACGAGAAAAACCAGAATATGTAGGAGAAAGCTTAGAGAAAATACTTTTCACATACAAGCGAAGGGAACTATGAAAACCACTGTCAAGCTGCATTTCTTGGTAATTATATCCCAATCTGAAATTCCTCCTTTAAATCATCTTTTACTACTTGAGGTAAGAAAAAGGCTGGTGTCATCATCAGTCTGTTCAGACTGAGGCAGCCTGCTGTCTCAGATCAATAATGAGAGCGCACAAAAATGCTTTGAAGCTGAAAAAGAACCCTCAGCTCCCTTTCAACGTTATTTTACAGGTTTTTCCTTCCTTCTTTCATGAGCAAATAGAACTTTTCAAATGAAGTCCTGAGGTGAGTTTATCGGAGCCTGAAAAAATGGAATAACTGACGGTGTCTTCTTTGTGCGTGCTCTTCTGTAGTGTTCATTAAAATTCAGTTTTCAGGTTTCTAATATCGGGTGCAAAGCTCAGTTTCCACAGCGTCATACTTACCTGCCACCAAACAGCCAGCAGCTCCAAAAATATTAAGATATTAGATATTCTGCCCATGGAAAATAGATGATTTCATGACATGATCTTTCATGTTCCACAGCCTTTTCCTCCATCAACCTCAAAAAATTATAGTGCACCCATTACCTCAGGACAGGTTATAATGCGAAATAAAATACAAGGTGATAGTGTCAGACGGCTTTTTAAATGTCCTGAATTATACACTTTGAGAATTTTTATGATCTGTATTTTTTTCTGTGTTAGAATTTTTCACCAGCACTTGTGATGCATGAAAAAAAGCCTTTAGGTGTTCACTTTCATAACAAAAGCTTTCTTTGATTAAAATAAAGTGAAGACACACAAGACTGGCCTTGCAAGACACACAAATTGGATCTTTAAAAATTATTGTTTCTGTAAAGACATCCCACATCTGCCTGTTAGCTCGTCCAGCACTGTTCTTCTTTATTGCCCCCCCAGGCGTGCTGACAATATTTATGCAGCTGCCTGGAAGGGTCCAGGTTTTAAAGGTGGGATACATATCCCTAAATTTATGCATCTAAAAGTCAGATGTGCAAACCTAAAGAAGCCACTGGAAACCAGAGCTCTGGCTGGCAGTTCATGTAGGATGGTTAGATGAAGTCTGGAAAATGAGGTGTCCTCTCCCAATGACTAGAAGAGGGCCTGCATGAGTAACTCCAGTTTAATGAACTGGAACAACACAAAGACTGATGCCTGCAAAGATGCGTTGTATTTGCAGTCCAACGCTTGCCGCTCGCCCTGTAGTCATCCCATTACAACATCAGGCAAAAGTTTGTGCCTGTCCATCCAAACCAGGACACAGACAACACTTATCAAATAGCCTTCTAGAAAATGCTTTTCTTTCACCAAAACTGATAGACCTTACCCTGGAAAACTGCTGGGATCAGGGGGTTGGCAGGCAATATTTGGTCATGTCAGCATGACAGAGCAGTACCTTAGAAAACTATTTGAGGGCACAAACAGCTGCAATGTGCCTTGGAAAAAGGAAATCCCTCTCTTCCCAGTGGCATCACTTGGCTTTCAATGGCTGTAATAAAGATGAGTTTGTTTTGCCTGATCAAATCATGTTTGGTGATTGCTAAGTGTTTCTCCATTAATTAATTATAAATATTGTCTTCTCCCTTGCATTCAGCATCTGCAGGAAGGATGCAAAGGTATTTATCTATCCTTACCCAAGGCAGCAGGTGCAAATGAGCCATGAATACACCTACCCTACAACTCCATTTCAATCAAAAGAACTGTTCTGCTCATTTGCTTGTTACCCAAAGCCAAGGAATACACACTGCCAAGGGCTGTGCTTTGCTCTGGAAAGGATCACAAGTGAGTCTGGAGAGGCAGTGTAAAAATAAGCGCGTGGCTTTTTCAAGACAGTAGCATTTCCCACTTCCCTGGGTAATCAGGTGCATGCTAAACTCTTGTCATTATAAATATATATATCTATAAAAGAGAGTCTTCTCCTTTTCAATTATTTTAACTGTGACTTCCAGACACTCAGCTTTGTCCTGCTGTTGCCTGGTAGATCGTGAAGTGTTCTCTGGAGCCAAATATCTTCTTCTGGGGGGCTGCAGGGAGAAATCCTTCATGACTCTAACGAAGCGGCCTTTTAACCTTCATTCAGGTAAGCAGGCCAAACTGCTCATCGCTGGACTGTAAGCCATGCAATTAGTGTCATTACTAGCAGCCACCACTCTCCCTCTTGCAGTCCTAAAGTCTTGCTGAAGGAATGGGCTGGAGGCTGTCGGCCACATGCTGGAGCTCAGATCTTTACATCCAGCAGCCGAGCCTCCCTCTTTGCAAGCCAGATGCCCCAAGTGCAAGCCAAGGGCTGCCTCAGCCTTGGCCGGGCTTTGGAGAGCCCTCCTCTAAGAGGTTCTGATGCAGAAGAAGTGAAGACCACGGACACCGCCCCATTAGGAAACCCTACCAGGGCTGCAGAAAGTGGTAACCTTTTCCACCGTCTCCGCAAAATGTGAATCAAAGCTCAGGCCCTCATTTCCTCTCCCTTGAAAAGGTTAATAAACAGAAAACAGGTCAATTGTCATGAGGCACAGGTATCCAGTGGTTTGCAGAACCAGCAGACTAGAGCGCCAGAAACATTTATTTGAGTCATATCTACGCTCACAGCAAATATACTGTCAAAGCTTATCTAGGAAGCAGCAGAGAATAACTTTACTTCATGAATAAACATGACTTCCAGAGCTCTGGCACAGCTCTGAGATGTGACTAGGTTTGGCTGAGGAAAGGAACGAAGGGCAGCAGGCTGGTGCCAGGCGCTCTCTTAACCCAGGTGAACTTTTAATTCAGAAAAAAAACCCCTTTCAGCACATCCCTCATTTGCACCAAATTCTCCCTAATGACTGGGGTCACTCCTGGTCTCTTCTGAAGGGCATTCACACACAAGACTTTTGCTTTTGGAATCCATGTTTGTATGCAAAGATACCCATTTGATGCCTGGGGTATCTCGGGATCTCTGCATGCCCCTCACTACCCACAGGTAGATAACAGCAAGGCAAAGGCGCAGCTTGATTAAGCCAAGCTGAGATATCAGTGGGTAGCATCACAGGCTGGTGTGCTTGCAATGGAAACTCATTTTCATTCCAATCTGCTATCGGCAGGCAGTTTCTAACCTCTCTGGCGCTAGGACTGTAAACAGCTATTGGGGGACATTTCTTCTCCCACTGACGAGCTCATGCAGAAGTGCAGCCTAGGTGTTCACCCGTGGTCTGTCCCGTTTGGTCTGATTGCAACCCATTATCATAGTATCAACCTTCTTGTCCCAGCTGAGCACTAAGCTTTCGCCCGACTGAAGAAAACAGACCTCAAAAGATTGTTCCTGCAACAACTGACTCAGCTCCAGACAGGCAGCTTGAATTCAGGCACAGCAGAGGTTAGGAAAACCCACCCTGAGCCCTGGGCTACCGCTGCTGCCCCAGACTCCAGTGAGCAGAGACTTCCCGAAACAGGGATAATCTACTGAAATCTTAAAAGTTTTATGTAATAATAAAAAATACCTTAGATCCTTTTTCTCTCATAAATCTTTTAAATTAAGCGCAATTTGATTTTGCTTCTGACCCCATGGAAATTTTTTTTAAGATTCACAACTAAGGAGTCGCACAGTTTAAGTGCTCACTGGAAGAAAAAATGCATCCTTTCCTGAATTCACCTTGAACCTGCTCATTGCTGGTTTTGTTAGGAATTGCCTAGTTCTTTTACAAAGGCAGCAATATTCACAACCTAACCACAATATCCCTTTCCCTGGGGAGGAAAACCATAAAATCCTCTCTCATATCCCTCCTCAGGCATCTCTTTTTTTCAAGCTGAAATGTCCTAGCCTATTTAGTTGCTTCTAGCATGGAAGCAGTTCCCTATCATTTCTGCCTTGTATCTTTTGTGGTTTTAATTCTACCCCATCCTGCCCTGCCCTGGACTTGCAGAATAGGGTTTTACCTTATTTTTCTGTGACAGATTGAGTTTGACAGGGGGTAGCTTGGCTCCAAGGTTTCACTAAATGAATCCTCCCACCCTTCCCTGCAAAATTCAACCTTTTCCCTCCCATATTCACTGCTGTGCCCTCCTCCTCCCCCAGCCCCACTCATACACTCAAGCATCCTGTGGGCACCTCTCCTCCCCCAGTTCCATCTTATCGCCTTTTTATCAGCACTGACAGCCTGCTCTGAAGCAAACCCACCCCCTCAGAGCTCCCCTTTCAACTTTCCAGGGCTTTGCATTCAATTTGAATATTTTTTTGCCTGTCGCGCTGCCTGCTCTCACTCCAGCACTGTGGGCAGGATGTGACAGAGAAACCACTTCGCTGAAGGGAAACCACAATCCTGCCAGGGCATGCAAACCCGACTCTGGAGCATTTCCTTCCCACCATGGATGTGCTCTTTGTGGCACAGTGATGCTCCTTTGGCCACCCCTCAGTGAGGGATTTGCAGTCCCAATTCAGCAGAAAATGGACTTGGGCAATCACAGAAAGCAAAAAGGATCCTCAGATTGAGGGTAAGTGGAAAGAGTTTACCGCGGACTTGGCCTCAATATCTGTGGCAAGACAGACATTGATTTCGTTTTTCCCACTCTGTGTACAAGCTGGAGAGTAACAAGAACACCGTTACTTGCTATAAAAACTGGTTTGCACTTCTGCAGTGGCTTCCAATAGAAGCTGTCCAAGCACTCAACAGGAAATGCTAAAGGATATCTTTCTTCCTAAATGTTTGCAGAAATTTGACTCAAAGACATATGAAGGAAACCTCACCTTAAGCCCCCAGACTGAGTCATTCTAAACACCATGAAAGAAATCATCAGAGACTATTTCTGGACAATTATTTTTAAGCATGAAAATCCTATGAATTTTTCCATCATCAACATCTACTAGGAAACATGTTAAAAAAAAAAAAGTTTCTAATATTTCAATTTTCCTTTAGCCATCAAACTAAATAAACACTTGACTCTCTTCATCCCTCCAGATCACTCTTTTTATAAATCAGATTTGTGACCTGAGCTCTTCTGCCTAATTTCAGAACATGTAAACTGAATGAAAAGATCCAAGATTTTTTGGATAAAAACAAAGGTTTACAAAGTGGGTTGGCAAAAACATAACTTATCTCCTCACCAGCATCTAAACAAGAGAGAGATCTCTAGTGCTCTGATGTGGAGCATACTTAAAGGATTATTCCAGGGCTTCCTCATTCCTTGCCCAAATCCCTCTGCTCTTCCAGAAGTTGTAGAGAATGGGATTTATAGAGAAACAGACTTTGAATTTAGGTACCTACTCTTCCTATACAGCTTTTCTCATGTTGGCACTTCCAGACAGCAATTCATAGTGAAGGTGACTAGGCTCAACCTCTAGCAATGCTTTTTTTGACCGTTGGGGAGGCAAGAGTGACTACCTTGATAATTTAAGATTTAAAATGGGATTCACCCGGGCTGTAGCTCCTCCGTACCTCACTGTCTCACCTACCAGAAGGACACAGGGATGTTGTGAGGAGATTTTGTGGGTCTTCCTAATAAAACAGGCCAAGCAAGGACAGGACACTGAGTGCACCAGCTCTCACTGACGGTTCAAGTGCTGTGAGAGTCAGGAGACTTTTCCTCAACTTTCCAACGTTTAGTTCAATCTGCATGAATTCCTTGACTTGGTTAAATCATAGAATTGTAGAATTAGAATCCTTGGTTGGAAGGGACCTCAAGGATCATCTAGTCCAACCTTTCTAGGCAAGAGTACAGTCTAGACAAGATGTCCCAGCACCCTGTCCAGCTGAGTCTTAAAAGTGTCCAATGTGGTGTAGTCAACCACTTCCCTGGGGAGATTATTCTAATGGTTGACTGTTGTCATGGTGAAAAATTAATATGGCAACTTGAATGGTAGTATCAAGATGAGAGCTCAGGAGACCTGGCCACTCTAATGAAGTGCAAACCCTCCTGCTGACCAACTCAGCTTGACTTGCTTATTGAAGGCAAACAGGCAAATGACAGTCCCCTGTGGCAATGTGCTCATGGTTTACCCATCTGGAATAAGCTGTGGAGAGGTCTCTCCTATAGCAATTATGGCATGATCAAAAGGAATCTTACCCTGTTGCTACTTTAAAGGGTCATCCTGTACCTTCAAGACTAAATGATATGCTTTGCAATGGAGATTTTCAGCCAGCGCTGTGTTGCTCTTCTTCACAGTAAATATTGGGCCAAGATATGACACCCCAATGAAAAAAGGAAGGGTAAAATGGAAATTTTCTCTACAGACTGTAAGCCACAGGCTGCCTGTTCTGCTACTAGAAAGATAGGGCAGGCCTTACACAAAGCTGGAGAGAGTTTCACCCTGTAAAATCTTCATGATCTGGCTCTTGCTTATTAAATGTGCTGGAGTTTGTGCTAGAAATGTGCTTCTCGCCCATAAATATAGAGGGGCATCTGCAGAAGCAGGGAAGTTTGTGTGGAAGGCCTGTACCTTAGCTCTGTAGGAAGGGACAAGAGGGACCAGAAAGGTTTGGTTTCACATGGAGAGGTATATAATGGTCAGAAGGCAAGGAAAAAGAAAAGCTAAATTTGTAAGCCACTGATAATTTAAAAGCTTTCCATAATAGAAACCCTACTTATGCCTGGTGGATGGAAAGTGTGGTACCTCTGACCTCAGCTTCTCATGTCCTCCACAATTTCACTTTCCTATGTTAAAAGGTCTGGCTATCAAGAAATAAAGGCACCTAGATAACAGAAAGTCCAGTGCATAGTAAAATCAGTGGAAAATTCTCCACCGGCTGCAGCTGGTTTTGGACCTCGGCCATATATTTAACAGGAGTTCAACATAACCTATGGCATATGCAACATTTTCCAATGTACTTATCCTATGTAAAAAGGGTGGATACCATCCTGAAAGTGCTCTGATACAGTCAGCAGGAAAAGACAACTAAAAAGGATGAGGAAGGGGAGATTTCTTAACCAGAACGCTGACTGGCTGTGAGGGGGACAAATACAAGCTGCTGTCAGAAACAAAAGCTCTGCATAGATGGATTTCATCTGAGCAATTATCCAGGGCTTTGAAAATGCTTTCGATTTACTTTCCACTGGTCTGCAGCAATGGCATTTTCTCCTTATTTTGATTACCTTTGCATAACTAAGGCTGTGAGCATTCCTATATTATCCCATGCTAAAAAAAAAAAGTAACCAAAAGATGGCATTCAAAAATATTACATATACTTAAAAAAAAAAAAAAAGTGCCCTTTTCAGTAAAAGACTCCTGTCCACGAAATGGCTGTTAATCCTGACAAGCCACAAGACAGCTGTTCCCAAGTCAAACAAACACTGCTGTTTGTTAGAAAGCTTGCAGCCACGCCATGTCAGCAACCGGCAAAACATCAGCAAAGCCTCCACCCCTATAGCATATTAAGGCAGAAAACAGATGTTGCAACGTCTTCTCTCGTGCCTGTGTCTGTAGAAAGGTGAGCACAAGGCAAAAATCAGGTTTTCGCTCCACAGGGAGGAATGATGAGGTGCTGTGTAGATCTGTGTTTGAATTTCATCCTACCGCTGGTAGGTGTCTGGATGTCAGGTGATAGGGAAGGCTCAGAGAGCTACAAGCAACTGAGGAGGTATCACTATTCAACTGGGAATTAGCAGTCCTCCATGGAGAGGTGTGCCCTCCTTGAGCAGTGGGTTACCAAGCAAGGATGGCCAGCCAAGTAACAGCTTTGTAGGGAAAACACCTGTGGGTAGGGTTTCCTCAGAAAGAGACTCATGGCCTGGAAGAATGGCCATCAGCTTTGGACTGGATCAAAGCAGCCAACACAAAAGTCTGGGGGCTGCTTACATCTTAGGGTTGAAGCTGGGTTTACCACCACAGCTACATGTGCTTCCTGCTCATGTTTCAGAAGCCAGCTTTCCTAGCATGGTCAAGGGAAGGTTATCCTCCAAAAAATACAGGGAAGATGTCTTTCTTTTGAATTTCCAGAGAACAGGCTCCACCTCTGTAAGAGCTGCAGCATGAAGTGTTGGTGGCTGGGAAGAGTCCCAGAGCAGATGAGGAAAGCGTTAATGAAGGAATGTAGGTACCATGCAGTGGCCTGTCCCAACTGAGTATCATGGCCACTGTCCAATAACTGGAAAAAAAAATTATGTTAAATAAAAGGCTCCTTGACTCTGGTACTGATCCTCTAAGAGAGACAAAATGAGATTCTGGGGTTTAAGGTCTTGATGCCACATGGCTGAATTTTCTGCTATTGTAGGAAAGGCCACATTGTCCAGGAATGTTGTATCTCGAAGTTGCCTGATGCTGTTGGACACAGCAAGACTGGAAATCAAGAGACCCTTTTTGTATCACCTAGACCAGAATAATAAAGTACAGTAAACGAAAACCTAAGGAAAGACAATGTGGAAAGAAGTCCTGCAGGTCCCTTTGCCTTTAAAGAGGTCATTAAGATCAAATGTAGCTATTTATTTTAGACTGAACTAAATTCTTCTCTAGGCTCCATTGAATGTGTTGACTAGATCCTCAGGGCTTGACTTAGCTGACCAGCAGTAGTCATTTAATGCCACTCCAGGGTATATGAGATTTTTGGAGCGGCTGGTGGATGGTACAAGACTTATGAGAACCCTACACAATTCTGAAATGACAACTGGAAGCCACACTGATTATCCAACAGTATCTGTTTGACATGTGGCTAAGGGCTCACAGGAATCAACCTCTGTCCAAGGGTCTGACTATTTTTCTTGACTTCTTTTCTTTGACTACTCTGAACCATGGGGACAAACCTGCCTCCTTCCCCTGCAAGCAAAGCCTCTCTTCAGACCTTCTCAGCCTGGGGACAGATGTCTCCTCTGGCTGCACCAGTGTCACCTTATGTTATTATGTGGAGTCCCTCTCGGACATCTGCCATGATGTACATTACCCCTGGAAGCTTCAAATCTGCCAGTTCAGTGGCTCATCTGAGCACTCCCTCTGCTACTGAATTTAAAACAGCGGCTTTTTGCTAACAAACCCATCCATCCTCCCATATGTGAAGGTGTAAGCAGCACCCACATGAGCACTTGGCAGGGCTCAGGGATGCACCACCACTCTGACGCAGCCAGAAAGTGCAGCATCTCCCCAGCCTGGGGTGAGTGGTCCATCCACCCCCTTCTCCATCCTGCTGCATGCACTACCTCGAAGGCATGAGCTGCCATCAACCACCTAGGGCCTGCTCTAGAGATAGAGCACCTGGAGAGCTGCTGATAACCGGACTGTCATACAAATCCGACTGACACATCATCTATCCCAGGAGGTCTTATGCAACTGGAAGGTGAGAATTCACTTGAACTTTTGCAAGCAAGGAACTATTAATTATTTCTTATCTTACTGCACTATAAACAGATGGTGATGAATAAACAGACTCCTCATTTAAACTTCATTAACGTTTTTCCAGCTTGACTTTTAATTTCCATATGTTCACTGCTTCTTCTCCCATCAAACACGCCTTGACTTCTTCAAGGGAGACTGACAAAGAACCCCAAGCTCCAAATTTGGCTTTTCAAGCCAGTCTCCGCTCTTGGCCTGTGGAACAGCAAGAGAATAACCAACATGGGCCATTTCCCACCTGAATTTTTCTGCATGTGGCAATGCTGATGATGAGCCTGCAGGTCACAGCTCTATTGCCCACAACAAGTGTGAAGCATGTACAAATTAAGCAGATATGAACAGGCATTGGGAGGGGGATTGGAACTATTTTTTTTTTTTTCTCAAGTTTTCCACTTTTCTGTTTTTTTTGATCGGGTTTCAAATCCTGTTTGCAAGACAGACAGGTCTAGATTGCAAATATAAAGTGCAGTGCTGAAGTACTTTAGGTATCAGAAGCAGCTCGACTGCAGCAGCTCCTTGATGGCTATTGGCAATTTTCACTGACACTTAGAAAATCATCTCAGCTACCTCCACGCTACTGAACTGTGGGGAACAGAGACACTAAATGCTAGTTTGACTCTGTGGGATGCTGACAGCCTCCAGCTGTGAAGTTCTGAGCTCGTTTCACTTACACTTAACTTCTGCAAGAATTTAGGATCCAAACCAGGCTGAAGGTCTTCCCTTTTGGAGAAAAAAAAAAAAAAGTCCTGAAAAACCATAAAGTGACAGAAGTTCAACAAAGGGAAATGCCAAGTCCTACACTTGGGCAGCAATAATGCCATGCACCCATACGGGCTGGAGTAGCTTTGCAGAGAAGGACGTGGAGGTCCTGGTGGACACCAAGTTGAACATGAGCCAGCAAAGTACCCTTGCCACAAAGCTGGTGAATGGTATCCTGGGCTGAATTAGGAGCGTTGCCAGCAGGTCGAGGGAGGTGATGCTTCCCCTCTGCTCAGTGCTGGTGAGAATCATCTGGAGTGCTGGGTCCAAGTGTGGGCTCCCTAGTACATGAGAGACATAGACGTACTGGAGAGAGTCCAGCAAAGGGCTGCAAAGAAGTTAAGGGACTGGAGCATCTCACACATGAGGAAAGGCTGAGAGAGTCAGGACTGTTTGGCCTAGAGAAGAGAATCAGAGAATCATTTAAGTTGGAAAAGACCTTTAAGACCATCAAGTCCAACCGTTGATCAAGTCCAACCGTTGAAGGTTGAGGGGGATCTTATCAAGGTATATCAATATCTGATAACATTCAGGGGAAAGCAAAGAAAACAGAAAGGCAATTGGCACAAACTGTAACCCAGGAAATTCCATTTAAACATAAGATTTTTTTTCCCCCTGTTAACATACTTAAACACTGGAACAGGTTGTCTAGAGCAGTTGTGGAGTCTCTATCCCTGGAGGTATTCAAAACCCAACTGGACATGGCCCTGAGCAACCTGATTTGGTTGACTGTGCTTTAACCAGGGGTTTGGACTAGGTGATATCAAGAGGTCCCTGCCAACCTCAGTGATTTTGTGATACTAAGCCAGGGAACTATGTTAATGCAGAAAACCGCATCCCACCTGCTCAGGTCATCAGGCTGTGGTGTCAGGAGTCCCCTGTGGTTTCAAGGTCTCCCATCTCTGTTCTTGAATATTTTCCCTCATACTCAAACTTCCATGCCATTAAAGTAAACTCCAAAACTGGGCCAGGATTCCTGTGCCCAGTGCTTCCTGATATTCCCACCACTCTCCACGAAGGCTGTTTACCATACGATGCAATGCTTCTTGCACAGCAGCATGGTTTCCAGAGCTGCCCATCCCACCCAAACACAAATCACAGTACCTTGTTCAACTGCCATTTCTACATGTGTCTCCTGATTCTGAAAGTACATATGATTGCAGAGCGAGTTGATTAGCAATAATGGGATAAACAGATAATGAGCTCAGACGACCAACCTAGACCTGATTGCTTTTCTTGGCTTTTTAACAAAAAAAGAGAGGTTTAGGGTTTTTTTATTTTATTTGGGTGCTTCAGGTTAAGTTGAACTGAAACTACAGCCATGGGGAGGTAAAGATTTCCTAAAAACAAAACCAAAAAAACCCCAACCCCTCTGTGCTCTGAGATCATTACATAAACGAAGCAAGTGGAAGTCAGGAAGAAGCAATGCAGTGGCGAGACCTGCCTTGCAGCAAGCCTTTAGGAGCTCAGCCGCACTTCACATAGAGATGGGCTACTAAAATGATCCGAGGGCTGGAGCACCTCTCTTATGAGGACAGGCTGAGGGAGTTGGGCTTGTTCAGCCTGGAGAAGAGAAGGCTGCGGGGAGACCTGATTACAGCCTTTCAGTATCTAAAGGGGGCCCATAGGAAAGATGGGGACAATCTTTTTAGTAGGGCCAGCTGTGACAGGACAAGGGGTAATGGTTTTAAACTAAAACAGGGTAGGTTTAGACTGGATATAAGGAGGAAATTCTTTACAACGAGGGTGGTGAAACACTGGAACGGGTTGCCCAGAGAGGTGGTGGAGGCCCCATCCCTGGGAACATTCAAGGCCAGGTTGGATGGGGCTCTGAGCAACCTGATCTAGTTAGTGGTGTCCCTGCTCACTGCAGGGAGGTTGGACTAGATGACCTCTAGGGGTCCCTTCCAACCCAAAACATTCTATGATTCTATGATTCTATGTGCCACCATCTGTGGGCCTGGAAAACAAAACTTCCTTCAGCCATCCTCTCCTCCCAACCCCTGGGAGAGCTTCCCTATTGCTGCTAACTGTTTTATCAGCTAAGCAGTCACGGTGCTGCACACAGATGTCCTGGCCGAAAAAGCATCCGGAGTAAAAGCCTGGTTTTCAGTGGGGCTGGGATTGCATTCTTTGCTTTTGAAATATGTTCGTAAGCATTGTCAAAGTGATGCAGGGGACTGAGGAACTCTATTTCATATAAGCTCCTAAAACTACAGAGTGCCTTGGAGAACCCCAGGTTGTGGAATTGCCTTATTTATTTGTTCGACACTGTGGTGGTGGGAGATGCCACCAGAGAAGAAGCCCTGTACAGCCAGAGAGCAAAGCAGAAAGGGACAGAAGACAGCCCAAGCAGCTACTGGGCAGCCTGCAGCCTGCTATCGCAGTGGCTGCTGGCAGCGTGCAAACTCCTATCTACAAAGCAGTTCTCAAAAACTTCTCATCACACACATCATGTCCAGCAGGGCAGCAGAGAGAGCTCTTGCTGAAAGCATTCAAATGCTGGGATCCTAGGCTGAACTGATCCTGCAGTTGTCCAGGCAGGACTCCCACAGCCACTGGCTGCTGAAAATTTGGGATGACCTGGGAACCCTTTGAACGATGCAGCTGAACCCCCAGACCTGACCTGCTACGGGTTGCTTACAGCGCACCGATGGTGCAGAAAGCAGTGCGGCAGAGTCACTGGTGGTGTAACTGCACCGAGATGCTGCTGAGCTAAATGTCCCAGCACTGCCAGGACTTGAGCTCCTGCCTCTGCATGCCTGTTACACCATTGCATTGCTTGGCACTGGCATATAAAGCAATGTGGCTTTGTATATGTTAGGTATAACTTGAGCATCACCAGGGAACTCCCTAGGAAGCTCCTGGGAAAATATCGTCCCCAAAAATCTGCACCCAAAGTCATTGCAGGTTGATGTACAGATTTATGTGGGAGAAGAGAGGTGGAGAAAGAGAAGAGGCAACCTAACCTGGATGACTTGAATTTTCTTTTTTAGATATATAGTAGCTTCCTGTGAATTTAAATTGTGGGTGCTGCCAAAATACTGTGTTTCCTGTTCCTCTGTCTACCCACAGTACTTTTGTTAAGTCCCAATCATAAAATAGCTGGACGCTTTTCAGTTTGTTTGTCCTTACCTTATCCCTGCTAGATAGGAAAATATTAACATTTCTATTTTAAAGGAGAAAAAGTAAGGCCAAGAGACCCAGGAGTCACCTTAACTGCACCAACAGTGCTGCTGTAGTTGCAATAATCTACAGATATCAAGTGAGGCAAAGTTTGCAGAGAGACCAACTGTGAGAACAGCATGGAGTGGGATTAAAACATGTTTAGGGTGGGAAATTAAGGCATCCCCAGCTAATGATTGACATTTGTATGATGTCATTACAAGCAGTCGTGTTCTGTGTCATTCATGGTATTTTATCTAGCGCATCGCAGCCATGTCTGCCAGGAGAACGGCCCATTTTCTGCAAGAAAAGCCAGACACCTCGCACATAACAAAACTACAGATTTCACTAATCCAACACTCTGTGTGTGATGCAATCCAGCAGCACTTTCTCTTTCTCTGTGTGATAAGGGGAGGAATAACCAAACCTCATTTTACAACATGTCAAAACCCAGCAAAAAGTCTTCTGTATCACTTCACAGAAACGGTGCAAGCAACCCCACTGAGTGGAGCCTAAAGAGGAACACAGTCTGCACCGAGGCTGAGATGAGGCATTTTGTACATCGCCTCTTGCACTGAGCAGGGAAGAATCCTGCCACTGGCACATCAACAGGTTTTTCAGAAGATATTTTGAAGAATGCCTCAAATTATATTGTGAGCACTCCTCGGCAGCCAAAGGGCTGGGAAGATTATCTAACAGGGCAGGTTTAGGCTAGACATTAGGAAAAACTTCTTCACCGAAAGGGTTGTCAAGCTCTGGAATGGGCTGCCCAGGGAGGTGGTCGAGTCCTCACCACTGGAGGTATTTAAAAGAAGGATAGATGAGGTGCTTAGGGACAGGGTTTAGTGGTGGGATGGCAGTGCTAGGTAAACGGTTGGACTCGATGATCTTAAAGGTCTTTTCCAACCAAGGTGATTCTATGATTCTATGATCTGGAAAGTGTGGTTATTTCCCACACAGGTAAGCTGCTCACTAAGAATCCCCTCGTAGTAAACAAAGATCTGATCAACAGGCAAGACAATCTGAACATGGTTCATCACATCCTAAAAGAAATGCCTACGCTTGGCCAGAATACATCAGAGCTACCTAAAATCGAGTGAAAGAAGTCCCTCACCAAAAGCCATCCCCATGCAATGGCTATTTGCCTGGGTGAAATGAACCAGTCCCAGTCTACTCAGTCTTGACTTTAATGGCATGGCATCCACTTCTGTACTGAACCACAATTGTCACTTTACATTTTTGCTGGTTATTTCAGCGTGGAGGTAAATGGATAACAGGGCAGAGGGCTGCAAGGGCAGGCCTGCTCACAAAACCCAATCCTCTGCTGCAATACACAACTGCGTCCTATACACCCTTCCATAAACTGGGCAAGCTCTGCCATGAAGTCAATAAAACACTCCTTCCCACAGACCTCCAGAAAGGCTGTTCAGTATCCTCTGATGGTTACAAACTTCCTTTAAAGTCCAGACTTTGATCTCACAGCCGTTTTAGTCTCCTGTGTACACACTGCCAGCTTAAACTGGCCTTCCCTGCTGTTTTCTCCCTAGCTGCATCTTCTGCAACCCTTCCTGTGCTGAAAAGCTAAGCTCTTCACATTGGAGGTGGTCGTGCTTTTGCGACCCCCCCCTGTCTTTCCTGCGCCCCTGCTCAAGTCTCCTCAAATGTGGGTAACTTCACCGATACCAAATCACACTCCTAATAGGGAACAGAGAGTCTCCCATCCTGCTAATAATAAAGAGCTGAGACGGGGAAGAGCAATTGGCATCTACTACCAGCACTGAAAACGCAGAGGTTTAATTTGAAAAGAAGGGATCGATTTCACCCATGCATATACACCCAGCCTAAGGAATGGGGGTTCGAAGACAACATAGCATTAAGGCAGATGTTATTGTTTATCGGTGGAAATCTACCTGCTCATCCTGAGCTGGTCATCAATCTCAGCACTACCATCAGGTGTTCTTAATAAGTGACTAATCTATCTGACACATCAAATTACATCTGTGATTAAGCCCCTCTGATCAATACTATTCATAATGGCTTCTAAACAAAGCTTTATTTCCAGACTGTACCGAAATGGTGTGTTTCCTTATTTCCACTCATTTAATTAGAAAGGATAACAAATCGGTTGTTAAACCTCAAGTGATTTTCTTCTTGCTAAAAGGATGTGGAATGTGTAGCAGGCAATACACCTACCTGGCTATAAATCAAGGTATTACATTACAGATGGCAGGGAATCTCAATTGATTTCCATTCTCCTTCTGACTGAACTGTGTTAAAATTAGATTTTTCCTGGGAGTTTTACAAGGATTTTTTCTTTCCAGCAATACTCAGTCTAAACAGTCATCACCTTCGTATGATCTCATGTTATCACCTTCATAAGATTTCTCCCCACCAAACTTCCCCTTTGCCTCTGACCGCCAAAGTTCAAAGTCTTATTTTGCAGCTGTGCTCAGCTACATTTATTGAGTTATGGAGCCCCGCTCCACAAAAACAACTTTTTCTACCATATATACATGCTGTGCCTTGGATACTCCAAGGGGAAACACATGCCATGCAGATGCTTTGAAGTTACCTGTCCACACCACTTTCAGAGCAGATGTCTCCATAAGATGATTCACCCACTGTCACCCATTTGAGAGCCAACATGCCAGGGGTGCCTTTTTTTTTTCTGTGGATTGCAAGGGCAGCCACGATTGCCTGGCTGAGAGAGGTATTGACCCTTAAATACCTGCTGATGTTTTAGGGCCAATGGATGCCAACTGCTTTCCACACAGTTGGCATTGTAAAATCTGGTTGGACGCTCGCTGTGTCCCTACACACATTTGCTCCACACCGGTGTCATCAATGACCATTTCTACCCAGGACATGCAGACATACGCAGATGACATCTGACATTAACTCAGGAGTAGCAGGTACTGTCTCCATGGACAAAACCCATGTTATAGTGCTCACAACTGTGATTTCTCAATCATCAGTCCCGTTTAATGAATATGGGCAGTGACTGGTGGAAATGCAGAATTATCCCAATCCAATATCGCAGCATTCCATTATGAAAAACAAACTCTGAAGGCTTCTTATATACTTGCTAGTGCTTGGGCATTAAGGGCTTGCAACATGACTGCGTGTGTTTTTACATCAGAATGGGGAAAAATATTTTCAATGGTTTAATTCAGTGAAGAGAAAAAAAAAGTGGTTCTGGATTAAACTTTCCAATGAAAAAAATCACTTTGAAAAAGCAGAAAAAAAATTATTAACACTTCTTTTAATGTACTTATTTAATTGAATTTCTTTAAATACCCATGAAAATGAAATGAAGCATTTAGTGGGCTTTCAGATGAACATTTTTATCCTTTCAGGAGAACATTTCTTCAAATGGCTCCATTTAACTGTACAGGGACACTTGAAATAGTCTCCAAATCAAAGAAAACCATATCTTAGTAGATAAAAGCAGGGGCCAAAAGCTATCCTTGCATTCACTAAAGCTCCTCCAGGGATCAGCTTGTCCCCAGGATGCTATTCTATCATTAAGTGGTATTGTGCAGAAGAGTCTTTCAGTCCGTAGCCTAACTGCAAGCAACGCCAAGGGAGAGAGGATGAGAAGACATCCTCTTCCACTTTGCCTCTTTCGGGAGGTGAGATGCAAAGTCAAGCACGATACGCATCTTCCCACCCCTTCCCCCAGCAATATCGCATTACTGGGGGAAGGGGTGGGCTAACCCCTTGTTTTTGGAGCCTGACAGCCTACTACTGGTCCCTACATCTCCTTTACTCACAAAACCAGGACTTGTAACTTGAGAGAGGCACTCGGAGAGGGAGAGGTCCAACTCAATCCCTCGACATGGGGCTTTGACAGCGCTGCTGCAGGATGGGATGGGACAGGATGGGAAGGGACAGCACCAAACCCAAAAGCTTTCTTTCTCTGCCACACTGTTCTCTACAATTTAGGACAGAGCATGGGTGGCTGTGCCAAAAATCTCCCAAGCTCCCTGCAGGCTGCCCACTGGGGACTTGCATTAGCACAGAACTTTGCAACATTGCCCACCCATGTCCTGTCTCACAAGTTGGTTTGCAGCTGCTCCAGTCACAGCCACATCCTGCAGCCTCTTTACTGCTCTGACACCGCACGTGCCCAATGGATGGTGCGCCATGCCTGCTCCTTGAAGGTGGCACCGTTCCATGACTGCTGCCTGAGGCTGGTGGAGAAACCTTGGGAGGCTGGAAAGCAAAGCCATCATTGACCTGACCCTTCTCTCTTGGTCGCAGAAGCAGGGAGTGGGTTAAAGGGAGTGGAGAGCCTTCCAGAAGGGCTTGCCCGATGTGGTGTGTGCTCCGTGTCATGTGAACAAGGAGAGGATCTTGGCTGCCTGGCCCAACTTCATAGATACCTTGCAGCCTTGGAGCACACCCTTTCTTCCTCTGCTTGGCCACCAGGACAGGAGCAATTCTGGCACGGGGGTGGGAGGGCAGTTCAACAGAAGCAGAATGTCGCCATGACTTCCCTTGAAGCAAACCAAGGCCTATGAGAACTTTAGGTTTTCAGATCCCAGGGGAAAACTGGTTAAGGTACTTCCAGTTCAAAGAGATGGATAACTGACTGTGATGAAACACACTGAGACACCTAAGCTAGCCTTATGCAGCTGGGAGGCAGGGAGTGATCCCCAGCGAGCGATCCCCAGCGAGCTATTCAAACTCTCGTTTGACTGAGTCGTACTTTCGAAGTACCTATTTCTCCCCCTCCTAATGTAAGAGTTCAACATCAGCCGGAGTGACTGCCCTGCTCCAGCAGCAGAAGGCATGAGAAATGGCATGGGCAAGGAAGATGCGAGGCTCGGTGATGTTGGCTTGCAGGCCAGGGATAGAAGAGACTGTCCCCATACCTGAAGTCTGGTTATCCCCAATAAGCTCTGCCAAGCACTGGCTGCGCTCCTCTTCAATCTCTTGCATGATGCTGCACTCTGGACGTGTGCTGGACGCCTGCAGAAAGGGCAGAGAAGAAGAGAGTGAGCAAACCCCATCTATCCTCTGAGATGTGCTCCTGGGGATTCACGGCCATCTGAGCTCTCCTGGGCCACTGTACAATGGGGATATGTATCCAGCTTGCTTTTATGTTTGCTTGAGAGAAAGGAGTGTAACCCAGAGCCTGCTCAAAAAAAGAGCATTTCCCTCCATGCATTCCTTAAAAAAAAACCAACCTATTTTTTTTTTCTGATGATCAGGAGCAATTCTGTTTCTTTATGCTCCGGGAACCCTGCCTGACTAACCTAACACCAACAGCTATCTAGGGCAGGAAGATGGCAGTTTTAATATTCATGCCAAGAGCAGTGGGATCTGTGCTCACATAGTTTATTCCCGCCGCTCTCACATGGCCTGCTTCCTGGCTCATGCTAATTCAAAGCAAAACAAAAACCAAATCAAATGAGAACAAAATCTCTGATGCAGATTAGGAGATCAAGGAGCTAAAAAGCAGGAAATTACCAATGACAAGACTTTTTCCCCCAAGTGGTTTCTCCTCAGTCAGACCTAATTATATTGTGTTTGTAATACAACAGGGGCTACAAATGTTCAGGTAATTAATCGTGGACTCCATACAACATGCAATTCATGAACTGCCTCAATCATAAACTGTGCAAATGACAATTTGCACTCCAAAAAAAAGCAACCAGGAGCTGGACAATGGGTCACATAACACCGCGTCCCCTCGTCACCACCATGCTCTCAACTTGGAGGGAAGACCTTGCTTCATTGCTATGGCAATTGCAAGCAGAAATTGAGGTCCCGTTACGCATGGCGCTGCACAACCCCCCATCTCTTTCAAAGAGACTGGAAAGGGCATTCAGCATGGAAAAACCTATTCAGAAACTCAGCTGCAAAGAGACAGTGAGAGGGAAGTGATGTGAAGAGAGCAGAAGTCTTGGCTTGAGTTTATACCGTTGCTGTTAAATGCGATGCAGGAAAAAACATGAGTCGGGTGAACTTCAGAGACAGATTTTGAGGACAGCGATGAGTCTTTGCCTATAAGAAGTCATAGAGTCAGTGCTCACTCTTGCTAGATTTTGGAAAAAGCATGTATTTTCATCAGAAATAGGCAGAGAAAGGAAAAGGAAAAAAGAAGATCTTTTCATGTCTTGTTTCAAAATGTGTGAGCTATTTTTTATCCATGTAATTGCCAGACAAGTTTGTAAGAGAGAAGGCCCAGAAATTCCTTGAAGGAACAACTGTTTGATGTAAATTGCCCTTTGGATTAGAATTATAAAATAATTTAGCCCATTAAATTTATTCTCACCATTTCTTAAGAACCCAACCTGCTCTCCCTGTTTCACCCCATATCTTGTTCAGTCTGTAATTTCCTTTTGGTTGGGAATGGGCTTTGATAGTAGAGCATAAACAATTCATTATGTGGTCTTCTAGTCAAATTAAAAATAAAAAAACAAACATGGGGGGGAATTATTTGGCATAGTCTTCGTACTCAAATGTTTCTTTTTCCCAAAGGGAAACAGTTCTTAGGAAATTTTATTTTGGCTCATCTAAAATACCATAGATTCATTTTGTTTTGATTTACAGCGCTTCTTGTCTTTTTATTTTAACCTTAAAAAAGCGTGAGGGGAAGCGTGAGAGATTTGCAGAACACTTGCTGTAAAAATAAGGATTGAAATGTTTTCAAAACATTCTGACATTTTCAAAGAAAAGTTTTAACTCTCCGGACTTAAACTATTGCCAAATTCATCTCACATCTATAAATAACTCAAGTTTTCACTTTATAAATTAATTCATACAGCTTTAACTTTGATCAGGGCTGGCAAAGCACTGTGTACTTCTACAACATATTTTAATTTTTTTTTTATGCAGTAAATTTTCTACCAAGCCCATAGCAAGTACTTCACTACTGCATCTTCCCTTCACTAGAAATGCACACGTAAATTGGTCGATTGTATATTTACCTCAATGGCCCAGTATTTACTTTTGAGTAAATGTTTCACCACCTTTCAAAAAAAAAAAATAAACCTGAGGCCAATTCCTTGTTAGTATTCTGGAAAGTGGGCTCATGATAGATCCAGGTAAACTTGATTATAGATGTAATTTTTAAAAGCTCATCTCTTTTTTCATCCAGTTCAAGAGCAAAGACATTTATACTAGGCAAACCACTGGAAAAAGTGTGTCCAATAGCTAAACCACCAAAATACAGGTGATCTTAGCATTTGCGGTGCTGGTGTTGACTTGCTGCGAGCTTTTAAGCAAGGTGGGTGGCTCCATTGACTGAAGGAGTATTTAGATGCCCGATCCCCACTTCCTTCAAGCACAGCCAGATACTGAGGTGGGATTTAGTCTCCCAAATAGAGGTATCTAGCCTCAGTTGAGATGTCCTAGGGTATCCCTCTTGGCCAACAGCTTTCATTCTAAGGGGCACGGGCCCATGTAAATCCTATGTCTGCCAACCCTGGAACAGATAGCTCATATATATTAAGCTCTCTAGAACACTACTAGATACTTAAAAGAAAACAAACAGTAAGTTTTCACACAATGCCAAGTTGGGCAGGAGTGTTGATCTACAGATCCTTCTACAGAGGGATCTGGACAGGCTGGATCGATTGGCCGAGGCCAATTGTATGAGGTTCAAAAAGGCTCAGTGCCGCGTCCTGCACTTGGGTCACAATGACCCCATGCAACGCTATAGGCATGAGGAAGAGTGGCTGGAAAGCTGCTTGGCAGAGAGGGATCTGGGGGGACTGGCTGACATCCAGCTGAATATGAACCAGCAGGGTGCCCGGGTGGCCAAGAAGGCCAGCGGCATCCTGGCTTGTATCAGGAGTGGTGTGGCCAGCAGGAGCAGGGCAGGGACCGTGCCCCTGTGCTGGGCACTGGGGGGGCCGCCCCTCGAATGCTGGGGTCAGGGTTGGGCCCCTCCCTCTCAGAAGGACCTGGAGCGTGTCCAGAGAAGGGCAGCGGAGCTGGGGAGGGGTCTGGAGCCCCAGGCTGCTGGGGAGAGGCTGGGGGAGCTGGGGGGGTTCAGCCTGGAGAAGAGGAGGCTGAGGGGAAATCTTATTACTCTCGACAACTACCTGAGAGGAGGCTGTAGTGAGGTGGGTGTTGGTCTCTTTTCCCAAGTAACAGACAATAGGACAAGAGGAAATGGCCTCAAGCTGCACCAGGGCAGGTTTAGGTTGGACATTAGGAAAAAATTCTTCACCAAAAGGGCTGTCAGGCACTGGAAGGGGCTGCCCAGGGAAGTGGTCGAGTCCCCATCCCTGGGGAGATTTAAAAGCTGGGGAGATGAGGTGCTTAGGGACAGGGTTTAGTGGTGGGATGGCAGGGTTAGTTTATGGTTGGACTTGATGATCTTAAAGGTCCTTTCCAACCTAAATGATTCTATGATTCTATAAACAAAAAAAGAGCGGGATGTATTTCACCTTCTCTCTGCCACATCTTCCTTCATTTTAGGTGGGTAAAAGCTGTATGTTTAATCTGAAATTATTTTTACCATTCCTTCTACTCCACAGGGAGCTAGCGAGCATCAGCCCTGAAGGCTTTCATACCACTTCACTGACTGTAGTTGGACCAGTTCAAACTAAAATACTTACTATTTAGCTGGAGAAGGTCAGTGATGTGTGAATTTAATGTCTAAAGACCTTTAATTGAATCATCAAGGTCAAAAAACAGACTCACATTGGAGGCCTTATAGTTTATGGCTCATTTTCCGCATTAACTAAACAAGTAAATAAATAACCCAATCACAGCAACCCTCCTTCTACCTCCCTAGTGATAACACTAATAACCCTCACATATCACAGCCGTCATTGCTATAAGCTAACAAAGGCAGATGGAGTTAAAAAAAAAATTAAAAATCACAGTTTTGGGCATCATTAGGAAACAGAAAAGTGTCTCTCTGTTGGTAGGTCATCAGCTCAGCTGGCATGATGGTGAGCAGGGCAACAAGTTCAGCTGCCTTAATTCACGTCCCAGCTCACGGCTGAAAAGACCCCTTGAGAGCTGCAAGTTTTGCCTGCCAAGGGGGATCTTCCCTGGGATAAGGGGCTAAATAACTCTCTTTCTTTGGTGTATTCCTCCTAGAAAAGCTTGAAGTAGATTTTACAGACTGCTTGGTACAAACTCACTTTACTTCTTCTCCAGGTCTGTTTTTTTCCTGTGTTGTTCTGTTTTATTTGGTTTTTCTTTTTTTTTCCTGTGGAAAAGACAGAGGCTTTGGCATCTTTCACTGCAGTGGGCAACTGGCCACGCAGACATGGGGCTGAGGACTACACTAATTCACATTACGCCTCCAAAAAGCGTAGATAAAGGGAAAGCATGACCAGCTTTGGTTAGCTCACATTAACATCAGGTAGCGAACAGTAACACAGCTTCTTGGGCATACCCACTGTGGGTGAAGCTGAAACTCAGTAACCCCTCCTTCACTAAGCCCTCCTGGCATGCCCAAGATAACGTGAAAATCATGGTGGGTACGTCAGAGGTTGTTTTTCCTGCACACACACTCTGAAGACTTGAGCAGAAAGACGAAGGGAATGTTTTTCTGGATGTGATTTCCTGCAGCTCTGAATTCTGCAGCAACTCTCATGCGGCGTGATCCCCAAAGTCTTTATTAATGAGAGTTTTCCTTCCCGCCAGATCCCAACAATTGTTAGAGGATTACCGCACAGTCTGCTACTGCAAAGAAAGCCATTCTGTACACTCTTTAATTAAATACAAGTCAAAGGATTGTCACAGACTGAAGGAGCCACAGAAATGTTTAGTCTCATCTATGCTGTCTGCCATCAGCAGGGCCAGGCTAACCATGGGCCAACTCCTTTGCTCACATGGCCACTCCTCAAGGGCAGGTGGGATTCAAAGCGAAGCCACAGCTGCAGGTAAGCAGGAGTATGGGCCTACAAGAAGCGGTGTGAGCCTCAGTACCTCCCTTTCTCCTGATCCCACAGCGTTCCTGGGCTCACCTGGAGCTCACCCTACGGAGAGTCCAGCAGAGATGGGGACTAGGGTGACCACAGTGATAACAGGATTTGGAGTCAAACAAGGAAGGAGTAGAATTGAAAAGCCTACAGATGATGGAATCACATCCCTTGCCCATTTCTGTTCAGCTCCCAGAGCCTACACAGTAGTGACACACAGAAACACTTCTAGTTACCTGAATGAAAATTTCTTATACCAGTACTACCTTCCCATGGCTTCTGTGAAGGCAGTAATGGTATAAGACAAGAGCATCAGTTGCCTTCCTATGGCTTCTATAACATGACTCCAGTCACTGCTCTAGGTCGAGATGGGGTTTCTCAAGCCTTTTTCCTCGGGACAGCAAAGAAAATGAAAGCTTTTAACAGGCAGGTCTTATTTCAAGCCTCAGTAGCATAACCTGAAGGACCTACTTCTGGCTAGTTGTCAGAAGAGCTCACCATTAATTTCAGTCCAGCGGCTTTCATTTATGTTCATTATTTGTAGGAACATAGGACTGTAGGAACTTCTTATGCAACAATCTTGGCTTTGATTTCTCCCATAACTTCATTCAGCTCTGTCTTAAAACTAAATTTTCAGTTTCTTTTTAGTTTCTTCCTTTTGAGCATCCTCAGGAAAATGCAGTTTTTTTCCTAAACCCCCTCCGATTAAGCAAAAAAAAATACTGTGTACAAGTCCAAGAATAAGCAAAGAGAGTGGACCAAAGGAGGACACCGACACAGGATTTTTACTACACTGATGGGTAACACAATTTCCAACAATAACACTGTCAATCGTAAAAGCTGCAAAATCTCTCGTGGTCTTGAGAATTAAAAAAAAGAAAGTATTTAGGGAGTATTATAATTATTTGCTGTTCTAAAGGACCTTTGTCTAAGAATCCAAAATCATGTTAAAAATATGCCAGGAGAGCATGGGGGAATGAATGTTAGATACCAGTATTATAGACGTAAACTGAGAGATAAGACCAAGTTCAAAACATACCAAACACCCTGTGTGGCCTTTGCAGGATCAATAAAGAAGGACTTGCAAACCCAATGTTTTTTTAAGCAGAGACAAGCTATATTCTGCCATGACCTCTACTCATGTTGTAAAGACACTACTCTGTAACCGGCCAGCAGCAAGGGACTCTCAGAGCACAGGTAGCAGCATGTGTCCCCAGGAGACTTTTCCAAATAAAAGAGGTCCGGGTAAATACCCACGTACCCTGACTCTCACTATGCTGTTCAAACCACTCCATTTTATGCTTCTGCCAAATATAATCATGCCAATAACAGATCTATCATTTGACAAGGAAAGCAGATGGGGTTTTTCTTCCAGCTCATCTAAGCCCTGTTAAACAAAGACAACTTGGCCAAATCAATCCAGCAGCTTGGAGGCATGGAGACTTCATTTATTCTGATTGTCCCCTTTCTGTGTGAGGGGTTGGAAGATCAAGGAAACATGTGCAGAGTGTTTTGCAAAGAGCTCGGAGAACCAGGAGGAAAGGGAAGCTGAGCAGCTGTGTTGCTTAACTCCTTAATGACAAGCCTGTATATGCCTGTCTTGGAAAGCAGAGCTGAATTTGGGTCTGAAGGAAGAAGTGATGCCCTGGCACTGGAGTAATGACACACAGTGATTAAAAGAGAGGCAGCATTTGAGTAAATTCTCACAACTGAGTAGGAGACAGCTCTGATGGCTGGATAAACACATTTAGCGGCTTACTTCAAGTTATCATCTGGAGTAGGTAAGTATGAATTTCCTTTTCTGAAGCTCAGAGGAAGGTTTTGAAGTCAGGCTGTTGCAGAAATAGAGGGATGCTACAACACTGAGATCAGTGGTGTTGAGATTTACAGTTCAGAGCAAAGTGTTAGAATATCTCTGTTATGGTTCAGAAAAAATAAGGAATGATAGTGATTATCCCAAGAGCATACAGGGACAGCAAAGGAAGGAAAAAAGAGGACTCCACTACCCGACTTCTGTAGAAATTGGAGGTCACTGATTGCTTTTAATTTCCTTTTATGTTCAGGTCTAAGGAGCAGAGCCTGCTTGAGGAAAATTCTGCTCCTTTTCTTATAGATTGCTCAGAACTTTAACCACTAAGCTGATCAAACTTTCTGGAGGAAATTCACCTCCAAAGTTTCTGCTTGGCCAATTACAGGAAGAGCAGAAATACAAAGGATATGCAAATCCAGAACTGCTTGACCCCCAGGACTCAGAAACATGATCTGGTGATCCACTGGGTCAAAAGTGCATGTCTATAATGTGTACATCTACATCTGCCTACTGCACATTGATCATCCTTCCTCACCTGAAGTGAGGAGCAGGCACTTTTAGGACATGAGTCACTTCAAACTAAAGGAACTGTTTAAAATAGGTTAGAGGAAACTTACCCTATACGGCTTCAACCAGGGAGCCTTAGGCAACTGGCAGAGGGATGGAAGTCTATGCTACAGGTATCTAAAGTTAAATGAGAAAACCCACAGACCTGGGCTCACCTCTAAACTGAATGATTCCCCTCCAGACAGCACTATCCTTCCCCAGGGTACTCCAACAGCAGATGTGAGATGGTACCTGGCAGGATTCCTATCAAGAAGTTGACAGAAAAAGACCAGCAATTGCTCAAATATGTTTACAGGTGGTTTTTGTTTTTGTTTTTTTTTTTTAAATATATTGACTTTGAAATGCTGTTGTTCAAAAAAGCTACTTGGCTTCAGGAGAATGTGCAGGTAACCTGTTCATCCTATCCTGAATTGCTGCCCATCCAACACCGAGTCATCTCCTGAGTAGCCACATCTTGACTGCTCTGCACAGAAGAAGTGGTACCTAATTCAGTGGCAGGCTCAGAAGGGATGAGAAAGCCCTGAGCAGATGTGTCAGCAAAACCTGCGAGTTGCTTGTGCTCATTCCTGTCTCCTCTGTCCCAGGCCAGATGCTAACTCCTGACAAAGCCTCCATCCATCCAGCTCTGATTCTTGCCCTGGGCAACCCCCCCCCCCCCCCCCCCCCCCCGACATCCCTGCCTGCTCTCCACTACATCTCCTGTTGCTCCAGTTCACTCCAAGTGTGTCACCAGAGTCCTATTTTCCTCCCGAATCCAACCTAAATGTTGGACACTGACCAAGTCCACCTGCCACAACTCTGAAGAAGATTTGGACTGGACTCAGATCTGCTCAGATGGCCCCAGAAGGTTGTAAGGCTTTGGGTGGGATGTAGAGCAGAAGGGGTTCCCAAATCCAAAGCAAGGGAGACTGGCAGTTTGAGCAACACCCTGGGGAATCCACAGGCACCTAAGTGGGCGGTTCAGTGTCACGAGAGGCTGTGACAAAATAAGAACTTGATCAAAATAACAGTGAAATCCCTGTGGTTTCTTTCCAGCCCTTCACGTTCTCAATCATCCCCTAGACCTCTCCCACTGCCTGGGAGCTGTGTACATACATCGTGTACACAGAACCTTTGGCAAACAGGACCCCACCAGCCTCCTGCAAGGCTGGCTATTGGATATTATTTATAACCAGGGAGCTGGATAAAGAAAACTGGATGTTCTCTAGTTCTCAGAAATACTGCAGCGGTCATGTTTGAGGAACAATAGTTTTGGTTAGCAACATGGGCAGCTCCTTTTAACATTTGCGGGAACTGAAAGCTCTGAGAATGTCTAGAAATTCAGTGTTAATCCAGCATTAATGCATCATCAGTAAAGCAAGGGCTGGAGTGACTGAGACCAGGCTTGCCCACCATTCATGCTGGAAACTCTCACAGCTGCAATAAGCAGCAACTCCACCTGGAGCTCTAGGGTTGTCTGGAGAGGAGGCGTTTCCAGTGCCCAGCTTCTCATTGCAAACTCAGGGTTTGGTGTTTTTTTTTTCACGTACTCAGGGAAGGACTGAGCAGAGAAGTGGGAATGTTACAGAGCAGTCTAGCAGCCAGTGTCCCAGGTGTGGCTTTTCCTAGGCAGAGCAGGCACTCTGAAGCTCAGTGGCAGCTAGCAATGTGGATGAAAAAGAGTGTTTGGCGTTTACTGGGTGCCCTCTCCTTGCTTTAGCATAGCAGCCTTAGCATTTCCAGCTGAGCAGTCAAAGCTGGACACATTCAGCATTTGCAGCACTCAGTGCTTGAAACTTGCCTGAGCTCACTGAACAGTAAATGATTTAGGACATGGCTCTTTTGACCTTGTGGCCCAGCAACCATAAAAAAAAAAAAAAAGCAAATTGGGTCAGAGCACAGGTTTGTCAAGAGCAACCAGGAGGAGATAAAGGTACAAGAAACATATAAAATATAAGAAAAAAGACATGCATATTATAATCCTTCCTACAGTGTACGTCTTCCAGCAGACACCATAGCGCCTTTCTATAATACAGTTGGTGGTAAGGTTTTAACCTTCTTGGCAATCAATACCTTCAACACCTTTTATTACACAAAATTAGAACCAATTCCAGGATGATTTTGCTATTCATACATCACTTCCCATCCTGAGAAAGTGCCCCTAACAGGGCTTGTTTGTGCCGTTATTCAAAGCTTTCTATTGAAATCCAGGTACATGCCTGGAACAATCTATAAACGCAACTCATTTCAAAGAGTTCACTTCAAAAGACTGATTACCTACAAAGAAGAGTACGGAAAATACAAAGATGTTGGCAAAAGATGAGTTCAGTTCATTCAGAGATGAGGAAGAAATGAATCTTCCCTCTTTCAAACGCAGCAGAAGTGGTTCAGTCAACAAGGCTCTGGGTGAGGATGTTCTTTACGGATTTACAAAGCATCTGTTATAAAGCATCAGAGCTCTCTATAGAAAGATTTTTCATGGACAATCTGAAGCATCCAGGCATGTCTTCCAGGAAGAAGAGCCTACTGGAAGGAGCTCCCTGCCTAGGCCATGTTTCAAAACAAAGGATCAAGTCATTGTCCTTAATAATGAGGGAGTCAAGAATACCCCAGTGATTTGGAGCACTCCAAGCACAAGAGCTGCCACCTGCAACAAAACCAGGACAGGGCCACCCTTCCCTTCTTTGGCTGAGGATGGAAGGAAGCAAAAAGGCAAGTCACTTGCTAAAACATGTGAGGGAGAGCAAGGTTAGGACAACCATGGGGAGCATTGCTGCAACAAAGAACAAGATTCACGAGAATGGGGAAAACCATGTGGAGAGCAACTGAAGAGATCCTTACCTAAGAGAGTGCAGGATGGACACACAGACAGCCTTGCTTTAGAAGAACAGAACATGCTGGAGATCACTGTCTGGTTGTGAAGAGCTCTCCTAGAGGAAAGCTGCTAATTACACTTATGTTTGAGAGCTCTGGATTCAGCTGTTGTTTCTGATATCCCTCACCGTGCCCAATGGCTATTCTATATTGAGAACATAGTAAATCTGAGCAGTGGATAAAGAGGAACATGTTCTCATCAGGACTCAATGAATGGACTAAAGATGGAGATTTTAGGAGGGACTTACATTCTGGGAGGAGAGAGTAGACAAGAGCTGAAACTATGAGCATTCACCCTGCACAATTTTGAGTGGTCTGTGTGAAGGGTCAGTATGAAAACATGGGAATAATTCAAAACATGGTTCCACTCTTCCTGGCTGAAAAGAAGGACTTAAAACTACAGGTTAAACAGGCTGTAATACGAGCCTAAGAGCCTTAGACACACAGGAAAATTTAACAAATACGACACGACACACACACAAGCGCTGTCTAAACCAGGCATGCATGCAACACTTCCACCTGAAGAGAGCATTGATGTCTTCCCAGGAGCCTGAGGGCCACATGTAGTATCTCTGACAGCCCCAGCCACCTTCCTCTTAACAACAGTCAGAAAAGACTCAAGATCCCAGAATGCAAGGATGCTGTGACCGGGCTGCATCTCAACTATCGTCACTTCTGCTTAGTACACAGCTGAGCGTCAAGTGAAACAGATGATCGAAGTGAAGAGTCAGATGCTAGAAATATCTGCACTACAAATCAAAGCAACTCACCGGCAGTTTCCGTGGTTTGAACATGGCAAGGCTTGGACAGGAAAGAGTTTACCAATGGCTTTAAGGAAGCAAGGATCTCACCCTCGCTTCCTGCATGGCCTCATGGCCTCACCATCCCAGCTTGGCTGTTAGCTACAGTCTGGCTTCCCATTGGTCCCTGAAGCAAAGTCAACTTGCAGCTGCTTTCCACTGTGCAACTAGATTGTGATGAACCGGCTACTCAGGCAGGTAATTAATTCTACTTTATTGCGCTGGGCATTTTCTCTTGTTATTCCTTACCTGCTAACAACATGGATGGGGATGGGGAAAAAGCTCAGAGGGAAGATGTTTCTGCTTTGTCTATTTAAAAGGGAAAATATACAAGGGCACCTTGCCCTCAGCACAAGAAGGACATAGAACTGTTGGAGCAGGTCCAGAGGAGGCAACAAAAATGATCCAAGGGCTGGAGGACCTCTCCTATGAGAGAAGGCTGCGGGGAGACCTGATTGCAGCCTTTCAGTAATGAAAAGGAGCCTATAGGAAAGATGCAGAAAATCTTTTTAGTAGGGCCAGCTGTGACAGGACAAGGGGTAATGGTTTCTTTACAATGAGGGGGGTGAAACACTGGAATGGGTTTCCCAGAGAGGTGGTGGAGGCCCTGAGTTGGACGGGGCTGTGAGCAACCTGATCTGGTTAAAGGTGTCCCTGGTCCCTGCAAGGGAGTTGGACTAGATGACCTCTGAAGGTCCTTTCCAACCCAAACCATTCTATGATTCCATAAAGGGCACAAATGACACAAAAAATGAATGCTTAGATGGCAAACCCAAATCTTAGCAGTACAGTATCACCAGACCTCTCTTGGGTGATGCCACTGGCTGTAGATCTCAAAACATTTTACAAAGGTTGTACCTCCTCTAGCCTCTTTTGGCAGATGGAGAATCCAAGCAGAAAGCCCAAGATCATTCAGCAAGTCACTAGCTAAAAAAAAAAACACAAAAAAACCCAAAACAAACAAAAAAAAACCAACCCCCAAAAAACCCCAACCCACAATAGAAAACCCACAACAAAAAATATCAGGTTGGTCTGGCTGTGTCCCAAAATTCCTTCCTTATACTGAAGACAGACAAAAGCAGTCAGAAAAAAAAAAACCCTTAAATGCTGCACACTCTGTGTTACCAGCATTTGCATGTCTCTGAAAGACTTTTCTGTCCATATGCTGATGACCACATCTGTCAGAGATGTCCAGCTTTCTATGAAATATTTACACTTTCTCCTCAAAATACCCTGGTCAGCCAGCAAAGAGCCAAGAGAGGAAAAGAGAATTTGGATGGAAAAAAAGGTAGGGAAGGAGTCAGCATTTGTTCTGTGGGAAGAAGAGGAAGACTTAAAATCTCACTTTAGGGATACTGGATATTAGGGAAATAATAGATTAGATAATTAGAAAGATAAAACCTGAGACGGGCATTAGGAGTGATCAGGAGCTGATGACTGGAAGGAAAATGATGTTTAGAGCAGTACAAGGAGCAGAAAACCTCAGAGCACTGCGAGAAGCCTTTGCTGTCAGGACCAACTCAGCTAGGCAGAAGATGTCTTCAGTGACATGAACAAAAAGAGAACCACAACAGGAAAAAAAAAAAAAAAAGTGAGATTGCTATGCAAAGTGCTGAAATTCAAAAGAAAACCAAACATAGTCCCGAAAAAAAGGAAGTCACATGCAGCCCCACCCCCCACTTCTCTTCACTGGCTTCTCCAACGATTCGGAGAATAAATATATTTTTACTAATACAAAGTGGTATAGTTACACATGGTGAAAATGACTTGGCTTGAATAACTGAGAACAACAACAGGGCTGACTGTGAAGGCAAACAAGGGTATGGAAACTCTTGTATATGAGGTGAAAGCCACTCAAAAGAGAACAACGTGCTTAGATTGGATGGTGGGAGTGGTACCATCTGGCCGAAAGTCAACAAATGTAATGCTTTTTTATATGTAGGAAGGAGGGGAAGAAAAAGATCCAGACAGCTATCAGCAAGTTAATCTGAGCACAAAAGTACACAAGACTTTTGAACGCCACTTGAAGGAGAGAGTAATTGAAAGTATGGCAGCAAATGGAGATTTGGATAAAATATAAAACACGGTTTATCAAAAGTAAATCGTGGCAATGTAACTGATAGCTTTTTTTGATAAGGTTCCTGGGGGGTTTTGTGACAACAGAAAATCAGTGGATCTAATCTTTCCTAACTTCAGTAAATAGTCTGGTGGCATGCCAAAACGAACGAGTGCCTTAACGATAGGTACGGAGATTAACACAACAAGCGGAAGGAAACTGAGGAAGTGGCTAAGCGTGAAGACTGCAGGTTGTGTTCAAGGCAGAAATACAGAACCACAGGGAGGTGAGCAGTGGTTTTAGTTAAGGATCCACTGGCTTTAATAAGAATGGAATGAAATGCAGTGATAGAAAGAGAAGGGGAAAGAGGGAGCGACCAACAAAAAGTTCCATGAGAATCTGAAACCTCTGATGGAAACGACAGAGCAGAAGAACCTGTTAGCGTATTGAACTCGAGATCTGCTGGACCACATGCAACAAAACTGACCAACTAAAATATTATAGGGAACACACTCTTCTCCACATGGTCTTCTCTGCCTCCACCAAACACCTCTTGGGGCATTTTCTGAACATCCCCATAGAGAGTAATGCTCCTGGGTGGCCTCAGTGAGCAGGGTGGTGCAGAATCTGTCACACATGCCTCCAAATGGCCGATGAAGGTCTGCCTACAACAGAGGTGGCAAGGACCCTTGAAAAGGGACAGTGAGGGATAGTTTAAAGGATGATTGATGATGGTGCCTCTTGATTAATCAGTATTAATCAACCCTTCACAGCCACTTTCTCCATCCTTTATCAGCACCTACCTGCCCTGCAGCTTCTCATCGAGAGCCTGATCTTTCCTGGCTCCTCTCCAGCATCCCTTGATGCTGGATGCTCGGTCACATCAAATCAAGAGACAGGAATGATACCAGACAGCTGCCCCAGAAACTCCAGTTCTGCAGGTTAGCTACAGGAGGATGAGAAAAGAAAGAAAAAAGAAAAAAAAACAGAAGAGAGAGAGGAGAGGAAAAAAAAAAAAAACCAACATGGCAAATAAACCCAACTTTGGTTCTGGGGAAGAAACCGAGGTGAAAAACATTTTGCTGACTCTCCTTCAAGTATGTAAAGTGAATTAGCTGAGAGATAAGCAGTAGCATGCTGAGCAGCAGGAATAACAGTGAGGAGCACAGGGAACATCTACTCCCTCAGCATTCACCTGCAGAAGGGTGAAAGAGGGGAGAAAAGGAAAGCTGCTGTTAAGAAATCAGCCCTACCTGTTGCTTATTCGTCCTTTGTCTTGTGTGCCTTTCAAACATTGGATATAATACGGGGTAAGGGAAGAGGAGGTTTTCATGCGTCCCTTTGATTTCACCAGGATTTCAGTTCTCAAATGACCTTATGAAGTGGGATGATTTTAGACTGACACTCAGTTCTTCTGTGCATGCATAAAGAAACATGGCTCTGTGCAAAGCCAGGAACAAGAATGGTCATTTTTGCTAATACAGTCTAGGAATCAACTGATACTCTCTCAGTGGTACTGAGCAACGATTTCTGGTTTTGACAGAACAAATCTGAGACAGTCAGATGCTCTGGCAAGCTGAATGCAAGAGCTCAAGCCCAGAAAAAGCTCGATCCTGTTTTAGTGATGCTGTTATGCCTCCAGCTAATAACATAATCATGGCCTGATTAACTAATTCTCCCCACTTGTAAGCTGGTGGAATTTCATCCAACGTAAAAGAAAAGTAACACAGGTGTGAGTTATCCCTTATAATTATTGTTTTAACAACCTGTTCAGTAGTAAATTTGGCCAAAGGAATATCCGAGTATTGGTCAATGCAAGGATTCAGCAGAGGCATCCTGGTGACTACAGGAGATTAGGTAGTGCCTAGCGTTACCTAATCATTGGATTACAGAAATTCTGGCTGGAAGGGACCTCTGGAGTGCGCTGGTCCAGCCTTCAGCTTGAAGCCAGACTAGCACCAACACTTGCTCAGCCACAATTTTTTCTAACCAAGTCTTCAAAACCTCCAAGCATGGAGACTGCACAGTCTTTCTAGGTGACTATTTCATTGCTGGACAACTCTTGTAGTGTAGAAATCTCTGTCTTATTTGTAAGGGCTCTTCAAGTACATTGTGAATACAACCTTGGGGACAAAGTAACTTGAGCTCGAAGAAGAGCCATACCACCACCTCTTACACAGCAAGAGGTCATCCAAATAGTTAGGTGTCCACTTTTTCACCTTTAAAAATAATAACCAATACATTTGCATTGGGAGGTGGTAGCCTTTTTGCAGGGTAAATTGTAAAATACAAACTTCAGTCAAAGAGATTTCTATAGACTTGGAAACACCCAGGATTTCACCTAGTTTTCAGGTAGCTGCCCACAACATACACCCTGGCTAACCAGCTCGGCAAACGTTGAGAATGGCATTATAAGAATGATTAAAGGTCTGGAAAACCTGCTAGTGCCAAAACAGAACATCCCAGCTAAACTTAGAGAGTGAGAGAAAAAAAAAAAAGTCTAATCAATCACAACCGGCAAGTGCCTAAACCATAAGATTTCCTACCAAGGATGATTATTTAATATGAAAAAAAAGGCTTAAAAGATTCCTGTGACTGAATCCTCTAATGAGACCAACGTGGATTAGAAGTAAAGCACTGCTTGGGAATGGTTTAACACTGACTGGCATGACTTACCAGAAGAGTCTTCAAATCATTTGGGTCTGTTTATATTGCAGGTCCAAAGAAGAAACTAATGGTTGGGGGTATGCAGTTGGGCAGACTAAAGGTCACACAATTGAACAGATGACCTCCAGAGGTCCCTTCCAACCTCAGCCAGCAGTTGGCCAGGAGAAGAGTGAGCAGGTGCAATTCTTGGCATTATTCTTTTAACAGTCTAGCTATCATGTTCACAGGCTAAGGGCAAACAAAGACTAGGAGGGTCCGTAAGGGACTGACTATTTTATCCCTGTGTGATACATTAAGAAGTCCCAGTAATGGTTTCTGACAAGGTTTTGTCCCATCTTTTGTCACGTGTCCCCAGTGACAGAGGCTCCGTAATGTCCTTATAGACCCTAAACAATTCCTAAGCTTCTCTATGCTGATGATCAGAAAGATTTTGTCTATTTTATGAAACACCATCTTGTGAAACACTAAATTTCTGTGGCTGCAATTTGAGGCCCAAATTTCTATTTCTATCAGACTGGTTATGGAGAACAGATTTTTTTTCCCCCGCTGCTTATCTGCAGTAGTCTTTTCATATACCTAAAGACAAGTTGTGATTTCTCCCTTCAGTGTTTTGTTTTCTCAAAATACATAGCCCCAGTTCTTTCACTTCCCCCCCCCCCCCCCCCAGTATTTTTCAGACCTTTCAGCACCCTTCTGGCCCTGCCTGGACTCTCTCCAGCTTCTTCAAGGGTTTTTACCCCAAAAGGGACACATCTACTCCAGCTAGAAGTCCATCAGGGATCATTTGCCTCTTTTCCTTTAACCAAAACAAAAGTTTGGTTCCAGTTTATTGTTTATGTTACTTGCAGCCTATCATAATCAGCAGCCAAATGTAAAAGGAGTTGCCTATGTGTTCAGCCCCTGCTCTGAACCCTGGAAGACAGACTAAGACAGGCAAAAAAGACTGAGAAATTCTGATTTTGCAGGTGGAGAAGAGAAGCTTACAAAGTTGAGGAGGACATGACGTTTCATCAGGGGCAGGAACCAAGTGTAACTCTTCCAGATCCCTTATCTTAAGACTTAGTCTTAAGAACAAAATCACCTTTCAGCAAAGTCCAGGAATATCAGTGTGGCAGGTGAATGCCACGCTCCAATGAACTTTGTGTTGCAGAGTCACAGCTGATCAGGAAAAATAAACTGCAAGCAGTAACACCGTCCCGGAGGAGAAGCAAAAAAGCTATCTGAAAAGGGCATCCCACTTCATACCCTCTAACTTCCTAAGCACCACAGCAGCTTCCAACACCTCTTGGATACATCCGTTCATGTTGAAATCGAAGGGTAAAAATACAGCTTTGCCCTGTGAAAATCAACAGCAATTGATAAAAAAGGGCTTCTGAAAAAAAGCCAGCATTTCCTCATTTTAGTTCCTCTCCATGTATAAAGCCTAGCAGCTCACATGCACACATGTGAACCTCACCGAGAGCTCCCCAGACAGGCGGGCTTCAGAGCATACCTGGGACTTTCTGTATTTTACATAAGGATTGAGTTGCCTTCAAACATCAGGAAGCTTAAACTAACATTGAAGGGTGGAGGTAACCAGGGAAATGATTCTGCAGAGGAAGCATCACTCTCCGCTGTGGTTTTACTTTTTTCCCAGGGACTGTACAGCTGACCAGGACCAGTCAGCCAACAGACTTTGACATCATCCCCAAAACACAGTCACCCTTGACATCCGACCCCCTCTGTCCCTTGGGGTGAGCTGACCTGAACGCAGCATCTGCCTGAGGGAGACACTGTTAACACAATACATTACTGCTCCTGAAAATGCTGGTTTCCACCCTGACCTGTCTCTGAGATGTCAACATCACCAAGCATGGATGTGAGCAGTGCAGGTCTCCAGGGAGCTGTGGGCAAAGCTGTGCGAGACCTCCTTGGAGGAGCCGTGGTACACCTACAGCCCCAAGACATTGTACTCCTTGTTCAAACACACGCGCTCGCACGGTAGGCGTTAGCTCTGGCCAACACTCATGCAGCCACAACGCTCTCTCTTCTTCCCAGATAGCTGATAGC
Source organism: Gorsachius magnificus (assembly GCA_034008185.1). Taxonomy (NCBI): domain Eukaryota; kingdom Metazoa; phylum Chordata; class Aves; order Pelecaniformes; family Ardeidae; genus Gorsachius; species Gorsachius magnificus. Next base: position 155,352,928 of record CM067082.1, on the reverse strand, counting down.
TTCTCCAAGCACCTGACTTCATCGAGATGGCTGTTAGCTCCTGCCCATCTGTCTGGGGCCTTTTAGTCCATTTGTGATCCATGATATTCCTTCACCTTTTTGCCTGCAACAACTTCACATGTTGGGTTGTTAGGCTCTGGAATGGGCTGCCCAGGGAGGTGGTTGAGTCCTCATCCCTGGAGGTATTTAAAAGAAGGATAGATGAGGTGCTTAGGGACATGGTTTAGTGGTGGGATGGCAGGGTTAGGTTAACGGTTGGGCTTGATGATCTTAAAGGTCTTTTCCAACCTAGATGATTCTATGATTCTATGTTAGCGATGTCTTGCCTGGTACTTTAACAGCAACCAGTGTAAGACCTTCGCCTGCAATCCCCAGCTGATACCACTGTCTTGGAAGGGTATTAATTCAGGATGCAACTGGAAATAAGACGTCACTTGCTAAGCCATCCATATGCACTGGCTGTTTCTCTACCAACAAGTCCAGCCAAGTGTATCCATCCAAGGAGGATAAATCTCACAGCTTCAAGAAACTCTGGGTGTGTAGATATGAAACTGCACATGCAGATTTTTTAAAACCCCACTAAAAATCCCTCTGCAATAGCTCAAGTGGCTGTCAAAGTTTCTAGATGCAAAATGCCTTAGAGGAAATAACCACAAAACCCAAGGCATCTTAAAGCAATTAAGGTGCATCATTAAAAAATAAAAATAATAATTAAAAAAAAAATCCAGTGCCTCTTCCCTCCAAAGTTTCATCTTGAGCAGAGGTTTTCTGGCCACATTACAAACTCCTGGAAGTCACAGGTTTCCTGCAGAAGGCTTTCCACCACAGTAACAATTCAAGCATGGACACAACAAACAGATTCCAATAATTTTCTAACAACGTTAATGAACAAAACCCAATGTGTTGGTTTTGGCTGGGGCAGAGTTAATTTTCTTCACAGCAGCTAGTATGGGGCTATGTTTGGGATTTGTGCTGGAAACAGCGTTGATAACACAGGAATGGTTTCGTTCCTGCTGAGCAGGACTTACACAGAGCCAAGGCCTTTTCTGCTCCTCATCCCACCCCACCAGCAAGGACACTGGGGGGGCACAAGGAGCTGGGAGGGGACACTGCCAGGACAGGTGACCCCAACTGACCCCAGGGGTATCCCACACCATATGACACCATGCTCAGCACATACAGCTGGGGAAAGAGGAAGGAAGGGGGCAGGGAGTGATTGTGTGTGTCTTCCCAAGTCACCGTTATGTGTGATGGAGCCCTGGAGATGGCTGAGCACCTGCCTGCCCATGGGAAGGAGGGAATGAATTCCTTGCTTTGCTTTGCTTGTGTGCATGGCTTTTGCTTTCCCTATTAAACTGTCTTTATCTCAACCCATGAGTTTTCTCGCTTTTAACCTTCTAATTCTCTCCTCCATCCCACCAGGGGGAAGTGAGCCAGTGGCTACATGGGGCTGAGTTGCTGGCTGGGGTTAAACCACGACACCCAGCCAAGTTTTTAAGCTTGCCATCCAAGTCACATGAATAGGAATATATTCTATAAACACAGACATATCTAGAGAAAAAATGATACCAAACAGGAGATCCCCATTTGCATGTATTCTACTTACCGACAGCTGAATTTAATAAAGGCACATTTCTTTTTCTTCTCTGGTATTGTTAACTCTACTAACCTTAAAACTGTTAATGAAACAGCACTTAAATTGTTTATAACAACCTTGAAATGAATGAAGTTTCCCTCTCAGATCCTCTCTGTGAACTGTGGGAAATTTCATTGCTCTGATTTGAATGTTTATTAAAAGTTGATTTTTGAGTAAACCATGGTAGCAAACGGATCACTGCACTTACGTGCTCTTCTCTGTTGATCCTTCATACCTTTTTGGGACACTTAGGCCTATGCTTTCAGAAGGATGTCATTAAGATGATGTTATCTTTTTCCCACCTCCGGGTCTATATTTTGCAGAAAGCAACTCCATCACGTTGTGGTACCCTATGTACCCTATTAAAATATCCCCACTTTCCCCCAAATTATGCTTCTGTAATAAAACCTGTCTTCACTCCTCTTGGGATCTGTGTGTCCTACCTGACACATAACCTTCTCCTGATGGCTGGGCACTAGCCCAATGATGGGGTACCTCCTTGACCACCTGCCTCTGGTTGTTCTATTTGCACACAATGCTGTGGGACAGGTCACAGTTCTTCTCGAAGGATGGGCCAGGTGGCCAAAAAGATAACGAAGCAAACCAAGCGTGAATTCCCAACCCAAATGATTAACTTTGCGTAAAACCTAATCTCAGTTCAACTATGAATTAAAAGGGGCAATCGGAAATGAAATTAAATAGGTAAACCAATAACCCAAACCCAGCAATATAAACAGAAGAGAAATATAGATGAAGAAATATAAATGAAGTATCATGAAGCTTAGAAGCATTATACGGCAAACTCAAGACATTGGGAAAAATCTGCAGCTGGTAAGAATAAAAGATTAACGAGAAATTATTTGCAGGGGTCTTTTTGGTTGGTTTGTTGCTTTTGGGTTTTGTTTTGCTGGGGGTTTTTGGTGGGTTTTTGGTTTTTTGTTTTTTTGGTTTTTTTTAAGCAGAGCATTACAACAAACAAAGTCTTACAGATGGTACGGTCCAGTAGACGAAAGTTCAACCTGTGATTTTGATCTGTATCTGGAAAGCAGCAGGGCAACGTGTGTGTCTCTGATGATGATGAAGAAGCTTTTTCCAGTCCATTAGTAACAAAGGCAGATGTTAAACAACATCTACGAGAGATAAACATTTAAAATCAGCAGGCCTAGATAACTTGCACCTAAGAGCACTTATAATAGCTGGCAGAGAAGGTCTATCTGAATACAGCTAAATGCAAAAACTGCACTTAAGAAAGAACAGATTCAGCACAGACCTCCTGAATTCTGGAAAAGAAGTAATGTGGCAGAGGATTTGGGATTAAAAGAGGTAAATAATTCATCGTGAACTCCCTGTATGTGCTGCTGAGAAAAGATTAACACAACTGTTTGCTGTATAAACTGAACAACAAGGAAGAACCAGAAGGTAATACTCCTTTTCTACATGTTATTAGGAAGACCTGTGCTGTCACACTAATGTCACGCATTTTAAAAGGGCAATAAAGACCAAGGGAGGGCGCGGAAAGGAAGCATAAAGCAATCAGAGGAGCTCCACATCCTTCTGAATCAAGACCTGGATGCCCTCACTATAAGGTTATCTCAGGAGACACTGGGCATCTATGTTTGGGCAACTCAGTCAGTGTTGAATGTCTTCAGAGGCACTCTGCTACAAGGCAATTCAATCTAGCAGAGAAAGGCACAATGGGATGCAAGGTGGAAACCTATGCAAATTCATAACTCTCTCCAGGGTATCTAGATTAATAGCTAGGGCAAGGGAAAATAGATGTGCTGAGCTGTCCATCTAAGAGTTCAACAAAGTGCAAGTTGTGCTTTATCAGAAACACGTTGTTGGACTCAACTTACTGGAGGTAACTGGTGAAAATTAGTTGCTTTCAATAACTAGCCAAATAAAATGATCTACCCTTTCCATCAGGGATTACTCTAATCTTAATATAGCTAAAACTGCACAGACTTCCTGGGTTTCTAATGTCAGATCTTGGCCCAGGAACTGACACATTACATTCCACTTAGATTTTCCCAAATAGCTGCTGGCCTCTAATCATGGAAGCCCACTTACTCTTGCTGCTGTATGTTTGGAAAAAAACACATTCAAATGAGGACGTTTTAATAATGTTCTGAACTTCAAGAGGAGGAAATGCTCCACAGAAGTCCTTACGAACTCCACTTAAAGGGCACTCCTGTTTGATTAATGCCGTTTTGTTAGAAAAAGCCTGATCAAGGTCTAAATTTCCATGCCACGAAGCAAGAAGAGACAAAGCAAAGCCATATCGATACTGCTGGAGCCACCATGCACTGCCAAACTGCAAGATTTCACTGGGAAACTTGTGGTATTTTCCCTTTGTCCTGGCATGGTTAGTTCATCCCAGCCAATGGACGAGCAGCAGCAGGCGGATTCCAGTCGTCTTGACTGCACAGAAAAGAAAGATACCAAACATCTGCAATCCAGGAGAGAAATAAATGAGAAATTCAACTTGTTCAGAATCGTGTCAAGATTTTTGCTGCTGGTTTTGCTTCTTGAGCTTTTGGCATTACCAAAAGTGACTAGCATTTACTGGTATTTCACCAGTGCAGACTGGTGATGTCGAGCTGGTCTCTGTACATGCACGAACAGACACAGACCTATCGCAACTCAAGGTGGAATTCATTTGTCTGAGGTTTGCTGCCCGCTCCCACATGAAATAATCGAGCAGAGCTGGGATGGCAAGTGGGCTGGCTGGTACAAGAAAGGGTGTATGGGAGACCTGTGCCCTCTGCATGGAGTCTGGGAGCCCTAAGCTATCTGAAATGGCCCTGCCCGTGGGCAGCTAAATCAAACCTCAAAGCTCCAACGACCATAATGAAATGCCTAGAGTTAGATGTTTTAATCTGCAAACCAGTCCCACCCTGGGAACATTTTTACAGGACAAAAGGAGGGTCTGCATCCAGTTCTTGCTAACGGATAAAGGATGCTGGGAGTCTAGCTGTCCTGGGCATAACGTCTTCCTCTGTTCTAGTGTACAGGAGAAAGAAACCCATCCTGAATGAAGGAGCTGTCCTGCTGTTCCAGGGAAGTGACACCATTCTTGCTTTTCTGTGCTATCTTCTGGTCTTCAAAGCAAGAACGTCCATGTTATCAGTTCTGGGTTTGCTGGACTCCACAAGCCCAGGCTCGCAGCACTGAGCCGGGAACACAGTGAACCCTGGCTGCGTCTGCCAATTACGAACTATTTGGATGTTCTTCACCTCAGGAAAACAAATGGATTGTGCAATTCCTGTGACTGCAGATGTGCCGTGGGACAGTGTTTCAACCTACTTGTTATCTTTGACGTCCCATCCGTATAAAGGAGGGTTGTGCTGCACATGGCTTATCAGACTCATCTGGGTGTTAATCTGGAACGCGGACCCAGAACACATCTGCAAGTGCTGGGATTTCACAACCCAATTGCATGCCTCTCTCTGTGAAGAGTTTAGCCTTTTCCCTGGGGGCAGAGCTGAAAATGCATCTCAGTGGCACGAGTTCATACTGCCATGGCAGAGGTTGCTCCAGCTAGGGAAGATCTTCCAGGCAAGGTAGGGCAGGCTGTTGCCAACAGGCATCATGTTTGAGGGCAGGAGTCCTTAAGGAGCTCTTCCCAGCTCCACAGCCTACCAGCTGGACAAGTGAAAAATGAGGATATTCTGTTCAGCAGCCCATGCCTGCCCACCGCAATGAAATATTGTGTTCATCATCTGGTTCTTGCCGTTAACTTCCCTTAACTGGGTTTCCTGCCTCAAGGGGTTGCTTTCGGCCCAGAACATCCCATTCCCAGCCCTGCACACATTACTGAGGACTTCTATGTGCAGATGAGAATTTATGGTGCTTTGACATAGCACAAAGCTGGGATGCTTTTAAATCACAGCGAAACTGGCACCGGGATACGGCTGCGCCTCGTGCATCCCTCATAGGTTTATCAAGCCACGATGATTTCTGAAAGTGGCTTCTCTAGGTGTGGAAATGCAGCTTTGTCTCTTCATTTCACTCCTAAATTCCCATGCGCGGGATCAAGGGAGTCACAGAGAAGACACAGCAGTGGCCCAGGGTGAGGAAAGAGAAGCAGCAACAAAAGCCTAAAATCAAATCTTAGTACCTTATGATGAGGGATATATTATAATATAAAGTCTATTATTTCAGTAATCATAGCTGCACTTACTGTCACTTTTAACTGATGTGCTTTACATGCCCACAAGACCACGGGCGAGGAGGGAGAGCTCTTCTTCCACGGCTTTCCCAGCCTGGGCAAGGAGCCATCCACTGCTGCACGCTCCCAGCATGCCTGTCCTGCTACACATCCCAAACCGAGCCTTGCAAAGTGCTTTAGGAAATGAAACTCAACGAACCTGCCCCATTTATTTACAGCAACACTCCAGACTAGACTAGTGATTATATGGACTGGAAATACTCTTGCGGGTGAATAGAAGAACTAAAAAAAAAAAAAAAAAAAATCTGCAAAACCTTTGAGAGTTCTGGATGACGTTTATAACTATCACCTCAATAGTTTTCTGGTCCAGCCTCTCTTTTTGTACATCAGCCTTTGGGAAAGATATGTGTCATTCATATCCTTGGTAATACAAATTGCTATCAGACAGCCGTTACTAGAGTTATTTGACAGTGGCACCTCATGCCACAGCTAAATAGCATGACCAGATAAGATCGAACAATGTAAGTGAACAGAACATCTTTATTTTTCCTAGGTATAAACCCATTTTCTACTAAACATGGCTAAACGTCCCCTAGATTTAGCCGAGCTCCAGTCTTTGCCCCACAAAATTAAATGCAGCGTATGAAAGGGACAGAAAACAGAGGGAAGTGCTTTCCTCAGCGTCAGAGTACATCAAACCCTACAGCTCTGCTCTGAGAAGCCCTTGTTTAAAAGGTGACAAAGGTGCAGCAGCCACCTGGGATGGCACAATTAAATCCTTAACTTAAAAATACATGGAGTCAAAGCAGGGATATCTCACTGGTCCTTCTGCTGAGGATATGTGAGAAAAAAAAAATCCCAAAGCTTCTTCCAAGGAATAGGGAAATTAGCCTTGACCTGGGATCCAAGCCACTGTGGATTAAAACTCTTTGGAATGAGAAGACCATATTTTTTTTTTTTTTTTTTCTTTATATCTACAGTAATTTGCCTCTTCAGTGACATAAAAATTAAATCCAGCTGGAATGGCTTTTTAATTAAAATCATACTTTGCTTATCAGAGTGAGAACACTTAACTGATTACAAAAGAAACGTGGAAACCTCTGGCACCCTGTTTCCCATTCTCCAGCCAGGCTGTGCAGCAAACTCACTCTGTTAAACCATGTGTAACCCTTCGGAGACCACCCCACGTGAGCCCTCCTCACCCTATTTAGATGTAGACTAGATATGGACTTACATAGATATTTAGACTTAGACTGGATATAAGGAAGAAATCCTTTACAATGAGGGTTGTGAAACACTGGAACGGGTTGCCCAGATGGGGGGTGGAGGCCCCATCCCTGGGAACATTCAAGACCAGGTTGGACGGGGCTCTGAGCAACCTGATCTGGTTAAAGGTGTCCCTGGTCCCTGCAGGGGGGTTGGGCTGGATGGCCTCTAGGGGTCCCTTCCAACCCAAAACATTCTATGATTCTATTTATAAATCAGAAAAAGTCATACAGGACATACAGAGTCTATACAAAAAGGTGTATACAGAAGCTCCCTCTCTCTGGCTGAACCTGATGGAGTTCACTATTGTTTTAATTGGCTGACTCCTGGAAATTCCCTATGGAAGCACAGAATCTCTATACATTTAATTTCAACTCCTTGGCTGTGCTGTTATTTATCTTCATAGATAACTGAAAGGTTTTCCACTGTCTTGGAAGCGCCCTCAGGCCAAAGGCTGAAACCATACAGCTGACCCATTCCTTGCAGATATAACCCAGCATCCCACTCCAATGGTTAAGGATCTCTTTTTTCCCCCCTCTCCCCCACAAGCACTATCATCCAGGCTTGTTGCCAGAGTCAGGTCATTTGGCTGGAGGCCTCTCCATATGGTGACAACAAAATGCATGGGTCATGATATGGGCAAGGTTGGGTCACACACGCTGTGCCACCCACCCACCTTGAGGTGTTCCCTGAGGAGCACTTCATGTGCCACACCCTCTGGGCCACAGGGAGGACTTGCTGTTGCCTGTGCTATGCTTGGTTTTCAGCCTTCCAGGGTTCTTCCCATAACATTTTTCACGAGCATTAAACTCACAGTCAGATCCTCAGACGGCAGGTCACGGCAACGGCAACGGCAGCGAAGCTAAGCTGATTTATTCTGGCTGAGGATGGTAACTGCAGGGTAGGATTTTCCCAAGCACAACTATTGGTTAAATTCCTAGGGCTGAATGAATGTGTGACTGAGTGCCTGCATGCTTTCATCTTTCTCTTTTCAGTGCCAGCTCTTGCTAGGGAAAGGGATGTTGAGGCAGATGCTAGAACTGAGGTCTTGAACCCATGCTGTTCGCAACGATCCTATGGGACTTTCCATCAGAATAGCACTGCCACAGGAACTCAACTGCGTTGTCCTGACAGGAAGGAGATCAGATACCACTGGGAAAGTTACTCTATTTTTAGCTCCAGTAAGACCATTGCAGCCACAAGGTGCTGGATTGCAGAGGCTGAAATAACCATCTCCCAGTCGAACCCAAGAACAGACACATTGATCTCGTGTCTCCCACATAATAAAGAAAATGCAGTTTTACCCTTGCAGCTCTTCCTGCCCTCTCCCTCCTGGCACTCAGATGTGCTGCTTTCGGTCACACCATTTAAATGCCACCCTTCTGCAGGAAACCATAACTTGGGGGTAACCCACTGATATCCACACCAAAACCCTGTTCTCATTGGTCAGGACTTTCCTAGATTCTTAAATACCTTTAAACTCTAGACTTAGTGCAATATTCTATCTCCAGGCCTATAAATTTTCTTCCCCAATTAAATCTGCTGCTCTTGACGTGAGTTAGAGATCCCCAGACCCTAAGGCTGAATATGCTTCAAAGGAACAGTCGTGACCGAACAGCTTTCAAAACTGAAACTTTTCCACTATCTGATCCATGATCTAAACCAGAGGTCATTTTCCCTCCTCTGAGTGTGTCAGGCTTCCAACTTGCTAATCAGGAAAGTGAAATTTCCCTCCTTCCCAGAAATGGCTGTGCCATCATTTACAGGCTTGGCACATTCTGGCCATTTTCCAGCCTGATAAAGAAAGTTTAAAAATAATCCATAAAAAGCAGTTTGTTTTTTTTTTTTATTTATTCACTCTTCTGTCAAGAAAAATAACTCAGAACTTGAGAACTTTTCCAGTTTCTTGATGAGAAGAAGAAAGGGAAAAGCTAATCTATTTTTTTCTCCCCATCAATCAAGAATTAAAAACCCCACGGATAAAAATATCCCTCACCCCCCCACCGCCCTGCAACTTTAAAAGCAAAAAAAACCCACCTTCCTGAAAATATTCCTCAAGTAAAAGGTTAGGCTTTTTTGTAAAGGAAAATACATTTGGAAGATAAATGGTCAGCAAGGCCTAATGTGAAGCGATCAGGTAAGGTTCTTTATATCATGGCCTTAAGATTAATTAACTCTCATTTCACAGTAAACCACCTCCCCCCCAGAGGTCAGCTGCAGCCACTAATTGGGTGAGCTGCGCAGAGGTAGGATGGTTTCCCCACTGTGGACCTCACTGGTGATGTACGATATCGATTTTAAAGTTCCCTCCCTCTTACCCAATTGCTCATCCCTTGTAAGCAGCTCACGTCCCTGTGCACGTGTGGCTGGAGATGGTTGACCGCATCTCTTTCTGGAGAGGAGCACCTTTTTTAAACTTGCTGTTGTTATTTTAGTATTGTGTGAAGGATCTGGGAACTCCCTACTGCTCGTATGAGAGCCATTAAAAACATTAATCCCCCTGTCCCTCCCCTCTGAAAAAAAAGATTTCCAAGAAACAGACTGTATCTGCTCTGCGAAACATCGTGCTGGGACTGCCAACCCAGCCCCTGGCTGAACACTGAGCGTACGGCCAGGGTCATCCCGATGAAAACCTTTCCCCCTGTCTCTGCTCCCTAACAAAACATATTTTTTTCCCTTGATGGCCATGATCTCCATGACAGCCTGAACGATGACACTGTTGGCTGGCACAGGAAGGCCCAAGTCCACTGTGGATGGATCCCTCAAAACAAGGGGTAATAGCAGAAGAGAGCAGAGCAAAGCCCTCCAGTTGGCTTTGAGTTTCCTGCAACAGGAACATGTCCTGCAGTGTGCCCAAATGCACTCACAAACTCATACCTTCAAAAAAAAATCAAAACAGAGACCAAGGAGAAGATTGCCAAGAGAGGCATCACTGGTGGGACCTTCCCACTAGAGAACTGGCAAAGCTGCAATACTGGGGGGGCTGTAGGAAACCCTAAAGAGACCCTGCCCATTTCTCAACATACCAGTAGCTTTCCAAGATGTTTCCATCTTCCGCTCTCACCAGTCTCACAGCCAAACATGGATATGTCTCCAAGCCCAGTCAGCCTCCCACTCCTGCACTGACAGGTAGATCCATACTGTGATAATGTCCTGCTCCTGCTAAAGGTGATTTTGCCTCGCTAAGTTTTTCCTTAAGCAGGAGGGTGAGCACCACATTCTGAACAGTTTCACACTAATTGCTCTCCCTGCATAGCAGCTGAGTGACGTACACATTATATAGGAAGGCTCTGAGGCAGTCCCTGTGACAGACAACACAACCCTTTCAGAAACAGGCCAACCTCCATCACAAAAGAAGTTGGTTTTCTGGCTCTCAGTGCTGCTCTTGGCAGGATCTTCCCATATCTCGCTCCCCTTGCTGCTACAAACCTTCCCACACCCAGCCAAATTCAATCCCATTGAGCGTACAAACATTCCGGCACCAGCACTAGCCCTTCGCTTTAGGAGATGCTTCCACTCCCTGACGTTAGCACGAGTGCACACATAGGGGGTAACTGCATCATCCCTGACATCGATTTGCAAGGCTAATCCAGCCAAACACTAACTATTAAGTCTTTATGATGTAGGCAGACAAAAGTGAAAAGAAATAAGCAAAGGGCAAGTCAAGGAAGTCTATTTTTCTCATTTCCAGATTGGGTTTTAGGCGTTCAGCTGCAAGACCATGCCTAGCAGAAAGTTCATTTATGGAGCCTGGAACAGAATTAAGAGCTCCTCAGCTTCATCCTGTGCCTGAACCATTGCTCCTCTCCAGCTGCAGCTGAATTTATTGGTTCATCTCCTTCTACTCATGGTTACCCCATGGACACTGTTCCTTGCCTGTACTTCTCCCCAGGCTCCTCCGCAAGGGAAAGAAGTGTTTATTTTTAGGTGCGTTGTCCTCTGACTGGTTGGGCTCTCCTCCCAGGGCTGCAATATATATTTAATATTTGTTTCCAGAGCTGACAGCCCAGGAAGCCTGAGCGGTGAATTGGCAGAGAAGAAATAATTACAAAGTAGAGGGGCACCAACCTGCCAAGCATTTTAATACCCCGTCCAGAAACAAAGACTTGACTTTTCAGCAGTCCCGTAGTGGGGAAGAAAGCGAGCTCGAATCAAAGACACAGTTGCTATTTTATTACGATGATGGTTTCAGTTGTGCAATAACAAATCCTGTCAGATCTGCAGCAGAGAGGAACAGGAGGAGAAATACACTATTAGAGCAATATGCAGAGAAAAAAAAAAAAAATGCTGGAAAAAGGCAGCACAGGAGAGACATCTGCACCTAGGATGTGCAGCGTCTCCAGCACGGGCTGTCCCTAGGAGTGCTAGAGCTCCGGGATGCTTCTTGACAGCGGCGATCCAAGTGGGATCAGCAGACCCAGTGATCAACCTGCACAAGGGATTCAGCTCAAATGTGGGACTGTTCCACAGCTGATCTACCCAAAGGCTGTGGTCCCTAACCTCTTCGCAGGCAGAGTTCACGACTGCTGCCCTCACGTTTCTCTCGCCCAGCTGCCCTGCCATACGGTACGATAACGTCCTCCTCTCCCTCATCCCAGCCCTCGCCACATCCCCAGGCAAACACCACACTGGGATCACAGGTCCTGGCCGGTCCCCGAGGCCTCCATTGCAACTTGCAACAGCCACTTGGACTCTTTCCCCTTCCAAATCTCTGTTTTCAAGGAGTAAATATAGTGCTGTCGAGCACGCTGGGTGTCATCCCGTTAGAAAACGGCAACCTTTACTCAGCCCTTTACTTAGCTTATCTTCCACAACTGAATTTAGTATTTCTGGAAGATGTCCCTTCAATAAATCCTGGCTTTGTTTTATCTCCCTGTAACAACACTACGTAGCAAAAAGATTTGAACAGACAACCAAAGCTTCAGCTTTATAACTAGGTTTAAAAATATTTCCAGATGCTTATTGGTCCCTTAAGACATTTCTGAGGCTCAGGTCAAGTAGAGCCAAGGCAACAAGGTCCAATTTTTAATTTCCTTTCCATCTACAAAACCATCAGGGCTTGGCTAAAACAGTGAGCTGTCTGGCTCTGGGACCAGCTTCCCAATCGAAGGAGCACAGCAAAAAAGTGAACTTTAAGAAGTTGAAGGTAAATAACCGTACGCATATGATAGGAGCCCTACATTGGCAGAGACCTCAAGGAGACAGAAAGGTTGTTCCTGCCTTATAAACCCCAGCTTGTAAGATCCAGATGAGAACAAGAGTCAAGGCGGAAGGCACAAATTCACACGCCAACGTTATGAGTCTCTTCCTCACAGCGTGTACATTTAATTATAGTGTAGATCACGTACTTCCAGCACAACTTCACCCACTGACAGACATCCAACCTACTGTCTCCGAAAGAAATAGGTACCAAGATGAATGGATCTCTAAAAGCAACATCTCACACCACAGTTTTATTAAGTGCTATTATAGCCATGATCGACTACTGATGTATGGGATGTAATATTTTTTTATTAGACTGACTAGTACAGCTAGAGGAAAAAATAAAAAGAGCTTTTGAAAGCTCTTTAACTCTGAAACACACTCAGGAAACTTCAGGATCTGCATAGGTCTGTAATAGCTGTTCTGAGTTTAGTCAAGTTAATTAATTACAGAAAAAACAGGTAATTAGCACCTGCAGAGCAGATGAATCACTTAGCCAGGGAGGAGCTGCTAGGACCATCAGCCCTCCTAGGACTGCAGGGGTGGGCAAGAGTTATCACCTCTGCGACAGCAAGAAACAAGTAGGTGGTGAGACGTGAAGAAAACTGCGGCATGTCATAAAAACCAGCGTCTCCACCGAGTCCCAGGTTTGTAATGCCCAGCAGAACCATGAATGTTAATTTGTGGGTTTGGTAACACGGAAGCGCGGTAGCGATGGTTTTGCAAAGAGCCATTCTCTCCAACCAGCACCCTTTTCTTCCAAATTGTCCCACTGACAAACATCATCAGGCAGAACCCAGAGCAACCGCTACTTAGCTTCGTTTCTCTTTCAGACCTCAGGAAGTATTGCCACGCCTGAAAGTATTTATTTTTATTTTATATACATTTATGTAGAATAGAAGCATCTCCCCTATGAGGAAAGACTGAGGGAGCTGGGCTTGTTTAACCTGAAGAAGAAAAGACTGAAAGGGGACCTCATCAACACATACAAATATCTTAAGGGTGGGTGTCACGAGGACAGAGCCAGACTCTTCTCAGTGGTGCCCAGTGCCAGGACAAGGGGCAATGGGCACAAACTGAAACATAAGAGGTTTCAGTTGAATGTGAGGAAGAACTTCTTGACTTTGAGGGTGACGGAGCCCTGGCACAGGCTGCCCAGGGAGGCTGTGGAGTCTCCTTCTCTGGAGATATTCAAAGCCCACTTGTATGATGTCCTGTGCAACCTGGTCTGGGTGAGCCTGCTTGAGCAGGGGAGTGGGACTTGGTGATCTCCGGAGGTCCCTTCCAACCCCTGCCTTTCTGGGATTCTGTGTAATATGTATATATAAATATATATATATGTCAGTTGTTCCAATAGAAGCTGTTATTTCTCTTGACAAGCCTTGCCTCATCTGCATTGTACACAAACAGCCTGAAGATACGCCTTTGACGTACCGTTTGCTGAAAATGCGTATGACTTCCCCGGGGAGGGAGCAGAGAGCGGGGCAAAGAGGAACAGAGGTTCGCTTTGCCAGAAATGGTGCTGCAAAAGAGATTTTGCAGAGAGGATGAAAAAGCAAGAATTCCCGCCCTCAGAAACACTGCCCGTGCCCCAGCTGCAAAGCACCAGCTCCAGAAGGCAAAAAAAAAGCTTTGCACGGAAAAACTGTGCAACGGAGAAACTGTGCAACAAGGGGACTGTACAAAAGAGAAGGGGTGGGAAAGTTCTTGGAGAGGAATCATTGCAGGACTGGGGGTTAATGCATGGCATAGCTGAGAACCACATGGCTCTGCAGCCGTGTTTAATGTCATTCCCCCCCCCCCAAAAATGCAAGCAGCCTAGCAGTCGGCACTTGGGCATATCAGTAATTCTTCACGTAGTGTTTGGCCTCCTTTCGGTGCCCTCTGAACCTGGGAAACAGCAGCATTTTTCTCTGCCTTTGAGTAGGTCAAGCAAAAAGAAAACCAAGTTCTACTGGGGGAAAAAAAAAAAGCTGGGAAAGCCTAATTATGCTTAAGAGCCAGGATGAAAACGAAAAATAATCAGATGGATGCAGACATTGCAGGAAACGAGCGGCTTGTTTCAATGCAGGCTCGTCCACGCTTCCACCCTTGCTTTGGAATGACGCTGGGGCAATAGGAAACCCCGGTGACCTCCCCAGGGAGCCAATCCTGAAAGGGTGCCCAGCCAGCACAAGGCTGGCAGAGGGGGTCCATCACCCCTCCGGGTAGCTCCCAGCACATGGCAGGGCTCGGGAAGGGGAAGTAAGCAGCCACATCCCTTTACATTCCTTGGTGAATCGTCCCAAATTACCGGTCCCAAATTACAGGGGGAAAGCAGCAAAGAAATACCGGGCACAACTCCGGATTGAGCCAAATCACTGATGGCAAGGAGGGCATGGAACCAGCACAAGAAGGACATGGACCTGTTGGAGCGGGGCCAGAGGAGGGCTACAATAATGCTCCGAGGGCTGGAGCCCCTCTGCTGTGAGGCCAGGCTGGGAGAGTTGGGGGTGTTCAGCCTGGAGAAGAGAAGGCTGAGGGCAGAGCTGAGTGCGGCCGGTCAGGGCTTCAAGGGGGCCCAGAGGAAAGGGGGGGACAAGCTTTTTAGTAGGGCCAGCTGGGACAGGACAAGGGGTAATGGTTTTAAACTAAACCAGGGTAGGTTTAGACTGGATATAAGGAGGAAATTCTTTACAATGAGGGTGGTGAAACCCTGGCAGGGGTTGCCCAGAGAGGGGGTGGAGGCTCCATCCCTGGGAACATTCCAGGCCAGGTTGGACGGGGCTGTGAGCAACCTGAGCTGGATAAAGGTGTCCCTGCTCCTGCAGGGGGGTTGGGCTGGGTGACCTCTAGGGGTCCCTTCCAACCCAAAACATTCTGTGATTCTATGAAGTGGCTTTAGCCGCAGGACACAGGCGACCACATCGGCTAGCGCTGCTGCAGCCCCGCGGCCGAGCGGTTTTGCTTCGAGCGAGGGCGGAACGGTCCTGGGAAGGATCTCATGCCCTCTGCAAAAAAGCTTATCTGCCAGGGCAGTGGGGTTTAATCTGCTTGGAAAACTCCTGAGAGCTGTGAAAGGCGACTAAAAAAAAAAAAAAAAAAAAAAAAGCAATACCTATGTCCCACCTAGCCCTGAATGGGATGAACTTTCTAAAGGGGTTCACCCCTCCCCGGATAAACGGCGAGGGGTCTGTAATGGAAGAGAGGCTGCAAAAAATAATCACTACATTCACTTAAAATTTGGCTAGAGTAAAATAAAGGTGGAAGAGGTATAATCTCCAGCAGGATTTGGATTCTGGCTGTTTCCAACCTGAATGCATAAGAATGCTGAGGGCCAGTGCTGAAGCAGATTTTCATTTTGTTGCAGCTGTAGAGAGTTGTTACAGGTTTTTCTCCGGGGGTGGGTGGGCATCATGTTCAGTATATTTAATTTTGTTTCCTTTTTGCCTTGCCAAGGGATACCTTCCTTAAAGTTCGAACTGAAGCAGCCTGGCCACTTAGGAAATATGAAATAAAAGCTGGTTTTCAGTAATGAATAAAGCAGGCTGCAGGGAAAAGCTCAGCGTGAGCAGGTTTTCTTCTTTTTTCATTCTTACACAACACAAGAGGAACCTGAGGAGGGATTCAGCTTCCAGCTTAAGATGTCTAAACGTAGGTGTCTACCTGAGGGTGGCTGAACTGCTGCGATGGTCAATGGGGGTTCAGAAAAGTGCATAACAGAGGTGTGTGGGGCCATCTGAGATAAGGTTATTTTCTGTGTTCATACCATCCACATGGGGCTGGAAGATCACACAGCATCTACAGGGGCTTCGCATTCCAGCAAGGGACAATGTGGGACAAGGAGATCTGGAGCCCTGGAGCCCTCAGCACCAGAAGGACATGGACCTGTTGGAGCGGGGCCAGAGGAGGGCTACTAAAATGCTCCGAGGGCTGGAGCACCTCTGCTGTGAGGCCAGGCTGGGAGAGTTGGGGGTGTTCAGCCTGGAGAAGAGAAGGCTGAGGGCAGAGCTGAGTGCGGCCGGTCAGTCCCTAAAGGGGGCCCAGAGGAAAGGGGGGGACAAGCTTTTTAGTAGGGCCAGCTGTGACAGGACAAGGGGTAATAGCTTTAAACTAATCCAGGGTAGGTTTAGGCTGGATAGAAGGAAGAGATTCTTTACAATGAGGGTGGTGAAACACTGGCAGGGGTTGCCCAGAGAGGGGGTGGAGGCCCCATCCCTGGGACCATTCCAGGCCAGGTTGGATGGGGCTCTGAACAACCTGATCTGGTTAAAGGTGTCCCTGGTCCCTGCAAGGGGGTTGGGCTGGGTGACCTCTAGGGGTCCCTTCCAACCCAAAACATTCTATGATTAGGGGATCTTTCCCTGCATCTCAGATGGCCTGAGAGCAGGCAGCTGACACGAACCTGACCACGCTGCTTGACCACCATAGGAGCTCAGACCATCTGGGTCACACGTAGACACCTACACAGAAATGCCAAAACGTAGGTGTCCTAATCTGCAAGGTGAATCCCATGCCGAGGTCACCTGCAAGGAAGCTCGCAGACTGATTAGCTGTGATAGACGGTGACATTTATAAGGTCCCTGGAGACACTTGCTGCTCAGATGTTGGTTGTGATGTTACAGATCACCAGGTATTAATTGAAACATCTGTTAAACACAGAATCAAGGTTGGAGCCCCAAAGAAGCATCTTTTTAAATGACACCCAATAGATTTCAGCTTTACAAAGGAGACACAAAGTATTGATATTTTCGTCTCCAGACAAGAATTGTATTTAAATAGATTTTTTTTTTCTCTTCCCTCTTGATGAGATGCAATTTCACAGGGATGATTATTAAAAAAAACATGGAGCTCATACTTGGCTTCCCAACTGGCTGTCAGGAGTAGGAACACCCCTGAGCCTGCTGGAAAAGCAAGAAGGGGATGATGGGGATAGTGGCCCATGGGACCTCTGTATTCAGTTCCTTTGGTCTCTTCTCGACTTTAAATCAATGCGAATCAATGAAGCCAAGTCATGATGCCCAGAAGAGTTTATCAAAACAGCATCACCAACTCTGCTGTCCGGCCCGCTAGGGAAATGCATCAGAAAATAATCCCAATTTGGTTCCAAATTAGGAAATAATCGCAATTCAGTTCTAACGCTTGGATTTAAATGCAAATGACGGCAAGTATAAGTCTCCATCTCCCAGCAGTGCAAACAGTGAAATGGTTAGCGACTACCCTGGGGGTGAGAAATCTACCTTATGTGACTAATGGAGGAGTTTTAAGGCTGTTAACATCCACTGTTTCAGTTGACTGGAAAAGTGACTTTGTTAATGTAAAGTATATTGGCGTCTCTAAAATTCACATACAGCTCAGAAGCTAAAATAGGTCTTTAAGTCCTGGAAATACTATATATATATAAAAATATAAAAGTTAGTGCTGTATATAAAATCTGGCAGTAAAGCAGCACTGATGTGTGTTTTCCAGCCTTAAGCAACACACAACACATATCCCTGCACACAAAAATGTCCCTAAATTCACTTTAGAAACCAACCATCTAAAAATTACTGGGCTGAGTTCTGATGTCACCTATGCTAACTTCATCCCAGGGCTGCACTGACTTCAGGACACCACATCTGTCTTGCATGTGCACGACTGACAGATGAGCAGGGGAAAGAATATCGGAGGCAAGGACCATAACAGCAAAGAAATATTGCATCTGCTTCCACCTCTTAACCTTTACCTGCTTGCTTGCAGCAGGTCAAGCCGTGTTCACATAGGCTATTTATATTTGTGCAGATTGGCAATTATTAAACAGAAGTGCTCTTGCTATTATAGCTCTTCCCTCATTAGCGTTTATGCATGAGGCTAAGCAGTTTAAAAGTGATTTGTAGCAAAGCTAATAGCCAGTAGACGCTTCTAATAAAGCTGAAGTTTCAGGACAGAGTATCTTGGTACTTTGTTAACAACATCCTTATCAGAAAGAAACTTTGCACTTTTATTTACATCTCCCGAAGCCTTTAGGTTTTGCGAAGAGTCCAGTGCTGAAGAAGTCTGGTGTCGCCACATTCAACAAATAAAAGGGCTGTATAATGATGAAAGGAGCATCCAGCAACCAGTGGCTTCAGGGAACCCATCTTCTCAAACCTTCCCCAAGGCACTTTCTGAGTACTAATGAACGAACTCTTCTTGCGTTCTGGGTCTTGTAATGTGAAAGGTGAAGCTTGTGCCCAGAGAAATGAATCATCCCAGCGAAATCCCTGGTGGTCAAGGCATGAAGCCAAGCGAGCTGCAGGTTGCTCCAAAAGGGAACGGTGACAAGAAGATGGCTCAGCTGGTGAACAGCCTTCCCCAGCTGTGTCCAGGACCTCTCTGCTACGGCGTTAAGCTGTGTTAGCTCTGGATGGAGGCCAGTCCGATGGCTGCCATCACTTCCCTGCCCCTCTCATACCTCAAAACGAAGGGTCTGATTTTTTTTTTTTTTCAACTGCAATCCTCTGGGATCTCATTTTCAGAGGCAGAGACATCTCCCCTCTTGGCTCCATTCCCACCCAAATGAAGCTGCAAGAGCTCGTGACTTCTGGAAAAGATCTGGAGGCATGGAGGGACGGAGTGGTGAAACGGCAAGCGCTCAGCACTCACTGAGGGAAACCGTGCCCGGCTGCACAGGGCAGGAGGACAAATCAGTGCCATGGCACAGGCAGGCTCGGCAACTCTCATGGAGTGAGCCGGAGCTTCTGACCTGCCTGTCTGTCTGTCCACCCACGCTCTCTGTCCCACCTTCTGGCCCAGACCTCCAGCCCCTCCTAATCTGGGGTCTCCAGGAATCTCCGACCCATTTCACCTATGGTTTTGGCCCACAGCTGAGGATTTTTCTTGGCTGCATTTCTTAGATTTTTGGTTCTTACAAAGGACTTTCCTCTTCTTTCTAATATGGAAGAGGGGAAGTTGATGAGACCAGAGAATGGGCCTGTATTTAACCACACAACCTTTCCCAGGCATCGTAAAACCACATATCCATTACCATTGAGCCAGCATGATGCAGCAGCAATCCCATTCACAGCAGTGAAATGACACTGCCACACTTGTGCTGACTTGGTCTGAGGGCAGGACGAGACCTACGGGGTTCACAGAACCAAGCTAAGTCCTTCTCCTCATCAAAACTGGAGTAACTGTTTTTATTCTGCACAGATAATTTGACTTCTTTCCTGAATTTAAGCCACGGATGCCATGCAGAGCGTGACAAATGCCCTTCGAGTGTGCTCAAGTCTGACTCAAAAAAAAAAAAATTCAGCTCATCTTGGCTCTCATTGATCTACACAGTGTCTGGTGCCCTTCCTCAGACTGCCAATAAATGGGACACTTGATGCTGCACAGGGAGATATCCTTCCTGTCCCTCTTCCCTCTCTTCTCCATCTCCAACAAAGATTTGTGTCTACAGGTTAGCCCAAATAGCTCGTAACTTCCCAGTCCTACCAGACTAAGCCAGCGTATGATGCGGGAAGCAGGAGATTGATTTTGACAAGATACTTGTTGTTCCAGTTGTTTCTGCTGGAGACCATCTGGTAAAGGGAAAAAGCTATCCTTCCTTTCCCCTCTGTCCCCCTGAAAAATAATAGAAACTCTGCATGTTTGCCATTTCCAAGGCAGCCTCGCAGTCGGTGCCTCGGGAGAGCTGAAACACCTCTTGCACGACACGGGTCCCATCATCTACTCATGACCCATTTGCAAAATGGGCAGAGCACCTTGCTTTGCATCCACCATGTCCCCTCCTTGGATATTCAAGTGAGAAGAGACAAATCCCACGCAGCGAAGTCACGCCGCTATGAAACAATGAAAACAAGAACAAAATGTCAGGGCAGCGTCACGAGTCAGCACTGGACGGACTTTGCGCGAAACGCAGCGTGCCCTACTTTGCATTTTTATCTGGTGCAGCCCTCTGGCTGTCACACCACTGCTGGCATTACAGCGGGAAGGAGCTTGAACCAGAGTATTTTAAAAGCACTGTAAAAAGGGGGAAAAGGAAATAACAGACCTACACCCAGCCACCCCCCCCAAATTCCCAAATCACGCAGCTTTCTCTGTCCATGGTCCCATCTGTCTCCTAATGCTAAATATTGGGCGACTATCCCTCTTTTTAAGAAACACACTGGTGGACTCATCTCCTTTTACAAAGCATCACGATTCCCCTCCTGCCTGGTTCTCCAGAGTTTTCCTGCTGGAGACAGAGCTCTCGGCTGCAGGGAGGGTGGGATAATTACGGTGTGAATCCCCCCACTGACAGGCTGGGGGGCTGGAGCAACACGCTGTTGGAAACAGCCTTAAATATTAATTATTTTTTTTTTCTTTCCCCTCAAATTCTATGATTTTGCCTATTTTGCTCTTTTGCCTTGTTATGCCCTAAATAAGAGCTTCTAAAACGTACGTACTGCTGAAAAATATGTACTCCGAAAACTTTCAGCATTATAGGGAGGCAACGAGACTTTCCAAGCTACCCAGATACAGGGTTGGGCAACTGGTTCTCTCAGATGGCTTTCAATAAAATCAGTCACGCATTTATACATGCATACATTTAATAAATTGTACACCCCGTAACACATTGAGGTTTTGTGGCAAGGCCTTTGTCAAACAGAAGCTGTCATTGCTGAAGGATCTTTGGGCTGGATGCAGGAATTAGGCTAGAGGATTCTAGCGTGTACCTTGCCTCTTTGCCAAAAACATTGATTATTTTGGTTTAAATGTATTTATCTAACCTCTCAGTCAATGACAGGATGAAGAGATGCAGATCCGGCTGAAGTTATTGTCCCATTCGCTTAAATTTAACTAATTTTTCACAATGATCCCCTTTCCAGCATTTACACTTGGGCTGCTAAAGGATCAGATCTGAGGGTGTTTTTTTTTTTATTCCTTTCCATCATGTGTCTACTTCACAGCTGGAGCAGAATAAAACTGTGAAGAAAAGCACAAATTACACCAGCTGGACAGATCTGGCTAATTCGACAAGCTTGCAGTCTGGAGGCACGTGGAATCCACCAACGGCTCGAATTATCCACGTCTCATTTATTAAACACACACCGAAAATAAGTCACCCAACTTGGAGCTCTCTGGGCCAGATTATCTTAATTACACCCCTAAAAAGCTAAAATGACCCCTAATAAGGATTATTCTGGATTTACACCATGCCTCCCCCCCAATTCTACCACTGTTCTTCAAAATGTTAAAAGCTGACCGCTGCAGGAGGCCTGGCTCTGGTGAGCATGGGCTGATGAATGACAGCAAACGAGATTTGCCCAATTTGCCCCTTTTTTTCACCACATTTGTAGATCATGAGAGGCCGAGGTGAAAGTTTACAACAGCAATTAGAAACCACATGGCTGCAACAGTTTTATAGCCCTGAACTTCTGGATCAGCCGATTGTTCTCGTTCAAAGTTTTTCCAAGGACATACCAATAAAAATTACCTCAGTAAATTACAATTAAAAAAAACAACAAAAAACCAAACACATTCTGCTGGGCCATCGCAGGTTCCAGAGCCAGGTTGCTACAATTGCAGAGTTACTTTTGCTTTAAAAATGAGCACTGAATCCCAAGTTTAAACTGAAAAACAAAAACAACAGGGATTTTCCTTAGCATGGAGGCACTTCAGTATTAGTCACCCCTCGCAGACCAGCACTGATAAGGAGCCTGTGAATCTCTAAGGCCCTGGCACGAACCGCATCTCAGGAACATTAACACAGCAGAAGAATGAGAAAGTCAGTGATGGTTCCACTAAACCAAGAGCAAGGAAGCGAGATAAAGTATGAAACAACAAGATAATAAAAGGGTTGAAAAGGAACCAGTAAAGACCCTTTGGTTGCACCTAGGCTGTGCCTTCCTGTTATCCCAAAGCTTTAGGAATTTGTGCTTACCAATAGCAAGGATCAACCCAAGAGCACCCGCGTTAAGGACCTGACCCTGCCACCACTTGCATGTTGAACTTCACCAGCCTACATGACTTAACTCTCTGCACGATCCGGCCCCACAGGACCTCTTCATGCCAACGATGTTTAAAGAAATGGGATATTTGCTATAGGCTTCAGTGGGAGCGGGAGTTGGAACAGCTCCAGCAGCTAATGGGAGCGCTTGCCCCCTTCTCACCTCCCCAGCTCCAGCCCCGGACACGAGCTATTTTGGATCTTCCCTAAAGCAAAGTCTGTAGAATTCCAGGAAATAATTGCCTGGTCATTTTTTTTAATACTTTAATCCATTTTCCCAGCCTGTTGTTCTTCAAAGAAAGTCTTTAGTGATGCAGATGGCTGGGTAGCTCACGGTGACAGCCAAAAAAATTGAAGTAAGTCCACTTGTCTCATTTCTTAAGGGACAAGGGGAGGGGAAAGGAGAGATGAGTGATGCAGTGCCACATCTGGGTTACCTTCCACTCTCCAAGACTCTGCTTGCTGGGGAACACTGCAGCTTTGAGTGAACCACTGTCACCAGCCGAGCAGAGCAGACAGAAGCGACTCGCAACCAAGCACCGATGGCACAGCCTAGTTCCTGTGGGCAACCCTCACCCAACCCAACAGGATGCTGGTGAGGGGACCTCACCTTCCAAAGAGAGAAAACAACTGCAAGAAAAGATTACAAGTAAGAGGGAAACTCACCCAACCCCCCCTTGACCCCAGCCTGCCGAATAAAAATGAAATCGCTAGAAATCATGCGCTGCAAGGAAACAAGCTGCAAGATCAAAGCATCAGCGACCCGTGCCTGCGCGGTCTGCAGAGAGAATTCGCTTTTGCGCACACGTGTGTGTGTGTGCACAGAGACACATCGCCAGGCGAAACAATCCTGTTTGCTAATTCTACGCTGTGCTACGAGCCATCTGCGGCGGGGGAGGAAACAGCACTGCCCTAATCGGGGACCTGTAAGCATGGAAATTATAAGCAGAAGGGACGCAGCAGCCAGGAAACACGTCCTTTGCTCCCAGCTTCTGCTCTTGCCTCAAACAGCGCATCCACGTGAGGTTTAAGTGTCAGAGAGCAGCACTTTGCCCAACTTCTCATGGGCGGCTCTTCTTCAACTGGAGGAAGGTCCCGTCCGAGAGCCCCCTTGCCCCGCTGCCGAATCGCCTCTGGGAAACGCCATCACGTTATCCCCAGTTTTGGGGGGGAGCTTTGCAACCAAACAATCGAGCTCCCGAACAGAAACCAAAGCAAACTGAAAGCCAGGCTGCAAACCCAAACGGGAATGAAACCCTGAGCCAGTCCTGAAATAAACCACCAGAACCACGAAGGGAATTCCTCTAGCTCAGGAGAGCCTCTCGCTCCTGGAAGGGGACGCATGCCCTGAACAAAAAGAAAATTAAGCGACTGCTGGTATTCTAGATTACCCGGGGGAAAGGAAAGCCAACACATACACCTGCCTTGCACCAGCAGCGCTTGCAAAGTTGCCCGAAGTTTGCCCGAGGCGAAGCCGCTAAAACCCCGCGCCGAGGAGCGGGCACCGGGGGAAGGCGGCCCCGCGGGTGCGGAGCTCGGCCCCCCCCCCCCCCATCCTGCCGGGGCCGGGGCCGCCCCGCACCGCAGGCTCCCGGCGGAGCGGCCGCGGGCAGCGCGGGGCTCCGCTCCCGCCGCCGGGCTGAGCGCATCCAGGGAGGGGAGAGGAGGGGAGGAGAAGGGAGGGGAGGGGAAGGGAGGGGAGGGGAGGGGAGGGGATGGAGGGAGGCGCGCCGCCGCCGCCCCCCCCCGCACCCGCTCCGCGCCCGCTCCGCGCCGGAGCCGCCCCCGCCCCGGCCCGGCCCCGGCGCCTGCCCCTGCGCGGGCGGGACCGCACCGCCCCGCCCGCCCCCGCCCCAGGTGCCGCCGAGGAGGCTGCGCTGCCCGCGGTGCCCCCTCGCTCCTGCTCCTTCACCCCTTCTTCCCCTTTCCCCCCCTTCTCTCCCCCCCCCCTTTGTACCCCTTCTTCTTCTTTTCCACCTCACCTTTTTCCGTTTTCTCATTTATCTTTTTTCCCCTTTTCCTCTTTTCCATTTTCATATTCCCTTCCTTTTTTCCTTATTCTTTTTTTCTTTCTTTTGCTTTTCCTCTTCCTCTTTTTCCTTTCTCCCCCCCTTCTCTTTCTTTCTCCATTTTCCTTCTCCCTTTTCCTTTACTCCTTTTCACCCTTCCCCTCCCTCTTCTGCTTCTCCCTTCCCCCCTTTTATTTCCTTTTTTCTTTTCTTTCCTCTTTACTTCATTAATTTATCTTCTTTCCACCTTTTTATATTCTCTTTTTTTTTGCCTTTAAAAAAAAATAAATTCATTGCAATGGGCTGCAAAGAAACCAAGGCCAAGAAAAGCAGCAAAGCTTGATTTTCAGTTTTCATCCACCAGCCAATGCAGTCACTGTGGGGTTCCTCCAGCTCCAGAGTGAGAAGCTTGCAGAGCCACAGCCTGCAGTGCAAAAGCATCTCACCTCCTTGCAGGGCCTGGGGCTCCGTGCTGGGTTCAGCCCTGAGGGACACTGAGGAGGGTGATGGGATATGATCTTGCTAGTAGGGGTGGTAGTTAAGAGGCACAGGAGATGGCCCAGACATTGCCATGAGCTCTACAGGTGGATTGAGTTGTGCTGGGAAAGAGACCCAGCACTGGTGGGAAAGGAGAAGAATAATCAGTTGGGGCATTTGGCTTCCTCTGAAATAGCTGCTTGGCTGGAAGGAGTTAGGTGGACCAAAGTTAGCAAATCCCAGCCCAGTTCAGTGAATCTGGATGCCCTCTCTCTGTGCTTCTTCCAGAAACAGAAAAGCTCCAAGGTGCAGCTCAGTGATGTGACATTTCTTGGATTTCTCATTTTGGAAGAACAGCTCAAGACCAGGTTGACCTGCATTTTTGATGCAAATGTGGAAATCCCTCCCCTCTCCAGCACGATGAGGAGCATTTCATTTCATATTAAGGGCAATGCTCTTTTCAACTCAAGAGGAACCACAGCATGCTTTAGCGTGAAAACCCAAACAAGCCCCATAAATAAAGGTAACAATAAGAAAAAATAATATACTCCTTGCTGTTTTTCTCTCCCCAACCCTGCTAGATTTTCAAGCTCAAGCAGATGGACAGATTTGTTGTCTTTTAAACCACCTGCTGAGGAGAGAAAACAAAATCCTCCTATTTGGGAGGACCTGGAGACAGTTCCTTAATTCCAGGCTGTTCAATTTACTGACATGAGCAGGAAACCTGCCATTTTTAGGGGAAGAGCCAAATGGGTTAAAATACTAAAGTTATATCCAGTCTCTAGCTCTTGCTAACAAATCACTAACGCATTCGCTTTTTAAAGATAACATGCAAAGGGTGAGAAAAAAACAGTTTAATATATTTTTCCCCCCTTTTACCCTTTATGGAAAGACCTGTGCTTTTGCTGGTATTGGAAAGACATTTTTTTCCCTCTTTTCTTTTGCATTTGATGTGAAAAGTCCCAGTCCTGCCTCTTGTTTCTCATCGTAGGCCTGGTGGTGGCTTACAATTGCCAATGTAAGAAGAGGGACAAGATGTTAATTGCATCAATTAGTTGTACAACAATTTGAACACGCAACAACGCTATATAAAGCTCAGCTTGGATCGTAAAATGACAGGGGAATGGCCCATTAGCTGGTCACTGCATCTCGCTGCTAACAATAGCCACTTTATGTTTGCTTATTTCATTTATTCATGCAGCCTGAACGCTTTCAAGTGGCCTGTTAGAGACCAATTCCCCTTGGGGGGAAGAGGCGAAGGTATTGGCAGATGTTGCTCTTTAATTTTTTTGCGGAGAGTGGATCTGAAGGTTTTGCGTCTTGTGACAGTGATTTTCCAGGAAAAGTCTCTACCACTACCGAATTGCCCTGCGGACTGTGCTGGATGAAGATCCAGCAAGTCTGATGTCCTGGAGGCATCAAGTGAACCCCATGGTTCTGGGAGCAGCCCTTGTGTTTGATTTGAACCTGCTCATTTCATCCCATGCCCCCGAATCTTACACTGCCGGTGAACACCATTCCCTTCTCCATGTAGCTTAAGATTTCGTATCAGTCCCTCTTTTGCAGGCTGAAAAGCCCCGTGTTCTCTGGCCTGGAGCCTGTGCCATACATTCAGCATCCTTTTTGCCCTCTTCTGTACCCATTCTTTACACTGTGTATCATCTCTGGGACAAGAATGGCAGCCAGAAGGATTGAAAATGTTGGTGCACTGTGTTTTCATGGAGTGGCATAGTGATGGTCATGGTTTAAACCTTTATTTTTTGCCTTAGGTAGGTGGGGGCTGGAGCATTTCTAAGTATTTATTTGACTTACTGATGTATTATAATACCAAGGCGTATTTCCCCCCAAAAGGATGCTTCTGTTTTGAGCCTATCTCTGTGTAAATCAACTAGATATGTTGTGTGTGATTTTGCTCATTGGCTTCACTTTCCATTAAACTACGCTGAAGTTCAGCTTCCATTTTGCTGTGCTGGTGGAAGGTTGGTCCTCCCCCCCGTTGTGTTTCCATTCGACATAGAATCATAGAATCACCTCAGTTGGAAAAGACCTTTAAGATCATCGAGTCCAACCGTTAACCTAACCCTGCCATCCCACCACTAAACCCTGTCCCTAAGCACCTCATCTCTCCTTCTTTTAAATACCCCCAGGGATGGGGACTCCACCACCTCCCTGGGCAGCCCATTCCAGAGCCTGACAACCCTCTCAGTGAAGAAGTTTTTCCTAATGTCCAACTTAAACCTGCCCTGGCGCAGCTTCAAGCTATTCCCCCTCATCCTATCATCTGTTACCAGGGAGACATATCTCTGTGAAAGGTTTTGCTGGGCTTCGGGACTGTGATGTGAGGTTGGGAGGGTAGCAGCTGCCTGGTGTTGATCAGGCTCTCTGCTAAGACTAGAAGTCATTTTTTTTCTCTCGTCTGAGTCATGAAAAAATCAAGAAACAAGTGGAGATCTAATTCTTCTTCGCATCAGTAGCAGCACAATTATTTCAGTCATCACTCTCTTGGGCTAGTACATCTTCTCGGGGGCCGCCTTACCTCATCGCCATTATTTAACCTTCTTCCTTGAAGGTAATTAACATCTGGGCTGAGGCATCCATTATAAAATGGCTTATCTTCCTGGACATTGCTTGGGATCATATTATATACATAGAAGACATTTTGGTGAAGACTAATAGTAGCAGTAAATAAAAGCAACCGGGGTGCTTCCTGTCTCTGTTTCTTTCTTCTCTGCCCCTGGCAATCAGAAATACGAAGGCGATTAACAGCGGTGTCTAGAATGAGAATATTTGAGAGCTGATTCATGCAGCAGTTCGCTAAAGGCTGGATTTGCTGTTCTGTGCCGTTGGGGTTATGTTCCCCATTCAGCTTTCTCTCCAAACCCAGCTCAGTGCATCTGTTCTGCTTTCCACTTTGTGACTTTATTTAAATAAAGTAATAACATCACATTCCATAAACAAACTGTGAAATATATTTCCATGTATTATTTACATTGGGATTAGAGACAAGGAAACATTCACTGTGTTGTTTTGCAAACACAACAATTACATCCACCTACAGGACTTCATTATTTGCAAAATGTAGCATAAACAGTTGGTGGCTTAAGTCTCCTTATTTATCAATCAGTAGAAGATGACTTTCAGGTTTGGTGGATCTAAGGTGTCTTTTTATTCCAGCTCTCCCGCTGGATTTCTTTTTGTCGGTCTCCTCTAATTTATTATCAATGCATGGGACCGGGCTTTGCCAGTATCGTTCCACTGCTATGCAGAGAGAGCTCTCAATTTACTCCAAATATTTATCCAGTGCAGTCCCCTACTCCAATGTCATAACAAATACATTCATTTAGCAGCCTGTTTTTCAAAATGAAGTTACATTGGTCTGCGCACCCATTTCTGCCAAGAAGTACAGGTGTCTGCAGATATGACCGACTGATCAGATCCAGTAGGACATCTTGTCTGTAAACCTGCTGGGACATTTAGCCAAAGTTACTTCCCAAGTCTTTAATTGCAATGAGAGAGAGCTTAATACCTTTCTTAACTCAGAGCAAAATGCAGTCCACAAAGCAACACCAGGAATGGAGAATATGAAATATTTCATTCTCCAATTTATTACTGAAATTTGGCAGGTGAGTTATTTCAATTTAAGCAGCTTCTTGAGAAGATATTGGGTGTTAAATGACACTTCAGTAGAAAAAAAAAAAGAGGACAGCATAAGGTGATAACTGTTAGATGAAAGCAGGAATATTTGAAAGAGGAATGAGACCTCTCATCCGCTCAAATTGATGGAAGTGATTAATGATCCCAGCAAACTCCACTCAGTTTAGTGTTCTCCATCTCTTTGTGGTTTTGCGTAATGACTGGATGCCTCTCAGGGAAGATGGGCTCAGGACAGGGCAGCTGAATGAAATACGATGACCTGAGAGGTGCACGAGTATGGGCTTTATCAGTCCCTTCTAAGCTTAGCTGAGGGATTCAGTTTAGTTAATTGTGGATGTTTAGAACTTAAATATTGCCACCTGAGCACATTTTATCTAATTTATTTTGCACCCTTTGGGATGAAGTAACTTGTGCCCTGGGCTCTATTGACTACATTGACTAGATCTCTACTGACTGTAAGGGGATTTCTTATGACAAGCATGAAATGTAGGTGTTTTTAGGTAGACATCTACAGCCACCACTTGAAGTCAGCCTATATCCCTAAAACCTCTTTGCTGAATGACTTTCTTGGCAGATGTAAACAGCTGATGAGGTTTCATACAGTGTATCTAGGGCTTCAAACATCCAACCAAACCTGAATTATCTCTGTCCTCGCCATTCACAATTCAGATTACTCTGTACCAAGCCCAGCAAAAAGAATTAAAAATCACAGCCATGGCATTTCAATAAAAAATATTTCACCTGTGTACAGGGAGATATTATGTTACGGTAAAAAAGCTTTCACAAGTGAAGAAAGATAAACAAGGTGCTAAAACTGAAACCAGCTGTTTAATGTATCTGTATACAGCTGTCAGCCTTATGAACAGTCCATAAAATATATTTTGTGAACCCCTTTTATAGCTTACTTATAACTACTAAAACCAAAGACCTTAAAACAACTGACACACTAACCAGTTGTTCCAGTGAATGAATGATGAAACTGGAAAACCATAATTGATTTGATGGTTCCACGAGAGAATTGCACAAGCCAAAAATACTGGGAAGGGCCAGATTTTCAGCTGGTGTAAATCAGTCATATCATATCATATCGTATCATATCATATCATATCATATATCACATCATATCATATCATATCACATCACGTCATATATCATATATATCATATATCATATCATATCATGTTGTATCATATCATATCATATCATATCATCTCATCTCCATGGGATTTTCTTGGGTTTTTAACCATCTGGAGGTCTGATCCTCTGAATATAAATCATACTTACCTTTTACACAAGCAGTATTGCACTACGAGATTATTAACAAGTATTAATGACTTTTATATCTGCATTTTTTTTAGTGCCTGCCGCCTCCAGTTGTGGGTCAGGATCATATTGTACTCTGCTAACCCTGAAAAAAAAAATGGTTTTACTCCATCAAGCTTATGATATTAGTAAAATACAAGGTACAGAAGCTGGCCTCTGTCTCAGTGAGGCAGTACTTTCAGTGTGATAGGTTTTGGGTTACAACGCTGTTTCCTGGCATGTTCTCAGGTTTTTTCTGGCTGAAGAATATACAGACAGCGTGTTGTCCTTTTAAAAGTTATGAGCTTTGAGTGGTACTAACTACACTTTGGCCAGTAGGCACTGTGGGCATAAGCATAGGTGCAGCTAAGTCCTCTAGTCTGCTGGATAAACGTTTATTGAGGTCTTCAACATGTCACTGTGATTTATTCATGGTTTTTTTGTGAGTAGCACAAAAGAGATAACCCTTAGGATCTCAGTAAATGAGGCCATTAAGGAAAGAGACACAGAGAAAAATTACAAGCTCTGATTAAGACAATGGAATCTAATAATCACACTACATTCAGTTTATGCACGAATCCAGCAAACATCATTTGCCGTGCCTGAGTTCCACCACCAGAAAAAACTGTTTCTTGAGAATGTGTATTCTCCATTCTCCTACCTTAAATGTGATCTTAATTCTAAATACCTCCTCTGTAAAGCATCATTCTTCCACTTACCATCTGCTTTGAGTTCTCTCCAAGTATCAACACCTTGCTCTGTAAGTAGATGTTATCCGCAAAGGTTCGCTAAATGTAAACCTTCAGCCATGAAGACCACTGCCCTTGGAGCCAGAATGTTATTCCTGGCTGTGAGGCCAACCATTCAGAGCACTGCTACGGCATTGTAAATGGTTCAGATAAGAGCTGTGAGAGCAAGGGAGTATTGGAAGTCTCCTTCCCCCTTGTAACGAATGATCAGCTCCATCTGCTTGGGTTTATGTCTAGGAGGTGAATGGAGCCTCAAATCAGTGGAGCCTCAAGAGATATTCAGCAAATTAAATGCTTGTGCAAGATGAGCTGAATTGCTCTCCAGGCCCTGCTGACTGGACTGACCAGCTCTCCACTGGCTGCTATGGGACCTTAGACAGCTATGGGTCAACACTGAGATTTGGGTGCCTGGATAGAGATAGGTGGATATCCCACCCAAGGAATTCAGTGACTTTGGTTATTCTGAGAGTCAGAGGAGCAGCTCTTGATGGTCCCTGTTCATCTCCTATGTCTTTGCTGTTCAGTGGAGCACAGAGTGTTCTGAACTGGCTACCCAGCTAGCAGAGCAGTGCAGTTCAGCATGGTGTAGCCTTCTGTGAAGATACTAGTGTGGCCCTTGGAGAAATCTAAAGTGAGTTGACCACCATCCAGCAGGGCCAAAAGCTCAGACCTCCTTTCCTTTCTGTCCTCAACTGTCCCCAACAATTACTCAGTGGAGAAGTTCTCCCAGAAATCTCCACCTATCCAGTGACATAGCCTCATAAAGCTATGAGAGCAGCAGAGGTGGAAACGTTAGAGCAGAACATGAACCATCTGAAGAGCATGAATGGAACATTTCAATTAAAAGGATCTACTTGATACAAGCAGACTACAATCTTGTCCCTGGTCTCTGGGGCAAGGGCAAATTATCCAGCTCCTGTTGTTCACCTCACTCTGTAAGCTAAAGACAGTAATAATTACCTACCAAGCTCCCAGGAGAGTTAAGGATTAATTGCTTCGTAGTACTCAACATTTATTTTCACACAATCAATGCCACTGGGAGCAGAAAAATAAGCTTTGCAATTACTATTACATATCCACAGGGGACCATTCACTCATGAAGTACTTGGATAAAACAGTTTTCTTAAAACTAATTTTTTAAAAAATCTTATTTATGCTTGGGCAGGAAAAGAGAAACTTTTCAGGCTCAGGAAGAACAAACCAAAAAAGCCTGTGCAAACAAAGAAACAAACAAGCAAGAACTTTCTCTGAACTCAGGATGGCAGTCTGCTGGAGATGGAATGAGTTAAGGTGAGTAGAAGCCCATGCATTATTAACACAGCACCATTTACACTTGGGAACATGGTAAAACCGCTCCAGGGTACATGATGTGCTAAAGCTACAGAGGAAATAGGGTGCAAGCCTCTCCCTCCCTACTTTCTTCATAGAGCTTTGCAGAGCAAAGGAAGAGAGACGAGGCAGTGATGGCAGCGTTATGTGTGCAGAAAGCCGATAAGCAGAATACTGAGCATCACTAGAACCATATTTCTTAAAATAAACTGTGTGCAGGGGAGGTAGGTTTCCACCCAGGTCATGGCCACCATGAAGAATTGTTTTGCTCTCACAAAGAAGAGTCTGGCAGCAGAAGCCACATGAAGCAGGGCACCAACTTCTTGATTGACACCAGAGATTATACAAGATAAAACCCTGGGCTGGAACATAACACTCTAGAGACTGAGATAAAGGCTCCACCTTATCATTAGAGGATGTGACACAGCTGATGTTTTTTGGAGGAGGCGGGAAATGGAACATTTTACACAGCTTGGTCAAATGCATCACAGAGCTGCTCTGTACAGGGAGTATTTGCCGCTGGTGTCCATAGATCAAACCCCAAGCAGTTTCCGGCTGGGTGATGAGAACCTCTGTGGCTAATACAATGAACTGTGTTTAAGACCTTAGCAGCCAAAACCAAGAATTTCTACACTGTAATTTCTGTGATAAATGTTTTATGTTGTAAATCAATGTTGCAAGTCATGGTGCAAACTGACAAATACAATAAGTAGTGAATAATAGGTTCAGGGCTCTTCCAAGCTGTCTGCTTGTACTGGTTCTCCACAATCCAAGCTTTTATCCACCTCCGGTTTTACCAGCTGAGGACAAAATCTCCAAAACCTGTGAGACTGGATCTGCTTGAGTTTGCTGGGAGCCTGAAACCAGTTTTGAGAAGTCTGAACAGTCACATTTCTCTCAGCAAGAAAGAAAGTGGAAAATGATGACATTTCAAAAGTCAACATTGTTCATTGCCTTCCTACTATTAATGAAGATCTGCATGGTCCATCCAGCTGGTCTGGGCACCGTGAGTGCTGGAGCCCTGAGGGGTCTGGCAGAGCCCTGGAGGGCAGTGGACTTTGATTTATGGGTAGCCAGATCCTGGGAAGGAGATGGAGATCAGGAGTCAGTGCCCAGCAGAGCGTTTGTGGCCACGCTGCAGAGCACTATCCCATTTGTTCACACCTGCTGGCCTGAGTTAACTTTTTCTCTTTTCTAAGTCCAACCCATGGATAAAGGAAGGTCCAACTATCATCCAAAGCACTGAACATACACCAGGGCACGCATTGAGATTTATCTGTCACAAGAGCTCTTGCGATTTTTTTTTTTCATTTTCCACTCCTTTTCCAAAATGACCAGCAAAGTCAGGCTGCCTTCGTTCCCCTCTTTTGCATGCAAAGAGGGAGCTCCTTCATCTCAGCAGACAACGGCCTCGGTCCTTTCAGCTGTGTTCAAGTCGATTGCTTGCACGAGAGTGGGGCCCTTGCTTGGCGGCTGGCCAGCAGTGTGGGACACCCAAACCATGAAGGCTTTTTCCCCAGCAGCGCTGGGCTGCCTGCAGCCATCGGCCAGGCAAACGGCGCAGAGACCACAGGGTCTTGCTGGAGCCTGGGGCTTGGGCATGATGATGGAGAATACGGAGAGGGAAATACAGCCCCCTCTTCCCCCCCGCCCCCCCCCCCCCACCAAACTGAGGGGGCTTTTTTTGCAGCTCCGTAGGAAACCACCTGAGTCTGAAACTTGCTGACTGTCTATCATACGTCTCAGAAATCTTGTTTCCAAAGAAAAAAAATTAAATCAGAGGCTCTCTGAGTGGTTAATGTGAAGGTATCTGCCTGTTTGGAGGGCTCTCCTGTGAGCTCACTATCTCATATCCCAAACAAACCAATGCCACTGTCATATCAGTGAAGAATGAATTTCTGCAGCCCCCTGGGTTTTTTTCTGGCAGTCAATGAACACCCTTTGTAAGACTATTGATTTTCCTTCTGTTTGTTTAGCTGGGATATCCCTTGTTTTCGACTCAGACCTGCTATTCAAAATCCTCCTTGCAGCAAAGAAATGAGAACAGCTCTGCTTGTCCCTTTTTGCTCAAAGTTATAACCTTTCAGAGAGGAAGAGTCCGACCAGGTATTATTGTTAGGAGCTCTTCCTCCATCCCTCCTTGCTATGAATCAGATCCTAAAGACTGTCTGCCGCAGTCCAGGTCTCTTGGTTGAGCTGCTAAATATCAGTTAAGGGTTTATGCTGCTTGCTTGATTCCCTCATCTGATGCATTTCTTATGTATCTGCTGCTTTCAGGATGTATTTGTGCAAGCAAATTAAGCATCCTTATTACATGCTAGCAAAACAGTACGTCTACTAACGGAGAGAAATGTCATGTTCTAAGTCCCTTCAATGCATACGCAAAATAAAACAGTTTCAGGGGGGAATAAGGAATGACAGTTCATTCTCTTGAATGAATGCTGTCTGGAAGGGATTTGTCTGACATAAATGTAATTTTCCAGACCATTTTGGTGGTTTGTTTTGTTTTTTTTTTTCCCAGACAAGTCTTCTTTCCTTGTAAGCAGAAAATAATTTCATGCCCAAAACCTTCCAGACTGACTATACAAAACAGGGAAACACTCTTCTAATCCAGGAGTATTTGCAGACTAAATCCTGTTAGATTTAACCGGATTGACAACAGCTTTTCCATGGTTCCCGTCATTTCTTGACAGTGTAAATGCCAATGACATAATGATATTCCAGAAGCAATCATTTCCCAAGAGAGGCCGTGTTCTCATTTTCTGTATCAAGAGATGAAAGGCAGCGAAGGAGTTAAAAGTAAAGCATTACTTTGACGCCTGTGAATTATAGCGACCTTCCAGGAGGTTTGGCACTGGGTTTTTCAGGGAAAAAGATTTTAAATTGTGGATGTTGCTGTAGCCAACCAGAAAATATCAGACGTATAAAGATATGCTTCCCATGGAGAGCTAAACATTATCCAAGAAGATGACATAATATATGTTGAGGGAAGTGAAACATCGGGCTCCAGTGTTTTTGAGTTAAGATAATGGCATTGCATTTATTAAGCTTTCCTGATGTGTAGGCTCTGTGCTGATGTCTCCTGTATTATCTGGTGGCTCTGAAAGGGATTTCACAGAGAGATGACTGGCCTTTCTCAAGGGCAGAGCAGTTTGATAGTGGATTTTGCCTCTGAGGTGCTACACCGCTGGGCCTTGGACTGGCTCCTCAAGTATTAAAGGTTTGGTATAGCCCTAGTGAGGTTCACAAGGGTTCAACAAAGTTTTATTTATTTGCTTCAACAAAAAATATGACCCTTGGCATTTATAACATCAATCTTCTCCCTAATGCTACCTTATCACTCTAATTACACTCAGTCGTCTGTGTCTCTACAGTGTCTTCTTTTCTGTGTCCACCTCTTGGATTGTAAACCCTTCAGAGCAGAGCAGTTTTTCATATTTGGGTTGCATACTGCATCACACACATTTTGGTCAGCAAACAAGTACTTTGGCTAGGAATAGCAAAGAGCAATCACTCATGCTCCACTCTTCTCAGTGGTGCCCAGCGACAGGACAAGGGGCAATGGGCACAAACTGAAGCAGAAGAGGTTTCAGTTGAACGTGAGGAAGAACTTCTTTACTTTATGGGTGACAGAGCACTGGAACAGGATCCTGAGACGGACTGTGGAGTCTCCTTCTCTGGAGATATTCAACCCCCGCCTGGATGATGTCCTGTGCAACCTGCTCTGGGTGAGTCTGATTTAGCAGGGGGGTTGGACTGGGTGATCTCCGGAGGTCCCTTCCAACCCCTGCCATTCTGGGATTCTGTGATTCTGTGATTTCATGCAGGGTGGGAGTGGCATCTGTGTACTGGTTCATCCTGAGCTGGAGATAGCCTGAAAACTGGGCTGTATACTGCTAGTAAAGGAACAAACATCCTAATGCAAACATTGAGGACAGCACCAGGCATTCATGGGAAATGTTCTTCTCAGGTACCCAAGTTTTTGGTCACAGGTAAGACACGGGACTGACCTTTATAAACAAATACCTCTGCTGACCCCACTGGGATCCTACTTTCTTCAGGCATTCATAGCAGGCAGGATTCCCAAGAGAAACTGGGAGCGATGGAAGTTTTTTGCACATAAACCAAGCCATTGACAAGAGCGGCTGGGCTAGAAAACTGACAATATCTTTTCCCTCCTTAATGCCACTAGTTTTCTGAGGGTGAATTCAAAGGCAATGGTGCCATATCTCATACTGTTTAGGGAGGTGAGTGGGTTGTACTCACTCTGCAGTGAGTCATCCCCATCGTGTTTAACAGCAGCTTACCAATTTTCATTTGTTTATGTGTATGTTCCAGGCGCATCAGATTGATGATGCATATTTCTCTGGAAACTTGCTGCATCAAGTCTCCACACTTTCCGTCAAAGCTTTTCAGCAGTATGGGCGGAGACCACAGGACACAGCATCAGATACGCAGATCCAAGTTGCAGATCTAAAGATGTTCTGATTTACTCATTTATCCACATTCAGGTCAAGCCAAGATTCTCTACTACCCTCTATACCAAAGTTGACTATAAAATGTGAGACCGTAATCAACTCTAAAATGAAATCCAGTGTTCCAATTTGCTA
This sequence comes from Gorsachius magnificus, assembly GCA_034008185.1. Taxonomy (NCBI): domain Eukaryota; kingdom Metazoa; phylum Chordata; class Aves; order Pelecaniformes; family Ardeidae; genus Gorsachius; species Gorsachius magnificus. The sequence goes on along the minus strand of CM067082.1, from coordinate 155,316,589 downwards.
ACAAGTGAGAAAATAATATTTTTAAACAATGTAAAGCTAACAAGGGATTTCTTAATTGGGGGTTACAATCAGCTAAGTCTTCATTTTAAGAAATTATCCACAAAAAAGTAGACTTGTTCTAAATTTCAGTTACTCAAACCCTATTGAAGCTGGTGGGGTTATAGTAAGTGCTTAAAGCTAAATGTCTGTTTAAATTGTTTCCTGTTTGGGGACTTAGGGCTTTCCTGAGCTGGGTCAAAAGTGTCCCAGATCAGATAAATAGGACTGTATATCAGAGCAACCAGTCAGGCCCAGACAAGAGTCAAACACCATATAAAGAGTTAGATATTAATAGTGTCTGTCTCCTATCTTCTCTCTGCTGCTAGTGCATGCCACGCTTGCAAACCACAGGCTGCAAAATGCCCTCTTCAAGGGAAATGATGGCTGGTTTTAACTCTTTGATGCAATCAGGGTGAAACCTGTTTCACCTTAAGGAACAGCGATGGCATTTATACCTCCTCTGATAACCTCCTTTCCTCTCTGCAGGGACTATCTTTGTCAAGGCCATAGACCCTGAGCCTTTGCTGAGGCAGTCAACAGCGGGATGAGTTTTCCAGCAAGGACATCTCTGTGCTTTTCATGTTGCACAAAGCTTAGTCTATTCCTGGACAGTAAAAGGGCCCTGTAATAAAAGTCAGTATTTACATGTGTTTCTTTAATCGTGGCCACAAAAGCAAGCACGCTTCCTGTCAAGAGCCAGCCTGTAAATAGTGAAGTGTTATCACAGTGCCCCACAGTTTGCATCTTTAGACAATCTTCCGGCTTTACTGGAGCCACTGTGTCTTTTGCACATAAAAAAAGAGCATTGCTCCCTTATCCAACCTCTTTGTTGGGCTTTCTGAGTGGAATTGATTTGCTTCAACATAGTCTGACAATGCCATTTGAGATGCTCCAGGATTTGCAATACATCTGTGCTTCTCTGGACAGACAGCTAGGGCTGGGCAAGACACAGGTACTGTGTTGGAAGCGTTGCTCTTTCAAACTGCCTTTGTGGTTCTGGAGCTATGGTGCATTGTGCTACAGGTGTTCATATGCCTCCTCAGGCTTTTAACGATCACTGGATGTTTAACCACTTGAATCCAGGGGATGATGTAGCTCATCCTGATGCAGACATCTGAAACAGGTCAGATGAATCCCCTTAGAAAAAAACCTGTGCAGCTTAGGGTTGACTAGTTCAGGTGTAGAAGCCTAGACCGTAGATGTCTAAAGCTGGAAGACACAGATTTCACAGGGATTCCAAGGTTCCATTGTCTCCAGCTGTGACTAGCTTAACAGAAAGCATGTGTGGGGCCCACTCATCTTGACATCAGACTAGACATTCCTCCTTGGCAATGCTCTCATCTAGAAGTATTTGGTCACAGCTAGTGATAACTCCTCCAGATGTGTCCTGTGCTGTGTTTTTGGCCATGTAGTAGGTCATTTCAGGCACACAAGTTGTGGACTGAATGGAAATCTTGATGCTGAAATGTTCCCAGACACTGTTGTTTTGGCTTTAATTCAGAGAGCCTGTGAACCCTCCGATTCAAATGGAGGGGTCTGGAGCACAAATCTTATGAGGAGGGGCTGAGGGCACTGGCGTTGTTTAGTCTGGAGAAAAGGAGGCTGAGGGGAGATCTTATTGCTCTCTACAACTACCAAAGGAGGTTGTAGCAAGGAGGGTGTTGGTCTCTTCTCCCAGGTAACGGGCAATAGGACAAGGGGAAATGGCCTCAAGTTGTGCCAGGGCAGGTTTAGTTTGGACATTAGGAAAAAAATTTTCACAAAAAGGGTTGTCAGGCACTGGAAGGGACTGCCCAGGGAAGCGGTCAAGTCCCTGTCCCTGGAGGTATTTAAAAGCCGGGCAGACGAGGTGCTTAGGGCCATGGTTTAGTGGTGGGATGGCAGGGTTAGGGGAACATTTGGGCTTGGTGATCTTAAAGGTCTTTTTCAACCTAAACAATTCTGTGATTCTATGATTCTATGAAATCTGGCACAGTTCTTCGCTCCAGCTATTTCAGCAAGCTGACACTTCTCCTTTTTAGCCCTTCAATCTGCTTAGAATTTAGGCTTATTTGTCCAATCCATAAAGCCAATAAGTGCAATGGTTATGCAAACAATAACAATCCAAGCTGAAATTATTTGCTTGGATTGACTTCTGCTTTGAGTTGGGAAACAGGGAAACAGTTACCCATGGGCTCCTTCAAAGGATGGTCATCAGCTTGAAATCCACTTCTACAAGCACGATACTTTGGTTTTGGTACATAATTAAGCATGATAAATTATCTTAAAATCTGTAGATACATTCGTGTAACCCTGTAAATTCCATTCATTTCCAAAGCCTATCAAGACTTCTCCATTTCTCTGTTGTTTAAAGAGAGGGTCAAATAGAGGCAGATAGCTAAAAAAATCATGATTTTCATTAGAAGGATTTAAAAAGATTCCTTTTCTTACCTAACCAGGTGTGGATTAATAATCACCTTGTGGAAGCAATCTGAAGACTATTTATAGAGGCTAAGCCATAAAACCTTCACATAGTATGTACTTATGATCCTCTTTCACCTGTATCTCATAGCAGTGAGATATGCCACAGATATGCTATGGAGATCTTGAGACAGCTTTTATTTTCAGGCATATGAACTTTGCAAGAACTGCAGTGAGCTCTGTGTGACAAAATACTTTGACTGTGCCCGTGTGACTTCCAGGTCTGCTACTCAGCATCCTCACAAGGCGTGTCTGCTCAGGGCTTGATTTCTGGCTACTGGGCTGATTTATGTGGTGTGGCATGGCAGGGAGTGCCAGGACTCTGCTCTCCCACGCTGGCCAGATGATCCCACCGGGCTGGGCTCCAGCACTGCAGAAAGGTTTCAAGTCCTTTGTATTTGCACAGGAGGTGGTTTAAGAAAAGCACTATCTGGAATTCAAGAGGTGGCTTATGCTATCGTGAAGACATAGCCAGCATTCAAATGCTGGGTCTCATCAGCACACTATTTATAACCTCAGGCAATTTTTCATGAGTATGTCACATTGATAAGCTAGATCAACAGACAGAAGGATTGTTTGCAGTAGGGGTGCCAGGGGAACCTCACACCAGCATGATGAGAAATTAATCCAAACCAGAACTTAACCTTCTGGCTAGACTTAAGGCAACACAGGTTGTGTCCTCAAGAAGTGGATGAATTTTTCCACAGTGAGCTGAGTCACCTCCTGGAGCATGATCCTCTTTTGATCTGAGCATGGTAGACCATGATCTCCCTCGACTGACAAACACCCGCAAGGTGGCTCTCTCCTAGGAAGTGCAGTATTTATGTACATCCTCCAAAGCTCCTTCAGCGGGTGATAAGTAGATCAGCCCTTTACAGTGAAATGAAAACATGAGGAAAGCATGATGCTCCTGATAACTAATTAATTAATAAACTAATAATAATATAATTAATAATTCACGGATTATTAAGTATTAATATAATTAATTCTTTAATAATATAATTAATAATTAGAGACAATTACATTAATAAGCTAATTGGCTGATTAACTTGGGCACGTCACCACAACGAAGTGATTAGTTCGCTTCTTATACTGGCTGGTCTGCCAAAGTTTTGACTATCTGTTCAGGTTTGAAGTGTATTTTATTGCTGTTCTGAAACAGCTGCGAAGCTGCCTCGTAGTTCTGAGCAGAGGAGCCCATCTGCCAAGTCAGCACTCTAATAGCACGCCAGTGACAATGCCCTCTAATAGCAATCTGGCATGTTGCAGTATCTGTAGTTGGGGATACATCCTAAGCCACAGGTCCTCCAACTGTGCAGAATCATTTACTGTATGGGTATCTGGAAATTTATGAGGCACCACCAGTCAGTCATATTTAATTCATATCAATATCCAGTGAAGTCACTGGAATCATAAGGGGGATGCATCTCACTCAGACGTGGTACAGAAATGGAATAGCTTTCAAAAGCATAACCAGTTTTTCATCAAAACCTCTATAAAACCAATCTTCCACTTCAGAATGTAGCCCAAAGGCTTGAAGCTCACTGAAATCACTCAAATGCAAAAAGAATGTTTAATTACATGCTCATTTGGGAGGAGAAATGTAAGACTGTATCCCTAGATTAATTTTTCAGGCTAATTTAGTAGTCTTCGTATCGAACATTCTCTTTTGATGCTGGACTTTAAAAAATATCCAGCATGGAAACTTGCCTTGAAGAAGGCTCCATTTCAATTATAGTTGTCTAAGTAAAATTGAAATAAGATGTTACCATACTGGATCAAATCATGGTCTACCTGGTCCTGTAGGTTGCCTTCGATAGTGACGAGTATGTGACAGACTTTTCAGGTTACTGGAAACCTGATGCAAGATATACACTGGGCTGTATCACGAACACAGTCAGCTGTTCATGAGTGCACGCTTTCTCTATGGAGCCACGTGATGGACATGGTCTCAGGTCACACAGTGGGGATAAAACCCATATTAGTAGGCTGCTATGGGGGAACGAGCTTTTTAATGTCACGTTCCTTGCCATGTAGCAAATCACTGTGGTCTCTTTCTTCCATTGAGACCTCAAATGCAAGGAACAGTTGGCTGATCTGCTGGTATCAGTGCCTGATGCATGGGATCCTCCAGTGGGAGCAGAGCAGCGTTACAGCACGACAAACCTATGACATCCTGGGTCAAGGTGAGTGGGTCAAACACAAAGTGTGTCTTACGATTACAGGATAAAATGGGACAGGTCTGCTTTGGTTGCAGGTAGAAAGGAGTGATGAAGCAGTCAGCTCTGAGATAATTCAGCCACGTCAATAGTTTCTTCCTAATCCTCGTTTCTTGGGAGGATCCTTGGTTTCTTGCTTTCTCTGAAACAGAGACTGTAAATCCTTCTCCCAAAACACTCCAGTGTTTTTAAATAATAGTATTTAACTCTGCATATGTTTTTAAAAATCTTGGCTGGCTTCAGTTCTACCTTGCAGAAATTGGTTACGTTGGCTGATTGTGGGGGGAAGTAGTCCCTTGAATCAGCTCATATTTCAGAGGTTTTCATGGATTTAAAGGCCAGATGGGATCATTAGCTCATCCACCCTGATCTCTTACATAGTAAGTGGGATGGGAGTCACCTCACCATTATTTAAACAGTGAAGTTGGACACAGGCTACCTGCTCTAAAATGAGCTGGTTTCCCTCTGCGCCTTTTACAGTCCATGGGAAAGGATTATTCCCTGCATAGGGTAGTTCATTCTTCTCTATGATAGATTTTGAGTCTAGGACGTATAAATTACTGGCACTGTGGACTTCTTACGGTGAGTTCACTAAACAGCCTTTGGCTGAAGCATAGCTCCAAGGAAGGTGAGCAGTTTGTGCCTGAAAGTGTTGAGAGATGGAGAATCCACCGCTTTCCTTTCATGTGCTACTGATTTTTCACCCTTGTTATTAGAAACCAAACTCCAAAGGTATTATTGACTGGATTGATGTTGACTATAAAGCGAACCTTGCGTAAGTAGCTCAAGGGGAGATATGCATCTTCTAATATGATGAATCCATCCCCATTCCCTGTTTCTGGCTACCTCATCTCCCAAAAGATTGAGTAGGCAGTGAGAGATCTTCAGAGGTAGGTGATAGCAATGACTGTTGACAGGGAAAGATTTCTGCAAGAGGCAGAGGGAAGGCAGGGAGCGAGGAGATGAATGTGAAGGGATGTGACAGAAGAATACAAAATGAGTATTGAGAAAATGTTGAGAAAAATCAGGCACTCTCTGATACCAAACCAAGAAGACTGATAAAAGTGAATGGTGACTAATTTAAAATTAGTAAAAGGAAGCTTTTTTAATTACAGAGACAATAAATAACCAAGGAATTAATTGCCACCAGATAAATTTAAAGCCAAACGCAAGGTTAGGAGGGAGAGCACATATCTGTAGGTGGCATTTATGGATGACCATGTTCCACTGAAAATCAGTGGTTAATAGGATATATCTGCAGCAGTGTTAAATAGAACAAATAACTCATGCTTCAGAGTACAAGCTAATAGCAGTAATAAGATACGAGCCAACAAAAAGGTAGCAGCAGCTTCTTCTGAAAAATGTAGTATTAGTCAGTACTTGAGACAGACCTGCCTGTGAAACTGATATTCTTCTCTGCCACATTACCTGAGCATATTACAGTGTGAATGAATGTTTTTTTATGACGCCTTTTTGGAGTAGGAAATAACTACATGGACAGAGGAAAGCCATGGAAAAGGTAAGGAATACACTCACGTGTCCTGATACAGATTAATTTAGATACCATGTCTAACTCTTTTCATTGACTATACAGTTAAATGGAAATAGGAACCCTAAACTTTGAGAAATTTGTTTTGCTCTCTTGAACAAAAAGGCTGTGGGATTTGTAATTAGGATGTTGAGTACCTGTAACAGATGGTCTGATTAGAGCCTTTAAGGATTTGTCTTAAATAATCCAAGTAGTTTGTAAAGGATGATGCATTTAAATCCTGGTCCCTTGCCCTAATCCCTGGTCCAAGCTGCCTTTTTGGATATGCAATGGGATATACTACCCCGTCCAGCCTGACAACTCCTATGTGTATGCTTCAGTTAACTCTGATGTTTATACGTCCTGGTCTATATCTGAGCAGCTGTCCCACTAACAGTGTCTCGGTGTTATGGTGGACATCAGACTGAATATAAACCAACAGTGTGCTCCAACTGAGAGTAAGGCAAATCCCATATCAGCATTCATGAGCATGGTCTGCAGATCAAGTCAAGTTGTTGTCCTTCCCCTGTTTAGCACTGGTGAGAGCACTCCTGAAACCTTGTAGACTTTTCTACTTTCCCACAGCTCTTCTAGCTCAAGACAGATGTCAAGAAACTAAAAGGGACTGAGAAAAGGGCTACCAAAATTGTCAGGGGCCCAGAGCATGTGTCTCATGTAAACATGCTGAGAGACACAGCATTACACTCAGGCCCCGTTCAGCAGAGCAGCTACCAGCCAGCCAGTTCCCAGCCTGTAATGATCCATGGGATTTTCCCACACCCATCCACAGAGTTTTGTACTTCCCCATGTTGATGCACCCTCTACAGAGCATGGGGAAAAAAAAAAAGAAAGAGACTATGGTCATATTTCCAATGAGTTTGTGTTGGTTATATGGCTATATCGAGTTGTATGAGTCATATCCAGTATCCTCAGAATGTGGAATGATGATCTCTGCACAAGTTAAAGAAACATTTCTCAGGCCTGGGCTTGGCTAGCATGGAGAGGGAATAGGTTAAATCACTTCTTGAGGTCCCTTCTAGGCTTGCTTTGTATGATTCTGCATCCTGAGCACTTGTCTTGACATTTTTGATTTAGGTTGGGTGTATAGGCAGCAATCTTCCAGCTGTCACAGCATGCACTATTGATTTATTAAGCTAAAGTAAATACAACTGAAACATGAAGATTCATTAAGAGTGACCGTTTCTGCCTGCGGACTTAATGTGTTTTCAAAATGACACTCTACAACCTCATTTGGGTCTTGTTCACATGCATGGATTCACCTGTCGAGTGCAAGAGAAGAAACGACGAGCGCACAAAATCGATCCTCAGCCCTGATGTCTGGTTCCTTGGGAATTCAGTATTTGCTTCATCATTCTGGGATGCCAGTTTGACACAGGTGAATTCAATGACTGTAGTGAAGCTCTAAAGTAGAAGTATTGATGGGTCAAACACCAAAGAAGGAGGTTAAAAGATACAGAGTTCCTTTAGTCCCTTCTTAAAAGTACAGCTTCTAGCTTTGGGTAATTCCTCATATGCTCTGACTCAGATTAAAAAAACCATTCTGATTATTTGTACTAGTGTTCTGGTCTCTTATGATCCCTTAAATAACCTCCCAGGAATTTTCTAAAAGGTAGTCACAAAGATATTTTTTTATTCCTTTTTAAGGAATGTATTTGCTTCTGGATACATGAGTAATCCTCTCTGGTGTTGTCTGCCTTAGATCTCTCTTAGCACTGCAACATGACAAAAAGGTAAATTAAATTTATCCATTTGGAAGTTTTTAATTGGCAGCCAACGTCAATGGTTTCAGTGAGAAACTTTGGACCAAATTTAACTGAAGTGAATTGCTAAAAGGTTTATGGAGAGAAGCGGTATCTTTATTTAAATGCCTCTTTCTGCTTTTTTACTGGACAGTGGTTGTAAGAAGTCAGTAATTTCTGTGTCCATAGCTGCTCTTGCAATGATGAATCGCTCTGTCTCTTCCCTGTTCTGTGCTTTGTGCTCTACCTGTGATCTCCCTTGAATGTGCTTTAACTACTCTCTTCCCAGGATTTCATTGTTTTGGGGACAAATGTTCATATTTGATTAAAGGTGTTATGAGCACAAAGCCATATGAGGGTTATGTTCCCAAACCGTCACGTGCATGCGGGAGTTGACTCCTCTGCGTAGTGGGCGCACAGATGCACACACTATCAAGATGTAAACAGGCACTTTTATGCTCCTCAGAGTGAGAATGGAGGGTTGGTGAAACAACAGTGGAGCCATAGAGAAGATTAAATATGGGAATAGTCAGCATAAAGATGAGATTCTTTCCACATAGCTCTAGACACCAACGTCTGACTTGGTTTCCCTAGGGACCCCTTAGGCTGTGGTTCAATTAATCCTGAAATACGCCAGATGAGTCACACTCTAGTAGCGTCACACCTCATCTGGCATGAAGGGTTTCTCCTGATGACGGTTTCAGATAAGAATTGAATGGGAGATGTAGTCTAAACAATGTTATGAGTTAGGTCCACCTTAAAAAAACCCGAACTGTGTCCCTTTGAATGACCTGCCAAGTTTTCAGCAGTGCCTACCACACTGTACGTTTTGGAAGGCAGAGAGTGCAGTGCAGCATTTGCATAGCAAGGTCCTGTGTACGGTGAATACAGATGCAGGATAGATAGGGGATAGGATAGATGCAATATTGTGGGACAGATGCAACAGGGGCAGGACGTGGCCTTGTTGGGTCCATGTGGCTTTCCAGGATGGTGTCAAAAGGGCAAGTGGCAGCCCTTCAATCTCTCTTGACAACTCCACATCCCGGGCCAGGTCTGTGCCTGCTGCCTTGGTGGCACTTATGGACCGCATAGCAGAACGGTGTGTGTGCACATGCCTGAGGTGCTCAGGTATTGGAAAGGGCTTAAGCTCAGCTCCTGAACTTCACCCTGAAGTGATTTATGAGAGCTCAGCTCCTGAACTTCACCCTGAAGTGATTTATGAGAGCTCACACACTCATTTCCATCAGCTCTGCTGTGAAGATAATCCCCAGCAGGGTGACAGAGCAGGCAGTCTGGCTGGTAACTGCTTGAACCACGGGTTAGAGCTTGGGTGAACTGGAAACTCATGTTATCCCTCTCCAGAGCAGTGCTGCTAGTCCTCTCTCTTTTGCAAAGCATTTTTGTGCTCTCCAGAGGAAAGCACAAGGCAGGAATTAATGGTGATGATGACCTGAGCGAGATGTTTTGCAGACACATATTAATATCAGTGGTGAGGGCTGGCTTTTTGCAAAATGCAGTTAGAGATGCAGTTTGAAGTCTGTGCCAGCTCCCCTTTGGGATGAAGAAGGAGGACAATGCACATCAGTGAGTGTCATCTTTACAGAGAAATTACTCCAAAAAGAGAACTCCACAGGGTGGAAGATGGCACTACCAGCAGAAGAAATTCATATTTTCAACTAGTTGGAAGGGAATGCAATCTGTTTAATAACCATTTGGAGAAACATATATAGCAACAAACAGAACTAGGATACCAGTAAGCTGTGGCAGAGAGCCACTTGCTTTTTATTAGCTCCAGTGTGTTCTCATCTTGAATGGAAATTTAAAACCTTCCAAAAAACTAGGCAGTGTAATTGCAGGGGCACAATATTGGTGAGCTTTAATAAGGGAGCTGGTCTTGCACAGGACTACTCTGGAGGAGGAAGCTCAGGGCTCAGCTGAAGATATTTAGCAGATGGGCAGGATTATTGCATCCTTATCCAAAATAGCATATGTTTTATTTCATTATAAACAAGGGGCCAAGGAGAGTGGCCAGCCTGAAAGTATAAATGGAAGTCATATTATGATTATGGAAGAGAGAAGAAGTGAGAAAAGCTTGGGAGCTGCTGGGTTACAGGTTTTGGATGCCAGGAGAGAATTGGTGCTCTAGTTGCTGAAAAAGCTAAAAACCTTGAGGCTAGCCCTGGTGAAGCATGCATCGAGAGAAGCAAACCAGAACTAGGAACAGTTGGATGGTGAAATGATGAGAGTCTTTGAGATAGACACTGGGAATAGTAAATACCTAAGTTGTAGAGAGTGACATTCATCTGACGTCTGCTGCTGAGCTGACAAATCTCAGCTCCCTTTCTGGACGAGAGAGATCTAGTGAGTTGAGTCTGTGGAGTGCAGTGTACGATCTGTTTCTCTCTAAAGTAAGTGCTTAAATCTGGGCAGATAGACAATGCCTCAAAATGCCTATTTCTCTCCATGACTGTAAAGAAAAGCAGGATAATTCCTCCAGAAAGTGCCCTTATTGGGGATATATAACCTTAGGTGAGATGTATCCCAAATAAAAGACTCCTTCTGTGTCTTTAGGGGGAGCAGATCTGCCTTGGATTGTAAGGGGGGTCTTTTAGAAGTCAACTGGGTTGACTCATAAAATCTAAAGAAGTAGCTATGCTGAGAGGGACCTGGGAGTCCTGGTGGACGACAAGCTGACCATGAGCCAGCAGGGTGCCCTTGTTGCCAAGAAGGCCAATGGTATCCTGCGGTGCATTAAGAGGCCAGCAGGGTGAGGGAGGTTCTCCTCCCCCTCTACTCTGCCCTGGGGAGACCCCACCTGGATCACTGTGTCCAGTTCTGGGCTCCCCAGTTCAAGAAGGATGAGGAACTCCTAGAGAGAGTCCAGAGGAGGGCAACAAAGGTGATGAGGGGACTGGAGCAGCTCCCCTATGAGGAAAGGCTGAGGGAGCTGGGCTTGTTCAGCCTGGAGAAGAGAAGACTGAGAGGGGATCTCATCAGCACGTACAAATATCTTAAGGGTGGATGTCACTGTCGTGGTTTAACCCGGCTGGCAACTAAGCACCACGCAGCCGCTCACTCACTCCCCCCCTCCCTCAGTGGGATGGGGGAGAGAATCGGGAAGGGGAAAAGGGTTAGAGCCGAGGGCTGAGATAAAGACAGTTTAATAAGAGAAAATAATAATAATAGTAATAATGAGAATGATAACAAAATATACAGAATATACAAAATGAATGATGCACAATGCAATTGCTCACCACCCGCCGACCGATGCCCAGCCCGTCCCGAGCAGCGATCAGTACCCGAGCAGCCATCACTCTCCCCGTGACCGACCGACCCACCAACCCCCCCCCCGGGCATGGCGTTATATGGTATGGAATAGCTCTTTGGACAGTTTGGGTCCTAGCTGTGCTGTACTCCCAGCTTGTTATGCACCTGGCCGAGCAGGAGAAGCTCAAAAAGTCCTTGACCAGTCTGAGCACTGCTTGGCAACAACTAAAAACATCAGCGTGTTATCAACATTCTTCTAGCACTGAATCCAAAGCACAGCACTATGCTAGCTTCTGTGAAGAAAATTAACTCTATCCCAGCCGAAACCAGGACAGTCACGAGGGCGGAGCCAGACTCTTCTCAGCGCCAGGACAAGGAGGCAATGGGCACAAACTGAAGCATGAGAGGTTTCAGTTGAATATGAGGAAGAACTTTTTTACTTTGAGGGGACAGAGCCCTGGCACAGGCTGCCCAGGGGGGCTGTGGAGTCTCCTTCTCTGGAGATATTCAAAGCCCACTTGGATGATGTCCTGTGCAACCTGTTCTGGGTGAGCCTGCTTTAGCAGGGGGGTTGGACTGGGTGATCTCCCGAGGTCCCTTCCAACCCCTGCCATTCTGGGATTCTGTGATTCTGTGTTTAGGCTTGTGTTTCTAAAGGGCCATAAGAAACGTCATTCCCATTGAAATTAGTCAGCTAAGTACCCTTAACGTGCTTGCCTTCGGGGATGAGATTCTTGGGGTTTAAGTCAGAGAAGTCCCACTTCTACTCTACTGGGAACGTTACAGGATGTTGACTAGATGAAACAAATCTCTTGTTTGTATTCTTAGTCCTCTCTTATTCTGAGACTTGTAGATTTTGGCTGGAATGCTGCTTCAGGCTATAAATTTTTTTAATACCTTTGGCTTTGCACATGCTGAAATGTACTGGCTTTGGACACGAGCCAGTTTACATATGGTCTTGTCTAACACTGGGCATAACCCACAATAGACTTTAATGATATTCAGTAGGAAGATGACATCAAATTTAGAGGCAAAGGGACTTTTTTATTTGCCTCCTGAAACCAGGTGGGTGAAAGAAATCATCTACTAAGCAGCTATGGAAACTCTGAAAGGGCATGTAGAAACCATGGATGAAGATATGTAGTTTTTTCGGCTCACACTAGAGTGGTGTACTTAATCCAGCAAGTTTAACTACGGTTGTTAGCATGCAACACACATATGCTTCTTAATTATGAGAGTGGTATTTTTGGATTATCATGCCCAGCTATGAAAAGTCTGCATTTGTTGCAAAGAAATCTGAGGAGGACATCAGCCCTGGTGAACAGCGGAGGGGAAAATGGAGCATAAACTGCATGAGAGCTTTGCTATTGTACAGCTGCTTTTCTCATCAAATTATACTTGTTTAAGAAAGTTTGCAATCCCAAAACATACAGGGACTAGAGGAAACATAAACAAATCCAGGATAGCAGGAAAAAAATGGTTTATTGCTCTGAGGGCAGAAGACTTGGAAAATAGAGAGGGAACCTTGGTTAATGGTTATCCTCTGTGTAAAGATCAGCAGGGTGAGGTTAAAAGGCTGAATGGGCTGAATGTTTTTCCTTGCTTTTTAATGTCTGGAGTGTGAGATCTAGGTTTTTGGACTGGGCTCAAATCTGATATAAATAAATGGTTTTGGAAAGTGAGCTGTGAAGTCTCAGCCTAGTCAAGCTAGCTTCTTTCAGCTGCACTCTTTCAAAAGTCTTAACCCCGTGTTAGAATCCAGCCCATGGAGGAAGTCAAAATACTCTGCTGGCATTCAGTCCAACCCACCTTCATTTTCTTGCGTTTTCTATACTGTCTGAGTCTGGCACCAGCTGTCGGGGCAAGCAGACAAATATGAAAAGATGGGTAGGTTTAAGTTATTTTTATCTCTGCAGCTGTTGAATCAGAACCTCATTTAGCATCTCAGTTCTGTGGATAATCTCAATGTAATTAGAAGGTTTAGGTAAAATTCAGATACACACTAAGCATTTTTGTTATTATTCTTCTATAATTAGCAGTGGTTACAAGCACACAGTTTTGCTAGGTGTTGTACAAACTCATAGTGGGAGATAATCCCAGTTTACATTGTTCACAGTAGAGCTGAAAAATTTCTTTTTGCACAAATCCTGTTTCACAAAGAATTTTTTTTTTAAAACCGTCAGTTAAAACACTGAGAGTGTTTACATCCAGTTAGCGATTAAAACCAAAAATTTCTTAAGATAACTGTTTCATTTCTAATTTTGAATGTGACATCATTAACAAAAATATTCTCTATAAAAGCTAAAATAAAAAAGTTATTTGGGGTTAATGGTTTAGTTGGCACATTTTTTTTTTTCCCTTTTTCTTTCATTAAATAATTAAAATTTTTTGAGGCTGACACAAAATATTTCTTCTCCTTTTTTTTTTTTTTGGCACTGCAAACCCCTGAAAATTCAGTTGCTCAGCTGCAAACAACAGAGATTGTATCAACAAGGGACCTGACAGGAAAAATCTCAGTAGCTAGAGGGAGAAGACAGGACCCTGCTGCCTTCCAGCCCCCTGGTCCACCCACTACCTACCTCCATGAGCCTTCTTGCACACCCTAGTAAATATGTCTGTGGCTTGAAAGACAGGTATCTTTCAGTCAGTAGAATTTTATTTTATTTCTTTAGGTAATATAACTATTCCTGCAAAATCTTTGCCTCTCACCAAGTGTGCTATGCTGTTTTCTGTGAATATGAGGCTTCTTATATTTTTCGTTCCAGTTTCCAATCTGAGGGAGAGTATAATTGCAAACCACCTCTGGTAGTTTTTCCCCCTGTCATTTATTTGGAACGACGCAGCTCCTAGGCGGTATCCTCACAAACCATTTATGGTCAGATAGCACACCCTCATTCAGGGAATATTAATAAGCTGTTTTTCCCCACACTTCAATCTTATATATTTAACCTACCAAACATGTTCATCTACTCACTTCCCACTCTAGTGCTGCTCTGTGGAGCAAACAAACATTAAAAGTAGGTGCACTGAGAAGGTAAAAAACCTGTAAAAATATCCTTATGGTCTTCAAATCCATCCCTCTCAGTATCCTGTCTTCAATATGTCCAAAGCAGTTGCCCAGGCATGGATATAGGAAAAGGGCAAGTTTCCTTGGTGTATTCTTTCAACCTCCCACAGTATGAGACTTGGATGTGAGGTGGAGGCTTGGAACCTCCTGAGATAAGGTGGTGTGTTTGTGTGTTTCATGGGTTTTCCTTTTCTGGATGTCTCCAATTCATCTTCTCTGCCACTGCTCACATCACTCCTGATTTTATAGGTGTCCATCATACCCTCTTCAGTCATCCCACTGCCAGGCTAGCCACCAGCCTAATCATTTGCTCCTCGTTCAGATGCCATTCATCAGTGATGGATCATCTCTTTAGTGATGAATCTTCCCAGTAGCTTTTCCAGAGTTTCTGTAAGGTGACCAGAACCACACACAATTTTTAAGATGCAAGCACGTTGTCCATCATGTCATAGGAATCCCTTCCATATTTTTCTTTATTTCTTTCCTCAGAATTCCTAAAATTTTGTTTGCTTTTCTGACTGCTACATGCTGCTGAAGTGACATTTCCATAAAAGAATTGCTACCCCAAGGCCTCATTTTTCAGTGATAATAGCTGTATCAGAGCCTGCCATCATGCAAGAAAGACGTCTTAGTCTTCAAACTGCACTCTGACCCTTCCTGCCGACGACTTGAAATAAGTGAAAATCACTGCAACTTCCACCATCCCATTTAACCGGGTACACAGGAGGCTGAGAGAGACAAACAACCTTTCATATGTGACAGAGATAAGAAGAAACATTATCTCATTTTCTGAGTTACAGATTGCCTTTGCATCCACCAGTACCATTCAGATAGTGTGGAAGTTCAAAGCCGTCCTTGTAATCCCGGCTATGATTGACACTATGAATGAATTTGTGTGAATTCAGGTCCCAGGAGCCCCCAAGCTTTTATTGGGACCCCCTATGATATGAGACTAAGGGATTTTACAACACAAATCACAGTTTCTGCAACTCCCGGTGTGTTTGATATTAGGTGATGTGGGTGGAAATGTGGGGCTTTCGTGGTACAACCCTGCTAAGTGCACCGCATGGATGCGCATATTTCTTTGGAGGTGGAGGATGCTTGTTTAGGACACCAAAGCTGCTGCAATAATAAATATTATTGCTGCATGGAATTGCTTCTCCCTTATAGCTTTTCTGTACATTTGTCACAGTACTGGGGAAGGTGAGGCTGGAGGAACGCTACCATGGGTTTTGAAAGGAAAAATCATCATTTAAGCTAACAGCAAAGTAAGCAGACCTTAAGTACAAAAATATACATCTCACCCACTCACCTTAAAAAATATAACTCCGTTATTCAGCAGAGTCAATAACAGTTAAATTTTCTTATGTGCAATCCACTGTTGGTTGAAGAATATAAGGGTTTCAAAATATGTTCTCATTAAAAAGAAGATACATTTTGATAAAATATTTTAAGTTTCCCTTAGGTTTTTATTTTTTATAAGTAAGCTTCATTCACCTTGTATACACTGGAAGAACTTGAAGCTAGGAGGAAAACCTCTGATTTCCTGGGATTTCCAAACTTGCACTGACTAATGAAAATAAGTAAAGGCAGAATTCAGTGGAAATCTCCTTTTTTCCTTCTTTACATCACAGATGTTACATGAGACCTCTCTGTTGCCTGCTGATGCCTCAGATTTGGCATGAGGGCCAATCTCAGCAGGGCCAGCTGTGTAGAGATATCGACAGTGGTGCTGTTGCAGAGGACATTCCATATGTGCATGGTGCCAGAGGTATTATCAAGCTCCTGGGATGGACGAGGTCTCGGGAAAGCCCCAATTTTCAGTTAGTTCAGACACAGTTGCAAAACCAGCTGGAGCACTAGCACAGACATAAGGGGTGAAACTATGAAGTCCAGCAGCAAATGCTCAGATTTTAAATCCAGGAGTCCCAAGTTTAATCCCAAATTCTGGAAAGTCAGTGTTTTACATTTCATAAACTAAACATTTATTTCCTAATTGCAAAACCAAACCAAACCAAAACCCCCTGGCATATGCTAAAAATACAGATAACCCTCAGACTTGTGCAATGCAGTTATTAATTTCTGTCCATGCAATCAGCATTGTTTATATCACTACATCACATAAACAATACCCCAACAATAAACACCAAGCCAAACACAAATCATGGGCTTGTTGGCAAGAGGCTGGAATGCAGGCGGTGCCTTTGTTGAACACGCAGGCTACTGAATGACTCCGTGCTGGGAAAAAACAGTCCTATTGTGAAATAGAATTGAGGCTGCATTAACCAAAATGAGCATCATACACACTGTGCTATATAGACCTATTCAATAGTAATGTTGTAGGGGGAATTATTTTTCTCCTGTGTGTAATGCCAATTTAGTTGATGGTCAGTTAATACCATTAAATCATGACAGAAGTCAACGGAGGAATGCTGATTACTTCCAGTCATGGGTCTGGCCTCAGTACTTTCCATTACAGGTCCATTTGTTTTTATTAAGCAGATGGATAGTCTAGTGATTTGGTAGGCATTAAGGGTTTACCCTCAGAGGCAGGCTTCAATGCCTCTGGTACATCATAGAGAATATGACCTGAAGCCCAACCCATGGTAACGGAGACTCTCACTCTGGTGTAGGCTTTGAATCCTACACAGAAGTGGTGATTTCAGTTCCCTTATTCATTAATCTGGTCAAAAGACAACAGAGCTAAAGACTTCAGCACACACCCAGGAGAGAAAAAAGACTTAGCTTAGGATTGATGAGCATTGGCAGAGTTGCTAGGCACCTGATAATAGAGTAAAAGAGATCCTGAAGTTCAAAATTCAAGTGAATTCACTGTCTCATTCAGGAATCAGGGCTTGAAGAGCAGAATAGACACATCGCAGCACTCAAGCTTCAATGGCTCAGTCAGTAGGGCAGATGAAGAAGAGGTAAAATATCAATTTTAGTGGTGCCAGCATCAATTTCATCCAATATCAAACATGTTAGTAACAACCTTTCCTTTTCCCAGCAATGCTACCAAATATGAGACTACAATGCAGATTTTAAACCCATCATTTAATCTGAGAAATTTAGCATGAAGACATTAATAGCATATTAATACCTCCTCTTTATCCCTCTGCCATCAGCGGCTGTAGTTTTGAGTCTGAGATAGAATAAATGAGGATTGAGAAACAAGATGAATAGAATTTTGAGCAACAATACCTATCTGCCAGCTTCAGAGAGGAGAGAAGGAAAAGAACCCCATTGATGCTTTAAGGAAACATTACCCACTGTAGTTTAAGTCAGATAGATTTGCTGAAGTAAGAAGATGTAGTAATTGGATTCCTGTTGTGGTGGTTATTTGTGTTACCTTAATATTTTCCACAGCTGAGCGTTGTATGGTCACTCCCTTCTTCTTTCCTGATCAGTGGAAAATGGGTGTAGGGGATTATTAATGGGATTTCAAATTATGCACAGATACACCCCAAAATGTCGGTGTCCCTCTGTGCACTGAGTCCCACCCCAATATGTTCTCTGAAGAGGCATCAGCCTAACGGGAAGAACAACAATGTTATTTTATGTACTTTGGAGAAAATAAATGGAACTGACAAATAAAAAGGGATGGTCTTGCAGGTCTGGGGTTAGAAAGAGGTGGGAGGGACCTGCCTTCAGTTCCTCATTTCACTACAGACTTCCAGTGCTGTTCTGGTGAAGCTGTGTCAGACCGCATCACCAGTGGCGTGTAGGTTCTTCTGACAACCTCAAAACTTCCACTTAGACAACCGTCTTCACCCCGAAGCCCAACTCTGTCAGGAAGCCTCTAAATCACCTAGAAATATGTTCACAGATTCTGTGAACATAAACAATCCTGGCAAAAAAAAGTCCTGGTGCAGCTAGGGTCACTTGTCTCAGACTGCTTCTAGACTTAATCAGCGGTCCTTACAGGTAAAGCTCAAATCTACCATTGGAAAAGTGTAGCACCCCTGGCCATTACATGGTTGAGGCAGAGAGTAAATGGAGTGAGGTGACACCAACCTTCAGTTGCACCAAAGTCTCCCAAATTCTTTATGAAAGCTTTCGCTATTACAGGGCATAATGATAAGTAGTGGAAAATAGACAAAAATCAGCATTATCTATCTGAACCATTAAACTGGAAACAGATTTAAGAGGGGTTATCCAGCTTTTACCTTCAGAGAAGAGCTCATATGATCTGTCAAGGCCAAGATTAAAATGTCAGCCCTATTTTGAGAGTTACTGAATTTCCACAGTGCCCAAGCTACATTCTTCTGAAAGCCATAAATCATTCTAGATAGTCTATTAAGGAAAACAAAAGGATTCCCAAGGTTTTCTTGGATGAGAGATTGAATCTGGTGAAATGTTTCTTTGCATGGAAGAAAGCAGAGGCTTCAAACAAGCATCGTGCTAGTTCTGTTGGAAGTTAATTTCTATAATGTCTTTTCATATGGCAGAACACTGATAGTTTACAACAGATAGATAGATATAACATTTGAGCATGATTTCACTGGACAACTTAAGATAACCTGTATTATTGACATGCAGATCTAGGGGAAAAAAAGTGAAAAAACATCAAAGGAATTGAGGGCTATCCAAATACAGGTTCTTGGGTTTGAAAAAAAAAAAAGAAGCCAGTGCTGTCACAATTGACAGAAAAGATGAAATATCTAAACAGAACCCATTAGCTGCTAAGATGGAGCAGAACAATGAAGCTTTTATGATATTCAGAAGCTGCAAGGTTTGCTTTCACAAAGACCATGAGTTCGTATTTATTCCCCAGATTCGGAATGACTATGGATGTTGATTACTGATTTTGAAAATGTTCTGAACATAAAGAACTACAAAGGAAGCTATCCATCAGTATAAGTCTGTGTTCATCTCAAGTTGTGAAACCCACAAATAGTGTGGAATTATTTTCAGAGGTTGTGACAAATCTACAACCAAGCAAATGCAACTCATTGAACTCCACCAGACAGAAAATGCTACATGCCCATTCTAAAATTGTCAGAGAGAAATTTGTAGTTGGAAGACTCACATGGTTAATAAGAAAGGAACAGAAATTATGCAGGAAGAAAAAAAAGGAATTGTAAGAACATCACCAGGTCCACGGGGAAGGATCAGAATTGACAGGGTCTGAAATAGCATTTTGAGATGCAAGAAAATCTCTGGGACCCAGTTTAAACTGCTGTCTCACTGAATAAACCTAGTGCAAAAATAGTTGCATAAAAAGAGTCTGGAAAAAGACTGAAGTGTAATTCCAGCCCAAACCAGGTTATTTAGGGGTGAAATGTAAGGCATCACAGAAGGCCATAACGCAAATGTTTGTAAATACATGAAGGAATAAAGCCAAATACTCTTATCAGAGCAGGTATTGAAAATACTACTTCCCCAAAGCCACTTGAATCCATGTGACTAATGTATTTTCATTTGTACTCTCACATTTAATCTTAAAATAACCTAAGAATTGTGGTTATTTTCTTAAGGGTTGAACAGTAATGTGCTGTGACACATAAGCCTTGTAAATTCTTTACTGAGGAGCCTTCAATGACTTTGCAGTGAAAATGAGTTCCCTTTTCAAAGAGATCAAACCAAAGGGGAAAAAAAGTCATCAGAATCAGTCATCTTTAAACAAATCCACGTGTATCCCATAATCAGAGCAACACCTTGTCACTCACAAGCAGTGTTCCAGCTTGAACTTTCTGACCATATTATACTGTTGTGCTTGAGACAGCAGGAAAAAAGCATGAAGTTAAACTGGGAGAGTGTTTGAAAACTGTTACACTTATGTAACTGTTAGTGAAGTAGTAGCTAATTTAATTTATGCAGTTTTCAGTTTTTTTAAAAAAATAAATTAATAAAAAAGCATTGAATAAATGCTAAATGAAACAGTGTTTTTTTTACAGTTTGATCAAAATAATTTGGGGTGGCCAAGAACCATGTGGAAGGAAGAGGGTTGTTTCCCTCTCTATTATTTTTATTTTGACATCCCTTATTTTTTCTTCTCTTCCTTTTCCTTTTGGATGTGAGGAGTGGGATTGGTTAATAAACAAAAAAAAATACAGCTGTGGCCATCTCTAATTGTACTAAGTCCATCACTCAACTAGCATAGCACTTTTTAGGTACAACCCAAAACATCTTATGCAAAAGTAAACAAACAAACAGCCCCCCCTAGAATATCACTAAATGGGAAACAAGGAATTTTCTATTTCTGTTGTACGTTTCAATCTTTATGAGGGCTGTCATATACCCACTTTACCTTTTATATACTGGACCCTGGTCACTTGGCAGCTGATATGCATCTGTTTTGCTTGTCAGGAAATAGGCATACATAAGAATTAATTATCTTGGAAAAGCTAAAAGATATCAATGGGAATAAGATATCAGTGGGAATAAGATATCAATGGGAATATGAGGACTACATGAGATCCCACCAAGCACTGAAGTGGCTATCGTTCTGCAGAACGGCCATTTGGTGCTTGTAGATAAACAGGAGCTAAAACAACAATGCAGAATTTTATTTTCTACAGAAGTTCCAGAAACCTGAGGCCACTTTCATCTTAGAGTCATAGTATGTGAGACCATGAGATAGATGGCATACGCACAGACTTCTTCGAGTCATATTTAATACTAGTTTTGAGTATGTTCAACACTGAATTTCTTAAATAGCAGGGTAAATTATTAGGATTTTTTGCTTTATTATGTGCTCATTTGGTCCTAATGATCTCCTCTGGAAGAACCAATACATGCACTCAGGCAGGAGATTATCAGGCAGCTAAACTGAGGTGCCTAAGATAATCGGATCAAAGAAATGGACCATAAATACAGCCAGAGTCAAAGGGAAAGGAAAGGAAGGGAGTGAGTAATTTTAGACATCAGCTTCCCATGCACGTTTAATTTTTAACATAAATTGAACATTACTGTTATCCAACTTCTAATATCATTGTAGAGGGCTATGCACTGTCTGTAGGATGACACCATCCAGCTGTGTCCCTGTGTGGCACTAGATGTTTAAGATACCCAGGGAAAAGCAGAGAAGAATGTTAATTAGAAGAGAGGTTATTGAAATAAGATTTTCTTCTGTTTATTAACAGCCTAGAGGCTTAGGGGAGGAATATGCAGCAGACATTTAATTAATCTGTACACTTTTAAAGGGAATTTACTAGAATTCATCATGGTCAGATATGTGTTACTGAGACAATAAAGTAGCAAGAGTGGCAAATGTCTTCTTTGTGGAGAGTCAGAGGAGGAAAAAAGCCATAGTCCCACTTGTAATATGATTTTGGGATTTGCATTTGACAACACAATATCTGGGAAATTACTTCAGGGTCATTAGAGAACAAGAGACATTCCTGTAGAGATATAAGCAGCTAAGCAAATTAATGTTTAAAAAGAAAACATAAGCAAGACCAAGCCTGACACATGAGAAGCTTGCATGGCCACATGGGTCAAAGGGAAAGTCATCCAAAGTCATGCACAGAAGACATATTTGGCAAGCAACTGCAATGCTAACAAAAGCAGCACCTTTCTCCCTTACTGATTAGCTAATTAACTTAATCCTTCTTGTAAGGGTGGGGATGGTTCATCTCACCCACATGAGGCAACTGGTTTAGGATGACCCTCTGAATATGCCCATCTCTCTCATTGACTTCAGAAGGAACTTGAAAGAATGCAAGTCTGAATAGGTATCCGCTTTACAGTTTCAGTACTGGAGAAGATGAATCCTATTTTGAGTGACAGAGATTATTGTCATTTGGATTGGTTTAATGTGGGCTGATTTTGAATGGAGTGGAATTATCTTCATGTAACTTCAGATAACTTCAGTGTAAAGAGCAGCACCAATGCAAGGCAGCTTGTTTTATAAACAAAAGAAAGGAACAGTTATTTTGAAGTCACTATCTAGCTGAACTATTCAGGCATCTTGTTTAACACTGAATTAATTCTGTCCTGGAGTCTACCAATGTCCTGGTTTTGGCTGGGACAGAGTTAATTATCTTCCTAGTAGCTGGTATAGTTCTATGTTTTGGATTTAGTATGAAAAGAATGTTGATAACACACTGATGCTTTAATTGTTGCTGAGCAGTGCTTACACTCAAGGGCTTCTCAGCTTCCCATGCTCTGCCAGGGGCGCAAGAAGTTGGGAGGGGGCACAGCCAGGACAGCTGACCTCAACTGACCAAAGGGGTATTTCATACTGTATGACATCATGCTCAGTATATAAAGCTGGGGGAAGAAGAAGGAAGGGGGGGACATTTGGAGTGATGGCGTTTGTCTTCCCAAGTCACCGTTACGTGTGATGGAGCCCTGTTTTCCTGGGGATGGCTGAGCACCTGCCTTCCCATGGGAATCAGTGATTGAATTCCTTCTTTTACTTTGCTTGTGTGCACGGCTTTTGCTTCCCCCATTAAACTGTCTTTATCTCAACCCATGAGTTTTTTCACTTTCACTCTTCTGATTCTCTCCCCCATCCCACTGCGGAGGAGTGAGTGAGTGGCTGTGTGGTGATGAGTTGCCGGTCAGGGTTAAACCATTACAACCGACTAGAGATCTACTGCCTGTACAGCCACCACTCTGACGTTCAGGTTAAAATAGAAAAATTCCTCCCTGGGGTGATTACAGTGACTCTCACGCTCACAGCCATAGAGGATGGCCAGGATGTTGATGTATAAAAGAGAGATATGGAGATGAATGCTTGCCAAAGAAAATGCAATTAATGTTACTAAAAAAAAATCGTCTGGAATCTGCTGAAAATCTTTTTGTCAGTGGATCGGCGGGGAAGGAGCCAGGCTCTGGCTGTCGGGAGCAGCACCATGGACAGAGGCAGCCGCTCCGCTCCACCGCAGGTCAAGGTGCAAATACTCCTTGGCTTCAGATTTGAGGCATCCTTTGTACCTATTATTTTTTTTTAAAAATTATTATTATTGGAAGATCTAAATGGAAATTAGAAATATGGGTTGTGCCATATGTATTTTCTTACCAGGAAAGACAATATAATCCCAGTTTTGCACAAGAGGGAAAGGGTTTACAAAGACTGCCTTCTTCAAAACGCGAAAGATAATAGGGTCTAATTAATCAGCATCACACAGGAAAATTAGAAAATTGATCCTTAATCTATTTTATCCTATAAGTTATATCATATTTGCCGTATCTTCTTGCTCTTATGAGTAATGTCAGAAAATAGAATTTGCGGGGGGCAATTCTTTGGCTGCTGTTCACATCATGCCTCCATTAAGTTACAAGGACATAGCAGGAGACCACAGCTAATCTGGTGAGCAAACTCAGGTGACTTGACAACTGCTAACTCAATTGTTTCATTATTTTGATTAACAAATGCCTCAGGAGTCATATAGTATTTACAGAGAAAATGACAAAATGCCATTGTCACCTGCTTATTTTCAGAACTGCCTGTCCCCATCTTGACTGCTAGATTATTATGAATATCCTTTTTTTCACCTCATCCTGTTAATCATCAATTTGCTCAACTTTAATTTCTAGATAAGAGCAACGACATTTTGCTAAGAAGCAATGACAAGAAAATGGAGATGTCTACCCACTTCTGTTTTCTGAACAGAGGAAATAATTTCTGTACCTCTGTATACACACCTCTGAGCACTACCAGGTCAATAAGTCCCTTATCTCCAGCCCGGTGCTGGTTTTTTATCCTGGTGCTGTTTTTCTATCTCATAACGCATCCAAATTCTTTACAATAATCTGCATGCACAAATTCATTTCTCTCAATGTTAATGACATTCATTATGTGGTGACTAGTCTAAATATCCTTAGGCTATTTAAGATAATGTAGGTTTCTTAGGCCTGCTAGATGATAAAGTTTCCTTATTACTGCAAAGTTTATTGCCTTTGCTTTTTGTCCTGACATTTTAAGAGAAAAGAGGTGAATTTTAGAGTGTGCTCTGAGAGCTTTCACAGGTGATTACATTTCCAAGACTTCATGAGTCACCATAGACTCCCTATGGCAAGCACGAAGTAAAATACTGGGTCTGTAAATCCCCACAACCTCTGCAAGGCCAGAAGGGAGCCATTTCCCCACAGTAACAGGGCCATCAGTGTTGGTTTCACCCTGTACAGGGTCTAATATCCCTGCGAGAAGGGCAATTGGTGAAAACAGACACACCTACCCACCTGGCAGGAGCATATGGCCAGATGCCTCAGCTTCCACTGCACCTTTCCACCATCCTCAGGATGTGAAGGATGCAGTGCATCTTTTTTGAAGGCATGGAGAGAATAACCGTTCAGGTTGCTCTCTCACCTTCTGAATCCTGAGGTTATGGGTGTACTTCCAGGAGAAATAACTGTGATACAAACACCACCACTTAAACAAATGTTGATTTATTAAACCAATAGAGGCCTAGCAGTCCTTTAATAGTGAATCCTTGGGTTACGTGTTACTCCCCAGGCCAGAGTCAGCACATGGACCGTTACTGCAGCTTAACTACCACCCGCTTTCCAAGGAAGTGCAGGACCTTCAGGACCACCCACCTCACAAGAGAAACCTTGCAGCACAACGTCAGTCTCCTATCTGGTAGGTGGTGCTTGAAGAGACACCAGTAGACAGCAGGCATTGTGGCAGAAGGGCTGTTTAGCAGCCCAGTGTCCATCAGGTCTTGTGGTGGGTAACAGATGCAGAAATATGGACAGGAAGATAATAGGCCACAGCTGGAGAGAGCAGGGGTTTTGGTGTATGAGGCCATCCACCTTCTACGGAGCTCTTGGATGGCTAGCAGTGCATCAGTTTATCTCCATACTGGCAGAGCTAATATAACTGTACAGTTTGAATGGAGACATTAAAAGATGCATCTACTGAAATGATACAGGGGTCTGCAGGTTAGTGGCTTTATATTTAGATCCTGGTGTTTTGTGATGCAGGTTCATGGACTGCTGGACTGCTATTGATCCATTGATGTCTGGACTCCTCTTCTCTGGCCCCATAAGCGTGGCATCACTATTATGGAAAGATAGCATCTTCAGCCACGTATTTTCTCTCTCTTTTTCCTCATCTGTGCTTTGATTGTTAGACCAGTGTCTTGTCAGATGGGTGCTACAGGCTTAAAATGTCTTAGACTGTGTTCTGAACAGAGGGGTATTACATCAAACCCAGGCCTAACACCCCTACTGTGGTCAAAAGGAAAGTAATTACCTCTGCTTGTTACAAGGGACCAGTCAGGGGTCTACACAGAGTAGTTTGGCTCTGAACTAATGTAACAGATTGGACTCAACCTGCTGCTCCAGCTAGTGTCAGGACTCCAGTGGTGTTTGTCTCTTAATTAATCAGACCAGTCCAGTTGAAGGCATGAGAGGCACTGCAGGTGTCTAGAAAGATTTCATGGGAAAAGGGATGGTACTGTGGGAGTTTAAGTGTCTTTGGGTTGAGATGACTCCTGAGAGAGTTATGTTGGATGTCAGTACTGGCACCTGTTTGGATTCCCATTTTAAGTGCAAATTGGTTCACATAGAAGGGCTCAGTATCTTTGTATGCCAATAGCAGTTATGAAAGAAAGAAGGTCATGAGGGAAGCAGCTTGTACTATTTTACTTCTTTTACCTATTTTGTTGTTAGGGTTTTTTGGGTTTTGGTTGGGTTTTTTATATATATTAGAGAGAGAGAGAGAACAGTGAGCAACTTATCATTGCATTAACTGTCTATTAGCTTCCTTCCAAGATGTGGAGACTTTACTTCATATTTTGCATGACATGCTGAGGCACAGATTCAAATATTATTGTCCTGTTTCTGAGTGCCTTAAGGGTCTTTACAATGTTTTGACTTTACACAATGGCATATATAAAACTTCCAGCTGCTAACATAAAGCATTTAAATGTCCCTTCAGGCCACATGTGAACCTTTAGAGCTCAGGTCAGCTGTGATATTAATTACTAATAATAGCACATTTGCTTCCTTGCAGAGTGCAACTGTGACATTAATTAACAGCGAGGTCACAGGTCAGGCTCAGAACCAAGTTGCAAACCTAAAGTAATTGATCCCTTTTTTGATAAAGCTCAAAGTCTTCTCCTTATTGACTCATTTAACATTAAATTCACCTCTTCAACTTTTTAGCTGGACCCCTTTATCCTCCGCATAATAAAGGACAACGCAATACAGCCCAGTATTACAGGAACAGAACAAGATATACTTTAGGGTTTTCAGGTGGGAGGACAAATAAAATTACAAAATAAAATTAAAAACCCCCAACAAACCCAAAATCCTGCAATGAAAAAAACTCTCAGACATAGCCAAAACACCCCACACATTTATCGAAGAGCCAGGATCTCCAAACTCCTTGCACAGTCAGTCATTTTTCACTGTGGATGTGCTCAAAATGGGCAGTTGCAGCTTGGAGCGATGCTGGGAACACACCACTGTTGGGTAAGAATCTCTGGACATGAGTGAGTGTGTGAGAAAGGGAGCTAATTTTCTGGAATATATTTCCCCAAATCACCACATTTTCAAAAATCTCTTTCAATAAAATGGCCTTTCTCCTGTCCAGATGCAAACATACAGAACTGCTTGGTGGTCTCACTGCATCTTTCATCCCATTCTTTCCCAGCAGCATGGGAATATCTGGGAGGAGGTGGGAAGGGAAGAGAGAAATTACAGACAGCTAAACAGATGTTGTACTGTCCCATGCTACCTTTGGAGTACTTGCATGTGCATATGAATATAATTATATATACACATATATATGTATGTATATATTTATATATCTATATTTAATGCTTTGTTGTCTTTGTAAGAAAACTTTTGGCTCTGCAAAGATGCTGCCTAACTCACTCAGGTCACTGCCTCTAAAAGTCAACGCCAAGTCCAATGTGGAAGCCTAACACTGAGCAGCAGAACAGGTGACCCATAGCCTGGTCCACTTTCTTCTGAAGAGGATGGAAGAAATGTAGTGGGCTTTGACTTGAACCCTCTGATGGCCTAAGTTTACTATTTGTATTACAGGATTGTCTAGAACATGGCTTCTTTTTGTGTGTGCCAGCACAAGCCTGTAATTTTTTTTTTTACAATTTTTGCAGGTTTTTATGCAAACATTTTTTTTTTAATGCCACTTTAACAGCAGCATTAATAAGAATCCACTGTAGATGAAGGCTTACTGTCTTATTCAATACTACTCCTTAAGCTGCTGAAAGACTGTTTAAATGTTGCTGGAATGAGTTTTCATTTCCGAATGGTGTCATTTTCTGCTATGTAGCCTGCAGTATATATTAGAGTCTCCAGTTTAAACAGGACCATTTTACCTCTGCTGTAGGTTCCATTCAGTATTTTGTTTTTTCTTCTCTTCCTCCTTCACAAATACATCTTCAAAAGGCTCGGAGACTCAGCTGGGTTATTACTGCTAAGAGGGGTGCCCTTATTGCTATTTTATAGCTTTTTTTTTTTTTTCTACAGCAAAGGCTGTCAGAGGAGAAACAATTTCTCTGGCGTCACACAGTGCGTCATGGTTTTTTGAAAAACTCCCTCATTCTCCAATTGCCATGCTTCTAAATTGCATCAATGCCGTGTTTCGCAAACAGCTGAAGCCGCGTGAGTCAGGAAGCTTTGAACGCCATAGCCTTTACTGAGATGAGAAACCCTTCTCTCAAGTTTACATCTGCCTTTACTATCAGGTGCAGACATTGCCACAAACTGTGGTAACTGGGTTGGAGCAGCTTTTGGATGTGGAATGCAGACAATACTCAGGAGGAAAGATACAAAGATGTTTTTAAAAATACTTTGTTCCTGCAGTTACACAAAACTGTAAGATGGAAAAATAAATACTCACATAGGTTTTTTCCATAGCAGGAAGCAAACAATAATTCTGGGCTCAATCCCTGCTCTTAATACATAATCCCCAAACTTTTCTTGTGTCATTAAGAGTTGCAATAAAATGATGTTCCTTCTTAACAGTCAGTCATGGAAATTCAGTTAGAGAAAAACAAAACAAAACAAAACCACCCAAACAAACAAAAAAGCAAGTTCAATAAATTGCTAAAACAATAAACAATTATACCTATGTGGCTGCAGTCCCAGCTATGGAAGGGGCTGCAATGCATTATGTGATTCGCTACTGAGTGGTAGATATTTATATTTTTATGACCAAAAGATTTTTTTGCAGCTTTCTGTATAATAAAGTCCAGAAAATTTTACATGATGATTCTTGAAGAAAGACTGAATCCATGTGCTCACCAAACCATTTAGCAAAGCTGACTGCCTTGTTTCCCTTATTTTTTCTTCTATTTCAAGAGCTGCCAACTTGAAACAAAGGAAGAGAAGGTAGGGACTAAGTCCAGTCTTGTTTATTCTTACTGCATGGTACATTTCCTGTTTAAATGTTTGTGCTGGGTCCTGCACTTGGGTTACAACAACTCCCTGCAACGCTACAGGCTTGAAAGCTGCTTGGCAGAGAGGGATCTGGGGGTACTGGTCAACAGTCAACTGAATATGAGCCAGCCAACAGTGTAGAATATGAAACAGTGAATACTGTGTTCAGTTTTGGGCCCCTCAGTTCAAGAAGGACATGGAGTTGCTGGAGCGTGTCCAGAGACGGGAAATGAATCTGGGGAGGGCTCTGGAGCACAAGGCTGATGGGCAGTGGCTGGGGGATCTGGGGGTGTTCAACCTGGAGAAGAGGAGGCTGAGGGGAGATCTTATCGCTCCCTACAACTGCCTCACTGGTGTAGTGAGGTGGGTGTTGGTCTCTTCTCCCAAGTAACAAGTGATAGGACAAGAGGAAATGGCCTCAAGGTACATCAGGGGAGGTTTGGATTGGATATTAGGAAAAATTTCTTTACTTAAAGAGTGGTAAAGCATTGGAACAGGCTGCCCAGAGGGGTGGTTGAGTCACCATCCCTGGAGGTGGTAAAAAAATGTGTAGACGAGGCACTTTGGGACATGGTTTAGTAGGCATGGCGGTCTTGGATTGACAGTTGGACTTGATCTTGGATGTCTTTTCCAACCTTAATGATTCTATGATTATATGATTTTATGAATCCCATTGCCATCCTGTCACACAAGGCTCTCTCTGCTTTTATTTCATAGTGCTGTTACTGGCCAGCTCTTAAATATCTTGTTTTCTCATGTAAAGACTGTGAGCAAGTCTGATACATCTACAAAGATGGTCTGAAATCCATTTTTAAATTGCAATTGTAAAAGGCTAGGCTAAGATTTAGTTGCCTAAACAGTCATCTAATGCCATGTGAGATGCTGTTGGATATACCCCAGACACCACCTGCCAAAACAGATGAGTACTGGTCTTCTGTGGGTTCCACATCATATCTGTGAGCCTGGTTCAGACCACAAAAGGCACTAGATAGCTATATTTAGGCAACTGAATCCTGTCCTTTTGTGGGGTGGATTTGAGACTGTCAGTTACGACATGTAAATTTAGGAATCTATGCAGAATTCCTGCAGGATGGGAAGAAAAACAGAAGGAAGCTGAGAAGACTCATGGATCAAGATAATGATCGTTTAATAGGGAAAGCAAAAGCTTCAAGCACAAGCAGAGCAAAAAGAGGAAATTATTCACTGCTTTCCCATCAGCAAGCAGATTCCAGCCTCTTCCTGGAGAGCAGGGCCTCTGCATGTGCAACGGCTCCTTGAGAAGATAAATGCCATAGCCATGATTGTCCCTCTTCCTTCTCCTTTCCCCAAGCTTTGATTGCTGAGCACAATGTCATATAGGTGCGTGAATGAATATTATAGAAGCAGTTGCATTGGCTGATATACCATATTATAGGTCACTTTGCTGTCGTTATGGTATTTATCCAATTGGCTGACTGCAGCCGTAATAAAGGTGATAAGAACAGACGCAGTTAAGCCAGGATAGAAAAGGAGCAGTGGGAAAAGTAGAAATTAGAAAAAACGGAATTGCACAGATGCAGATATACTTTGGAGGTAGGCCCTTGTGTTCAGATGCATTAACCTAAATTAGTTATAATCATACTGACAACTTCTGATTTAACCTGAGTGGGAGTAATTGTGCTGTAAAACCAGTACATGCTCAGAGAACAGGGAGATCAGAACTGCCACTCTATTCCTTTCACAAAGTGCTTGACCTATTACTCAGGGGGGTTGCACCAAATTACATCCAGAGGTCCCTTCCAACTCAAATTATTCTGTGATTCAGGTTACCCTCCAAGGCATGCCAGTTTGCATTTAAAACAGACTCATGCCTTGGCAAGGGATGGCTTCCAAGCAAGTTATACTTGCTAACACTAGTGAAGATGGTTCCTGGAAACCAGGCAATGTAGCTGGATTTTCTATCCAAGATTCCCATTATGTTGACCTCCATTAAACTTCAACTGGATGACCAAGTTCTACAAATGGTAATCTGGCAACAGTTGTTCTGTTGAGGGACATTGGGGCTGAAGTGCTTGATGAGCTGAGGAAGGAGTAGTTAGTGAATCTGGCTGGGATATCACACGTGCCAGGTATAGGAGGCTGTTTGAACAGTTGTTATCAGTTGGCAACAGCAAAGCATGTTTCTCTCCTAGTTCCTTCTTGTTTAGTCATAGCTCTTGGTTCCTACAACCCATCATTCAATACGTCCCATCCTAAAATTGTCCGTACGTGAATTCCTGAAGTTCAGCTTGGCCTCTTCTCTTCTTGCCTTATCATCTTACTTTGCTTGATTAAGGTCTAGCTCCTGACCTCTGCATGCCTTGACCACAGTGCCTTGCCCCTTGCTCATGAGTCCATTCTGGTGGCAACCATTGCACATGGCTGCTCACAGGCTCACAATGTCCTTGTCTCCCTGACAGGCTAACTAGGTTAAAATATACCAGCAATTTTGGTCCTTTGTCTTACCATTAATGGGTAATTCTTTTCTACTCTTTTTTTTTTTTTTTTTTTTTTTCTTTCCTGAAGCTTTATTGCATATATGTGACTGGCTACATCAATGACAACAATTTAAACAGTGTATAAGGAGTAGCTTATTAATTTCTGCAGGAAGTGTATTCTTTTCACTGTTAGTTTTGCTGAAGAGTTTAGAAAATGGTATCTGCAAAGTCTTTCTAATATATAGTCGAGATTCAATGAATTACAATAGCTCACCTTCAAATTAAAATCTTGCAGACATGAGATCCAGCTTGCTAACATTCAACACAAACCCCCTTGTTCCAGTGAAAAGCTGGCTTCCCAGTGAGTTAAAATTCTGTTTCTGTATTTGATGGGTTGAAGGGTAATTAGTATGGGGTGCGAGAAGCTGTATTCAGGCATAGTATGCATTCTGAAATGATCTCCAAATATCATGAAGATGCCTGTTTCTGTTAATTTCATTACTTATTGAAAGTCTTGCAAAGTTATCTTTTAAAGTGACATGGGGAAGGAGCAGCCTGAAGTATCTGTTGTGATTAACTCCGGATATTTCTACAGTTTCAACTCGTCTATCCCCAAATTCAGCCTTGGGTCAGATTGAGAAAGATTTTTCTTTTTCATTTCATAAGGGCAATGATCCTAAATTTAAAATGAATAATACCTTATACAAGCAAAAACAAAAGAAAAAGAAAAAGATTATTTTACCTTCATCTTTCAAATAACAGTAAGCTGAGTGTTTAACAAGCATTTGGTTAATGCCCGTAATAACATGCTTTAACCTTTGGTCAGCCCTGAATTGGTCAAACAGTTGGACTACATGATCACTGTAGGTCCCTTCCAACTGAAATAGTCTATTTATTATATTCTTTACATCTTATTCCTGCCTGGTTACCATTGACTTCTAGCAATGTAGCCTATAAAAAAAAGGCAGGTATTTGTTGACCTACTATGTGTGTGTGCGGTGTGTAGTATGAGAGGTGGGATATGGAGTAAAAATTCAAGTCCTTAAAAAGTCCTGGCATAAAGTCAAATCTTGGCCACTAACATGATGCCATGCAATATTCTCTCTATCCCAGGCAGAAAGTGGCAGTCACTGTTTATCATTTCAGCCAGTCCCCTGCTTTCCAGAAAGTGCTGCTCGAGCCTGGTTTAGTGGTAGGATAGCAGTGTTAGGGTAACGGTTGGACTTGATGACCTTAAAGGTCTTTTCCAACCTAAACGATTCTATGATTCTATGATTCTAATATCAGTCATTTTTTGAAAAAGCAGAGCAAAGTCTACACCAGGGTATGAAAACGTCCCCTGTGACACCTGCACTGATGGTTAAAGGCAGAAAAGCCCATGAAACATTTTTAGCTAGTTGAGTAAATCATTCAAAATTCTGGCTAGGTAAAGCAGTGAACGTATGAGACACAACTTCAATGGAGTTATGCCATTCACAGTATTTTGCCCCCACTTTGCATTGTCTTCCAAACAATTAGATTATAGATGTGCTCAAAATAGACACTTTTTTGGTGCTTTTTTGTGCTTTTTCACTCACATCTCAATATAAACTGTGGAGTCATTGTAATGGGACAAAACTTTCATGGGAGTTCCTCAGAGTGGAGAATAAAAGAGAAACATGGGAGCTGTGTACGCAAGGGTAATGCCTTTCCAAAGACAACAAAATGTATCCTTTCTATATATGACTTATGGGCTCAGACTTCTATACACCCTGAAACACAGAGGAGTTCAAGCTTTCAGAGAATGAAACGTTCCAGCAAATGTGCAATGTCCCCAGGTGTGTTACAGGAGAGAAGTGGAAATGTAAAAGGAGCTCATCAAGTTGATGGGAACAAGGCTAGTGGTGGTCTAGCCTTGATTGAGTGCCACTGGGGTCCATCCCAACCTGTACGCTCGCTAATTGTTCTGCAGGAAGAATAAGCATGTTTCTGTGCAGAGCAAGATTAGAGAGAAGAGAAGGAAATGGTGGAGACCTGTTCGAATAATGATTCTAGTCTCCTGTTATCACAGCCCTTTCATAAGCTGATCAAGCTCCATCCTGAAAGTAGTTTACACTTACCCCTGAAACTTTACTACTTTTATCAATATGCTTTCCCTGCTGTGGTTTAATCCCAGCTGGCAACTCAGCCCCACATGGCCACGCTCACTTCCCACCGGTGGGGTGGGGGAGAGAATGGGAAGAGTGAACATGAGAAAACTCCTGGGTTGAGATAAAGGCAGTTTAATAGGGAAAGCAAAATCCATGCATACAAGCAAAGGAAAACAAGGAATTCATTCCCTGCTTCCCATGGGCAGGCAGGTGCTCAGCCATCCCCAGGAAAACAGGGCTCCATCAAGTGTAACGGTGACTTGGGAAGACAAACGCCATCGCTCTGAATGTCCTCCCTTCCTCCTTCTTCCTCCAGCTGTATATGCTGAGCATGCCATCACGTGGTGTGGGATATCCCTGGGGTCAGTTGGGGTCAGCTGTCCCAACTGTGTTCCCTCTCAGCTTCTTGTGCTCCCCCAGCCTGCTCACTGGTGGGGTGGGGTGAGAGGCAGAAAGGGCCTTGGCTCTGTGTAAGCCCTGCTCAGCAGGAATGAAAATATCCCTGGGTTATCAACACTGTTTCCAGCACAAATCTCAAACATAGCCCCATGCTAGCTGCTGTGAAAAAAATTAACTTTATTCCAGCTAAAACCAGCACATCCTGAACTTCATCACTCCCAGATGCTTAAAATCAATTTGATCTTGTCTGAATAACAGACAAAAAGTAGAAAAAGCAGTAAAGTTCATTCCCATTGGAAGAATGGTGGATCTGAAGCAGCAACTTCAATGCATGTTGTAGTGGTTACTCACAGTCTGGAGTAGTGGCTATCATTTACTTCAAGAGATTAAGAGGGGTGCATTGAAATCCATCTTATATCCTAAGGATTTAAATATATGTGAGTTGTTTCCTTTTGTAAGCAAGCACCACTTATATGTCACAGCTTTCTCTTTCTGTTGTGCTCATTTTTCTAACGAAGAGGGAAATGATAGAACAGGCTGCATATTTTAGCCTTGACTTTCCCATGCAGAGTACTTTAATTCAAGCGTGGGGAGCTGTAATGCCAAACCCAATTCAAATCACGGTGCTTCCTTTTTTTAACTTGCTGATGTATCCCATAGGTCATCATGTTTAATTTTGTTTCTTAGGACTGTGAACTTTTAAAACGAAATGTTTCACAATAGCACCTCAGCATTTTTATTGCAATATGAACATTGTGAATACATAATAAATCATGTTCATGCCTTTTATACTGTAGTGCACCTGGCATATTAAAACTGAAGGCTAAAGTTATCTTTGTCAAGCGCTAAGCATACAAGCTAGAAAATGAATAGAAAAAGGAATGTAACCAACTTTACTTTCAGTACAAAACCATCCAACTAAAACTCAGACGTATGCAAAGGAACTAAGTTTGATGGGTTATAGTTCAGTCTTTATGAAAGTATTATTTCCAAAGCAAAGGAAAGGAGGCTTTCAGACTTTTCTCCCTTATCTGTGGAAGGCATCCTGGCATCAGAAAAGTACATAGCCTGGAAAGAAGAGACATGGGACCAGTATGACTGAGCCAGTTTGTGTCTATTTGCAAGGTCAAGCAGCAATACTGGAACTAGTCCCACTGACCGAAAGGCAGCACTAAGCATCCTGGCATCCTCTGAGCCAGTAATCAGTGCCCAGCAGAATGAGTCCCCTAAGCCTTAGCCTGCTTCCTGTGTGATAAAAAACTCCACAACAGTTTTCCTCTTGTAATTTTGAGGAATGCAATGCTCACAAGGCTCTGCCAGTTTGAATGTGGCCTGATTTTCTAGTTGAATATATGTGGATATACATGAAAACATTTCCAGTTGCCCTCAGTATATCGTATTTTCATCTTCTTTTCCACTTTCTAAGTGCTGTGGACAGTGCTGTATTTTCAAAATTTCCTTTTCTCTTTCTCTGAATAAAATCCAGTGAATACAACATTAAGCTATAAAAGGCTGGTTGGAGTCTTCCGTAAGCATTTGTGCAGAGTTTGCTTCCTGTTGGATCTCATTTATGGTTGAGGCTTTAGCTCATAGAGCTGAAGACATTTAGCATAACTGAGCTTTGCTGTTGACTTTTATTCCCCTGGTGATTTTGGTCAGGATGCCAGGAGAAAAATAAAAGAGCAAAAATGATCTTGGAGTTATAGGAATTAAATCTGAGGTCATGTTTGCACCTATATGCATAGTACCCCTTCAGCTTAAATCAAGGATGCAATATTTAACTCCAGCTTGCAGAAATGTAGCAAAGAGCTAACAGCTTTGGAGTTGAGTAATCTGAATGCTTGTTCCCATCTCTGCAGCTTCCTTCCCAGATGGCATCTGGAAAATCACTAGGCCACAATGCTTAGAAATGTCATTGGGCATCTAGGGCCATACATAGAATCATAGAATCATTTAGGTTGGAAAAGACCTTTAAGATCCTCAAGCCCAACCCTTAACCTAACCCTGCCATCCCACCACTAAACCCTGTCCCCAGGCACCCCATCTGCCCGGCTTTTAAATACCCCCAGGGGTGGGGACTCCACCACTTCCCTGGACAGCCCAGTCCATTGCCTGATAGCCCTTTCTGTGAAGAAATTTTTCCTAATGTCCAACCTAAACCTGCCCTGGTGCAACTTGAGGCCATTTCCCCTCGTCCTATAGCCCGTTACCAGGGAGAAGAGACCAACACCCACATGGGCACCTAGAGCACAAATGTCTGGGAGCACCAAGTTCCCAGAAGAACTTGAACTCAGCATGCTGTGATTTGGTTAGATAAAAATTGGAACTGGGTGTCCAATTAGATGTACCCAAGCATGCGGTGAAAGCAATTCACAAGCAGCTGTCAGGGATTATGAATTACAAAGAAAAAGGAAAGAAGAAGAAAATATTTCCTGATGTTCACAGGAAACTGTGTTTCAGTTTGTGCCCATTTCCTTTCGTCCTGTTATTAGGCATCACTGGAAAGAGCCTGGCTCCATCCTCTTTTCATCCTGTCTTTAGGTATTTATACACATTGATGAGATCCACTCTGAGCCTTCTGTCTCTAGGGAGTCCCAAATCTCTCAACCTTTCCTCATGGAAGAGATGCTTCAATCCCTTAATCTCCTTCGTGGCTCTTCGCTGGATTCTGTCCAGTGGGTCTGTGTCTCTCTTGTACTGAGAAGCCCTGAACTGGACCCAGTACTCCAGGTATGGCCTCACTAGGGCTGAATAAAGGGGAGGCATCACCTCCCTTTACCTGCTGGCAATACTTTGCCTAATACATCCTAGGATATCACTCACCTTCTTTGCAGCAAGGGCACATAGCTGGTTCATGTTCAACCTGGTGCTCACCAGGACCCCCAGATCTTTTTCTGCCAAGCTGCTTTCAAGCTGGGTGGCCCCATTTTTTTACCTCCTTTTTATTTTATTTTTTGTCTCCTTTTTGTTACTTGTTAACTTCTTGCTTGGCTCAGCTGAATCCACTAAGGAGAAGGAAAATTTAAATCTGGAGATATCCACAAAGTAACATTTTTTACAAGAATTCCATCTGACCACAAATGTCATCCTGACTGTTAGGATAAAAATCAGCTAAAACTGCTTTTCTGTCAAGCTTTATTTCTTTGTATTGCTGCTCATTATTTGGACCCAGCTAAGGTTGGCAAACATTAGGATGCGGGCAAACACAGTCAAGGGAGACACATATTGACCTATTGCCTTTCCTGCTGCTGTGTGGCATTTGGAGTGAAACCGAGCACAGCCCAGGAATAAACTGCTTTTCAGGGTCAGCAGTAACGATGTCTGTACAACTCAGATGTGATCCCTTGAATAATATCTGAACTAGATTAGACATTTGAGTGTGGGAAGCCTGGGCAACCTGTGGCCATATTTCCACTGCAGATCCCTGGCTGAGGGCGGAATGATCTCCATGTCCTCTTCAATAGGTTGCTCCTGTGACAACACCAGGTACCTCCAACCAGAAGAGGATTTCTGTCAAGTGGAGATACACAAACCTCCTGATACAGTAGGCTGAAGAAGGAATGGAGGACATCTGAGTTCAAAGAAACCAAGCCTCTAAAGCAAGGGCATCTTTCATCATATGATTGGTCTCCTGTGTTACTATATCCATCTCCTTTCTGTTCATCCCTGTTTTATGAGCAACTGTGACTTTATACTTTCCTCTGTGCTGCAGAGAGAGCTTCAATCTGTCCAGAAGGAGCTACAAATTGGTCTCGTTCGAATGCGCTTGACAATAGTGGTTATTCTGTACTGAAAAGGACTTGCAGAACATACACGAGTCAGAGAAAGATACAAGTAATACTCAAATATTGGTGGCAGGGAGTCTGAGGGGAGTCTAATCAAAAAGCAAAATTCTAGGAAAAGACTGGTAGCTTCACAGAGAGAAAGGGAATCATGGTTAAGTAGTAAAAACAAAGCAATAGGACCGAGAATGCAACAAATAGTGTTTTCTTTCTCATAAACCCAGGTACAGAAGGAATGGAACAAAATTAAAGAAAGTGCATTTTTTTTTTCATACGACACGTTATTAGACTATGACCTCACTAGCTACATCATACTGGTAGATTAAATAGCACCTTAAAACCTTTGGCTGGTGACACTGGAATACAGTCTTCTGTACTGCTAAATTTTGGTCCCTCTCGAGAGCAGCTGAGGACCTATTACAGGCCAGGGACTACTTCAATAGTCATTTCATAGGTGGTCCCATTATTTTGGTGGATGAGAGAATTTAGTATTACACATGGGCGATTCATCAGCAATTGGACTTGGAATCTTGGAGCATACCAGAAGCGTGACCAGCAAATCAAGGGAGGTGATTCTGTCCCTCTACTCTGCTCCGGTGAGACCCCACCTGGAGTACGGCATCTAGCTCTGGAGCCCTCAACACCAGAAGGACATGGAACTGTTGGAGCAGGTCCAGAGGAAGGCCACAAAAATGATGCGAGGGAGGGAACTCCTCTGCTATGAGGAAAGGCTGAGGCAGTTGGGGTTGTTCAGCCTGGAGAAGAGAAGGCTGCAGGGAGACCTTATTGCGGCCTTTCAGTACTTAAAGGGGGCTTATAAGAAAGACGGAGACAAGCTTTTTAGTAGGGCTTGTTGTGATAGGGTCATGGCTTTAAACTAAAAGAGGATAGATTCAGACTAGGCATAAGGAAGAAATTTTTTATGATGAGGGTGGTGAAACACTGGAACAGGTTGCTTAGAGAGGTGGTAGATGCCCCATCCCTGGAAACATTCAAGGACAGGTTGGATGGGGCTCTGAACAACTTGATCTAGTTGAAGATGTCCCTGCTCATTGCAGGGGGTTTGGACTAGTTGACCTTTAAAAGTCCCTTCCAACCCAATCCATTCTATGATTCTATGATTCAATATCCTCATATAGATGTAGCTACAGTGGCAGGGAGTTTTCAAGGTTAAGTATTTAGCAAGTTTCCTGAAAGGTCTGAGCAGTTATATGGTGTCAAGCATGAGATAAAAATGACATTAATGACAGTTGTCTCCTGCTTTAGAGTTTGCAACTGTTTGTAGTGATCAGACATGAGGAGGAAATCTCACATTGGAATAAATTGCAGCCACAGTGGCATTTCTTACCATCATTGCCTAGCGTCTGTCTAAGATTGATTTCTCAGTGAAGTAGATATCTGATCCTGTCTGGCAAGTGGTATGACCTTGTACTCCTCCATGAAGAACTAAAATGCTGAGACAAGAAAGAAGAATGTGGTTAAGAATGAATAAAAAAGGAGATAAAACCAGCCAAACCCTTTTAGCACAACTGATTTGATTTTACTTTGCATTGGCAGAGGTTTTCCTTGAAGAAGGAGGAGGTAGGAACATGCACTAGTGATATGTCTCCCTGGAAGAGCCATCCATTATACTTTGAATGAAAATTGGCTTAATGCTAACAAGATTTGAGGCCTTTATTTATTCCAACCCCACACAGACACATGGATCAGACTTGAAGGCCCGTGATGGTTTTATTTGTAGATGATTTTGCCTAATGCTAGTTATCTTTGACAGCATTTACTTTGACTAAATTTATTTCCCTTGATATGATAACACATATGATATGTGCATTGGGTGAAAGGACACTGCTAATGCCATTGCCATCAAATCTTGCTGTCCTTGTGTCATGCAAAATCCCTGTTCCAGCTCCAAGCCATATAAATCTATTGGGTTTAATCAATCAGAACCACAGTTAGTACAGTCACAATGCAATCACATTGGTGGCCTCACTGCTGTAGTTGGTGAAAAATAATTCAAACAGACTGCCACCAATCACAACCTAGGTAGCCCTGCAGCTTAAAGTCTGCAATGAGCTTCTGGGCAACATTCTCCTCTGTTACAGTCCAAAATCTGGAATAACTCTATTGGCCTTTAGCCATTCACTTCAGATTAGCACCTGTGCAGTGGAGACCTTGGATCCATGCGAGGGCTTTGCTCCACTTGAGACAATGGATTAGAAAGCCCTTCTTGCTTTTCTATTCCACACTTAGTGCATAAAAGCCTTTCTAAAGAAAACCATCACCAAATTCAGTTTTATTTAACACAGGACTACAGAATTCCATGGTTCACAGAATTCCATGGTTCAGCTTCTGATTTTCAAGGGATGTAGCCACCTGTGAATGAGGGTCCATGCAGACCCCTGGAGGCCGTGACCACTTTGCCATGCTCTCCCATCCCTGCTGTGACTCACAACCCTGAGAAGAGAGTTTGGCTCCAGGTCTCTAAGCTGAGCCTGTTGAATTGGTCTCCAGGACACTTACGGGTGTCTTTAACTTCCAGGCATCATATTAGTGGGAAGACTCAGAGTCATACACAGGGTCTTAGAGCTCATGTGTGTGTGAGGTTTTGAGCTCAGCGAGATAAACATACTTTCTTCATCTGTGAATTCTCTCAGGCCCAGATTGACTGATGTGTTTAACTTATTTCTCACTTGATGGAAGCTTCGATTAACTTGGCTATGCAGCATGTAATTTATTGCTTCCCAAAGTGAAGCAAGTTGCCTTGCACTGTCTTTTACTGTGAACTAAATGTATGCTTGCAGGGACTGCTCCAAAATAACCAGCGTGCGTGGGTTTTCAGCTTGCTTTACTACGCACCAAATCTCTAATAGAAAAAGGTGTTAGACCCTTAACAGTGTTTTCTTAGGTTCCAAGCTCACTTTTCAGGAATTATTGACATTCCTGAGATTTCTGCTGAGCTGCCAGCTAACACTATCAGTGCTTAAAGATCCCAATGGTAAACATCCGTAAGTATTTCTGCTGGAGTCTATTGCAGATATCTGGCCTTTTAAGGCTCAGACTGCAATGTGGTACCACTGGAGCATCCTGATTCAGACAGGTTTTTTTATTAGATAGGCAATCACTAAATGAAAGGCAGAAATGAAGATATGCTGGTCTTCTTGCCTGTTTTGCTCCCTGACCTGTTCCCTTGCATAGCTGTTAGCTTACCTGTTAAGTTAAAGATTAATAATTATAAGGGTCTATACTGTTTCCATGTGAAAGATGACAAGAAGAGACTATTTATGAATGCAAACACTAAAACTTCAGTTCTTCCATCCCTGACAAGCTTGGCTTCCCTGCCCAAGGAGCACAGAGAAGCAAAGGTGGCAGCTTTTTGGGGTGGAAAGGAGTTTTGAGTCTCTCCTTGCACAGAGGTACCTCCAGGCACATCCTTTGCCTCCAGAACAACAGAATAACCTGAACCATGTCCTGATGGTTCATTTTGTGTTATTGGATCCACACTGCAACTGAATGAAATGAATCAGGTCTTGTTTGTCCATCCCCCATGCCTCCCTCCCTTCTCTGTCCCCTCGAGGTTACAAGAAGCTCCTAACACTGTTACAGCCCCAAGCCCTATAATAAAAGACAAAAGGTCTGCAGGGAGCAATAGAGAGCAGAAGAGATCCCAGCATTGTTGGGCTCTGCTCTACCAGTGAATTTATTTGAGGTGAATGGTTAAATAGGTTTATTTACTCTTTTAGAATTCCTTTGCAAGTACCTAATTCTGTCCAGACCTTGTGTAGGAAAACCTGGGCTCAGACTGATGGTGGTGAATAAACACTCACTTACTAATATCTTAAGGGTGGATGTCACGAGGATGGAGCCAGACTTTTCTCAGTGGTGCCCAGCGACAGGACAAGGGGCAATGGGCACAAACTGAAGCAGAAGAGGTTTCAGTTGAACATGAGGAAGAACTTCTTGACTTGGAGGGTGATGGAGCTCTGGCCCAGGCTGCCCAAGGGGGCTGTGGAGTCTCCTTCTCCGGAGATATTCAAACCCCACCTGGGCAATGTCCTGTGCAACCTGCTCTGGATGAGCCTGCTTTAGCAGGAGGGTTGGACTGGGTGATCTCCCGAGGTCCCTCCCAACCCCTGCTGTTCTGTGATTCAGTGAATACCCAGCACAACATTTGAATGATTAGGTGTGATGACTAAGGGTTTCTTATGAAGCACCTCTTCATAGGTCCTGTCTAAGCAATCTGTAAGTTCTGGGGTGTTTTTCTTACCGCCACTTTTATTTCTGCTTTTTTGCTGTTTCAGTTGTTCATTGTTTATAAAACCTTGTTGACTGTATTGTTTTACTGCATAGCACACAGCCATGTACGCACACTGGACAGTACATTAAAACACCCCTTATGGCTTGCTGGAGAAAATGGCAGTGTGCGGCAAGAATTTCTGAAGCATCTTTGACTGGAAGACCTGTGCCATTTGTAGACCACCTTTGAGATGGTGAACTGAGGCATACAGAAGAAATCATTCCCCAAATGACTGTGATCCTATGTCACTCAACCCAATGAAATTCTCAACACACTTCTCCCTGAGCTGCTGTCTGTTTTATTGAGCTTCCATGTAGACTGTTCTTTTTCCTCTTCTGAATTAAAATGAGTTTCATCCTAGCCAGGTTTCATTACCTTGTTTATCTTTTCTATCTTTTCAAAATACTTGTGTATCTGAAACCCACAAATCATATCTGATTTTGTTTGCAGATAATTTCTACCTCCCATGAAATAACTAAGAGAACATTCAGTTTGATTGCATGCATTTATTTCCCTATTAGTCTGTTTGTAGCTATAATAAGAAAGCAAATGATTCCACTGTATATTTTATTTATGTGATTTGTCTGAACAGTAAACTGCAGAGCCTGATTCAAATGCTAAAAATTATGGAGTCGTGGCATCCAAAGTCCTAATTGGAAGCATTATAAAGAGGATTTCCAATCTGCACAGCTTGCATGCAGACTCAGATGCAGAATCTAAACTTCTTTCCCCTCTCACTGCATTCAAAGTTTGGGGTTGTTCGAATCCACGCAGAACACCTTCATCCACCCTAACACCTTATTAACCCCAAAGTAGTTAGGATCCAGCAGAAATAAACTACTTTTAGATTGCTCACTAGTGTCTTTAAGTGAGCGCTTAATGCTGCTGTCTCCAGTGGGGTGATGCCACCTTCATTGGTTTGTGAACCACCCTTGTTAAACATGATCTGAAGTGGGAGTAGTGGCAAAGCACCTCCAGCTTAAAAATCCTGTGATTTGATAACCAGGTGTTTGCCCTATATCAGTCTTTAACACAGCATCA
The DNA here is from genome assembly GCA_034008185.1 of Gorsachius magnificus. Classification (NCBI taxonomy): domain Eukaryota; kingdom Metazoa; phylum Chordata; class Aves; order Pelecaniformes; family Ardeidae; genus Gorsachius; species Gorsachius magnificus. The sequence goes on along the minus strand of CM067082.1, from coordinate 155,273,844 downwards.
CTTTCAGGAGCAGCCTATCTCTCCGTGGAGGTTTTCAGAGCAGCTAGTAAAGTGTAATTAATTTTCTCCATTTTGTGTTTAATGGCATGTAGCAGGTCTTGCAATTATTTTAGTTCCAGTATTTTTGAAGTGGAAAGCCCAGGTTTCCCAGCCTGTGTTGCAGGCTTGTATGGCAGATGGCTGTTACATAGCCTACCTTGTGGGAATACTTTATGGAGGAGTTTTTTAGGAACAGGTTAAATCCTACCAGAGGTGAAAAAAGTGACCCTGGGTTGTTATTTTCAAAGCCATGTTCTTTTTATGAGTGTTCCTAAGGATGGGGACATCAGATCCATTTCATAATTGTTTCTGTGTCCTGCTGCGTGCAAGGCACTTTAAAAGGTACTTTATTGGTATAAATGAGGGAAAAATCCTGGCTCATAGTTCACTAAAAACCTTGTCTTGATGAGTCAGTATATTTCTACTTCTTTCCACCTCCAAGCAATTATTCTGATCTATGGAACAGCACTGATGAATCAGGTGGCTTCTATTAGTTACATAGACATAATTTGCAAAGTTTTAATGGAAACAAACTACTTAGATCTGAATTTCTTATTAAATAAAGGAAAAGAATCAGAAACATAGCAGGATTGCCGGCTCAGAAGGTAAATCTAGAAAAAAGTAGAAATAAGGCAGATGCCAGTTCTTAAAGTAGAGGGTACTTAGTGTACAAAATAGGTTATCAGAAGGCCTGTTAAACAGTGCATGGCATGAGGTGCTCAGGCCCAAATGAGATACCTTTATTTCACTCTCCAAGCCTATCCCCCTCCACCCTCTGAAGTTAAACCGAAGTTAATGCAAATGAAAATTGAAATTAAACTACTGACCTAGGTCTCTGGTGCCACAGTGAAAAGAAATACCCAGTCAGAATATTACAAAGTTATTGATGAAATTAAACTGTTTCCTGGGAGGATTTGTCAGGATCTCAGCTTTGGATTAAAGGTTAGAATTGGTACTGTGCTTGAGAACAGGTCATGCTCACCTTGGCCACAGGTATTAATAGCTTGTAACAGAATTTGAGTGTAGAGACTTCTGGGCTCATTTATGGTGGAACTTATTTTTTTCCCACACATTTTGTTCTCAGGGCTAGCCTTTTGTTTGTGCTTCTCTTGGTGGGAGACTTCTGAGTTTAGACACCTTCTGTGCAATGTGTCTTTCCAAGCTGGAGGGCTCCTTCTACAACAAATGGATTGAAAAAAAACCCCACCCCACCTTCCATGATACAATTCACTCAGTCTATTTTAGACACTTATTTTAGGACCTGTAATGGCCTACACTCCTCTGAATATCCTGATTATATTTCCTCTACCTGAAAGGCAGCCTAGGAGACCATCCATATTTATTTTTAGCCAGATCAATCCCATGCTGCTGTTGTTTCTTTTTTTTTGTACTCTTTTATTTGTTATTGTTACATAATCCTATTTTTTTATAAGTTCTGAGGTGGAAACAAACTTTCTGGTTCTGAGTTTGCACAGCAGTTCAGTACCAAAATAATAATCATGACAAACCTCTGAGTCTGGAGTCCATAGTTTGGAGGCAGCTGCACCTCTTTGGATCCAGACTGGTTAATCAAGGGTAAAGTCTCATCCTGGTTTGTTTTGGTAACACCTCGGCGACAACTTTAACTAAAGGTCACATGGACACCTGTGTTGAACTCCAGGTTGTGCCATTACTGGTATCTTGTTACATCTTGGACTGCCATACAGATAAATCTTTCAACTCGTGGCACTTTCTGGTGGAGAGATTGGCCTCTTGGCGTTCAGGTGGAAGTGAAGAGAGGAACTGGCGCTGGGCATCGTTCACCAGTAACACAATTAATTAAGCCCCTGCCTTTTGCACAGTGTAAACTGTGCTTTCACAATAAGAAGGGCAGAATGTAAAATGAACACCAAATGCTGTACTTGCTCTCCTGTAATTTCCTTCTTCCCCAGAATAGCCACAAAACTGTGCCAAAGGAGAAATTGCCGCATCATTTTCCAGACAGATGCTAGTCTGAAAATTCTGTCTCCCAGATGCAAATTATTGCTGACAAAGCAACAAATAAAAGCAATAAAAAAGAAAAAACCTGAAGCTCAGAGTCTTTTTGGATGTGTGTTTGCATTTGCTCCTTGTACAATCAGAAGATAGTTAGCCATTTTATTTGCCAGCAGGCCTACAGGTTGTCTTCTGGACAGTCTGCTATGTCAGTCTCATAGCCCAGTGCTCCACCAGTGACATCTACTGGCTAACACCACCTTCGGCATCCCACATGGTGGTAGGACTGGATGGTGGGACTGGACATGGTCCAAGACCACCAGAGTGGCATGGAAAGGCAGACACAGCATCCCTGGAGAACTGTCACAGCGGTGAAGATGAGCCATGTGAAGGTTTGCTCAGTTATGAAACTCTCAAAATTCTTTTGACCAGCACCATGCTTTGATCATGGCCAAGTCATGAGTCTTTCCATTACTGATTAATATTCAAGTGGGCATGATGCAGATGCCTGTGGGTGCAACAGGTTTGATGAATGTCCAATATGTCTGATCTAGGGCTCTAGTGCCTCTTGAGCAAGTGGAAGTTTTGGGATCAGCCCCATCTTTAGCTCCATTGTTTTGCTCTTATCTATTCTCTGAATAAAAATTATTGTGGAATTTGGTAGTATTATGACTCTTGCAAAAGGAAAAACTTTTGGCCACTGTTTTCAGGCAATGATTACCATGTGACCATAGAATGAGAAAATATCCAGCTATTCGATCAGCTGTTATGCGGTTTCCAAACAGATTCCAACTGCCTAACCTCCAGGGAGTGAATTTTAAGCCATAGCTATGGGATCGGTAAACACCTACAGAAAACACAAAGGGTTGCCTTGAAAAGGGGAATGTCTGAATGTTTGCCTACAACAACGTTTTATATTTGGTCAATGGTACATACATCTGTGAGCTGAAGCTCATTCTTAAACTTCAGTAGATCATCAGTCATCATTAGTGTTTGGTTGAATCCCTCCTCCAAAACAAATACAAAATAAATGACAAACATCAAACTGAGCTCTAAAGTTCAGCTATGTTTGTGCCCTTTAGTATTCTCTATTTGCAAACATTACTCAACAGTCCAGTCCCTGTTAGAGATGAACTGCTGGCTGTTTATTCGAAGCCATTGAACCATGTAAGGCAGGCAACACTTTGTAGCCTAGCAGCAAGCCAAAAATAAACCATGCTGTGTGAAACACTGACAAGTAATGGTGTTTCTACCTTTTATTTTTTAACACCCTCTGTCTTGGCCAAATCAAAGTCGTGTTTAAGCAACAGATAGAAGACACCTTTTTACAAAACACCTTTTTGCAAAACCATTCCACTGCCCAAATCCCAAAGCTCAGCTTCTGTTTGTATAGAAAAGACAATTTTAGAATCATAGAATCATAGAATGTTTTGGGTTGGAAGGGACCCCTAGAGGCCATCTAGTCCAACCCCCCTGCAGTGAGCAGGGACACCACTAACTAGATCAGGTTGCTCAGAGCCCCGTCCAACCTGGCCTTGAATGTTCCCAGGGATGGGGCCTCCACCACCTCTCTGGGCAACCCCTTCCAGTGTTTCACCACCCTCGTTGTAAAGAATTTCCTCCTTATATCCAGTCTAAACCTACCCTGCTTCAGTTTAAAACCATTACCCCTTGTCCTGACACAGCTGGCCCTACTAAAAAGATTGTCCCCATCTTTCCTATAGGCCCCCTTTAGATACTGAAAGGCCGCAATCAGGTCTCCCCCCAGCCTTCTCTTCTCCAGGCTGAACAAGCCCAACTCTCTCAGCCTGGCCTCATAAGAGAGGTGCTCCAGCCCTCGGATCATTTTAGTAGCCCTCCTCTGGCCCCGCTCCAACAGTTCCATGTCCTTCTTGTGCTGAGGGCTCCAGAGCTGGACGCAGTACTCCAGGTGAGGTCTCCCCAGAGCAGAGTAGAGGGGCAGAATCACCTCCCTCGACCTGCTGGCCACGCTTCTCCTGATGCAGCCCAGAGTACGGTTGGCCTTCTGGGCTGCCAGAGCACATTGCCGGCTCATGTCCAGCTTTTCATCCACCAGCACGCCCAAGTCCCTCTCAGCAGGGCTGCTCTCGATCCTTTCTTCCCCCAGCCTGTATTGATACTGGGGGTTACCCCGACCCAGGTGCATGACCTTGCACTTGGCCTTGTTGAACCTCATGAGGTTCACACAGGCCCACCTCTCCAGCCTGTCCAGGTCTCTCTGGATGACATCCCGTCCTTCTGGTGTGTCAACCGCACCACTCAGTTTGGTGTCATCCGCAAACTTGCTGAGGGTGCACTCAAGCTCGCTAAGTCATTGATGAATATATTAAACAGCACCGGTCCCAGTACGGACCCCTGAGGGACACCACTCGTCACTGGTCTCCATCCGGACATCGAGCCATTGACCACTACCCTCTGGATGCGGCCATCCAGCCAGTTCCTTATCCACCGAACAGTCCACCCATCAAATCCATAGCTCTCCAATTTAGGGAGAAGGATGTTGTGGGGGACCGTGTCAAAGGCTTTGCAGAAGTCCAGATAGATGACTTCCATTGGTTTTCCCTTGTCCACTGATGCTGTCACACCATCACAGAAAGACACTAGGTTTGTCAGGCAGGACTTGCCCTTGGTGAAGCCATGCTGGCTATCTCCAATTATCTCCCTGGCCTCCATGTGCCTTAGCATAGCTTCTAGGAGGATCTGTTCCATGATCTTCCCAGACACAGAGGTGAGGCTGACAGGTTGGTAGTTCCCAGGGTCTTCCTTTCTACCCTTTTTGAAAATGGGCACAATGTTTCCCTTTTTCCAGTCACCAGGGACTTCACCTGACTGCCATGACTTTTCAAATATCATGGAGAGCGGCTTGGCCACTACATCGGCCAATTCCCTCAGGACTCTGGGATGCATCTCATCAGGTCCCATGGACTTATGTGCGTTCAGGTTCCTCAGGTGGTCACGAACCTGATCTTCTCCTACAGTGGGAGGGGTTTTGTCCTCCCGGTCCCCCTCATGCCATCCATCAACTCTGGTGGGGTGAAGAGAGAGGTTCCCAGTGAAGACTGAGGCAAAAAAGGTGTTGAGTACCTCAGCCTTCTCCTCATCTGCTATTACCAGCTTGCCAGTCTCGCTCATCAGTGGGGGTACGCTTTCTTTAACCACCCTTTTCCGGCTGATATACCTGTAGAAACCCTTCTTGTTATTCTTTGCATCCCTAGCCAAGTTTAGCTCCAGCTGAGCCTTGGCCTTCCTGACCCCATTCCTACACAACCGGACCGCGTCCCTATACTCTTCCCAGGATGCCTGTCCCTTCTTCCACTGCCTGTGCAGTTCCCTCTTCCTCCTTAGTTTGACCAGCATCTCTCGTCTCAGCCATGCCGGTCTCTTCCCTTCTTTGCCCGATTTCTTACACCTAGGGATCGAGAGCTCTTGCGCTCTGTGGAACACATCCTTAAAGGTCTGCCAGCTCTGTTCTGTTCCCCTGTCCCTGAGGACCGTTTCCCAGGGAGTCCTTCCGACTATCTCCTTGAGGAGCTGGAATTTTGCTTTTCTAAAATTCAGGGTCCTGACTATACTCTTTGTTCTTCCCATTTCCCTCTGGAGTGTGAGCTCTACCATCGCATGATCACTGCAACCCAAGCTGCCTCCGATCTTGACATTTCCGACGAGGTCGCTTACATTGGTGACCACCAGGTCAAGTATCGCATCCCCTCAGGTAGGGGTGTCTATTACCTGGCTTAAGAAGTTGTCCTCAATGCATTCGAGAAACCTGCTGGATTGCCTACAGCTTGCCGTGCTGGTTTTCCAGCAGATGTCAGGGTGGTTGAAGTCCCCCAGCAGGACGAGAGCCTGCGAGCATGAAGCCTACTGGAGTTGGAGGAAGAACGCTTCGTCAGTCGGCTCCTCTTGATCTGGCAGTCAGGTTCCCTTTGTTGCTTCTCTCTCTGATTCTTATCCATAAGCTTTCGACCTGCTCATGGCTATTCTTCAGGGACAGCTCTTCACACTGTAATGATTTCTTGATGTAAAGGGCAACGCCTCCCCCCCTCCTTCCTTGCCTGTCCCTTCTGAACAGCCTGTAGCCATCAATAGCTACATTCCAGTTGTGGGATTCATCCCACCAAGTTTCTGTAATGGCAATCAGGTCGTAGCTTTCTAGCAGCACGATAGCTTCCAACTCCTCTTGTTTGTTTCCCATGCCACGTGCGTTTGTATAGAGGCATCTCATCTGAGCTGTCGGCCTCGTCACCTTCATAGCAGAACACCCCTCATTTACTTTGAGGTGTTTCACGGGCTTTTCCTTGTTGGCTCCTACTACCTCAGGAGCCTCCGGCTCACCTCCGCCAGACTTCAATTTTTCTGCAGTGCCCCTGGCACAGTGCTGGGCAACAGGTTGAAGGCTCATACTAGCCCCCAGTCCCTCTAACCCTTGCGTTTCATCCCCTAGCCTGTCACTGGCAAGCCCAATAGGTTCCCCTTCCCCCTTCACATCTAGTTTAAAGCCCTGTCAATGAGCCCCGCAAGCTCCTGGGCAAAGACCCTCTTCCCCCTTTGAGAAAGCTGGCTCCCATTTGACTTGAGCAAGCCCGGTGCCGTGTAGACCATCCTGTGGTCAAAGAACCCAAAGTTGTGGCGGCGACGCCAGTTGCGAAGCCACATGTTAATAGATTGAGTCTGCTCGTATTGTCCCGTGTCTCTGCCCACACCATTTTGTTTTAAGTAAGAATTATTAGCTTTCAAAACGAGGTTACTATCTTTCCACCTGCACTGAAAAGACACATTTCTGCATCCTTTTTCCTATGAAAAACCGAAAGAACAGTCTTCAGCTGTTCTTACTGTGTGAGACCTTCTTGTTATTGCTATTTCACCGTAGTGATTTCACTGGCACAAAGTCGCATTAAAAAGCTAATAGATGAGGTCTATTCCTGCTAAACAGCAGACATTACTGTGGCCATTACAATGACCACATATCCTCCCCACCCCCCATCTCACTTCTGGACAAGCAATGCATTTCCTTAGCTTCATGCTATAAAAATATTTGCCTTGCGGGCTGTAACACAACATTCACATTATATAAGACACTTCTAATTGGAAAAATATCCAAATGCTTTTAAAAAGGATAATTATTTCCTAGGGCCACAGGGGCATTCTACGGAGCCTAAGGAAGGCAGGAATGAAATGCTCTGTCAGATGGATACAACACTGTGCTTTAGAGATGGCTAATCTTCAACAGGATAGACACGAGCTGCACCTTATCATTTGGGCTGGGACCAGGGAAATCTCCCTGCAGTGAATGCATCCAGCAGTGTAGATGTGGCTCAAGGCTTTCTAGACAGTTTTCTAAAGTGCTTTCAGTGAGAAGTGTGGGAGTTCACCAGATGGTCATTTCTAACAGTTGATGCTATCATCTGATGTGTTACAGACCTGCTTTAAAACCAAATGTGTTCACAGGCTAAATTCTCTTGCTACCACTTGGACATTCCTCAGTCAGTGGACTTACAAGTTACTATTACTTGTTGATACCCTAGAATTCCATAGTTGGCAGACAACTCACATCTATATTTTGGGTTAGTTTGGAGAATGAAAGAATCACTCATTTGTTTTCCCAAGCAGAGAATGGAATAGAAAAATCAGTTCTACCAAGTCGCAATAATTTCACTGGACTTGAGCTGACTACAACAGAGTTAGTCACAGTGCCGACCCTTGCAATAACCAGTGGAGAGAAAAAGGAGAATTTGGGCCAGGATTTTTCTGAGATACTCTGATATCTACTTGAGGAGGAATTGCCCTCTGAAAGGGCTTGTTTCTTTCTGTTGACTGAAGGCAAACTGTTCAGATTTTGATATCTTCAGCACAAATATTTTGGCTACATACAATGATTCCTTATTTCCGCATTGTGAGATTCTTGGAGAAGAGGTTAATCTGTTCTGAACAGCATACACAGCCAGCTCCTCTAAATAATGACAAATTTCCTACCCTGCTCTTATATACACCTATTTATATTGCAAATAACTTGGTAGCATGCTTCTTTGCTTACCTCATTCGGCTGTGTTGGATTTGAATCAGTTTTAACCAACCCATTGTTTCCTGTTATGGTGGATCCTTCAAAATGTGGGATTCACAGGGATGTAGAACACAAGGTAAATCTGAGCACTTGCAAATCCCAGTGTAATTAAAACAAAGAAGCTGGACACTATCTAATGTGCCATATTAGAAAGGGGTTTCAAGGCTTAGACATACAGTTTAACTGGAAGAGGCAGCCAATATTGCCCTTTGTACTTGGTTAAATTCTGAACACCTTGCCTAACAGTTATTCTACAGAACATAACACAAAAAAACTCAAAAACTTTCCTTGGATTAGTGGGAAATGTAGTTGAATCAGGAGCTATTAGAAAGGGAGAGAAATCTGACCTACTTTAATTTGAAATCTTTGAGAATCTCTGGCTGATCTTCAAAATCTTTGAAATATCATGCAAATGTCAGTGTTTGGTGGTACATAACTAAAACAGGTTCCTTCTCCAGCTTGCAGTCCTCAGTTCCCATTTATTTTCTCTAAAATAAGGACTTAGGATGCAAAGCTTTCCTTATTCAAAGCTCAAGGACACTAAGGGTAGATTTTGGCCATATTTTAACGATGGTCCTGTTGATCTAGCTTCCCCTTACATTGGGCCATAAACTTCCCTAGTCTTTTACTTGAAACATTCTTCCATTCTCCTCAAAACATTGAGGATTTACTACAGGATCAGGCTGACATCTGAAAGATTAATTACATTCCTGATGTGAGCAGGATAACTACCATATTACCCAATGTATTAGAGTAGAAGAAAAAAGGTTGATGGCTCTCTAGGGTGGAAATAATATTTATGAGAAAAAATAAAAGATGAAACTTAGAAATACAGGCTCTGCTAAACAGCTCTATAAATAAAGAAGAGAACTAAACAGGTGTGGAAACCACCATAAATCGTACCTTGGAGAAGTTGGTGAATTGTAATGATAGAACATTAAGATCATCATTCAAATGGACTGTCTCTGAAAGGTGTTGCTTGTTGTCTCCTTTATTGCGTGCTAGCCTCCTGCTTGATGAATGGTTAAGGAAAAAAGAAAAAAAGACACAAGTCTTGTAAAGGAAGAATTGCTGCCTATGAGATGTAATATTTAGAACAACATTACTAGATGAATACAGCATATTTATAACTTGTGAACAGTCTCTCACTTCACAAAATCAGAAGAGTGGGCCTTGGACAACTCACGTGTTGATTCATATCTCATGATTTTAGATGTCTAAATGTTAAGTGTGTAACTCTAAGCTGGTCTAAACTTAGGAATGTTCTCATTACAGAAAAAAGAAAGAAAAAGTTGCCTCCAGAAGTTTATTCCTTTGGTGTCGCGGATGGAGTGAGAGTGAGACAAAAAAAAATTTAGTTTATTGATATAAATCAGTGAGTTGACAAAGATCAGTAGTAAATGAGACAGTGGTTTAACAAGATTCGATGGCAAGATACATTTGGTTATTTACTGCATGGAGGACATGGTCAGACAAAACTGTCAGGGAGACCCTCCTGTTGAGTCATGGGGTTCAGAAAAGATCCCCTTGCTTTCTAAACTCCTTCTCAGAGAGGAGTCTAGGTGTGGCTGGATCCAATCCTAGTTTCAGACTTGGTCAATGGTTTATGTCTAAAGGATTATATATGTGCAATCAATCCTTTATCTCACCTAGCTAAGGTTTCAGAGTTAGCATGCTCTTAGCCACTTACTGAGAATCTGTTGCGGTAAAGAATCTCTCAACCATGAGGAGTAACCTTGAGAGGCGTCCCTGCTCAAGGGGAGATCCTGGCGTGCAGCCCACTGCCATGCAGGAGAGCTCCAAGGGCTCTTGGGCTGCTCACTATTGATGGGGGTAAGATGATTGGCTCATAGTCATTTTGCACATACCAACCACAGATTTTAGTTTCTTCACTGTGCTTAGGTGGGCACATTGCACAATAGGCTTTCGCTATTGTATTGTTATCTGTCTCCCCCAAATTCACTTTGTGTTGTTTGCATCCATCATGACCAGATGCATCTATCATGACCACCACAGGTGGTTATTTCTTGAGCAGGGTTATGGGAAAAGGTCAGGTGTGCGGGGAGAGCACTCTGCCACATTTGGTGACCATTTTATGGCTGTTAGATGCCCTGTGGGAGTGTTGATTTCTCCCCACTATTGCTAAAGGGAATCCATATTGACCTGTTCAGATTTAGGCATTTAAAAATTAGATTTTGAAGTCAGGTTGCATGAATTATATGGAAGTGATGATGTTATGTTCCAAATTTATGGAAAAGGAGGCTAGAGAATTGGTAAGCTATAGAAAAGCTGCAAGTACCAAATTTATTAAAGAAAGGAGCAGTTACATCACCATCATTAAAATAAAATTCTATTTTAACTCATTGAATAGGCACATGGAAATAGGAAGATAATTTCTTAAACTAAGGCTTCTCAAGGCTCTCTTTTCATAGTTACTCATTTCTGGGCTCACAACTCAAGTGATCCCTAATTTGAGAACCAAGTCCCTTTTTTTTTGCTTATTGTATTCTTCATCCTCCAAGAGTGATCAGCTGACTGGCATTGGCATCTTCAGGGTTGTTCCTGTCAGCTACTTCTATCTACTGTTAGTATGTATGTTATTGGCATTTTATTGATTCTTAAAGACACCTAGAGTGATGTGAGCCTGACAAAATGGCTGTCCCATGCAATCTGCTCGATCTCAATCACTTTCAGCTGTGATTTAGGCCACATAGATAAGGCATTCTTATCCCAGCAAAGTTGTCTAAGTTTTATTTTTCTCCCATGTTGACTGAGTGAAACTAGTTCTGCTACAAGGAACTCTGATAATATAGAAAAAACATCAGCTTTAATACATTTATACATGCCCAATAAGTTTGAAACCTGTGGAGAATTGTGTATGCATTTTTCTTGGCATAACCTCCCATCCAAAAAAAAGCTTGACATGAAAGATTAAGTAGTGATCATACAGGTGTTACATGAAGAGAAGGAAGGCATTTGGAGTGACAGACAAATACAATCTGAAGAGGAAGAACCACGGTGTCTGAAGACCTGGGCACCATCCTTGGTTCTCACCATGGGAATTTAAATCGGCAGACGATGTGTTCTTGCAAGCCAGAAGAGCTGGTTGACTCCAGCCTTGTTCCTGAAGTGAGTGTGGGAGGGAGGATGGTGAGGAAAGACGTGGCTGTGCATATATCACCTCTATAGTTTGCTCAATTTTCTTTCAGAGAGGAGAAAAGGCCAAAAGCCAATGTGTCCTTCCCAGCCTCAGGCGCCATCACACACACTAAAATCTAGCGGAGAATGAAGATTGATATCTTCCTCCATTTTATTTGCCAGTGAAGCCAATTTAGAGCTGGTACCATCTCACTTACAGCTTGAAGTTTGATACCATGATGTTGCAACAAACCTGGCTGATAAATAGGCTTTCTTTGCAAGGCTGAGCAGGAAAACAAATCAGCTTTCTGGTCCTCGTTTCATTCTGTGGGTAGAAAAAGTGTGTGATATGCTTGAATGTGTCCCTGGAGTTAATTTAATCAAACACACTTTTCAGTGATGGGCAATGCTGTCCTTCCCCTCCTAAACTCTGGAAGAATCTGCTGTGGTCCTGCTCTAGGGGTTAACATGACCAGTGTGATGAGGTGGGCTCTTTTTGGAGGACACTACTGGCCAAGAGCAAACAGATGTGTCTTTGAGGTTAGAAATTCAATGGGGATGAGCATGACTTCTGATGGGTACTGTTGTAGGTCAGCCCCAAGACAAACTGACACAAACGCCTGTCACTACCAGGATAGCACATCACTTCTCAAGGAGGTACAGTGTTTTGTCTTAATCAGGTTGCTAAGCCACTCAATATATTTAAATTCTCAATGGAAAAGCGCATCTGCCTTCTTGTGCATTTCTGCCTTCAGGAAAATTTTCTCTCAGCTTAATTTACTTTATCAAAATGAAACACACACACACACATATACGCAGGTAATTCATATGGGAGTGCATCAGAATTTTTTCTTCCAGAGGCATTTGCATTGAAATGGCACTTTTGCTTTGAAAGCCAATGTACAATGAACACATTTTTCTACAGGATGTTCCCCGTATGCATTTATCCAAGTTCCATTTGTTTACAATAGAAATAACCTGGACTCTTTCATGCTTCTGTTATTGCTACAGGACCACAGAAAGGCAGTCTGGATTACTTGGCTGTCATGAACAATGAATTTCAAAATGTAAAGCTGAGTTGTTTAAAAATAAGTGGAACTCAACTATTACATATTTTCATTTTTTTTTTTCTGTATTTTTAAGATGAACGATTCAACAAGGACCAAGAAAATTAATGAGGACAGCAGTTCTTATTCTATATTTTCTACATATGAAAATATAAAACTACAGTAACCCAGACTGTGAAGTAATAGAAAAGTAAATTATAACATGCATCTAAACCTTGCCTGGCTCAAAGCAGGATAATTCCTGTATGAAGATCCATATATGATTCCTAAAATACTTTTATCTAACCTGTGTTTAAAACACTGTATTAACAGATAACCCACACCTCCTCTGGGCTGTGTCTCAATATTCTCATGACTAGAAAATTAAATTCTGAGTCTTCCATGGTGTGATTTAATCCCATCTCTTCTTGTCCTATCCAGCAGGGATATGGAGAACACTGTCCCCTTCCTGCCTGCAAGAGACTTTCAGACTCTCTAGTATATTAATTCCCAGTTTCCTCTTCCTTAGGCTAAACAACCACAGTTCTTGCCATCTCTTTCCACTGAATTTTCCTGAGCCCTGATTATTTAAATTAATGTCTTCTGGATTCCACTGAATTCCACTTCAGTTTTCCTGGACTGTGGAGTCCAATAGTTGGCACCAGGTTCTTGCTAAGTTCTTAGCATTGGTGCATAGTTTGGCAAGAAAATTCAGGTTATTTTTTCCTCCATCCAGGTCTGGTGAAGTACCATTTAGCAGGCCCTGTCTCTGAAGTTTCTCCTTCAAGAATGTCTCTGGGTTATTGTGATGCCATTGAAGGCCGCTCACTATTCATTTTAAGGTCATATAAGCTGATAATTATGTTTACATGCAAATATTTACACTAACATCATATCTTTGGATTGCGGATTACACATAGAGGCATAGAATGGGTTGGGTTGGAAAACACCTTTAAAGATCATCTAGTTCTAACCTCCCATAGTCAGGAGCATCTTCTGCTCTGTTAGGTTGCTGAAAGACCCAACCAACCTGACCTTGAACACTTCCAGGGATGGGACATCCACAGCTTCTCTGGACAACCTGTTCTAGTGTCTCAACACCCTCATAGTACATATGCACATAACCTGACCAACAATGTTTCCTATTCAGACTATACATCTCCTTATGGTATCTATCTTTTTAGCAAGCATAAGCCATCACTGACTCTTGTTCATCCATTTTAACCCCTTTTCCTGAAAAGTTGTTGTCTCATTGCTAATTCCTGTCCCATCCATGTAAAGTCAGTTATTACTGATAAAGTAAACTGTATTACACTTGTTCTTATTGCATTTTTCCTCTTTCAGATGGTTTTGTTTTTTTTTTTTCTGTGTTGTGATATTTATGAATGTGAATCCTGTCCTCCAGTGTTCTTGCAGTACCTCTCTATTTTGTGTTTGCCAGTTTATCATAGAATCATAGAATCATTTGGTTGGAAAAGACTTTTAAGATCATCAAGTCCAGTCGTACCTGTCCACCACAAAACCCTGTCCCTAAGCACCTCGTCTACCCGTCTTTTAAATGCCCCCAGGGATGGGGACTTGACCCCTTCCCTGGGCAGCCTGTTCCAGTGCCTGATAACCCTTTTGGTGAAGAAATTTTTCCTAATATCTAATTGAAACCTCCCCTGGCGCAACTTGAGGCCATTTCCACTAGTCTTATTGCTAGTTACTTGGGAGAAAAGACCAACACCCACCTCTCCACAACCTCCTTTCAGGTAGTTGTCGAGAGCCTCCTCTTCTCCAGGCTGAACACCACCAGTTCCCTCAGCCGCTCCCCATCAGCCTTGGACTCCAGACCCCTCAACAGCTTCATTGCCCTTCTCTGGACACGCTGCAGCTTGCAGTCCCTCCATATCTTTCTTGTAGTGAGGGGCTCAAAACTGAACACAGTATTTGAGGTGCAGTCCCACCAGTGCCAAGTACAGGGGGACCATCACTTCCCTACTCCCTACTCCTGCTGGCCACACTATTCTTGATACATGCCAGGATGCCATTGGCCTTCTTGGCCACCTGGGCACACTGCTGGCTCATATTCAGCTGGCTGTTGACCAAGCAGCTTTCCAACCACTCATCCCCAAGCCTGTGGTGTTGCATGAGTCATCGTGACCCAAGTGCAGGATGCGGCACTGAGCCTTGTTGAACCTCTTACAGTTGGCCTTGGCCCATTGATCCAGCCTGTCCAGCTCCCTCTGGTAGATCCTTCCTACCCTCAAGCAGGCCAACATTTCCACCTAGCTTAGTGTCATCTGCAAACTTGCTGAGGGTACAGTTTAATGAACATACTCTCTTTTTGATCATTGTGGTCATTGAAAAGCATCAGAGAACAGAACCCTATAGAATCTATGTGATACATATTTGCATTTTGACATTACACTCCCGATAGTTACTCCTTGGGAATCGTATAGGGTGGCATTATTCCCAGTCTGTAATAATTTCACCAAGACCAGCTTTTCCTTAATTTCTCATGAAATTGTCATGAGAAATAGTGTTAGAAGCTCTACTGATGCCATAGTATAACTCATAATTTTTTTTTCTTTCCTGTTCACAAAGTGCACAAGAAAAATTAGATTTTGCTAACATGATTTCCGCTTGACAAATCCACAGTTGTCTGTTACTCATCTTTTTGCAATTATGATGAGAGAGGTTTAATTGTCATGTTTTATTCTGAAGGGATCCAAGCCCCTAAGGAGCACACATTGTATTTCAAAAGAAAGATACTTAGTCACTTAAGAATGGATATCCTTTTGACTTGCAGTGAGACATGTGGCCATGATCAAAGTGCCATGTGGACAAATTCTGAATGCACATCAGGTGTGGGAAGTATATGGGAGTGGAGGCAATTTTAAGCCTTGATATCCAACAAGCATTTCACTCTCAGAATAGTTACTGTGTGGAGCCACAGAAGTCCTTCTGCACTGTTTGGTTTCCTGAGCATTAATAATTTTAGATGCCCAGTTCTTTTGGAAAACAAGACTAAAGCATGTTGGCAGTGTAATTCAAAGGTGATCTTGAAGCAAGGGTATATATTTCCAAGGCAGCATTAAAATAGCTGGCAGGGGTATCAGCATAAGAATGGAGATCTGTATTATTCAGGACTTTTGAAGGGTTTTGCAAGTTTTAATGAAAACTATTGACCCTGAGTCATGAGAGAGACTAGTATTGGAGTAAACTTCTTTAATATTACACTACGTATGTTTACAGGAGCTATTATCATGCCTTTGGACTGTGATGTAGAAATTACCTAAATCAACACATTTCACCTGTGTCCTCCTTACTTTACAGAGAAAGACCAAGTGTTTTCCCTCCATGCTTTCTCAGATACACAACAGAAATCTGCAGTTACATCCCAATTTCCTTGTCATGCCCCAAAGATGGCATGGCAGGCCAGCCTAAAGTATATTTAAGCCCAGACCAGCTATAACAAAACAAATGACCTTCAATCTTTTCTGCCTTCACTCCAGATGAATTTTCAGCTTTCATAGGCCTGTGCATCTTCTCTAAGCCCCATTTCATGCTGGCTTCTTGGCTCAGGAGTGTCTTGACTCTGTTCTCCTGCTTAATTACAGCACTTGGAGTCATTACTCCAGTCCTGTCTAGGCTTTTCTGCTCTAACGATTAGTCATGACAACACCAATTGACAACCTAGGTAAAGTCAGCCAAGGGGAGGAATAAGTAGAGGATTAAAGCATGTAGGGAGATATCCTTATGTGGTACATGAAATCTGCCCACTCTTTCATTACCTTAGACAGAAGGATCAGAAGCTTCAATATAAGTGTATAAAACAGTTGTGGTTCTACTTTCATCCTTTTTATCAGGGTTGTAGGCTACCTAGACTGCAGATTTTATCAGGTTCTTACTTATGGACACTATTGTTATTTGGCCTTTTTGCTTATTTGTCTTATTCACCACTGAATATTCTGTACTAAGGAAAGACAGTGTCAGGAGACTTTCACTGTGATCAGACAAAATGATTCCTTGGAGATAAACAAAGCTAGAGAAAGGATAACCAGCCTTGGATAAATTGGTCACAGGACTCCAGAGGATTTAAATTAGAGTTAGGCAGATCTTCTTTTTCAATAAAATATTCTGTATTTGTTTGGGTTTTAGCTTTTTGATTTTGGGATTTGGCTTTTTGTAGGGTTTTTTTTTGGGTTGTTGTTGTTGGTTTTTTCCTTTTGGTTTTGTTTGTTTGTTTGTTTTTCTGTTACAACTCTGGAGCCTGAAAAAGTTTGCTTGAATTGGGAACAAGGCAGTAACCTCAAGCAATCCTGTGCAAAATCCCTAAACACACTCTGGAATTGTGATGAACCAAGTACTCAATGAGAGTAAAAGGGTCAGGTGATTTTCCCATCCAGGACTGTGTGACCAAGCCGAAGTTGGGCAATAGAATGGAAGATCTATTGGGTTGTCAGTCTTGTCACATGCCAACTTTTAGCTATCCACAAGTTTAATGTCAGGCTGAAGACAGCCTTCCCTGCTTCATGTGAAATAATATAAGAGAAACGGGCACCTATGGAAGCCAGTTCACACCATTCTATATAGGAACTAACGTATTTCTCTCTACTGATTATTGAGGGAATCTTATTCCACATCTAGTCTTCTGCTACTGAAAGAATTCCATTTATCAGTTGATCAAACCCTACCTTAAAATTAACTAGACTGGTTGTCCTCTCCAACCTACTAAAAGGTTGGTCTAGAATCTGTTCTGTGGTTAAAAACACCTAAGAAAAGTGTAGCCTAAATTTATTGGAGACCAGCTTAAATCCATTTGTTCTTGTACCAGAAAATGTCATTCTTGTCTTTTCCCAATAATTAGGAAAAATTACTAACACAGTCAATCATTCTCAAGTTGAGAAATGGGACAACATAAAAGCACAAAGAAATAACAAAATGGAGTGTGTGTGTGCTAGGAAAGTCAAGTTTTTGCCTTGAGATTTTCTTTTATTATGCTGAAGTCGATAATAAGATCATGAAAGGCAGAGCTAATCTTCCCTACTCCTTTGAAACTGTATCTTTAGGTTAGGTTTTCCTTTCTCTAGGGGAAGCTTTTCAGAGACTATGACTTTGTTTTATTCTGTTAGCTCATATTTGAATGTTTGTCATGGAATAATTTCTTCTATGAATTACACAGATTCATAGTGGTTGCCTTAACTGTGCTTACAGACATCTGCTAGAAAGACACAAAGAAGCAAGTGCCTTGTTCTTTCCTTATTCTGATCATTAATGCAGTGACAGAGAAAGTTAATTAAAGATGAGCAATGGCGGTATATCTTACATCTTGCTGCAGTGAACAATTTATGGGACTAGATTTTCAGCTGATTTAAATTGTTGTAGCTCTCCTGAATAAGGAGATATGATAATGTGGGTCAGCAGAACTCTAGGGACAGAATCTGCCTTTCAACTTGTTACAGAATGTACAATAATTAGTGTACATGAGAAAAGAATAAAATATATGTGCAAAGAATGATAAAATTTGATATCAACATTGAGGAGTTATAGAAAAGCTCCTTTTCTGTTCTTTTCCATTTCCAGAGTAATGTGCTGAGATTATACTGAAACATCCTAATTCCTTACATATATAGGGGAGTAGGGGACAAAAAGCTACTGTAGAAATTAAAGGCCTTAAGGCCTGATTTTCACAAAAGTCACATTTATTCTGAAATAGGATATACTCCATGCTTGGCATATTTCATAATTTACAGACAGAGACCTAGTTTAAGCTGACCACAGGGAAAAAAAGTTTGCAACATGTATGAGACAGGGAAAAAAGTATCCAGTCATTTTAGGTTATTTAATTTACCCTTAAATATAACCTGCTAAACTTTTGTCTTTCCTTTGGAGGTTGTTATTTTCAAGGTTTCCACCAGACACTAATTAGGGATTGTCAATCATTTAGACTCCTGGAAGAATCCAAACAAGACAAAAGAAATAGTTGGAGCCTTTCAAAAACAAACGTACATGGCTTGAACTCACAAAGCATGTCTTGTGCTGTGGTGCAACAGGACTTGAATTTGCCCATCAACATTCCTTCCAAAAGATTTGCCTACTGACATTTATGTGACGAGGTGGCATTTGCTTTTGGGAGATGTGTTTGGTGTCATGTATTCTTCACAGTGACTCCCTTCTGATGGCATGTAAAGGTCATTTCAGTAGAGCAGGGTGCATTTGTAAACTTCCTGAGAAAGAGATTCTGGGCATAAAGCATCCACCGAATACTAAGTATGCTTCTTGCCTGGAAGCTGCTGCTTCCCCTCGCCGCAATATTTTCCCACTTATTTTTTATTTTGGTGTTTTTTTCTATGAAGCTTGCAGGAGTAAAATGATACCGAAGAAAGTGTTTCTGCATTGGGTACTGCAGTGTTCCTTAAAAAAACCCCTAAATATATCCTAACTGGAAAATGGTAAATTAATTTTAGTTGTGAGAAGCCCATGATTTTGATGTTTTGATTACTTCCATTGCCCATAAAACACTACCTTAATGTGTTGGTGTTTTCTAGCACACAGTGCAAATGCTCAGCGATGAGTGTTAGCCAAGGTTGAACGGAATGGGTCACTCCTGCGCTCTACAGTTATCTTCCCATAGGATATGAAGATTAGGTTTGAGCCTTTAGGTTCTGAATCAGCAGGTGAACTGGCCAGTCACTGTTGCATTCACATCCAGAGGCACTGGGAGGCAGGAGCTAACACCCAGCTGAACATTACACCAATGGCAAGGGTTCCTGGGAGCAAGTATTTGTTTGCAACTCTGCCCTATTATAACCACGAGGAATGGAGAGGAGGAGGAACAGAAAGAGCAAATTTTTGAAACATCTATGACTTGCTTCGATTGCCCTCTATAGGCATCCAAAGCCATTATAGGTATCCCTGAGCTTCCCATCTCATTTCAGCTGTCAGCCTAGAAGGTTGCAGGTCCTGTGTTATGACTGTCAGCTCTTCTGGATGCTTCAGAAACCCTATGGAATTCTTGATTATCCTATGAAACTTTGTATTACAGACAACTAAATTGAAATGCTTCATTTATGTTTTTTAGCTCTGGTTGTCTTTATATGAGTTAAGTTTATAAAATCATGTCGATACCAATGGACTATATAAGAAGGTCAGTAAAATCAATAGATCCTGGAAAGTTATTCATCTCATCTAAAAGTATCAACTTATTTGTGAATTGAATCATGCTGGAAGGTCCACTGATTATATTGACTGGGTTTTTAATGACTGTCATGGGAATCTAAATGCCTAACTTACATGCATATATGCAACCATTGCCTAAATTTAGATATCTGAATCTTGAGCTGAATCTCCATCAAGGATCCTTTCTCCTTTCTTCCTCTCTCTTCCTGGATAATGGAATAACCTGAGCCCTGCAAGCTACTTGATTAAATTCACATTGCAATGGGTTCTCATGCAGGACTTTCTTTTCCAGGCTCACCTAGTGAGGGGCTTTGCCCCCTGATGGCTGGTGCATGTAAGGCCCGAGTTGAGAATTACAAAAATACCCCTAAAGTTCTGACTTAGAACAGACCTTCAAAACCATCAAAATATTCCTGGCATACAAATGAAAAAGACTAAAAAGCATGACTTACTTATCCACTTGTGGCTCTGATTGTATTTCCAGAGAGGTAATAGGGAAATGCCAGCCAAGGCTGGTCACTCAGTTTTCTTAGTACACTTTTTCCTCACATGTATATGTGCTGTCCACAGACAGAAAGGACAGTAACTGCAGTGCTTCTGGGGTATTTAGTATCTCTGATCATGAACCCCCTGGAAGAGATGATGGAAATATTTCCCCTGATTTGTATAGTCCTGTGTAGCTAGTACCAAGAATACAAAGTACATAGAACTCTACAACCCCAAAAGGTGTGCATCTCTTTGTCAGTCCCATGAACTTGTCTTTTGGGAGACTCCAGAAAATCAGGTGTTACTGTTGTCAGGCAGTAGGGAAAAGAACCACTTAGTAACAGACTAATTCCAGGTAACTCATACTTGTTATGACCTGACTGTGGAGAAATAGGTTACACCTCCATGAGTAAAGCTGAAACTAGCTGCTCATTCTGCTAGAAATTCATTCTTGCTCAGAGAATGCATACAAAATATGGACTCCATAAAAATATTCTTTGATCCTTAGATAAATATTCTGTACCACAGTCATTATCTCTCAGCTTCTACAGAACAAAACTGAAGGGTACGAAGCTTTGCATGCTAATACTTGCACACCATTCCTGGCATATTTGGGATGAGTTAAGTTGTATTAAGGATTGAAAATGTCTGTTTGAATAATTTTTTTGGACATGTAAGCCAACTGAGAGTGATCATTCAAGTACCTGTTCTATGTGGGCTCAATATGGATCAGGTAGCAGTAATCTGATTATGCTATTCCCTGTGCTTAAGCTGGTTTGCTCATGTGTAATCTATATTCTTTCTAATCTTTATTTTTTATGCTTTTTTACACTGTGCCTTGAGATGCAATGTAATTAACAGCAGGTACTTATCCGACATCAGAACATCTGCAGTTTTGCCCAAAAGGCATCATTTAGGAGGCATCAGAACTTTCTTCAACTACATTTAAGTTGAAGCCAAATTATTTAGCAGCTGATGAACAGAAAAAAAAAATAAAAATAAATGAGCAGAAGAACCAGGTAATGAATTTATAGCAATAAATTTTGTTCATCTATGGAATGAAATATGAACAGGCTGCATGACTGGGAAGAAGGGTCATTTAAAAAGGCTTAAATGTGAAATCAATCCATTGTTAGACTGAACTATTCTCAACCTGGTTTCTTAGCTTTAGTCAGTTTTGTTAAGTCATTAAAAAAAAAATAAATTTGAAACCTCCCAACAATTTCTGCGAATTATTTCTGTTATTGCTGCCTTGCAATCACTATTACAGATAACCTAATCTTGTAGGATTTATATCAGGAAATATTTTTTTCCCTTATTTTCCATTGTGAAACCAGAAAGATAGAACCAGAAAAGATTTTCAAGTTACAGCAAGTAATCAAAGAAACCAGAAAGTGCTTTTAGAAGGTGGGTTAAATTTGCTTTAATATGTAAGCATACCCCAAAGTTGTATTTATTATACCAAAAGATGTCAATCTTCTAAAATTAAGTCATTATGAAAAATGAGTCCTCTCTGATTCTCTTTTACCATGAAGATGATGAAATGGTGACAGTTAGTAAAAAGAACCTTCTCTACATCGACCCTAAGGACAACACTATCCTCCCACACATGAGGGTATACGTCATTACAAGTCTCAAAACCAACATTGCTGCACTTTCCAAGCACATGCTGCTGGGGTGAGGGGTGACACTTTTCTAGGGAGCAGCTGTTATACCCAAATGTGAACCTCCTGAAACCTTAGTTGGGAAATCTTTATGAAAAAATCCTTGCAATTGCTTGGCACAGTAGACAGAATGAATGTTTTTTGCTGCTCTGCTCCTATCTGGTTTGTCTTCCACAACCATGGTTGATGCACTGTCTCAATGTCAATATACAGCAGAGTAACCAAAGCATGTAAAATATGCCTAGGTAAAGCCAGGTAAACACCTGTTGTGGTTACAGGGGAAGGACTCATGAGCTGCTCAATTACATCTATGAGCTGAGTGAATATATCTGAATACATTCTAATTGAAATGTTTCCACTTTCAGCTGCTTTCTCAGTACAGCTGGTGAGGAACACCGCTCCCATGAAGCACCACCAGACCAGAATGCCTCATCTGTTCCAGCACAAGTTCTGATATAGTTTTTTTGTTCACTTTGATCTGTTTACATGTTCCCCAACTGCTCTGCAGCAGTGATGGCCTCTGGCAGAAGCGGAGTGATGCCTGGAAATGTTCCAACCATTGGCTGAAGTCACGCGGGTCAACACCCAAGGAGCGCTCACGCTGTTAGTTAATACACTTCAACTGACAGATGGTAACTCATTACACTGCTGGCACTTGATCACGGGTTTTGCACTGAAGCAACCCAGGTGACTGGGGCAGATGGATCCTATGCAAATATAAAACATACACAAACTCCACACATGACGAGGTCTGAAGTTCGAAATAATGAAGGACATGAGACTCTTGTGTGCAGAGATGTTAGCTGGGATTACTGTGAAGTGTGAATACTAAAGTGGCATAAATATTTGTGATGAATACTGCACAAAAAGGCTTCCACAAAAGCATAGTCTGGAAAAGAAACCCTCCTGTGTAAAAGCACTTAATGTTTTCAGTAATTTCACATTAAAAAAATGCAATGAACACACACTTCTAATTTTAAGCTCCAACAAAACATGAGCAGGTATCAACGTGACTTGCTCAAACCACATGTGGTGTGTCAGATGTGAACTTGCACATACCAGGTACAGTTGAGACCAGTTTGTACAAATTGTGGATGTAGGTAAGAGAGTTTAAGAGAGACAGAAAGAGCAGCTCCCCTTAGCTATTAGTTGCTAGTCTATGCTACAAACCTTCAGACTTTGCTACAGAGACCATTTCTCTGGGATTGGTGATTATTTTCCTCAATAAGCTCAGCATCTAATGGCACAATGAGGGCGGTGATCGTGTACTGGGGAAAAAAAAAAGATCCCAGAAATTCCCAGAATCTCTCAGGTCTCGGTGTGAGACAGCTCCTGAGTGAGCAAGCTTGCACTACAGGTAATTAGTAGAAGGAGGAGGGAGAAATGAGAGATGTGTGCTGAACTATGTATGAAGTGTAGAAGTCAAAGTTCCTATATTAGAAGCTACTGCTGGGAATCAACCTGAAGTTTCCTTGAGCCCAAGTGCAATGACCTACCTGCTGTGTCTCTACTGCAAGTCCAGGCTTTCCTATTACAGTCTACAACATTCCCCAGAGAGGCCAACAGTGGTTGTAGCAGTTAATAAGGAGGTAGAAGAACCTGAAGAGATCAGTAGTGTGACAAAAGGTACAATTTCATTGTCATGTGATGTCAGCAGGATTTTTGCTTTTGACCTGAGTAGGAGCAAGAATTATCTCAGATCCCACTAGATGGTTTACACTGTGTTTGTGGAGCTCTAACATGCCTATATCACAAAGAAATTAAAGAAAAATAAATTATGCTAGTGGAATGTAATGGGAAAAGAAAGCATCATAGAAGCATAGTATCATAGAATCCCAGGCTGGAAGGGACCTCAAGGATCATCTGGTCCAACATTTCCAGGCAAGAGCACAGTCTAGACAAGATGGCCCAGCACCCTGTCCAGCTGAGTCTTGAAAGTGTCCAATGTGGCGAAGTCAACCACTCCCCTGTGGAGATTATTCCAATGGGTGACTGTTGTCATGGTGACGTGATGAAAGACTATAATTTCATAAACTGGAAAAAGGGAGATTTTATTATAAGTAATAGTAGTATCTTATTACTTACTTTAAAAGTGATGCTACTACATTAGTAAGTTATTGATCAATCAGACCACCAAAATTAAGCTTGATTCCCTAAAGGAGAGCTGGTCTCACTGCTAAAATAACATATATAACTTGTTTTTAAAATCCTATGAACCCTTGTATAGACTAACTTCATGTTGAGTAAAACAAAAGTATACTGCAGCAAGAAATGTCCTGGGGGCTCAGAGTATTATCTGCATTAAATTCTAGCTCTTTCTTGCAACAGCTCCTTAAAATTATATCAACTACTGCTCAAAATAAGGCTTTAAAACAACCCCATAAACCAGAACTTCTATTTCTTGATTGCTGATTCTCTTTGCAGGTCTTTCCTGGAAGCCTAGTTTTGGAAAAGTTTGTCTTCCTTTCTGATTTTGATTTATAAACAGGAGCCATTTGTGGTTCCTGTCGCTGTGGCATTGCCTTCACAATTCTTTTTCTCTTGCTGTAATAGTTATACAGAAAGACCCTTGGAGGTTTCACTGTGAAGCCGATAGGAGGACTGATATCTGCAAAGAGCCTCCATACAAATAAGATCTGAAACACACTAGGAAAGGAGTCAGCATCCTCTCCTCAGCATCCTCTTGAATATCTTTTGCTGTTTCTCTCTTCTTTGTTCTCTTGCTTTTCCCCACATACACTTTTCAAAGCCATCTCAAAACCCAATTGCACTTAGGGCTTGATAACTGTGATTGTGATAATTGTGATAAAAGTGATTTAATTAAATTCATTCCTTTCCTTCCCCTGAATTTCCCTGTTTTTTTCCTTCTCTTTCTTTCTCCGTCACTCTTTCAGAGTGCTAGATTAAGCTGTAATTTTATTTACAGTCTTGTTTATGCCCTGTAATTTCCTTATTTTATTGTCTTTGTCACAAGAATAGCAAGGGAGCATTTGC
The DNA here is from genome assembly GCA_034008185.1 of Gorsachius magnificus. NCBI lineage: Eukaryota > Metazoa > Chordata > Aves > Pelecaniformes > Ardeidae > Gorsachius > Gorsachius magnificus. The sequence continues at coordinate 155,249,254 of CM067082.1, read as the reverse complement.
TGTTGTTTAATGTCAGCTAATTTGAACATGTCAACAGCTCTTTTTACCTTTAGGCACAGAATTTTCAATATTTACCACAGCTACAACAGTTCATTCTTGGGAAACACGAGAGGAAAAAGTAATTAACACAAAAAGAAAATGGTAACGATATCAAGAAGGAAACTGAACAGAATGACATGTCCAAAACAGAGTATCATGGAAGCCAAAATTGACAGTGCGTGTGAAGAAAGGGATTTAAAATTAATATAATAAAGATTTGCAAGACCCTTCGTGGTATGTGCTGTAGAAATATTCTCTATCCCTGATTTTTTTTCCCAATTTTTATATCTCAAAGATTTATTCTGAGATTTTTTTCCACTTAAGAATTTGCTTGAAGACATGATCTCAGTTTCAAAACCACTTTCTTAAAAGGAAATTAATTTCATCTAACCCTCATGGTCTAGGCTTTCTATGACTTTCTTTGTGGTCATTGGGGAGAAATAGGTGTCTTCAGCCATTGCTGTTTAGCTCTCCTTTCATGTCCTCAATTAAAAAACAAACCAAACCAAAACAATTTTTAAGTTTGGCCTAGGTTAAACTTTGAAACGGCTGACCGAGGCAAAGTCTCATCATGTAAAATATACTAACATGCTTTTTGGAAAGAAATAAGGTGATATTCTACCAGAATGACTCTCAAATCCACCAAAGCAAAGAAACAAATGCAAAGAAAGCAGCACAAAGGATGGAACAGAGCAAGGAGGAAAAGAAAACTTTTGTACCCTATTATTTAAAATATGGAAGCATGAGTAATCAGGTAGGACTGTCTTCCCTAGGAGGAGAATATGCGATTCAGCCTTTTTATTGGGAGAATGTCATCTATGGAGAAAATAAAAACACAGAAAGCATAAAATGGGTAGTTAGATGCAGAGCAAGGAGAAACAAAGACAAACTTTAAGAAGGAAAAGTTCAACTGTGGTTTTCTATTTTGTTTCTCATTTTTATTTCTCGTTCCTTTTTAACACTTTAGATGGAAATGCATTAAAAGGTCAGTTATCAGCAACGAGGGCAAGGATGTAGCAAACACACAGAATCCCAGAATCCCAGAATGGCAAGGGTTGGAAGGGACCTTGGGAGATCATCTAGTGCAACCCTCCTGCTAAAACAATTTCAGATTGTGGATTTGGGCAGAGGGAAAGCCAGCTCATAGGAAATTGTCTGGCCTAAGAAAGGAGAATTATGAATTCTCTCCTGCATGTGTGCATATGCTGCATGTGCTCTCCTTGAGCTCAATGATTGTGATGATAGGGTTGAGTGATTATGAGTAAAAATCTTTCTATAACTTCACCAGAATCACTATTTCAAACAGTGCATAAGTGTTTACTACAGAATGGTTTAAGAGATGTACAAAAGATAATTTTTAGAAAATATCGTACTATGTTGTGGTGTAGTCAAAGCTTTTGTTCCCTATGCTGTCATGGAAGAACTGTGAGATTGCTGATCGGCTACTTCTGGAGAAATTTTTCAAGATAATTGCAAATTTAGTTGTGCACTTCCCAAAACTTTAAAACAAGGGTTGGGAACCTGACATGAAGTATCCAGGAGTCCTGGAGATACAGTCTTCCCCTTTTTCCTATTAATTTTACCTCGATCCAATATCTTCCTATGCCTTCAGCAGATGAACTGGTCTGTCTCTTTTAACAGTGGATCTACAGACTTCTGAAGGCATGTGAGAGAGGCGCATTTGGATTTTGAAACACAGTCCAGATTTTGATAATTAAATTATTGTCACACTTGGATTAATAACTCACTTCTGGTGTAATCAGTGCAAGCCACCTTTTGTTAAAACCGAATGTGATCAGCTCATCATTGTTTTGGTATTCCAGCAAAATTGGCTTTGTTGTACACTCCTCTGTATGACGGTCTACAAAGTGAACATTTTTATTGGAAAAATGCAATCTATATTAGAAATGAGGACCCAGATCGCATGAGAAGTCCAATGAAATTAAAAGGCTTGCAATTTGGATAATCTTTTTTCTCCCAAGGGCTTCTGTTGGCTTTGGAGTACAATATGTGATTATCTGTCTGTACTGCTATCAAGGTCTGGAAACTGAACAGACATCATATGTTAGTAGAATGAACCTGAATTAACTCATGCCAATCATATAAACTCCCATATTTTATTAATATGACTTAAGAAAAGAGAAAAAAAGATACAGTTTTGTTGTTTGGCTCCTGTAGCTTTTTAGATTCACAGCCAGTCCCTGACAATCATGCCAGATTTTTGCTGATGCTGCATTCTCTTAATATTTGGTGATTGTTTCAAAAACTGTCTTAGCTGCTAAAAAATGAATAAAGCTCGGCAGATTTTCAGTTTCATAGTTCCCAGTTTACCGTAGAAAGAGTGAAAAAGAATGCAAAAGAAAGGAAAAGAAAAGTCAAACCATTTTAACCCTCCTGGCTACAATGAAAAGCTTGAAAATGTGATCAGGGAGCACTTTAAAAGTAAAAAAAAACAAAAAACAAACAAAAACCCAGCAGCAAAAAGATAGTATTTTTTGTAGCAAAGGAAGGCAGGTGGGAGGCAGGCTGGCAGTCCTGCTCTTCGCAAGGTAAATATCAGGGAGGAGAAATCTGCTCTGGCAGATTTTACTTTGAGGGTGCCCAAGCCCTGGACCAGGCTGCCCAGGGGGGCTGTGGAGTCTTTTTCTCTGGAGATATTCAAACCCCACCTGGACGCTGTCCTGTGCCCCCTGCTCTGGGTGACCCTGCTTGGGCAGGGGGGTGGGACTGGGTGATCTCCGGAGGGCCCTTCCAACCCCTGCCATTCTGGGATTCTGGGATTCTGTGGCCAGAGGGAGTAAAGACAGTAAACACATGAATGTTAATTGCAACTTAGAAGAAAATTTCTAGTCATCAAAACATTGGTTTCCTAAAAAGACTCATATGGGAGCCTCGCAAGTAAAAAAAAAAGTTGTGTTGCTTGGAAGGAGAAAGAGATGTGAGAGCAATTACACTGCAAGGGGGGTCCTGATGCTGAACAGTGAGACGCCAGAGAGCCCATGCCTAAGTTCCAGGCCAGCGCTCCTAAGCTCAAACAAAAGAATTCCTTTTTCCCTCTCCTTTTTATCTCTGGATACTTAAGTCAGTGCCACAGTTTTTTCCTTTCCTTTTTTTTTTTTTTTTTTTTTTTTTTTTAATTGGGAAAACTGAATGGCTGTTTAGTCACAGGATTAAAGGTGCTTTTACTGTATTAGCTGAACAAAGAAACTATTCAGATAAGGAAATTCAGAATAGTGAACTCTTTCAGTGATAACCACTGCTGCTTTTAAGGACGTATGCTCTCTTTCCTTCTTCTACTGACTCCAGGAAATGATGGGGAGCATGAAGAAGATTGAGGTAGGATCTACTCAGAGGCCCACAGTGACAAGATGAAAGGCAGCACATGGAAGTTGTGACGAAAGAAAACCATTTATATTTTTGGAAAAAAGTTTTTACTATGAAGATAGTTGGAGAACTGGGAAACAGAGAGGCTATGAAATCTCTATCACTGGAGATATTTGAAAACAAACTGGATATGACCTTGAGGAGTCTGAACTAAGTTGTCCCTGCTTTAAAGCAAAGAGATGGACCAGGCCATCTCCAGAAGTCCATTCCAGATTATTCTATCGGTCTATGATTATATATATAAAGTTTAGGAGCAATTTAAGTTCTTAACTGGAATTTAAAGGATGCTTGGGCCCCTTTGTGAAACTTACACAGCTGTCTAAAAAAAAAGCTATATAAAGAGCCACGCAGCGACACTCTCACACTGATGCTACAGGGCCACTCATGAACTCAATGAACCTTACTGCTTTAATTTCTAGTACTAAGGCAAGGTCACCCGTTAGGCCACACCAGTACAAATACAAGACCAGTGAGACTGTTTCTCCAGAAAACATTACCAACCAATATTTGTTCAACATTTGTTCGACTAATCTTTGTACCGTGTTGTAAACTTCTCTGATCATGTAGCTTAGAATTCTATGATGTAGATGAATCTCCTAAGGGAACACATACAATTCCTCCCCATTGCATCTGACAGATAAGTAGGTGGGAGCAGAGCAGCTATTTGGGCTAATGGCCCCTAATTTGGCAGATTTCCACACTGTGAAAAAGAAAATAAAAAACCAACGACAACACGTTTTCCTCACAGCAGCAAAAATAATTATTGCTAGTCTCAGTCCATAAATCTGTACTTTTTATTTTCTAATTTCTTTTTCAAAGCATTAGCTGGAAAATTTGGTAGTAGTCTAAATGGGAGCATAAAGAATATGGAAGACTGTGTCTGCGTAACCCGGCATATGGGTAATTTGCTACTATCAGGAACTATGTTGTGCCCCTTCTCTCTAGCTACAAGGAAACTTATCCCACTTTACAACAGCAGCAGCCTAAGGAAGGGATTAGTAGGTCTTGTTTGAGGTTTAGACTGTAAGAAAACCCTAATGAATTAAGCTGCTTCCAGTTGATGTGTGTGCTACTAAATTTGAAATAATAATAAAACTGCCTCCTATCTTAAGTAGGATTATATTTGATAATACTAGATTTATTTATTTCTAATGAAGGTACTTAAGCAGCCCTTGAATATGGGAAAGTTTTGGAGGTATTCATCGTTTTTAAGATACCTGTCCTCAGGTAGAGCATCTAGATGTCTTGTCCCAAATTCCACAGGGAGTCTGAAGCAGTGACTTCAACACCAGACCTTTGAGGGCATTGAATACATATGTGAATTTTCCTGCAAAAGCCTATATGCTGTCCATGTCTCAGTATTGGTTGACTAATTCAAATGTGGCATGTGCTTATTTTCAGGAGACCTTATTAATCTGTAGAACTTGCCATGAGTTTAGGCAACAGAGCATGCTTTGTCCATGAGAGGTTGGGATGATCCACGTGTTGTGTGCTCTCCATGGAGTCGTTACAAGAAAACAGTGGTTGGTTGTACTAAGTAATTTGGAACAGTTTTAATTAAAACCATGTGAAATTAAGTGTCAAGACTGGCAAAGCTCCAGCTTTATGGAAGTTTTACACTTTTGAATTTCTTCAAATGCACTGCCTCATATTTTCCACCAGGAAAATAAAGAAAAAGTCTTTATTTGATTTGAAATTATTTTTTACTTACCGTTATAAAGTTCAAAATGCTTTAGAAGTTGGAACTTTTGGTACTAAAAAATATTAAAAAGAAAATTCTATGATTGGTAGAGAATGAATGATTTTTGGCATGGGCAGGGGATGTTGGTGGTATATGACATTTAAATTAAGACATGTAACAGGCAAGAAAAACATGTAAATCTGAACCCATGTAGTTTTTTTTTTTTTTTTTCCCAAAAAGCCCCAAAGGGCTCTGTTCTTAACCTCATGCAATAAATCACAACAGTTTCTGGGAAACACTGTAGTGGCCAATCTTTCATTATGCCCTATTTCCCCTCCTAAGGCACTGAAAATCCTTGGTAAGAAACTGTGTCACTACCTTTACAAATACAAGCATGGCCATAGAAAAGCAGATGTATCTTAAGGACACCACATCTGGCAGTCAGGCTGGCAAAATGGGCAGTTTGCATGAACCAAACTCTGAAAAGCTGGAGGAACATTTATTCTCTTCTTTGTTGTGTTTTCAGGGGTGACTATGAGCAACACTTCCCTTCTCTTCCTATCTCCCATCCTATGCTGGCTCTTTAGACTATAAGCTTTCAAGAAGATTGTCTCTTAGTACCCACTTCTACACTAATGAGTCTCTTACTTCTGTAGGGACTTCATTTTATGTCGTTAGTAGCAGTGTATCATCATTATTCATGTATAACAAAATTTGATGAAATATTCTGTTACTTAGCAGGATTTCACTCACAACTATGAATGAACTACATATTAGGATCAAAGCGCCCATACGTGAAAGTTGTTTTGGAAAAAAAACCCCTAGCAACAACAAAACCAGTTTGAGCAGTCCGTAAAACCACTTCCCAGCAACAGGCACTTTCAAGAGATTTTGCACATAATTTTTATGATTTTAATTTTTTTTTCCTTTTTGCTTCCTTTACTATCAGATTTTTAATCTCCAAGACAAGCAACAGTCTTTGAAGATGACATTTTGTGTTATGACCCCAGGATCTTTCATTTCAATAGGATGCCTCATTTTAAAATTTTCTATTCAGCTCAAGGTCTTTACCTTCATCTTGATTCCAGAGGATCCTCAGTATTTAATTTTGTGTATAGCTAGGACTGTGAACATTCTTCACCTCTGAAGATGTGGCACTGGCCACTGACACACCAGTTAATGATTATTTTCATTGTGTGAGTTAATAGCATTATTGCCTTGTGCTCTAAAAGGTACTACACACTCCTGTAATCACACTAGGATAAAATCTGGAAAATATCTCACATTTTTGCACGTTCTTACTTAAATATTTAAAAATCATTATGAGAACTGAAAAAAAGTATCGTTTATGAAGTAAACTTCAGCAGGATTTACACAAAAAGAGCATAATGCCAAAAAACTCTAAATTGGTTTCAGCATTTTCTAGAGTGTGTTTGGAATGTGATGGTTTCTCAGTAGATGAAGAAGTTAAAACCATATGGCCCAGAACACAGAAGTTTCATGAAGAGGCTGACATTAGCCCACTTAGCCATTCTTTTATGAGATCTAGCATTTAATGAGTAAAGGCTGCTTTTGCAGCTACTCAACATGTACAGCTACCAGCTGAGATTGTGGATTTTTCAGTTGTGGGCACTTCTCTGAGTCTTGATGGAGAAAAAAATGTCATTAGTACAAATTTTACCTTTCAAATAAAATGCACACTCATCACCTCACCTAAGCTTTTGGAGTGGAATTCATCTGAAGAACTGAGAAGCTCTAAGTTCAGGCTTGTCATCTTGGTCTATCTTTCCAGTCAGTAGAGACCTGCTCAATGCATCCAGGTCATTAAAGGAGAAATTAATCTTCTCCTGAAAGCACATGTTCAAAATAAATCAGAGAATTGCAGTGGGAAGAGGATGTTTCTTTCCTTTGAGTAGCAGCTAATGTGGCCTCAGTGGTACTACTCACCTGTTTTATATGCACTTACACAGAGGCTAAATTGTTCATGAAGGATATGGGGAAGTAACATTATCTGTTCCCAAAAGAAGGGTATGAGAAAAAAAAGAATGAATCTGGACAGCCTTCACCTTTCCTGTTGAAATGATCCCAAGTTTCCAGCCCTACTTACACAGTAAGAAATATGTATGTTGGAGAAGGAACTTATTTCTTGGGATCATGACCCTTAAAAGTAAAGAGAAAGCATCATCCTGCTGCCTAAATTACACTTAATAGTCCAACAACTTCTGAGATCTTTCTCTCCCAAAAGGCACAGTCTCAGCAGAATGGATCAAGGATGGCTCTTCATGTTGAGCAGCTAGTGCTCCAGCCTGAGCCCACCAACCAGAAGGCCTCCTTAGTACCTCAGGGGTGTTTCTTTTTTGAGAGGCTGAACCTGTTTTCATGTGTAAGTCTTCATTCTCACCTTAGGATGTGTGAGGTCAAGGCTGAGCAATGGAATGAGAACTGGAATGAGAACTGGATTACTGTGTCCAGTTCTGAGCTCCTCAGTATAAGAGAAACATGGGCATACTGGAGAGATTCCAGTGAAGGACCATGAAGGTGATTAAGGAACCGGAGCATCTCTCCTATGAGGAAAGGCTGAGACAGCTGGGACCGTTTATCCTGGAGAAGAGAAGGCTCAGGGGGGATCTTATTAATGTATGTAAATACCTGAAGGGAGGGTCCGAAGAGGATGGAGCCAGACTTTTTTCAGTGGTACCCAGTGACAGGATGAGAGGCAATGGGCACAAACTGAAATGCAAGGGGTTCTGTCTGAACATCAGGAAACACTTTTTCACTGTAAGGGTGACAGAGCACTGGAACAGGTTGCCCAGGGGGGTTGTGGAGTCTCACTCCTTGAGATACTCAAAAACCTCCTGGACACAGTCCTGGGCAACTGGCTTTAGGTGGCCCTGCTTGAGCAAGCACGTTGGAACAGATCATCTCCAGAGGTTCCTTCCCACCTCAACCACTCTGTGATTCTGTGACTCTGTGATTCTGTGAACAATACTCACTTACTGTGCAGAATGGGTAGAAGAAGCTAGAGGAATAAAAAGAACATAAAGTAAGATAAGGGACCCACCACAGACTTTTTCTCATCATACAACAGTTGCTAAAGAATAAAAAAATACACAGTTATTCAGAGGTGAGAATTATGCATGTTTATGTAAAGAATGAGAGTTTATAAAGTATATAAACAGCCTTTACAGATTGAATTCACTTTCATCACAAAAGTAGTGTTACTTTATCCCTACCACAGGGGCTAATTATGGACTGCAGTTGAATAATTTTTGTATCAGGAAAATGCATTCTTATAGTTTATCAAAAGTCACCAAATTTCAGCCTATTGACAGGCGAGGAATCCTTGACATTTAGCAGCAGTCTCTTCTTTGGTTTTCAAGAGGAGGGTTTGATGGAATGATTCAGACTGACAGTTACTTTACTATTGCTTAACCAGTTATTCTTGATCAGATAAGCTGTAGTAAGAGACTAGGTACAGGCTTGTAGCTGCAGGAAAGACTTGGTACTCCTGTTAAGGCTTAAACTCATACCTTTATGCCTTCTGGTAATTCCAATTTGCTGCTTTTCATTTAACAAAGTAATCTTTAAGTTGTTAAAGCCTCTCAGAAGTGCATAATCATGGTGGAGGAAGGGGATCTGTCCATGCCTACAGTCCCTACCACATGCCCAGCTCACTGACGTCCGGGTTATACTTGCCTACCCATATTATGAATCACAATGTATAGCATTAGCTTTTACAAGCAAAGAGTTAACAAATACAAATATCAAGAGGGTTTTCTATCAAACCTCTGCTTCCTTTCATGTGGACTGGCTTTTACATAGATTTCTTTTCCTCTTGGTCACAGATCCTCTTCTTTCAGCTTGTCATCATGGACACAAAAGGAAGTTGCTTCATGAAAACCTTAAAGATGCACTCATGCCTATTTACAACAGCTTCTAAAAACTTTGAGTGACACTGAAAATGTCTGGAGACAGAGTCATCTCTCAGAGACAGAAGAAAACAAAACCCATGCTATCTTGAGGCATATGGGTACGTAGTGAGAAGAGAATTTTGGTTTGATATTCATTGATAGGTGGTTAAACCAGAAAACCCACCTCAATACTTGACAACACAGATCTTTCTTTTCCTTCAGAAAGAACTTCTCTCATTTGTTTTTTCTAGTTTGTTCTCCAGACTACTTCAAGTTCCGCACTGAATGGACAACACCGATTCTCATCATTTTAATCCCATACATTTGACAGCTTTGAGCGTTGCAATGGTGTAGGGTGTATAGGGATGCAGTTTTCAGGGCAGACAAGTGCTACTTTGGATTATTTCAACAGTTGTCCCAACAGAGTTCCAAACAAAATAATTAGGGGTAGTAGGCTTTTGCAGAACAAAGAGGAATAACACAGATGAGTGGGTTTTACTACTGCTAGTGAAAGGAGTTTCCTCTTTTCCAGATTGTTTTCCCAAACATAAAATGAACTTACCTACATATGGATGTCACTGGAGAAGCAGTTTACTGTTAGGGATATAGTGGGAGTATGAGACGGCCAATATAGAGGAAATAGAAAAATTCTTATTATTGGGAGAATAAAGTTATTACTTTAAATGGTCCAAATTCATTCTTCCAGAAGCTATCAGCAATTTTCATGAATATCTATAGCTCATCAGCATCTAATTTTGCTTCAAGCATGGAAAGTCTAGCTGCCTAGTTGGCCAGGCTCTCCCATGCTTGCTGTGCTTCATTAACTCTGTGCTGATAGCAGTGATGTTACAGCAGCTTCAGCTTTCTTCCTCTCCCCTTTTTTAATTATGGTGACTGTAAGAGTGGAGGAGTTGCAGGCAGAAGGTGAAATTCTTGGTAGCAGTTATTCAGACTTTACCACCAGCTTCTCTCCTTCAAAAATACAGTCAGGTGGTCCAAGTAGTCTTGTGAATTTCTTTTCACATTTACGGAATTAATCAGGGAAAAAAGAAGAAAAATGCCCCCTGAAACCTACAGAACTTGAATTGTTTGTACAAAACAAAGCCATATTCACTTCTGAGTGCAAAATGGCTTTTCTTTTGGGAATTTAATGTATTTTTTTATAAAACCACTAAAGACTTGAACAAATGGAATATAGTATTTTCAGTTCAAACAAAACTTTTTATTTAGTTTCAAGAGCTTTTGCAAGTGTTCAGTTGATTTGAAAACGTGAATACATTTTTTATTCCAAATGGACTGGGAAAAGTTATTTAATCATACAACTCTATTTTTGGCACGCAAATAGATAACTTTTTTTTCTAGTGATTTGCAGGCTTTATGGACAGGTAGGTCTTCAAATAGGTCTCAAAGAAAATAATGCTATGTGTAGCTGTGGACTCCTATAGGTAATACCCCTATAGGTAAAGAAAATACAGGGATTACTTCTTTATTTTGTATACTCCTTAACACAGTGGTTTGCAGGTTATAACCCATCACAATAGATCTTAATAGTATTCTCACAGAACTAAAACGTGAATATTACGGGCCTGATACAGACTGTTCCCCATGGAACAGGGAGATGTGAGGCCACGGTGCACTCTGCAGGATCTAAGGTAGAGTATCTTAGGAAGTTACCATTCCCGTATGTAAACTCCTTCAACAGAGTCGGCAAATTAATAACATGAACACTCTGAATTCAAGTCAGTCCAAAGTCCTGTAGCTTAGCTCCAATCTGCCTTCGTCAGCAGCTTTAAAACTAATCTCTGGGTTTTCAGCTATCTACTGATATAAGAGCAGAAAGCTTCGGTTACAGTTCCCACGTCACCAACGCTTGGGCAAAGGAGGGCAGAGACATCCTGAACAGCTGTAACCGTTTCTGTTTTAAATCCCTGTTCGTAACTGTAATGTAAAACCATATAAAGGATGTAAGGGTGGATGACGAAAGGGACCTCTGTCACTTCCAGAACATGAAAGGCAGTGTTTCATGATGACTTGGGTAGTGATCCAAGACTTGTGCAGACACTTAGTGTGTTAGGGCCTTAGTGAAACTCATCCATATGCTTAAGTGGCTTCGTAGAGTTGACTTTGGGTGTGCCAAAATGGAGAGGAGGAAGACTTCAGACAGATATAGGCCCAGGCATCACACTTTCAGTTGGCCCTGGGGCATTCCCTACTCAATATGTAAGCATCTATAAACCTAAGCCTGAGGGAGGGTTGTATCCCGTGTGGTATAAATATCACCTAGTGATCGGCTTTGGATTCTTCTGTAAAGAGGAGCTACTGTTTACTCTGTCTTCTAAAGTGCCGATAGACACCTTGAGATAAAGCTCATATGTATATGTGAAGTGTTATTTGTTCTGGGATATTCAAGATGGATATGTGAGGATGGCAAGTATCATACAGGACCTACAGAAGATACTCATCCTCTTGGGGGGGAAGCTGGAAGTCAGGTAAAATTCACCATTATTTCCAGTATAAAACCTTGCATCCATATTTAAGCAATCCTGTCCCAGATCTCCACTGGCAATGAGAAGACTTCAGACATCTCCAAGACCTATCCTAACCTATCTGCATACATCTCAGGTATCTGGATCTGAAGGCATCCTAAAGCATTTCTGAAGTGTGACCTTCAGTCTCATTTTCAGTTCTTCAGAACATTGAAAATATGCATTTTTTTTTGTGCATAAGCAGTTTCAGTGATAGCTGTGAGGTTTCTTTTATCATAAATTATTAGATGTTCTATATACATCAGGATTTAATGTGATGTGCCTTAGATTTTGAATTACATTTAATATTGTCACAATTGTTTTCAATTCCCTCCTTTCTTTGTTTCAACAATTCATCACCTTGTTTAGATTAGTAGAAGCTTTGGATAAAATTTTCCTGAATAAGTTTTGATCTGGGACTGGGAATTGAATTGCTATTACCTTTCTTGTCTCTGTGCCTGAGACTGAAAGCATCACTTAAATGCCACGTAAGGCCTAACCAAAGACTGTGGAAACAGAGTCATGCACTGATTTATGTGAATTTCATTTACAGTGGAATAGAAATTATATGGGCTAGAACAGAAGGAAGCAGTTACCCAGAAGTACTTCAAAATTAAACACCATTTCTCCTGCAGAGCAATGCTTTAGAAATAGGGTGAAAAGAGTATTTTAATAGGAAGGGAATAAAGTTATTATGAATGGATCATTTTGCCCCTCCAACCTGACACCCATATTTCTGATGATGAACGGTGGTTCTCTGCCTTCACAGGTAGAAGACGCTTGGTGCCAAAATCCTTTTTACAGAAGTGGGGGAGACACATAGCAGGAACAAATGGCTGTGAGTGAAAAACAAAAACCCCAAACCCAAAGAGTTACCACTCCCCTAAAGAATTGTACCTGAGGATTATTAGAACAAACTGCTAGAGCATAAGCTGCATTTACCACCCTGTGATGTTTATTGTGCTGGTTTTGGCTGGGATAGAGTTAATTTTCATCACAGAAGCTGGTATAAGGCTATGTTTGGGATTTGTGCTGGAAACAGCGTTGATAACCCAGGGATATTTTCATTCCTGCTGAGCAGGGCTTACACAGAGCCAAGGCCTTTTCTGCTCCTCACCCCACCCCACCAGCGAGGAGGCTGGGGGGCCACAAGAAGCTGGGACAGCTGACCCCAACTGACCCCAGGGGTATCCCACACCATATGATGTCATGCTCAGCTTATACAGCTGAGGGAAGAAGAAGGAAGGGGGGGACGTTTGGAGTGATGGTGTTTGTCTTCCCAAGTCACCATTACGTGTGATGGAGCCCTGCTTTCCTGGGGATGGCTGAGCACCCGCCTGCCCACGGGAAGCAGTGAATGAATTCCTTGGTTTGCTTTGCTTGCATGTGTGGCTTTTGCTTTCCCTATTAAACTGTCTTTATCTCAACCCACGAGTTTTCTCACTTCTTCTCTTCCAACTCTCTCCCCTATCCCATCGGGGGGGAGTGAGTGAGTGGCTGGGTGGTGCTTAGTTGCCAGCTAGGGGTAATCAACGACATTTATAAAAGCAAGATAAGGAACACTCCTGGAAGTTATGATTTAGTCAAACAGAAAGTAGACTTTAATCAGAGAATTGTTACTGCCTCATTTCAATGGCTGGAAATCAGCTGGACTTCTGCCTTTAAAGGCAATGCAGCTCCTGCTCTTGCCTCGAGGGTCAGAGCATTTCAACCCACCTAGGAACATGCCATGCACTGGTGGCATTTGAGGATGAGCTGGAAAGTGGTTTTAAACCTATAAATATTTCTCAGCATCTTTACAGAAACAGATTGGGGCATTTTAAAGAGTTTCATCTCTGCACTAGCGTGTTCACAGCTGGATGCCGGTTGCCAGGTTTCCTTGAGCAGTGATCTGGTCTGGTCCTGACCGTTTCACAGTCCCAGGAAATCACAAACACCAGGCAATTATTATAGCTGAGAGCGAGCACTAGTATTCAAGGTTTACCCTGCTTACATAATATTCAAATAGCACAAATCAATTTTCTCAGAAAGTAAATTTTGTGGTCTGGAGCAGAGTCAGCCCAGTGGTGCATTTCCTAGTCTGCAGCCGTGCCTCCTGCCCACAGCTGGGTACAAATGAGGAGAGTGCACTCTGCTAGGATTAGAAGGAGCTGAGAGAGATGGGAAGGATGCTAAATCCTGCAGCCTACACACTGAAAAACCTGCAAGGTCAGCGCTCAGAAAATAAAGTTCTTCCTGCCCTTAAAATTAAAGTAAAACTGTTCCTATCATTAAATCTTTTTAAATCCTGAAGCTTGGAAAACCTTGAGCAGGTAGGAGAGGTGGGAAGCCTGATCTCCATGGAGCAACAATTGACAGCAACTGAAGCATGGTCCGATATTAAGGCAGCTGTTTTATCACATGTTGTGTTTGTGCTTCTCCTTTCTCAAGCTCTGAAATGAGCTGGATGCAGCTTACCTAAGCTTTTCAAAGATCAAGGACACCCACAACAAAACCTTTGCGGGAACACAGTCATTCACGCTTGGCGCAGCGGCAACTGGCAATTGCTAAACTTCCTTTTTCTCCCCCTCAGAGGTTCTCCTCCCAAAAGAACAGGACACCTCTTCACCCCTCAGATCCCACAGATGTGGTCCCCCGTCTGGACTGCTTTCCCCAGAACTAACTGCTGGCTGTGTGACCACCATGGGGCATTGCTGTGCATGTAAAAATATATGGGAGACACGCCCACCCTATGAGAGGAGGCAATATAATCAATGAATTTATGCTATAGGGAACAGGGAGATGCAACTATTACCTCACCTACAACCTGTAACCCTTTACAAAAAGCCCAGGATAGCTGCTCCCAATTGGTTCTGGTGCACAACCCTTTTTTCCTTGGGTGTGTGCGCTGAGATTACAAGGGAAGGCACGGCTGTGGGCTCCTGGGCAGCACTTACGAGCAGCCTCTTTACAGCCCTGAATTATAAATAACCCCACCCCCAAAACCTGAGTGATTGTGAACAGCATGAAAATGTTCAAAATCACCTATTTTCATAAAATAGACTCTATTTCCTTTGGAACAGGGGTATGTTTCGCCAGGGCTATTCACAAACCAGAATTTTCAGCTTTCACCTTCTACTCGTGTTAGAATTCGAGTCTCCAAAAGGACACAATGAACGTGATTTGGGTTTGGGTTTTGTGCTCTACAAGAGAATAAAAAAGCTGACAAAAGAAAGGAAAAGGCTTAATTTTGCCCAAGCTTACATGAAACAAACAAACGAACAAAAGGGAATAAGAAAGCAACAAAAAGTAAAATCAAGTTGGATTGAGTCTGAATCAGGAGCAAAATTTGACAAAGTTAGGAATAACTAAAAATTGGAAGTTATCATGGACATTTTTCTTCAAAATTCTATAAAGGCCTATCTGCCTTGAATGGAGTGTGAGTTTATTAAGCAATAAATAGGGTGAAATCGAGCTCTATAGGGAAAATCTGCAATGTTTTCAGATTCATAGTACTATACAAAACAGATTAGCTGTTTTAATATTTATTTCTCTTTCCTTCTCTCTTGTTCAGGATATGTACTTAAAAGTTAATCTCAATCTATTGGAAGATTTCTAATGATCTTCAGTGGGGTTTGGTGCAGTTTTCGGAAGGCTACACAACACAGTTCAGGGACTTGCTTATTTTCAAAGTTCTCTGTTCCTTTAAATGTCTCCAGTTTAAAAAAGGATTCTGCTCCTGCATCATACAAGTAGTTCAATAAAATCAAATTCTTCTATTTTAAAGCAAAAACATGGGACCAGTCTCATAACATTTAACCCTCATTGTGTGTTAAAAAAACAGCTGCAGGAATAAAAAATAATTGAAAACTCTTTAAGCCTGTCCATCTCCCAGAAAGAGGGAGCATTACATGTATAATCATAGTAAATATTGCAGCCACCCTTGTTAGAGAACCTCAGCTGGAATAAATCAGCGCAGTTCTTAGTGATTTCAGCTATTTCAGGTAACTCTCAGAGGGGATGACATGTGGTAGGTCCTACCTGGGTAACAGGAGTGAATAACTCCATGTATAACCTGTAATCCTCTACAAAAAGGAGCGCCCAGTGTAGTTTTGCCATGTAAGAAAATCACTTTCGTGAGGGAGCATGGTAAGATTATTAATTCCCTCTCTTTATCGTGGTAATCCAGAAACAAGTTTTCCTCAGTTGGCGTTGATGTGAGGAGGTGGCAAGGGTGCTTGCAGCAGATTTTACGAGTGAAACTGCATGGTACCTGAAAGACTCCATATGCCTCGCAGCACACAGGAAAAAGGCAGTGTTCCAGGAGAAACTGAGGCAGAAAAGCAAACACTTTTTTAAAATGTTGAGCTTTCTTAGATCTTGAAGACAATTTAAGGATTACAGGCAAAGGCCCAGAAGGGCTGATGAAAAACTCATATTGTAGAAGAGCAGTAAACCTGTTTAAATAGCTGAGAGTCTCTTGTTCCTTTATATTTCTCAGATATACCAGAGAAACTCTCCTTTAAACTTAGACATAAGTGCTGGCATACAACTGATAGCATGTATTCCAGGAATTTGTTGCTGTTTGTGATAATGCTCCATCTGAATTTCTTTTTCTGCAGCTGTAAATGGAAAATATGTCTGGTAAGGAAACACATAGTTGAAGCACCTAAACATGCTAAATATTTTCCACAGAAACTCCTAAAATGACCGTTTCCTCCATTTTCTGGACCTCATACATCAAGCTGTCTTCAGCTGTAATTACATTCTTGCTCACTGTAGAAATAAAGAGCAGAGTTCAGGATACTGTGGTGACTGCCACTTCTATAAACTAACATTTGGAATTTTCATGAAAAATAATTTTCTACACTAAGATTTATTTTTTGTTTTATAGGAGAAATTCAAATAAGGCTGCATATTGGAAGTAACTATTAAGTCTTTGCTTTTGTAAGTCTGTACCATGCAAGTATTTTGGTTGAGAATAACCTTGTTTTTCTTCTGGGAAAATGGATCCAGATCTGTGGTAGGTAAAAACTGGTGGCATAACTGAAATGGCTAAGCTAGCAGACTGCTCCCCAAATCATCCCTCTCCAATTAAATGGACAATTAAATGCTTCTTTCAGTTGGATATAGGTGTGTACTCTTTTCCTTAGGGGTGTGCTCTGAGATTACAGTGGAAGGCATGGTTGTAAGCCCCCCAGCAGCACTTACAAACAGTAAAAATTGTAGGGGCAGAGCAATAGAATTCTTAACTAGATATTTCTGATGAGTGCTTCAGGGTTAAAACCAGGCCAATACGTACACATACAATTTTATCTTCCAGGTAGATGAAGAAGGAATTGAAGCTGAGAAGTGTTAATTTCCCTTCCACAAGCAATCCAGTATTTTCAAAAGAAAAACTTTTATTGATCTTTTCACAACATGCAAAGCTTTCATGCACAAGGGCCATGCTGTGTGAAGCCCTGTATATACACAATGTGAAACATTGTCCCTGGATCAATTTTGGGCACTCTTTGTAAGAGCACGTCTTATCTGCCATACCATGAAATGTGGTACCATGAAATACCAATGCCATGAAATTCAAAGTGATGGGGTTGAAAAATATAAGATCTATGCACAGTGGAGCTATACAAGATGTGTTTCAAGTCATGAATTTGACTCAGATTTAGATGTGTCCTCGTGAGGCTCTGCCTGCAAGCGGGGTGTTTCAGATCTCCTTACAGCTAGTGGAAATCTAGGCAGTGAAGTGAAAGGAGCCTCCAGATATAGCAGGCTAAATGTAACAGCTTATTTCAGATGCCCTGGAATATCTTTTCTGGCCTCCATCTTACATTCAAGTGCATCTAGGTCTCCTTTATGTCCCACCTGCTTGCCTTGAATACCCCAGGTCATCTCAAGCTGCATTATGTGTATATTCCTTAGCATGAGCTGAACTGTTGTCTGGGCTCTGCTGCCTATATTGACTACTCCAATGGGTATAATGCAAGCTTAAACCAGCTCAGACACATGCACCTTAATTTAAATATCTCACTTTGCAAAATGAATCCCAAATTTCATTTATTCCTTCAATATTTAAGTCTGATGCCAGATCTCCATAAATTTGGGGAGCACAGTGGTCGAGATCAGACTTCAGTCAATTCTCCATGTCATGGCAATAAGCGGGTGCTTGTCTCTAAGGAATGAGTATGCTGCAAGCATCTAGTCCACATTTCATGGTTAATAACATTTCTAGAATGAATTAGGATAAGAAACAAATTTATTAATTTCCAGAAGTCCTTCCCGCCAAAAAACAAGGAACCAAACAACAAAACACAGATGCAACCCCAATGAGAAGAGCAGAGCAGACAAACAGCACTTTTTTTTTAGTCAGGCCCAAATCTGCCTGTGTCTGAGTGTATCAAACATTCAGGCAGTCTGCTTTACTTCTCATTGAAGTGGTCCTCGAGTGCTCTCATGGTCAGTTCCTACACCTTTTCCAGAGGGTGCTGACCTTCTAAGTCTATATGTCCATCCCATTTTTTTTTTTATATTTTGCATAAATTTTTTATATTTTGCATAACTACAACATCTGTAGTGTACTGCTGGACTGTTGCACACAAAAAACCCCTCTCTGGATTTGGATGGAAGTCACAACAAGTGCACACAGTTGGGTTTTTTTTGCTTTCTCAGCATCTTTCAATCTCATATTTGTATTCGGATTACATGGTGGGTAGGCAGAGACACTTCACCTTGGATAAACTACGTCATTCCTTATGTCAGAAGACATCTTGAGGGCAGCAGTCAGAGCACATTCAGAGACTCAGGAGGGTTTGGGTAACAAATTTCACCTTCTGATGTACAACTGCCAGCCCATTTTAGACAAACGGCAGCCTGACAGCCCTGAAACAAGGGATACAGGTGGGTGGAAATTACACCTCTGAAGACTAAGATGCACAAAATAATTCAGAGTCCATATTTTGTGTCCAGACTACTGCTTGTTTAGACGGGTAAAGCAGTTGGCTTGTTCAGATGGGTACAACTGTTGGTTGGCAATGAAGGGAATCTGTTCCTAGATTCCTGTTTGGAGGCAGATTCCTTTTGTACTGGCAAACAAATTATTCTATCCCTTTGCTTCCTTTGAACTGCCACCCAGTTGTTTCATGAGGGCTTTTTGAAGCCTCTTCGCTTCGTTCTGTTGTAGTCATCAACTGCAATTCACCATGATTTCACTCCAGGGAATCACTGGCCTTTTGTTTTTCCAAAGCACTCTAGGAACCTTGCTCACAATGTGTCAAAATACTAAATAAATAATGAATTCCCCCTCTAAATCATTACAAAACTGATCATCCAGTGAATCATTCTGCTTTTATCTGAGAGGGCTTATGTTGAAAAATGTGTCATATCAGTATTTGTTATGACCTCTGCAAAAGTAATTAAACCCAAAATCTTTGGAAAATTCATAAGCAACAAACAAAATTAAGTAGGTTTAGGTTTATTAGAACCATGATATTACTACAGTGATAGTATTGATAGCTTTTGCTCTTTGAAATGCTGCATATATTATGGAAAACCCCAATCTTTACTTTGATAAGCCCTACAAAACAAATTTGGAGACATAATGTGGGACAGCAAAGAAAGAAATAGTTTCACAGTCAGGGAGAGATGAACATTGCTAGAGATAAGGATTGCTTGCTCTGTCAATAATATTCCTGTCTTCTACTTCTCTTTGCTGTTAAGGATCAAAATACAATTGGGATAATCCAAGGGAGACTAAACTATGTCTTCTTTGGTGCATACAGGAATCCATGCATTTGTATTGTTTAGGGTGCTGCAAAACATTTTTCTTGCATTTCTGGAGCTCAGTTTCATTTTCTTAGTTTTATCGATATAAAATGATGTGATGGACCTGAATGTAGTATCAAATCAACATTCATTCCAAACTCTGCACTATTAGAATCACATTAGAGCATTGTTAAGCCAACCTAATTAAAAGTATGTCCATTACAAATTGCCAAGGCCAAAAGAATTGTTGGAGTTAGCACGGGGCAGACTAAGAAACCTAATTTTACTTACACATCACCTTTGTTTCATTGGAACATCACCTAATACCTATCAGTCATGATCAATGAATAGGAACACTGAGGTCTGCAGTGCTCACAAGACAGGTATCTCTTGGAACAAGTAGATTTTCAACTCTCAGCAGCAGGAATCAATTATCTATAAAACAAATAGTGAGTCCACGTTAGTGTGGCTTTTGGGCTCTTCTTTAACCAATAGTTTGTTGATCTAATCACAGCAGCTGGCATTTTTAATCTGCTCCTGCATCGACAAGGATGGCACATAATATTCACCAGTGCACGTGATGCCTCTATTCCAGAGAGATTTCAGTGGCCTCCACCAAGAGGTTGTGTTTTCCATGCCTGCGTTTTCAACCACTCAAAGGGAAAATATTCATTATAATGTCACAGTTGGAAGAGCTGCACTAATTTATACTACCTAAGGAGCTAGCCTGGAATCTGCTGCCTCTATTCTGCTCTGTTTTACTTGAAAGTGACTCAGTGTGAATGGGCTGATGGCTTTTATTCACAAGGTCATGCATAACACCTGGGGAAAGATATTTTTAATCAGTAAGTCTCACGTTCCAACTGTTAAGTAATTCTCTGCTTACTTTGTGTACCGGTCATAGATTTCTCAGAAACCTTGATTACCTTCAAACATTAGGTAAGTTTGAAGAATAAATGCAGGATTTTCAAGGAAAAATGGTTGTAGCTCACTGAATTTCAGAATGGCTTGTTTGATTCTGAATTGCTGTCAAAACATTAACCTGAGTGACCACATGATTGCAGATATATGGTACTGGAGATTTAGGTATATGCTGTGATCCTTGTGTTATGACAACCCTTCATCAAAGTTATCTTTCATGACCTCTCTTCTTTCTATTACCATAGGGACATGCATGTGTCACAGGTGAGAAGAGTCCAGTCTTTTTTGATTTTTATCTCCTAGGTACTTGCTTCTTATTTTTTATGTAGTTATATGGATGGAAAAAACAATGCAATTATTCTGTGACAAGCCTGTTAGGACCAACACAACATCATCTCTGAAGAACTGTGTAGGGCCAACAGACTTTGACCGGTGATACTTCTGCTGATTTAATCAGTTCTTTGTTTTGTGCTTTTCAGTTTATTGTCTGCCATGTAATGTTCCTTCAGAAGTATGGGAGGAACTTGTTCTCAAAGTCCAATACTAGGCATGACTGGCAATGACAAATATCCCTGGAAGTTCTCTCCTCCCTAAATTTGTTTCCACCCTTGCCTCCAGGTTTATGTTTTTTTTGAGGAATAACTTCTCCGTAAGAAATAGCATGAATACAAATAAAGACAATGAGGTAGAGATTTTTCATAGATCAGTCTGAAGTTGCAGTTAATGGAGATCCTAAGAAATAATAATGAAAAAAAAAGCTATTTTTCTCTGGGTCTTTCTTTTTACAATACTTGTAAAGCAAACTGGTAATCTCAGAAATGTCTGGGCTACCAGACCCTCTGGCGAGAGACAGCAAAGCCATTTTTTTGTCTCCAGAAGATTTGATTTCTTTTCTATAGCAAATGTTGAATATATTCATTGTCTACTACATGAGGTGTTAGCACTTGTATATCTGTGACATGGCACTGGTACAACACAGTCCCAGCTCCTCTAAGTTAAATCAAAACACACATGATTTCTCACTCCTTTTTTATACAGATATCAGAACAACTCTGTGTTACACTGTTCTTGCTCCCTCATCCAAATGTTCATATCCCACCTCTGTCTCAGGGTGCTGGGCCACCTCTGGTCAATAATTATTTCCCTTATTTACCAGAAAGGCCTACAACAGGTTTTTAGCGACGACAGTAGTACAAACACTAAAGTCCTAGATGGACTTAGCAGACCAAGGCTAATCAAGGTCAAGGTTTGCCATACCAGGCCAACTAGTCACTAGCTAAAGGCATGATATTAGTTTCTGAAAACAGACCTTAAGTTAATGTTATTCAAATTTATGGCATTATTTTTTCTGTGGAGTTCCTAAAAGTCTTAATAACCTGGTTTGAATATATAACTTACTTGAACTACCTTAATAAGCAAGAGCTAAGTGACCTGTTTGTGCACTATCAATGACAATAAGAAAAGATTACACTTCTAGGCATTTTCTTTAGCCTTTTGTCTTTATACTGTAAAATATATATTGCCCATTAGTATTTCTGTGGATTATTCGTGTTTCATTTATGAAATTCAGTAACAATTGGAAGTCATAAATACATCAATATAATCTAAAAATTCAACACCACAGATCAATCAATGATCAATTCTTCATTTCTTATTGACAAATACTTTAAGGACTGAAAGCTTTGACCTTTTTGAATTCATGTAAATCTATGAAACTCAAGTCAAGCTATTACATCAAAGCTTTCAACAAGAAATATTCATTCCACTGCAAGTGAATCAAAGAAGATCTTTGAGGTGTCTCGAGGTAGGAAATTTACATTTTTTTGACTTATAGTTTTTTATGGTTAAAGATCATAGAAAATCACTAGCATTAGAATCTGTGTTCATATTTACTGTGTACAGCAGAACGTAAACCTAAAAATTTTATTCCAGAACATAGTGAAAAGATCTCTATAAAAGCACTCCATTCTTCTGACCTTCCTAATAGCTTTGAATCCTGCTCAGCAAATATCCTTCTTTGTAGAAGTCTCCAAAAGATTAGCAATGTGAAGAAGGTACTGAGACCTCTGCCCATCATTATGTCTAGTGTGGCGTCTTTTGTTTCTTCTCTCTTTCTCTTGTATCCCCTAGAAGGGTTAAGTTTCCAAAAGAAGTGATTGTTTTGTTCTTTGTTCATGTCATATTTACCACAAAAGACTCATATGTACTTCAGCAGCGACACCTTTCCTGACAATAAACTGGAAAAATTCCCTAGAGTAAAGCACAATCAGAGCAACAGAAGGACAGAACGGCTTGGAACACTTTGTTTTGACTTGGCAGGGAAAGGATGCTGTGGTGAAATTGTGAGCTGCATCAGCTATGGCAGTAGCAGAGAATTGAGTGGAGAGGCAATATGACTTCCCGAAAGAACAGGTCCCACTTGGCCTCCAGAAGTGCATGGGCCTCTCTTAGGTTGTTTCATATTCACACATCCTCTGCACGTGCCCAGAACTCAGCCACATTAAAATAGCACTGCATGCCCAACTTTTAACAGTGTAATTCTCTCCCACTTTACATCCAAATCAAGTCTATTGACGTTAACCATAACAAAGTACCTGAACGCTGCACCGTACTGCAAAGAATGAGAAGCAGCACTGGTGTGGATCTCTGAGGCTGCTGGAAGGGTTTTAAAAACAAGGATCCCAAGCCCAGTTGGAGCATTGTGACCATCCTGAGTCCTGAGCTGGAGCTCAAGTAGCTTTTTAAAGAGGTTACCAACAGATCTCCTGGGAGGTGAGAAAGGAAAGGAAATATGCTACTCACTTTCTTGTTTTCTCTTCTGTTTTCAGAACTTTTTTATAGCCTTGAAAAGAGCCAAATCCTCTCAGATCCTGGGCTCATGCTGAGAGCTGCCTGGGCAGTAAGTCCTGTCAGTTGGATGGATGTGGAAGCTGTCACACCTGAGTGGCTGCTCCAGGAAGACAAGTCTAGGACTTTGTCTTTTGCTTGTTAATAGACTTTTGATTAAGTTCTTCCTATGATTGTCTTTGACTGAACACTTCAGAAGTATGTATTGGAAGATGTAACAGAGATAAGTACCCAAATGGCAGTTCATAGCTAAGCATAAACACATGGCAGCTGTGTAGGAAGATGAGTCACTTTGTTGAGGAGGAGCTTTATGACATTTGGTGTTGCTTTATCATCCAGAAAGTGTGGCTACTTCTGAAAACACAGATGAGATCATCAGCTTCTCCCTCATTAAACCTGTTATACTGCTGACTCTCCTTCTGCTCTGGTCTTGATTACATTCCTGCTTATAAGCCGTGCTGGGAGTTGGTAGCCATTGCCTACCAGAGACAGCAGCATAGCAAGGCTTGGTGTATCCATGTACATATCCCTGCCAACAATCTCAAATGGTCTCAAAATACCTATTAAAAATCTTGTCTTCCATACAGCAAAACCTCTATTTATTAAACTTCTTCCACTTAATTTAAGTTTGGGTAATGTTTGTCCGTTGAGATGCCCCTAAAGAGGATGCCATTCTTGTGATCTTACCTTATAAAGCAATTTCAGAAAGAAAGGGATAGGCAGTTCTGCAACCAGAGAAACAATGAAGTATGTGATCTTTCGGTTAAGCAGTCAGACAGTAAAAGACCGTTGCAAGATGGGAAGGCAAAGGAGAAAAAATATTTAAAGTGCCCTTCTTCAGCTTGTATTTTTTCATTGGAGATAAACATAAATTAAAACCTCTGGGAACTATGGAATCTTTAATATCCCACAGGGACTTCTACCTGTCCTTGAACTAAACAACATTTAATTACCCCATTTCAAGTGGTTATTTTCTGTAGAACAGGAAACACAGAGCTCCTGTGTGACACTGGAAGTGATGTGAAGACCGTGGTTGAGCGCAGCCACAGTAAAGGATAAAGGGCTTAAAAAATAACAGGGGCAAATGAATAACAAAGAGGAGGATAATCACAGGCAAGCATCTGAAACATTTAATTGCATGCTGAACTTCCATTTATTTAGAGAGAATGTAGATATGTCTCACCGAACTTTGTGCAAATTGCCATGGTGTCTTTCTAATGCCCATTGGGTCTGAGTTCAGCAACATGATGGATAGTTCAATTTACTGCATAAGCAAAGAGCTCGCCTTGAATGTTAGACACTAATCTTCTGATTGGACTCAATTGCCAGGGCGACCTGCCTTACAAAGTTTACTAATAAGAATTGATCCAGATATTGATAAGGATTTAAAAGGTTGATGCACGGGATATTAGCAAAGTATTGAATTCAACTGCTGCCCAGCTACTGTTGCACAAAATGTGTAAGGCTGTTTCATACCTGTTGAAAAATTAATAAATGCCATCTCTATATCAGGGGACATTTGTAATATGTCATTAAGGTTAGGACACACCTTCATGTTAACAAGTTATCATGAAAATTTGAGATGTGGAAGAAGAAGAATAAGTACATGCCATTTATGTGCATGTTGAATCACACATTTAACCCCATTATCCTTCTGAAACTTTTAAAATTGAAGATAAAAATTTTGAAAACTTTGAAGAAAGGAACAACTTGAAGGTACAGCACCTAGGGGACTTAGAGAAGATTGCAGATTGAACCCAGCTCTCATCTTTCAGTGTTATCGTTGTTTAAATTACTGTAGGTGGGCCTGGTGCTCTCAGTGCTATGACTGTTTTTTTCTTGTATTGGACTTCACATGTACAGAAAGCTCAAGACCCTTCCTTCCTGAGCTTTTGCAAAAAGGGAAATCCATCAAGATGATTTCCTTGGCACTGTGACAAGTCAGACACAAGCATTAGCACCTGGGTGTTTATGCCAAGAGATGTAATGGGTCAAACAGATGACATCAAACTGGGTGGTAGTGTTAATCTGCTGGAGGGGAGGAGGGCTCTGCAGAGGGACCTGGACAGGCTGGATCGATGGGCCAAGGCCAACTGTATGAGGTTCAACAAGGCCAAGGGCCGGGTCCTGCACTTGGGTCACAACCACCCCATGCAGCGCTACAGGCTTGGGGAAGAGTGGCTGGAAAGCTGCCTGGTGGAAAAAGACCTGGGGGTACTGGTTGACAGCCGGCTGAATATGAGCCAGCAGTGTGCCCAGGTGGCCAAGAAGGCCAATGGCATCCTGGCCTGTATCAGGAATGGTGTGGCCAGCAGGAGCAGGGAAGTGATGGTGCCCCTGTACTTGGTGCTGGTGAGGCCGCACCTTGAATACTGTGTTCAGTTTTGGGCCCCTCACTACAAGAAAGGTGTTGCATTGCTGGAGGGTGTCCAGAGGAGACCCACAAAACTGGTGGGGGGTCTGGAGCACAAGGCTTACAAGGAGCAGCTGAGGGACCTGGGGTTGTTTAGCCTGGAAAAGAGGAGGCTGAGGGGAGACCTGATCGCCCTCTACAACTGCCTGAGAAGAGGCTGTAGTGAGGTGGGGGTCAGCCTCTTCTCCCTCATAACAGACGATAGGACGAGGGGAAATGGTCTGAAGTTGCACCAGGGCAGGTTTAGGCTAGACATTAGGAAAAACTTCTTCACAGAAAGAGTTGTCAGACTCTGGAATGGGCTGCCCAGGGAGGTGGTTGAGTCCCCATCCCTGGAGGTATTTAAAAGAAGGATCGATGAGGTGCTTAGGGACAGGGTTTAGTGGTGGGATGGCAGGGTTAGGTTAAAGGTTGGACTCGATGATCTTAAAGGTCTTTTCCAACCAAAGCGATTCTATGATTCTATGAAACTGTGGACAGATCTATTGTTCTCAGCAGCCTCCCAAAGGGGTCTGCAAGGAAATAGAATATTTTCTTTGCACCTTTAAATTCATTATTTGCAAGGAAAATATCATAGTTTCCCCAAAGCTTGAACAATTTCATGCCTCGTCTGGGTGCTCAGTGTGTGGAAATACCTCTGGATTTGTCAGTAGTTGGTTTGTGGAGAGTGAGTCAGTATTCCCTTTGCCTGATTGTTCACTAAAAAGATATGTAGTGATACTATATATTTTTTTTTAATTGGAAAACTTGGGTTGTTGAAGAAAAACCCTTTTACTCCTAATACCAAAAATTCAGTACAAGCCAATAGAAATAGTATTTTTCACAGGTAATTACTTGCATGTTGACCTATGTTACCAGCTCCTCCTGGAAGCAAGTCTAGCATGCTCTAATAATAAAGCTCACTTAAGATTCTAGGTAATTTAATCATTAGGCTTTTTGGACAGTGGTAAAAAACACTGCTAAAAATTAATTAAGCAGATAATAGGCAACCTATTTAGTATCTATCATCTCCATTTTTATAAGGTTTTTCCTGGCAATACTCAAGCATTGAAGGTGCCTCAGGACATATAAATTAGCCTGTTACAGCAGTGGTCCTTATGAAAAGGTTTTTAATACACAAGTTGTTTATGACTTTTGGACTGGTAGCTGTCACCCAAGAGCATCCTGCTTTGTTCCTGCATCTGACAGATAGCCTTTTGTTGCTGTATACTGAAAGAATTCTGGCTCTCAGTACTACTACAACAAACAGAAGTTGAAAGAGGAGGATTTAGAGAAGGAATCAGTGCAATAGAAAGAGATTAGAGTGATGCCACGGTGTTTCTTACAATCCTTAGCAAAATTTGCACATAAGGTCTGAGTTAGTCTAAAGAATTTTCCAGGCTGAGATAATTTCAATTTCTTGACCTCATTCCTGCCTGCATCCCATAACTCATCTACTCCTTCAGAAGGGCAGGTCCTGGTAGCTTTAGCATGTTATATTGATCACAATACCATGGATATGAGCTACTATTTTACACAGTATTTCCAAGTAATTGTCATAAAATAATTGGCCCTGTGCAAGCTCTTCACTTTGCGAAAATGCTATAACTTAAGAGATGAGGGCTGGACAGACATGGCCACTAATGCTTAGGAAGATGAGATCTTTTTTAGTATATGATTCAGCTCATAGATTAAGATGCTGAAATTTTGGTGTTGGCATATGAGACAGATATCTAACCCCTACTATAATCAATCTATCCAATAGATGTCTCCAGATGAGCAGATGTGTAATCTCCCATTATAGTCCACTGAAAACCAGTCAGTGCAGTTAGTGGAGCCCAGAGTGCAATTTAGCTCATCCTGAGTAGATTCCTACATCTTGACTGAGTTGCCTGAAGATAAACATTCGGTGACATTTGAGGAGCTTGAGGCTATTTTTCTTTGCCTCCAGCTGCTAGAGAAAAGGGTGTCCCCCTTAAATCTTGGACCATTCCTACCAACCTGATGGAGATGTCTTGGGTATCCTAGAGATTTCAGATGGCACTATAGATCTATGTTTGGTGATTGAATCCCATCCTTGCATTTGTCAGTAAAATAGGTCTTTGCGCTGCCTAGATCTTTACTGAACATAGAACCTTAAACACTCAACTGATGTGAAAACATCTATATCAAACATATCTTCACCTTGAACTGAAATACAGGCAAGACATCTTGCAATCTAGGAGAACTCAGTAGCAGTTTCTATTTCTCATTTGCTTATTACTTCTAAAACAGTCAGGGAAGGGGAACTGAAGAAGAGACATAGGAAAAACCAAAGAACTCATCTCTTACTGAAAATCAAGACATTTGAGATGTCAGGCTAGTATTACTGAATTTTAAGAGCTTCCTTAATTAGTCTTACATTAGAAGGCAGTAATTGGCGTGTATGTGCAGGTGATTACTAGTCACTTCATCAAAAATCTGTTTTGTTTAAAGTAGATTTACACAACTACCATTTTTCTAAATCCAAAAGTATTTTGAAGCTGTGGATGAGCCTTCATATCCCTAAATTACAAGCTGAGAAAATGACACATAGACCTATGGCAAGATTTGCTAAATCTGGCGGAGTGCTGCAGAGGCACAGCCACCACTCATGTTCTAGAGTTCCTTGATACTTGTACCACATAAAGTGAGGTTGACATTCATCCAGTAGTTCTGGACCCAGCCAAAACAAAGCTGGTCTAAACACCCAAAAGATCTCAAGGGACGTACACTAATTTCTGTAACAGGTCCACTGTCTTCCATACTGTGTAATTCTGTCTATAGTGCATTTACCTTCCTCTTTTCACTGGCTCAATGACTACCATCACCCTTTCATAGCAAAGAAACCTCATCTAAAGATCTCTGGGGGTGGGAAGGGGGGCAGTAACTGCAATCCCCCCCATCTTTATGCTAGATTATTTTTTGTATTCAGATAATGCCAACAGCTCCAGTCAAAAATTCATGTCTCCCTTGGGTTAAGAGAGGGTAACAAGATGATGCTGCAAATGCTATGGAACTTAAAAGCAAAAAATCAGCTAACACACTGGGGAGCAACTGAGCAAGCTTCCAAAATTTCTTTGCATTGTGAGAATCAGAGTGGCTCCAAAAATCATTGTTTAAGAAAATATCAACATGTAATGAAGTTGTGTTTGTCATGTGAACCTCTAGACATTCAGAGCATGATGACTTTTGTCCTTTTATTCAAGGGACCTGTACAGGCCAGTGTTCTGAAAGACACAACAAACAACATTTACTTTGGCAAGAAGTAAATTGGATGCACTGAGATGAAAAAATAACAAATTAAGGCTAAAAAATTGTATCATTCAATGCAATACAATGAAAGAACACCAGAGAATGTGCCTCATCATCACTGAAATTTATGGATAGGGTGGTATGGATTTTGCCCTAAAACTCAAATTACAACATGAACTGATATACAGAGGAGTAATCAGAACATGCAGAATAATACCAAGATATATAAAAAAATAAAGAATAGATTACAAGCCTTTTGTTCGGTTGGTTTGGGTTTTTTGTTTGCCATAGTAGTTTGCTATATATTTGGTTCAGGAAACATTTCTGAGGGCTCGTTCCACAGCAAACCCAAGAGACCAGGTTACCTGGATCAGCTTGGCTTCTCTGTATTCATGGTCCCTGACACATGTAAAACTTTGAAAGTACTTGAAGAAGTTCAACCAAGGTTGTGTTCTTTGTTCTTTCATTGCAAGAGGCATGAGCCGTTGCTTCTGTAGACCCCTGTTCCCTTTATTTATCTGAGTGAAAAACTGGTCAGGGGAGAAAAGTTCAAGATCCTCCTAGCTTTCTCAGTAAATCCATTAAGGTTTCTCAACACAGAAGGTAAAAAATGGAGTAACAGTTTGCAGACATTTGCTTATTGCCTCTTCAGTCTCCACCAAAACAGAACTGCAAAATGAACAGTTTAGGATACAGGTTCTTCCACGTGGAAGTCAGTGATTCTAAGATTAGTTTACATATCTACTTGAGCTAGTTGCATAAAAATCTGTCACGTGTCCCCATAAGCAGAAGCGATGTCACTGAGCAGATACCCTAAAGCTGTTCTTACCTGAACACTTTACACCAGATAAAGTCCCCAGCTCTGTTCCTGCCAACAAACTTCTTCGCAAGTAAATGTGTTTGTATGTAATGACTTGGACCAAGGAATTGACCTAGCTAAAAAATCAACCAACCAAAGAAGACAGAGGGAAAAAGTTATTTTCAGCCAGATCAGTACCCTGATCTGGTTCACAGCGTGATAGTACATAGCATCAGTAGAAAGGGACGTGAAGGCACAGGATGTGGCAGAGATCAGATAGGTTTGGTCTTACTTCCCAAAGATGATATCTATGGGAATGTGGTCAGTATATCATTGTACTAAACAGAATTGGTACAGCAGTAAGTGAGAAATCTTCTGAGAGCTTTGCTGGGGTTCGTAATAAAGCATCTTTTAAGCTGTATATGTTTATCCAAGAAAGTTATTTATTGCATGGAAGTTACCCACAAACTGGCTGTATTACATATGGTGACTGACACAAAGCATCCTAGTTTTCTAGATTCCCTAATTCCAGACATGAAAGACTGGTAAGCACTGTGCAGACCCTCTTTATCCTGTCTAATTTCAACTGGACTAGGCATAGATGAGGAATAATGGTAAATGCTGGAAGAGGCATCCCAGGATAGGCAAGCCCACTGAAGGCACTGTGAGTGGGAAATAATTTTTGTAAAATTTTATTTTATTTGGTCAAGAAATAGAAGCTTTGTGTTTGAAGTCTGTCCTTACAATCATTGCAGATTTAAAGACGCTGTAGAGAACATAGCTTGTCTAGCCATAAATTTCATTTTGGATAGCTCTGACATAGCAGGTAGTATCATGATACCATGAGAGTCCAAGTTCTGAATTGCAATTCAAGTCATCTCCCCATTTTGATTGAAAGCCTACAGTATGAGCTAGGACTTAGAGGGAAAAGCCCTTTATGCAATCGTAAATCTGCTTTGAGGCACCTGGTGGCACCTTACTGGCTGTCTAGGTAGTAACTCATTTGCTCTGTATCTTACACCTTGTACCACATACAAATTGGAAGTGGTCTTGTGATAGAGACTTTAACCTGATGAACTGCCAATGCTTAAAAAAATAATTATGGTAGAATTTCTTGAGTGAAGTGATATCAAATCTCAGAAAGTCTGACCCTGTCCTGTGGTTTATTTGATCTTGTCTCTGGGAGATGTTTTCAGAGAGAAAGGAAAAAAGTCAAAAAACACTATGCATCCATCAAAAACTATTTCTCACCAGCAAAGTAACATTTCAAGGTTAATGCTGTGCTTCAAAACCCTGCTGAGCAGGAAGAATGACATTTGCCACACATCTCTGACATAATGTTCCCTTCTGTTGCTTTACGTCTTTTGTTTTTAAATCTTTCCCATTTTTTGCTCTCTTCGTTGATGATTTGTACATAAGTCTCAGTCTGAAAGGCAGGTCAGGCAAGATTGAGGGGAAGGGATCAAGGAAAAAAGCTGGGACACAGTTTTTCCACATCTGCATTGCATAAAAACGTGCCCTCTAGGTGACACAGGGGAGAGCATTACACTAGCTATCACATTTTTTAGCACTGCCACACAGTTTCATCCCATGAAGCAATGGCATTTCTCTGCTATCACAATATGCTCCAGTAAAAGATAACCACAATGATTTTTATTTATATCTGTATTTAAAACAGTTTCAGAAATAAAAACAAACAAACAAACAAAAAACCCCAAACAAACTGTTGCACATCTACAATAACCAGGTGTTTTTATGTTCCCCCTTTGTGTGACACACATAAAAAGATAAATTAAGGTGTCTGGTAAAGACTAAAGTGGGGGAAAAGGTTCAGAAGATGGCTGAGAGAGTGTTTTTTTCTGAAAAATCTTGTATTCTTGGTCTCCTGAGATATTTCCAAATCCTCTTATTTGAAACATGAAATCACTGGAAAAAAAAGGAATTTCCCTTCTTATACATAGCTGTACTTCTGCGTGTGACTGCACATTTCCTTGTAGGTAAAAAGCTAACTGGGTAAGGGGCTGAATTTATTTGACCATTGTCTATGGAGAACAGCTGTTGAGCCAGCTGTTGGCAGCAGACTTAGGGCATGGGGTTGGGACTCAACATTTAAGTCTTGTTTATGCAACAAACTGGTTATGTGCCATTGAGAAACTCATTTCATTATTCATTACCCAAACTGTTTTCTAGATTTGACTGTGCACAGCACCTGACGTAAAGGTGCCCTGAGTTTTGGAAGTGCCTTAGGAACTGTCAACCCCATGCCTTAGTTTTCATTGTGTCCTTTTCATGACTCCACAGGCCTTGAAGATGAAAAGGAAGGGGTAGACAGAAGAGTCATTTTTCAAAAATTGCTGAGGTCTGTTGTGGCAAAAACCTCATACTGCACACTTTTACATGTAAGCGGATCTGCTGCTTCTGCAGGTGCATCATCCTTTCTTTGCTCTGGGGCAAAAATCTGCTTTCCATTACCTTATATTGTGGTTTAACTCCAGCTGACAACTAAGCACCACACAGCCTCTTGCTCACTCCCTTCCAGAGGGACGGGGAGAGAATCAGAAGAGTGAAAGTGAGAAAACTCATGGGTTGAGATAAAGACAGTTTAATAGGGAAAGCAAAGGCCACAAGTGCAAGCAAAGCAAAACAAGGAATGCATTTGCTACTTCCCATGGCCAGGCGGGTGCTCAGCCATCCCCAGGAAAGTAGGTCTCCATCACGCGTAATGGTCACTTAGGAACACAAATGCTATCACTCCAGATGTCCCCACCTTCCTTCTTCTTCCCTCAGCTTTATGTTGCTGAGCATGACATCATATGGTGTGGGTTATCCCTTGGGTCAGTTGGGGTCAGCTGTCCTGGCTGTGCCCCCTACCAACTTCTTGTGCTCCCCCAGCCTCCTCGCTGGTGGGGTGGGGTGAGGAGCAGAAAAGGCCTTGGCTCTGTGTAAGCCCTGCTCAGCAGGGACAAAACCATTCCTGTGTTACCAACACTGTTTTGGTCACAAATCCAAAACATAGCCCCATACCAGCTACTGTGAACAAAATTAACGCTATCCCAGCCAAAACCAGAACACTCTCACACTTCTCTGCTCTGTATTTGTAACTAGCTAAGAGCACGCTTGCCCCAGGCTTTCACAGGGGTGTTCATGTTTATCTGTAAAATCAGAACAAAAAATCAGAAAAATCAGAAAAGATAATGGTACTTCTTGCCAGCACAAGTACTGATCCTTTAGCAACCATGAGATGTTGAGGAGCTTTGTTGTGTGGGTTGCAAGTGTGTAGGAAAGAGGAGCGGGGGGCAGGAAGATTACGCTCCCCAACCAGGTGCTACACCTCTTGTTCACCTGCAACAAGGGCACCTCGGGGAGTGATCACCATTTGTTCTTACTGTCTGTCCCCATCAAAGCCTGCTCCACTGAATTGCTTTCACGCAACAACAAACCTAAAGCATTAAAAAAGTGGTTAATGGTAAGGTGGAAGGCAATGGTTCCTTTAACAACATAGTGAAATGAGAGGGGAATATCACTTTTTATTAGTCCTTGTTAGAGTTCACTTCTGTAGCTGCAATGACCAGAACAGGAGACCTTGTTTGTATTCAGCACTGCCCTAATGCTTGTAAAGAAAAAAAAAAAGCTCGTTATATTTTGCTGTGTCTGGGTTCTCACTGCCCTCTTTCCTGGGCAGTTAAAACTGTTGTTACTGTAGCCCACAACTCATGCCAGGGAAGGCTTTAATGTGCCAGGAAGATCTCAAAATGGGAAATGACCTTTAATGGAATGACACAGATCAACAGCTTTCCACTTGGACGTTTCTACTTTGAAGTTGCAAATCAAGTTGAACCTGCTGGACCTGTGTTTGCTTAATCCAGTTGCTACCAAAATGGTGCCAAAGGACAAGGCAGGAGATGACATTCAGCAGATGATGAAATGGAGGTGAGGCTGTTGTGCTGAGGAATGGTTTCTCAAAACAGAGGTTTAACAGGCTGTGTGTTCGTCGGAAGAAATGGGGAAAAGGCTTAGTTTTGAGATCTCTAGAAATAGGGTACAGATGAGACGCACTCATGGGCTTATTTAAAGGAACTGGCTCCTCTGGGTTTCTTAGATGGCGGATTGTTGGTGTGAGGCAGCACGTTTCACATCAGGCTTTGCTAAAGTCCAGTTTTACAGCCTTCAATAACAACAGGCACGAGCAGGTGTAAGTCCAAGTTGGTCATATTCAGCCCTCCTAACATAGTGCCTCAAATAAAATTTGGTAGTGCATGAAATTAAGAGAGGGGTGAATGATTGAAATATCTGGGGTATGAGTCAACTGCGAAAACATAGATGTCTGTGATGGGGGGTGTGTGTGTGTGTGTATCCCAGCTGTTTCTTTGGGGCTGTCTTGGGGCTCCTTAGTGCTGTGAATGGAGTCTAGAGCACAATTCATCTCATCCTAAAATGGGCATCCAAAATAGACCCACTGAGCCGCATCCTAGAGCTTTACGTTCCTTTCCACTGGCTGACCACAGGGGAGACTGGAGTGACTGCTTTATGGGTAAGTGTCTATTATGACTGGTGAATGATACATGAGTTAAATCTAACCGCTGTGATCAGGCATGCTTTAAGTAATAAAAGGAGATGAATAAGCACATCATCTGAATAGATTATCTGGATATGACCCTTACTTCTCTCCATTCGGTGTACAGGAAAACCAGGCTCTGACAGGTTTAAAACACTTGTTGTCTTGAACTTTGATGTCACTACAAGTGCATGAATACCTCCTGGGTATCACAGTAAGAGGTATGATTACTGAGTGCTGATCTGACGACAAAAAGCAGAAAGTTTACTTTGTTTCAGACAGTATAAATTTACTGGGGAAAAAGAGTCTTGCAGGGAATCTTGTTATGAGCGATGGCTCTGTGCCTGAAGTTCACAAGAAGTTGTCAAAGGTACGTGCTTCTATGATCCTGAAAACAAATTTATACTGTGGAACATCATACAAATACATACCTTTGGTAACTCTTGCTAATGTGAACAACTAACTGATCAAGCAAACTGGACAGTCATGTCCTCTGTCAAAGGCCATGAAGAGCCTGTGCGCATCTTCATAGTCAAGAACAAAAAAAAAGAGTAATTCAAAATTTAGATCCTTCCTATTGCAGAACAAATATTAAGTTGAAGAATGGGTGCTTCTCAGAATTTTTTTTAAACAGTCTTCTTTCTCTCTTTCTCTCTTGACTTTTTATTTAATTATCAAACATCTTGTATAAGTCCAGTCTGACAGGAGGAGAGCCTGTTGAAATGACAGAGGCACAGTGTGTGGAGGTGGATGGGAAAAAAAAAATCCCCTAACCTGGTTTTAATGAAATAAAACGTTCCTTTAATGCCAGCTGGCTAATTAGTAACAGGGACAATATCCCCCGTGTAGCATAATTATCAGAAACAAGGCCAGAGGGCACCTCACATATCCCATAAAAGTAAATATTCTCTCCATATCACAGAAGAGGTTGCCAGGTAGAGAAACTAGAAGAATAATCTTGATTGCTAGCTCTTGTGTGCAGAGTGGCTCTATGTCGAAGGATGCATTTCCCACACTCAGGAAGGAATATGTCCCAGGGCAGTACTTGAACAGCAACACTAATATGACAGGAGGTGTCCGAAAGTGGTCCTGAAGCTGCACTTCTGTGAGCATCCTGAGATAAATTGGATACCTGGCTTCCAAATTACCTGCTGCCTCTGCCAACACCGATGACTCAGGTGGACTGAGTTGGCTGCAGACTGGGGTTGCATCCCATAAACTGTCAATGAAACATATATCTGCTACATACATGTCTTAGTTAACTCCCAGCCATCACCACCCGGTCTTGCTTTGACCTTTAAAATAGCACCTTTTGGAGTAAACATGTCATGTGATAAATGTGTTCCTTTGTGCATAAAGAGTATAAAACCTGACAAAGTTTTGAGGTTTCCTGCCAAGATTCGGTGTGGCAGATTGGACTCAAAATCACTACCCAAAATCTTTCCTGTTATGGAAACTGTTTCAGTTTCAGCTGTACTTTCACTGCTAGCTGTATCCTATCAGGAATATATTTTGTGTAGTATTTGTACAGAAACATATGCTCAGTCAACAAAAACCTTTTAGCAATATGACACCAAGCCTACCTGGGCATATATATGCCAAATATGTTGGAATATATTTTGATCCAGCTTAATCAACAAGGATTCTTCCAGTCCCTTCAAAGGGAGATGAAAAAGCTTGAACTTCACTATTAAATGAAGATCAACATCAGTGATGCTGAAAAAATATTTGACTTTTTCCAGCATTTATCTTTGAGGAATAAAAGAATTTAATGGTTAGTTTTTTTGGTTTTTTTTTGTTTGGTTGGTTTTTGGTTTTTTTTTTTTAGTTAGCTAGAGTTATAGATATCCCTTTTTTCACACAAAATGCCATTTCATTTCTAAAGAACTAATTTTAATTTTTATCTTTTAAGAAGCTGGAGTTAAAACTACATATTTGAATGCTGAAATAGAGCTGGTTTTCATAATTTCTGATTCACTGCAGATGGTGAAAATTTGTGTTCTAACTTGAAATTAAAAAAAAAAGTTTCCAAAATCTTCAGTGTAGCAACAGATCTGTTTTTCATCTGGTAACATAGCGATGCCTTTGTTTGAAATACATGGTGCTGAATATATTGTTGTGCAGGTTGCATCTGAAGAAAAATATTTGAAGTAACATTGAAGCTGCAGTTGAAATCATTCATACATCTGAGAACCCTGTCAGTATTTGCCTGTGCAACCTTAGTTTCCTTTTCTATCTGAAGAACTAAAATTCAACCGTATTTTTTGACTGCGTTAGTACTTTTCTCAGCAGGACAGATGCCTTATTCGCTATACTGGTACTCTTCAAATGGGCAGCTCATCAACATTTGGTATTACCTTACTTTTGACCTAGCTCTCTGTCTTTATTTAGTGAACACT
Organism: Gorsachius magnificus; assembly: GCA_034008185.1. Taxonomy (NCBI): domain Eukaryota; kingdom Metazoa; phylum Chordata; class Aves; order Pelecaniformes; family Ardeidae; genus Gorsachius; species Gorsachius magnificus. The sequence goes on along the minus strand of CM067082.1, from coordinate 155,212,788 downwards.
TCTTGAACCCTCCAACGTCTGAAGACAGATTTGTATTAACTTCTTTCAGGTTCTTGTCACGAGAGTAACTGAGAATTGTACAGACATGAAAGTAATTATTTTTTCACAGCCATGGTGAGATGAGGTGTTACGCTCATCTCCGCTTTCAGGTAGGAAACTGAGGCACAGAGAAATTAAGATTAATAAAAAATAAATTAATTCAGGGCTTGATCTGATAGGCAAATTGACTACTGGAAGGTCTAGCCGGTGATGCTAGAGACATTGTTAGATGAGCAGGTCACCCCAGACTCCTTTTTCTCCTTAAACAGGTGTTTTAAAAGATAACTCCTCTGACCTATTTTAGGTATTGACTTTTGGATGTCCTCATCTGCAGTATGTTCTCCTTTGTCTCTATGCAGTACATCTCCATTGACTATAAAAATGACTTTTATGTGTTCACTTTTCCAAATGTACAGGTTCATAGAGAAGATGTCTACATCTTTCAGATGACTCCAGCCCAATGAAGGAAAAAAACAATCCCAGAGAACAGTATATGTACCTATACAATCCTTTTTTTACCCTCAGTGTGGTCCACTGTGGGCACTGGGTATGTTCAAACCCAGAGCCTAAGACTTATGTCAGCTCCTCAGCTGAGGATTCAGCTGAGTCAGACTGTCTTGTCTCCTTTCTTCTCCAGATCAATTTAAAGTCTTTGATGAAGGGGGAAGACTGCTGTTCCCTTAACCAGATACTAATTATACTCTGGTGGCTAGAGTACTTTTTTAGAAGATGTGTTTTCGAGGTTATGGAAATGAGAAGGACCTGGGATCCCAGAGCCTTGTTTTGAAATGCATGCTCTATATGAGGTGGGCTTCAGCACACTTGGTTTGAACTTCCCTGGCTGTGCTCAGAAAGTGTGGTTGTCACTGCATCTTCTGAAAAGGATTCCCAGCTCTGGAGATGACAGTGTCTAAATACTTACAGCATGATGTGAAGTGCTGATGTCTGGAGAGGGACAAGAGTTTAAACTCTGTCCCTCTCCCACCTCCAATCTACTTTGTCCTATTAACTGGATCACTACAGCCCTTAAAGTACAGAGAGGATTTTAGTCTCCATTCTGAGGTGCCAAATTTTCCTTATATGTTATATATGGAGTTTGCATGTCCAACAGCAAATTTGGGCTGTGTTACAGGAAACTGTATCTCAGGTCTGTACAGACATTTAGGAAGGACAGGATCTAGCTGCAGTGGTTGAAATGTTCACTCTGCAGCCAGCAGTGTTAAGGAGCAGGATTTAGTCCCCCTGTCTTTCCTAATTCTATTCCTGGTTTTAGACCTGATGAAGATGGCTGGAAAGCTGCCAGGCGGAAAAGGATCTGGGGGTGTTGGTTGACAGCCAGCTGAATGTGAGCCAGCAATGTTCCCAGGTGGTCAAGAAGGCCGATAGCATCCTGGCTTCTACCAAAATTAGCATGGCCAGCACAACTAGGGAAGTGATCATCCCCTTGTACTTGGCGCTGGTGAGGCTCTACCTCAAATACTGGGTTCAGTGTTGGGGCCCTCACGCCCAGAAGGACATGGAGGGGCTGGAGTGTGTCCAGAGAAGGGCAACAAAGCTGGTGAGGGGTCTGGAGTCCAAGGCTGAAGGGGAGAGGCTGAGGGAACTGGAGGTGTTCAGCCTGGAGAAGAGGACACTCAGAGGCTCCCTATAACTACCTGACAGGAGGTTGTAGTGAGGTGTGTGTTGGATTCTTCTCCCAAGTAACAAGCAATAGGACAAGAAGAAATGGCCTCAAGTTGCACCAGGGGAGTTTTTAATTAGATATTAGGAAAAATTTCTTCACCTAAAGGGCTATCAGGCACTGGAAGGGGCTACCCAAGGAAGTGGTTGAGCCCCCATACCTGGAGGTATTTAAAAGCCAGGCAGATGTGGTGCTTAGGGTCAGGGTTTAGTGGTGGACTTGGCAGTGTTAGGCTTATGGTTGGACTTGATGATCTTAAAGGTCCTTTTCAACCTAAGTGATTCTCTGATTCTAAGATTGCAAGGTGATCAGCATAAAATGCCCAGCCCATGACTTTCCTGGGAATCAAGTTCTGTATTTCCTATTGTGATCCACTGTACTCATTTGAGCGGTTGAATCAGCCAGCAGGGCATAGGAAAGGGCAGGTGTTCCGACAGGAGGTGCTGGCTTGCACCCTAAGACACGCGTCCTTCTGAAAGGATGCCTTAGAAGCAGAAATTAGCTTTTCATATTTGGTGGCCTTAAGCTGGGTCTTCAACAATATTTAACGTTTGTCCTAAGAATTATCCTCAATGATTCTTCACCACCAGAGGTGCTTTACTCTCAGCTTCATGTGATTTAAGAGTGCCAATCCCATGGTGATGCAAAACATCTGGATTTCTGTTTTGTCTGTTCTTCCAAGTTTGCCTCTGCCTATGGGCAGCTGAGATGGATAGTAAGTTGCAGAAGGACAGGAAGTCAGGAATGGGGAACTGTGGGATTGCTGAGGAGGTTTGGCATTGCTGGAATCCCTCAGACTCACATATGGCCATGGGAGGCTTTCAGAAGTGAGTTGTATGAAATTACAGTGTCAATGGTGTGTAAATTCAGGCTTGAGACTATGCTTCTGTTTAGTTGAACTGTTTGCAGAAATTCAGTGTATTTGCATAAATAATTATATAAATTTATTAATACTAGTGTTATCGCAACCTTCTGGTTAATGAATTCTGGCTATGTCTCTCCCCTGGAAAAGGGACATTTAGCTCCAGCTATTTCTTGTTAGTGCATTCTAAAAATCCATCTGAAAACACATATAAATTTATTGGCTTCCAGAGCTATTGTCTTTACTGCTTGGTACAGAACCAAGTTCTTCCTCACTCTTCTCTCTGGGATCCTGAACCTTGTACTCCTGTCTGTGTGGGGTCCTGTCTCTGTCCATGCAACATTTCAACATTTAAAATCTGATGATACCAGAAATGCTGCCTTGAACCCTTCTGGGAGATTGTCCCCAAATTCCCGGGGAAGAGCACTGAGCCTAGGCTATTTCACAGAAGTTAACCACCATGATGTTTCCAATAAAAATCACTCTGTGGTGATGTGAATCCCTTTCTTGTGACTTTTAACTGCATAAAAATCACTGTTGTGCTTTGTGATTGTCATACTTGAGACTCATTCCCCTATGAACTAGTTTATGGCCTTTCCTTGACCTTTGGTATCTTCTGCTAGCACTGTGTTATGCCATCAATTGATCTCTCTGGCTTACTGGGTGATGGAGCCAGCAAATTCATCACACTCTTTTTCCATGCCTGAGGTCAGGTGGATCCTTATAATTATATGATATTTACCTGATAAACATTTACAGCCCCAAACTTTAGTTATTAACACAGGAGGTGGTTGGTATTTGTACTAGAGCACTAATTAAATGCTCATTTCCAGTACAGTCATGAGTATTACCCAGAGCACAGAATGAATTATGGAAGTGACACATTTCAGAGGGCAAAAATATCTGCTGGAGGAATATTTCTTCCAAGGCTCCTTCTTCCAGTTCCCTTTATGGCAAAACACCCCTGGGTTTTAATAGAGATTCATCTTGTTTATTATGCTATGTTTAAAATCGTAAAGAATATTTGTTTCTGAAACGTAATCGCTTGGAACACTAACACAAAAACCATTTCAAGGCAGAATGGTTTTGTTGGGGTGTGGTCTCTCTGGTTTTTTATACTGTAAGTGGAAGCTAAAAATGTGTCAAGGGATAAAAAAGAAGGGGGGAAAAAACCCTTAAGAGAATGGAAACACAAGGACATGTGGATTTTTTTTTCTCTCATAGAAGTTGTGGAGAAACAAATATTTAGTCCAGCAGGAGAGCAGAGGTCACAATTGCCTGTTCTGTTGGCTGGTTACCCAGGTGTGTGTTTTAAGAGGGTGATTGCTCATGGAGTAAACTTGGATCACACTTACCATTCATTATTTGATTTCCCTCCCCACTTTGAAATATTTTGAGTGTGTTTATTTGTCCAACTATGCTGACATTTAGGGGCATTGCTTTGAAAAGGCTTTAATGGTGTAGCTCTTAGTAGGTCTCTGGAGGATGGTCAATGCTGGGCATACATCTGGACCAAACAGCAAGGACTGCAAACTTCTCAGCCTTAATTAGTTTCCGTGGACAGTCACAGAGCCTTAGGAGGTAAGGTGGCACGGTTAGCCTCCTTGGACTTGTGCTGCATGAGGTTAAAAGGTCTAATTCACATCTCTCCTGAAAGCAAATCAATCCTTGCAGGCTGATGAAATCTTGCTGAAGAGGTGCAATATGAGCTCCTGGTTACGGTGAATTCTGCTCTGTTTGCATTGTCAACAGCTTTTTTGGCAGTACTACAATGCACGTTTTCATTGACTTCTTATTTCTAAACAAAAGGCATTGCTTAATCCACGCCTCTTGCAGTATTTGCAGGAGTGGTGAGTGTGTGCCTTTTGTTTTTTGGGTTTTTTTTTGATATTCCAAAGCACACCATGCAAACTAGAAACGGATGAAATGTTCCATATGCTAGAAACAAGCATTAAAATTTGCCACACCAAGTTAAGGGGGTGACAACTTTTAGAGTTAAAAGAAGCCCTATATCGGACATTCTAAACCCAGAAGTAGGCAACAGCTTTCAGCTTTTCTTGGGGAGAACTCTGCAAGTACCGTAATTATTTCATGTTTACACAGAAAAAGTAAAAAAAACTACCAGCTTGAAAAAATGAAGGATTTATGAAAGCAACTTAGAATCGTCAAACCAGGGTCCTTCGGTTCCTACACTAATTCTTGCAAAAAGTGTCCTGAAAATTTTTGTTCTCAAAAGTGTCGAAGTTCTCAATATTGTATCATTGTACTGATAAAGGTATTTCAAACGGATATTATTTCCAGGATAAGATTCAAATCCCAATTCCTTTTTTTTTCTGAGAGAATGAATTCACATTTCACACTGCTTATGCGAGTTAAACATTTCCTCATATCAACAATTAGTCAGTACTCAAGAAGTGGAGAAAAAGATTTCCGGTACAGGGGCTGGCACCATCCAACGGCAATGGAAGGAAACACAATGGTACCGTGTTGTGAATTCTGACCTGCTCTTGGAAATGCCTATCCAAGAAGAGCTGTCTTTTCCTGGCTGATGGGGGTCCATGCGAATCTGATAGTCTGCTCAAAGGTTTCCAGGGGGGCCTATTTAAATGAAGCAGTTGGGTCTCTTTAGCAGCTTGATACCACCCATGCATAGCAAAATTCCTTCTGCATACAGTGCCAGGAAAAAACTTACTGTATGAGTTCCCCTGCACTGTCTCAGTGTAGTTAAGTGCAGCCTATCTTGTAAAATAGAGAGATTAATTACCAGCCTTCAATACTTAATTATAATCCAGAAAAGGCATAGCTCATGTATTGGCTCTAGTGAAAAAAAAAAGTTATTTACAATAAGTATAGTTAAATAAAAACATGCCATTTCATTAGGAGCATGTTATGATACTGGTCTGCATTTCTTAATTACATTTAATTGGAATAACACCTAAACCCTGACCAAGAGAAGCCAGGGAAAATTTGCTAGTCTTGGTGGTTGAATGTGTTTGTGCAAGGAAAGCAAAAATGGGAGAGGTGAACTTACTTAATATTAGAGTAAATAAAATCTTCCTGGTTTATATGCCTCATTTTATTTTATAATCAGGACTAAAATCATGTACTGAAAGCTTGCAGCTAGGTCTGTACTTTGCCTTACTTGAAAACTGTGTGGGAATTATGTCTATTGTTTTGGTTTTGCATTTGTGTTTCTTTTGCAAGAGATTCAGAGGTCCCTCCGTGGATACTAAAACAGGTAGTGTGCGATACTGAGGGACACAGCCCATGGTGATGAGATTTACTGGTCTTGACAAGAAGTTCCGCTCTTCCTCAAAATGAAGAAAGCAAGAAGAAAGGCGTTTGGTTTTACAGGGGCTGGCTGGTGGCTGAGATGAAGATGGGGCCATAACAGTGTAATCAGCATGGACACTGTTCGTTAAGTATGTCAGGGTTGCTCTGCTTCGTTGTGGCACTATCATCCTTTTTCCCTTGCAAAATTCATGAAGATTTTTCAATGTACTACTTTGTAGTTCTTTTTTTTTTTGCCCTCTTCCTGTGCTTCTTTTGGATAGATTAGGGTATCTCCCCATCTGTGCTGACTCAGCAACACGGCAGCCTTTCTGAAATGCTGAAGTGGATTGAAATCATTATCAAACCCAAGATTTTTAGGACTGGGGAACTGCCTGCTGAGTCATCACATTGAAAGCACTGATCTGTGGAACAATAGCTGGTTGGAAATTAGTGAGCCTGTAATAATGTCATGGACCATTCATTAGACTGCAGGGAGCATAAGAAAATAGGCCCGGAGGACTGTGCGATAAACATTATTATAAGCAAACACCAGCTGCCAGGAGGAGGCAACCAGCACCGCTGTGGAAAATGGTAAAATTGCAAATGTCATCTTAAGAACTGCAAACCTGTCAGAAGGACAAATCATGCCAAAAAAAGTAATAAAACGTAGGCAATACATTATTTACGTGTATCCTGAATATACTTAAAGAAATACAAAAGCCTGCTTGTTTTCAGTATTTTATTTTCACAGTAAACACCCCTCCAGGGCTCTGTGCAACCATACTTTTATGAAGCAATTAATAAGGCTTATTCTTCTTTCTTATTCTTATTTTTCTTACTTGTTAAATTTGCTGTAATTATTAACACCTAGGACAATCCAATGTTTACCTTCCTGTTTCCACTAAGGTAAGAGGAGTTATTTCCCATAATTCCACCAGGCAACCTGTACCAGTTAAGGTTTCTCCGGTTGCATCAATTAACAGGAAAAATCATATTAACCTTTATGGCAGCTGGATTCAGGCCTTCAACAGATAACTGTCTCTTCCTCTCTGCTCATCATGGAAGAAATTTTTGCTGAGCTTACCGCTCAGTGCTTAACTCACCCCAAGACAATGATTTGCTTTGTGATAGTATGAGATTTGCCGGGCGTGGTCCCTACTATCCATTAAGGACTTCTCTGACAAACTTGTCTTGAGTAGCTGTAGGTTGGTAGCTTTAAAAGAAATCCTTTCAGGCTTCCTTTCTTAGCATTGTCTGCTTCTGCAAAAATGCGTATGTATTACACGTGGCCTGGATACATAAACTAATACTGAAAATGAGATCAAAGCATTTATATTGCTTATAATAATAACAATTCTAATTAATATGTGGTTTTTATATATCATAATCAGTAGGCTTAAAGGTTGGTGTTGCCATGGAGGGAATCTTGACCTCATTTCCCAAGCGGCAATGAACTTCTCTTGAACATGATAGGTGAATTCAATCACTGCACCTCAATCAACTGTAGCAAGAGCCTGATGAGCTCAGAGCACTGGTGATCTGTATTGAATAACCCATCATCTGGCAGTCACTCACAGTAAGACAAATAACTAATCATCCCCATCACATCTCAAACCAATAAAGAAAATGTGTAGGCTTATAAAAGAGTCACTTTCTAGTAAAATGTTCTTTAGCATTTTCATTTCTAGTCTTGGCAATACGAGCTTTTATTCTTGTTATTTGTCTTCGGAATGAGCTGTAAATAAAAAATGATCAATCAAGTCAGTCAAAAACAAAAGTTTGAAGACAGTAAGGCCTTTGAATGCTTAGCTTTTAATGCTACTCTTGCAAGGGTCTGTAGTTTTTTAAGTCACACAAACATGTGAAAAATTCCTCTTGTGTTTTCACATGCTTGTTTTTGTATAAGAAAGTCCCTGTGATCTCTCGGTCACAGCCAAAAAGGCAACAGGGATGCACTGTGAGTCTCAAACACCAGAAGGTAAGTAGCAGATTAAAATATTCCTGTTCTAAAATCTTAATCTTAATCCATCTTTATGGTTTTGAAGACCTGGCTTCAGTGCCTAGATCTAGCAATAATTCAAAATTTTAATTTGCAGATTAGAACCAAATAAAGGGATCCTGACCTGCACCTGCAGAGTTTTTTCCCTGTTGGGAAGGGCTTTCAGAAAGCCTAAATCTACACAACTCTGCATATTTTCTCAGTTGTTCTCCAGGACAATATAAAGGTTTTCTTGTGTAAATTCAAAATAAAAAGCCAGATATGATAAACTTAGAGGGAAATGGAAATTTTTCTGCCTCTCACCTTTACTTTCCTCTTCTTTCTTTTTTTTTTTATTCTCCTAGTTCCTTTCCACCTCTATCCCCCCATGTTCCCACTCAAAGTTTATCATGTGGTATTTTCCTTCGCACTGCAGCTCATACTTCCTACACGCCAGGTTTCATATTCCTTAACAGTGTAGTGAAATGAATAAATAAATAAATAAATAAATATCATTCCAGAGAGGAATAAACTCAAGAACCTCATTCTTATTTAAATTAAATTTGGCTCAGAGAAAAATAAAAGTTCAAAAAGCCCCCAGAAGTTTAAATGCACTTTTTATTTGAAATGTTAAAAAATGAAGCACAGCACATATCCGCTAAGATAGATTACTCCTCTGTCAAACGGGGCAGGAGACAACACCTGGTTATTTGTTCACAGCATTTTTAATACTTTTAATTGTGCCCACTGAAGGAAAAAATCATACCTGCAGCCTTGTTCTTGACTGATTATTACATGATCTGGGACATCAAGTAGGTTGAAGTGGTTTAACATCGGCCTTTGCAGATGTAAACAGAAAAAAGTCTAACTGAGCATTATCACTGAAACGTTAAATAACATAAATTCAATCTTCTCTGAGCTGACATTCTTGTGGGTCTGGAAAAAAAAAAAAAAAGAGAAGGAAGGGAACTGAGGCATGAATTATGGAATAACAGTTGTAAGACAAACCAGCTTGGTTTTGTGGTTAGCAGCAGAATCCCTTCAACCTAAACGCAATACTCTGAAAGCCAGGTATGTAGTGTAAGACAGAGTTCAGTCTGAGATTAAGGCTTCTGTAGTTGGGCAACTACATGTAAATGTCTACATGTGAACTGGGTGACCATTCTCCTTCTGTAGTAACTCTAAGCAGATGCTGCTCAAGATACATGAGATACTCACCCATCTGTTCTTGTAGGTGGAAGTCAGGTGGGTACCCCACAGTGTCTAAAGTGACATTGTATGCTTCTGTTTGGCAACTGAAGCCCATCTCTGCTGATGGATCATCTCCACCAACCAGGCTGAGTAGATGTTCGCTGACTGTACATGTAGCTGATACACTCACCTCACATGGAGAAACCTGAATTTAGAGTCCTAAAATTGGATACCTTAATCTTGAGCTGAATCTCATTCTTCGGGCATGGAGATTTGACACAGGACCTGTAGGAGACCCATGCAGCAGCTGAAACCAAGAAGGATACCTAAGGCATTTCAGAGGGCACTAGACACCTAGATGGGGCACCTGAATTGAGCACTAAGTCTTCTGTAATCAACAAGGGAGATGTGCACTTCCATGGGACACTTTTAACATGGGGTCAGTTTACTTTCAGGTACTATGGAGACACTGCCCTCTTCCCACTGGCTCTTTACAGAGCTTGAATGGCTAGCTTGTACATGACTTTTCTGAGGAGATAAATTCCACCATGTCTGACTTCCTGCAACATAATCAAGGTCATCTGGGTTCTCTTCCTGTTCTCACTGTGCTGTCATGGGGCATCGTTCACCATATGACTCCCTTGTCTATTGAGTTTGCAAAATATTTGTGGTAGAGGCTTCCAATGGTAATGGCAAACTTTTGTACTGGGATGGAAGTTAGCAAGATCATTATGACCACAGTTTTATACATTTTTTTGTAAATAATAGATTTAGCTTAGAGATAGAAATCTGGGACAGGTATTCATGTATCCATTCAGCTCTATGAGCAAGGATCCATGTTTGTGTACTGAGCTCCCTTAGCAAGCCCACATCTCTATGAAGTGTAGAACAACACTTTTCAGGAATATTTTGTGTCCTAGAAGCAATAAAGCTGTGTGAGAGTGGTAGTCAAGGACTGAATACCTGTCTGCACTTTTTACTATGTCTCTTGCCATGATGCACAGATCATAGAATCATAGAATCTTTTTAGGTTGGAAAAGAGCTCATCAAATCTAATCATTAACCTAGCACTGCCAAGTCCACCACTCTTACCATGGGGAAAAAACTCATCAGGACTGTGTGCATCATATTTACAGTCCTCTCTCCTCCACTCCTGCAAGCAGCCTGGTTTCTGCTTTCCTGCCTTTTTGACAACGCCCATTTTGGAGGAAAACAGAAGCGCACTGAAGATTAGTCAAAGACCTTCAGAAAAGGTGGAAAGAATAAACAAATTGAAGCTGAAGTGGGTGGAAACTCATGGGAGATAAATTTAACAGGACAACAGCTACACTTCAGGTACTGTAAGGCTTGGCAAAGGAGGAGAGAGATAGAGGGAATAAGACTACAAGAAAATAATTAAATAATATTTTGAGCAAACTTCCAGACTGATAAATAAAATCAGCTCTTGCAGGAGCCCAGCTCACTCATCACTTTTAGAAGAGCAGCACAAGCAGGACATAAGAGAATGAGATGGAAAATCACCAGACAATAAATGTAGATAACTACACCTTTCTGGGCTACAAACAAAGGAACAACCTAAAATCTCCTCCCATGTATTAAAATCTGAGTTTTGAACTCTTGGCAGTCTTCAAGGTTTCTTGTGGATGCCAAATTAATTTAGCTTCATCTTGTATAATGATCTAGGGGGAAGAAGTACAGTCTCAGGCGAGCAATTAATAACTGTACCTTTTAGAAGCTGGCTAATGCTGCGAATATTTAGACAGAGTTACAGGCAGAGAGCTGTCTGGTTGTATTTCAGGCATAAATGATCATTAGATGAGTCTCAACCAGAACAGTGAAACTCCAGCATACAGATAACAGAGCCGTGAACATCAAGTGGACGAGACACATTGACTGCTGTTGTAGAGCAAATGGTGTCCTGTCAAAACAGAAAACCATCTTCTTACAAGGACAGCTATTGTTTTCTGGCTTAAAGCAGTACTTGAAAATATGGTATACATCTCTTGGAGGAAGCTTCAGCTTACAGAATAATGAGGCTCATCCCAATATGATTTAAGATTTGCACCTGGAGCAGATGGTTTTGTCCCCAGGGTGGAGACAGCAGGATGGGATACATCTCTAGCATTGATCTGGGTTTCTGTTCATGAGCTGGGCTATGAAATGCAGTGGCTAAAATAACAGACCTGCCTTCTACTCTGACACATCTCTCTGAAGGCTTTAGAAGAAGGACAGGGTGGACATGGACATCTAGAGCTTACTTCTCCTCACGGAAATGTATAGCCAGAACAAGTTTTTAACAGTAAAGATATACTGGTTTGTTTCTTCCCATCTTCTTGTGTGCAATTCCATTACCAGAGGTATCATACAATACCAAATCTACCTCTAGTCTTTTCTGAGAATCCTTCTCTTTCTAATATTTGATAGTTTATCCCTTTATTTTGATTTATTTTCCTGGTACTTACTTTGATTTTTAAATAACTAAGCTCACAATTTTTAAGGTAAACATTTCGCATCGCTGTTAATATCTCAAGCCCAAACACAGTACATGTTTCTTCTTCCTTTTCCAGTTAAATATGCTTACAGTGTTGCCCAAGACCAGCATTGTTGTTTAGATTCATCCCTTAAGGGCAGTCTTTTAGGGAAGGTGGAAGAAGGGTATTTCAAAATTAAGGCAGAAACACTCTGATCAGAAGGTGGAATTCATCTCAAATAATGTCTGTTGTCTAAGAGTTGGTGTCTGACATAAATTGGTTGCTGAGTTTCTCCTACAGTCAGTGATAGATTTGGGTCCTTCCAGAAGGTCATTCTGTATCCAAAAAGGGGACATAAGATGGATGCTGTAAATCACACTCATTAGTTTTCTCTCTCCCCTCTGCCCTTCCACCAATCATTGTCTTACAGGGTGGGATTCATCTGAGTAGATATCTGAAACTTGCACCTTAATAAGGACATTGTGGTGGACTTGGCAGTGTTAAGTTTATGGTTGGACTCGATGATCTTAAAGGTTTTTTCCAACTTAAATAATTCTATGATGATGGAAGAGACTTACAACGATCATCTAGTTTAACTGCCTGACCACTAATCTTCCATTTTCAGAGAGGAGTGAATAATTTTAGATGGCTTGCCCAAGTTTTATGCTTAAACTTTTAATGGACTGCAGTCCATAAAGACTAATTCCTCCTTAGTTGCCCTGGTTCTTATTTGAATGAATATGAACCAGTATGCTTCCATTATTCCCAATTAAACAGTCCATGAATGCTGAACAGCTAAGGAGAGAGAACCAGTGCTGTCGGGGTTAAGAAACACAAACAGTTCATTTTGCTAATATGTAGCTTATTGCATTCGTATTTTAGTTTAAGGCACAAATCTATTCTGAAGTTACTTTAAAGTTCACTTTCTCAGACGCTCGAGAACAGTAGTGAAATAAACTAATTAAAAAGCTGATATAACTGACAGGTCCCTGTTAACTCAGCCCTCCCAAACCTATGCAAAAACAATTGCAGTATGCAAATGCTGATGATCCACCTTAATGCTATTCCCTATTAAATGTCAGAGAATGAAAAATGCATTGGATTATCATAGTTTCGTTATTTGTATGATGATAATCTAAAGATATTTCAAAATGACACTTTTCTGAGCTATCTTATCGAAAAAGCTATTGACCCACTTCACAACTACAGGTAAAGCAGAATTGTTCTCTGGTCAGCAAGGGACAAGGAAATTAAGTAATTAATTATTTCATTATGTATTTCAGAAATTTTCTGAAAATTGCTTGTCTTCTCTTGCGTTTAAGATGAGAGAGGGGCATAAAAATTTCAAGCCTTTGAAATGTGTAAAATCTGAATATTTTTCATTTTATTATGAAATGAGATTTGCTTTGGTTTTGAAAAGGACAAAGTGTGTGAACATCTTCATACTCTACTGCGGTGGGTTGACCCTGGCTGGATGTCAGGTGCCCACCAAAGCTGCTCAATCGCTCCCCACTGCAGCTGGGCAGGGGAGAGGAAAAATAACAAAAGGCAAATTGGTTGAGACAAGGACAGGGAGATCACTCAGCAATTACTGACATGGGCAAAACAGACTTGACTTGGGGAAATCAATTTAGTTTATTACCAATCAAATCAGAGTAGAATAATGAGAAATAAACCCAAATCTTAAAAGACCTTCCCCCCTCCCTCCCTTCTTCCCGGGCTATACTTTACTCCTGATTTTCTCTACTTTCTCCCTCTGAGTGGTGCAGGGGGACGGGGAATGGGGTTGGGGTCAGTCCATCCCACGCTGTCTCTGCCGCTCCTTCCTCCCCAGGGCAGGACTCCTCACACTCCTCCCTGCTCCAGCCTGGGGTCCCTCCCACGGCAGACAGTCCTCCATGAACTGCTCCAGCGTGGGTCCTTCCCACGGGCTGCAGTTCTTCACCAACTGCTCCAGCATGGGTCCATCCCTCCCATGGGCTGCAGTCCCTCAGGAGCAGACGGCTCCAGTGTGGGTCCCCATGGGGTCACCAGCCCGGCCAGCAAACCTGCCCCAGCCTGGACTCCTCTCTTCATGGGGGCCACAGGTCCTGCCAGGACCCTGCTCCAGTGCCGGCTTCCCACGGGGTCACAGCCTCCTTCGGGCACCCTCCTGCTCTGGCGTGGGGTCCTCCCCGGGCTGCAGGTGGGGATCTGCTCCACTGCTAACCCCCATGGGCTGCAGGGGGCACCACATTTCTTTTCCACACAATTAACATGTTAAGGGGGACACAGCAGGTAGCTACTGTCAGCATCCTGCAGTCATGAAGAGGAAGACACAAATATTCTGTTGTGTTTTTATAACTAAAAAGAAGTATGAGAAAATATTGCTCAAATATGGTGTTCTGGTATCCACAGAACTGACAAAAATCAAATCCCGAACCCAAAGTTTGGCATAAGGCAAACCTGTCCAGAAATTATATACATTTGTAGTATGTGAGCACAACAAACAAAGCCCACACTAGACGAAACCAAAACCAAACAAAACCAAAATCAGCCTGTCAGTTTGGTTTACTCCTTCAGCTTTAGAAGAGTTCTCAGAGTGAATGTCCTTCCAGAGGCCTGAGCTTATATCAAACAGCTCTGCTCTCACTTTCTCTTTTCTTTAAGAAACAAACCTAAATAAACAGAATTTCTTGTGCCTCTCCTAAAAGCTTAAAACCATGTCAAACAAAAAACCAAGGATATGATTTATTTTTTCGGTTTTATAGTTTATTCTTCTGCCTTATTATGTGTTGTTTGACACAAAGGTTGAAAGAGAATTTTAGGTCTTAGGGAAAAAAATCTCCTGATCCTGCAAGGTTTTTTTAAGGATGATGGATTCTGCCTTAGCATTTCTAACTCAGTAAGGTTTCTAATTAAGTTACAGCAAGGATTTGGAACTGGAGAGCTTGAGGGAGAGAAATGGATCTGGGGGAATGAATGAGAGATGAAAGAGACACAACTGCTTATGTCCCAAATTCACTGGAGTTCCAGTCTTGGGGGTTGGTAAGAAAGAACAGTGCTCATAAAAACATCAATGCCTGAATTAGAAGATTAACATTTGGTTTACCCAGACTAGTTTACAGATTTGTCCATGACTCATCCAGTGTTCCAGTCTTTTCTTTTTGCTTCAGACAAATTCTACTCAATCTGTTCTTATACTGAGGGACTTGAAAAGAAATATTCTTGTTGAATAGAATCATAGATTCATTTAGGTTGGAAAAGACCTTTAAGATCATCGAGTCCAACCATAAGCCTAACACTGCCAAGTCCAGCACCAAACCATGGCCCTAAGTACCACATCTACATGTCTTTTAAATACCTGCAGGGATGGGGACTCAACCACTTCCTTCGGTAACTTGTTCCAATGCTTGAAAACTCTTTTAGTGAAGAAATTTTACTTAATATCCAATCTAAATCTTCCCTGGCACATCTTGAGGCAATTTCCTCTCATCCTATCACTTGTTACTTGGGAGAAGAGACCAACACCCACCTGTCTACAACCTCCTTTCAGGCAGTTGTAGGGAACAATAAGGTCTCACTTCAGCCTTCTCTTCTCCAGGCTAAACACCCCCAGTTCCCTCAGCCGCTCCTCATAAGACTTGTGCTCTAGATCTTTCACCAGCTTCCTTGATCTTTTTTGGATGTGCTCTGGCACCTCCATGTCTTTCTTGTAGTGAAGGGCCCAAAACTGAACACAGCATCTGAGGTGCAGCCCCACCAGCACCGAGTACAGGGGCACCATCACTTCCCTGCTCCTGCTGGCCACACCATTCCTGATACAGGCCAGGATGCCATTGGCTCTGTTGGCCACCTGGGCACACTGCTGGCTCATATTCAGCCGGCTGTCAACCAACACCCCCAGGTCCTTTTCCATCAGGCAGCTTTCTACCCTCTCTTCCCCGTGCCTGTAGTGTTGCATGGGGTTGTTGTGACTCAAGTGTAGGACGCAGCGCTGAACCTTGTTGAACCTCATACAGTTGGCCTTGGCCCATGGATCCAGCCTGTCCAGGTCCTTCTGCAGAGCCTTCCTACCCTCAAGCAGATCAGCACTCCTGCCCAACTTGCTGTCGTCTTCAAACTCACTGAGCGTGCACTTGATCCCCTCGTCCAGATCATTGATAAAGATATTAAACAGAACTGGCCTCAATACTGAGCCCTGGTGAACTTGTGACTGGCCTCCAACTGGATTTAACTCCATTCACCAAAACTCTTTGGGCCTGGCCATCCAGATGTGTTTTTACCCAGAGGAGTATTGTATTACTACCCTGATGTGTTCTCTACAGGTATACACCTCTGAAATGTGGGATAGCTCATGGAAAAGAACAAGATGTTTGTACATATTTTCTGGGGGGACAATTGCCTTGGTACCTCTGGTATCCAAGTACATGGCATGTTGTATAAGAGACTATGGGAATTTCAATCTCATATGAAGCAGTATCAACCTTCTGTGAAGATATCAGTCATACAATTCTTTCCAGGGCAATGGCTCTTCCTCCAAGAAGGGGGCAGCAACCAGGAAGAGGAGGAGACTAAACTAGTAAGACTTGATGTAGCTTCTTGAGTTCACATCTGGGAAGCGCATGCTGACCTTCAGCACTGGTCTAGGTGATGCCACCAGGGCTAGGAGCAATGACCACTCAGGGTAGGTTCCCATCCCAGCTGGATGAGATGTGCAGATGAACATGTGCCAGACCTAACACATAGAAACTCTTGTCTCCAGACCTCAAACATGGAAACTCTTGTCTCCTTCCTGCACATGCAGTGGTTAATGTTGTGTCTTAATTCATCTACATTTTTCCCAAATTCCCCTTTCATGGCCTTCAAACTTGTGGCAATAGCCCTGTTGATCCCTTTGAAGCAAATTCTGTATATATAGGCCTGCACATTCTTTGAAATACTACCTGAATCTACCTATGGTGTATGGATATGTTCAGATCACTTATGAACCATTTGGGAAACACGAGAGAAAGGAGTACGAACTGAGAGGAGGAAAGAAGTATATTTCCAAGTAGCCATTTCCAGTTCTTTCCCTTGTTTGCCATGAGAATAGGAGATGCAGTTTTAGGGCTGTTGACATATTTTCTTTACTAGGTCTCTACATTTAATGAACCCCAAACATGTCAATTGGAAAGGCTGACATACGAGATCCTTCAAGGTGAGATCTGAGTCAGGGCAACTGAGAAATGGTGACATCAGTCAAGGGAACTGGTTATTTGAACATCTTTCTCAGGGATTCTTTTTTTCTGTTCGTTTATTTGCTTTAAACAATACAACATAACCAAATCCTAAGCTGAGCCCAGGGAAAATAATACATAAAAAATAATAAACAAACAAGCAAATAAAAGGAGTATATTTCCCTAAGGGAAAGAACCAAAAAATTCTGTTCCACCAATCCCTAAATGCAACAGGGAAAAAAAAAATGAAGAGAAAAAGGTAAGTTTGACACAAATGATAGGCTAGAAAGACAAGGAGGCAGATCAGGTGTGCTGGCCTGGGAAGTACTAATACTGCATGAAGTTCTGTGGATTTATTAGAGTACTAAGGGATGTCAGTAGTCTGTCAATGTGGAGGATAATTGTATGTCAATGTATGGCATCTCTCAGAAAGAAATAACTTGCGACTGATTGTGTGCAGAATAAAAATAAAAGTAGGTAATAATTAAGCTCTGTCCAAAAAGAACAGGGACATAACACCTGCCACTTTCCCTGTTCTGATTTAATAAGGAGCTTTTTCCTGATCATATATATAAAACAACTTTTAGAGGAAGATTACAACTGCCTAAGCAAGATGCCAGAATAAATTGAAAACTTATAAATAATTGGAGGCTTTGAGAAGTATACCTTTAATGCTTCTTTTTGCTAGGAAGACTGATGAAAAAGTGAGGGAGAAGGTAACAAAAGGAGACAGTGGAGATCTTTGCAGACTTGTTATTTTGAATGCTCTTTTTTTGGGAACACATAGTAAAATCTGCTGGTTTGGGTTTGCTTATTCCACTTTTATTATTATCTATTTATTATCCTTTTAGCAGCCTGATCTATATTAGCCACAAATCTTTATAGAGGTTCTCATTTCTGTGCTATTTGTGTTGTATTTGTAGTTGCACACTTCAGGAGATGGGTGTGTGTACACGCAGGCTCTTCCCCACAGGCAAGAGACTGTGGATCCAGTGGCGTCGATCCACATCCAATCGGTTGGATTCCCACATCCAAGGAGGTTTGTGTCCTGATGTACCTGTCCTGATGTACCTGTACACCCTGCTTTCCCCAAGCTTCAGTTAAGCACAGGCGAGGTCAGATCAGGTCTTGCCATACTCTTGCCCAGAGGATGAGATTTACCTCAGATTACTCTGGCCACCAGATAGTTGGTAAGCAGTCTGAGATAGTCCTGTAGTCAGAAGGGAGGACATGAGACACCCATCAGATAAGATGAAGCATCTTCTTCAGGCTGCTATACTTTTCTCCTGGGAGGGATATCTCAAGTACCAACTTTCAGATGGTTAGAGTGAAGCAGCATGAAGCACAGATTCAATTACCTGTCCAAAATCCAAAGAGGGCTGATACTAGTGTGGTACCTTAAATACAGTCTCTTAATAAGTGATATTGCCGTTGTATGGCCTTCGTGTCCATATCAGTACCCTAGCTCAAAAGCAGAGTGATGCACTGTGGTCGCAGGCACTTAATAGATCTCTAAGTCCAGAAGATCCATTATATTTGAAATGAAGGGAAAAGTGCTCTGATATTTTATTATTTTTTAACATGAGAATGGCAAACTTGTATTTGTTTGTCACCTATCCTCAACTTCAGAGGGTCTGAAGGGATTTTGCTCCAGATAAAAAAAGAAAGTTGACTCTCTTTCAGACAGATACCATGCGGAAGTGATTTCAGTTCCAAAAATGACAGGTTTGGGAACCTCTGAGATTAATAAAAATACAAATAGGCTGCTTTGAAATCTTGACTGTAGCATCATGTACTAGCACTTTTTTTGTGGAAAACACTGTTTTTAACAGGCTTATCTGATCCGTGGGCACTGGCTCTGGGCATTTGCTGTCATCTAACATTAAACCTCTAACAGTTATCTCTCTAATCAGTGGAGAGAGATTCATCCTGCTGCAAGAGAGATGTCCAGGAGGAGTCAATGCCTAGAGTTGCCTGTCTATGCCATTTTGAAGAGGGTAGAAGTGTACTGATTAGTGGGATCTTATGAAATTTTAAAAAAAACCTTAAAAGAAATTTACTAAATTTTTTCCATGTCTTTCAGTCATAAGATTTACATAAGATTTACAGAATGTTACATCCAGCTGGTGAATTGAACTCTTGTCTGATTTCACACCCAAGACAAGATAAAACTCTTCTACCACTGCCTTTGCTTATGTTGAAGTAAGGGACAAAAATGAAAAGTTTTTCCATTTGAATACAGACTGCCAAATAAAAGCAAAATAAAACAATCCACTATTTGTACATTTTACAGAGATATTAAAAAAACCCTATACATAAACCCACCCAATTATCTGCAGGACACTTCTTGCTTATTAGGTTTTATCAGTTTTCCTGGACATGCTCACTGTCCATAAAGACTCTTCAAGATTAAATTGTCTTTTTCTCAGGGGATTCAGAGTAAATAATTAAAGCCCGTAAGTATGTTTTCAATTAAAATTATTAACATTCAGCCAAAATTCAGAGAAGGCAGATGGAATATTCGGACCAGACTAAACATGTAGTGACTGAGAGTTACAGCCTAGTATTTAAGTTGCTAATTCGAAGCCCAGTGAAGGTATACGGGGTATAAAGTGTTTGCTAACAGGTTGTCAGGATTGCAGACCGAAGCAAATCAATACACTGAGCTGAAGTGTTTTCTGGATTGGTTTCAGCTTTCTCAAATGTCAGTAAGTGCGAGAATTTCAATAATTTTAGCTGATTGCCTTTTCTTTTAAGGTATAGAGGTCTCAATATGTCATGGCCAATTACCGGTTTCCAAGAAGCACAATGCAGCATGAACAGCTTTAATTTAGTCATCGGGGATATTTGTGGGGTGAAGTCCATCAGAGTAAGGGACATTTACCTAATGTGACTGTAGATAGCAATTTTCTGCAGTGGGATAATTGTCCTACTTTCCCTGTACATTGATGGAAAGGAAAGAGTTAATTCTGGACCATGCTTCACTTAATCTGCTTTAGGTATCTGCTTCAGGGTAAGAGTAATCACACTCTGAAACTCAGTGACTGGATCTGTATGGACCTCACAGAGAGGCTAAGATCTCAGAAGGGGTAGTCTACATTGCAGATGTCAGCCCAGCGGTGTCCATACTGGTCTGACAGAGGATTTTGGAGAAACTTTCCACACATACTGTGCCTATATCATAAGCTACCCCTAGTAAACCTGTGGACTGCCTGCAGTCAGCATCCATCTGTGGCATTTGTATCCTGCAGGCACTGAAAGGTTTTCTGTGTCTAAGCCTGATGCAGCTGACTGCCAGCACGTGCAGAACATAAATATGGACTTGAGTGCAACATTTAAGGTCACGCTCAACACCAAGAAAGGAAGCAAAAAGGAAATAAATCCAGAGCTAATTTCAGAGTGCAGTGATGTTTAATCCAGGGGAAGATGTCACAAAACAAAGGTCACTGAAAACTTCCACATTTACAAGACAGGCTTGGGGGTGGACCTCATCTAATCTCCCATTTTCTGCTGGGATAGGCTGTTACCGTCACTGTGAAGAAGAAAAGGGAACTCTTTGCTTTGACTCAGGCTGAGATTCATCTGTGTCATCATTAGAAGTATAAATATTAGATGTCTAAAATGGAGTTCATCACCCTAGGGCCCTTAGTCAACCCAAAGAAACAGGAACTAGGAATAGGCAGTTGCTGACCACAGGCAATTTATCTCCTGCCAGGATGGGTAGCAGATTATGCGGATCATGCTCTAGAGGGACCCAATATTCATCTCTGATGACAAAGGAATCCTAGGGAGACAGCAGAGTGTGGGTACATGACTCCTTCCTTGAATTTACATTTCCCACCAGCACAGAAAGGATGTTACTTCCACAATGGCTCCCTCCCTTCCTTCCCAGCCCTCTCACTCTCCAGCAAACCCCTGTGTACACCAGCAGAGCTCGTTTTACCCAGGGTGCAGTGGAAAGACAGCATGACTCTTCAACAGTATATATCAAAACATAGATAAAGCCAGCAGAGCCCTAGATAGCAATTAAAATATGGCAGTTCCTATAAACAGGAACTCTCAAGGAAATTACATGGGCTGCACAAGAGTCATTGGCCTTTTACTTGCCTAGCAAATACTCATCCACACCGGAATCAACTGGGGCTTCACCCCAAGGAGTCCCCATCTCTTGGCTTTGTAGCCAGAGGAAGGTACTTTAACCACCTTCATTGGGGCGACACCTTCCTGAGGACTACCAGTGGCCTTCCCACACCTGCAAAGTGTTCCTATTCCAAAAGCAAACACTTTCCCTGCTCTGAGAAATCGTGGCCCAACAGAGCTGCCTGCTGAAAATAAGTGTTGAGACACATTTCTGTACTGCCTTCGTTGCGCAAAGAGAAGACAGGAGCCATGCTGCTTTTGGGGGGATGATTTTAAGATAAACAGCACTTGATGAGTCAGATATAGTGAATATAAGTGCAGCAGTGAGCAAATTAGAGAATCCTAATTTCTCTTAATAACCTTGTGTGAGAGAGTGGCAATCAATTCCTGCTGCATGTCAGCATTTCAGATGGTTTTAAAACAATGGAGATTAACAAATGTTTAAAGCGAGTTCCTGGGTACAATCCTGCAGGCCAGGCTCTGCGGCCAGCGATGCTATCTTTCTCCTTCCTAATTTCAGAAAAGTGCAGCTGAGCTGAAACATGGACATTTGGGATGGATTTCATCCACCTAAATACATTGATTTTTCTCCATTCGGAATTAAAGATCCATGGGTGACTAGCTCAGACTCAGACAGCAAACTTTTAAGTCTTTGAAGGTAAAACTGCTGAATGCTATCTTAAATATGAGTTGTTAGAAAGATTTCCTAAAATTTTCTTCCCCCATATTTTCTTCTTTTTCTGTCTTTTCCTTTTATTCTGTATACCAGAATTCTCTTCCTAAATATGCATGGTTGTGTTATATTATTTTCTATTTATATTTAAATTCTATTTTCTAGCTAAGTTCTATAATCACATTTATATTTCTTACTTTGTATTTAATTTTCTATATTTCTATATTACTGGACATGAGAAAAACCTTCACCTTATATGAAATATTTAGTCAATTTCCAGGGTAAATCTAGTTTTTCCAGCTAAACTACCTTTTAAAAAACTGAAGAAAAAGGTAAAAAAATTAAAAAGCCATATTCTTCTTAGAGAATTCTTTCTTTAGAGAACATATTAAGAAAAAAAAAAGATTAGATTATCACATAGCTTTAGTTCTGTTAAATTCAGCCTTCTGAAAAATGCATGATGTCTCAGTGACTAATTTTATATCCACCCTCCTCTGACTAACATGGTCTTGGTTGCCTCATGTGATGACACAAACATTTTTTCCCTGAATATTGACCTGACATGAAGAGCAAGTGTAACGTGGACTTTGTTCATCCATGCAGTCACAGCACTGTATAAAACTTTCCTGTGCTACATGTGGAACATTTTTGTTGTCCCTTTCTTCAGAAATATGAGGGTAGCCTACAAGGAATAAGACCAGTGTGTTCTTGGCGTGCCTGCCTGATTAGGTTTCTGTGTGCTTTTTGTTTAATTCCATATTAAAGTCTGTCTTTCTGATTTACCATCTCTACTGGAAAAGGTAAATATAATGTACATCAATTTTTTACAGTTTAAAAAATTGTTGTCATTACAGTATGAAACTTTTGGGGTTGCATTAGTTAACTTTAGTAATTATAATATCTCTAAATTGCCATCTTTCCAACCAGGAAGAGAACACTTAAGAAGAGTCAATATTTTCCTTACCCTGATGGTCATATTTCTTCTAACTTTATTATATCATTGTTATCCCATTTTTAATGGGCTGGATATAATAGAAACAAGTTTATCCAGAGGTTGGCTCTTTATTCTGCTTGATTGATTTTATGTACCTGGTTATATTTTGCTTCAAATCAGTTCAACACCATTATAACTCAACCAACCCAATGAAGTAAATCTTGATTTTTTTTTTTCCCTTTCACCAATAAAAAGCAAATTGGTTTAAAGGCTTCTGGGACATATCTCAACCCCCTGAGTTTTTATGCACTGACATCTGTGCTGTTCTAGTGATTGATTAACTATCATAGCCTAATTACAAATTTGTATACAGCATTGAAAATACAGGAGCAAATTCAGATCATCTTAAACAAGACTCACAGAGGATGATAGCTATAATTTTTATTTCCGCTTGTAAAATGCTTTATGAATGTTTGGCTTTTGTAGCATTGTTTACATTTGAGAGTGGTCTGGATTTGATAGTAAAAGAGTGAAACTGGAAAACAAGAGCAATGATGCTATTTTTAAATCCCCAAATGCCATTTCATGCCTCTTTGAGTCCTTGATATCATAGCAATGACATTATCTGATTGAAGATGTTCAGTGGGCTTATGAAAAGTGCTAGCAGTCAAACCCAGATAAAGCGCGTTGTTATACATTTCAGGTCAAAATTACAACTGTAAATCCATGATTGAATAGGCTCCTATTTCCTCTTGTTTGCAAAAAAAAAATCTGGGAAAAAAATTAAATGGAATTAAAAAAATGTTTTAACACTGTATTCTAAAATAAAAACTATAAACCCCCTGAAATTTGCAAGAAAAAAAACAGAAAACCCTAAGTTTGATGTTTATTTTAATCTCCTTTCTCTCTTTATATGTTGGCATGGATTTCAGTTTTTAATATATAGTGTCTGCATATAACTATATATTGATAAATAGTGCTCTCAGTACATATCAGTTATTCATGTAATTACATAAAAACAGGAATGATTTGTTCTTCCAAGAACTTTGTTCTTCCTTTTCAAAATTTTCAGTTATGCCCCTGAAATAGAGGGAGACTATAATCAATAAATTAAATGCTATTTCATTGGTTATTTTTATATTATTTATTAGCATTATTAATAAAAATATTTGTTAATTAATTATTTATATGATGTTATTTTTCTACAGGAAATATCCCTGAGTCAGGGGGTTGGGTTTTGTTTTATTTTTAATTTTTATGTGAGGACTATTTCTTCTGATGTTACAGAAGAAAATAAAAATACTGACATTTAAACTTTTATTTTATTTATTATATAGAGAAGCCATGAAGATATTAAGTGATTTGACCCACAGGAATGTAAACTGATAAATATTGTATTAGATACAGGTCTAGAACTGCCTCAGGGATGGAGACATCTGGGTTCCATCCTTGCTTTTGCTTTTCACCTGCTGGCTCACCTTGAGGAAAAGAATTAATTGCATTGTGGCCCTTCCTCTTCACACAGTTTTTACCAGAACATCTAATTTTTAGACAACTCATTCTTTGGGACAAGAACTGTCTCTTAATTTATGGTTTTACAGCACTTAGCACAAGTGACTTCAGTCTGGAGTTTCAGGGCGTTTCTGCAGTACAGCTAATAAATAATAATGGGGCACAGCCTCAATACAGGGAAAAAGCATGTTGGCTGCAAGGTGACAGTATGGATGCAAAAAGATAATTGTTCCCAGGTTTCTAATTTGGGTGTTCATCAAGATATATTTTTGGACTTCTCGTATAAACAGTTCGGAACAATCATTCAGGTGTCTGCCCTTCACATCAGCTTCAAAATAAATACAGGTTCTTAATGTCAACCAAAGCTTTCTGTAGAGTATTGAATAATGGAAAAATCTGACTTCAAGCATGTTGTAAGCAGCTGTTTAAGCCATCTGAATTGCAAAGTCATTCTTGACCTATGTCCCTGTCCTGAGGTTCTCTGCATGATGAAGAGATGAAGGAGCATTACATGTCAGCTGTGTTAATAAAGCATCCCCTGTCAAAAAAATCAGCTGAGGAGTTCTTGCAAATAATTCCCCAAGCCTCTTCATTTCTAACAAGTGCAAGTTACTCCCCATTACAGTGTGACTCACCTTTGCAAGAAATTTTCTTTTTCCTAGTTTGAGATCAATTTCAAGGAAATCCCACATTTCATTAGTTTTGTTTTTGAGAAAAATATCACTAGGTACTAATTTTTCTTAAAAACTAGGCTAAACAAGGTTTTTACTGTCTGGTTGCACCTGAAGAGCCCAGCCAGAGCTGGTGAGCTTGGCTCTAAACAAGGACTTCAACAAACACAGCAAGGGCAAGCCTGCCCTCAGGACCTTTTTAATGAAAGTGGATAAGGCAAAACAAGATGAGGTTGAAAGGACAGGTGAAGCAAAGTCACCTGGATCCAGATTCAGACACTTAGATTTAAAGATGTGATTCAGCTAACTCTCTGTGTTTGAGCTAAGTACCCCAGTGGCCACTACTCTCAATGAAAATCAAGGCCATATAGTCAATGGAGAGAATTAATGACTAAATTAATTAATGAACAAATGTTGGTCTTTGCTGTAGATTAAAAGGAATGGTTCTTTGGATCTCACTAATGGCACCAGTTAGATCTCCAGTCTGTAAGGGGAGATTATTGACCAGGCTCACCTGCAAAACCCCCCATTCAGACACTTGCATTTTAATATCTGAATCTGAATTCCTTCAATGACTCTATCTCAAAGCCAGCTGTAGACCAATATGAGATTTCCCTACCTAGAAGATACTCCACTCGATTAACCTGCTTGTTATAAAGAATCTTCACTTTGTCCTACTTTTGCAGCCTTTGAGTTAAACAACCCCATTCCTCCACCTTTGCGTTAGTATGTCTACACTTCGTAGAGAGATGAAACAGATGAGTCAATGAGTATCTTCCACCTCTCTACTTCAGACCTAGGGATGCACTTTGCTTGTGTCTTCTGGATTTCTCAGTCTCCAATTTCTTCCTGTTAACATAATTTTTTATTTCATTTTATTTTCAGAGTAATTTCTATGGCATCATAAACAGAACACAACGGAACAGCAGGTGTCTATAAAAATACTTATATGAAGAAAATGATTACTCAGTCACAAAAAAATCATTAACGCTATGAACATTGCTGGACATAGCAGTGTTTTGAGTGAGCTCAAAAGCAGCGTGACACCATAAAAAGAATGTTTTGTATCTGTCCATATTACAAGGCAGAAATACATTTCTATCTGTGACACATCCTTCTGTGCAATGCTGCTTTAGATTTAATCCCATCAAACCTTCATGTATTTTGACAGATCTGACATGGTTAAGAACAAGCATGGATTTGAAGCGTTTTGCACTAAAAAGAAATTTAATTAGAAGCTATTATAGGGTAAGAATACTCTCCCATGATGGATCGAGGTAGTAGGGCTGCCGACAAGTTGACGCATAAAGATCTCACTTCTATTTTAAAAATAAATGTGTTAACTTCTAAATATATTTTCTTAATCATTTAAAATCCAGAGCCCTTTGTATGCTTAATAGCATGTAAAACACAATAAAAATGCTACCCAGAGAAAGCAGATGCCTCTCAGCACATTTTAATGATGGCAGCAGCTGTTTATGGTCCATGAGTCTTCTGTGGGGAAGTGGCAAAAGACTATTTCTTTAAAATTCATAAAAAGGCTCAATTAGATCTTAATTGAGCCTGTTAGGTTCACCATTTGGGGGACATAGTTTCACATTTAAACTGGAGACAAAGCAAAGATATCATGCCTACCTTTGTTCTCCCCTACTTGCTAATTTATGTACAATAAAATATTTTAGCATTGACACATCTGGTGCTTTATTCCATTAACACCTGGGCTACGGTGATTCTCACACCTGACAATAACCACTTCTGCATGAAATACAGGATATTTGGTTTTGCCACAGAATTTGTTTTGTTTTTTTTTTTTTTTTTTTTTTGTCTGTAATACACCTCTGAGCATTTGTGTTTGAATAATCCCCTTAGCCTCCAACAAAAAATCAGGAAAAATGAAACAGCTTGTCTGTCTTGAGTCAATGTCCAGTTGCAAGTTATCTCAGGTCAAGGATTTGTAACTCATTGTACAAACACCTGGGTTTCTCCTGATGCTCTTTTTACTTCCTTTCCCATCTCTCTTAGGATTACAGTCTTGTGTAAACTAATTCGATAGAAAAAAAAAAAATCACTGGATAATTTCATTGTCTGCTACTTCCACATCTTCAAGAGTTCTAGACATCCCTGATTATTTCCTCTTAATAAGAGGAAAAAATAATCCTTTGTGTTTACTTCCAAGACACCTGGCAAGGTGGTTTTACTATCTTCTTTTTCCTTCACAACTTTCTACCAGCTGTGATCCTATGAAAGACTCAGTGTATGGTTTTCAAAGAAACCTGTAGAAGAGATGTTCTTGTCTAGAGGACTTTGCATTAAAATGGTGGACATAAGAAGTATGTGAGAAAAGGCAAAAGCTGAGAAATATTTTGAGCTAAGTCTAGTGTTCTGAGCTTAGTTTCCTCAGAAAAAAATATGTCTTGGAAATTCAGCCATTTGTGTTTCCACCACTTTTCTCAAGTGGGACAGTCATGACTGGGCTGAATGAGAACAGAAGCCATAAAAAGGTTTGAAATCATTTTGGAAGCATTAAGAATAATGGGTAAAGCCAGGTAAAAGGGAAGAAGGGTTTGAGTTAGAGGCAGCTGGAGAGCAGTTCCCTTCTTTCCTTCCTCTCCTCATTGTCTCAATTTAGCAGTTATAAAACACACTCTTCAAACTCAGCCGGTTTCTGAGGTTTCTAGTCCACTGTATGTGGGATTTATTTGTTCTAATTTAGGCATCTGAAAACTACATATGCAAATATAAGTAGTCACCAAATGTGCCCTCTTAGAAACCAGATACGAGGCAAAATGTGTTCAATCTCTTTATGAGGTGACATGGCCATGAAAAGAAAACCCGTAGCTGTTTTACATTTAGATATGGAAGGTTAGGTGGGAGGAGTGCTACCCTTACTGGTCAGACACAATTCTACTCCTTGAGATTTGCATTCTCCTCTAGACTTTTACACAGGAATGAGCTACACCCAGGATGGCTTAGCTTTCAAAACTGGACAAGAGCAGGTACTTTCAACTCAATCTAACTGAGGAACTGCAGTCAGGTGAAAAACACAGTGACTTATGGAAAAAAAAAAAACCAACAAAAAAAACCCGCAATCTCGTCATGTCATGACTTGTTAAATCTCTTTCAGGAAGTGTAAACAAGTGCCATAGTATATGTGTAAATTCTGTGATTTTAAACACCACCATAGGAAATTCATTGTATGGAAAAGCCATTCAATGGCTAGACCCATAACAGAGAGAAAGAGCTGCAAAGGCTCTGCGTGGAAATCTGCATTTAAAGGATTTGTTGATGTTAAGGCCAGAAAATATCATCACAGTCATCCGTTTTGATCTAGAGCAGACTGCATTCACTCACTTAGGGCTCAAGTGGAGTTTATATTTTTAAAGAGAAATCTGAGCGTGTTTGAAATACAGCAAGTACAGGAATCACCCATTTTACTCTTTCCTTTCAATTTCCGCTTCTAAGTTTATGTGCTTCATGTTCTTTCAAACTGCGAAATGCAAGCTTTGCGGTTTTGCCTTTGCTTGGCATAAAATCAGTCTGGTGCCGCTAAGAATTCTGTTTTTCATCAAAGTCCTCAGCTGCTATGGTTTAATACTTGTGTATGTAAGCTAGCATATGCCTGCAAAACATTTGCCATTAATTTTATTTTGATTTTTCTGATAAAAAAGCAAGAAATGTCCAAATTATATATTAATGGATCAAAACACCTGGGATCTGTAATACTTATCCCACGTACCAAGTAACACGGTTTTGCTTACTCTATTGCAAGAAATACATTCTCACAGAGCTATGTCTATACAAGCAAATTAAACAGAGGCAAGGAATATTTCAAGGAACTGTAACTTTATTGGTATATTTGTAAACTTTTAAGGTTGTCCTCGGCGTGAGCAATAGCCCTCTGGGCCAGCAGCCTCCAGCAGCACTCCCCAAAGCAACTCCTGGCCATGGTTCAGAAGTTACAGCACTACAGTGGTCATTCCCAACAGGCAGTTTGTATTTGGCATTGTTGGTTTGGTTGTTGAAAGAGTTCAGTTGTAAAGACAAGGGCTTCTGCATGATGCTTGGCCTAAGAACCAGAAAATGGGCCCTGTTCCTCCTTGATTTACTAGGACAGATGTAGCCATAGTATACTAGAAGAGGCACAACCAGATAGCACTGGTTTCTGAGGTTTTGGGGCAATTATGCAGCCAGAGTGTATTTAAGCCACAGATTTCCTGCCAGGGGTTTTCTTAAATGGGTATGTTGGTAAAGACTTCTCTCCGTTCTGCAAAATCATAAATCAGATTCCTATTATTCGCATTCAAGACTTGTATTTGCATACAAGACTGAACAAATCAATGAGGCAAATGGAATAAATCTGCCCCATATGGAAAATATGTAATCCAGCTCTGCAGGGGCTATCACCTCTGCCAACACCATCACTAGTATTGCTTCTTTATGTATACTGCAGCAGTAGTTAGAAAACTAAATCAATTTCCAGGTCCTTGTCATGCCAGGTGCCGTATGCCCATTCCCTGAAGAACTGATGTTCATAGAAATTAGAAACAAAATACACTGTAGAAAGAAACTCTTATATTTCCAACTGATGAAGGAAAAATGAGGCTAATAGGGATCAAATATTTTTCCAGTGGAGCCTGGAAAAATAGTTTGTTAGTTTGATTAATTATTGACAATTATTAAGTAATTTTAGTGTAATTTATTGCTTCCTCATGTTGCCGTCAAGGCGCAATCGCTACAGGGAAACAAACAAGAATCTGCAAAGTGGGTTAATGATTAGTCCTGGGTATCATATAAATTTAGATGTTACTGTTCTTTTATTGCCATTTTCACAGCAGCTGTTCCATGCCAGCATATGAAATGAACCAGTGCCTTTCTGCATCCCTGTGGGGAGCTGCAATGGTACCATTTGCATCCCCATCGCTTCCCCCCATACCTGTCCACCTCGATCTTTCTGCCTAATGGTTCCAAACTATGTGTGGGTACTGCATGAGAGCAGGAGAGAAAGCAAGGATCAAACCTGTACCAAAGCCTTTCCATCACGTTAGTGACATGGGCAGTTTGGGGTCATTATTCAATCCTGACTACTGACCCTTGATCTTTTCTGGAGCTGATGAAACCAAGACTATTTACCCCGTTCCAATCTAAGTGTCTGTAATAGGAGAGATGACTCCTCCTTTGGAGATGCCACCTGTCTATGCTGACTGTACGCTGTACCTAGACATCCAGCTCACATTAAACATGATAACTTTAAATGGCTCCAGTTTGGGTACTTGAATCTTATCCAGTGTGCATGGGTTTGCAGTTTGTATTCCATCTTTCCTGATCTCAGCACTTCATGATCTTTTAATTTTTCCTATATAATAATCTAGTCCTCCTGTGGAGTGGCAGCTGGGAATATTAATCCCAGCTATCTTTGCAGCCCAAGGCAGGTGGCTAAACTGCCTGGTCTGCGCAGAAAAATAGAAGCTCCCTCAGAGATCAAATGAGAAGAGGCACCTAATCTAACTCTGGCTCACCTGGAGGAACATCTGCCTCTGTTGACTAGAGAGACCAGGAAAAAAAACCTGCTTAAACCCTGATATTTTGGAGTGTGAAAAGTACTGAAATGAATATGAATTTTGTTGTATTAGAAAACTGTATAAATGTCTTTTAATTATTTAATCCAATGTCACAAATTAACCACAAGACCATCCTGGTTTTTTTCTAAATGAGAACATGTATAAAAATTTAAGCTTGTTCTGATTTATTTTTCCTCTTTTTTTTTGTTTTTTGGCACTGTGTTCTTTTGAATTTCATATTGAACAGTATTAAAATTCTACTTGTCATGCATATATATCATTATAATAATAGAATAAGCAGGGCTTCTTAAAAGAACCCTGAGAAGTAAGAAGGCTGATGCTTTGTTTCTAATAACATATACACTAACCCTTCTGTAATCTTTCAGCTAGATATAATAATATGAACTGTGAAAAATAATGTTTTTCAGAAAGGTCCAAACTTATGTGCATGTATTTTTTTCTGGCACTGAACTATACTAAATCTCTGACTACCCTCTCTTTAACCGAGCTGCAGTAAAATACTCTTGATTTGCAGCACGTGAGCTCTGCCATCTTAGCTGCTAGGTTACTGATAGTTCAGTGGATGGACCCCTGCCCAAAACGGAGAGAATAACATGGTCTGCTTCCAAGACAAATAATTCTCACTTTGAGAAGACATACAAAAGGAGACAGCTTTCAGCTTTCCTAAGCTAACTCATCTCAGGTCAGGAATGGACAGCGATAATGAAAAAGAAATGCACCCGTGCTGGAAAAGGATGTTGACAATGTGCTGCTCAAAGGTTTTAAGATCTAACAAGATGAAAGAGGATTGTTTGCAGCATACCTCTGTAGAAAAGTGCAGCCAAACACTCTACACTGAGCACGGAGAGTTGTCGGCTTCTCAGATGGGTTAAGCATGGGGCTAAGCCCCACCAGGTCTGTGGCCAGAAGGTAGAGTGAAACTGAAGATCTGAAGGATGTTCATATTGTCTCACTTTGGGCAACCAACTGACAGGGACATCTTGTTATTTCAAGAGGCATTGAAGTTCCATTCAGAAGACAGTTCACAGAACCTGAGGTGCTTTTTTTTTCCCCTAAATCAATACCATAAAGTATTTGCTCTTTCAGATCCAAGGTAGGGAGTCCAGGCTTCTGCCCTAAATCAAGGGCAAGCATAACCTCATCCTGTGTGTCTCATGAGCTTTGGCCTCTTTTCCAGGGCTTCTGTTGGTGCTCCTTGGAAAGTGGCATTCAGAGAATGGAGAAGTTTCCTGCACTGAGGATCTGGGAGAACCATTTTCTGTAAGGTTTCCTCATGAATTTTTGTAAATGATGGTGGAGTAATGAAGACAGCAGGAACTGCAGCCCCATAACTGTCTCCTAGTTGAGGAACATGATGACTGGGACATTGACAAGTTCACTTCTGACTACTCCCTTCCGACCCTTGATTTGCTCATGGTTGCTCACACAGCAGCATACAACAGAGCTGGGAAGTGCACTAAACTATCACTGTCCCTGAAGTCTGCTCCTTGGACATGTGTTCAAATCCCACATACCAAGGTTGGCCTCTTGCTGAAGTCTAACCTATAGGCTAGGACACAAAACCAGAAAAGCTTGAGACAGACAAAGCTGGAGAAGACCTGCCTCCTCCTATGGTGTCTGGGATGCCTTGGATGCTAAATCAGTTTGGGTGAGCATTTATTGAAATGTCCTTTTGAATTTAGGGTCCTTAGAACTCCTGCTGTAGCATTTAAAGCATCCAAGCAGATTGTGGAATACTTTCTACTGTCTATGTGCAGATGGTGGTATTTCAGAACTTTTCGTCTTACTCAAATAGGGGCATTATTCATAAGAAAGACAAAAATCCGTGTCTGATAGAAAAGTCAGTCTTTCTGCCCTTTCATGCTCTCCAGTTTTCAGTACCATCTTTTGCAGCAGAGGGGCAAGACAACAAAGGTGAAAGACTTTAATTTTTTTAACATGAGCAAAGCAACTGTTTTTCTCTTACTGTTTTTCTCAGAGATGGATTATTTTTTTTTTTTTTTTTAATTCATATAAAAAGAGAGAAATCGTCATGAGGCAGAAACCTGGCCTGGACTGTTCCAGCCCACAATGGTCAGTGTTACAAAGCTATAAGCTATGAAATCTGGGCCTATATAAATGGAAGTTTCAGGCAGTTGTAGTAATGAACTCTGTGACCAGCCCCACCTATAATAAAACAATAACAGAAATGAAAGAAAAAAAAAATCTCCTTTTCAGCTCCACTAAGAGTTAATCCTCAAGATTGTAAAATGTTTCAAAATACTAAACTAAAAATAACACAGTTCCTGTAAGTTGTTTTAACTGCGGGAAAAGATAAGGCTGTAAGACAAGGAAAAAGTCTCTCACACATGCACAGACTCACAGATGTACAGCTGTTTCTTTGAATAAAAAAAAAAAAAGGAAAAAAGAAAAGCACTGCTACAATGCTGTTTGCTTAGTTGGGCTTGTATTGACAGTGACTGTTTGGATTAAGCCCTCTGGGGTCCAAGTTGTACAAAAGCAATGTCTATCACAGTGCTAATAAAAATATTTTTTTAAAAAGGCTTCTTTTTTGCCACTTCTCTTTCAAAAATGTTTTATTGGGTCCTAGCTAAAGAAGCCTACCAGCAGGTACTATGCTGTCTCTTTTCCAAAATTTTATCTCCTTTCATTTGGGGAATAACAGGAGGGCTGCACAGACTGTATGGCTGTTGGAGATTTAGGATTTTGCAGCTGGCATTTTCTTCTACTTTTTCCGCAATTATTTTCCATGTAAGGAAGAAACCTGTTATTTTACTCACAGAAAACAAACAAGCAGGCAAATGAAAAGAAATGCAATTAAAATCCTAGAAAGACAAACAGAACAAACCCCAAAGGCATTAGTAGAGCCATAAAGCAAAAAGAGCTAAGACAGTAAAAGTTATACTCTCGCAGCAAATGGCTCTTTCACTGCAGTAGGAAAAGGTGAAATCATAAAGGTGAAATTCAGCACATCTAACTTAAACTGCCCAGTCTATAGCGTCAGCCATGAGGACGACCTGTGCATTTCCAGCACCATGTTGTAATGATTCCCTTTCTCTGGAGATATTCAAACCCTGCCTGGACAATGTCCTGTGCAACCTGCTCTAGGTGAACCTGCTTTAGCAGGGGGGTTGGACTGGATGATCTCCCAAGGTCCCCTCCAACCCCTGCCATTCTGGGATTCTGTGATTCTATAAAATGCTCATTCATCCACAGTGGGCATAGGGTTAGCCCAATACCCAATTATATAATAAAAACCTAATCATTAGATAGCTGAGGTGAACTAAACTTTGGCTTCAATAAAACCGTCTGAATGACACATGATATCTTTTACCTTTCTTTCAATAGTTGAAATATGTGGGCCCTAGGGCCCACCAGATCATACTGGACAGTTTGTACAGTGTTGGATAAAAGGCTTGCCTCACCCTATTTTGGCTGGTTTTTAAAGGCTAACCCCAAGTGCTGGGCTAAGCATGAACCTTGCTTTCTCTGTCTGTGTCTCTCTTACTACACAGCAGCTTAAAAGCTGCTTTTAAGGGAAAGAGAAGTCGTCTTAGGAGAACTTTTCATGAGGAGCCACTGCCAAGGCTTCTTCCAGCTTTTTCTCTAACAGCTCCGGTGCCAGCCAAAGTTTGTCGAATAGCTCTCTCCTACCAGAGAGCTGGCTGTGACCACAGCCAGGAGTTCTCTGAGAATGGGGTAGTGTGATCCAGGCCCTGGCTCAGGTATTGCTCTGTGCCCTAAGGTGAAGTAACACAAGAATGGTGGCCTCAGCGTGCCTCCAGTCCTTTTGCCCATCCTCCTCCACAACAGCCTCTTGGGAATGGTCATTCGTGCATGCTTGCTCCTTGGCCTGGCCAATGTTTTGTTTGGGACCTGTGCTAGTTACGACAGGTCAAAGCATTGGCGGGACAGGAGATTGCTCAAAGCCATATGATTTCCTCCTCTTGTCCACATCATTAAACATACAGGAATGAACTTCCAGTGGTCTCACTCATTGTGTTGCACTTGGATGGGGCAGGGCAAGGAAGGAATAGGCTGTGGCACTGAGACTGAACTGTTTTTTCTTCGGTGTTTTTTACCTGACACTGCACCTTGATCTGTCAGGAGAGATATCATTTGTGTCAGCAAGTTTCTGGTCATGTTAAAAGATTCATCAGTATTTTCAATAAAGTTTTGCCCCATTTCTGTGGCCAGCCTGATGTCACAATTTGGAAATATCTTTTCAGAGGTTTCATAGTTGAAAATACAAAAGCAGCAGCAATTATGTCTTTAATAAGTGCTGCTAACACTTGAACGCTCATCCAAATACAAGAACTACAATAGCAATCCCTGTCTTTGAGACCACACAACGCAAAACAAGGTCCAAGGATGATAGGTAGTCTCAAAGATTGTAATAAGAATGGTCTAAGGAGTCTTTATAGCATTGTCAGTTCTGAATAGCATGGTTAAATGTGCATGGAAAGAATAAGAAATATCTAGGCTAAGATGGTACATAGAAAAAAAAATCTGCTTTCTCAGTTCCTGTCAAATGAGGTAGATGGGCTTATGTCAGAAAACTCCAAAACATTCCCAGAGATGTCTCTCTCAAATACCGCACATTGACTCTGAAGACAAGGAGCAGCATAATAAACATGACTTCAAAATCTATAATGAAGACATAGTGAGCTCAGGCACAAAAATCAATCCTATTGATTTTAGTACATGTGGGAAAGGAAGGGCTGGAAATGGTGGTCAATGCCTTTATAGTGTATCATTCAGGGTCAAGGTCTCACTTTTTGGCCTAAGACTATCTTTCTACACTGATCCAGTGGAAGCATTGAAAAATTATTTTGTTCAGTCTTCACCTGGACTGCTGGACGTGCATAAAAGTATGTCAGTCAAAATGACTGATGGCCCAACTCAGGTGCCAAAAGATTTCTTCTCATGACAAGTAATGTAGTGACACCTGAGATGAAGTCTCATTTTAGCAGCACAAATTATTATGTGGCTTTGTGCTGTGAGCATATTTATACAATGGCAAAAGTCTCTGTTGGGATGAGAATAATCATTCAACCGGCTCTGACAGTCTCACAGGTGTCCGCCACTGCAAGAAGGCTACTGCTTACTAAAGCTT